>JAUIMM010000517.1:7870000-9152500 GCA_031769625.1 Taudactylus pleione
ATACACTCACAACATTAGTCTGGGTGGTTCAAAAAATGGTGGACAGTTAGTCTGGCAAAGATGTTTTCAAGGTACACTATGAATCCAATAATGTTATCACTCTTACAAGACAAATAAAAACAATGAAATAATACAGAAAAGTTATGCTCCAGACAAGTGTCCATGTCTTTGTAGCACAATCAGCTTTTGTCTAACATTTATCTAGTACATTCTATAAAATGATAGGTAGAAGCTGAATGGTTGCTACAGTATGGGCAACTTCCCCACTAGTGCTCTTTCGAAGGTTCGATATGTCTATCTGCTATTCTGGACAGTCTCCCGATGAGAGCTATCCTTTGCAATGCCCGCAGACAGAGAGACTTCCGGGTTTAATACCAAGAAGTCCCTCATGCGCAGAAGGACGCCGGCCACTTGGGGATATAGGAGGGATCCAACTAGATCCCTCTAAGGGGGAGCGTCCCTTAAAGAAGCCCATAGGCTTCTATTGGGTAACGTCACCTGAAAATGCCGTTACCCACCTGAATGAAACATTCTGGTGCTTTGCACATATGGGGTATGCGGTAAAACTCCTGAAAATACCAAATTTTTGTGTTTAGTACATGCAGCCCTAGACAAATAGTAGCTAATTGATTAGTTGCTGTAGTTCAGTTTAGTATTTTCAGTTCCATTCTTGCACCTTCAGGATATCCTGGACAGTGCAGCATGAGGAGGTGGGTTACACGAATATACATTTATAATATTGATTAATATTCACTGTACCCAGGGCAGCCTTTTGGTGTTAGAAGTACAAATCAGAACAGACAGTAATGAATTGTTGTGCCCAGACTAAACACAACATTAATATTACATAGATATATATCAAGTAATTACGGTAAGTCTGAGGCTGAAAATGTATACATTCCAGTGGTTATTGGTTGCCCTACCTGATATCTTCTCCATCTGCTCTAGCATTATTTCCAGATCCTTGTTAAGATCTTGCAACATCTTTGACACTTCATTATAGGTGTGACTATCAGAATCTGCTTCAGCCATCTAGTGGAAATATCTATATAAATATATGAACTGTCAACTACTGTATTTCCATGCTAACAGCAATATCATTTTGTTTTGGAGAGAATACAAATATATGCAGGATAATGGGTGTACTGAATGCAAGAAGTTTTAAGAGAAACATAAAAAAAAATACCGAAGAGGAGCAATGGAGCAGATATGAATTTAGAAATGTATATATAGGGCCATAGTGCCAACCATAGACGTATGCAGGCTTAGAGTAAGGTGTCTGGTGAATTTGCATGTATCCTCACTCTATTACATGTAAATGGGCTACAGTGCCTTTTGAGTTATAAAAACAGAGTGTTCCTGTGAGCTTAACAGATCCTGGTGACAGGATGAGCTGCAGAAAAACACTCTTCCACAGTCACATGAGACCGATTCAACTCTGAGAAATCTGTGTATTGAGAGTAATGGCTCTCTAGTGTCAGTTCTACCTTTCCTTATGGGAGTAACTGAGCTCTTATGGGAGTAACTGAGATTATATGAGCACTGCGCTTTTCTAGCTGAAAAAGTGCTATCCTTTGATGCTTTTAACACACCTCTCATTTAGGGGCTGATTCAGAGGTACATGCTTTAGCATCTTTTACCGTAGTTGTGAATGCGACTTTATGCTTTTGCTTGTATCATACCTTCCCCCGGTGTACATCCATGCATGTGAATGTGCAAGGACTAAGACGCCCTCTTTGAGCGACTTAAAAGATGCTGCAATACTGCTCGGTGCGTCTTGATGCAGCCATTCGTCACGCCATCAAAACGTGCACCAGCCCCATGCTACAGATTCTCTGTAAGAGTATGGCCTCCAATGTGAGTGGTTTCATGTCTGAGTTTACGTACAACTAGTTCAGCAACTGCTCACGTCATTCCTATAACATGCCCTTAAGGCGGTACATCTCTGTGCATCTGAATAGCCACCGTCCAGTCACAGCCCAGCAAAGGGATGTAGTCAGCATGCCTCCACACGGCATTCCGATGGACTATATCCCGGCTCCAGAATACCGACCTTTGGCATGCTGAAGGTAAAGTATTGGGGGATTAGGTTTAGGGTTAGGCACTAGGGAGAGGGTTAGGCACTAAGGGGGGAGGATTAGGGTTAGTCACCGGGGTGGAGGCGGTTAGGTTCAGGCACCAAAGAGGGAGGGTTAGGATAGGGAGAGGGTGAGGGTTAGCCTAAGGACCAACAAGTGTCGATATGTTAACCCTGTCGGGATCCCGGCATCGGGATTCTGACCGCTGGGATCCCGTCCCATCTGTCTGCATTACATACCCAACCCCCAGGAAAGATCAGAACATTTCTGTTACCAGTCTCAACTGCAGCTGCGCCTCTGTGTGTACACACTGTGGGACACATGCGCTGCGAAACCTATGTTACAACTTAGACACGTGCAGTTTAGGAAATGTAAACAGGATGGAAAAAGAGGTAACAGGGACAACAAATTGAAGCAGAAGAATGAAGACCAACAAAAGGGAGCAAGCAAGAAGAATGAGCAGGATGTCTTTGAAAGAAATATCATTTAAAAAGAGAAAGAGTAATGGCTGTTTCCGCAATGCATTCATCTTCTCAGTCTTCGGTGTAGCTATAGTGTGTGGGTTATGCTGTTACTATGGGGCCCAGAAGCTTAGGGGGCTCCAGACTGAGGTCATATACAGTAGTTGTTTATAAAGTTAATTCGGTTGCACGGCCTGAAAACAGGAACTTGTCAGCACTCATATCGGTGGAGGTCTCTGTCACTGCCTCTCAGTAATGCCCCACACACATGATTCATCTCCCGTGTTCCGGTTTCACCCCCACAGGCACAGCTGTGCTAATCAGTGAGCCCGGCACTATCAGAGAGTAGGTTTCTCCTTGATTACAGCCTTTGAGAAGTATGCTAGGGGGTGAGGATTGAGCTCCGAAATTAGAACTGTGCCAGAAAGGGACATCGTGCTGAAATAAAGAAAATCTCCACACAAAGAAGAATTTCCTGTATTAGGAAGTATCCCCCTCAGGTAGGAGCTGACTGATCCCCCCATCCTCTGCCCCTATGGGGCATAACATAAAAAAGGGCACTTCTTTGGGGCATAACATTGACTAGGAAACTACTATGGGGAATAACATTAACTAAGGCACTACCGTGGGGCATAACATTAACTATGACACTGCTATGTGGCATAACAAACACTAGGACACTACTATGGGGCATAACATTAACTAGGGCACTACTATGGGGCCAGTGGCGGAACTAGACAGTGGTGGGCCAGGTGCAAGACTATGCTTTGGGCTGTCCTATGCAGTGCCCACAGTAGTGCCCCATATACAGTTCCCCCAGTAGTGATCCCCCTATGCAGTGCTCCCCAGTAGTGCCCTTTATACAGTGCCCCCAGAAGTGGTCCCCCCTATGCATTGCCCCCAGTAGTAGTTCCCCCTATGCAGTACCCCCAGTAGTAGTCCCCCCTATGCATTGCCCCCAGTAGTAGTCCTCCCTATACATTGCCGACAGTAGTAGTCCTCCCTATACATATCCCCCAGTAGTAGTCCACCCTATGCATTGCTCCCAGTAGTAGTCCTCCATATGCAGTGCCCCCAGTAGTAGTCCTCTCTATGCATTTCCCCCAGTAGTAGCCTCCCTATACATTGCCCCCAGTAGTAGTCCCCCCTATGCAGTGCCCCCAGTAGTAGCCCCCCTATGCATTGCCCCCAGTAGTATTCCCCCTATGCATTGCCCTGGTAGTGGTCCCCCCTATACAGTGCCCCCAGTGGCAGCCCTCCCCATACAGTGCCCCCTGTAGCGCCCCCCATTTGCAGTGTCATTGCCTTTTACACACACACAAAACAAAAAAAACTTATCTGAATCCTCGCTCCTGACGCGATCGCCACTGTCTGCTCTGAGTCCCGGCCTGTTCTTCTCCTGCACCATGGGAGAGACATCATGACATCTCTCCCATCCCCCAATGCGGGGGGTGCCTGAAAGGGTGGAGCTCATGAGTGAACTCCAGCCGGCTCCTTCGGTGGACGCAGCCAGGGCCATAGCTAGGGTAGTGCGGCCGGTGCCACTGCACAGGGCACCACAGGTCAGTGGGCGCTGTTTGGGCCTGTCAAATTTCTGTTTATTATCATTCTTGCTTGTAGCTTCCTCTTATTTCATCCCCAGCAGGTCCTGGTCTCTCCTATCTCTTCCCTGGCCCTTCCCCATGAAGCCATGGCCCTTTTTTGGGTGCATTATGTCCCTTTGAAAAATGAGGGGGGCGCCAATGCTCTTTCTGGCACAGGGCACCAAAAAGTCTAGTTACGGTTCTGGATGCAGCAGCCAATGAGAGTCTGTCTGATTCTCATCGGTTGCTATAACAAACGTGTTTGTTACTGTGTAGTATGGACCGCGCTCACTGCAGTCTGCACTACACTAGCGGCAGGGACACTAGCGGTGGGTGCAATGGCGGCTTTGGGCCCCTGCACCACAGCAGGGCCCGTTGCAAGCCACCGGCTGCACCGCCGCTAGTTCCGCCACTGTATGGGGAATAACATTTACTAGGAAACTACTACTACTGCGCATAAAATTAACTATGGCACTACTATATGGCATAACATCAACTAGGGCACTACTACATATGGGGCATAACATTAGGGGCCTGATTCCGAGATATACGCTGACAGATCACAGATCGCAGTTGCTAAAATATGCTAATGTCTTCCAAAGCATAGCCGCACATAGGGACGCCTACTGCTGCCTTCTCATATCATCCAACGACGTGCAACAGCGTAAACATCAATAACATCGACACACATTGGGTAGTCACGCAGCATGTAAGTCAAGTCTGAGCAGCCGCAAACACTACAGCTCTCCTGACACACAGAAAGCTCTCATGCTGTGAAGGAGGTCACAATGGCGCTCGCTCTGAATCAGGGCCGTCCTTCCTACTGTTTGGAGCGGCCTCCTGGCAAGCGGCCAAAATGATGGTCGCAATGGTCAAGACCATCGCAACCATCTGGCTTGCAACGAGACCCTTGCGGTAGGGTCTCGCTGCCGCAAGCCCAGGAGTGCTTTTGGCTCTATCAGAGCCAAAAGCACTCCCACTGACATCACTAGTGATGTCAGTGAGGCCGGCCCCAGACGGTAGGCGTTCCCATGGGAATGCCTCCGTCTGGACAGCTACGCCCCCGGCACGCCCACCAGACCCACTCAGCGCTCGCGAGCGGGTCTGAATCAGGCCCAGAGTTTAAACGGTCCTGACACACCTGCACCACCCGTTATCTCCCCCAAACTCTGACTTCCTGTCACTCACTTTGCGAGTGATTCCTCTAAGCAGAAATGCAATGCAACCGCTGCACATGCGCAATTGTAAAAAAAATCGCTCGATCTGCGAAAATATCCGCATTGCATAAATCTTGGAATCAGGCCTCAGGATACCACTATGAGGCTTAAAATAAACAGGAGAATTGGGGCTGTGGCCTCTTCAAAATGTTGCTATGGGGTCCATAATGTTCTGACTATTCCCCTGTTCTCAGTATTGCTAAATTTAGGCTTTTAAATTGACAAAGTAAAATTTCTAGATACAATTTAGTAATTCCGACCATTCTTTATGACGTCACAGCACAGGGCTGAAACTAGGATATCTGTCACCCAGTGCAAGGCAGCAATTTTGCGCCCCCTCCCTTCCTGTACCTGGATTTTGTTCTTGCTCCTCCATAAGGCAGTGCACTACTCAGACATCCCTGGTATAGTGACTTACATTATTCCACACACCATAATGCCCTTTACACATTATGCCACACACTGTAATGCCTATTACCAAAGTGCCACTTACCTATTTGCCTGACACCATTTTATACTAGGGGTGAGCGGGTTCGGATTTCTGAAATCCGAACCCCCCCGAGCCCCCCCGATCCGAGGCCGATCCGAGTCAGGCTCGACTTTTCCCGCCTGACTCGGATCTGAAATCGAGGCAAAATGTCATCATCCCGCCTTCCGGGTCTCTCGGGTTTTGGATCCTATATAAGGTACCCACGTCGGCGCCATTTTCTCACTCGGCTGTGGACAGTGAAGAGGGAGGGTGGGAGTTAGGGCTGGCTGGGCTGTGTAGTGTAGTGTAGTGTTGTAGTGTAGTGTAGTGTAGTGCAGTGTAGTGTTGTGCTGTGCTGCACTGTGCTGCTGTTGTCCATAGGGGCTGTGTCCACTACTTCAAAGTCCATAGGGGCTGGCTGGACTGTGTTGTGCAGTCAGTTGTCCATAGGGGCTGTTTCCACTCCAAAGTCCTGTGCAGTGTCCCAGTCCTAAAGGGGTGCTGTAGTGTTGTCCAGGGGGTGCTCTGTCCGTCAGGGGTGCTCCCCCAAGTGCTAAAAAAAAAATTTTTTTTTCTGTGTTTGTGAATTGTGTGCGCAATAGCCGCACGTGCATCAACAAAGTAGTGCCAAGTGTGCGCCTGTGTCATAAGTAAAGGGCCGGCTAGCTTGTCCGTTAAAGGGTGCTGTAACCCCCAAAGGGCACTCCAAACAAAATAAAAAAAAATATTTTTTTGTTTGTGAATTGTGTGCGCAGTAGCGCACATGCATCAACAAAGTAGTGCCAAGCGTGCGCCTGTGTCATAAGTAAAGGGCCGGCTGGCTTGTCCGTTAAAGGGTGCTGTAACCCCCAAAGTACACTCCAAACAAAATAAAAAAATATTTTCTGTGTTTGTGAATTGTGCGCACTGTGGCTGCACGTGCATCAACGAAGGAGCAGCGCCAAGCGTGCGCCTGTGTCCCATAAGTAAAAGACCGGCTGGCTTGTCCGTTAAAGGGTGCTGTAACCCCCAAAGGGCACTCCAAACAATATAAAAATATATATTGTTTTGTGTTTGTGAATTGTGTGCGCAGTAGCCGCACAAGCATCAACAAAGTAGTGCCAAGCGTGCGCCTGTGTCCCATAAGTAAAAGGCTGGCTGGATTGACCACTAAAGGGTGCTGTAACCCCCAAAGGGCACTCCAAACAAAATAAAAAAATATATTTTTTTGTTTGTGAATTGTGTGCGCAGTAGCCGCACATGCATCAACAAAGTAGTGCCAAGCGTGCGCCTGTGTCATAAGTAAAGGGCCAGCTGGCTTGTCCGTTAAAGGGTGCTGTAACCCCCAAAGTACACTCCAAACAAAATAAAAAAAGATTTTCTGTGTTTGTGAATTGTGTGCGCAGTAGCCGAACGTGCATCAACAAAGTAGTGCCAAACGTGCTCCTGTGTCCCATAAATAAAGGGCCAGCTGGATTGACCGCTAAAGGGTGCTGTAACCCCCAAAGTACACTCCAAACAAAATAAAAAAATATTTTCTGTGTTTGTGAATTGTGTGCGCAGTAGCCGCACGTGCACCAACAAAGTAGTGCCAAGCGTGCGCCTGTGTCATAAGTAAAGGGCCGGCTGGCTTGTCCGTTAAAGGGTGCTGTAACCCCCAAAGTACACTCCAAACAAAATAAAAAAATATTTTCTGTGTTTATGAATTGTGTGCACTGTGGCTGCACAAGCATCAATGAAGGAGCAGCGCCAAGCGTGCGCCTGTGTCCCATAAGTAAAAGGCTGGCTGGCTTGTCCATTAAAGGGTGCTGTAACCCCCAAAGGGAACTAAAAACAAAATAAAAAAAATATTTTTTTGTTTGTGAATTGTGTGCGCAGTAGCCGCACGTGCATCAACAAAGTAGTGCCAAGCGTGCGCCTGTGTCATAAGTAAAGGCCCGGCTGGCTTGTCCGTTAAAGGGTGCTGTAACCCCCAAAGTACACTCCAAACAAAATAAAAAAATATTGCGTTCTAAGAAGATATCACAAATCCCCAAGGAGAGTCCAAGTGTGGTGGTGGTTGCGATGCCTGACCTTCCCAGCACTGGACGGGAAGAGGTGGCTCTTTCCACCATTTGCACGCCCCCTGCAAGTGCTGAAAGGAGCACCCACAGTCCACTTGCTGATATGCAAATTGAAGATGTCACTGTTGAAGTACAACAGGATGAGGATACTGGTGTAGCTGGCGCTGAGGAGGAAGATGGTGATGTGGTTTGTTTAAATCAGGCTCCAGGGGAGACAGTTGTTGTCCGTGGGATGAAAAAGCCCATCACGGTCATGCCTGGGCAGAAGACCAAACATTCCACCTCTTTGGTCTGGCAATATTTCTATCCAAATCCGGACAACAACTGTCTTGCCATATGTACCATATGTAAAGGTGGAATAAGTAGGGGTAGGGACGTTAACCACCTAGAAACTTCCTCCCTTATACGGCACCTGCAGCGCGTTCATAATAAGTTACTGTCAAGTTCAGAAACTTTGGCTAAGACTGTAAGCAGTCCAGGGACACCTAAATCCCGTTGTCCTGTTGTATCCAAGTGCCTGCAAACCACACCGTCAACTCCCTCCTCGTCAATTTCCTCCTTAGTCAGGATCGGAAGTAGTCCTGCAGGCCATGTCACTGGCATGACTGACTCTCCTATCAGGGATTCCTCCGGAGGATCCTGCATTGCTATGCCTCCTGCTGCCGCTGCTGCTGCTGCTGCTGGGAGTAGTTCATCATCCCAGAGAAGAAGTAGGAACACCACTACTTTTACTAAACAATTGACCCTCCAACAGTCCTTAGCGAGGAGGATGAAGTACGACAGCAGTCATCCTGAAGCAAAACGTATAACTGAGGCCTTGACTGCTATGTTGGTGTTAGACGTGCGTCCGGTATCCGCCATTAGTGCAGTGGGATTTAGACAATTGATGGAGGTAGTGTGTCCCCGGCTCCAAATCCCATCTAGATTCCACTTCACTAGGCAGGCGATACCGAGACTGTACAGAAACGTCAGAAAAATTGTCCTCAGTTTCCTGAAAAATGCCGTTGTACCCAATGTCCACTTAACCACGGACATGTGGATAAGTGGAACAGGGCAGACTAAGGAATATATGACTGTGACAGCCCACTGGGTAGATGTATCACCTTACGCAGCAACAGCAGCAGCGTCACCAGTAGCAGCATCTCAGAAATGCCAGCTCGTTCTAAGGCAGGCTACGCTGTGTATCACCGGTTTCAGTAAGAGGCACACCGCCGACAACCTCTTAGAGAAACTGAGGGAAATCATCGCCCAGTGGCTTACCCCACTTAGACTCTCCTGGGGATTTGTGATATCTGACAACGCCACCAACATTGTGCGGGCATTACATCTGGGCAAATTCCAGCACGTCCCATGTTTTGCTCACACAATAAACTTGGTGGTGCAGAATTTTCTGAAAAGCGACAGGGGCGTGCAGGAGACGCTTTGGGTGGCCCGAAAAATTTCTGGCCACTTTCGCCATTCAGCGACTGCGTGCCAAAGACTGGAGCGCCAGCAAACACTCTTGAACCTGCCCCTCCATCACCTGAAGCAAGAGGTTGTGACGCGGGGGAACTCATCCCTCTATATGCTTCAGAGGATGGAGGAGCAGCAAAAGGCCATTCAAGCCTATACATCCACCTATGACATAGGCAAAGGAGGGAGTATGCACCTGACTCAAGCGCAGTGGAGAATGATTTCCGTGTTGTGCAAGGTTCTCCAGCCCTTCGAACTTGCCACACGTGAAGTCAGTTCAGACACTGCCAGCTTGAGTCAGGTCATTCCCCTCATCAGGCTTTTGCAGAAGCAGCTGGAGAAAGTGAAGGAACTAAGACGGAGCGATTCCGCTCGGCATGTGGGACTTGTGGATAAAGCCCTTCATTCGCTTTGCCAGGATTCCAGAGTGGTCAATCTGTTGAAATCAGACCACTACATTTTGGCCACCGTGCTCAATCCTAGGTTTAAAGCCTATGTGGTGTCTCTCTTTCCGGCCGACACAAGCCTGCAGAGGTGCAAAGACCTGCTGGTGAACACACTGTCAGCTGAAGCGGAACGTGACACGTCACAGCTCCTTCTTCATTTTTTCCCGCAACTGGGGCTGCCAGGAAAAAACTTAGGTATCCTAAGCAACCCGCTGGCGGTGATGCAGGGCAGGCAGGACCAAGTTTGGACATCTGGTCCGGACTGAAGGACCTGGCAACAATTTCTGACATGTCTACTGTCACTACATATGATACTGTCACCATTGACAGAATGGTGGAGGATTACATCGGTGACAGCATCCAAGTAGGCATGTCAGACAGTCCATACCTGTACTGGCAGGAAAAAGAGGCAATTTGGAGGCCCCTGTACAAACTGGCTCTATTTTACCTGAGTTGCCCCCCCTCCAGTGTGTACTCCGAAAGAGTGTTTAGTGCAGCCGGGAACCTTGTCAGCGAAAGGCGTAGGAGGTTGCTTCCACAAAATGTGGAGAAGATGATGTTCATAAAAATGAATTATCAACTCTTCCAGGGAGACCAGCCTCCAGAATGTACAGAGGGACCTGTGGTGGTGGATTCCAGTGGGGACGAGTTAATACTCTGTGAGGATGAGGATGTACACAACACTGAAGAGGGTGAGGAATCGGTGGATGAGGAGGATGAGGACGACATCTTGCCTCCGTAGAGCCAGTTTGTGCAGGGACAGATTAATTGCCAGCTTGATTTGTGGGGGCCCAAACGAACCAGTCATTTCAGCCACAGTTGTGTGGCAGACCCTGGCGCTGAACTGATTGCTTTGTTAAAGTGTGCATGTCCTGTTTATACAACATAAGGGTGGGCAGGAGGGCCCAAGGACAATTCCATCTTGCACCTCTTTTTTTTCTTTGCATTATGTACAGTTTGGGGCCTAGTTTTTCAAACTGCCATCCTGTCTGCCACTGCAGTGTCACTCCTAGATGGGTCATGTGTTTGTGCCGCCCACTCGTGTCGCTTAGCATAGTCATCCAGCTACCTCGGTGCAACCTTTTGGACATAAAAACACTATTGTGAGGTGTGAGGTGTTCAGAATAGACTGGAAATGAGTGGAAATTAAGGTTATTGAGGTTAATAATAGCATAGTAGCAGAAAAACCTACAAATTCTGTGATTTTAGCTGTTTTTATGCTTTTTAAAAAAAAAATACAGATCCAAAACACAAAACCCAGAACCCAAAACACGGAAGGGTGGTTTTGGCAAAACCAATCCAGATCCAAAACACGAAGAAAGATCCAGATCCAAAACCAAAATACAAAACACGAAAAGTGGCCGGTGCACACCCCTATTTTATACCCCACAGTAAGGCTTCTAATTACTTTAAAATTACCTTACTAGTTCTCAGGGGTTTTATGCTCATTACCATTTCCATGCTCGTTGCCAGGGGGTTTATGCACGTTGCCAGGGGTTACATGCTCATTGCCATGGGGTTTCATGCTTGTTGCCAGGGGGTTTATGCTCGTTGCCAGGGGTTACATGCTCATTGCCATGGGGTTTATGCTCATTGCCTGGGGGTTTCATGCTAGTTGTCATGATATTTATGCTCATTACTAGGGGTTCCATGCTCGTTGCCAGGGGTTTCATGCTCATTGCCAGCGGTTACATGGTCGTTGCCAGGGGTTTCATGCTTGTTGCCAGGGGGTTTATGCTCATTGCCAGGGGTTACATGCTCATTGCCATGGGGTTTATGCTCATTGCCATGGGGGTTTATGCTCATTGCCAGGGGGTTTCACGGGAGAAGATGCAGCTTTCAGCATCTTCTCACGACAGCGCCAGCGTTTCCGGTGCTGGGAACGCTGTGTGCATTGCGCTGGTCTAACAGACACTAGAGGTCCATGCGGATGGCTAGTCTTATGAACTTTTTCCTTCTTCTGTACATATGTTCTTGTAAAGAGCTGAATACACTACATAAAAGCTGGACAAGCTATATAAACATTTTTACATAGAAATTGTGTTAATATCCCTTTTATATGTGGATTTTAGAATACACTAGATAGATTCATTTTCAGTTCAGCAATGAAGTATCAGTATTTTGAGTAAACATTCAATTTACATACATACATATCTTTGCAAACAATTAGATATATTCATAAGTATATTGGGACATTTGTTCATACAGTATGACATTTGTTCATTAGCTGGCTGTTTTCTTTATTTTCTCTTATTGTATTCACCTTAGACTCTTATATTAGTCTTTCCTGTTTAGTTTTCTGTCAGGACTTCCAGTTGCTCCCCTGCGATACCTCAGCCCAGTGCTGCCTAGATCTGTCCACTCTGCCACTGCCATAAACTGGTTCTGGCGGCAGTTGCCATGGCAACAGCATGAGGCCAGGCTACAGCTCCAAGGGAATTCCCACTGACCCTAACTTGTGCCTCTGTTTTAGGATTAAAAAAAGTTACACACTCCATCATGTAACACTCTGTGTGCCTAATATGACACAAGTTATCAGGGTCTTAGGGCCTGATTCAGACCCGCTCACTACCTGCGTACGCTCGCTGGATGCGTATGTAAATTTGTCAAAGTGACGCCACGGGAAGCGAACTCTCGCCAAGGTATAAGCACGCCCAGTATGTCTTAGCGAGCGGCCACTTTGTCTGAGCGTACGCCCAATCGCACAGGCAGAGCCACCCACCAGCACACGTCATCTCCAGGAAGTGTATTAAAACATTGGTACATCGAGGACCATCGGATGCTAATGCAGTGATTGCGGTTGCTTTACCCTACCGCAAGCATTGCGAGGAAATTAGTGTAAAAAAAAGGCAAGTGACGTGTACTATGAAGCTGCCTGTTAATTATGCACGCCTCTAAAACGGAGCTGAAACACTCAGGCACGCCTGCGTTCGCATCTCCAACCCCCCGTTATTAGTGTCCTGCCCCTGTTACCACCCACAAACGGCCTCTCCTGTCACTCATTACCCTGGGCTACCTTTGCTGGGCGAGCGAGAGGGTTGCGATCGCAGTGTGTAGTTCGCGCACGCGCAGAAAGAAGCATGCGCGTACGCAGAACATCAGGTAGCTTGCGAATGCACAGCGCGAGCGAGCGGCTCTGAATCAGGCCCTTAGTTTTGAATAAAAATTGTTGGTATAAAGTAAGTTTGCCTTTTGGCAAAGCAAAAGTATAAATAAGTAATTCATACTTTATTGTGTATTATATTAAAATTCTATTAAAAGTAAATTTTAACCCCTGTTTATAAACAACCAGTGGCAAAAAAAACTACAATTATTTTATTAAATTACACCCCTTTTATGACCCAGAAGTCCCTATGGGCATGCGTCATATGACACGCGCGCCGCAGGGGGTGCTGGGAGGGATCTGATTGGATCGCAAGCAGCTTTGCAATTCCGCACGCAAGCAGCTTTGCAATTCCGTTCTTGCAATTATGTTAATGCAGCAGGCAGCGTAATGCCTCTGGCATACATTACTTATCCAGGCTGTGTCCAAGGACGCAGCATCGGATAATCTGCATTAACATCAGCCGGCTTAGTGATCCATGGGGCATACTTAACGACTTTTTAGGAATCTTCCCTGGGAGCAGCCTGAAGAGGAGAGCTGTTCTCAGCTTCGGGGGGCGGGACCAGACTATAGCCGTCAACAGGCCCTGCCCCCTTTACAGGAAAGCCCCATGATTTGTGGGTCCGCGAGGAGAGGATGGGTCTAAATGAAGCGATTTGCGTCATTTAGTCCCACCCCCTCCCTATGGACCCACAAACTTCTCGTAAAATCTCCCCATTATGCCCACTTCACTAGGAAGTGGGTGGGATGTGGGAGATCTGCCTACTCTCTTGGGGGTGATGGTGGTTACCCGACAAATCGGGAGCCTTCCACGACTCCCAGGAGAGTAGGCAAGTATGCCATGAGGTCACGCAAGCCGGCCGCCGCAGTTACAGGAAAGAGGCCAAGAAATCTCTGTCAGCCAACGGAGATCCTGGCCTCTTCCCTCCCCCCCAACAGCGGCATCACACCTCCGATTCGGGAAACGGAGGGCATCGCCGTCCACTCCCGTCCAGAAATGGCAGCAGACTGTTAATCACTGACAGTCTGCTGCTGCTCTGCGTGTGATCATGCAGGACCCGTACTGCACATGCACTGCTGTATAAGGCGGTAACAATTGGGACACATGCAACGTGTGACCCACTTCCTCGCAAACATAGCACGAATGCGCACTCCTGAGAAATGCGAGATCCAATTAAAAATACTAATTTGCTGTAATTGCCGCAAGTGTGTGGGATGCAAAAATTAAAAGATGATATTGTGGTAATTTGATGCTCCTTTAATATAGATTTAAAAAAAAAAAAGGTAAAAAAATTATAAAAGCAATTATTTTTCATTTAATTAATGAAATTTGAAGTGCCTAAAGTTACAGAAAAGTAGATTTTGCGCTAATTTGAGGACATGACATGTAATTATTGGGCTGAAAAAAGCTAACTTACAATTTCAGAATGCCTAATTAGTCATTGCGTGTGCTGCTGAATTAGCCCCATAGTGCAGAACACCAAGGGGTTCTGCACTATGGGGCTAATTCAGCAGTACACGCAAGGGCACTGCTGAACGCAGATTCCCGATTATCATGGGGAATCTCAGGGGGGTGAGCAGAAAAAAAGCAAATTTCCTTTAGAAAAGCAATGCGAGTTTGATATTGGATTGCATCTGCAATTTACACTGTGGGTTTGCCGTGAAAACGTCTGGCACAAGCCAAACTGTACCTAGCAGGATTGACCCCCAAGTGTTCAATACAACAGGGGGAAGGCATGTGGCTAGCCATTCTGCAACCAAAGGAGGGTTATCAGGGTCATTTGACAATGGTGGTAATACTTACTTCAACTTGCAGTCAGTTATCCACCACTGACCCTCGTGCACGCACTCCAAAAAATCCAAAAACACAAGAACAAACTCTCCTGATCAAAAGCACAAATGCTAGTGGGCTTGGTGTTAAATGTGAAGGGGCATCCTTCACCTGCACTATACAAACTGCCATAAGCATTTGTGTGCAAGTTGTGTGTACAAATTATAAGCATTGTTAGACCTACAAGTAAGATAATCATTTATTTATTATTATTTCACAGGTTTGGCTCTTTGTGTTTTTCATAGGACTGGATATTCTTTAAAGGTAGTTGCCAGTCATACCAGACACTGGTAATAAAAAACAAAAGGCAGAAGTTATGAAACCATAAGTGACGTCTTCAGCAAACAATGGAATAACAGGAAGAAGAACCTGCCAGAGTCACCTGTCACATTTATACAGAGTAACAATCTCACAGGTACTGTAGGCTGGCACAGAGGTTACTATTTACAGGGCTGATTGCTTCCTGAAAGGTTCCCTGACTTGTTATCTGTGCCCAGTATCTACACAGAAGTACTCGACAAAGAAACTACTGTATACATGAATATATTTTTAAAATATTTTTGCATATGCAGTTTAAACTGGGGTGGGCTTGTTACTTGCATAGACTATCCTTTTGAACAGCTCATAAAATATCAAAACATTTTACATTTAACAAAGAGAAATTAGAAATGTATTTAAAAAATGTTTCTTTATATATGTAAAAAATATATATTTACTTTGATGGAGCTTTTTCCTTTAGTGCAATATGAATTATTACCCAAATGTAGGAGTATATTTTTGAAAGACCAAAAAGCCCTATTGCTTTTTGGTCTTTCAAACGGTGGGATGGTGTTTAGATTTGGCAGAGATAGCTTTGCATGGGGAAGCCTATTAAACAAGGATCACGCCATAATCATTCTTCTGTTATTAGCATCTCAGGATGGTGATAACAAAAGAAAATTAGACAATACGTTACCCCTTATTACTTTGGGTCAGTATTGCTGAGGGCGCTGAGATTTGATTTAATGGTAAACTGCAAAAACAGGTGTACATGTGATCAAGATTCAGCTTGAAAAAGTCCACGGGAATGGATGAAATGCGTTGCTGCCCTTTTCATCTAAAGCAGGGTTGGGGAATCTCAGACCCGGGGGCCGTATAAGGCCCGCGGAATCATTTGGTCTGGCCCTCGGAGCTTTCTTCTGCTAGCCTCACCTGGCTAGGAGGGTGCCTAGAATTACACCCTGCAGCCAGAATCTATGCAGCAATGCCAGCATTGCTGTAATCACCCGTGCTTTTTTTGCCCCGCCGAGTGTCACGTCACTCGGAGGGGGCATGGCCTGCACCGGGCCTGCGAACAATGTTTTATATATATATATATATATATGTATATATATATATATATATATATATATATATTAAAATGGCCTTTGGCAGAAAAAAGGTTCCCCACCCCTCTTCTAAAGGATCTACTATATGTGCACTTTGGGCCTGATACTTAGGTGTACGCATTGCTGAAATGTATTTAAGCAGATCAAGTAATTGTTTGCCATCGTGCATGTGTATAAGCCACACTGATTGTCTGCTGCGATCGCATTGCAATTATGGACACACATAAGAATATATTGCATAGTGATTGACAGGTTGTCAGCATTTAGGGGTGGTAATGGGGGTGCTCAGAAAAATGCAGGCGTGTCTGCCAGTTTAAATGCCGTTATATGGGTGCGCATAAATTAGCCCTTGCGATCTCCTACACAATATGAGAGCCCTCTGCGTGAGAGGAGAGCTGCCGAGTTTGCGGCTAATTAGACCTGCCGCAAAGGCAAGATGGATGATCGATCTGCTTCGCAAGCAGGTAAGAAGGCAGCAGTGGGCGTCTTTATGCTCGGGTGATCTTTGCAAACATTAGCATATTTTCGCAGCTGCGTTGCGTAAGAAAACAGCTGCGATCGCATTAGCGTTCATCTCTGAATCAATTCTGAATTTGTCAATAATCGTCTATGCAGACCAAGCCCCTGCAGCCTGCAACCCGCAGACCATCAGCGGAGGACAGGGAGGAGAGAGCTCCATTTACAGAGCAGCTTTCAAAGTCATGTGCTGGACTTCCAGTAATTAATCCAGAAAGTAAGTGAATGGATGCTGGCTGCGGTACCCGTCGAATGGAAACTAGTGATAAGAGACCAGTGAGCAAGAGCACCAAGCGGAATTGCAACTGAAAACCTGGCAACAAACAGGAGCCAAAAAAATGCTCTGGGACTGGAAGTAAAGCACAACATAGATCAGATTTAATTACAACCAGGGACGGCTCCAGGGTTCTGAGCACCCTGTGCCGGACCCTGAGAGAATGCCTAAGATCGCGCGCGACCGAATTTGGGTGTGTGGTCTAATTACCATAGGCCACGCCCCCTCTGTATCGTTATTTGGAGGCGTGCCCGCATGGCACGCCTTCAAATAACGTCAGGCTAGGGGTAAAGCCCAGCACTCCGTCACTGGCTGGGCTTCCCCCAGCCCTCTCTGTCAGTGAATGGTTGCCGCGCGCATGTGCGCAGCATCCATTCACTCTCCCGGGGTCCCCAGCCTCCCGATTTGACCACCCGTGGGCCACTTCGGCCCGCAGGTGGAACAGTGGGACAGTACTGTCCCGCTGAAATCAGGATGCTGGGGAGGGGTGCCACCCTCTACGGGTGGCACCCTTGTGCGACCGCACTGGTCGAACACCCCTAGAGCCGGCCCTGACTACAACCATGAATCAATGAGGAGGCAAGCAATTGGGTGTTGTAGTCATGTCACCTGGCTTTTATGGAGCAGGTTTATGCGCATGCCCACAAACCAAGATGGCAACTGGGAGAACCTAGAAGCACTGGCAGCATCTGGGAGAGGCTTGCCTTTTGAAACTGCAGACAGTGAGCCAGGCCCTGGTAACTGGTTAGTACCCTACAAGGCCTGGCACATGACACAGCGGATGTCGCAGTGTTGCTAGAGAGGTGTATTTTCTACAGTAAATTACAATTGGTACAATTGATTAAAGCATAATAGGATTATTGTAGAGGATTGATTCTAGAAGCTTATGACTAAGCTAATATTTTGTTTAATTTATGGGTAAGAATATAAATTCAATTAGTTAATGTGATTTTTAGTTCTGTGAGGTTTATAATTGAAATTAATTGTAACATCTGATAAACCCTGCAAGAAAACGTTCTGCCACTAACTAGTGTCTAATGTGTTTACTTATTATTTATTTATAGGAATTAATCATTTATGGACCTATGGGCCTGATTCAGACCCACTCGCAATTGGGCGTACGTACGTTCGGCGTACGTAAAAAAATATTTAAATTCAAGCACTCGCTCGTATTTTCGTACGCAGCAAAAAATCCGCCCCAAACTCAGCCGACCTCTCCTCTAACTAACGAGCGTGCCAAATAGCGAGCGTACATCCCCGAAATGGCTTGAAGGGAACGCACGCACAAGTACAAACCGGAAGTGGGACTGTCAGATTCCGATGACCTGCTCGTTTTTTTTGCCTACCTCCCTCAATCGTATCATGCCAATCAATGTATCAATTAGCTTAATTGTTTTTTTTTTTCAACACAATGCAATAAACTTTAATCTTGTCCGTGTTTATATTTGCTCGCAGAATACGTACGGCTGAAACCTTCGCTTTTATTGTTCAAAAGACATGTTAGCCCCAATTAAACAATTGTTCTATTTGTTTGTCTCCCCACAAATTTTCTGTGGTTCATTTCTTTATTTAAATTTGCTTACGCATGTCACTGCATCAAGCCTATCATAACTCTCAAGAGATTTGTGGCCCTGTCGAACACATGACTCATACACTAACCAATAGAATTTGTCCTGTTAATTTCCCAAATACATTAGCCAATCAAATTTTTTTGGGGTGCTTTATTAAAAATATTTTGCCAAAAAAACACCATTGCCATCATGAGATCCGCCGCATTCACCAGGCGCGAACTGCTGGTGCTGACGGAGGTGATGGACAGGCGGATCACCAGTCAGCCTCCACTCATCTCAAATAGGCGAAAGCGTTCCGCATATGCGGAGGTACGTCGCCGCCTGCGCTCCTTCGGCTCACGCAGACATATTGGCCAGCTGGAGCGCAGGTGGTCGGACCTGCACCGGCGGACGCCCCGCTTGCTGGCATGCTTTCGCATGCAGATTGCGGAAAATAAGTTTTCTGGACTGTGGTTTTCAAGTTTATCTTGTGGGCCCTAACTGCGTGTGCATGTTTTCATGTCTGTCCTATTTAGTCATTGTTTTTTTTTTTTTATTGTTTTTTTTATTTTGGATCCCTGTTGAAACTAACCACAATATTTTTTTTATTTTTTAGGGGCACAGCAAAGACTACGGCGGCATCGCCAGACAAGACGCCGGTCCCAGCCCCTCTCTCCAACCCCCAATTCCTCAATTACCCCCTCCTCCCCAGACCCTGTGGCCGAGATTTCAGGTCTACTTCCCCTCCAGCCCAATTCCCCCTCTCCTCCATCCGTCCCTCCTCCAAATACCCCCTCCCAGGATTCCTCAAACACCCTGCCCCTAGGTTTGGGGAATGTAGCCACCTCCGAGGTGGTCCAGGGAGTGGCTTCTGGCTCTGTCGTTTTGGAGAACGGTGTGTTTTTAAATTTTCTTTTGGCCACCACAAACTGTTTGTATGTAATCATGTGTCGTCCCCATTTTTGTTGGCTTTCTGTCGCCTTAGGGTATTTTTGGGGGTTGTCTTTACCTGTTCCTGCTGATGTCACCATACACATATCACACCTGAGTGCATTTTTTTAGGGCCCTTGTATTTTTGGCCTACGACATTTTGGGGTGCTGGGTTTTATCCGTGCAATGTTTTTTTTGCCCACAAGCTTTTAAGTTTTGGTTTGCTTGTTTTGTGTTTTTTTAGGATGTTGCTTCATTATCGATTTATTAATCCCCAAACTTTTGTCACCCACAGAGGAACAGAGGCGTCGGGCACAAATCTTTCATTGTGTGGCCCGTATGCGGGAGCAGGTCACCGGGCTTCTGCAGGGCCTTGACCATCTGTTGGTCCTCCTTAGGAATTAGTATTTTTTTTATTTTTTTTTCTAATTGTTTCATAATAAATCAGTTTTAAATCAAGCTCTGTCTCATGCGTTTGGAGTAAATCCGAGATTCTTTACACTGACATAAGTAGACTCTTCAAGCAAGGATTGCCACAGAATCTCACTACAGATTGTGTGTTGTATTTTGAATGCAAACAGGCACAAGAAACACCTCCCAGTACCAATGTCATTTTCCTTTTTTGTGGTGGTCAACATGATAGTTTACACCATTTTTCAGGTTCCTATTTGGTGGGCAAACTGCTTAGGACAATTTTACGAAGGCAACTGATTGTACAGGATTCCTTGGTGTGTTGGTTAGTACACCGAAAACATATTACATTTTAGCTCCACTTGCTTCATTACTGGGTTACCCCTTAGGTAAAATTAACATTTGGGAGTTTGTTTACACTTGCTTCTAACGTGCCCAAAAAGGAAACAAATTACACTCTCCAAATATTTATTCACAACAGAAATCAAAATACAAAGTGGTCACTCACAAACAAAACACACAGTGATAATCAGAAATACACCACATACCAAAAACACGAAACAAACACACAACAAATCAAGAACTGGTTGACGAAGGTCCATGCCCACATGATTTCAAAAATATGGCATTGCAATATTGGTGTCAGAATATATTCCAGAAGTTTCCACATAAAGGTTTTTGAAGGGTAGCAGGAAGTAGTCATCGTGGGAGTGCCAAAGATTATGCAAACAAACAGAAGATGGTGCAAGAATTAATATCAAAAAGATGAACGCTAAAAAACCGTAACACATTGGGTATACACACTGTTGTTTGGTCAATAATTACCTAAAATATCGGGCCACCACATCATCGCGTATGGCCCCCCCACATACTGACCTCCGACCAACCTCGGGGGGGCCATCCTCAGGTAAGGCATCCTCTGGCTGCATTGGAACACCACTCCTTGTGGCGATGTTGTGAAAGATCCCACACAGGACCACAATTTTTGAAACCATATCCGGCAAATACATGAGCTCGCCACAAGAGCGGTGGAGGCATCTGAATCGGCCTTTTAAAAGGCCGATACAGCGCTCCACCACTTGCCTGGTGGCTGTAAGTGCGGTATTAAACTCACTTTGTGGACCTGGTGTGGGAGCCAAATAAGGAGTGAGCAGCCAGGGCATGCAAGGGTATCCACTGTCTCCTGTGAAAAAGAATAGACAACATCAGGATCACTGTGTATCAAGCTTAACATTGTTATGTACTAAAGGTCTACACTTACCCAGAAGCCACGCATCACCAGCTTGGAGGTTGTTTAATTTGTGCCATATCCCTGATTGCCGGATGACGAAGGAGTCATGTGCACTTCCTGGTAATTTTGCATTCAGGGACAGGATCTGGAGGGAGGCATCACATACCACCATTACATTCAGGGAGTGATAGTGTTTACGGTTGCAAAATATTGCCTCCAGCCGTGCTGGAGGCTGAAGTGGTATGTGAGTACCATCCACAACCCCTATGATGTGTGGGAAGCCAGCTATTTGGTAAAAATTGGCCTTGGCCACACTAAGGGCACCCATATCCAAAGGCATTTTAATAAAATGATGGAGGTGCTTGAAAAGTGCCTCCATCACTGCCCTCAGGATCCTGGAAAAGGAGGATTGTGAGAGGCCCGCCACTATTCCCACCGTTGTTTGAAACGATCCTGAGGCACAGAAGTGTAACACCGCCATAAATTGCGTCAGTGGTGGTATTGCTGTTGGACTGTCAATTTGCCGCTCAAGATCACTCTCTATTAATGAGAGAGTGTCTATGATGATTTTGGGAGGAAGACGGTAGCGTCTTAAAACCTCATCATCGGGCATTCCAAAAAGGGTGACACGTGTTCGAAATATCTGGGGCCTTGCATGCCTACGATGCCTACGCCTGGGACGAGATTGAGGTTGGTCGGCTTCCGGGAGCATGGCCAGAACAATCCGCCCAAGATCAACCTGAAATGGCAAGATTGGAATGTAAGGCTTTGGACCCACCCCAAAAGAAAATTAAGAACAACTTAGCTTGATGATACCATCCATTGCTGCTTACATGCCGGGGTATTGTCATGATACGTCCAAACTGAAATTAATCCCAAAAATAATTTGTTAAATTTTAGTCTGTGCATTTATGTTTCAAAATTTTGTGGTAGACAAAACTTAAAATATGCGAAACACACATTTGGCCAAAGAGCAAAACGACATTGCACACAGTACATCAAAATGGGTTGAAATGTAAGCCAAAAAAGCGAAAGGGCAACCACAAAAATTTTTACAGGATTAATAAGCATTTAAAAATGCGCTAATTAGTTCGCAAATACAAGTCACTATACAAACAGAGAAAAATGTGCTAATTAGTTCGCAAATACAAGTTAATAAACAAACTGAGAAAAATGCGCTAATTAGTTCGCAAACACAAGATAAAAAATGGACTTACCAAGAGCAAATATATAAGATTCCAAATCAAAAGGTCTTTGGGTCCGAAATTAAAAAAAAGCTAAAAGATATGAAATCATGGATCAAAAACTTAAAAACAAGAAGAAACACAATGAGACACCAATTGAACCAAAGTTAGACTTCACAAAACTTACCAAATCAAGAAACGAGGCCAAAAAAAAATATACAAAAAAAGCGAACGGAAAATAAAAACGCAAATCTAGCAAACAAAATAAACTCCAAACGCCAACTCCTTATCCGCAAACAAGAAACTCCAACCAAGGTAACCTCCAACAATCCAAAAACGCCACCTCGACTCGAGACACACCAAGCCATAAATAGTGTTTCGTTTCCCGCACAAATTAAGGAGGGATCATAGGAACGCACAATCAATGATGCGGCCGCAAAATAAGGACGCATGTATAAATTCGTCACGAAAACACATTTAAATTCTGGTGTATTTCTTGTTTGGACCTCAGACATGGCTACAGACCAGGGAAACAATGGCCAAGAGTCAGGCGGTAAGTCTTTCATGCATTTTGTATCAATGATTAATTTGAAACATAAGATTGGGCAAGTTGTGAATTAGAGAAATCTGAATATGTACACAAATAGGTGAGGAGGATGACATGGAAGAGGCTGCTGGGCCCAGTATTCCGGCCAAAGCTGCAAAAAAAAAAAGGCAGCCACATTTCACAAGAAAGGAGATGGAGGTTTTGATTCAGAAGTGTGTGGACATCCTGCCACAGGCAGACAGGAATATGAGTATAAGCCAGAAGTGGAGAATGTGGGAAGAGGTAGCCGTTGCTGTCAATAGGGTGGGTGATTATGTCCGTCTAGCCCGGGATGTCAAACGGCGGTAAGTAAACACTTGCCCCCCCTAAAAACAAACACCATTTTAAACAAAAGGATAATGGCTTCCATTTTATCCCACAGATGGGGCGACTTCAAATATCGCCTAAAGCAAAAACTCGCGGACAGGGCTAGGCATGCAAGGGGGACAGGTGGGGGTCCCACCCCTGTGTCATTGGAGTTGACGGATTTAGAAGAGCTGGCACAGGGGTGTGTGCAGCCTGTGGAGGTGTTTGGCGTGTCCAACATGGATACGGACATTCCAGACTTTGCGGCTCCTCATGTTGTCCCAGGTAAATCTTGTGATGTCACCAACTCTGAAATGTTAGTGGGCCAATATGTAGATTCTAATGTGAGTCTTTTCTCATTTTTCCTAACAGAGACACAGGCGGATGAGTCTGCTCCAGAGGGGAGCCTTGGCCGCCGAATTTCTGCTGGCTCTGCAGGGGAGGAACCAGTACATCCGGCTGAGGACCCTGCAGAAGCCAGTCCAGGGCAATCCCCCTCGCAGGCAGTGGCCCTCCTCACAGAACTCAATTTCAAATCGGATTTCCATACGGAGATTCTGCAGAGGATGGACGCCAGTCTGCTACGGGTGGCTGAGGCCCTGGAGCAAAATGCTGCGGCCAACGTGACCATTGGTCAGGCCCTGGTGGAAAATACCAGGGCCAACATCCGCATCGCCAATGCCCTGGAGCAGCTCGTTCGCCAGCACATGGTGGAGCCGACCTCCCTTCCTGCCGGAACATCAGGATCCTCCACCTCTGGCACAACATCAGCCAATCCTCCAAATGTGCCACAACATCTGCCTCTGGACAGGCAAGCCCGATGACATCCCGGACCCGGTCTGGCGCCCTCCCTCCCCCAGCCAAACGGGTGAAAAAACGGTGAAAGCAATGGCGACTTTTCCCACACTCCTTCTGTGCTTGGCTCATATTCCTTTCTGGTCAAAACTTCCCTCTCCTTTCTTGTGAATTGTTTTTCATTTTGTGTTCTACATTTCATAAATTTTTTATTTTGGCCCAATTATTGTAACTTTGGAAATGAACCCTGCAAAAAAACTTTGGCCAAAAATTTTAGAATTGTGATTTTTTCTTTGAGCAATAAAAAAAACAAAAAAAAACTGACATTGTATTCTCACATTATTGTCACAATGGATTACATTTAATCCTGGGCCAAAAGGCACAAACTGGCAAGAACCACATTTTACATGCCCCCCCAAAAAAGGGCTCTTTAAGAAACGTTTCAAATTTAACATAACGAGGCAAATTCAACAGGCCAAAAGAAAAAGGGAAAAACCAAAAAAACATGATGACATTATTGTTACAATAGGCCCTAACCAACAAATTGAGCCACAAAGAAACTACCACAAATGTACGTAAATTGATTGTGTAATCATCACATTAGCAGCTATGATTTCCACCTGCGTACGCTTTTGTGCTAACACAAAAAACTACTTTCAATACACATACCAAGCCGGTTTTCAATCCACCACTAATTGCTGTTCAGACCACCTGCGATTAATCGCAGCAACATCGAGGAGTGCCGGGATGGAGGTGAAGGCCATCGCCAATGTGGTCGAGTAATCCAGACCCTAAACTGTGCGAGCATTTTGAAGGGAAAGAGGATCATCCAGTGACGTATGAGTCGGTCCGTACACATTTTACGCTCGCATCTGCTAATGTATGTACGCCCCAAAAACGCCTCGCCACGCCTGCGTTTTTCCATCTCCACCCCCGTCAACACCCAAAAACGCCCTGTTCTGTCAATCACATTTGACAGGTCACTTCCTGTACGCTATTTGACGAACGAGACCAAAAAACTCGCAATCTGCCGTACGCACATGCGCAGTGTTACACCGACGCATGCGCGGTTAGTCAACATCGGAACGCAACGAGCGTACTGCTGTTTGTGAGTGGCTCTGAATGAGGCCCAATGTTTCCATATGTGATCCCATGACACTTGTGCAAAGGAATACATTTTTAGCTACAGAGAATGTCCATCAGGGTAGTGTAATTGTTTCTGGAATATCTGTGATCATTTACAAAGTGCAAATCATCTGCTGTGCAGTGCAAAAGTATCTATGGATCCTCTGTACACTTCGATTTATGCAACTGTACCTATATGTTCACCAAGGCGCAATGGTTAAGTAATAAGATGACTGCATTTGCAGAGGAGACAGTGGCGTATCTATAATGGGTGCAATGTGTGCAGGGCACACGGGCCCCCGGGTCCAGGGAGCCCCGCACCGCACACACTCCACCCATATTTTTTTTAAACTTACCTGTCCGAGGTCCCGCGTCGGACGTCACTAATGCTCAGAACACCGGAAAAATGGCCGCCTGCGGCCATTTTTCCGGTGTTCTACGCATGCGCTGTAGACTCCGGGCACTAGAGTGTGCCCGGAGTCTACTGCCCATGCGCAGAACGCCGTTAAATGGCCGCTGCGGCCATTTTCCGGTGTTATGCGCATGCGCAGTAGAGCCTGGAGTCTACTAATGCTTCAGTGGCTGGCCAGCCGCGTCAGTCTGCTGCCAGCCACCAGGGAGAGAGGAGGGGGCCCCGCACGAGGAGTGCACACGGGCCCCGTCCTCCCTTAAAACGCCCCTGAGAGGAGCATAAGTTTGCACTGGTCAAGGGTGGAGTTAAATGAAGTGAAGGCATTCCTAGATACATTTGAAGGATGGAACAGTGCTGAAACTAGATATCAACCTGCACAGTGAGATTATTCAAACAAGATAGGTGAAGAGAGAGCGTTTCTAGCAGCATGTGATAGCTGGTCGCCATTTCTTCATCAAAATGACTTGAATTATCTGTCAACTCAGAGCTGACAATCTTTGGGTCTCATCCATTGCTAAATCTATAGCAGAGGTCTCTAGGTCAAGGGGGGCTCCACACCACAAACCCTGCACCTAGAATTGTATAGGTACACTGCAGGGCCGGCTCGAGGATGAGCCGCGCCCTGTGCAGAGATGGTCCATGGTGCCCCTTACCCTGCGTGTGGCTTCGATGCACGCTTCCAAAAAGGGTGTGTGGCCTATTTACCATAGTCCACACCCCCTAAATTACGCTAATTGGAGGCATGCCCTTATGGCACGCCTTCCATTTAATGTCAGGCTGGGGGCAAGCCCAGCACTACGTCGGTAGCTGGGCTGCTCCCAGCCCTCTCCCTGCACTGAATGGATGCCGCGTGCATGCGAGCAGCAGCCATTCCTCTACTCTGGGGCCGGCACTGCCGCACAGTTGCGGCAGAGGGGGTGCCCAACCTCCCGACCACCGACGGGACACTTCATTCCGCAGGTGGAACAGCGGGGCAGTGCCCGAAAAACGTGACTGTCCCGCTGAAAATCGGGATGGTTGGAAGGGGTGGCACGCCTGTCGACCACACTGGTCGAACATGCCTCGAGCCGGCCCTGCTACACTGGGTCCCCCCCACCTTTTGCTGGCAGGACCATCTTTCACGTGATATATTTGGACAGATGGTGTCAGGCAAGTTATGGTAGAGACTTGCACTGTGCCATAGCCTTGCCTATCTTCTGCGCATGTACCATCTTCCGAATATATCACATGGAAGTGGGTGCCATCAGCAGAAGGTGCGGTGGTACTGCATGGAAGGGGTAGGCATTACATATGGGCCTTCCCAGGCAATAATATGCCTCTGGTCTCACCCTAAACTTTTAGACCTGTTTCATGCCTCATTGTTGCACTTTAGCGAAGTTACTCATTTTCAGGTGCCCTCCAAGAAATGTAATAAAAATTTCCCACAGAAACCCAACTGCTACACATATAAACGGCAGACTTCGGTTGGAGTTAGACTTGGGACTTTGCAGTAATGTTACAGGTCTGCAGTGTGCTTCTCTGGATCATTTTGCACCTCTCCGTATATCTACGCTTCTTAAATGACCCCCTGTATCACTAAAGTTTCATTAAGTGACATACAGTTGGTGTTAATTAGGTGCAAATTTGCACTGCATTCCATTTTTCCAGCAAATTCACGTTATTTTTGCGCACCCCGCTGAGCAGGTGAGTAAATAGGGAAATCTTTATATTAAGGTAAAAATGTCAGAACCTCTGGTACACACTTCCCAATGAATTATCATGCATTGGAAGGGATTTAAACAGCATAATGCAGCAAAAAAAATATGTCAGTTTTCAAGTGAATTTCTCTAAAAAGCTCAATAATGGGTTAAATAATATGGGACAGGGGAGTGAAGGTGCAAATTATGTGGGACAGGTATATGGAGGTGTAAATTATCTGGGGCAGGTGCGTGGAGGTGTACATTATGTTTGACAGGTATATGGAGGTGTAAATGATGTGGGGCAGGTATGTGGAGGCGGCAATGATGTGGTACAGGTATGTGGAGGTGTAAATAATGTGGGACAGGTATGTGGAGGTGCAAATGATGTGGGACAGGTATGTGGAGGTGTAAATGTTGTGTGACAGGTATGTGGAGGTGTAAGTGATGTGATAAAGGTATGTGGAGGTGTAAATTATATGGGACAGGTATGTGGAGGTGTAAATGATGTGGAATAGGTATGTGGAGGTGTAAATTATGTGGGACAGGCATGTGGAGGTCTATTGATGGGTGAGGGTTTTTTTGAAATTGCAGATGAGAGGTAAAAGTGTTTCTTCCAACTTTTTACAAACTTGTATAAAAAAAACCCACTGGAAAATGTAAACACATTTTTCTGTACCCCAAAATACTGAAAATACATTAATTTGCTGAAACACACTTGCTTGCTATCATTTTTCACCCATTAGTAAAAAGTGCAAAAATCAGCCATTTGACGTCTTTTAAAAATCTTCAGTAATTTCCTTATGGCCACTAACAACCTTCTTTATGGTCCTGCTATCTCAGTTGCCAGTTTTTTGGGGTTCAGGATGGTGTACCCACTTTTTCATGCACATCTCCCAAGTCGCATGTTGTAAAAAAAGTTGCACACTCAAGCCGCGAGTCCTGCAAATGGCAACTCTAATTGAATCTCGCATTTCTCGGGTGCATGCATTTGTGCGAAATATGAGAATTTCATGAAACAGAGGCCCTGATTCAGAGCCTGACACTCTGACAGAGTGCTCTCTCTGAATCAGGACCCTCCCTCCTACCTTTTGGAGTGGCCTCCTGGCCGCTCGCATAGCTGTGGGTGACCGCCCACAGCTTTAGCGAGCTGCCAAAATGATGGTCACGATGTTCAAGACCATCGCGACCATCGGGCTTGCGACGAGACCCTGCAGTAGGGTCTCGCTGACGCAAGCCCTAGAGTGCTTTTGGCTCTATCAGAGCCAAAAGCACTCCCACTGACATAACTAGTGATGTCAGTGGGGCCGGCCCCAGATGGTAGGCGTTCCCATGGGAACGCCTCCGTCTGGGCAGGCGCGCCCACCAAAGAGGGCGTGCTGTCAATCACCATCGACAGCACGCCCCCTTTGGTGCGAGACCAACGACGGCTTGGCCATCATTATTCGGGTCTCGCGCATTCGCACGACGGAGCTGCCTCCGTCGTGCGCATGCGCACTTGGGCAACATCGACCCGCTTGCGAGCGCTCAGCGCTCGCGAGTGGGTCTGAATCAGGCCCAGACTCCCATTTGCAAACTCGCACCTAATTGAATTGACCCCAAAAAGTTCAAGCTGAGCAAGAAACTCAACCAGTAGCACATGATAAAGGAACAAAGTGCTACTGTGATTTTAATACCTATATGACCTACAGTATTCAAGAAAAAGTAGGAACATATTCTATATCTTCAGTCACAACGAAACTAACATGGAATAACTTAACTTAACCACTCCAAAATGTATGTTTTTTTTCTGATTGAATTTTTAATATTTCGTCACCGATATATCGGACCATTGATGTTTGGAACATTGCAACCATTGCAACTTTGCTTTCCCTAGCAGCTGCTTCTCTGAGCAGCTGCCAGATATACACTGGAGGTAGGGGTGTTCATTTACATATTCCCGTTGGCTGCTGCTCTCTGAAGCCACTGGGTGGGAGGTCCTGCCTTGGTGACCAATCAGCAGTAATCAGCAGCACAGCAGTCACTGGGGAAGGGTGCAGGGATGCAGAGGGGCCTGGAGGTCACTCTGCTAGGAGTGGCTGCTGGAAGATTATGTTTATCAGGGAACCGTCAAAACACATCATGTTTAAAACTCTGACTTACCAATTATGATACACACCAAACACAGCCTGTCAATCCACTCCCCTAATCAGCCGGCCACTCAAAGTCAATGCTTACTTACTTGCTTACAATGCTTTTCGGTAGAGAGCTCCTATTTCAATACCCTACTACACTCCATCCAGTCTAGTCACAGCTTCTACATGGAAAAGTAAAGTACAAGTATTGCTAGTTATTTCATGTCAAGAGGATGCACTGCAGCCCTTCTTCTTTAGAGGCTTGCTACAGTATTGTCCTAATTAACTGTCAACTACGCAGTGTGGCTGTCTGACACACATCGATAAAGTGAAGCAATTGACACTACAGACAAAAGGATAATTAACTTGTACTGTATTGAACTTATGGCCCGCAACAGTTAGATTCAGGAAAGAGCTACAATCAAGGTGTGGCTACATAGATTGTTGCATAGACTCATTTATTGCACCACAGGCTCAATTGCTCTAATTTATTCATTCTGCATTCTCCTCAGCTTTAAATCCTATATTGTGCAGCATATGATAAACATTTGAGAAAAGAGACATATTTGCTGCTGTTTTCGGAAATAACCATAACTATTTTCATCAATTGGAGCAAAACATTTCCATCTTGTCAGTGCAGGGAGGAAAGAAAGAGTAAGCAGGGCTTAATCAATTACCATAACATGGAGAAAAAGAGATTACAAAACCACAGAAGTGCACCACCTTTAAAGAAATACCAGGCCAGCAGGGCCGATGCAAGGTGTCACGGCACCCTAGGCAAACTTTTTAACCTACCGCCCCTCACCCCGAGTTTTGAAAAAAAATTCTTACCTGCTTCTGGCTGGCATGGCTGCGGTCCAGATACAGATTTTTTTGATCCCCACTTCTTGATCACGTGAGTTGGGGTACACTTATTTGGGTATATTGGATTAAAGAGACCACCAGATTAAGAAATCTAAACATACCTCTATATGTGGATCCCCACTTCTTGATCACGTGAGTTGGGGTACATTTATTTGGAAAGATACCTTTATATATATTTCCACACATAAAGTCATGTGAGTTTATGGTACGCCCAGCCTCTTCAATAGTGGTGGTGAGGTTCTATCCTTTGGATCAACTTCAGTTGTTACACTTCTCCATTTCTACATGGGAATGATTATCTAGCAATTTGCATAAAGATTTGTTGCTGTACTTCACATTTGCCTTTTTCTGTTTTTGTATATTTTCATATCCTGCCTATTTGGAGTTGACCTTTATGAGGGAGGAGTCGCCCAACAACATTGGGGTTTGACCACATTATTATTACGTTGAATTTTATGTCTGTATCGTCTTTGATCTGATCCCCGATTTCCTATATTACCAGATACACGGATGTCTGATGCCAAATGCTGTCCATATTCCACTGCTGCAGTAAGATTTCCAGGTGGAGGTGGGGGGAGACTTCATGTTAGGACAAAGTGGAAGGCAGCAGTTAGAAGACACTTACCACATCACTTGGTCACTCAGCCGAATTGCACTGGAAGCCCCATGTGGAACTTCCAGGTGCAGATTCAATGCAAATTAAAATAACTTTTTTAAAAAAGGAAAACATGCTTCATTTTACTAATAATGCATTGTTTTCCTACCTCACTGATCCGCTTAATGTTACCTAATAGGTATCCATCTATCTATATGTTGTGTATATATATATATATATATATATAGATCTCTATATATATAAATATATATATATATATCTATATATATATGTATATATATATATAACTTTCTGTGCATATATATATATATATATATATATATATATATATAGATATATATATATATACAGTATAATTACATATTTACATATATGCAAGTGCAGTGCTCAGGGATTGACAAATTAAATGTAGAATAAAGTAGATATATATCAGGGAACACCTATAGGTTATGGGCACTGAAACATTGTATATATATATATATATATATATATATATATATATATATATTGCTATATTCCCTTCATTATCTTTTACAAAACATACCCCAATTCAAAATTAGTACTCAACCCCATAATGGTAATACACCCCCCACCCCTCACAATATTATTATACAACCCATCCCCTTAAGTTAACATTAATAGACCCCCAAATAATATTAATATATAACCATCCCCCATATACTAAAACACTACATCGTAGTGCCATTCGTAGCGCACTGACATCTGGCCACAGTGATCAGCCAGTGGCACGTCACTGCCTTACTGCTAAACACAGCATTGCTAGCATACGGTCTATTATTATAGACCATGTTCCTTCTTCTATGCGGGGTGGCAATCGTAATAAGACACTTTTACGTAAAGAATGTAAATGGATTCATCTATTGAATACACTGGCCCCTAAAGGGCTCAACGAATCGTTGGGATTGCAATGTTTTCTTTAATGTTTGTCCTGCCAGTTATGTATATCCAACTAGAATTATTCATTTTTTGTTATATAGATATAAGGTAAATTCTGTTATACTAGTTCATAGTGTTGTACCTCTATCTATGAACAGTCTAAGGCTTTTGGCCAGTCATGTTTAGGAAAAAGTTTTTTGAACTTACCTGACTAAGTATTATTCATTTGTGTGTACCATAGGTATTCCTTAATGTTTATTAGTTTTGCTCATGCCCGTTTGTTTGTTTATTTGTCTTTTCCAGCATTGGTGTTGCCATGACAACGCATCCACAGTTTTTACCTTACTTCCTGGGTTGGCGCCGCCCGGTGACGTCACCGCGACAGTACAGAGCTTGTTTGGCGTGTGCGGCGTTGGCGGGATCGGACGGTGCCTTCCAGGTGAGTACAATGATTGTTTATCATGGTTAAGTGTTTCATGGTATATATATGGTCTTGTCTGTGTATGTAGTTTATACTGTCTGTCCCTGAAGACGGGGGCATAGCCCCGTAACGCCGTAGGAATAAAGGACTTTTATTTCATCACATAACTTAGTCTGCTGAGTGCCGCTCATTCCTGTACTTTTATGCATTGGATGTGATCATCCTGAGAGGGCACCGCAGCACTACTGGAGCTACCACAGAGTGCCGGGCATCATCAGCTTTTCATATATATATATATATATATTAATATATATATATATATATATATATATTGCTATATTCCCTTCATTATCTTTTACAAAACATACCCCAATTCAAAATTAGTACTCAACCCCATAATGGTAATACACCCCCCACCCCTCACAATATTATTAAACAACTCATCCCCTTAAGTTAACATTAATAGACCCCCAAATAATATTAATATATAACCATCCCCCATATACTAAAACACTAAAAAGCTCCCATCCCCCAGATATTTACCTGTCATTGCAGGACGTTCTGGTCTCTTCATTAATAGACGTTGATGGCTGCGCAGTAATCCAACAAAGATTAATGAATGGGCGGAGCCTCACGAGGACTGGGAGAAGTGACTGCCTGAAAGCAGCACATTGGTGGCTGGTTCCGGGGAGGGAACAGCCACCATGCATTGCAGACAGGGAAGGGGGCGGGGCTGAGCAGGCACTACTGCTGCTGCTAGCTCAGGCTGCACTGCAGTCACAGCCAGACAGCTGCCGGTAAGTGTGGGGATGGCAGCCGTGGCTTACAGGATCTGTGGCCACCGCCAGTGTTAAGTAAAAGGATGTCTCCTTATTACTTTGTTGCCTAAAGCTGTGGTAGCGCCGGATCTGCTGGCGAACAACTGTTGTAATGTAATGACTTGAACAGTGATATTTAGTCATTTAAGTATACAGGTTATATAGTGTATTGTATCGTAAAGTTTGCACGAAATACTGTTTTCTTGTCTAGTATTGTAACCCTCATCAGTTTCGCAGACATACAGACAGAGAGACAAGAAGGTTCCTGTATAATAAAGTTTACTCAGGACGTGTGTGTTTTCTGTGTGAATTGTAATGTATTTTTTAATGTATCTGTATGAAACAAAGTGTTGATTCAACTGGTTGCTCTATTTTATATTGTTCCTGTTATTACTGATAAAATATCACATTGATATATTTGAGTACCAATTGGTCAGATATTGCTAGAATCACGGGATAATTGACATATCCCAGTCGCGGGTAATTTTCCGAAGAACTCCCTTAAACAGAACACATTGTTACGGTGTCACATATGGGGCCTATTCATCATCGAAGGCCAGATGGCCTCCGATGATTTAGTATTGATCTCGCTGCAAGGGATACTTAAGTATCCAACTCGCAGCGGGCGATAGATTACACCAGAGCAATTCATCATTGCTCCGGTGTGGGGAGAGCTGCTCCAAAAAGCAGCTGTCCCCTCAGTTAGTATCACAGATACAGAAGTAGCAGCATTACGTACCTCCTCCCCGTCGTCCCGGCTACACATGCATGACCCAAGGTCACGCATGCGCACAGCCACCGGGGAGTCTGTGAGAAGGTGGCGAAGGGATCCGCTCGGATCCCTCTTTGCATCCCCGGAACTCCTTCCCGTAGGAAGGAGCAGGGCTACGAGAGCAAGCGCCGTCTGAAGATTGTTCTCGGCAGCAAACTCCAAAAACTTTCATGTTTCAAAGTTTGCTGAATATCAGGGGGTCCTACAGACCCCTGATGATGAATGGCCCGGTAAGTAAAATACTAGTGTTTCCGCGTGGTTGCCGGGCCATTTATCATATGATGAATAGGCCCCTGAGAGAGAGATTTATCAAACCTTCCAATAAGGGCATGTGGAGAAGTTGCACATACAGTAGCAACCAATCAAGGTCTACCTATCATTTATCTAGTACATTTTATAAAATGGAAACTAACATCTGCTTAGTTGCTATGGACAATATATACCAGAGCCCCATGCAGTTATATAGAGATTCTGACTGACCCCCATGGGGCTTTGCTGTGTACCAAACCAACAATTGGTGATAAACGGGCAGGCAAGGTGGGATTACTGCTGCCTGGAAGAGGATGAGTTCCTGTAAGCTTTAATACCCCTGTGGATGTATATAATGATGCCACGGGAGGTAGTTGGCATCCCAGGCGGTCGGGATGCTGGCGGTCATAATCCCAGCGCCGGAATCCCGGCAGCAGTTGGAGTCCCAGCTCCAAAATCCTGACTCCAACTCGATGCCACTCATGCCCCCTCCTTCCCTTCCTGACACTCTCTGGGATTATCACCCGGGAGTTATACAATATTAACAGTGGAACCTGGGACATTGCTCCCCACTATGCTTATGTCCTACTAGTAGACGTCACATGTATTTAATTTATTATTTAGTTCTTAGTTTAGTTGTTATGTATGGTCAGCTGCACATTATCATTTCTGTTTTGTCTGTTTAAGTATCTATTAGTTTCTCTTTTCTTTACTTGTAACTTTATTCTGTGGTACAGAGGAACTTCACCTAAGAAACATCATAGGGGACTGTGCAGTACAGATTCCCAGAATAGGAGTATTGATTCTGTGACTCACACACTGTTGACGTACAACAGTACTGTACAATAGGCAATGGAGAAAATTATGTTTTTTAGATGTTTGCTGATTAGGCACATGTGCAAATAAGTAGTTGGAGATCTATTAATGAGATTTTGTCATGAATTTAAAATTACTTAAAATTACCATAAATAAATGACAAATTAACGAACAAATCTACTTACTTTAAAATCAGACAACTTTAGATGATTTTCGCTTTTTCCATTCATTGAATAGGCAATGACTGAATGGAAAAGCTCAGGCAATCAAAAGCAGTGTTTAAAGATTGGACGATTGTGATTAGATAATGGCTAGTAGTTCTATAAATTTTCTATATATATAAATTGCAGTTTGCCTTTACTACAAATAGGAAATATGATCAAAATCGCCTATTGCGAGATCTCTCCCACATTTACAAGCATATATATCAATATTATTAGTATTATTACTACTTTACTATTATTTTTACAATTTTCACACCCTTTTCACATTATTGTAGTATTACTTAAATGTATTAAAGGGCTTTTGAGCAGTTTTCATAAAAACCTACTTCAAGCCCTTACATTTGCATTATTTTAGTTCGCAAATCGTGTTTCCCATACATGTAATAGGAAATGTGATCTGTTTCAGAGTTACTAAAAGAAATTGTGAATGTGAAAAAATAAGGGAGGGAGGGCCTGATTCAGAGCCGGACGCTCTGACCAGAGCGCTCGCTCTGAATCAGGGCCCTCCTACCTCAACTTGGAGCGGCCTCTTATGTGAGCTTATGTGAGCGTCCATGATGATAGTCGCGATGGTCAAGACCATCGCGACCATCGGGCTTGCGATGAGACCCTGCAGTAGGGTCTCGCTGCCGCAAGCCCTGGAGTGATTTTGGCTCTATCAGAGCCAAAATTACTCCCACTGACATCACTACTGATGTCAGTGGGGCCGGACCCAGACGGTAGGCGTTCCCATGGGAACGCCTCCGTCTGGAAGCCATGCCCCCGGCACGCCCACCAAAGGTCACCATCGTCAGCACGCCGCCTTTGGTGCGAGACCCCGAGCGACGGCTACCCCGTCGCTCGCCGGGTCTCGCGCATGCGCACGACGGAGCTCCCTCCGTCGTGCGCATGCGCATTGCGGCACCATCGACCCGCTTGCGAGTGTCCTGTGCTCGCGAGCGGGTCTGAATTAGGCCCGGAGTCCTGAGATAATAGCTCTATCAAGAGATGGGGTTATGCAGGGTTCTCCCCCGTTTCACCAACTCCAGTACAGCCTTCGCTGCCCGCTGACAGGAAAAGCAGAGCCCAGAGTAGGCTTCTGTGATCAGACATGTGTGTCTGATAGACCACAGGCTGATTACAAAGAATAAAGAAAAAAAAGATAATAAAAAATAATAATAATAATAATAATAATAATAATAATAATAACACTTAACTTGAACCAGGGTGTAGTTGCCCTGATTCAGCTTCAGACAGAATAGCTAAGCTGCTCGCAAGCAGCTTAGCTATTCTGCCTATGCAGATATGGTAATGCAGCAGGAGGCATCACGCCGCCTGCTGCATTACTGCGTTGTCCAACGTAGCATCAGATACTCTGCGGACCATCGGCTGGCTAAGGTGACCCATGGGGTCATGCAGCCAGCCGTCGCAGCTGTGAGGAAGAGGCCAGGAAATCCTGGCCTCTCCCCCCCCCCCCCCCGGCGACACCTTCATTTCAGGAAATGGAGGTCATCGCTGCCCCTCCCCGCCCCCAAACGGCAGCAGACTGTCAATTACTGACAGTGACAGTCTGCTGCCAGTTTACGTACGGGCTCACAGACTTGTTCTGCAAATGCGCAGAACGGGTCTGGTGCCTGCGCAAATTCCCGATCATCAGGAATCTGCATTCTGCAGTGCATTAACTGAATTAGGCCCAGTGATCGGTGAGCCCCTTTGTGACTCCAGTCAGCTGATCGCTGGGCTCCTGTTCCGTGACCCTGGTCACCGTGCAGGTGTTAGCAACGAAGGTGAATTCTTGGTTGTCAGTGCATCTGAGGATGAAAAGTGGAGTTTTTCTGTTACCTCTAATGCTCAGTCCCTATGTGTACTATGTCATAATTAACATGTTAAGAAGAGCATATTTAACTTTACTCTAAGCATAGCTGTGTAGCTTGGAGATGTAAAATCTGCTATCTGGCCAAGCCCCTGGTTACACAATGCTTCACAGTGTGCACACGTTTATGATTTTATAGTAGGCCATATGGTGCATAGGGAAATATTAGCCAGGGCCCACAGAGGAAGCTGAGCAAAGCAATCTGTAAAGCAAACATGAAGAAACGGCTACTGGGCTTTCAGTAGTGTCAATGTCACAGAAAAATGAACTATTGGACCACAAACTCCTGATTGCCTCTACAGCACACAATGGGTATGGTTGGTGGAGAGAAAGGCAATGTATGGAATCAGAACGGTGGGCAAAGGGGCTGTTCCCTACTTGGCAGACTAGGTCCTTTTTACCAAGCCCTGTTTTCCCCAGGTATCTACACAGAGCAGAGTCCCAGGTGATAGACTCAAAACATGCATTGATAGGTACTGACAGTGGTTAAGTACATAAGTTAATGGGAAGTTGGAATATTTTTCTGCCCCTCTCTGACAACCACCAGAAGTGACTTTTCAAACAGTGCTGTGTTTTTTTAATACAGAGAGAATATTTATTGCAGCAGTGGAAGGAATGAGGTCTCCAAAATAGTTATTTTAGGGTCTGATTCAGAGACGTACACGAATACAATTGGAGCTGCAATCCCGCACTGTGCTGCTCTGCGAAAATATGCAAATGTTGCAGTCGCCAGGATATGTATTGAGACACCCCACAGGGCCATCGTAAATTCAAGCAGCTGCGTACACATACGCAGCCGCCATCGCAGATCATTCGATAATCGTGATCTAAGTAGTTTTATGGTTGCACAGAATGGCCATCTGACTGAGACGTTGGAACCACTTTATCTGCTTTGGGATCACAGACGCACTCCTATGTTTTTGCCGCTGCTCTCTGTAACCACCCATCACTGGTGGAACCTGAGGAGTATTAGACCCTGTGTGATTGACATGCTGCAGCCGTTTGGGAGCGGGAAGGGGCGGCGAGGGGCAGCGTTAGAGAAAGCGGTTGCACGTCAGCCCTGTTTTCTGGGTGTGCTGAGGCCAGTGGCTGAGTCCTCGGATGCAGCTTCACTGGCCCTGGAAGCGTAAATTACACAACCATCCTGGGTAACCTAAGGGTTATTGAGATGATCGATGTTCATGCACATGACCCAATACTACATCTTTGGACACTAACTATACAATAGCATTTAGAAGCAATTGTGATGTTCTTTTGTTCTATATGAGATACGACTTTTACATCCCACGGGTGTCCTGCTGAGTCGAATCCGATTTGGGAAATCATGTGTGAGCAAGTTTGCGTGTGCAGACCACAATGAGCTAGAGGTGGGTAAGGGAAGTCCCAGGGTTGTCCCAGGTGATCTCACTACACAGTGGGGGTTCATGGAGATGGATATAACTTGTTCAGTGCAGACACAGAGTAACGGCTCTAGTTGGACTGGATGCAAAGTAGCAAAGATAGGTCTCAATAAACACATAGAGTGGCAAGGAAAGGCACACAGGTAGCTTTGCAATTCCATCCTTGCTAATATGCAAAGCAGCAAGAGATGACTGACAAAGCAGCACTGCGACTGAATCCACAGGCTGGGATCCTCAGCTTACTAAGGCTGGCCGGCATGCGAGGTAAGGAAACTGCATCCCTGGAAAACAAGGGCGACACGCTCTGTTTCTGGGGAATGCCAGCCGTCCCCATACCCAAACTGCCCCTTAAATGCCTCTGCCTGTTAATCAGGCAGAGGCATAGCAGGGGCTGCGTGCGATCACGCAGGACCCCATTTTGCACATTCGCAGAACTAGTCTTGCGCACACGCAGATTCCTGATAATCGGGAATCTGTGTTCAGCATTGCACATACCTGCAATGCTGAATTAGCCCCTTTAGCCCTTACCATGTAGGGTCAGCAGCAGGGCTTGCGCAACAGAGTGACTGTGACAAAAAGACCAGCGAGGTATAAGATTTTGGTGAACCTCCTGTATACTTACATTTACTGTATGCTATTGTTGTACTGTGGGCTTGATTCAGAGCCGGACGCTATTTCAGAGCGCTCGCTCTGAATCAGGGCGGCATTTTTTTTTTCCAGAAACGGCCTCCTGGCCGATCGTTAAGCTGTGGGTGACCACGGCACAGGCTCATACATAAGGGAGCTCGGCCAAGCACCTATGGCCCGAACATTTTTGTAAATGTTTGATGGACTTTTCCTGTAGATATTGCAACTTTGATCCTTTGTGGGGACCTGTAATTTGTCTTTGTTTTTAACTGCATTCACCTTAGCCCAGCCACATGCCCAACTACCCTTGTATAACTCCATAAACCTGAAAGGACAAATTTATCATAAACTTTCCTGCTCAAGTTATTAATTTGACAAGCAAAGCTGTAGGAGTTCATTATCTACTTTATAGGGTTGTATGATCAGCTATTTACAGCTGACTACACATGCTGCCTGTCTGCACACACATTAGATTACATGCACACTTCATGCCCTTGGCTATTACACTGCTTTGCAGCCATGCAACATGTGGGTTCCATAGCTGCCATTTCTAAATGCTTAAACTGCTACACTACTTACTTAATATTAGAATTTACTATATTTTTAACTATATTTTAACTACACTCCCTCGAAATTAGTGCTCCAAACCTCTGAGGCAGAAGTAGATATTTTTGGAGACCTACATCTGGCATCTGAGTAGAGCCATATACAGTGGTGGGCTGGGCAAGGGGGCAGGTTGCCATGTGCCCCCCAGGCCGCAGCGTCATGCGGGCCGCGGTGCAGACTGTGGGCCTGATTCAGAGCCAGACGCTATTTGCGAACGGTCGTTCAGAAAAAGGGGCCGGCTATTTAAATTGAGTGCTCGCTCTTTGCGGTCTGTTGACGCCTCTATGTCTGAGCGAGTGAACAAAATATGCCCTCGCTATTTTGTAAAGACGCCCCCTGGCCGCTCGCATCCTACGTCATCTCCGCTATTTATATGATTAATCGAGTACATCGAAAGGCATCTGAACTGCTCGCAGTGCTTGTGGTTGGATTTTCCTACCGCAATCATGCGAACAGTTCAGGCTAAGAAACAACCAAGTGACGTGGTCGATGACGCTGCTTTGTTAATTATGCACACCCTTAAAACGCCCGTTTTGACCTTTTGGCACGCCTGCGTTCGGATCTCCACTCCCCGTTTTCAAGCACCTTCCCCTGTTACCACCCACAAACGCCTCATTCTGTCACTCAAATTAGCAGGCATTCGCTATTTTGCGAGCACACAATTTCCGACTGCAATGACTGGTTCGCGCATGCGTATTACAACCCGTATGCATGCGCAGTTGTGCGAACATCGCTCGGAGCGAACGAGCGGCCGCTTACGAGCGGCTCTGAATCAGGCCCTGTGTCTCTGTGACACAGACTGCACCGCGTGTGTAGCGCTGACCAGACAGAGTTCGGTCAGCGCTACACAAGTGACAAACACACAGCCGCCGGCTCCGGCAGCTGTGTGTTTGTTGTAAGCAGCAGCCAATGAGAGTCTGTCAGACTCTCATTAGCTGCTGCTGCGCCCACTGCAGGAGCCGCTCCATCTTCTGGCTCCGGCAGTGGGCAATGGGAGAGGCGTCATGACATCATATGACGTCTCTCCCATAATGCCCGGGAAGGACAGTCGGAGGAGCGGATGGCGACGGCGGGAGCGGGGATTCAGGTAAGTGTTTTTTTTTTTACTATGTGTGTCTACTGGGGGAGGCTGGTACTACAAGGGGTAGACCACTACTGGGGGCACCACAAGGGGGGAACCACTACTGGAGGCACTGCAAGGGGGGGACTACTACTAATGGGGGCAATACAAGGGGGGGACTACTACTACTGGGGGCACTACAAGGGGGGGGGACTACTGGTGGCACTACAAAGGGGGAACCACTACTGGACTGGGGGCACTACAAGAGGGAGGGACTACTACTGGGGGCACTACAAGGGGGAGATCACTGCTGGGGGTACTACAAGGGGGATTATTACTGGGGGCACTTCAAGGGGGGGACTACAACTGGGGGGACTATTACTACAGGGGGGGCTACTATTACAAGGGATGACTACTACTACTACTACTAGGGGCACTACAAGGGAAGAGGACTACTACTAGGGGCACTGCATAGGGGGGAGGGGACTACCACTGGGGGCACTACATCGAGGGACCACTGCTGGGGGCTCTATAAAAAGGGCAATACTGGGGGTACTGCATAGGGGGGAGACTACAACTGGGGCCACTATTTAAGGGGCTTTGCATAAGGGTTACCACTATTGGGGGCACTGCATGGGGTGTGGACTGCTACTGGGGACACTATATAAGGAGCACTGCATAGGGTGTACCATTAATGGGGGCACTATATAAGGGGCTTACTACTGGGGGCACAAGGGGCACTGCACAGGGGGGACCACTACTGGGGGCACTGTATAAGGGGCACTGCATAGGGGGATCACTACTGGAGGCCTGCATAAGGGGGTCCTCTCCTGGGGCACAGTGGGGCACTGCATATGGGCACCACGACGGGGCTGTTCCTAATCTTTATTTTTACTTTACATTAATCCCATATGGACCCGCCTCCTCCCTGGTACACTTGGGGGGGGGGGGCCGTAGCACGCACATTCTTTGGGCATCCTGGCTACACGCTACCCCTCTGCCAGGGCCGCCTGCATGCATTTGCCCCCCAGGCTAAAAGTTCCCAGCCAGCCCCTGGTGACCACCCACAGCTTTTGCAATCGGCCAGGTGATGGTCGCGATGGTCACGACTATCACGACCATCAGGCTTGCGACGAGACCCTTGTGGTAGAGTCTCGTCCATCGCAAGCTCCAGTGAGCTTCCGGCTCTAATAGAGCCGGAAGCTCACTACTGAGGCCGCCCCAAACAGCAGGCGTTCCTTCGCCAGCAACCCCATCTTGCCCGCCTCCAAAATGAGATGAGCTGTCAATCACAATCGACAGCCACCCTTTTTGGTACGAGACCCATAGTGATGGAGCGCCCGTCGCTGTCTGGGTCTCGCGCATGCACACGCCGGAGCCGGGTCCGTCGTGAGCATGCTCAGTGGGGGACCATCGACCCGCTTGCGAGCGCTGTGCGCTCGCGAGCAGGTCTGAATCAGGCCCTGTGTGCTTTTATAACAGGCTGTATCTTTATCCCACTATTTTCCTTGTTGATTATTTTTAACTCACATTAAAGCAGCAGAGACGCATAAGGCTGAACCATGGGCATACCTGTCAGCTGGCAAAGCATTAAGGGGGAGATTTAATTAAGCTTGGAGGGAGATAAAATTGGAGATAAATAGCACCAACCAATCAGCGCCTAACTGTCATTTTTCAAAGACAGTCTGTAAAGTGACAGTTAGGAGCTGGTTGGTTGGTGCTATTTATCTCCAATTGTATCTCCCTCCAAGCTTTATTAAATCTCCTCCTAAAAATATAAATAAGATCCTTGTGTGTTAAATGCTAAAGTGACCTGTATATTCCCTGCAATAGGGTTTGTTTAGGTGCAATTTGTTCCCATTAGCTGGATTTGCTCCTAATGTAACTCTGAATGATGCCACAAAGGAGAAAAAAAACACTGTGCTGCTAATCCAAATAATTATTTTAAAATATTTAATAATTATTATAAAAATTCAATTCTAATTAGTAAATGACCCCCAAATCTTTGTATCATAGTACAATAATTTAAAATTAGTTTACAAACAGCTAAAAGAAGAATAATTTTGTTGTGGAGATGAAAGTTAGAAAATGGGCAGGGAAATGGCTGCAGTATGTTCCAAAAACACTGGTAGCTGTGAGAATAATTCTATAAATAGAGCCGTCAGCTGGGTGACACATAGTAGTACAGCTGAAGTCAGTCATCAGTTACACATACTCTGTACATTGGCTGTGTGGGTGCGGCTTTCTTTCTCATTCCAATGGACAGGTTTAACTGGAATGACTTTTGTGGTTAATTAACAATAGATAAGCACACATTAATAATAATCTATAGAATTTAGCTGCACGTACGTAAAGCCTGGCAGATCACGTGCTGATCTCCTGTGAGCTGGATAGATACAGGGGCATAGTGTGAAATGTGCCCTTACATGCTGAAACTTGCACTTTAAAAACAAACTTTTTATTCCAATATAAAATCAGCATAGGCTCGTATTCAATTAGATTCGCGTACGCGATAAAGTTTCGCATGCCGGACTTTTCGCCTACATGGCGTCTTTTACTGGCGGAAACTTATCACGCGCGTACCGGCGATTCGCCCTATTCAATTCAAAAAGACATGAAAACGGAGACACGCGAAGTCAGAACAGGCAAAAAGTGGTGTCAGATTTGGGGAAATCAGCCGGAACCCCCAAAAAAGATGCAGAAATATTGGGGATCAATGTAGTAGTGCACGATTAGTCCTAATGAAACAGTTTGGTGTACTTAATTTGGTACAATTGCCTCTAATTAGCGTCTTTAAACAAATGGTGAAGAATGGCATAAAGCAGAAGTTTTTGAAGAAAATAATACCTCTTTTTCACCAAAACCCAGGTCCGACCTGGGTTTTTGGACATGGTTCCAACCCTGGTCAGACCCAGGTCAGACCCATTTACACTGCACCTTTGATCTGGGTTACTCCCAGGTCAGCCCTGTTCACACTGAACTTTGGTCTGCCCTGCTATACCTGTGAGGTCATAAAAAGTGGGAGGTGAATGCTCCACAACCACCGCTCATTTTAGGCATGATCCAGGTCAGATAACCCGGGTTGCACCGTTTACACTGCACCATTTCCTGGGTCCATCCTGGGTCCAACCCTGGTAGCTACCTGGGTTGGATTGCAGGGTCACTTGACCCAGGTTATTTTTCAGGGACCCTTTTACACTGAGCTGCGACCCAGGTAGACCCAGCAAAAACCCAGGTTTTTGCTCTGGTGTAAAAGGGGTATAAGTAGTCCTGGCAAATTTAGGGTACATGACAATGGGTGCTAGCATATTTAATGTCTCCAAAGTACAGTTTTAAAAAAAGCGAATTTCCACCATCAGAAAAGCACCTGCAATCCCAAAAACACTTGGCCCCTTCTTACAGCACCCCCAGAACCTTATTTCGCTAGTTTGCGAAGTTGTCCCCCCACTTTGTGCTTTTTCGCCCCCAAATTCAAAGTACTTTTTTGAGGTGTTCCCTACTTTTATTAGTTTTTTTTTTACGCAGTTATCCTTTGGGGGGCTGTCCCAAGGGTGCTGAGTGGTTTCCCCACCTTTGCACCCCTAAATAAAAATATGCACTTCTTTTCTCCTGCTATTCAAAGGTGAAACTTTTTCGCCTATTACATTGGATTGACTTCCGCGTACGTGAAAAGCAGATGGAATTGAATACGGAGATAAGTTTCCGCCTGGCGAAAAGTCGCAATCGGCCATACTTTTTCGCGGATCTCGGCTTTTCGCTTCTAATTGAATACACCCCTTAGTGTCTTCAGTAAATGTATTTATCTAGAAAGATGTGACAAAGACAGAAAGAAAACTATATAATTGTTTTAAATTATTTCCCTTCACTGGAAGTTATCAAGTCACACTTTTATTAATAATGGTAAAACCCACTCATACCCATTTAGATACACTAAGGGGGGAATTCAATTAGCCACAGTAAACTAGACCTTACCATAGCTTTATTTAAAGTGCTTATTGCGTGATAAAATCTGTGTGCTCGCTCCCGATTAACGCGCAATTCCAATTAACTTTGAAATCACCATTAGTTCCCAAGACAAATGAAGCTTAAGCGCTAGGGGCCTGATTCAGACCCGGGCACTAAGCCACGAACGCACGCTATGGCGATAGTCACCTGTCTGCGCAGGGTGCATGCGCGAGCCAGTCACTGCGATCGGGAATTGTGAGCTCGTAGTGCACAGACTGAGCGCTAATTTGAGTGACAGATAGTGCCGTTTGAGGGTGGTGTCAGGGGATGGTCTCTGAAAACGGGGGTGTGGTTGTGTGAACGCAGGCGTGCCTGTGTGTTCCAACGGCGTTTCATGGGCGTGCATAATTAACATGGAGGTGTCATTGTACACGTCACCTGGTTGTATTTCAGCCTGCAATGATCGCAGTGCTTGCGGCAGGGCACTGTCTACCTCAAAGGCTACGAGCAGCTCCGATGGCTCTCGATGTTAGTGATATTACATTCCTGGAGATGACGTGTGCTGCAAAGGGAAAGGGGGCGTCTTAAGACCGGCATGCGTTCCCTCTGCTGTCGCTCTCTAAGACATAGAGGGCGTCCTTAAGCCTTGCCGCGCAATCGCGAAACTTGCATACCCTGCCCCTGATGGCTGCGAAAGTGCGCTGCTTTGCGTCCGGGTCTGAATCGTCCCCTAGGTGTGGTGGGTGTTAAAGAAAGTTTCCCCACTGATACCACTGGCTATTCCCGCCTTGGACAGTAGCCATTTGCAGAGAACTTGTCAGCACAATCTGCTGCAGTGGACCTGTATCAGAGCTGGACAGAAAGGACACACCCACAGACATAACAAACACCCCACACACTACCATCTTATACCAACTTACGCCTTTCATTTCTCCCAATGTGTTCTTCGAGTTCATACTCCCTTCTATCCTCTTTTATCCTCTTTCATTCTATCCCCAACTACAGTATCTTGCATGTCTCTTTCATTTCTCCAAAAAACATTATTCTTCTGTTCATTTATCTGTTATTGATTATTTTTCTAAGTATATACAGAATGGCAATAAAATATATAAAAGCACGCGAATGCTAGAATAAGCATGAGAGGACATAAGCACCCTGTTTTTTATTGTGCTAATACTGGTTAAAACTGGTTTGGGGGGTTGCAGTCTCGTTATAGGTTAGGTTAGTGGGTCAATCAGTAGTGACAGCCTATCAGAGACCTGTTTGGGCGGGCTCTGTTTATGAAAATTAGGGCGCTGGGAGGAGTCAGCTTTCTCTTTTCCAGTTGTGATCTAATCTGGATAAGTACCCAGTGTCATAAAGCTTATTAATTCCTCTTGCCATGGTCTGTTATCACATTGTTCTACATCATATTTTCCTCATAACTATACTGTCTCTCCTCTATTGATTCCTGCCTACCTGTGTACCTTCCCTCCGTCAAGCTCCTCACTCCCCTCCGTTTGTTCCTCCGTTTATTTGTATAAACCTCCCCCTGCTGTGCCCCATCTGACATGCCGCGCCCGCGCCGCAATGTCCCCCCCCAGCGGCTGGCCGATGCAGCCAGGCCGCTTGCAGTGGCCGCCGCTTCCCCTTACACGCGCGGTGCGCGCACTGCACCCGCGCTTGTGTCTTCGCGGGCGCCGGCGGTGCCCACTTCCAGCGCGGGCACCGGCGTCCTTGCGCCCTCACCGTCGGGCCTGCAGGCCTGGCTGGCCCGCAGTGGGGGGCCTTCCCCGGGCCCATCCCAGTCACCAGGGGTTGGTGGCGGGAGCGTTGCTGCGGCAGCCACGGCTCCCGTCGCTGGCCCCGCTCAGTTGGCCGTGGCGGCCATTTTGGGTGCGCAGGGCTTGCAGAGCCCTGCGTTAATGGCCGCCGGCCGCCAGGACCCGGCTGCCAGCGCCGCGATAAGAGGCTTTGAGCCCTCACCGCCGGGCCCACAGGCCTGGCTGGGCTGCCGGGGGGGCCCTTCCCCCCATACTTTTAACACAGAAGGGGCTGGCGGCGGGAGCATCGTCGCGGTAGCCACGGCTCCCGTCGTTGGCCCCGCCCATATTACAGCGGTGGCCATTTTAGATGTGCAGGGCCAGCAGAGCCCTGAGTTAATGGCCGCCGGCTGTCGGGACTTGGGGAGGGCGGGATCGCTGACCCCAGTACCCGGCCCCGCATGCTTTGATTCCCAGGCGCCTGCAGAGCCACAGTATTTGCGCAGCCCCTTTTTCTGCTACCTCCACTGCTTTAGGGGCAGGGAGGACGGGGCGCAACACCCCTAGCAGAGCGCAAACCCCCTCGGGTATTGTGCTTTTCTCCAGCCCGGCTGGGCTGCAGGCTTCTCCTATTAGGCGTAGTGCTGCTACGGATGGACGCGGTAGTATCTCCGCTCGCAGCACCCCCATTAATCAGCAGTATGTGCTACCTCTCGCGGTGCCATTGCCGCAGGCTCCCAGCGTCGCTTTTTATGGCCCTGCGCGGCATAATTGGCCTTTGCACACCCCAACATTGGGGGCGCAGTGGTCCCCTTATTTTGCTCAGGGCTTAGCGCAGCAGGTGCTCCCAACCGTCCCGCCAGCGTTTCCGCAGCAGGGCTTCGACCCGCGGCTGTCTCAGGCCGCGGGTCAGTTCATGCATCAGGTGATGCCGCCCTATGCGGGACAGCAATTTTATTCTGCCCCTTCATGGTTCCGCTTGCAACATCCGGTTTCACACCAGGCGCCAGACTATTTTGTAAGGCAGGAGCCAATCCAGCAGCCCCTCTGCTGGCGGCCCCTCCTCTGGTTATGCCACCTACCCCCCCATGCTCAATGCTCAAACCACGCGCAGGCGAGGGCTTCCCCGTCAGCAGTGGTCCCAACCCAAGCCCCTGCAGCGACCTCTGTTCAAGATCGTGTCTAACACTGTCGTTCCAAGTCCACAGGGTTCATCTACTTCGCCCGTCATTGCTGGTGATGCTGTGTCTACAGAGGATGCCCAGCCGTCGTCAGCCCCGAACGTGATGGGCATGCCACGCGACGCAAGTCAGGAGGCGGTTTCCACCGTGGTGTCAGCTACCCAGTCGACTTCTGGAGCAGGTGAGATACCATTGCACCACAGCCACATTGATTTGTCACACTGGGAGGATTCCTCTGACTCTTCCAGTCAGGAGGCGGTTTCCGCCGTGGTGTCAGCTACCCAGTCGACTTCTGGAGCAGGTGAGATACCATTGCACCACAGCCACATTGATTTGTCACACTGGGAGGATTCCTCTGACTCTTCCAGTTCAGCAGATAAACCGCATAAGCTAATGCGCTATTTCGTTCAGCAATTGAAAGGGAAGCGTAAAAGCCCGAATAGAGCGCGTAGTTCTGCAGGCAACTCGGTTCCGGATGCGACGGGTGATGCCGTACACTGCTCTAACACTGCCATTTTAAGAGGCGTTAGGTCGAAAGTGAGGGAGCGTATTAGAAAGGGCAAATACGTAGACATGTTTGCCATTACGCATGACGCCAAAAAAGCTTAGAATACAGCTAAATCTGGGGGTGCAGCAGCGGAGGAGGCGCGGCGCAGCTACGCCAATTGGCTTTGCGGGATGTATATTTTTGCGGCTTGCTATACTGAGACTAGGCCTGCCGAGTTTCTGAACATCCTGAAGTACTTACACCTCGTTCACAGCATTCAGTTGTCCGCTAGGCACAATGTGTGGCGGCAGTATGACGAGGCTTTTCGTAAGAAGCAGGATGGCCAGAAAATTCTTAGCTTCGGCTTTAAGGACGTGGAGGTCTGGCTTGAGGTCACTCAGCAGAACAAACCCACCACAGAGGCACCAGTGGGCCGTAAGCAGCCCTTTGTTGCCCGTCCAGGTTTTAACACGGCAGGAAAGGGAAAGTGCTTTGCCTTTAATAACGGGCAATGTAACAGAGGAGCCAGCTGCCGTTTTAAACACATCTGTCTGTCGTGTGGAGGCAATCACGCAGTTAAAAAGTGCAAGCGCACAGCGGGCAGGCAGCGGGACAGGGCGAGCAGCGAAATGCTAAATAGAGCCGTTTCACCAATACAGTTAGATGTGTTGGAACGGTGGTTGGGCCGCTATCCGTTCAGGGCGGAGGCAGCCTTTTTGTTGCAAGGTTTTCGGGAGGGTTTTCGTTTGCCAATAGTTAGGTCAGTTGCGGCGTTAGCAAAAAGGAACCTTAAATCGGCTAGGGATTATCCTGATATTGTGAGGGCCAAAGTAATGGTGGAGGTGGAATTGGGCCGCATGGTTGGCCCTTTCTCATCTCCTCCTTTAGTGGATTTGTGCATTGCTCCCTTGGGAGTTGTTCCCAAGAAGGAGGTAGGTAAATTTCGGTTGATCCAGCACCTGTCCTACCCGGAGGGAGGATCATTTAACGACGCTTTGGACCCGAAGGACTGCAGCGTCACTTACCAATCTTTTGAGGACGCCCTACGGATAGTGCAGGGGTTTGGTAGGGGAGCACTATTGGCAAAAATAGACATAGAGTCGGCTTTCGGGTTACTTCCATTGCACCCCGACTCTTTTAGGTTCATGGGTTTTAAGTTCGAGGGTTCATATTTCGTGGACAAATGTTTGCCAATGGGTTGTTCCATTTCCTGTGCCTTTTTCGAGTGCTTTAGCTCATTCTTACAATGGTGCATTCGAGCGGGTTTGGGAAAAACTGGGATAGCCCATTACTTAGATGATTTTTTATTAGTTGGTCCAGCTGATAGCGTTGTCTGCAGCGAGCTGCTTTTATCAGTGCAGGCTCTTTTTCGCGTTATGGGCGTGCCCATTGCGGCGAAAAAGACAGAGGGACCTACCACAGTTTTGTCCTATTTAGGTATCGAGATTGATACCGGGATGGGTTTATGTCGGTTGCCCCAGGATAAAGTCACTAAGATGCGCGAGTACTTGGGGCTCTGCCTCTCTGCGAAGAAAATTTCATTGAGGCAGTTGCAGTCGTTACTCGGCCTACTTAATTTCTCTTGCTGAGTGATCCCTATGGGTAGGATCTTCTGCCGTCGGTTGGAGAGGGCCACGGCGGGTGTTAAAAAGGCGCACCACTTAATTCGTTTGACTAGGGAGCTTAAGGAGGACGTACGTTTGTGGTGTGCTTTTTTACGGGATTTCAATGGTGTGAGGATTTGGTTACCCAAATTGGTGGCCAACTCTGAACTCCAGCTTTATACTGATGCGTCCGGAGCTTGCGCTTTGGGGCCTTTTTCGAGGGGCAGTGGTGCGCGGAGCCATGGCCAAAACGCTGGCAGGACGCCGGTTGGACATCTAATATGCTCCTTTTGGAGCTTTTCCCAATTGTGGTGGCAGTAGAGATTTGGGCTGCGCAGCTTAGCAATCATAGCATAAGTTTCTGGTGCGATAACTTGGGGGTAGTCCAGGCCATTAACAATCAGAGGTCAGTCTGCCCTCAGGCTCTCAGTTTACTGAGGCATCTGATACTTTTGTGCAGGGGAACATTGATTTCAGGGCTCGGCACGTCCCTGGCGTTGATAACGAGATAGCGGATGCTTTATCTCGTTTTCAATGGACTAGGTTTAGGTCATTGGCGCCTGCAGCCAGCGTTAATGGCTTATCTTGTCCCGCTCATGTCTGGCAGATCATCGGGCCGGCATCGATGGACTCGCATTGAGAGCTTTGGCACCGAGCACCTTAAAGTCATATACGGCAGCGTGGGATTCGTGGCTGGCTTTCTTAGCTGAAGTAGATTGGGGTAAGAATATTGAGGATGGCATGTTGCAATTTGTTTGGATGTGGCATGAGCGGGGCCGGTCTAAGGCCACAATGTCCGGCGCCTTAGCCGGCATCTCGTATTTTTCGCGCTTGCGTGGCTTTGTGGATCCAACCAAGTCGTTCCTTCTGGCCAAGGCTTTAAAAGGTTGGGCTAGAGAACAGGCAGGGCCAGGTGACTCTCGGAGGCCGGTTGACACCGGCTTGTCGAGAAATCTCCTGGTGGCAGTAGCAGGAGTAGCCTTGGGACAGTACGAGGCCTTTTTGTTTCAATTAGCGTTTGTTTTGGCTTTTTTCGGAGCACTGCGGGTAGGCGAGTTAGCGGCCGCTAGCAAGACAGCAACAAGCTCGGGGATTCTTTTGAGTAACGTGATGGTTAATTCGGATTTGATCTTGCTCAAAATTCAAAGATCAATGACCGACCAATTAGGTAGGGGGCATTGGCTGTCGATCCCTGCGCATCCGGACCCGAGCATATGTCCAGTAAGCATAGCTAGGCGTTACAATTTTCAGTGTCCGCAAGGCGGTTTGCAATGGCTTGTTCACGAGGACCTTTCGCCACTGACACGTTTTCAGTTTTCTGCAATTTTTAAGCGGTGTTTGGTAGCGCTTGATTTGCCGGTTGAACTTTACGGCACACACTTGTTTAGGATTGGCGCGGCTACTTGTACGGCAGCAACGGGCTCTTCCAGCGACGCAATCAAACGGTTGGGTCGTTGGAGGTCTTCCGCTTATAAAGGTTATGTTAGAGGCGACATGCTGCCAAATTAGACAGCGCTTCTGGCGAGTTTGTTTTTTGGGAAACCCAGTGCCTTAAGCTACCCGCCGCTAGGGGGGGTTGGAGTTCTTTTCACCTTTTGCCCTCCATTGAGGTTTTGGTGAGGTTTTGGCCCTCCATCTGGGTCACTCAAATAACTCAGTTTCCCCGACCTTGTTGTTGGTTATTTGAAATTCGAATTAAACACTAATGTTCTTTTAAATAATTTCCCCTTACAGGTTGTGGTAGGGTGCTTGATAGGGTGTGGATTGTAGGCCATTCATATGTGTTTTGGGCTTGCAGGCACCCCCTTGCTCGTGATAGCCCCGGTAATGTACGCTGGATTGGGGTGCGAGGATTTCCTTGGAGTGGTCTGTTGTCTTTTCTTTGGGAATCAGAGAAGAAATGGGGTGCCCCGGATTGCTTGATCATACATCTAGGCAGCAATGATTTGGGCACTTGTAAGGGCATTGAGGTTATCCTGGCAATCAAAAGGGATTTCCAAATAATAGCCGGACGTTGGCCGCAGGTGCGTTTGGTGTGGTCGGAGGTTATTCCTCGTAGGTTTTGGTGAGGGGAGCAAGGTGGCGTGGCTTTGGATAGGGTGAGGAGGAAATTGAATGCCGCAGTGTCTCGTCATGTAAAGGGTCTGGGAGGGCGTGTCATTAAACACCCCCGTATACGTTTCGAGGAGGTTGATTTCTACAGAGAGGATGGAGTGCATTTGGCAGGGGAAGGTTTGGCATTGTTTGTTTCGGCTCTTTTGTTGGGCATTGCTAGAAGTTAGTGGTCCTGTTAGCTGGTGGCGGTTCGTTGTCTAGGGACCTCGTTTGGCGGAAAGCAGTGCCCCTTGGCCGGCTCAATTTAGTGTAGCTGAACTTGGCTAGCATCCCCCCTTTGAGAGAGGTTAGTCGGTTGCTGCCTTAGGGGAGGACCAGGTCTCCATCTTATGGAGGGATCAGCACTGTGCTAGATTAAGGGGGGATGGTACTACTCAAGGCAGCTCCCATTGGGTGGTGGGTTCTCCGCCTCCTTCTTAGTGATACTCTTAAATGGGCTGTAGCCGAGTTAGCACTGCTTTTTCGCCACCATGCTCGATCATTGCAATTTTAATTCATAATCTGATTTCAATAAATTTGGCTGCGACCTCTTTTTTGCAAATCTATATCGTTGTCAGTGTCTTTATTTTAGTTGGATAAGTTTAAGTTATGTATGGTAAAATAATAAAACTATGGGTGACTTAATGAACCACATAATATTCTGCAATCTTACATGAATTATCAAAGTGTTGCACTACAAGTGCAAACATTCAAAAATTTGTCAGACAAGAAGGATTGTCTATTTTGGCAAAGCTTATAAGAATCCTTGCCACGGACTGTGCAAACACAGGACAAGACCAGAGATTTCCTGCTTGTGATGTCAGCATGGCTGCTGTTGCGCAGTTGTGACCCAAGATAGTATATTTACAAGCCAAGTGGAATCTTTGCAAATATTTTAGTAATTCGGCTGTACAATGGACATGTAGGAGGAACCATCACTTTGTGCCTAAAATGGTCACTGGAAGCATAGTTTGAGATATTTCCTTCTCTTGTGAGGGTTTCAGACTGTGGCGGCATTGGGGTCAGCGACACCCAGTGCTGCAAGGAAATCCCCTGGCCGAAAAGGGGGCATGGTCTCATTACTCATGCTTCTACATATTGAAGCTCACAAAGAAAGACACTCAGCTGGCTTTAAGACACATTTGGAAGCTGTGATTTCTGTCAAAGGAAGTTTTGTGCTGATTGAGAGGGCACCCAAACTTACGGACATGCAATGCTAAGTTAATTCTGTTAATAACAGCGACAAATAGTTCTACTTGCTGACTTTTAATTTCTCCCTTTCAAGACAGTTCCCAGAGGTGGATGCATCTGACAATTGAGTTGGACGAAGCCGGGCACTTCTCTTTATTACGGTCAGAAGAGGGGGCAATCGGGAGGGTCTTTTACACTTCCGGGAGTACAGTATGTGGGACTCTTGGAAAATCCGTGAGTCTCCCGGACGTCCGGGAAAGTAGGTAAGCATGCAAATTTTAGTCAGATATTAGACTGCAGTAATAAGCACTGTACTGTATGTGTATCTTACAGAAGTTGTGTTAACTTATCTCTAAGGCAATTAGTAATTTGACCAAAGCTGCTCAAATGTTTGCATACAACTATAATGGGCATCATAGAACTATAGACATGTATTGCTTATAGTTTACTCATTAGCGTGTGCAGTACATTTCATTAGTATGTTCACCAAGTGAAATGTAGAGATGGATATTCTGCACCGAGGGCCTGATTCAGACCCGGTCGCTCTGACAGAGCGCTCGCTCTGAATCAGGGCCTGGCTTTTTTTTTGCTGGAGCGGCCTCTTGGCCGCTCGCATAGCTGTGGGTAACCACCCACAGCTAATGCGAGCGGCCAGGATGATGGTCGCAATGGTCTTGACCATCGGGCTTGTGACGAGACCCTTGTGGTAGGGTCTCGTGGCCGCAAGCCCCAGAGAGCTTTCGGCTCTAACAGAGCCGGAAGCTCTCCCACTGACATCACTTGTGATGTCAGTGGGGCCGCCCCCAAACGGCAGGCATTCTCATGGGAACGTCTCCGTTTGGGCAGCCACCCCCCCGGCCCGCCCACCAAAGGGGGCGAGCTGTCACTCAACATCGACAGCTCACCCCCTTTGGTGCGAGACCCGGAGCGGCGGATTGCCCGTTGCTAGCCAGGTCTCGCGCATGCGCACGACGAAACCAGCTCCATAGTGCGCATGCGCTGCGGACCACCATCGACCCGGTTGCGAGTGCTCAGCGCTTGCGACCGGGTCTGAATCAGGCCCACAGGGTGATCAATCCCCCTTCTCATCTCCATGATCCCCAATTTTCTCCCATATCATTTCCCACCCATTCTCCCACATATTATAATATTCTCCATCAAACCTCCCTCAATGCTGTCACCTCACATACCTATGACCATATTATGCTACGCAATAGTGCCCCCAATTCATATTATGCCAAATAGCTCTTGACAGTGTGTTTATATAGCCATTGGCGTTTCTAGAGAGGAGGGGACCCATGTGCAGTCTCTGTCTGGGGCCCCCTACTCTCTCTCCAGTGACCGGCAGCGCTCAGAGTGTGCCCAGAGTCTACAGCGCATGCGCAGGTCACCGGGAAAATTGCGCAGCGGCCATTTTCCCAGTGTTTTCCCTACTGCGCATGCGCAAAATGCTGGCAGTCATTTTCCAGGCGATCTTGACAGTGCTGATACCAGCGCCAACATGGGACTCCGGAGGCGGAGTGGGTAGTATTAAAAATATGGATGCAGAGTGTGCGGTGTGGCCCATGTGCCCCACACACCCTGCACCCATTATAGATATGCCCCTGTATATAGCACTTGTACAACTTACTGCACTGTTCCGTCCTCAGCTCCTCCAGGGATGGAGATAATTAGGGTGTGAAGTGAAGGGAAGGGCATCCCTGTGCTGCTATGTCTTGCATGACTCACTCACTGGCACTGTCATCATGTTGATGGCAACAATAATTTGCAGACAAGCACGGAGATGATGTCTGACATTAGGCTGTGTCTGGGCACACATGGACCCTGTATGTGCATGCCTATGAGTTTACTATGCACCCAGAACACATATGTCCCAAGAAGTATAACAGGGGGCGTCCCCATTTTACTGAGCAGCCGTAAATGGAGCATACCTCTCAGCTGCATGGGTGATCGACACTGCAGGACCGAGCTTTCAAAATGAATCTGTTTGTATCAGTGAAGTGCAATGAGGTCAATGGCTGGGGAGGTACACATGGAGATGAGTCTGAATGCTGGGAGCCTGTCTCACCACTAGTCACTGTAACTTTCCCCTCAATACACTTTCACTCATTCTCCTTTTTGCATCACTGTGTTTTCTCTTGCTGCTGCTGACTCAGCTCCAATCTCTAAACACTGCAGGGCACCTCCTTGTCACATGACACATCCAAGGTGTCCATCAGTGTTCAAGGCATGCCCCCCATAGTCAGAGATATGCCTCTATTAGCTCTCTTTCTGTGCAGCTTACTGCCTGTGGTGTGGCCCCATCCCCAGCTCTGCAAGCAGTGTCTGACTATACAGAAGTGAGAGTGAGCTGTTGCTGCCTCATCTCTCATCTTCCTGCAGTCCCAGGGAGCTCCACAAAGCTGGTGAGTGTTAACTATAAAAAATATTACAATAAACAAATAAAATGTTTATAAGTTATAAATATCTACTTTGTATTATTGTAATAATTTTTATATCAAATCTCAGAAGTATGACAGGGGAGGCACTGCCTCAGGGGAGGCACTGCCTACCCTGACTGCATGTCCCTAGTTTGCCCCTGGAAAAGCATTGTGGGACTGATTCAGAGTTGGGAGCAAACCAAGAAAAGGGAGTAACTGTGCAAGCCATTTTGCATGCAGGGTAAATACTGGCTGGTTTTGCATGTACTGTAGCTTACAAATGCTGGGCAGCTTTATTTTTACACTGCAATTTAGATTTCAGCTAGGACTCGCCCCTTCCAACTCTCTCTAAATCTCTCCGCACATTTTACATCTGCCCCACTTGCAGCGCTGCATTGGTTTGCAATTTTCAAATTTGCTCCTCTTTTTTGCATTGCTCCCAACTCTGAATCAGCCCATCTGCCTACTTTTGGGGGACTGCATATCTGGGGTCTGCCCAGATCTGGCCATGGTAGAACAAGCAAAACGGGAATATTAATTAATGTCTAGCCTACTATCACTGTAAGACCACTCCCTTTATGATGGATGCAGTCTGCCTTTCCATTATATCACGCCTGAGGGTTGGAGTTGGTGGGAACAGGCATGGGAGGCTGAAGTGGAGACTTGGGAGGCGTGGATGAAGCTGGGATGCTTGAGCCAAGACTTCCTCATGTATGAGGTGAGGAGTTAGTGGAGCTGTAGAGGATGATGCTTTGAAGTTCTAAATCGGTTTGCGACTGATGTTTGGAGTTGACAGCTGGAAATGCTGATTGTAGATATTCGATGAGACCAATGATTGGAGGTACTGAATGACACAGATGATTGAAGGTATCGGATGGGACCGATGATTGTAGGTATTGAATAAGACCGATGGTTGAAGGTATTGAATGAGACCGATGATTGGAGGTATCGGCTGGGACCTAAAGAGGCTGTAAGAACAAGTCTCAGTGTTAAAACCAGACTGGAGTGCAAGATGGTATTGGAGACTTGTTTAAAAGATCTAGGAACTGGATATAATGGACTGGGGGTCTGATTCAGAGCCGCTCGTAAGCGGCCACTCGTTCGCTCCGAGCGATGTTCGCACAACTGCGCATGCGTATGGGTTGTAATTAGGGGTGAGCGGGTTCGGATTTCTGAAATCCGAACCCCCCCAAGCCCCCCCGATCCGAGGCAGATCCGAGTCAGGCTCGACTTTTCCCGCCTGACTCGGATCTGAAATCGAGGCAAAACGTCATCATCCCGCCTTCCGAGTCTCGCGGGTTTTGGAACCTATATAAGGTACCTGCGTCGGCGCCATTTTCTCACTCGGCTGTGGACAGTGAAGAGGGAGGGTGGGAGTTAGGGCTGGCTGGGCTGTGTAGTGTAGTGTAGTGTAGTGCAGAGTAGTGTTGTGCTGTGCTGTGCTGCGCTGTGCTGCTGTTGTCCACTACTTCAAAGTCCATAGGGGCTGGCTGTGTTGTGCTGTGCTGCTGTTGTTAATAGGGGCTGTGTCCACTACTTCAAAGTCCATAGGGGCTGGCTGGACTGTGTTGTGCAGTCAGTTCTCCATAGGGGCTGTGTCCACTCCAAAGTCCTGTGCAGTGTCCCAGTCCTAAAGGGGTGCTGTAGTGTTGTCCAGGGGGTGCTCTGTCCATCAGGGGTGCTCCCCCCAAGTGCTAAAAAAATAATATTTTTTGTGTGTTTGTGAATTGTGTGCGCAGTAGCCGCACGTGCATCAACAAAGTAGTGCCAAGCGTGCGCCTGTGTCATAAGTAAAGGGCCGGCTGGCTTGACCGTTAAAGGGTGCTGTAACCCCCAAAGTACACTCCAGTCCAAACCAAAAAAAAAATTATTTTCTGTGTTTGTGAATTGTGTGCGCAGTAGCCGCACGTGCATCAACAAAGTAGTGCCAAGCGTGCGCCTGTGTCATAAGTAAAGGGCCGGCTGGCTTGACCGTTAATGGGTGCTGTAACCCCCAAAGTACACTCCAGTCCAAACCAAAAAAATATATATTTTCTGTGTTTGTGAATTGTGTGCGCCGTAGCCGCACGTGCATCAACAAAGTAGTGCCAAGCGTGCGCCTGTGTCATAAGTAAAGGGCTGGCTGGCTTGACCATTAAAGGGTGCTGTAACCCCCAAAGTACACTCCAGTCCAAACCAAAAAAAAAATTATTTTCTGTGTTTGTGAATTGTGTGCGCAGTAGCCGCACGTGCATCAACAAAGTAGTGCCAAGCGTGCGCCTGTGTCATAAGTAAAGGGCCGGCTGGCTTGACCGTTAAAGGGTGCTGTAACCCCCAAAGTACACTCCAGTCCAAACCAAAAAAAAAAATATTTTCTGTGTTTGTGAATTGTGTGCGCAGTAGCCGCACGTGCATCAACAAAGTAGTGCCAAGCGTGCGCCTGTGTCATAAGTAAAGGGCCGGCTGGCTTGACCATTAAAGGGTGCTGTAACCCCCAAAGTACACTCCAGTCCAAACCAAAAAAATATATATTTTCAGTGTTTGTGAACTGTGTGCGCAGTAGCCACACGTGCATCAACAAAGTAGTGCCAAGCGTGCGCCCGTGTCATAAGTAAAGGGCCGGCTGGCTTGACCATTAAAGGGTGCTGTAACCCCCAAAGTACACACCAGTCCAAACCAAAAAAAAAATTATTTTCTGTGTTTGTGAATTGTGTGCGCAGTAGCCGCACGTGCATCAACAAAGTAGTGCCAAGCGTGCGCCTGTGTCATAAGTAAAGGGCCGGCTGGCTTGACCGTTAAAGGGTGCTGTAACCCCCAAAGTACACTCCAGTCCAAACCAAAAAAATATATATTTTCTGTGTTTGTGAATTGTGTGCGCAGTAGCCGCACGTGCATCAACAAAGTAGTGCCAAGCGTGCGCCTGTGTCATAAGTAAAGGGCCGGCTGGCTTGACCATTAAAGGGTGCTGTAACCCCCAAAGTACACTCCAGTCCAAACCAAAAAAAAAATTATTTTCTGTGTTTGTGAATTGTGTGCGCAGTAGCCGCACGTGCATCAACAAAGTAGTGCCAAGCGTGCGCCTGTGTCATAAGTAAAGGGCCGGCTGGCTTGACCGTTAAAGGGTGCTGTAACCCCCAAAGTACACTCCAGTCCAAACCAAAAAAAAATTATTTTCTGTGTTTGTGAATTGTGTGCGCAGTAGCCGCACGTGCATCAACAAAGTAGTGCCAAGCGTGCGCCTGTGTCATAAGTAAAGGGCCGGCTGGCTTGACCGTTAAAGGGTGCTGTAACCCCCAAAGTACACTCCAGTCCAAACCAAAAAAATATATATTTTCTGTGTTTGTGAATTGTGTGCGCAGTAGCCGCACGTGCATCAACAAAGTAGTGCCAAGCGTGCGCCTGTGTCATAAGTAAAGGACCGGCTGGCTTGACCGTTAAAGGGTGCTGTAACCCCCAAAGTACACTCCAGTCCAAACCAAAAAAAAAATTATTTTCTGTGTTTGTGAATTGTGTGCGCAGTAGCCGCACGTGCATCAACAAAGTAGTGCCAAGCGTGCGCCTGTGTCATAACTAAAGGGCCGGCTGGCTTGACCGTTAAAGGGTGCTGTAACCCCCAAAGTACACTCCAGTCCAAACCAAAAAAAAATTATTTTCTGTGTTTGTGAATTGTGTGCGCAGTAGCCGCACGTGCATCAACAAAGTAGTGCCAAGCGTGCGCCTGTGTCATAAGTAAAGGGCCGGCTGGCTTGACCATTAAAGGGTGCTGTAACCCCCGAAGTACACTCCAGTCCAAACCAAAAAAAAAATTATTTTCTGTGTTTGTGAATTGTGTGCGCAGTAGCCGCACGTGCATCAACAAAGTAGTGCCAAGCGTGCGCCTGTGTCATAAGTAAAGGGCCGGCTGGCTTGACCGTTAAAGGGTGCTGTAACCCCCAAAGTACACACCAGTCCAAACCAAAAAAAATTTTTTTTCTGTGTTTGTGAATTGTGTGCGCAGTAGCCGCACGTGCATCAACAAAGTAGTGCCAAGCGTGCGCCTATGTCATAAGTAAAGGGCCGGCTGGCTTGACCGTTAAAGGGTGCTGTAACCCCCAAAGTACACTCCAAACCAAAAAAAATATATATTTTCTGTGTTTGTGACTTGTGTGCACTGTGGCTGCACGTGCATCAACAAAGGAGCAGCGCCAAGCGTGCGCCTGTGTCCCATAAGTAAAGAGCCGACTGGCTCATTTCTTAAAGGGTGGTGTAACCCACAAAGTGCACTACTCTCCAGCAAAAATAAAAAAATATTTTCTGTGTTTGTGTGCGCTTTAGCCGCACGTATATATCAATATAACATAAATGGAGGACCAAACTTTCTCCGATAAAAATAAAATAGGGAAAGATCAAGAACCACTTCCTCCTAGTGCTATATATTGCTGCTGCTGGGAGTTGTTCATCATCCCAGAGAGGAAGTAGGAACATCACTACTTTTACTAAACAATTGACCCTCCAACAGTCCCTAGCGATGAGGATGAAGTACGACAGCAGTCATCCTGAAGCAAAACGTATAACTGAGGCCTTGACTGCTATGTTGGTGTTAGACGTGCGTCCGGTATCCGCCATTAGTGCAGTGGGATTTAGACAATTGATGGAGGTAGTGTGTCCCCGGTTCCAAATCCCGTCTAGATTCCACCTGCATCCTCAAAGCAGCAGCGACAAGCGTGTGTCTGTCTGTTAAAGGGTGGTGTAACCCTCAAAGTGCTCCAAAAAAAACAAACTATTTTTTTAATGTGTTTGTGACTTGTGTGCGATGTAGCCGCACGTGCATCAACATAGTAGCAGCGCCAAGCGTGCGCCTGTGTCATAAGTCAAGGGCTGGTTTGGACATCTGGTCCGGACTGAAGGACGTGCCAACAATTTCTGACAAGTCTACTGTCACTGCATATGATACAGTCCTCAAAGCAGCAGCGACAAGCGTGCGTCTGTCTGTTAAAGGGTGGTGACACCCTCAAAGTGTGCTACACAAACAATAAAAATATTGTTCTTTTTTTTTCTGTCTTTGTGAATTGTGTGGGCTGTAGCCGAAACTTGCATCCTCAAAGCAGCAGCGACAAGCGTGCGTCTGTCTGTTAAAGGGTGGTGACACCCTCAAAGTGTGCTACACAAACAATAAAAATATTCTTCTTCTTTTTTCTGTCTTTGTGAATTGTGTGGGCTGTAGCCGCACTTGCATCCTCAAAGCAGCAGCGACAAGCGTGCGTCTGTCTGTTAAAGGGTGGTGTAACCCTCAAAGTGCACTCCACAAACAATAAAAATATTCTTTTTTTTTTTTCTGTCTTTGTGAATTGTGTGGGCTGTAGCCGCACTTGCATCCTCAAAGCAGCAGCGACAAGCGTGCATCTGTCTGTTGAAGGATTACATCGGTGACAGCATCCAAGTAGGCATGTCAGACAGTCCGTACCTGTACTGGCAGGAAAAAGAAGCAATTTGGAGGTCCCTGTACAAACTGGCTCTATTTTACCTGAGTTGCCCCCCCTCCAGTGTGTACTCCGAAAGAGTGTTTAGTGCAGCCGGGAACCTTGTAAGCGAAAGGCGTAGGAGGTTGCTTCCACAAAATGTGGAGAAGATGATGATCATAAAATGAATTATCAACTCTTCCAGGGAGACCAGCCTCCAGAACGTACAGAGGGACCTGTGGTTCCAGCGGGGACGAATTAATACTCTGTGAGGATGAGGATGTACACACTGAAGAGTGTGAGGAATCGGTGGATGAGGAGGATGAGGATGACATCTTGCCTCCGTAGAGCCAGTTTGTGCAGGGACAGATTAATTGCCAGCTTGTTTTGTGGGGGCCCAAACAAACCAATCATTTCAGCCACAGTTGTGTGGCAGACCCTGGCGCTGAAATGATTGGTTTGTTAAAGTGTGCATGTCCTGTTTATACAACATAACGGTGGGTGGGAGGGCCCAAGGACAATTCCATCTTGCACCTCTTTTTTTTCTTTGCATTATGTACAGTTTGGGGCCTAGTTTTTCAAACTGCCATCCTGTCTGCCACTGCAGTTTCACGCCTAGATGGGTCACGTGTTTGTGCCGCCCACTCGTGTCGCTTAGCATAGTCATCCAGCTACCTCGGTGCAACCTTTTGGACATAAAAACACTATTGTGAGGTGTGAGGTGTTCAGAATAGACTGGAAATGAGTGGAAATTAAGGTTATTGAGGTTAATAATAGCATAGGAGCAGAAAAACCTACAAATTCTGTGATTTTAGCTGTTTTTATGCTTTTTTTCAAAAAAATACAGATCCAAAACACAAAACCCAGAACCCAAAACACGGAAGGGTGGTTTTGGCAAAACCAATCCAGATCCAAAACACGAAGAAAGATCCAGATCCAAAACCAAAACACAAAACACGAAAAGTGGCCGGTGCACACCCCTAGTTGTAATACGCATTCGCGAACCAGTCACTGCGGTCAGAAATTGTGTGCTCGCAAAATAGCAAATGCCTGCTAATTTGAGTGACAGAATGAGACGTTTGTGGGTGGTAACAGGGGAAGGTGCTTGAAAACGGGGAGTGGAGATCCGAACGCAGGCGTGCCAAACGCTCAAAATGGGCGTTTTAAGGGTGTGCATAATTAACAAAGCAGCGTCATTGACCACGTCACTTGGTTGTCTTTTAGCCTGAACTGCTCGCATGATTGCGGTAGGAAAATGCTACCACAAGCACTGCGAGCAGTTCAGATGCCTTTCGATGTACTCGATTAATCTAATAAATAGCGGAGATGACGTATGATGCGAGCGGCCAGGGGGTGGTTTTTAAAAAATAGCGAGCGCATGTTTCGTTCGCTCGTTCAGACATAGAGGCGTCAACAGACCGCAAAGAGCGAGCGCTCTATTTAAATATCCGGCCCCTTTTTCTGAACGAGCGAGCGCAAATAGCGTCCGGCTCTGAATCAGGCCCTGGGACCGTTCAGATACAGAGTACCTGGAAGCTCAGCACAGAGCTGTAACTTCAGCAATAAGCGACATTGTACTGGCAATGTGGGCCAATCAGGGAATGGAATATATAGGGGTGGATCCCCAGGGATTGGATGCTGTGATCAGCTGGTCTGGGAGCAGTGCTCTGAGTGGAGGAACAGCGTCCAATACGGCTGTGCCCATACTGTGGTCTTGGAGGGAACTCTGGCTTGCAGCTTGTGCACCACAATGCTGGAGAGACACGAGGTGAGAAAGGGACTGCGTAGGGCCATCTTCATGCTTAGTGACAGGACACTGTGCAGGAGACGGAGCAGGAGCAGCGCAGGCAGACCTCAGTACCGGCCGGGGGCGGACCTCAGCACTAGCCTGGACAGGCACCGGAGAGGTAAAAAAGTAGTTTTAAGTGTCCGGAGAATGATACTTAACAGCACATCGCGGCCATTAACATCACAAGTTGTGCCACGCACCCCATAGGTGTGCAGAGGTGTGCAGAAAAACTTACGATGTACAGTACAGCATACTGTAAATGGCTGGTATGTGCACAGCTAGGCATTGTAGCAGTGCTCTGTTTCACATCGCATCGAATGGTGGCTGTGACAGGCGAGATAGCTGTAAAAGCAAAAGCATGCTGCTTCAGCTATCTGGCCATTCAGAAGGAGAGGAATCACAATACACTTATAGGGCTCTGACTCTGAGTCAGACACAGCGGCAATGCCAGAGGCAGAGGATCGATTTTCTTCTTCGGTACATGCATCTAAGTTGCACTGCACACGTGTCCAGATAGCGTGCTCACTGAGCGGCAGCTGCGATTGAGGCGCACGGGAGACACATGGTTTCAGAAATGTTTTGAAAATGTATTGGGTGTTCCGGGGCAGTGACAGGGGGGTGGCTAAGAGGACGCATGGAGATCGTCCATCTTATGGGCATGCTATGGGAGTGTTGTGAGCATGTCACTGATAGCGACTAAGTACAGAGACGCAGAATCGCTCCCAATGCCGGCCATAATCTGACGGATAATCTGCACCTACCATGGGGCTGGTGCAAGTTTCGATGGTGTGAACAATGGCGCATCTAAAGACGCACCAGGTGGTATTACAGCGCATACAGTGCTGAAAGTGGGCATCTTGCTTGTATACCAGGGGAAGGGCTGATACTAGCATTAGCATATAGTCGCAGGCATGGCTACAGTAAAATACACTAAAGTGGTCGTCAGAGTCGTAACAAGACTTTTTGGTGCCCTGTGCCAGAGAGAGCATTGTCCCCCCCCCATTTTTTAAATAGAGACATAAGATAGTGCACCTGAAAAAGGGCTATGGCCTCATGGGGAGGGCCAGGGAAGAGATAGGGGCAGCCAGGAGATGCTGGGGATAAAAGAAGAGGAGACTACAAGTGAGAATGATAATTAACAGGAAAATTGACATGCCCAAACAGCGCCCCCTGCGGTGCCCTGTGCCATGGCACAGGTTGCACCACCCTAGTTACGGCCCTGGCAGTCGCAACGGCGTGCGACTCAGAATCAGCCTCGTGATGAGGGCAGTCACTGTGTAATGAGGGAAATATTATTTTATTAATATATCATTGTTTTCATTTTATTAAGAGATCAATATTATTTATTAATTGTATTCAAGGGGCAATATTAATTGTTTATTGGTGTTTACATATGTTTTTTGATGACAGGGGAAGTATTTATTATTTTATGATGTGGGCACAACTTATGTAGTCATAAAATAATAAAGGTTGCCCTATCATAAAAACATATTTAAACATAGATCATCATAATAATAATAGTAATACTTATAATGCTCTTTTAATAAAATAAAACAAAAATTTTCTCCCCAATAAATTAGTAAAATACCATTTTACTGATAAAAGAATTATCCGTGTCACAGTATGTCCCTATTTATGCAAGCCATAATGATTGGCCTCATAAGTGTATTGTGATTCTTCTCCTGTTTGGTTGGGGGGGCAGTTTTACTCACAAACATATGGACGTCGACGGTGGTTTGCATAACTCCATAACACCGCTGAATAGTGAGGTCAGTGGTTTGGTGCTTCAATCTGCCGGCATTGGGCAGTGGTTTCCAAACCCCAGCAAAACAGCCACTTAGTGAATTTACCTCTGGATCTTTTAGAGAGGATTTATTTGCAAAGCAACCGACAGTCAGACATCATTTGGGGGAGGTAATGAGTAGTGACGGCAAAAAATGCAGGCCAGTCCCGCCAGTTCCGAGCATGTTGTAGCCTGTGGCTCCGATCCCATATGCAGATAAAGCTGTTCTGATGTATCAGCTAAGGCCATTCTGCATGACCATAGTACTACTCACTGTGTAGTACTCAGATGGCTGATTGCGCATTTGTACGTACTTGCTTGGATCTGCGAAGCTGTTGGTGGGTGTCTCAATGGGATGTAGTTATCCCGACAGGGGAAGCCCAATAAGGGAGTTAAGATAGGCGTAGAAATATCGACACCTATCTTAATCTCGACGCCGGAACACAGAGTGGACAGCAGGCCGAACGAGGTAAGTCCAAGGCGTACTTAGTGTTAGCCGTGGGGGGGGCTAGGTTTATGTAGCGTAGCGGGTTTAGGATTAGTTTTTTGGGGGGAGGAGTTTAGGGTCAGGCACCCTTAGGGGGAGGGTTAGGGTAGGCACCACTGGGGGGGTTCAGATTAGGCACAAAAGGGGGAGGGTTAGGTTTAGGCACAAAGGGGGGAGACTTAGGTTTAGGCACTAACGGGGAGGGTTAGTGGGGTGGGGTGAGGTGGGGTGGGGGAGGGTTAGGGTTAGGCTACAAGAAGGGAGGGTTAGGGTTAGAAGGGGTGAGGGTAAGTATACTTAACCGACCCCTGTTGGGATACCAACCATCGGGATTCCCCTGTCGGTATTCTGACAGGAGGCATCCCGACAGCCAGCATTACATACCCATACCGTCTCAATACATTTCCTGCCAGCTACAACATTGGCATATTTTCGAATAGCGGTTGCGTGCGGGATCACAGCTGCGAATGCATTAGCGTACATCTCTGAACCAGGCCCAGAGTCGGACGGTGCTCCTTCATGTCCATATAACCAACAGGCTACTGAGATGTCAGGTAGCCTAGGCCAGGGTTGCCGACATTTGGCTCCCTCCTTCCGGGAGGGAGCTGTCGGGCAACCACAGGGGGGACGTGCCGCAGCGAAAAAGGGGCATGACCTGGAGCATAACGCTGAGATTAATGGCATTGTGAGGCAGGGGGCGGGGCTACGATGACGCGATTCAGCGCAAATCGCGTCACCGGTCCCACCGCTGACGGAGTTTATACAGCTGGCTTGCCTGCCTCTCCTGGGGGCCGGGAGCGGCACCCGATTTTCAGGAGGCTCCCGGTCGAATCGGGAGGGTAGGCAAGTATGGACTAGGCAGCAGAGGCGTGTGGCTACCTCTGCACTGTGATGCCCTTGCAAAGGTCTGGGCCCAGGTAATTATTACACTACACCACACACACACACCCCTACACATGCACACACACAGACACACCCCTACACATACACACACACAGACACACATCTACACATACACACACACAGACACACCCCTACACATACACACACACAGACACACACCTACGCACACTCTCTGCTTCTCTGGTCACCATGGCTGCATGTGCAGCTCCTACTGTTATAGAGCTGCATGTGCAGCCTGGGGTGGGTCAGTGTGGCCATGCCCTTGGCCTCTACGCACTGCACCATCTTCTGAAGACTCTGTGGGCACAGCCTGGGGCGAAACCCAGAAAAAAGCAGCTGTATTGGGGTCTGGAATATTCTAGTGGTCCTGGCTATACCTGGAGCACAGATACTCTTAGTTTGAATTTAAAAGGGAATGCAAAATACGCAGATGTTGCAGGCCCAAAGTGTTGTGGATTAAGAAGCTACTATTACTGACTAATCTGCACATATGTGTCTGTGGGGTTATTATGTCCTTGGTATCACTAGCCCATGGCAATAAAACCCCATCTCTAAGCAACTATATCAAAAGTCCACTTGGTTTCCCAGCCGGCGTTGGTAGTAATTTTTTTTTTTACAGAAGTACATATGTGATAGTTCCTTGTTCCAGTGCTCTGTGTGTTGCTGTCAGCGTGTTACAAAGACTCTGATGTGTGATGTATGTCACTGGAGTTGTATAAAGCACATTGGTGCCCTGCAGCTGCACCTTGCACACTGAGAAGGAGGTTTCTCACCCTGTACACAGAGAGGGTGGGGAGGCGGTCAGTACATCAGAGCCAGAAAGACCCGTCAGACAGGTGTGAAGTCAGTGGAAATGTGATCACAGACGTGTATCCTGGGACCTTCCTGTCTGTCTGAAGAGCTCTACAGTGGAGAGTGTCACAGAGAAAGAAGCACATACAGTGCCGAGCATACAGTGCCGAGGGACAGTCCATAGCATAATAAAGGAATATTGAAGACCATGATCACCAGTAAAGGGCACAGATTACATACAGGTAAGCGTTTGGGACAAGAAAGTAAAAGGAAACACAGCTCGAAGACAGTGGTTTATGCTGTACACATGTATCATGTGGATGAGGATATATATTATAGTTCAGTCTCGAGATTTGTACATAAACACAACAGGAAACAAGAAATACGTATGATACATATATACGCATATATTCAAGGCAAAGATACATAGAGTTCATTAACTTTATTGTCATGTTTTGTTTTGTTTTTGGTTTGTTTAAAAGTTTTATTACCAATAGATAAACATTGGTCTCCATGAGGATACATACACAGACACCGATACAAACTATGAGTTGGATGTATTAATACTGATGTATGTACGTAAGTATGTATGTATGTATACAGTACACATGGAAATTATGTCTGTGTAGCATATAGTTTATTTTGGACCAGTACCCTGTAAATCTTTCATTACAAAGTATCTCCTATCTCATTTACGTTTGATGTATATAGAGTAGTTGTATTGTATATGACTCCCTAAAGTGTGTGAGTGCCTCCTTAAATATTTAATAATATTCCCATACTATCTCTATGGTTTGTGTATGTTTTCTCCAGGTTTTGTGGCAATCATCAGGCTGCACTTGTTTCCCAGAGTGTAAAAGCATGCGGGTAGGTTAAGTGGCTTCTGAGATAATTGTGTGCTGGAGTATTCACTGTACACTACACGGTGGCAGAAACTGACTGCAATTATTAAACAGTCCCTGTAAAATGTTGTGCAACACATATATATATATATATATATATATATATATATATATATATATATATATTGCACTATATTATATTAGTTTTAAATATGTGCAAAGTCACAGGTGAAGCACAACCGAACTTGGTATGAGAAAAGGCCGCATCGGAGCCCTTCTAACACAGATTCAGACTCAGTCACACACAGATATACAAATGTCATACAGTAAATGCAAGCTAGCAATGTAGTTTTGCCACTTCCAGTTGATTTATTGGGATATACTGTAGTCAGGATACCGGCGGCCGCTATCCCAGCCGCCAAAATCCCTACACTAAAAACCCGTCATGGGACTAAAGATAGGCGTCGAAATCCCAACACCCGGCATACCGAACGAAGGTAAGCCGGATGTCTTAGGTTCTAGACAACGGGGGGAGGGGGGGGGGGGCGTTGCTTTAGGAACCCACAGGGGGGGGACTAAGGGATAGCCTAACCCTAACCCAGGAGGGTTAGGGTTAGGCTAGGGGAAGGGGGGGTTAGGGTTAGGCACCCCCCAGGGGAGGTTAGGATAAGGCACCCCCCCCGGGAGGGTTAGGTTTAGGGTGCAGGAAGGGGAGGTTAGGCTTAGGCACCAACAGGGGGAGGTTAGGGTTAGTCACTAAGGGGGAGGTTAGGATTAGGCACCACTAAGGGAGGATTAGGGTTAGGATAGTGAGAGGGGAGGTTTAGGGTACTTACCACCCCGTGTCGGGATTTCGAACCATCGGTCTTCCACTCTCGGTATTTCATCCGGCGGCTATTTAGCTGCCGGCATTACATACCGATTCCGTTTTATTTATGTGAATAAAATGCACATTTTCAGCGAGAAAGACACTCGGCCGAGTCTCCTAGGACCTGGCGCACTGAGAGGGGCTATTTGTTGCGACTTGAACAACCATGTATGAGGACACATCTGATATATATATTATAGATGCGTGTGTGGTTGTGTGTGAGTGATATAGTGTAGGAATGTGAGAGGAGGCATCATCTAGGTGTCATAGGCAAATGCAGGGGGGGTTTCCGTCTGCCTGGAAACCCCCCTCCCCAGCCCACACCATGATCACAATAGAAATAGTAATGTAATAGAATTTTACTAGTGCTGCATTTTCTTCACAGTATCACAAATGAAATAATTAGCACCACCTGTGGATCTTTCAACATGTATCAGTCAGTAATAACCTGTGCACCAACTAGGAGATCTGGAAAACATTCACTGTTAGGGATGTGCTGCTATAGAGCCCAATATGTACATATATGTCCAGGGCAGTGCTAGGTTCTTCTGCTGCTCCCCCGGACTTGCTCTAATATTCTGGAATGGTGCCCACATCTAAAATAAAAAAGTTCAGCTCAGGCAGGATGACCCTACTGCCACATTAAATGGCTAATTACTGTGATTGCTGGTCCTCTATACGCTAGATAGAATTATGACACACAATTCCCTTTGTATGACGCATATTAAAGCTGGATAAGTGCTAATTCTACCCTCTGCATGGACTGGCCACACTCGCTCTAAAATCAAGCATATGGAAACTCCCCTCTAGAAATCCTGTGTTTGCCACTGGATGTAGTAATTTAAAGTTTCAAAGTTAAAACATTTGTAAAATGTAGAGTTGGATGAATAAAGTATAGGCCTATCTGTGTAAATCTCTACATGCCTACATATCCCTCTGAAGAAGTATATAGAAGAATTAAATATGTTGGTAATTTATCCTAAAAACTGGGTCCCCCCATGTTTTTGTCAGATACTGTAAGCTGTTTTTGTGATGTATGTATATTGGCATATATGTTTTTGTTGTGTAATACTGTAACTCTATTTTTTTCAAACGTATTACACAATGATCAGAGTTTCTCATGTTTTTCTGTATTGCTAATATGAAATAATTGATGAAATAAAAAGGACATCACTGTATCCAAACATATAGCACAAATAAGACTATACATAATTCACATCTGGTACAAATCTACCTTTATGTTTGTTTGAGTGTGTTCATTGTGAATCTTTATATTACTACACTTAGAGGGCACCTCTTCTCACATTCATTTACTAGGTACAGCTGGTCCCATCCTAAAGACTCGCTGAAACCCATACAAAATGGGGACAGTGTTTGTTTTCCCAAAAAAAGATGAAAATCTGACTTACTGTAGGACATCATTTGGGCATTCTTGCAACATTATTTTAACTTTTCTCACTATCGTCATATTTACATATTTATATTTATTTTATTTAGATTTATTGTTGTGTTTGCATAGAAAGTTAAGCACGTTTCAACCTTTGTAATTATGTATATAACATTATTTAAGCCCTACGCTCGCCTCACAAGCTTCCTTTTCTCTAGCAATCTATGGGAACCTCTTTAATAAGCCTTTCATTCCCAACACTCCACAGAGACTGCACTGGTAAAGGGGGACAATGACACTGATAAATCTAACGGTCATTATTCATTTTGTTTTAATACTCCTGCATCTCTCTTCTCCATTTGAAGCTGCTGTTCACTCTCTCTTCATGCAAACACCACATTCCCTAACTTCATGGGACAGTGGGCCTGAGTCAGACCCGCTCGCGAGCGCTCGCAAGCGGGTCGATGGTGGGGTACTGTGCATGCACGGCGTGCGCACGCATGTGCAAGCCCAGGAGCGAGAGAGAAATTCTCTCGCTTCGGGACTCACTACAAAAGGGGCGGCTGTGGATGTTGATCTACAGCTCGCCTTGTTTTGTAGGCGGGGAGGGGGGGGGTGGCTACACAAACAGAGGCGTTCCCGAAGGAACGCCTGCTGTTTGTGGGAGGCACTACTGGCATCACCAGTGATGTCAGTGGAGAGCTTCCTGCTTTGTTAGAGCAGGAAGCTCTCTGGGGCTTGCGACAGACGAGACCCTACCACAAGGGTCTCGTCGCAAGCCCCGATGGTCGTGACCATCGCGACCATCACCTGGCCGCTCGCAAAAGCTTAGCGAGCGGCCAGGAGGCTGCTACAAAAGAAAAAAAAAAACGCCCTGATTCAGAGCGAGCGCTCTTAAAGAGCGTCCGGCTCTGAATCAGGCCCAGTGTCTTAAACTTTTCTTCATCCTACATACCCAACTGCTCCTTCAGTGTTTGTTTCTTTGTATCCACTAACATCTCGCCTTTCCTGGGCACAAGTATACAGAGATGCTCAAAATACCATTAAAAGTGAGGTATTACAGGTCGTTATTTATTTTAAAAAAAAACGTTCCAGGTAATATCTGAAATTTACCCCTGTTGTGTCTGCAAATTGTAAATGGGATAGGTATAGACAGAACAGAACAAAATAGCAGAAAAGACTTGCCAAATGATAGAGTTGGCAGGGAGATTAGTGTAAAGAAAGCCTATGGCAATTGGTATTACAGCTTGTGTTCTCACAATTGATCCAATAATAACCCTATGGTGAGAAATAATGGGAAGTGCTAGGACACAAGCTTAGTTTTCCCTAGGAAGATCGGAGTGACTCAGGTAAACGTATCCTGGGGAGGGCCTGACAGAGCTGACAGGTAGGAGAAAAGGTCAGGATGAGACAGCTAGATTCTCACACAGCTCTTCTCCCACTCACCACTTGTGTGCAGGACAAGTAGGACAAGATCACGCTGATAGGGGCTTTATGGAAGTCACTTGGTTAGTATGTATGTTTGTTTTGTGTACTCTTTGCTGTTATGCTCAGGAATGTGATCTGTCAGTGTGTATATGTAATCAGTATGCACTGGCATGTGAATGTAACAATTATTTGTGTTTATAGCTCAATGACAAACAAAGTTTGTATACAGTATGTTCCCACTCCATGGGCCTGTTAAGCTAGGTACACCCTGGGCGATATATTGGCCATTCAATCGAACGTCTGATATATTGGGAGGTGTGTACCCCCACTGTATCTGTGAATGACGTCGTTCACAGACATATCGCATCGGCTGTACAGCCCATCGACCTAGTGTGTACCCAGCATTAGCCTATTGTCTCTCACATACTATACTATAGCTTTGGTCACTGAGGGGGAGAAGTATCAAACCTTGGAGAGAGGTTACGTGGAGAGAGATAAAGTACCAGCCAATCAGCTCCTAACTGTCATATTACAGGCTGTGTTGGAAAAATGACAGTTAGGAGCTGATTGCTACTACAGCATGTTACCAGTCATTGGTGTTTGGCACAGTAGCTGTGTATATGTATATCACCATCTGATAACAAAGTAAGCATGTTATTTCAATTATAAGGGTATAAGTTCCTTGCTCAGTTTAAGAGGTCTAGAGCTCCAGCATTTTCACTCGGTGACCTCAAATATTATCATGTTAATATGGTTGTTTATACACATTACATACGGAAACTTGTAGCTACATTCCCTACATTGGTTAACACAAAGTTGTTTTAGGTGATAACTTCAGCTAGATACTGTATCTTTCTTTGATTAGTGTGATCAGTAATAATAATAATTGATTGATTGCAAGTCAAGCAACTGCTAATTCTTGTAAATCTGCTGTGGAGAGTAAAGGACAACAATTTGCTTCACCCAGTTGTATCCCCATCATAGCTGTTTATGTCAATTCTGTTGGCCGTAGTCTTATATTATATTTTTTGTTTGATTTTCTTTTAAGTATTCAGAAATGTTTTGAAAAACTTAAAATTATATTTTGAATTCAGCAATCCCACATATTTGTTTGTTCTTTAATTTGCGAAGCATACATCTGATTGCCGTATGTTATACAGTAGCTGGCTTTCCTGTCAGACACACATACGCATGCACGCACGCTCACAGTGAAAACAGTGAAAAACAAAGCTCAGAAGGTAGTTCCATAGGCTCTCTGCTCATTACATCATGTGCCATGTGGCTGTGGTTGCCATGGTAGTCACATGACACTGGAAAATCTGCAGAGTTATCAATCCTTAATAGCAGTCTCAAGAAACAAACCATGTAAAAAAGTAATTATCAAGCTGTTTCTTACAACCAGCCACAGTGATTTATGTAACAACAATTTTTTATGGGATTGCTCCATTAACAAGATCTTAACAGAATCCCCAAATTTGACAAATGATTAACATTTTTAATGCATCCCTCTTATTGAAGAGTTAAAATTAAATGGTCAATAACAAGAACACACCAAATATATATGAATTTAATTGAATTAAATTGCAATTATTATCAATCAAAACAATGTACAGTAATAAGGATTGAATGATTGAGTCAGGGACTAGGAATGTAGGACAGACTTTAAAACAAATATGGCAGTGGGTGTTGAGTAACTTCTGAGAACTATTTCTATGAAAGCAAAGCTGTAGTAATATTTATAGATATGTATGTTAATCCTCCTTACAAAATATGTAAATTTTTCTAGCGGTATATTTCATCCTTAATGGATTTCTGTATATACTGTAGGTAGAACTAATAATGATGTAAGTAGGGCTAGGAATACTCGTTGACACGTGCATTAGGTGCTTACAGAAGAATCTGGCCAGGCTTGTCTTGAAAATAAGTGTTCAGGCATGTGCTACTTTTAGCAGGTTACGTGTTGTTTTTTATATACATGTTTTGCATTTGCATATATTATATGTAAACAGAATTTGAAACATATTTGACTTTTATTACTTCAGAAGGTATGTTTTATATGCCTGGTGGTAAATCACCTACTTATTTCAGTTTATTTGAGGCACACTCCATTGTTATTTGAAGTAGCCATAGTGCAACATTAAGTGCAACATTTATGAAGCCCATAAAGTTCATAGGGCCTGATTCTGGGTTGAGCGCTATTCCGTTGCTCGCGCAGTTGAGCGTCACAGCCACATTGCGCACACTGGGCCTGATTCAGAACTGAACGCTCTGAGCAGAGCGCTCGCTCTGAATCAGGGCCCTCCTCCATGAAAATGGAGCGGCCTCCTGGCCGCTCGTATAGCTGTGGGTGACCACCCACAGCATATGCGAGCGGCCAAAAAGATGGTCGCGATGGTCTTGACCATCGCGACCATTGGACTTGCGACGGAGACCCTGCGGTAGGGTCTCCCTGCCACAAGCCCTGGAGTGATTTTGGCTCTATCAGAGCCAAAATCACTCCCACTGACATCACTACTGATGTCAGTGGGGCCTGACCCAGACGGTAGGCATTCCCATGGGAACGCCTCCGTCTGGCAGGCAAACCCCCGGCACGCCCGCCAAAGGGGGCGTGCTGTCAATCAACATCGACAGCACGCCCCCTTTGGTGCGAGACCCGGAGCGATGGAAAGCCCGTCGCTCCCCGGGTCTCGCGCATGCGCACGACGGAGCTCCCTCCGTCGTGCGCATGCGAAGTGGGGAACATCGACCCACTTGCGAGCGTACTGACACTCACGAGCGGGTCTGAAATACCCCCTCTGTGCGAATGAATTGCGATGCTGTGAGGATTCTCTCGCAATTGATTGACAGAAAGAGACTGTTTTGTGGGTGGTGACGGGGAGTTCCAGCAAAACACGGGCGTGTTGAGCTGTTTCCTGGGCGTGTACTAGCCAACATCTGTGATCGTGCACGCAAAGAACAAAGTTCCAGTGTCTCAATTACCACATCCATTCTGAGTGACCATAGATTCACTCAAGGGGGTAAATTTACTAAAGTGAGAATTTTTTGAAGTGAGTTTTAGAAGAGATGTTGCCCATAGTAAGTAGAGATGAGCGGGTTCGAATTTCAGAGATCCGAACCCACCCGAACTTAGGAGATACGAGGCAGATCCGAGTCGGCTCAGGTTTCCCGCCTCACTCGGATCTCAAAACGAGGCAAAACGTCATCATCCCACTGTCGGATTCTCGCGGGTTTTGGATTGTATAAAAGGTCCCGTGATCGCCGCCATTTTTTTTCATTCCGGCTGTGGAGAGTGAAGAGAGAGAGGGCTGTGAATGTGCTGTTGCTAATGCTGTGCATAGGGGCTGGCTACTGTTGTCATTGTCACTCAGGGGCTGGCTGCTTATGTCCATAGGGGGCGGGGCTGGCTGTTGTCCATATATAGGGGCTGACTGTTGACCTGTCCAATCCATAGGGGCTGGCTGTTGTCCATAGGGGCTGGCTGTTGTCCATATAGGGATTGGCTGGCGGTTGTCCTGTCCATAGGGGCTGGCTGTTGTCCATAGGGGCTGGTTGGCTGTGCTGTCCAGGGGGTGCTCTGTCCATCACGGGTGCTCTTCACCCCCAGTGTGAAATTTTTGTAATTTTTTTTTCTGTGTGCGTGTGTGCGTGTTAGCCACACTTATCAGCAACGTAGGTGCGCAGGGGTGCTGTACTGCCTGTGTCTCATTTATCAAGGGGCTGCGGCCTCGCTCATTGGTGCTTCCATAATCACCCCCCCAGTGTAAAAAAATGGAAAAAAAAATTTGTGTGTGCGTGTTAGTTTATCGGCAGTGTAGGTGCGCAGGGATGCTGTGCTGCCTGTGTCATTTATTAAGAGGCTGGTGCCTCGTTCGGGGGCTCTCCCCCTCAAGTGCCCCAAAAAAAATATTTAATCAATCAATGTGTTTTTTTGTGTGTGTGTCAGGGGTGCTGCCTGTGTCGTTTATCAAGGTGCCTCGTTCGGGAGCTCTCCCTCCCAAGTGCCTCCGCAAAAATAATAAATTAATCAATCAATCAATGTGTTTTTTTGTGTGTCAGGGGTGCTGCCTGTGTCGTTATCAAGAGGCTGGTGCCTCGTTCAGGGGCTCTCCCCTCCCCTTCTCCCTCATAAATTTGCTTTGGAATAAAATTTTTTATTAAATTTACTACCAAACCCTTCCTGTCCCTGCCTTCAACTACATACATACTCCAACTCCCTCAGGCCTCTCTTGAATAATAAAATCATTTGTTTCCTGATGTGCCATGTTGGAAGTTGAACTGCCACATTTTTGTGCCGCCCACTGCTGCCGCATAGCTAAGTCAGCCAGCTAACTTGCTGACTAAGAAGTAAGCATCAAGAAGTAAGATCTACTTCTTCATGAAAACACACTGATACTTTTCAGAAATTGTATATAGACAAAGAGATTAATGGCCTTAAAACCAATGCAGGGAAACATTACTAATGATCCCATTTGAATGTATATATCTCTGTTTTTTTTTTTTTTTATTATTATTATTATTATTATTATAACAGCATCATATCTACAAGACAGAGGAGCATGTGATGGGCTCCACCAATCGGAGCTCAGCACATGCTCCTCTGACCCCTCTGCAGAATCTCATGGGTTTTACCCAGTAGTGCTTGCAGTGTGCCCCAACCCTCTGCATGTAGCTGCCAGGCCTCATTAACACTTGAGGCTCTTCCAGCCTGCTTATTGCATGCTGTGGTGGTTGGCAGGCAATGCTTTTTATTATTTTACTAAACCCAAAACTTTGGGATTGTTGCCTCTATTCCCGGGATTATATTGCTGTCTTTAGTACTATATATGTTGGTTACTAATGCTGGCTGTAGTGCTGTATAGGGGGTCACTAATGCTGTCTGTAATTTATTTGGGTCACTAATGGTGTCTGTAGATTATGACGGTCACTAATGCTGTCTGCATTATATGGGGGTCACTAATGCTGTCTGTAGTGTATGGTGGTCACTAATGCTGTCTGTAGTATATGGGGGTCACTAATGCTGTCTGTAGTTTGTGACGTCACTAATGCTGTCTGTAGTTTGTGACGTCACTAATGCTGTCTGTAGTTTGTGACGTCACTAATGCTGTCTATATTATATGGGGTCACTAATGCTGTGTGTAGTATATGATGTCACTAATGCTGTCTGTATTATATGGGGGTCACTAATGCTGTCGTATATGGCGGTCACTACTGCTGTGTGTAGTTTATGGTGGTCACTAATGTTGACTGTATTATTTGGGGGTCACTAATGCTGTCTGTAGTACATGGTGGTCTGTCTGTAGTATATGATGGTCACAAATGCTGTCTGTAGTATATGGCAGTCACTAATGCTGTGTGTAGTATATGTTGGTCACTGATGCTGTCTGTAATATATGGCAGTCACTAATGCTGTCTGTAGTATAAGGCAATCACTAATGCTATGTGTAGAATATATGACAATTGCTAATGCTGTATGTATGGTGGTCACTAATGCTGTCTGTAGCATACGGTGGTCACTAATGCTGTCTATAGTATATGAGAGTCACTAATGCTGTCTGTAGTGTAAGGTGGTCACTAAAGCTGTCTGTAGTTTATGGCAGTCATTAATGCTCTCTGTAGTATATGGCAATCACTAGTACTGTCTGTAGTATATGACAGGATGCTGTATGTAGTATGCGGTGGTCACTGATGCTGTCTGTCATATATAGTGTTCACTAATGCTGTCTATAGTATATAGCAGTCACTAATGCTGTCTGTAGTATATGGTGGCAACTAATGCTGTCTGTTGTATACAGTATGGTGGTCACTAATGCTGTGTGTAGTATATGGTAGTCACTAATGCTATCTGTAGCATACAGTGGTCACTAATACTGTTTGTGATATATGGCGGTTACTTATCCTGTCTGTAGTATATGGCAGTCACTAATGCTGTGTGTAGTATATGGTGATCACTAAAGCTATCTGTAGTATTTGGCCATTCACTAATGCTGCCTGTAGTATATGGCAGTCACTAATGCAGTCTGTAGTATATGGTGGTCACTACTGCTGTCTGTAGTATATGGCAGTCACTAATGCTGTCTGTAGTGTAAGGTGGTCACTAATGCTGTCTGTAGTTTATGGCATTCACTAATGCTGTCTGTAGTATATGGCAGTCACTAATGCTGTGTGTAGTATGTGGTGGTCACTGTTCCTGTCTGGCATATATGGTGTTCACTAATGCTGTCTATAGTATATGGCAGTCACTAATGCTGTCTGTAGTATATGGCGGTAACTAATGCTGTCTGTTGTATACAGTATGGGGGTCACTAATGCTGTGTATAGTATATGGTGGTCACTAATGCTGTCTGTAGTATAAGGTGGTCACTTATGTGGTCTGTAGTATATGGCTCACTAATGCTGTCTGTAGTATATGGCAGTCACTACACTGATACTGTATGTATTATATGGTGGTCCTATAGATACAGAATTAACATTGCTACGTATAGGAGCATTTCTGTACACACAGCAAATCGAACCTTGAAGTGTATGGGCTACAGTAGCAGAAGACCACACCAGGGGGTAAATTTACTAAACAAGCAGGCGCTTCTCGCCGTGTCTAAGCATGACATTTAAAACAGCAATACTATTCAAGGTATAACATGCCATGTTTTGCTTTGAATGGTATTGCTGCTTTAGATTTCCTTTAAATACGCCAAGAAGAACCAGCTTTTGCAAGCTGCCACTTAGTAATTTTACCCCTAGGTTTCACTCCTGACAGAGAAGTACAGGAAACCGGGGATACAGCGAGCATAAGCTCATTAAACCTGGACAGATACAGATCAGAAATATGTTGCCTGGTCTTGTGAATGATATGAACCCAATAGAGCACATTCAGGATTTGGTGAAACAGAAGATTTGTAGCATAAATACAGCCGACAGATCTCCAGCATCTGCGTAATCAATGTTCCCCACGTGTTGGGATCTGGCTCCCAACAGCGGCATCCGAACTGTCAAATTCCTGATGGATTTTGGTAAGTATTTTTGTAACCAAAATCTTAACCGTTACAGTAACCCTAACCCACCCATCCGCGGCCTAACCTAACCACCCCGTCATGCAGCCTAACCATAACCTTCCCCTCTAGCAGCCTAACCCTCCCCATAGTGCCTACCCCTAAACCTAACCCTAATTTGTACCATCAGAATTCTGACCGTCTGAATCCTGACTGTTGGGATCCTGACTACATCCCGTATCCAGCACCTTGTTGAATCCATGCAAAGAGTAATTCTGCCATTCTGGGGGTAGAGGATGGGGGTGGTATCTAGTAGTAGAACGGTGTACCTAATAGAGTGGCCACTGAGTGCATGTAATTGTGATTGCATGAGATTTTATTATGGCATTATTCTCTGTATTTATTACATGCATGCTCTTGATTCTGTGTCAGATGTCCGTAAGATTGTTCTAATATACAGCTCTTGCTGCCCAACCATTTCCTAACATGCAGACAATAAGCAGCTGAGTGTTATTCCCCTATCCTTAATCCCTACACTCAACCCTAACCTCCCACTAGTGCCTAACACTAATCCCCCCCATGGCCTAACCCTAACCTCCCCCTAGTGCCTAACTCTAAGCTCTCATCCTACAGCCTAACCCATACTTGCCCACTCTCCCGGGATGGTCGGGAACCTCCTGAAAATCAGAAGGCATCCGCTTCCCCCTTGCAAGAGGGCGGTCCGGGGGAGTCCAGGACGCGATTTGAGCTGAATCTCGTTGTCTTGGTCTGGCTGCACAATGCTGGTAATCTCGCAGTCACGCCCCCGATCCGCTCCCTCCAGCTATGCCGATCTAGGCTGCCTCCTCCCCGAGGCAGCAGTAACATTGTGGGCAAGTATGGCCTAACCCTAATCCCTACACCTAACCTTAGCCTCCCCCTAGTGCCAAACCCTATCCCCCCATTCCTCAGCATAACCCTAATGTCGATTGTCGACATTCCGAGAATGTTAACATGTTGCCTGGCAACATTATAAGAATGTCCATTTTAAGAATGTTGGCATAACATTCCAAATGTCATGTCAACATTATGAATGTCTACATTGTGATTGTCGACTTTATGACTGCATGCCGCTGGAACCATTGTTCATTTACTGGATACTCTTATAAGAGAACTGTGATACAGACAAAACTGTTTTAGGAATTCTTGTATAATGTGAAATTATAGATGCAGATAAAAGATCTGATATTTGGTTCAGTGACGTCTTCTGTTCCTTTAGCTTCTTACTTTGTATTTACTCTCTGTTACAACTGTCAGCTATGTAATAAACACTGTTCTATATATATGCATTTGGATATATTAAATATACATAATGTCCTTCTCAAGGGCATGTAATACTTGTACAACTCCTTTGTGTCAGTTTCACTGATTATATAGGGAAAGCTTCTCTCTAACCTGATAGCTGGTAGGCAGGTCTCCTGGACACTATTGCTACGTAGTGAATAAAACATAAAGAGCCACCTGAAGGAGAATTGTTGGAAGTGTCAGTGACTCCGAGACATCCTGAGACACATGAGCTGTTTACACTGTAACAGGAAACTTCTGCGTATTGCCAGTGACGTCTGCTGCCGTCTCACACCCTATATTATGTTATGTGTTTATGGCTTTATGTTCCAAATCTTGGTATACTAGCTGTGGGTGAGGTGTGCTAGTGGCAGGTATAATGATATCCTTTCTGCATATGGACAGGGTAATACTTAAATATAGTACTGTATATCACATAAAGGTGCACATCTCTGGAAATAAAGGTCCCATTAATCAAGGAATGTGTTGTAAATTTAAAAATAAACACTCCTTATTGCTGCATATTTGTAATGGGTTTTCAGGGCTATTACTTTACTTCCAGGCTTAACGCATCTGCACAACTGCACATGCGTATCCATAGGCAACAGCGTAATGACGCCATTGGCATTAGCTAACGCAGGCAAGCTTTAATACTGTCCTAAAGTGATAGCAAGATCTACTTTATACTGTTGTTTTTACCATACCACCCAAAAATTGGACTTTCTAAATCGGGATCATGTTAGCCTCGGGGTAGGGGGCACAGCCTAATGGCACACCCCATTTTCATCGCTCTATGAGCATGCCCAGCGCTTCCCCTATGCCCAAATCCCTTTCTTCAGTTGCCTTATACCGGCAATTGTCATGGGGAGGCATATGGGGTGTAGTTTGTCCATGCACACATGATAATGGTGGCATGTTGGTGGCAGACAGAAATGTCTGCACTTCAGATTAGCTCTGTATCTTACCATTTACATAATCATCTTTTCATAACCAATATAAAATTGTTCAATGTTTGAGAAGTCATTGGGAAAAGACTTTGTAGTGCTGAAGAGTCATCATCATCATCACACCAAGGACCGGGTTCTTCTGAAGAGTCAGTGGCATACTAGTACAGTCCAGCTCCTGGACCCATTGACTTCAACTGTCATTGCTGTTACCATCTCTGTTCTTCCTTTGTTGATCTCTGCCGCGTTGATCTCTTTGGTGGCAGCAGCTGTCACCACAACTGCAAACATGGTGAAAGGTGTCCTGACTGCCATGGCCAACAGTAAGCATTAAGTCAAAGAAATATACCAGTCACAGTTGCTCCGAGCTGTTGTATACCTACAAGAAAGAAAGGGTAGATGTACTAAGCCTAGGAGAGAGATAAAGTACCAACCAATCAGCTCCTTGTTGTCACTTTTGAAACACAGCCTGTAACATGACAGTTAGAAGCTGATTGGTTGGTACTCTATCTCTCTCCAAGGCTTAGTACATTTACCCCCAAAAAGAGTAAAGGTGCCTACACATTAAACGACTCGCAAACGATGCAATGTCATTAATAACTTCCCTTGATCTCCCTGGCAGCTCCCTGGCAGTCCTGAACAAACGATATCGTGTTCATTTTGACAAACGATCTACTAACGCCCTATCATGTGTCCTTAACGATTTCCAGTGCATCGTTAAAGAGATTGCCAGATCTTACCTGCAGTAGGTAAGATCTGAAGATACAATTAACCACCCGCGAGACCGCACATCGGATCGTTATCGCACAGTGGAAACTGCACGATTTGCACAAATTTTAACGATTTATCGTTACGATGCATCGAAATTGTGCAGATAATCGTCTAGTGTGTGGGAGATTTCTTAAGCTATATGACGTCATGGTTGACATTAGCTGGCTTAAGATTTCTAGAATGACTGGTTCATCTTTCATGTCTCCTCCTACCACTGCCTCTAACCATACCTAGCCGCTGGTAGCTGCGGGGAAATATAGGCCTCTAGTATACAGTATGCTTTAATGATGGTGGCTTATAATGGTGCTCCCTCACAATGGCCACTTGCACTTTCCCCACCAGCAGCTAGAATTACTCAGCTTCCTTATGTATCATTTGTTCCTCACACCTCTTAGATTGTGAGCCCACTTGAGTAGGGCCATCTGTATCTTCTCTTTAATTTCATAGTACATGATTTGTTTGCATTATGAGCTCAATATACAGTGCTGCGTAATACAGTATGTCGGTGAATCAAACAGGATAATAATAATATAATGATATTATTCATTGTCCATATTCCCCTCCTTCATGTGCCAAAATCCTCAGGGGTGAAGGAGGTCAGCTCCTCTGAGCACTACAACTTTAACTGGCTCATGTGTTTGGTTCATATTAAAGATAATGGGGCACATGCTCAATTTATTAACAAGATTGGATGTCAGAAAACTGAATTTCCGGTACAAAGGTTGAATTTGATAAGATAGATGAAGGTTATAGTGTATTGCACATGTGCCATATTGGGAAATGTTACAGACAAAATCAAACAAGTTCATGTCACAGCATGCCAGGGTTGCCTACCCTCCCGATTTGGGCGGGAGCCTCCCGATAATCGGGTGCAGCTCCCGCCCCCCCGGAAAGGCAGGCAAGCCTCCCGGCAGCCGGCGATCCCCCCGACTTCCCCCGCAACTTACTCTTAACCCCCGCTTTGAGGGCAGCCAGTGACGCGATTCACGTCATTTTGACCCCGCCCCCTGCCTCACAATGCCTGTATTATCGGCATTGTGTGGCGGGGCCAAAATGACGCGATCGCGTTACCCCGCCCCCGTGACGCCTACAAACGGCAGGCACCCATCCGGACACGCCCCCTTTTCGGCCACGCCCCCCGCTGCCCTGCCGATCTGGCTGCTCCCTCCCGGAAGGAGCAGCCAGAAAGTCGGCAACTATGCAGCATGCTGTACGTGCAAACAATACAAGTAGTAATAATAATATAATAATAATAATAATAAAAAAAGGTTTGCTCAAAAAGGACTTGATTCTGAATCCTAAGGGGTGAGTTTACTAAAGTGAGAGTTTTTAGAAGTGGAGATGTTGCCCATAGCAACCAATCACATTCTAGCTATTATCTTCTAGAAGGTGCTAGTTAAATGTTAAGTAGAATCTGATTGGTTGCAAAGGGCAACATCTCCACTTCTAAAAACTCTAACTTTAGTAAATGTACCCCTAAGTGTCCATCTTTTACTGGTGTACAGTGTGCGACTTTATGCTAATACCGGTACAAGTCCTTCCCTGGTGTACATCTGAGTGTCTGCATGTGCAAAGACTAAAACGCCCACTTTGAGCATCTTTAGACGCTGAAATACAGCTTGGCACGTTTTTAGGCACAACCATCGATCGCACCATGGAAACTTGCACCAGCCATACTGTATGCTAGGTGCAGAATCTCCATCAGAGCAGGGCCTCCAATGTGAGTGATTAAGTGTCTGAAGGCCTGTTTCAGAGATGTACGCAATGCGGATATTTCCATAGTTAAGTGATAATCGGACAACAGCGAATGCTCCGTGGTCGCACTGTGGACGTGCCAAGGTACCTTAGCGATGCCGCTCGCAGTGAGGATTTCTTTGCAAAGTGATTGACAGTCAGGGTCAGTTTGGAGGCAGTTACAGGGAGTGGCAGCTAAAACGCAGTCATGTTGGGACCACTTTTTGGCATGTCTCAGCACCCCACACTTAAATCCCGTACACAGAAAACATGGAGCCAGTGTCTTACTTTTCACGGCCATTCTGCGCAACCTTAGGATTACACAGATGGTCGCTTATCAAAGGATCTGAGACTACCACTGCGTGGTTGTACGCACTTGTTTGGATCTATGAAGCCACCAATGGGCGACTCAATACATTTCCAGGTGCCTGCATGCATTAGCATATTTTTGCACACTGGCTCCATACGGAATAGCAGCTGCGATTGCATTAGCGTACATCTCTGAATCAGACCATGGAGTCCGCAGCCCTTTCAGCGAGATGCCAGCGACACTCCAATAACATGCTCATAAGGCGTTATATCTGCGTCCGCATAGCCACCTCCCAGTCCCTGCCCAGGAACCCCCAATACATTTCCAATATACTTCTGAGACCGTGCACCTCGATCAGTCTTGCGATCTTGTATGCATACAGCACGGGACGCATGCACTCAGTGACTTGTATGTACACAGGACGGGACGCATGCACTAAGTGACTTGTATGCACACAGCACGGGACGCATGCACTCAGTGACTTGTATGCACACAGCACAGGACGCATGCACACAGTGACTTGTATGCACACAGCACGGGACGCATGCACTCAGTGACTTGTATGTACACAGCACAGGACGCATGCACTCAGTGACTTGTATGCACACAGCACGGGACGCATGCACTCAGTGACTTGTATGCACACAGCACGGGACGCATGCACTCAGTGACTTGTATGCACACAGCACGGGACGCATGAACTCAGTGACTTGTATGCACACAGCACGGGACGCATGCACTCAGTGACTTGTATGCACACAGCACGGGACGCATGCACTCAGTGACTTGTATGCACACAGCACGGGACGCATGCACTCAGTGACTTGTATGTACACAGCACAGGACGCATGCACTCAGTGACTTGCATGTACACAGCACGGGACGCATGCACTCAGTGACTTGCATGTACACAGCACGGGACGCATGCACTCAGTGACTTGGATGCACACAGCACGGGACGCATACACTCAGTGACTTGTATGCACACAGCACGGGACGCATGCACTAAGTGACTTGTATGTACACAGCACGGGACGCATGCACTCAGTGACTTGGATGCACACAGCACGGGACGCATACACTCAGTGACTTGTATGCACACAGCACGGGACGCATGCACTCAGTGACTTGTATGCACACAGCACGGGACGCATGCACTCAGTGACTTGTATGCACACAGCACGGGACGCATGCACTCAGTGACTTGTATGCACACAGCACAGGACGCATGCACTCAGTGACTTGTATGCACACAGCACGGGACGCATGCACTCAGTGACTTGTATGTACACAGCACGGGACGCATGCTCTCAGTGACTTGTATGCACACAGCACGGGACGCATGCACTCAGTGACTTGTATGTACACAGCACGGGACGCATGCACTCAGTGACTTGTATGCACACAGCACGGGACGCATGCACTCAGTGACTTGTATGTACACAGCACGGGACGCATGCACTCAGTGACTTGGATGCACACAGCACGGGACGCATACACTCAGTGACTTGTATGCACACAGCACGGGACGCATGCACTCAGTGACTTGTATGTACACAGCACTGGACGCATGCACTCAGTGACTTTCCAGCCGAAGTAAAATTCTATAAAAGTGTAAGTTATTTCTGCTTCTATTTGTGTTAAACATGTCTTTTATTTGATCCTATATAGATTGTAGCAAGTAACCCAAGTATTTAAAAATGGATGACGAGCATTACCGACCTCCTGGACGTACCCTGCTGAACTGTTCCGACACAGATCAACTCTGCCGTAAGTTACAGTATATCCAATCCTTTACCAGCAATAATCATATTCTATATAGCATTCATGGCATTACTCAGTAAGTGGCCACAGTGGCCACAAGCAAGGGTGTAACTACAAGAGTTGCAGTGGGTGCAGCTGCTATGGGGCCCAAGCTGAGAGGGACCTATCTTCCTTGTTTGTCCCATGATTCTATGGGAGATTTTTTGCCATTGGGCTGGACATGGGGCCCATAAAAATGTTGTTAGTACCCGCAAATGACTAGTTATGTCCCTGGCCACAGGCATTTTATGCTGCTATAGGGACTGCGACACACATTTTCAGAGTAAAATGTATAGCTATTGTAGCATGAAAGATAAGACATACATTACATTGCTGTTGATAACCTTCATCCTGTTACTTGTTATAGGCTTGTGTGCCAGTAATGAGACTTGCTTATATAAAAAACTAGGATAGCTTTTCCCAAGGGAATCATGATAATCTTAAAATCAGAGACCTGCAATAATACAATTATATAGCTATAATAATGCAAAAAGGGGTTGTGTTGTCATTCAATTTATTGTATATTATGTTTAGGCCTCCACCGAAGTACACTAGGCCTGATTCCGAGATTTACGCTAATGCAATCGCAACTGCGACCTCTTACGGATCGCATTAGCGAAAATTTGCTAATGTCTTCAAAAGCCTCTCCGAGCATACGAGCGCCCACTGCTGCCTTCTCATATCTGTCCGACGAATCACATCAGTGTACACATCGGGAATATTGACGCAGATCGGGAAGCCACGCAGCTTCTGAGTGAAGTTTGACCTGTCTCAAACACTGCGGCTCTCCTGACGGATTCGATATGTAATGCCGGCTGTCGGGATGCCTCCTGTCAAAATACCGACAGTGGTATCCCAATGGTTGGTATCCCGACAGGGGTTGGGTAAGTATACTTACCCTCCCCCCTTTTCCCCCTAACTCTCCCTTTTTGTAGCCTAACCCTAACCCTCCCCACCCCACCCTGCATCCTAACCCTCCCCGTTAGTGCCTATACCTAAGTTTCCCCACCTTCGTGCCTAAACCTAACCCCCCACCAGTGGTGACTAACCCTCCCCCCCAAAAAACCTAACACTAACCCCGCTATGCTAGCAAAACCTAACACTTCCCCCCGCAACTAACTCTAAGGGCGCCCCGGACTTACCTTGTCCGGGCAGGCCTCCTTCTGGATTCCGGTGTCGGGATTAAGACAGGCATCTGTATTTCGATGCCTATTTTAAATCCCTTGTCGGGCTTCCCCTGTCGGGATTTAACTACATCCCCTCCTGACAAGTAGAGAGCTCTCATGCTGCGAAGGAGATCGTAATGGCTAATTTATGCACGCCCATCAAATAGCATTTAAATGGTCCCAACACGCCTGAATTTTCTTTGCCAACTCCCATTACCTCCCCTAAATGATGACTACCTGCCACTCACTTTGAGAGTGAATCCTTGTATGAGTGTAATCACAAAGCAATCACTGCATGTGCACAGTATGGCTTTCATGGCCAGTGCCAGATTAAGGCTTGTGGGGGCCCTAGGGCAACTAAGCAACTAAGTAACACACTAACACACACTGTATATACAATAACACATACATACATACATACACATATGCACACACATACACAATGGGCCTGATTCAGAGCCGCTCGTAAGCGGACGCTCGTTCGTTCCGAGCGATGTTTGCCCAGCTGCGCATGCGTACGGATCGTAATACGCATGCGCGAACCATTCAGTGCGGCCGAAAATCGTTTGTTCGCTAAATAGCGAATGCCTGCAATTTTGAGTGACAGGAGGAGGCGTATGTGGGTGGTAACAGAGGAAGGTGCTTGAAAACGGGGAGTGGAGATCCGAACGCAGGCGTGCTTAAAGGTCAAAATGGGCGTTTTATGGGTGTGCATAATTAATACAGCAGCGTCATTGACCACGTCACTGGGTTATTTTATAGTCAGAACTGCTCGCAAGATTGTGGTAGGAAAAACCAACCACAAGAATAGCGAGCAGTTCATACGCTGGTCGATGTACTCGATTAATCTAATAAATAGCGGACATGACGTAGGATGCGAACGGCCAGGGGGCGTAGTTATCCAAAACCGACCGCAAGATTTGTTCGCTCGTTCAGACATGGAGGCGTGAACAGACCGCAAAGAGCGAACGGTTCATTTGAATAGCCACCCCATTTTCCTGAACGACCGTCCGGAAATAGCGTCCGGCTCTGAATCAGGCCCAGTATACATATACTAACACGTATACATGAACATATATAAATAATAAAACAGTACATATACTGTACACACTTACATTCCATGAAGCTGCTGATCAGACATTAGGCCACGTCCCTTCTGTCCCGTAATGCCGTGATTCGCGGGTCATATGGGGGCGGGGCTTGTGATGGCTCTGCCCCCATTTCGGCAACGGAAGGGGGAATTGGTCCATCGGGGAAGGGAGAGGGGGGGTTGTTGGATGTGGTCTAAGTACTCACAAACCCCCCCTGCATGCTCTAGTTGTGGGGGCCCCTCTGTTTGTGGGGGCAACAACCGCCCCTGTCGCCCTCCCCTTAATCCGGCCCTGGCAATGGCTAAAATCGCTTAATCTGCGTAAATATTGGCATTGCATAAATCTCAGAATCATGACCATTATACAGTGATATAATCACAGACCGTGTTGAGTGGAGGAATGGTCAGAGCAGCACAATTAAATGAAAATAATCTACTACCTCTGACTGGCAGGAGGCACACACCATAGGTAATACCACTTGCAGAATATTAAGCTCATATGACTTGTTTTTTTCCTCTCTAGGTGTCCAGAACTATCAGTATGAGGTGATTGTGGTCCCTGTCTTCCTAGTTGGGATTACTGTCATTCTGCTCTTCATTATTCTATATTTCCGGTATTGTGGGAGGAAAGCTAAAATGAAGCATCCACAAGGTAATTTCATTTCTTAATGAGGTTTTTCCAGCTCATTGAAATATAAAAATATCTATTTAAAGAAACAAGATGCTGTATGAAGACATGACTATGAAATATGTACACGAGAGTCATACAAGATTAATTACTTATAAACCCTTTTTATCCTGTACAACAAAGTACAGATGAACATTCGTCACAGAGTTGTTGCAGGGATTAGTCTCATCCTTCTGTATTTGTGCATGGAATGTCGGATTGTTCACCAGGGTTATTGTGCCACTATCCACATGGCCTGTTCCATTATTAATAGTGCTACAGTAACTCCAATAATAGAAATAATTGTATAAGAGTGAGCCAAAATCCGGGGCAACTAAGTTGTGGAGGCCCTCTCCAAACCACACGGAGACCTTCCCCCCCAAGCCACATGAAGGCTAAACCCTACACCCCACCCCTGGTTACTCATCTGACCTCCTGTTATTCCGGAAGAACGGCTCCCGTGTCACGTGACGCTAATGAACCTGAGGGGACTTTGCACTGTATGCAGTAGAACACAAATCCGTGGCAGCTGAGCCCTCATCCAGGAACAGGTGCTGCTGGACACCTTTTCTCTGCAGGGTCACACCGACCCTGTGTGGGGGCCCTGGGGCGACTGCCCCTGTCACCCCCCTTAATCCGGACCTGCCAAAGTCTACATAAATTCAAATAATGTTAACTATTTTTTTTAAACTAAAGTCAGTACATTTATAGTATAGTACCACCAATTTACCTGTATAATAAACCTGGAAATAATTTACAGTGGATTACACTAATTAACAGCCATATTATATAAAAATCATATAAAAAGCATTATGTCTATAAATTTAGCAAAGCAGTGTATAATACTGCAATGTTGCCAACATGAGAATCCTCACTCATTAGGAACACAAATGCCCCATATAACCTATGAGATATATTGAACAAATAAAACTATTGTTAAAAACAGATCTCCCCACTCAGCTGTATATATGTCCAATCAAGAGTAACTGTATCAACTTCATAGATGTTAAATCACAGTCCACTTTATCAGAAAGTAATTTCTACAAACGCCAGATAAATTATAATTTTCTGACGCGTTTATCAGCTAAAAGCAGTTTCTTCAGAGACATTCCTACTTCATAATCTCCAGAAACACCCCATTAGTGATATGTGCTTAGTTTTACAAATTGGGGAATACTGCACAAAGGCCTCAACCTGAGTCGAAAGCAAATCCAAATGCGGTTCATCTAGTAATTGATAGCTAAGTGCACATGCGCTGCACCATACATATGCGAGCACACACATCTTGATGTAGGCTCTGTGCATGGCCGGTTCTCACTATCAGTGAAACAGGCCCTTTCTGGGCATCACCTAAAAATTTAAAGTTGGGTTATTGCTTATAGCAACAACTACATTCTAGCTATCATTTTATAGAACGTACTAGATAAATGATAGCTGGAATCTGATTGGTTATTATGGGTAACACCTCCACTTTTGCTTGATAAATCTCCCCAGTGGTCTCAGCACATTATATTATACCTACCTTCTTACTTGTGATTCTGTTGCTTCCTAGATGCAGATCAACTGTTCCAGGACAACTGCAGAGGTACCAACTTAGGGATCTCTCTGGAAGAGCTGTCAATGGAGAGTGTGCTGAGGTCACGAGATGCCAGTCTGTTGGCACTAGAGACCCCATGGGAGAATATCAGGCATCCCCTCCAGCTGATAGGTGAAGGAAGGTTTGGTCCTCTTTACAGGACAGTACTGAGAGGGAGAGATGGAAGACAAGACAGAGATATTGTTATCAAACAACTGAAAGGTAAGACCACAAAACACCTTACATGATTAATACTTATATGTGTCATTCTCGCATCTGCATACATCAATATAAATATATATGCTTGACATATCATCCATTTAGTCTGGGATACATGTGAATTACACAGTTCTGTGGCTGATTAAAACCAGGTGAAATAGAGACTAGGGGTTAAATTTATGAAGAATAGCGTTGGTACGAGATGGCAATCACGGGTGTGTTTGGCCATTTTTTAAAACTCGCAAATTTACTAAAGGCAAAATCGGGTGAGAAATCATGAAACTCTCTGCAAAACATGGGTGAAAACACAAATAGACATAAATACACTATTGGCCAAACTCGCAGGCACTTGCCATAGACAGGAATACAACATGGGAATTTACCAAGAATCATGATTATAATCACGGTGTACAGTAATTTAAGCAAACTCGGTCCAAAATAGAAGTTTTAAATAGACTACCTCCTGAGCAGTGCGTTTAGCAGAAATATACACAGATCAGTGTGATCTGTGTATGTTTCTGCCTCTAATTAAGCAAAAAAGAGTTAAATTAAGAAAAAAATGGTGTGGGGGACCCCCTCCCCAAATGCATAACTAGCTCCGGGTTCTGTGAGACAGTCTTGGTTCAAATAATACAGGGGGCAAAATGTGTAAGGGTCCCCCATATTTAATGAACCAGCACTGGGCTCCAATTTTAAAAATACTGGTCCTGGTTTTAAAAATAAGGGGAAAAATGGCGTGGAATTCCTCGTATTTTTAAAACCAGCACTGGGCTCCACTAGCTGAGGTGTAATGCCGTAGCCAGGGACCCTTTCACCGGGTCCCCCAGCCAAAGCATTAAAACCCCAAAGTAGTCAGCCCTGGCTGTGGATCCCAGGAGAGGTGTGTATTCCCCCAATAAAGGGATCCCCCTCTCCTGAGCACCCCAGGCTTGGACTGGAGCCCGGGACTCTTCCCTGCATCCCTGGCCAGTGGGTGCAGGGGTAATAGTGATAATATCATATTGTAATATTGATTTTTACAGTAGGACTACATGTCCCAGCATGCCTGCCCTTTGGCACTTGCAGGAAACTTTGTGGGTCCCATCCCTTGCCGGAGAAAAGCTGTATGTGGAAACTCAAACAGAAATCTGTGTAAAATGCCCTAATTGTGGGTGCCGCAAATGTGTTAACCCATAGCCTCGGGAACTTATTCTGGATCCTACGGGTTAAAAAAGGTAATATACTGTGCAAAGAAAAGGGGCTGTAATTTAATAGCCCTGGGCATTAATACCCGAGGCTACCACCCTTTTCCCAGCAATGTAAATAACCGCATTTGATTGAATCCGGACCATAGTATGTTTGTCACACAAAATAACGTGTGCTGATAACAGTTTTGCAGGAGTGCGACATGTGGTGTGACTGAGCTCATGCTCTGCATTTTTTTAAAATAATGTATATAATGTTGCTCTGCCCCAAAAATGGATCACTAAGGGCCTATGGCCCTGATTCAGAGCCGCTAGCAAAAAGCGAGCGCTCGCTCTGAATCACGGTGGCCGCTTTTTTTTTTTAAACTGGCCTAAGCTAAGCTGTTTGTGACCACCCACAGCTTTTGCGAGCGACCAGGTGATGGTCGCGACCATAGCAACCCTTGAGGTAGGGTCTCGTCTGCCGCAAGCCCCAGTGAGCTTCCAGCTCTAATAGAGCCGGAAGCTCACTACTGACATCACTCAGGAACGTCTCCGTTTGACCAGCCACCCCCCCTCCCCGCCTACAAAACGGGGCGAGCTGTCGATCAACATTGACAGCCGTCCCGTTTGTAGCGAGCCCCGGAGCGAGTGAATTTCTCACTAGCTCTGGGACATGCCGTGTGTGTGCAATGCCCCAACATCGACCCGCTTGAGAGAGCATAGTGCTTGCGAGCGGGTCTGAGTCAGGCCCTATGTACGTAAGTCATAGCCTGTATCATATTTAGTATTTTGTTCTTATGATCCCCTATTATTTACTTTTTGGATAGTCTGTGTTTAGGCTGTGCAACATGAGCAATCCAGAATCACTTGTATGTTACAACAATGGGTCAAACTGCTGTGCAACCTCTTTCTATAAATAGAAGCCTGATAAAAACATAACACGGGTTGCTCCCTATGTGACCAGTTACACTTAGCACACTTCCAGCAAGTTTTGTGAGAAAGTATTTTATGAAGGGTGTAGGAGAAAGACAAACACATGTTGCCTATCCAATTATTCAGCACTTACACTTTTATGAGACTGATCTATATTTGTTTTTGTGACTGATAATGATGGACCAACATTTGCAGAATTGGCCATGTACTGTATAAGATCCATTTGTCAGAATAAAGCAGGTTATTACTGCTGTAAGTAAAGACATATTGGCCGGATTACAGAAGCAGCATAGGCAAACGCAGGGGGAGTTCCAGTTAAGACCCCCTTACACACACACACACATACACACACACACACACTCATGACCACAATAGTAGTACAGAATACATTGTTACTAGAGCAGTATAAGAAATGTAATGTAGCTGCGACCTGTGCCCAGTGGCAGCAGCTTCTCCCACCAAGTCCACTCTGTGTCTGGATCTGAGCCAGGGGCGTATCCATAATGGGTGCAGGGTGTGCGGTGCACACAGCCCCCCGGGTTCAGGGGGAGCGCGCACAACACAACCTGCACACATATTATCTAAAATTTACCTCTCCGTGGTCCCGCATCGGGTCTATCAGCGCCGCTCAAAATGCCGAAAAATTGCATTTTTCTGGCGTTTTGCGCATGCGCCGTGAGAAAATCGTCAGGAATATGGTGGCCACGCCATTTCCCCCGCAATCTGCGCATGCGTAGTATACTCTGGGCACACTCTAGTGCCCAGAGTCTGCTGATTCTGCGGTGGCCGGCCAGACGCGTCAGTTGGCTGCCAGCCGCCGGGGTGAGAGGAGAGGGCCCATGACAGGGGATGCACATGGGCCCCCTCCTCTCTAAAGACGCCTCTGATCTGAGAGCTCAATCAGCAAACCAAAACAAAGAAACCAGAGAGCAGCTTCCAGCAAGAAGAGAAAAACATGTTACCATGAGGTGGGAGAATGTATACTTAGAAAGCTTAGTGTCTCCTACTGGTTATAAAGTATTATGATGACACTTATTCTTCATGTAGAGCCAGCACTTAGAAATCAACAAATTAAAAATGCCATGGGCAGTTTGTTCGAAAGATTTGCCAACAACAGAAGTAAAATCAAAAGCAGCAAATTCTTTGTAGCTGATAGTGTGTGCACCTCTGTACGTATATCTGTATCAATCACTTTGTCATTGCTTTTGTTTGGCATTTGTTTACAATGCTTTTGCTATTCCTTTATACCTTATTTGTAAATTCCATTTTGTAAGTCATAATTTGATTCCCCTAGGCACCGCTCAGCCAAATGATGTTCGTGATTTCCTGCAAAGGGCAGCATTTCAATTATGGTTGGGCCCTCATCCTCACCTGGTGGAGATTATAGGGTGCCACTCTGAAGCTAAGCCTTTTTGCATGGTGTTAGAGAGCGTGGAACCAGGGTCTCTCTTGCAGTTTCTCTGGAACTGCCGTAAGGTGAGTAGAAGGCATCGAACATATTCCTTGAGGGAAACTATGCTTTAGAACATATCCGCTCTCATATTAGTTTTCCTTACAAAATAGAACTGTCTCCCTACCTGCTTCATTAATAACTAGTTGTTGCTAGCATTCATGAGCTTCTTCATTTTGTAAAATACAGTGCCAACGCCAATTGTGCCTTTAGAATTGTGAATAACAAATATTTTCGGGAAACACCCGCCCCGAGCCTGTGTCGATGGCTATTTGAACTATTTGTAAGCATAATAAAATATGTTTTATGTTGTTTATACAGGTGCTGTTTTGTGTTGGCTTTCTGGGTTTGCGCTATACACAGTAAAGATGTTCCACTTTTATAAGCCCTTAACTTTCCATCTACAGTATTTAGAGAAAAATCTTTTAACCTTTTTTATGTGTTTAATACTGTGCAAGAGTATGTTCCATCTATGTCACACGCTTCTGCGTCCGGTTTTCCCTACGACTGCGCCAATGCACCCACTTTCCTATGATCATGTGGCAATCGGATTAACTAAATCTCAATTATCTGTGTCTGAAAGTGCAAGCCTATCCCGCCCACTGTTCTAGCGTCCGTAGATTTAGCTGTCGTCATTAGTATAAGCACTATCACTAGCCCCATGCTAGGTGCTAGAGATCCAGCAGAAATAGGTGACCTTTCCCTGTACACATGACTCAAAATCACAAGGAGATGTACATACATCCCACGCCATTCTCATGACACTCCCATCAGAAATGGCCGCTCCTTGCAACTTGATATTTGCTGTCCAGGACTGCCTACTTTTCACTTGTCTCTGGGCACGATTCAGATGCGCTCGCTAGGATGCGTTCGCACGCAGCCAGTGGATGTTTACATTCTGCGCATGCGTACGCAGGGCATGGCCACTAGAAATGGGGGAGTGGAGGTGCGAACGCAGGCGAGAGGGAAGGGGGTGGCATCGGTCTCTGCTACTGCTGCTGGCTACATTGTACTAGACATGTCTGTAGCAGTCTCAGCCAGGCAGCAGCTGATAAGTGCGGGGGCGGCGACCACGGGTTATAAGATCTGTGGCTGCCGCCATTGGTAAGTAACATAAGGATGCCTTCTTCAGGTGCCGTCGCCCGAGGCAGCTATCTAAAGCTGCCTAATGGTAGCGCCAGCCTTGCCTGCACGTCCTGCGTATACCTGCACCAATACCTTCATCATCACCGGCCGGTGCTCTGTATGTTCCGCTCATGCTCAGCTCCATCCAGATTAACAAATATGCACAAATGTGGTCACATTTTGCTCCCCTGAGGTGCAAGCCTAATTGATATGTTAACTAGGGTGCAAATGTACAGAAATAAGAACATGAGGTGATAAAATGGAAGAACTTTAGCAATGCATTGCAATTTTCTTCCTTAGTAAATTACCTAGTTTGTTATGCATTCCACACAGCTCTTTTTGCATAATGACATTTCTTATTGCAAATTGTAACTTGTAACTTGTTTTATTATACACTGGCCACTGGGGGCACTGCTACTGTGCTACATCTGATTATAATATAATTTACAAACTGTATAATTATTATTGGCCACATCCTTTTTGAATAAATGCCTTTAATTGCCCTCGTCATGCATAACAGGGAGCACACTCACATTTGGCTGTGCAACCTAAGGCCATGATTCTAGTCACACACATTGCAGATAGTCACACAAATGGTAGATGTTTTTCGGCTGCGCGTGGTCTAAGGGCCTGATCACCAATTGCGATCGCAGCTGTGAAAATATGCTAATGCCTGCCAAAGCTCAGCCAGCATAAAGACGCCAACTACTGCTTTCTCACATCCGTCCACTGTCGCTCTTCTGAGTAAACATCGGTACCATCGATGCACATCGACCACTCACGCAGCATTTACACCAGGTCTGACCTGCCGCAGACACTGCAAGTCTCCTCGCATGCAGTGGACTCTCAAGCTGCGTAAGCAATCGCAGTGGCTAATTTATGCACGCCCAAGCAGCAGTATTCAAACAGACAGGCACGCCTGCGTTTTTCTGGCCACTCCCCCATCACCCCCCCCAAATTCTCACAGCCTATCACTCACTCTGCAATGGATTCCTCTGTGCATGCATAATCACACGCGCAGTGTGGCTTATACACATGCGCAGTGGCAAATAATCGCTCGATCTGTGTACGTCGTTGCATTTGCCATCGCTGCTGAATCAGGTCCTAAATTACTAAAAAGTCGCACATTGCATGAGTTCCAATGTATTTTCGCACAGAGGTACAGTGGCGACTGAGACGGTCTGTATTGGAAATGTATTGGAAACATGCTGGGCGTTCCTGGGTGGTGTCTGGGTCTATCGCTGAAGTGATTGCAAACTTAGGGCCTCATTCAGAGATGGATACGGTTCACACTGAAAATGTGATAATATGCTATGCTAATGCAGCAGGAGGTGCCAGTCATTTAACATCGGAGATGTACGCAAACCATCGGGATTGCGTAAATTTCTGAATGAGGCCCTCAGATGCTTAATCTTTCACACTGGAGGCCATAGGTCCTGTAGGACTTTGTCTATAAGCCTCAATGCAAGCACATTGCTGGTTCTGGAGGGAGCTCCTTAAAACAAATTGTTCAGACTTCATTCCTCAAACCTGTTCTCCAGTCTAAGTGGAACATGACAAAAATGTTCACATATATTATAAAAATACAGATGTAGTGAATGATAATTTGCTGTACAAGGAAATTGCCAGCGGTGGGAAAGTCCCTGGTCTGCACAGATCACAATGTAACCAATGTAGAATGTGGCCCTATACAGGTGATTGATGAAGTATAAAGTGAATAATATTTTTTTTATTTCAGGATGTCATATCCATGGATGGGCTACTATATGACATCACCGAGTGCCAAGTTTACATCATAGCACTACAGATCCTTTCAGCACTGGTATGTGTAACACATGTCTCTGCAAGTCTTGTATTGTTCACTTTTACATTTGTCTACAGTGTGTCTTCCAACCTTCTATCAGGTTTATACAAAGAGAGTATTGTGGTATGGGAGTAGGGCAGGCTGTAGGTTTTGAGAGAGCTCTTGAAAAATTAAAGTTAAGGGAGCATCTGGTGAGGTGGGAGTAGTGCAAACCTATTAGGGAACATGTATAAAGGAAAAGGACAGGTCAACCAGCGGCAGCTCATGGAAATATGAGTATACTACACAATGGGCCTGATTCAGACCCAGTCGCAAGCGCTGAGCAATCGCAACCGGGTCGATGGTGGCTCAGAGCGCATGCGCACGACGGAGCCGGCTCCGTCGTTTGTGCGCATGCGCGAGACCCGGATAGCGACAGGCAATCCGTCGCTCTGGGTCTCGCACCAAAGGGGGCATGCTGTCGATGTTGAGTGACAGCACGCCCCCTTTGGTGGGCGGGCCGGGGGGGTGGCTGCCCAGACGGAGGCGGTCCCATGAGAACGCTTACCGTTTGGGGGCGGCCCCACTGATATCACAAATGATGTCAGTGGGAGAGTATTCGGCTCTGTTTGAGCCGAAAGCTCTCTGGGGCTTGCGGTCACGAGACCCTACCACAAGGGTCTCGTCGCAAGCCCGATGGTCGCGATGGTCTTGACCATCGCGACCATCATCCTGGCCGCTCGCATTAGCTGTGGGTGGTAAAAGAGGGGAGCTTGAATTGAATTCTGGAGGTAATGGTGAGGGAGTATTGGGATTTGCATGGTGCAGTGGATAAGGAACAGCTAGAGAAGAAGATCAGTCTTGCAACTGCATTTAGGATGGTTCGTAGAAGGGAAAGAAAGGTGAGGGGAAGTCCAGATAACAGAAGGTTGTAATAGTAAAGGCGGGAGGTGATGAGAGAATGTATAAGGGTTTGGTAACATCTTCAGTAAGAAATGGCCATATTCTGGCAATGTTTTGAAGGAGGAAGGGACAAGACAGCATAATAGACTGGATTTGTAGAGTGCTGTGAAGGCGGATATGTAGAGTATATAAATAGTATAGTATAGTACATAAATAAAAATACAGGATGTTGACTGCAGATCAAGGTCCCCTGAACCTTCCCAATATGTTCTTGAATGCACCCTTTTCTGCTCTAGAATTCAATGTGTACCTGTTACCAACAAACTGTGCAGGTCATTTAGTGAATTGCTGTGCAGATCATTCGCTTCTGTCTTCCATGCTGTACATGTTTCACTTAGTGGGTATGGGCTCCAAACATCCGCTAACGACTCTTTCACCCATTGTGTTTCTCTCACAGGAGTTCCTGCATGAGCATGGACTGGTGCATGGGGATGTAGCAGCTCGGAATGTCATCATCCAGCGTAATTTTACCACAAAACTCACTGGCCTGGGTGGGGCCTGTGAAATGCGTTTAAGAGGATCCTTTCCCACCAGACGCCCTGCCCCACTGAAATGGATGTCTCCTGAACGCCTCCTTCACTTACCTGTTACAGACAAATCTGATGTGTGAGTTCTCATCAATTTCACACTAATGTATTAAAACCTGGGCAGCAGGATACATAAGATGACCTAAATGATCTTTGGTTTATTTGGTATATAAAAATTACCTGCAGTTATCTGCATTATGTAATTAAAGTTACACATATTTGCTGCCCCATAAGTTTAATCCCTTTAGTAGAAAACATATTAAATATACATACGCCCATACCCATTTCAAGAATTAGCGTAACTAGGGGCCTTTTGTATTATCTTCTTGGTGTGATTTACAAATCCTAACAAATAGGGACTACAGCACATAATCTGCCTACATTTGTCTACTTGTCCACAATGCCCCCATTCTGCATATTAAAGTAAATCTGTGCAGACATTTAAAAATTGTTTTGACTATTGCTGTTGGACCAGCCCCTTATTTAATCATAGCTTTAACTTTTTTCCCTGAAACAGTACTTTGGGAATCTTGTGTATGCCATAAATAAGTCATGACAACAAGGATATATCGTTATTAGTTTAGGGTAAATTTATTTTTTCTGCAATTTTTGCTGTTTTTCGGCAATTTACCGTTGATTTTGCACTCTGCAGATTTACTGAAAGCAAATCCAATGGAAAATCGAAAAAAAAATCTCATTCTAGACTGCAATAACTGCACAAACATCGATTTTTTTAACATCAATAGAAACTGCAAATTTACTAACCATCGAGTTTCTTAACACGATAGAACCCGCACAAACATTGCAGAAGAATAGTAAAAAACAAAAATAGACCTCTCTATGGCAGGCATGCTTGTCTAAAGCAGTGACCTGTGTAGGCTTTGTCAGAGGGGGGGACTGCATTTTTTGGGGGGAGGGGATCCTGACTTATGGGGCTGGTTCAGTTTTTGGAAAATAGGGGGAACCCCATTTTCCAATATCAGCCCAGAAGTCCGGACCTGGCTCTGGATTTAAAAATTTTTTTTTTTTTTTTTAGGGGGTCTGAGTTTTCACGTATTTTTTTTTTTAAATGAACCTTTTGTTTACTTTTAAACATAACAAAGCCTACATGTGCAGTGCTTTAAATCCACCGCAGATTGACGGCATATTCTGCCTTCTATTTGACAGCGAATTCTATCATAAAGGGGAATCTGACATGGTTTTAGACAGAAAAAATATGCTGGACATTGCAGTCAGAGCTCTATTGTTCAAATCCAGTGGTTAGTAAATACTGTCTTTATAGACAGCAATACAACGGCAGATTGCAAGTCAAACACAAATCTTAATGAATTTACCCCCTAATGTCAGATTTGTATAGTTTCATATCTTAATTGCATCGGACTTATGTGTAAATACGCTTTCCGTATAGTGTGCTCCATAATCAGTAGTGCTCAAGGCAGACATTTTTAAACATTTGGTGCCGATCGAGCTTTACTATAGGTAACCAAGACTGCCCTGGTCTACCCACATCCTCCAATCAGAAGGAGCTTAATTTGACTCTTTGACATTTAAGGAAACATATTTGTCAATTATACCACATCGTGGATACATGCTCTCTCCTATGATAACATTGAATGCATTGCAATGAGGGAAGCATGTATAACATTTACCACGTCCCCGTTTTCTTAATACTTTTACTAACCCAAATCGTGGGAATGTTTTACTATTAGTATGCTGAACAGTCTGTGGTGGTGAAACACAAGTAAAAATGAAATAACTTTTTACAAGTAAACATGGAGAAGACTATAACAGTTTGTGATGCAATACTGTAGTTTTTTTTAGTGATTGTGAATTTTTATCCTGTTTTCAGCATATCTTGTATTTATCTTACTTTTCTTCAGGTGGTCCTTTGGAATTCTCCTTTATGAGATTATAACATTGGGTAAGCAGTGCTCATCTGTTCATTGTAACATAGATGAGGAAAGAGTTATTATTGTATTAGAATAGCTCATTCATCAGTGTGGTATTACTATTTTGAACTTAACACCAACAACTATTCTATTAATTTAAAATTCAGTTTCTGATTTGATGTAACGGGGGAGATGCACTCAGCCTTGGAGAGTGATAAAGTGATACATGATAAAGTACCAGTCAGCTCCTAACTGTCAACTTTCAAACACAGCCTGTAAACTGACAGGAGCTGATTGGTTGGTACTTTATCACTTTCCAAGGCTTAGTGCATCTCCCCCAAACTAAGTTCTAGCCACCTGCTGGCAAGCTCTGGAATTACAATTTTATTTCAAGGTATTTTTCAACTGGAACTTATGTACCAGCATAGGTTGTGTTCTGAACATTTTCATCTATGGGGACACATAGGAGGATTCTGTGTCAAATAGACTAATTGTGCATGGTTAAGGAAATCCTCAAAATATCACTTACTGGGGAGTAGTTGAAAGCCAAAACTGTGAAACAATGACCTAGGCCAGGAGTAGGCAACGTTTTCTCTTTGAGCACAAGACCTTCAAAGTTCCAAGCCCAAACATTTTTCCAAAAGCCAACACCATTACAACATATAAAACATTGGTGGCATGCAATTCCCCGGTCACAAGCACAATGGTATGAATCAGGATATATCTCCTAACTGCCCTTAGGCAGTCTGACCAACATCCTGACTAAGCAGGGCAGTCACCCAAATTTGGGACTGCCATGCCAGAATCAGGACAGTTGTCAGAATGTTCATTAGCACATACCTTTAATAATTATTATCTCTATCTGTAATGAACAATGGGGTTCACATTTGAAAATAAGATATATCTCCCATAACCCTCTCTTACCCCAAACAGCCCTCGTATTAAATAATTTTGCCCCTAGACAGCTATTTGTTCTATTCAGGTAAATGTCAGTATGTTCTTATCACAGCGTCTGCTGCTGTTGCTAGTGTGTGTGAGCTGTGGCTGATGGCGAGAACATTTTTTATTAGTAATCTTTAGTTAAACACGCAAACAGGACAATACAATAAAAAGTTTTAAAATCTGTTTCTTACCAACAGATGATCATTAAAGTAAGTCTGTAATTTCTTCTCATAGGTGGTAAACCAACGGTATTTAAGCGAAATATAGGTACAAAAGCAGTTGCATAGGCAGCACATTTATTATGTACAGTGCATCCGGAAAGTATTCACAATGCTTCACTTTTTCCACATTTTGTTATGTTACAGCATCATTCCAAAATGGAATAAATTCATTTTTGTCCTTAAAATTATACAAACAATACCCCATAATAACAACATGTAAAAAGTTTTTTTTAGATTTTTGTAAATTTAATTTAAAAAAAACCACTAAGAAATCACATGTGCATAAGTAGTCACAGCGTTTGCCATGAAGCTCAAAATTGAGCTCAGGTGCATCCTGTTTCCACTGATCATCCTTGAGATGTTCCTACAGCTTAATTGGAGTCCACCTGTGGTAAATTCAGTTGATTGGACATGATTTTGAAAGGCACATACCTGTCTATATAAGGTCCCACACTTGACAGAGCACAAACCAAGCATGAAGTCCAAGGAATTGTCTGTAAACCTCCGAGACAGGATTGTCTCGAGGCACAAATCTGGGAAAGGGTACAGAAAAATATCTGCTGCTTTGAAGGTCACAATGAATGAGCACAGTGGCCTACATCATCCGTAAATGGAAGAAGTTCAGAACCACCAGGACTCTTCCTAGAGTTGGCCAGATGTCTAAACTGAGTGATCGGGGAAGAAGGGCCCTAGTCAGGGAGGTGACCAAGAACCGAATAGTCACTCTCAGAGCTACAGCATTCCTCTGTGGAGAGAGGGGAACCTTCCAGAAGGACAACCATCTCTGCAGCAATCCACCAATCAGGCCTGTGTGGTAGCGTGGCCAGACGGAAGCCACTCCTTAGTAAAAAGCACATGGCAGCCCGCCTGGAGTTTGCCAAAATGCACCTGAAGGACTCTCAGACCATGATGAGACAAAGATTGAACTCTTTGGCATGAATGCCAGGCGTTATGTTTGAAGGAAACCAGGCACTGCTCATCACCAGGCCAATACCATCCCTACAGTGAAGCATGGTGGTGGCAGCGTGAAGATGTTTTTCAGTGGTAGGAACTGGGAGCCTATTCAGGATAGAGGGAAAGATGAATGCAACAATGTACAGAGACATCCTGGATGAAAACTTGCTCCAGAGCGCTCTTGACCTCAGACTGGGGCGACGGTTCATCTTTCAGCAGGACAACGACCCTAAGCACACAGCCAAGATATCAAAGGAGTGGTCTCAGGACAACTCTGTGAATGTCCTTGAGTGGCCCAACCAGAGCCCAGACTTGAATCCGATTGAACATCTCTGGAGAGATCTGAAAATGGCTGTGCACCGACGCTTCCCATCTAACCTGATGGAGCTTGAGAGGTGCTGCAAAGAGGAAGGGCGAAACTGCCCAAAGATAGGTGTGCTAAGCTTGTGGCATCATATTCAAAAAGACTTGAGGCTGTAATTGCTGCCAAAGGTGCATCAACAAAGTATTGAGTAAAGTTTGTGAATACTTATGTACATGTGATTTCTTAGTTTTTTTTCCATTAAATTTGTAAAAATCGCAAAAAAACTTTCTACACGTTGTCATTATGGGGTATTGTGTGTAGAATTTTGAGGACAAAAATTAATTTATCCCATTTTGGAATAAGGCTGTAACATAACAAAATGTGGAAAAAGAGAAGCGTTGTGATTACTTTCCGGATGAACTGTATATTGTGCAGAGTGCAGCATAGTTGCAGCATAGTTGCATAGTGCAGCATAGTTGCTAATTTCAATACTTGCAAAATTTCCCAAAATGTATTGCTTGCTACTAATGCTATATAGAAATGTCTCACAACAAGCATTTAAGCACATATACTCCCATATATGGAACTAGACACGCCCTTTGGGTGTAGCATGACACGCCCCCTAAATGGCGCATGGCACATTTTACTACCAACTAGACTCTCCCTGAAACTTGTTTTTATAAGTAGGCAAGAATGGGGTGTGTATGATGTTATTGCATTAGCCACATGCTTAATATTTATAGACAGTCCCTTACATAGTGAAAACCTGACTCTTCAGTGACGGTCCCTGGGACCATGGGGAATGCTGGGAATTGAGTATAGTCCAGTGTACAGAAGGTGTATAGTTTGTAATGGCTAAATAAATAAACACTACAGTAATTAGTCATGCTTCAGTGTTCTTATACATAGAAAGTAAAGCAAAACAGTGTGCAGTCCAAACCCCCCCACTCCCAGTCCAAGCTCCCCCCTCTTCTTTCCTCTCTAGATAATAGATTAATCCAAGTATTTACTAAGATCACTGTAATTTATTTTAACTTGATGTATATATCCTACAGTCCCATAGAACCCTGAATCTGTTTACTCTGTTGTATTGTAGGTGCTCCCCCATACCCTGAGGTTCCTCCTTCCCACATCTTGCAGCACTTACAGCGTGGAAACATTATGAAGAGACCGTCCAGCTGCAAACAAACTTTGTGAGGAACAGGCTCTTATCATTGGTTTTATGTCTCCTGCATCCATTACGCATCACTTTAACATGTTCTAGGGCGTTTCCCTTCTAATATTTTATCATCTACGTTTATCTTCACTATTTATAGTAGAGCAACATTTTTTCGTTTTTATGACGCCTATGTAATCATATTATCCCATTAGGTGCGTGTTTGCAAAAGCGGGTTTGTTTTATGAAACTCGCAAACATTGCAGGAATGCGCACTTCAGAGAAATGCGAGATCTAATTATAAATGGCTACTCACGCTACTTGCGGCAAATTTTCTGTAGCATGCATGTTAGGTGACGGGCATGAAAAAGTAGGGAAACCATTCTGGGCTACCAAAAGGTGAATTGAAGACAATGCTGTTTGTGGGTGTAAGGAAAGTACTGGAGGTTTTTAAACAGTGTCAAATGGCTGATTTGTGGGGTTTTTAAAATTGAAAAAAAAAATTATAAAAAGCAAACTTTTTTCATTTAGGGGCAGATTTGCTAAGCTCTGGAAAGTGATAAATTGGAGACTGATAAACTACAACCCAATCAGCTCCTAACTGTAATTTTTCAAACATAGGGGGTCATTCAGACCCACTCGCAAGCGGCAGTACGCTCGCAAGTGGGTCGATGTTCCCCACTGCGCATGCGCACGACGGAGGGAGCTCCGTCGTGCGCATGCGCGAGACCCGGACTGCGACAGCCAAGCTGTCGCTCTGGGTCTCGCACCAAAGGGGGCGTGCTGTTGATGGTGACTGACAGCACGCCCCCTTTGGTGGGCGTGCCGGGGGCGTGCCTGCCAGACGGAAGCGTTCCCATGGGAACGCCTACCATCTGAAGCCGGCCCCACTGACATCACTAGTGATGTCAGTGGGAGTGATTTTGGCTCTGATAGAGCCAAAATCACTCCAGGGCTTGTGGCAGGGAGACCCTACCGCAGGGTCTCCGTCGCAAGTCCGATGGTCGCGATGGTCAAGACCATCGCGACCATCTTTTTGGACGCTCGTATATGCTGTGGGTGGTCACCCACAGCTATACGAGCGTCCAGGAGGACGCTCCATTTTAATGGAGGAGGGCCCTGATTCAGAGCGAGCGCTCTGGTCAGAGCGTCCGGCTCTGAATCAGGCCCATAGCCTTTAACATGACAGTTAGGAGCTGAGTGGCTGGTACTTTATCACTCTCCAATTTATCACTTTCCAGAGATTAGTACATCTCCCCCATATATCACAAACGAATTAAATAAAAAATGCAACAACAAAAAGTAGAAAAAAAATTCTTTTGTGCACTTTGATTTTTTTCAAAACAAATGTAAAACAATGATAAAAAGCAATTCATTTTAAAAAATACTTTAAATACATTTTGGGTGCCTAAACTAACAAAAAGTTGATGTTGAGGTCATTTTGTTTGTTTTTTTTAACACCCAAACATGACATATAATTATTGGGGTAATTAGGCTAATTGAAAACTTCCAAATGTCTAATTAGTCATTAGGTATTCTGCACTGTGTCCTGACAGTTTTACCTTCTAATAAATATTTTTCCTACCCTTTCACACCCTCAGGGGGGTGCGGACAAAAAACGCGATTTGCCTTTTTTTTTTTTAAATGTGAGCTTGGAATTGGATTGCAACTGCGATTCGTATTGCGAGTTCCCCGTGAGAACTGCCGCCTAATTGGATTGCGCCCTATGTGTACTTGCAAATGGGGATATTCTTAAAAAGAGGAAAATATAAATTATGCCATAACTTTTCCTTAGTAGCCTTCGTATACTCCTGCATTTTCTATAAAGATTTATAATTAGTTATCCCTCAACTTTCACCTCTAAAAATGCTGCGTTCTAAATAAAGGCATTTTTATGATGTCATATGATTAGTCGTTCTATCTGACATCTTTTGGTGCATTTTCAGATACCTCATAGTAATCGGAATGCCTGCCTTACCATTCATCTCTTTTCCAGATACAACATTATGAAGTCTTGCTGGTCCTGGAAGGCTGCTGACAGGATTTCCCTTTCAGACCTGCACAAACGACTGGAGAGTGGGAAGAAGACCTCCAACGATAGGACAGTGCTACAGGTCCCTGAACTGGTTCTGCAGGAGCTTTATGAGGGTGTTGCCGGGACAGAAGCTGTCAAAATGGAGACTGATTACACAGTCCTTTAACAGCAAAGTCTTGGGAGATTGCGTTAGCTGGACTCCTTAAGACTTGAAAATAATTTATTTATGTGGATGAAGAAAGACAATTTTTTTAATTAAGGGCTATTATTTATCTCACTAAAAGCTACTCAATGTTAGAGACAAGTATGGAAACATAGTCATCTAATCATGGGAATGTTACATTAACCTATACCAATGGATGAAGAAGTCAAAGAACATTGTCCTGTGTTTACAAATTTTATTACAGATGCATCAGCCGCAGAAACTGGAAAATGTGCTCTGCTGTCACTATTCTCAGTGAATTTTCCTTTTCGTATCAGTTTACAATTTTTTTTTTATTTTATTTGTTGCTTGAGACCTAGAGACATGAAGAAAAAGCATTGGATCAAAATCTATAAATAGGCATACAGTACTTCATTAACAATTGCACCTATCTGTTTTGTCCTATTTTTCTTTTTGCTCATAATGTGGCCTCAAGATTTCAATGCATGAACGACCCCTGGACTAAGATGCATTTATTTAATAATTCAGTGTAAAGATCATTTTAAATCCAGTTTTCTTTTGAACGTTTTAAAATCTGTTTCTTTTTTTACGTTTTTTGGGGAAATTATAGAATGAAGTCATATATTTTCAACATCATTCCATTTTGCTGTAAATCTATTCTGACATGGAGGATGACTTGTCAGGTAATCAAAACACATCTTTCAATTGCACACAGTGGAAGCAGCCATTTTGTTTCACGAAGAACCACTTTAATGCCACTGTGGAACTACTTACAGATGTCTCTGTTTCCTCATGAATGGACAGGATGCGTCTTCATGTATAAATGGCAGATTTTACTGTGTGTAGGTAACGGCTGTACTTGTACAAGTTACTGTAGCATGAAGAATATAGGAAGCGGCAGTAGCACGACATAGGAAGTGACACACTTGCAAGATGACTCTGAGAGGAAACTGCACCTTGTTATGTATATATACATATTGTATATTTAATAAACATATTTTTGTTTGCTAATGATTAGAGTTCTTTATGGAGCTGTGCCTCTTACCCTTACTTGTATTTTGGTAAAGAATTTCACACAAATCTGACATTTGGGTATAGTTCAGTAAGTTATACTATAACACTGAGGGGTCTATTTACTAAGCAGTGTTAGGAAACAGAGTGAAAAGTGATAAGGTGCCAGCCAATCAGCTCCCAACTGCCATATCACAGGCTGTGTTTGAAAAATTACAGTTGGGAGCAGATTGGCTGGTACCTTATCACTTTCTTATCACTTTTCACTTGGTCTCCTAACTGCTTAGTAAATAGACCCCTGAATACTGCATGCCTGGACTCGGCCATACCCACTGATACCTGCAATGTTTCACAATGTGTTCCTTGCTCCAACAGGCAGCGATGTTAACAATGTCCCTCCTCTATGAACTTCCCATCGCTGCTAATGAAAGTTAATAGGGGTACGGCATCAAAACAGAAAGAGACTCCTTGTCACAATAGCATTCAGTCTGATGTGAAGACATGACACACATGGGGCCTGGTTCAGACTTGTATGCTCCTCTGATGTCAGACGCAGTGGAGGGATTTTTTGCGCCTGTGCGAACACCTCAGAAAACCTCAACGAATGTACGCACAGGAGGTGCTGTTGTGGTTAGATCAGACGGTATCAGAAATGGAGCAGCAGAGTGATGGGTGTTCCTGGTGGGTGACTGGGAGGTGGCCTGAAAATGAACGCAAAAAGGGTCTGTCTCGAGGGCGTGTCAGTGAAAGTGGCTGCGTTCTCAGATGCAGGTGCAGAGCTGCTTCCATAGAGGCCATGTTCAGATGGAGAAACTGCACCTGCTATAGAACTGTTGCAAGTGTCGATGTTGCGTCTGATGGTGGCGTGTCAAGAAACACTGCCGGCATTACAGCGTGCAGAGATGCTGAAAGTGGGCGTCTCAGTGCTTGCTAATTCGGGCGCACGCTGGTACACCAGGGAAGGCTGTAACTAGCATTTGCTGAGTGTGAGGAAAGATGGCTGACAGGATAGGAAAGCATTAAAGCGGCGATGCACAACACAAAGCTATTTTTTGTGGAATAATATATATATTATACACACACACACACACACACACACACACACACACACACGTGCATGCACTTTGGAATGTATACATGAAGCTTATAAGTAGAAATGTAGATCAACGTTGAGGATACATGTAAATGTTGATCTATGTCTCTGCTTGTACTGTAAGCGTACACGTATTGGTTTAATTCTGTGGTAGTACTGGACACACAGTGTACTTTTCATGTGGTGCACTTATGTATGTGGCAGCAGGGCCGTAACTAGGTTGGTGCGACATGTGCCACGGCACAGGGCACCGCAGGGTAGGGGGCATTGTTCAGGCCTGTCAATTTTCTGTTTATAATCATTCTCTCTTGTAGCTTCCTTTTCTTTTATCCCCGGCATTCCCTGGCCGCCCCTATCTCCTACCTGACCGACTCCCCCTCAATGTGGTCACCTCCCCAAGCACCGTCAGTCACATCCTCCTTTATTTTATACGCACATACTGTCACCTGTCACCTGTCAGTCAGACACCTTACACATGGACTTATCTGCTCCGCAATTTCTGTTGGCAGCCCTGAACACAGTCACCAATTCCCGATCCAGGTGTTACCAGCACACCTAACGTACCTTTGCCGGTGAGTTCAGCTGCAAGTGCAGGCTACATACACAGATCTCCCCGCCGCTGATATGTGCTGCTTATACACTACAAGCAGCACTCATTCCATACCTTCAGTCAGTGATCTACATTGCAGGCTCCAGGATTGTGCACGGCTGTTCTGATGGACAAATCTGGCTGCAGCCAGGTGCAGCCTCACCAGCGCTCTCCTACATCTAGAGCTGGCGAGTTATACACCATAATTATTGTCTATCATCATTGCAGCCATTGGATTCACACTGCATTTAGCAGAGGTACAACGGGATCGATACCTCTTCATCATCATAAGGGGCAAATCTGATATGTCACATCCCCTCCCCATGAGGCCACACACCTTTTTGCGTATGCGTCTTATGGGAGGAGGGGGGCAATACTCTTTCTGGCCCAGGGCACCAAGAAGTCTAGTTACGGCTCTATGTGGCAGGCATGTGCAATGGCTACTCTGTATGAAGTGAAATAACAGCAGCGGCCTACTGGAGTGTATATCCCATATTGTGATGAACAGAGCATAACTTCATTAGCAGACAATATTTCAAACCTTCGTATCCCTGCTTGACAGATGTGAAACACTACATAAAACTATTCTCCGTATTAATGATTACCTGTATTTCCTTCTCTCCTTTATAGTGTACTTTCCATGTCATATTCCCTTCATAGAGAAAGCTTAAGAAAATGCCTCATTTGTTATTCTGACAGATTTGAGTTACAAGTCCCACAAGTCATTAATTAACTCATTATTGCGCCTATTCTGGGTTCATTAGCCAACAGGAATCCATTAAACAAAATTTATTTGACTACTGAGGTGGAGGTGTTTAACCCCAGCACACATCAGACTGTTAAGTAGCTGTGACTATGGCCCTCATTCAGAGCCACTCGCTAGCGGCAGTACGCTCGTTCCGAGCGATGTTCGCACATCTGCGCATGCGTACGGATCGTTATACGCATGCGCGAACCAGTCAGTGCGGCCGAAATTCATGTGCTCGCAATATAGCGAATGCCTGCTATTTTGAGTGACAGAATGAGGCGTATGTGGGTGGTAACAGGGGAAGGTGCTTGAAAATGGGGAGTGGAGATCCGAACGCAGGCGTGCTTAAAGTTCAAAACGGGCGTTTTATGGGTGTGCATAATTAATACAGCAGCGTCATTGACCACGTCACTGGGTTATTTTATAGCCAGAACTGCTCGCAAGATTGTGGTAGCAAAAACCAACCACAAGAATAGCGAGCAGTTCATACGCTGGACGATGTACTCGATTAATCTAATAAATAGCGGACATGACGTATGGTGCGAGCGGCCAGGGGGCGTTTTTAACAAATAAACGAGCGTATGTTTTGCTCACTCGTTCAGACTTAGAGGTGTGAACAGACTGCAATTTGCGAACGGATCATTTGAATAGCCACCCCTTGTTTTTGAACGAACGACCGCAAATAGCGAACGGCTCTGAATCAGGCCCTATATCCATACAATCTCTATCTATAATGAATATAAAATATATATTTTCTTGTATGGCAAGAATTCCTATTGTCTGTACCCTTGATGTAGACAAGTATGGCTTATTACTCTACTTGATAAAGTTAGCATCTACAAAAGGTTATTTTTTATTAATCACTGTATGTAATATTAGTGCACATAGCAGGCTTTCGTGTAGTGTTGAAAGGCTTTGTAGCATACACTATTATAGATGAACGATTAGGTGACTAGTCCTTACCTTGATCATAAAGCTCAATAAGATTGAATAAAGCTGCATACACACACGTAACGATTTTGTTACCAACGATTTTATGAAAGATTTTCTGTCAGATTATCTGTCAGATTATCTGTCACATTTTTTAAAGTGTAATGAACGATTTTTTTGGAACTACAAACGATTTTTACATATTCCCTTAATGAAAATCGATGAGTTGACAAGTCTGACTGAACTACAAACTACAAACGTAAAAACACGCATGAACGATTATCGTTCATCATTTGATTCAGAAAGTGAACGATTTTTTCAAACGATTATCGTTAAACTATATCGTTTAACAATAATCGTTCAAAAAATCGTGTGTGTATGCTGCTTTAGAATTACTTAATGTAGCCAACAGAATATTGAAGTCTTCAATATGGACAATCAAGGAGTGTTGGTGGTTACTTTAGTAATGTCTATAATCTTTTTTTGGATTAAGTGATTATTGTCTGACAAACAAAATAATATCCATTAAATTCACAGCATTTAGTTAGGGCTTTTCGGCAACTAATTGTCACTGCAGGTGTCAGACTAGGCAGGATCCCTTATTTCAGAGGATTTGCTAAAGCAAGAAATATGTGAGAGACATGAAACATTAGTTAGATGCTGCAAGAACACAATCAATGCTTTACTAACTGCCTAGAATGGAAATGAATTCAGTAGGGACTGGGAGGGACATTTGGGGAAAAGGGTGGGATATTCCTGGTCATAGAGCTTGTGGGGCAGTATTTCCAGCAGTTTCTGTCACATTCTGATGCATTTTCTCTTTCTCTGCAAGGCGTTAGTTGCGGCAAGTTTTCTTTCTTACTAGTTCAGACACATTTGTAGGATCATACATCCCATCTGCATATTTTGTAATAATTTGTAACAATTCCTTTTTTCTTTAACTTCTACTATTCTGAACTTTTTTTTTTTTTGACAATATTTTTTGATTAAGAGAATTACCTGGTCCAGCAATGTCACACATGGCATCTGAGATTATTGCCTTTATGCTGGCGGTCTCAGGCTGGGTTCTGGTTTGCTCCACATTACCCACTGATTACTGGAAGGTCTCCAGTATTGATGGCACTGTAATCACCACAGCAACCTTCTGGTCAAACCTTTGGAAGACGTGTGTTACTGACTCAACCGGGGTATCCAACTGCAAAGACTTCCCCTCCATGTTAGCCTTGGAAGGTAGGAAACCTTGGTATTCAAATATTTTGAGGTGCATAAACTATTCTACAATAGTATAAGAATATGGAGATATGGTGGAAATGTAATAAACAATGATTTTTACAAATTGCTGCTTTTCTGCAATTTTTTTTTTAATGGGAAATCGTGCTTGGCTTTGTTTTAAAAAAAGTCACTGCTTTAAATCCAGTGATGTTGAGAAATCACTGTCAATAACATTTACCTCAATGTAACTACAATAAGCATTTACACAAATAAAATAACTGTATCTTGCATAGAGTTGGAAGTAAGAAGCAGATTACATAAAAAAATATAGCACACAGTAATAACTATTCATTGCAATAGAGTTGATCTAATGGTCCATTCATTAATGAAGCATTCATTGTTTAACGATCTTGAAGTAATTACAGTTCAGAATCCTGTTTTGTAGATAAGAACCAATTACAGATTTATTCTCAGTCATTACGGACATCCCTATTTGATATGTGGATGTGAATCCTGAATTGAATCTAAAGGGGCACATCCACTAGCAGACTGGGAAACGATTGCACGATTACAACACCCTCCCTCATCCCCAAACATGGCCAATATGTCGTTATCGGCAGATTGACCGACATGTTTGGGCGATGATAGATGTCAAAAACTACCAGCGGGAGCACGCATCACTGGTCGTTTTTAACATTATGCTGCCCGATTTGTGCCCCGATTAACAAGCGATTGAACGATAACGATGTCGTTATCGTTCAATCGTTCTGTTTAATCGGATAGTGGATGTACGCCTTTAGAGGTATATTTACGAAGCAGTGACTTTTGCAAGCTGCTCATTCTTGGTTGATTCGGTCTCAAAATTGAAAACAGCTGTAATAAGTGCAAAGCCCGGCATGTTTTGTATTTCATATTAGTGCCGCTTTGTAAATATTAATATACCTCTTGATCTTTGATCTTTCTATGATCTTTCTGTGAATGAACCTTGCTATTTTATGTTTCTTAATTACCTCCCTTATCAATGGAAAAATTGTGTCTTTGGTTTTGTTTTTTGTGTGTGTGTTTTTCTTCTTTCCACTTCTTATTTTGATTTTTACCTTATTTTTTCCCCCTTCAGATCAATTGAAATACAAATAGCTGCTAAAAAAATAAAGTAACGCATAGTTATTGTGGGAGATGTACTAAGCTTTGGAAACTGATACATAGGAAAGTGATAAACTACCAGCCACTCAGCTCCTAACTGTCATCTTACAGGATGTGTTTGAAAAAATGACAGTTAGGAGTTGTTACTTTATCACTCTCCAATTTATCACTTTGCAGAGCTTAGTACATCAGTCCCTAACTTAAAGGCAGAAAAAAATGGCAGGTGTGTGCAGCACAGGCTTCCATGAAATGTTGACACGTCACATTCTTTTTGGCATTTCCCGTATTTTCTAATATGTTTATCTGACATACCGTATTGTAAAGCCTATTGAGCAGGTCCCTCTTTATTCTCTTTAGTTCACATCTGCGCCTTTTTGATCACCCTAAAAAGTACTTGTTATGTTTTTATGTATGATTTGTTTTACGTGCTTTTTTTATACCCATCAGTACCCAACATCGGTTACAAGTAAATGATGATAATGATATTTTGTCATATAGGAAAATGTATTCAACTTTCCATTAGAATTTAAATTAGAATCTTAATCTTAGTGTTTATCACACTTTCTTCTCTGCCATTAAATGTGATGCTGCTACAGACGGGCTTGAGAAATGAGCTCTTCTCTGCCATTAAATGTGATGCTGCTGTCCAATTTAGCCACAAACATAGAAGTGCATGCATTAACATACATGCACAATAATAATTCTATTAATTGCCAAAGTTTTGTTATCATGCAGTGCATTTTCGCCTTAGTAGAGTCACTATGAATACTTCCATGAATACCTATTACCAGGAATCTGGACTCTCCTAGCATTTTCTACAAGATATAGGCAGATTTCGGCTAATATCCCTATAGGCAACTTGTCCTATGAGGTAGCCAGGGGCAATAACAGCTATGAGTGGGAACACTGATCACCTGAGAAACCTAATGAGCTGACCGAGAGCATATTTCTAGGCAGTGGTTCTCAACTCCAGTCCTCAAGCACGCGCAGCTGGTCATGTTTTCTGGATTTCTTTAATCATGCACAGGTGATTTCATCTATTTTGTTGGGTCAGCATTTATCCCACCTGTCTCCACAGATAGAAATCCTGAAAATATGACCTACTGGGGCAGTGCTGGATCAGGATGGCACTAAGCCCTGTGCCAGCTTCGCCCGTGTACACGTTATGTCATGATGTCACATCAAGGTGGGTGGAGATACAAGCAACAGGAAGTACAGCACTGCCAAGAGCATCCTCAGGACGCCCCCGGTTTCTGTACAGGCTGCAGGGTGCTTGCCCGGAGCATCCAAAGGACACTATGGGCAGCTCTGCAGCAGCGATACTGGATGCAGGCCCAAATGCAGCTGTCATGGGGCAGCGACGATGCAGCCCCTAAAACCCTGTGTAACGTCACCGTTCTCGCACACAGATAGTGTGGGGGTACTTGAGGACTGGAGTTGAGAACTACTGCTCTAGAGAGACACCTGTGTAGTAACACTGTACTATACTTTGCCGAAAGAGTTGTGACCTCTTCCCCAAAACCAACTGTCACACAGACACCTGTTACCTGACCTTGTAAAGTACAATGCTCATAATTTATTACAGGCCTCATAAAGTTTCTCATTGCAACAACTGCAAATATGAACTTAACATTTTAATATAAATTCTCAACATGAATGAGTTGAAATAACAGAGACACTAAAGGTTCAATGCTTTGAAACCCTTTAGAATTTTTCCTTGTAGGCATCACTTGAAGTTATGCGAGATGCAACGTACCCTATAACAGTATAACTGTGTGTGTTCTAGGGTTAGAGAAATTAATGAGCCGTTTTATGGGTTTGTTAATGACTAACTCCTAAAAACATTATTGTTTGTTCTATCTTCCTACTGTTTGAACCTCCTCCTGACACAAGGAATCTATGAACAGGAAAAAAGACTTAAAGGAAAAATCCATCTGCCAGTATTTGTAGCATACATGGGTTTTATTTCACTCGATGTTCCATAGAAAAACACATATGGCCATGAACCGTTCTGCACATAGTATTGGGGAAACCTATGGTGCTGCTAGATGTCAGCGGTGTGCTATAGAGGTCAGTCTACATGGCTGATAACAGCCAGGCTTGTTGGTTTATTAACTGGCGAATAACAGGATAGAGGGTAACACAGGGTTAAAGCAGACATGCACATATAACAGCAAGACCGATCCAGCCAGGAACTTCAGGGTTAATGCAGGTGGATAGAGCAGCACACACCTGTATATACATACATTAGTGGTAGTGGCCCTTTAACAGTAATCGGTGGTGACACAGTGGGGTTGCACTCATTAGTTCTGTATAAGTGGGTACTGCCATATTGCATGTTTGACTATATAGAAAAAAATAGCCAACACATAGTACAATAAGCCAGTGACCCTAATGCCCAAGTGACAGTGAAAATAGTGGAATGCCCATCTGGGTATACCAAGCTACATATTTTAGATTATTAAGCCAAAGTAAAAGAGAAGAGAGAGTGCGATATTTATTAGAGCTTGGAGAGAGATAAAGCACCAACCAATCAGCTTCTATCTGGAATTTTTCTGGCATGTCCTGTAAAATGAGAAACGCTGATTAGTCGGTATTTTATCTCTCTCTATGATTTTGATCCTGAAATAATAGCAATCTCCTTGTCTCCCTGAAGAGTTTAGCAATCTCCCTGATTGCACCTTACCCCCATTATGTAGCTATTATATATATAAAAAACAGAGCTATATACATTCCAGTGGGATCAATAGGATAATTTCCTTCCATTGGTTATAAGGCACAATGATACCTATGGCTACATGTATTTTCTGAAAAGTATCAGTGTGTTATCATCAACAAGTAGGTCTTACTAACGGCTTTGGGGCTCATTTACATTTGGATTTAAATCAATTTTATGACACACCTCTCAGATGTAGCAGTACACGCCCACTGTACCGCCGCATAGGTGCTGCTATCACAATCTCCCTGAAATGCTTTTTCAAAAGTAGGCAAGTATGCCCCTTAGTATTTGAAGAAGTGAGCTCATAAGTACAGATAAAATGATTTGCGCACATGTAGCAGTTTAGTAAGATGTCATCTGTATTTCAGGATATATCCAAGCCTGCCGTGGTTTGCTAATAGCTGCTGTCAGCCTGGGATTTTTTGGTTCCAGTTTTGCTCTTGTTGGGATGAAGTGCACCAAAATTGGAGGCTCAGACCAGACTAAAGTGAAAATCACTTGTACCTCTGGCTTGCTGTACATTCTGAGTGGTGAGTGTATTATGGATAAATATAACCTGCATGCTGAATCATTTCCATTATCCCCAGTTAGGAAACCCTTCCTAGCAATGGATGTTTCTATATTTGTGTCACCGCCCTAGAATCCTTCTTAAAAAGAGCTGGATTTTCTCTTATACGGGTCTATTCTATTCATGATGTTAATTAACATCCTAACTCGCCGCGGACGCTGGAGCAATTCATCATTGCTCCGGCACGGAGAGTGGCGTAACTAGGGTATTTGGAGCCCAGGACAAATTTGAAAAGGGAGCCCCCCCTTCCCGATATCTGCACGCGCCGAAGGCCCTCTGTAGTGGTCCTTCCTATTATTGCCCCCAGTAGTGGTCCCTCCAGTGCAGTGCCCCTAGTAGTAGGCCCCTTTTATAATGCCCCCAGTAGTAGTCCCCCCCCCAAGTAGTAGTCCCCAGAAGAGGTTCCCCCTCCTGATTAAGTGCCCCCAATAGTAGCACCCCCCCCTCCCCAGTACAGGTCCTCCCAGTAATGGTGCCCCCAGTAGTAGCCATCCCCAGTAGAGGTCCCCCCAGTAATAGACACCCCCCTCCCCAGTTGTGCCCCCAGTAGTGCAGACAGGTTTAAAAAATATATATATACAAATAGACTTACCTGAATCCACGCTGCTGCTCCGGACCGCGACACCGCTCCCGCCACCGCTGCCCGACAGTCATTCCGGGCTGGCGCGCTCAGCATTATGGGAGAGACGTCATGATGTCATGACGTCTGTCCCATTACCCACTGCAGGAGCCGGACGGAAGCCCGGCTCTTGCAGTGGGTGCTGCAGCAGTCAATGACAGTCTATCTGACTCTCATTGGCTGCTGTTTAACACACGCATCGCCGCAAGCGCTGGCGGCGATGCGTGTGTTATGCACAGCCTGAGCCCGCCTCCTGGCGCTATTGGGCGAGCGCTCAGGGGGAGGGAACGGGCTCAGCTGTGCAGCACAGGACCGGCACTGGAAGCCTAGCGCCAGTCCTGTGTAAATGTGTAGCGCTGACCGCACTCACTGCGATCGGCGCTACACTGGCTAACTAGGGCGGGCTGGTACAGTGGCCGGCGGCGCCCCCCCACGCCACTGGTCCCACGGCGCCCAGGGCAGGCACCCTGCCCTAGTTATGCCACTGGCACGGAGACAGCTGATCAGAAAATCTTCTGTCCCCACAGGCGGCTTCACTGCTCCTACCAATCTTTTCGGAGCCTTTCTGCGCAGTGACACTAGTTACGCATGCGCATGCACTGACCTACAGGTCACGCATGCGCACAAGAGCCCCGACGTCCGGCAGAAGGATCCGGACAGGGACGGAGGAATACAAAAGGATCCATCTTCGCAACCCAGGACTCCTTTACATAGGGAAGGAGCGGGTAGCGGGAGCGTTCGCCATCTGAAGATGGAGAATGCTCCCGCAATCAAGCTCCGAAAATATTGTATTTTCGGAGCTCGATGAATTCTGTCCCCATACTAATGTATGGGGACAGCAGGCCATTCCGCGAGAGAAAGCTAAGTAGAAGATATGTGTGATATATCCTGCTTTACCTTCTTAATGAATGACCCGAATACATCATTTCTACAATTGCAGGTGAAAATGTTCATAATCACCTGCTTTTGTAGAAATTAAGTGATGATGATTAGACCCCTTAAAGGTTTATTTGAACTACATGATGACAAAGTGCCTTAGCAAAATATAGAAAAAGGTTATAGCATTAATATTTTAAAAAGTTAATACGTAGATAAACATATATATTTAACTGAATTTATTTCTATTGCCAGCCTTGGTCATAACTCTAGCTTTAACATTAGCCAAAGTTGTACTCCAAAATCAAAAAGAAGACACAAAAACACCCTAAACACAATTCCAAGTACAAATCCAAACAGTTAAGCTGGGTACACACTTGTAGACATATTGTTCATTCTAACGGCAAACGATATATCTGTGGTCATCGGTGGGTGTGTACTTATGATATGTCTGTACATTACGTCGTTCACAGACCTGTCAGATTGGCCTTGCAGTACAGCCGTTGCCGATATGTCATGCAGATATCAGTACAGGCGACCCACCGATAAGTTCAAACATCAAAGGTTGCATCAAGTTAGATAATAGCGCTGGTGCGCTCATAATAAGGAGGCCATACTGCCTTGTACTCTGAAATTTTTTGTGGACAGTATATGTGTTATATGTTCTAAATCAGGGGTTGCCGAGCATGATTCTTAAGAACCATTAAAAGTCAATGTTTTCCAGATCTCCTAGCTGGTGCACAGGTAAGTCTAATGGTGCGTACACATGGTATGATAAAAATGTACGATATGAACGATAACGATATCGACCAAATCGTTATCATTCAGATTGTTCATTTTTTGGTGTCTACCAACCCACAAACGACCATCGCCCGTGCATGCCAGCCAACCTGGTCGATATCGACCAGGTTACATAGGGACCCACGATCTTGATCTCGGGTCACTAGCCATCGTTGGTGGTGTGCTTGATCAATGATACGATCATCCAACACACCAGGAAGGTGCAGGACGATCAGTCAGCGATATCGTGGGTCCAATTCTGAGATTTACGCTAATGCAATCGCAGCTACAACCTCTTACGGATCGCAAAAAGTTTTACCCACAGGGCGTAGCAAGGGTGAAGCCGGTGGAGCTCACGTTGCAGAAACCAGAGTCTTTTTGGGGCGCTTAAGGGTGAAGGGTGGTGCAGATGGAAGTGGAGAGCACTGTCGGGCACCAATAGTAGTGGAGGGAGGATACTGTCCAGTGCCAATAGTAATGGAGGGAGGTCACTGTCTGGTGCCAATAGTAGTGGAAGGAGGGCACTGTCCAGCAGCAATAGTAGTGGAGGGCATTGTCCGGCGCCAATAATAGTGGAGGGCACTGTCCGGCACCGATAGCACCAGAGGGTACTTACATGTGTGCCAGTGACAGCTTGATTACCAACTACAGAGTGGACAGTTATTCATGGTGAGCTTACTGTTTGTCACGATCCGATGCAAATGTTCCTCTGTGGAGGATGGTAAGCCGGGGGGTTTGGGTGACCTGGGAAGTGACTGGACTAGCTCTCCTAGTTGCGGCTGAACACAGGTTTGGCTAGACCTGCCCAGAGGCGCGGAGTCTAACTCACTTGGTGGCTTTCTCCAGTGACCCCTCCAATTGGGATTTGGCTTTCTGCTGCACCAAGTGAGCAGGTCGCGGCCCCCTGGACAGGTACCTGGGAATGGCAGAAGACCGGAAACTATATTTAACTAAGCAAATGCTATAGCACAGGAGGTAAACTGGAAGTTTAGATATTGAACGCTGTTAGGGATCCTAATCACAGGCTAGCATAGGTATACTGGAAAGTGTACTGAGAATCACTAAGAAATCCAAGTGCTGATTGCACAGAAAAACAGAGGCATATATTGGGAATTGCTAGATATGTTTGGAGCTGATTTGCAGAGACAAGACACAGAGCAAAGAACACAAACATGCACTGGAAAGTTATAAATGTAGGTGTTGACTGCACAGACAAAACACAGAGAGAAGTGGACACAGGCACATGTAGTAATCCCAGTCGCAGGCTAGCTTGGAAACACAGAAGAATGTACAGGAACTGCAACAGATTCTGGAGCTGATAAACACAGTAAAACACAGAGGGAAGACAGGAATGAACTGGGGAAGCTAGTAATGCTGGTACTGGACAAAGGCAATTACTAGGAGAGTGCTGGGAGGTCCAGCTGTGAGCTAATTAGTACTAGCAGGTAATCTGACACCTCAGTGACACAGGGTAATAGCCACAGGAAAGCTGCAATAGAATTAGCAGCACATATACAAAGACACACAGGGAAGAGACATGAAACACTGAAGTACTGTGAGAAAGCTAAAGTCTCAGAGTAAGGGTTAGCATGGAAGCTAATACAGGAAACTGAAAACTGTGAGCAGGCTGAAGCAACACGCTGAAGGAGTTAGCACAGAGCAACAGTGGGAGTATCACAGGTACTGGAATAACGAAGTTGAACAGCATCTTCCTGAAGTTCTGGGGGCGGATTTATACCCAGGGGTAGCAGATTATTGGAGCACAGCGTCAGCTGACTGAGATCATGCTACCATTGGTTAGGAGGACTGTCACATGAGAGGAACTGTCATGGCGGCACCCATGATGAGAACTCCGAACCCTAAAACACACAGCCGACCATGGAAGTCCGCAAAAGCACCTAAGGTAGAATACTCAGCATCTCACCCCTCACTGCACCAGGCGTCTGACCACAAGGAAGACAGGGGAAGCCGGCACGGAGGTAAGAGCCGATCCTAGGCTGAACCCTGACAGTACCCCCTCCTTTTAGGGTGGGCACCGAACACCCATAAAAGCTAAGCTGGAACTCCTCAGAAAGACACAAAAAATACTTGAAAATACAGGAAAGTCAAAAAATCTTTGCTTGAAGACATAAGATGTTTTTGAAGATTAGAAGAACAAGGTACACAACTACCAGATGGTCTCTCAAACTTCAATTGGGACTAAATAATTGGAAAAAATTGTCAACTTGTCCATAGAAAGGTTTGGTCACCAGGAAGTCATTGATTCTTCTTCTTTTTCCGAGACTTTTTCGAACCACTAGAAGTAGAAGACTTAAGTTGCAAAGTGTCTTTCACGGGAACTACCGAAATAATTTTTCCATCGTACTCAGGATCATAGTCAGAATCTGTATTATAATTCATCATCCTTATGCCTCCTTGAGTCTTATCCTTCAGGACAGGTTGTTCTTGTACCAGATCTATTTGAGAAGGACTCAAAGAAATGTATCTGAGCTTAATAGTAGAGGGTGGTACCCCAGAACTTGAGGCTTTGATGAGATGAGTATTCCCGAGAGAACTGTCAGGATAAGTTGGGCAAATTCTTTAATGACTGCCGCAGAAAGGCTACTAAATCTGACAGCATCGGATCCTTTGAATCATAAATAGGCTCAACCCAGTCCCAAGCTTTACCTTGGAAAGATGAAATGATAAATTTTACTACATTAGTAGGCTTGATTTCAGACCATGGCGAGGATTTCATAATAGCGATGAAATGATCCACCAAGGCATAATACTGCGTTATATCTCCATCAAAAAGAATGGGCATAGAAACATCAGATGGATCCTGAGGGATACCTATAGATATAATGGTAGTGTCATTTTGTGAACATCTTAACTGATGGGGCACTAAAACGTTTGACACAACACCAGAAGACTCTTCCTTGAGTAAAGAACCGGAGATCCTTTCTTGGTGCAAGCAACTTGAGATCTTTCCCTGGGATACGGATTTTGAAACTCCTTCTTGGGATGTAAGACTTGGGACTCCCTCCTGAGGAGTAACACCAGTAGCCTCCTGCTGAGGTTTGACACTAGAACCCCCATCTTGGGGAGTAACACTTGGAAACCCTTGTTCTTGGGGTACAAGACTTGAGACCCCCTCCTGGGGTAAGACACTTGCACTCTCCTTTGGAAATGTAATACTCGAAATCCCCCCTTGGTGAATGGCACTAGGAATCCCATCTTGGAGTATAATACTTGAAACCCCCTTTTGGGGTAAAACACTGGGAAGTCCCTTTTGGGGAATAACACTGGAAACCCCATCCTGGGGTGAGACACTTGAAGTCCCGTCCTGGGGAAGGACACTAGGAACCCCCTCTCGGGGTAAGAGGCTTGAAACCCCCTCCTGGGGTGAAGAACTTGAAACGAGGATTTTCTCTTGGGGCGTAGCACTTGAAACCCCCTCCTGGGGTATAACACTGGGAACCCCATCCTGGGGTAAGACACTTGAAATCTCCCCCTGGGGTAGGATACTTGAAATCCCTTTCTGGGGAATAGTATTTGTCACCCCTTTTGGGGCATAACACTAGAAACCGCCTCCTGGGGTATAGCATCAGGAAACCCCTGTTGGGGTGCTTGCCTTGTGACCCCTTCCTGGGGTAAGATACTTGAAATCCCTTTCTGGGGAATAATACTTGAAATGAAGACCCTCTCTTGGGGCATAAGACTTGAAATGAAGGCCTCCCCTTGAGGCGTGAAACTCGAAATAAAAGCCCCCTCCTGGGGTGTGAAACTCGAAGTGAAGGCCCCCTCCTGGGGCGTGAAACTTGAAACAAAAGTCTTCTCCAGGGGTACAACACTTGTAACCCCTTCCTGGGGTAAAAGACTTGAAATTAACGCTCCCTCCTGGGGCACAAAACTTGTAACACCCTCCTGGGGTGAGAGACTTAAGGCCCCCTCCTGGAGTACAGAACTTGACACTCCCTGTTGGAGTATGGGACCTAAAACCCCCTTCTGGGGAAGCAGACATGGCTTTTCCTTTCGGGGTATGGAACATGAAACCCCCTTTTTGGATGCGAGAACAGAGACTTCCTCCTGGGATGAGTGACTCAAAACCTCCTCTTGAGGTTTGAAACTTGAGACCCTTTCTTGGGGTGTAACACTTGAAACGATGGCCCTCTCCTGGGGCACAAAACTTGGAATCCCCTCTTGGGGTACGAGACTTGGGACCCCCTCCTGGGGTGCGAGACTTGAAACACTCACTTGGGGTAAGGAAGTTGGGACACCTTCTGGGGCTACTGACTGGAGTCCTGTATTGGGAAAAACAGAGTCCGGGCTGGGACCGGAACAGGCAGAGTCCGGGCTGGGACCGGAATGGGCAGAATCCAGACTGGGAGCGGAACGGGCAGAATCCGGGCTGGGACCAGTAGAAATGCAATGAGTAGTGTCCCTGACTTTAGAAGGTTGAAATATTTACCCAATATTTCTTAGACGAGGGTTGAAGCATCTTGTAACAGGGCCCCAATCGAAAACTTGAACTTTCTTTTGCTTAGTGGGCATCACCTCCTTATCTGTAGCTGAAGAAATGGGAATCACTGATGGATGATGGGAAGAACTGAAAGCGCAGACATTGGGAGTCACACACTTGCCACCACTTTTCAGTGGGCACAGAGTACAGTCCTTAAGAAAGTGATCATCATAACCGCAATAAAAACACAGATGTAGTTCCCGGCGTCGCTGACGTTCACCCTCAGTAAGTTTAGGGTGCAGGAAACTTTGATGCTTTACTGTAGTTTGCTTGGGAGAGCTGTTAGTCAAGTCAGGAGTTGCACTAGAAAGCTTGGGAATAACTTGAAAAATTTTGGGACGGAGATTTTGTAGTTGTTCTAGAAGCCAGTAGAAACTCTTGAAAGGTTCATGGTCATGAACATCAAATAATTGGGGGACCAGAAGACACTTGAGAGGTTCACTAGTATACACAGAAACATTTTCATCAGTAGAGGTAATTGGAACTTCAGAACGAAGCTGTGCAGAATTCATTAGCGGAACTTGTGGTGTGTCTGGGGACAAAGCAGCTAGAACCGAATGAAAAACCATGATTTGATTAGAGAGTTCTTGCAACTGCTGTCTGACGGATTGCAGAGCTGTATCCTGTGCAGTCACACGAAAAAGTAAATCCTGAAAACCTGCTTCACCCTGGAACCCGGCGGCTTGAATATTTTTGCGGCTGTTCAAACTGTCACGATCCGATGCAAATGTTCCTCTGTGGAGGATGGTAAGCCGGGGGGTTCGGGTGACCTGGGAAGTGACTGGACTAGGTCTCCTAGTTGCGGCCGAACACAGGTTTGGCTAGACCTGCCCAGAGGCGCGGAGTCTAACTCACTTGGTGGCTTTCTCGAGTGACCCCTCCAATTGGGATTTGGTTTTCCGCTGCACCAAGTGAGCAGGTCGCGGCCCCCTGGACAGGTACCTGGGAATGGCAGAAGACCGGAAACTATATTTAACTAAGCAAATGCTAGAGCACAGGAGGTAAACTGGAAGTTTAGATATTGAACACTGTTAGGGATCCTAATCACAGGCTAGCATAGGTATACTGGAAAGTGTACTGAGAATCACTAAGAAATCCAAGTGCTGATTGCACAGAAAAACAGAGGCATATATTGGGAATTGCTAGATATGTTTGGAGCTGATTTGCAGAGACAAGACACAGAGCAAAGAACACAAACATGCACTGGAAAGTTATAAATGTAAGTGTTGACTGCACAGACAAAACACAGAGAGAAGTGGACACAGGCACATGTAGTAATCCCAGTCGCAGGCTAGCTTGGAAACACAGAAGAATGTACAGGAACTGCAACAAATTCTGGAGCTGATAAACACAATAAAACACAGAGGGAAGACAGGAATGAACTGGGAAAGCTAGTAATGCTGGTACTGGACAAAGGCAATTACTAGGAGAGTGCTGGGAGGTCCAGCTGTGAGCTAATTAGTACTAGCAGGTAATCTGACACCTCAGTGACACAGGGTAATAGCCACAGGAAAGCTGCAATAGAATTAGCAGCACATATACAAAGACAGGGAAGAGACATGAAACACTGAAGTACTGTGAGAAAGCTAAAGTCTCAGAGTAAGGGTTAGCATGGAAGCTAATACAGGAAACTGAAAACTGTGAGCAGGCTGAAGCAACACACTGAAGGATTTAGCACAGAGCAACAGTGGGAGTATCACAGGTACTGGAATAACGAAGTTGAACAGCATCTTCCTGAAGTTCTGGGGGCGGATTTATACCCAGGGGTAGCAGATTATTGGAGCACAGCGTCAGCTGACTGAGATCATGCTACCATTGGTTAGGAGGGCTGTTACATGAGAGGAACTGTCATGGCGGTGCCCATGATGGGAACTCCGATCCCCAAAACACACAACCGACCATGGAAGTCCGCAAAAGCACCTAAGGTAGAATACAGCATCTCACCCCTCACTGCACCAGGCGTCTGACCACAAGGAAGTCAGGGGAAGCCGGCACGGCGGTAAGAGCCGATCCTAGGCTGAACCCTGACACTGTTCTTACTGTTCTAGGCATGTAAATTTCAAATAAAGGTTTTTTTTTTTTTTTAAATTGATGGGAGGTTGGGGGGATACAGTACAATACAAAATGAGGGGGGGGGGGCAGAGAGAACATAATACAACGGGGAGGGTCGGGGGCAGATAATACTAATTACCCGGGCCCGGGCTGCTAGATGAGCCTGGCGCCGCCCCCCCCCTTAAATCACAGCTGCCCAGCACATGCTGCTGTGTGCTGGGCTGCAGTGGGAGACTGCTCGCGGCTACTGAGCAGCAGCCGCAAGAAGTCTCCTATACCTGTGGGCAGGGCCGCCAGCAGGGGGGGACTGCTGGGACTAGAGTTCCGGGCCCGACCCTGGCTGAAAGGGGGGGGCCTGCCGCTGCCAAACTACCCCCTTGAAGAGAAGAAAGGGGGCCTGGCCGCGGCTGCTACCACCCGCATTAGGAAATGGATGGAGCTGGAGGAGGCAGCCAAGGCCCACTCGGGCCGCTCCTCCACCAACTTACATGACAGACTCCAAAACAATAAAACTTGCGGAGTCATGACGCCACGGTGCACCGCTGGAGGGAAAAGTCGACGTCGGAGGAGTCATAGATCAAGAGGAGCAGCGTCTGCAGTGCTGGTGGAAGAAGCCGGTAAGTGGGAAAAAAGGTTTGGCAGGAGGGCGCAGAGACTGGATTTAATAACCGGGGGGAAAGTGAGGTGGAGAAAAAAAAAAAGGCAGGGACTGGATTTAATAACTGGGGAAAGGGATGTAAGGTGGTAATAGAAAAAAAGGCTGGCCAGAGACTGGATCTAATAACCCCTGTGCATACTGTTAGTGTGATTGCAAATTAGTTGCAGCTGGCAGGATCTTATTGTGGCATATGGAGGGGTGTCATGGTACAAAAGGGGCATGTGTCGAGGTCTCAGGGCATAAAAGAGGCATCTAGAGTAGTGAGGTGACATAAAAGTACATGTGGAGGGGTCTGATGGCATAATATAGTCATGTTGATGAGTCTGATGGCATTAAAAGGGGTATGTGGAGGAGTGTGATGGCAAATAGGGCTGCGTACAAAGAGCCTGATTCAGAGACAGACGCTCTGAACGAGCGCTCGCTCTGAATCAGGACGTTTTTTTTGTTGTTGTTCGGCCTCCTGGCTCGCATAGCTGTGGGTGAGCACCCACAGCTATTGCGAGCGGCCAGGTTGATGGTCGCGATGGTCAAGACCATCGCGACCATCGGGCTTGCAATGAGACTCTTGTGGTAGGGTCTCATGGCCGCAAGCCCCAGACAGCTTCTGGCTCTAATAGAGCCGGAAGCTCTCCCACTGACATTGATGTCAGTGGGGCTGCCCCCAAACGGCAGGCGTTCCTTCAGGAATGCCACAGTTTGGCCAGCCACCCCCTCTGTCCACCTACCAAATGGGGCGAGCTGTCAATCACCATCGACAGCTCACCCCCTTTGGTGCGGAACCCGGAGCGACGAAGCACCCGTCGCTAGCCGGGTCTCGCAGATGCGCACGATGGAGCCGGCTCCGTCGTGCGCATGCCAAGTGGGCAAACATCGACCCGTTTGCGAGCGCTCAGTGCTCGCGACCGGGTCTGAATCAGGCCCTGTATGCAATTGCAACGCAGATCGGCCAATTGTTCAGCACTATGCATGTGTATGCACCGCACTGCGCATGCATTGGAATTGCACTGCAATTACGCATGCAGATCGGAATCCATCGCAGAGTGAGTGACAGGTCATGAGTGTTTGGGGGAAGTGACATGGGGAGTGGTTGGAGAAACGCAGGTGTATCTGTCTGTTTGAACGCCGTTGCATGGGCGTGCATAAATTAGTCACTGTGATTACATACACAGCTTAAGTACTCACTGCGTGCAACGAGACTTGCAGTTTCTAGGACTGTTCAGACCTGATGTAATTGTGCGTGACGAGCCATTGTGTTTCGATGTTACCGATGTATACGCAGGACTGCGAGGCATTACGGATGTGAGAAAGCACCAGTGAATGTCTCTATGCTGGCTGAGCTGTGGCAGGCATTAGCATGTTCTCGCAGATTCAATTGCGTGCGATTACGCAGCTACAATCCATACTGAATCAGGCCCAAAAATCCATAAATCTGGACTGAGGACCTCATTCAGACCCGCTCGCAAGCGCTGAGCGCTCGCACCCGGGTTGATGGTTAGGCCCTGCGCATGCGCAGAGGCCGCACTGTGCGTGCGCAAGCCCCGGAGCGAGAGAGAAATTCTCTCGCTCCGGAGCTCACTACAAAAGGGCCGGCTGTCGATATTGATCGACAGCGCGGCCAGTTTTGTAGGCGGGGTGGGGGGGTGGCTACACAAATGGAGGCGTTCCTGACAGAACGCTTGCCGTTTTGTGAGCGGCCACACTGACATCAGAAGTGATGTCAATGGGGAGTTTCCTGCTCGATCAGAGCAGGAAGCTCACTGGGGCTTGTGGTTGCCGAGATCCAACCTTAGGGTCTCGTCGCAAGCCCCGATAGTCATGATGGTCTTGACCATCGCGACCAACACCCTGGTCGATCGCTAAGCTGTGGTTGGTAACCCACAGCTTAGCTAGAGACCAGGAGGCCGCACTAAAAAAAAGAAGAGGCCACCCTCATTCAGAGAGAGCGATCACTTCTTGTGATCTACTCCGAATGAGAGCCTGAGATAGGACTGAGAAGGGGCCAGTTCTGATGACTGCCAATATTTACATGTCGTTTCAAGTCAACTCACCCCCCTTGCCATCAGGGCACATTAATTGGATTGAGCCCATAATAAGCTTTCACTGTATACTATTGACCACTTTGTGACACTATCAAAACCGCTTGTGTCCTTACCTTCTCTTTTGCAAAACACCATGTACAGGTTGAGCCTCCCAAATCCAAAATGCTTGGGACAAGGGGTATTTTGGATATCGGATTTTCCATATTTTGGAATATTTGTATACCATAATGAGATATCTTGGGAATAGGACCCAAATCTACACCCAGAATGTATTTATGTTTCATATACACCTTATACACACAGCCTGCAGGTAATTTTATACAATATTTTTAATAACAAAGTTTGTGTACATTGAACCATCAGAAAGCAAAGGATTCACTATCTCAGTCATGCTAAAAAAAAAAATCTGTATTTTTAAATATTTGGATATGGGAGACTCAACCTGTATATGAAGACTTAGTTGATATCAAAATAAATAAATAGACAAAATGGAAAATGTGTCTTTGAATCTAAAAACACACAATCTTCAACTTTTCAAATTTTATTACAAATTCCAGTGTCAGTGCTGTACACCAGACCAACACTCATGGATAACTTAAGAAAAAACATATCAGCAGGCAATATATATCATGGATTGTCAGGATCACTGCAATAAATATTAATATTCTACAAAGGAATTTATAATATTTTTCAGACACTCCCTGTGTCCCATTCAGATTATGAAGTCAGTCCTGTAAAACATTTGTAGATTCATCTGGTTGGGTAAGTGACTCAGAGAACATACTTATGTATTCAAAGACACTCTAAGGGGTCAGTCCTATTAGCCGTGATAATCTTGCGGGCGCGAGTCATCACGGCAGAGGGCGCAATTTACGGCACCCCGGATTCGCTTAAAACTGCTTGCAGCCCCATAGGACTCAGAGCAAAATTCAGCGAATTTGGGCTAGGAGCGGGCTACAAAGGGTGTGAGGTGCCCTTCATCTGGAATAGGATTGACCCTTAAATATGGCAAACTGGACCGCCTCAACATAAAAGATTACGCAGCTCACCCCACCCAGTCAGTGGCTGACTAAGCTAAGCGACAGCAGTGGGTGGCACAAGCATGTGGCAGTTCAGATGGCAGTTTAATAAACTATACGACCCCATAGAGAAACCAAGAATGTTTTCATTAATCAAGAACTAGATCAGAGGCCCAAAAGAGATGGAGTATGTTTATGGATTAGTTGAAGGCAGGGAAAGGAAGGAAAGATTAAATAGTTTGCAAATGTATTTATTTATTTTTGCAATTAAAGTTTTATTGAGATCACCAAAATCGTTAACACAAGGTATGAATTCAAATTATTTTTTCAATAACCTCAAAATATATATATAAAAAAAAATAAAATAAATTTGTCAATTTATTTGATGTTTTTGATCCTGAAGGAAATTTATGAGGGAGGATCAATGTAGGATCAAGTTCTTCAGTTCCTGAAAGACATATTGATCTGGAGAAGATTCGCTATTTGAGCGTAAAGAGTTTGTCTTAAGATATTATGCAGTTTCTGCACTATTGCACAGAGATGCTAGGGGCGTATACGGGACATCTGCAGAGCATCTGTCGCTAACATACACTGAGGGCAGCCATTTTGTGCCACATCCAGATTGAATATTGATTCATCCCATATACGCCTTGCTTTTGGAGGTGCTGCTAGATAGTACACATGGTAAACAGACATTTACTTTGTGCTCAGAGAGTGTTATGTTCTGGGTTGTTTGTGGACCCGGGGTGGTAGCAGGAACGATCACAGAAGCAGATTTGTAAATAAAACTAGGATTTTTAATAAGTGCTTGAGTAGACATATAATGTGGCAGTAAATAAAAGTCCAGGAAAATATAAATGTGCTCAAGAGTTCTGTGGTGGGAGCAAAAGGGTTAATGTCCAGGTAGAAACAATTAGAGCTGTCCAGGTGTGCAGGTAGTGAAACTGAAAATAATCAAGCCAGGTTTGTAGGTAGTGAACTGAAGCGCAGGATGTCAGCAGGCTCAGGCACTCGGGTATGGGCAAGGGTGGTAGAGGTAGCGGGGTAGTCCAGTGGGAACTAGGAGCTGACAGGCAGACTGGCAGACAGCGAATTCACAGGAACAGGAAAGCACAGAGAACTCCCTCTCAGCTAGGCTGAGATACACGTTGCCCTGGCAAAGAAGGAAGGCACTGACCCTTCCTAAATACCCCATGCCGTGCTGTTACTGGCCGGAGGGAACATGTGACTCACCAGGATTGGCCAGCCGCATCACATGGCCAGAAGGCAAGATGGCAGCGCCCATGCCAAATGGAACGGAGATGCCGCCAGGCCTCACCAGCGCAGAGTGACAACAGGGCCGCACAACAATGCGCGTAGCCAAAGCCCCCCACCAGACACCAGCTCCGCCACCAGACAGCCCGCGCCACAACGACCTCACAGGTAATACCCGCTTAGTGCCATGCTGAAATACCCTGGCCGTGACAGTAGCCCCCCCTTTTGGGGTGGCCTCAGGACACTCACCAGGCTTCTCCGGATGGGCAGAATGGAATCTCCTGATGAGCGTGGGAGCGTGGACATCACGAGCATCGGTCCAGCAACGTTCCTCTGGACCATAACCTTTCCAGTCCAACAAATACTGAAGATGACCTCTGCGCAGACGAGAGTCCAAGATCTGGGCGACTTCAAACTCAACTCCTCTCTCCGTCTGGTCTCGAGGAGAAGCAGGTAGAGCATTATGGAACTTATTCAGGACTAGGGGCTTTAATAAGGAAACATGGAAGGAATTGGGAATTTTTAGGTATGGGGGTAACTTTAAACGGTAGGCTACTGGATTAATGACTTCTGTTATGGTGAAGGGACAGATGAAGCGGGGTGCGAATTTCATAGACGGAACTCTTAGACGAAGGTTCCGAGTAGACAACCAGACCTGGTTTCCTACTTGCATGCGTGGAACTATTCTACGCTTCTTATCGGCCTGGGTCTTATAGCGAGAGGATGCCTTCAACAAATCAGACCGTACTTGAGTCCAGATGGCAGCAAAATTCATCGAAAACAGGCAGGCTTCGGAATTCGGGAACACGAGGATAAAGGCCATATACAACCTGAAATGGCGTTTGGTTAGTTGACGAGTGGTAGGAAGCATTATGTGCAAACTCAGCCCACGGCAGCCCAATTGTCCTGGGAAGATGACATAAAAATTCTTAAGAAAGTCTCTAGATCTTGATTAACTCTCTCGGTGGAGCCGTTGCTTTGCGGATGGTAGGCCGTGGAAAAGTTTAACTTCACTTGAAGAACAGAACACAAAGCCCTCCAGAATTTTGCAGTAAACTGCACACCACGGTCAGAGACAATTTCAGCAGGAAGGCCATGTAGACGAAATATGTGTTGGACAAACAACTGTGCCAGGTCAGGGGCAGAAGGTAACTTCTTCAACGGTATATAGTGGACCATCTTAGAAAATCGGTCTATTACAACCCAGATAGTGTTGAAACCTTGAGAGACTGGCAGGTCTGTGACGAAATCCATGGAGAGATGCGTCCATGGACGTGATGGAGTAGGTAATGGAAGCAATTCCCCAGCTGGAGCTTGTCGTGAAGATTTATGCTGGGCACAGGAGGAGCAGGAAGAGATAAACTCCATTATATCTGCCTTCATAGAAGGCCACCAATAATGTCTTTTCAGGAACTCCAAGGTCTTCCGAGTGCCTGAGTGCCCTGCGAAGCGAGAGGAATGTGCCCAAGTGAGAAGCTGCTTCCTTAATTCCGGGGCCACAAATGATTTTCCCGTAGGAGGCTGAAGTTGTAATGCGGCGAAAACTCTTGATTCCAAGACAGGGGTATTGCTTTGATTTTCAGATTGATCATCACAGAGGAGAGATCTCGATAGGGCATCAGCCTTCTGATTAAGTGCTCCAGACCGGAAGGTCAGGGTGAACTGAAACCTGGCAAAGAATATTGCCCAGCGGGCCAAACGAGGACTCACACATTGGAGGTTTTTGAGAAATAGGAGATTTCTATGGTTCGTAAATACAGTAAATGGAAACTTGGCGCCTTCTAGCAAATATCTCCATTCCTTCAACGCCAACTTTACAGCTAGTAGTTCTTGCTCACCTATGGCGTAGTTCCTTTCGGCAGGAGAGAATTTTTTAGAAAAGAACCCACACGGATGGACTCGGTTGTCCTCATAACGTTGAGACAAGACTACTCCCACAGCTTCAGAAGATGCGTCTACTTCCAACAAAAAAGGCCTGTCCAGATCGGGTTGTCGAAGAACTGGTGCTGAGATAAAGGCCTGTTTTAGAAGATGAAAGGCAGACTCTGCCTCAGGTGACCATTGGGCAGGATTAGCACCTTTGCGGGTCAAGGCTGTAATGGGAGCCAGCAGTGTAGAAAATCCCTTAATGAAGCGTCTATAATAATTTGCGAAGCCCAACAATCTCTGGATGGCCTTCAGTGTCTGAGGTCGGGTCCAATCCAGAATTGCCTGTACCTTCTTGGGGTTCATTTCTAAACTGGAGCCAGATATTACATAGCCAAGAAAAGATACACTGGGCACTCCAAAGACGCACTTCTCCAGTTTGCAGTAAAGGTGGTTTTCTCTCAAACGGGTCAAAACTTCTTTAACATGTTCTTGATGTTTAGCCACAGAGGGTGAAAAAATCAGTATGTCATCCAGATAGACAACAACCGAAACATATAACAGATCCCGGAAAATCTCATTAACGAAACTTTGAAAGACAGCAGGGGCGTTACACACTCCAAAAGGCATTACTAAATACTTGAAATGTCCATCTCTGGTATTAAAAGCGGTCTTTCATTCATCGCCAGCTCGGATACGAATGAGGTTGTAAGCCCCTCTTAGATCTAATTTCGAAAAAATGACAGAGCCCTTGACCCTATCAAACAACTCAGTAATCAGGGGAAGAGGGTATCGATTCTTTACAGTAATGTCATTAAGGCCTCGATAATCGATACATGGTCTTAGACCACCGTCCTTCTTGCCAACGAAGAAAAACCCAGCTCCGGCAGGTGAAGTAGAGAGGCGAATGAACCCCTTTGCCAGGTTATCCCGGATGTATTCGGTCATGGCTTGAGTCTCAGGCAAGGACAGCGGATAGGTACGACCATGAGGTGGTATCTTATCAGGCATCAATTCAATTTTACAGTCCCATTCCCTATGAGGGGGTAAGATATTTGCTTGTTGTTCAGAGAAAACATCGGCGAACATCTGATATTCCTTGGGAATGGCAGAAGAAACTAATGGAACTGTCTTTCTCACAGGTCGAATTTTTGGAAGACAGGATTTCTGACAGTCCATACCCCATGACAGAATCTGCATAGAACTCCAATCAATCCTGGGATTATGTTGACGTAACCAGGGTAGACCAAGAACAATTTCTTGAGAGGCCTCTGATATCACCAGGAATTTTAAGGACTCAGAATGAAGTGCCCCAATTCGGACCAATACTGGTTTAGTCTCTTTGGCGACTATCCCGTTAGTTAGAGGGCATCCGTCTATAGAGGTCAGAGAGATGGCATAGTTGAGAGACAAACAAGGAATCTGAAATTTATCTATGAAACTAGACGTTATGAAATTTCCGGCTGCTCCCGAGTCGAGTAGAGCAGTAGCAAAGACAGGTTTGGGTTTAAGATCCAAGGCTAGGGTAATCGTGAAATCTTTAATTTTTGGAGACGGGTTCATAACTCCTAACTTGATGTCTCCAGGGTCAGTTAGGATTTGGCATTTCCCGGTTTACGGGGGCAGGAGATCAGCAGGTGACCGGACTCTCCGCAGTACAGACAGAAGTTCTTTTGCATTCTTCTCTGACGTTCTTCTTTAGAGAGGTGTGTATGATTCACCTGCATAGGCTCCTCTTCAGTAGGGGAAGGAATGGGACGGGTAGAAATGGAGGGGGTAAATGACCTTTGCCGGTCAGTTCTGTTTTTTTCAGCCTGACGTTCCCTGAAGCGTAGGTCAACTTTGATACACAACGAAATCATGTCGTTCAGATTAGTAGGAAGCTCTCGAGTGACTAGATCGTCCTTTAGTCGGTCTGACAACCCATGCCAGAAGGTCGAGGTGAGGGCTTCCTCATTCCATTTGAGCTCTGATGCTAAAATTTGAAATTGCACGGCATATTGACCGACAGGCCGGACCCCTTGTCTCAGTGTCATGATGTTTGATGATGCTGATACAGTACACCCAGGTTCATCGAAAATCCTCCTGAAGGATGACACAAAGCCTGCGTAATTATTCAGCAGCGGATCTGAGCGCTCCCAGAGTGGGGAAACCCATTCCAAGGCCTGGCCGGATAACAGAGAGACTATATAAGCCACTTTAGTTCTTGCAGTTAGAAAGTTGTCAGGCTGCAGGGTAAAATGTATGTCACACTGATTTAGGAATCCTCGGCAGAGTTTAGGAGTGCCGTCAAATTTACTTGGTAAAGGAAGATGTAAGCGGGGAGATGATCTGCCTCCTGTATTCCCAGACGCTGATGCGGATGTAGATGCTGGTACTTCAGGGGTAGAAAAGGAAGTTTGCAAACTATCCTGTCGCTTGGACATCTCTTGCAGAAATGTAGCCATCTGATGCTGCACGTTTTCCAGATTTTCTAAACGACTAGAAATGCACCTGAACAAATCCACTCCTGACTCCTGATCCGTGGCCGGCTCCATGGGGCCAGTGCAAATTGTTATGTTCTGGGTTGTTTGTGGACCCGGGGTGGTAGCAGGAGTGATCACAGAAGCAGATTTTTAAATAAAACTAGGATTTTTAATAAGTGCTTGAGTAGACATATAATGTGGCAGTAAATAAAAGTCCAGGAAAATATAAATGTGCACAAGAGTTCTGTGGTGGGAGCAAAAGGGTTAATGTCCAGGTAGAAACAATTAGAGCTGTCCAGGTGTGCAGGTAGTGAAACTGAAAATAATCAAGCCAGGTTTGTAGGTAGTGAACTGAAGCGCAGGATGTCAGCAGGCTCAGGCACTCAGGTATGGGCAAGGGTGGTAGAGGTAGCGGGGTAGTCCAGTGGGAACTAGGAGCTGACAGGCAGACTGGCAGACTGGCAGACAGCGAATTCACAGGAACAGGAAAGCACAGAGAACTCCCTCTCAGCTAGGCTGAGATACACGTTGCACTGGCAGAGAAGGAAGGCACTGACCCTTCCTAAATACCCCATGCCGTGCTGTTACTGGCCGGAGGGAACATGTGACTCACCAGGATTGGCCAGCCGCATCACATGGCCAGAAGGCAAGATGGCGGCGCCCATGCCAAATGGAACGGAGACGCCGCCAGGCCTCACCAGCGCAGAGTGACAACAGTGCCGCACAACAATGCACGCAGCCAAAGCCCCCCGCCAGACACCAGCTCCGCCACCAGACAGCCCGCGCCACAACGACCTCACAGGTAACACCCGCTTAGTGCCATGCTGAAATACCCTGGCCGTGACAGAGAGGTTGTTAGGGATAACGGGACCAAGATTTGCAGTGATGTCAGTGGGAGTGCTTTTTTTGGCTCTGATAGAGCCAAAAGCACTCCAGGGCTTGCGGCAACGAGACCCTACCACAAGGGTCTCGTTGCAAGCCCGATGGTCGCGATGGTCTTGACCATAGCGACCATCATTTTGGCTGCTCGCTATAGCTGTGGGTGGTCACTCACAGCTATGTGAGCGGCCAGGAGGCTCTGTCAGAGCGTCCAGCTCTGAATCAGGGCCAGAGTCACCAACATACAAAGGAGGCAGGCAATTATTGAGCTGCACCATTATTTCTACCAACCTATCATTTCCCCAGGGTCCTGGGGCAACCAGTTGGGGTAGGGGGGGAAGGGGAGGAGCAATAAAAAAAAAAACTGGGTCAATTTGAAAATCTACCATGTTTTGCCCACCCAATCAATTTAGTGGTTCAGAATTATTTTTAAAATGAAAGGAGCATACAGGAGATGCTGTCTGTGGCCATAACAATTTCTGGAAAATTTTGGGATTCATCAACTGCATGTAGAAGATCCAGCATGCCACATCTAGGAAACAAGAGTGGCACTGCAGTGGCAGACAGGATGGTAGTTTAATAAACTTTAAAAATGTTTGTCGTTTACACAAAAAGACAGTCAGCAATGCCCCAAACAGTACGGCCTGCAGCGCACAGTATTTTTGTGTTATGGATACACACTGGGGTATGGCCTGCAGCATTACAGTACTTGCATGGACACACTGGGGTATGGCCTGCAGCGTCACAGAACTCATATGGATACACTGGGGTATGGCCTGCAGCTTCACAGTACTTGTGTGTTATGGATACACACTGGGGTAAGGTCTGCAGCATCACAGTACTTGTATGGACACACTGGGGTACGGCCTGTAGTGTCACAGTACTTGTATGGACACACTGGGGTACGGCCTGTAGTGTCACAGTACTTGTATGGACACACTGGTGTATGGCCTGCAGCGTCACAGTACTTGTATGGACACACTGGGGTACGGCCTGTAGTGTCACAGTACTTGTATGGACACACTGGGGTACGGCCTGCAGCGTCACAGTACTTGTATGGATGCACTGGGGTACGGCCTGCAGCGTCACATTACTTGTATGGATGCATTGGGGTACAGCACAAAAAATATATATTTTTTTATTACTTATTTTTTGCTTTTCTTGACTTTTTTTTATTGATTTTTTTTTAATACTGGAGCAGATGGTCATCTGAAAGGTGCGTCGGCAGCACTTCAGCAGATGGACACCAGACAGGTGCGTCAGCAGCACTGGAGCGGATGGACACCGGACATACTGGCCAGCTGCACCGTCGCCTGCGTTCTTCTGTTTTGATCCCGGCATCTCCTGGCCTCTTCCAGGGCCGCTGGAGCACTTCCCGCGATTTCTACATCTTTCGCCCGCCGCCGCTGAACTGACTTTTCTGCCCAGTGGTGCCTGACGTCAGATGGCGTGGGCGGATCCAGCCATGACGCATCTCACCACGGCCGCTTTCTATTGGCTGCTGGTCAACAAGCCGTAATTGGCTTGCAGCTGGCACCAAGTTCGATTGACAGTCGGTCCCCGAGCTTTACCCAGCGCCGCAGGGAACAGTCCGGTGAGATGTGACTGCAGGACTTCCAGCACTGAGATCAACACTTGATGGACAGTGTGCTCTCTCCTCTCAGTATGGTGCAATCTCAGGACAGCTCCACCAAGTGTGGTTGGGGGAGCCCACCTCTGCATTACATCTCCAACAGAAAGGAGAGATGCTGTAGCTGGAGACATTTTATGGAGAATTTCAGGGCGCCTGTACTAATATTGGGTTTCAACAATGGAGGTATTGTAAGAACAAGCATGGGTGAATTGGTACACCTTGTTTATGGTATAAGATGAAGAGTGTCACAGAGATCCCACTCCTAGGCTACTACAAATCTTGGTTTTGTGGTAAATCTGTCTTCGCAGATGAGCTGATAAATGGTTGAGGAGGAGTGTTTTGGAGGAATAGGGTGTACACAGAGCATCTGAAAAAGGAATAGAGGTCTAATTATTACAGCAAAGAATATTGTGTGCAGAGAAAAGAGCACAATTGCCGGTATCTCTGGAATTCTGTGGGGGTTAGTAGGTTATCTACTTGCAAAGATGTGAAGGAATGAATGGCACCACACATATCCATGGCATTCAATCTCAGGATGCCTGAAGAAGTCCTGTTAAATAATGAAGCGGGGTGGAGTCCTAGGGTAAAAAATTGTGATTGTGAATAAAATGAGCCAGGGGTGACACTAGCGTCAAGATATTCTTGGTGGCCCTCAGCCCCTGTCAACGTAAAGAGTAGGCCCAATTGTTGGGTGGGGGACCTGATTTAGTTAAGGGAGCCATGGCAGAAGATGTATTTTGATAGGTATCTCTTCCCCTTGTAAATATAAACCCATTGTTTAGTGTCTGCTTGTCTTGTACACTCCATAACCCTATTATGCATGGCCGTCTGATAAAAGCCCCAGAAGGTGGATGCCCCCCTGATGCCTGCACCTGTAGAGAACCTTGTGCTTTTGGAGAGGGAAGGGAGCTCATGCACTGTTTTCTCCTCACAGTGTAGTGATCCCGGTGTGATGGTGTCACTGAGGTGATACAGCACATGCCACTGTGTAGATGGGATGTAAATGGGAACAATCTGAATATTATAGAGAACTTTAGGAAGGATATTTACGCTGCTGAACCAGGAGAAATACAAGGGAGACCACGAGTTGAGTTTCCAACAGGTCTTAGCAAGTATGGGAAGGCAGTTTAAGTTAAATGTGTCTAGAAGTGGCACTGTGCCTGGGAGATCCCCAAGTAGCACCTGGGAGGGATGTCATAGAAATGGAAAGGCAGTTTTAAAACGTTGGTCTTTTGTTTTTCTTCAGCCACAGCAATTAACAAACCAGTATTTAACGTGTTTCAGTGCCAAGACAGTTGCTTGAGAAGAATTCCAATGTGTCTTAATTGTTCACTGCTCATTAGGGGTGATTCAAGGTCCAACGTTATCACTGTCATAGCTGCTACCATGGTAGCAGCTGCAATAGCACTATTATGGTAATGTAGGAGGAGGCATCACACCTCCTGCATGCATTCCTTTTCTGAGCTGCGTGCATGGACATCTGCATGATCTTCTGCTGGCTGACTGACCCATGGGTTCACTGAAGCCAGTGAGATCTCAAGTCAGCCGATGGAGATCCTTGTCTCTTACCCCACCCCCCCAACCAAGGGCGGCGACGCGCCTCCGTTTGCCCCCTTCCCTCCCAGTAATGGCAGCAGACTGTCAATCACTGACAATCTGCTGCTGCTCTGCAGGCGATCGAGCAGGACCCATACTGCACATGCGCAATACAGGTCTTGCGTTGGCACAAAACGGTACAATTTTATATATATACATTTTATATATATATATATATAAAAATATATAAATTGGATTCCTCTAAGGTGAATTGAGCCCGTGGTACAGTTGTTTGTTGCTTAGCCTGGATTTGGTTAGTAAACTACAAGATACTTTTCATACTTTGGGGTCTATTTACTAAGCAGTGTTAGGAGAAGTGAAAAGTGAAGAGTGATAAGGTGTCAGCCAATCAGCTCATAACTGCCATCTCACAGGCTGTGTTTGAAAAATGACAGTTGGGAGCTGATTGGCTGGCATCTTATCACTTTTCACGCTTCACTTTCACTTCACCTAACACTGCTTAGTAAATAGACCCCTGTATCTGATATAATGTAGAGCCTAATGCTGGCCATACACGCTGCAATTATCGGGACGATCCGCCCGATATCGGCGGATCGCCGCGATAATTGTAGCGTGGGGGGGGGGGGCGACCGAGGGTAAAATATTGCTCGGTCGGGCATGCTGAATTGTCCAGCATGCCCGTCCGATGCGATATTTACCCGGTAACTGTCGGCCGCATTGGGCAGTGTATGCCCAGCGCGGCCGACAGACAGACATTTCCTGTGTTCCTTCCTATGGAAGGAACAGGGAAATGTCTCCTCCCCCGGGGGCGGAGCGCGGATGTCGGGCTATACACTGTGAGATTTCTCTCACAGTGTATGCCGCGGACATCTGCGGCTGGCAGCCGGCCAGATAAACTGTCTGTCGGTCTGACAGACATTTTATCTTGCAGTGTATGCCCAGCATTACTTGGATTCCATTTTATTTATTTTTTTTAAAGTCAAACAATTATGTATACATAAAAATAGAAGCTAAAATAACAGTCCTCATTCTAATTCAGATAAGTATAATTCAGATAAGTAGTATCCGGTGCCCACAAAAATGGAAAAATGTTTCTAACTTCACAGTAAAGAGCATCCACTAACAAGAAAGAGAGACAGGACATACAGTAGAAGGTTGTGTTGTCACTATGTGTTCGGATTTGTTCCAGGTCTGTGTGCCATGGCTGGAGTGTCTCTTTATGCTCACCGGATAACCTCAGAATTCTTTGATCCATCATTCCTGGAGCAGAAGTAAGTTGCTGAACAATGAGATAGAAAATCCTCCAAATAATGACTATGGGCCTGATTCAGAGCCGGACGCAATTAGCGCTTGCTCGTCCAGAAAATAGAGTTGGCTATTCAAACGAACCGTTCGCTCTTTGCGGTCTGTTCACGCCTCTAGGTCTGAACGAGCGAACAAAACTTGCGGTCGTTTTTTGGGAAACTACGCCCCCTGGCCGCTATTTATTAGATTAATCGAGTACATCGACCAGGGTATGAACTGCTCGCTATTCTTGTGGTTGGTTTTTGCTACCACAATTTTGCGAGCAGTTCTGGCTATTAAATAACCCAGTGACGTGGTCAATGACGCTGCTGTTTTAATTATGCACACCCATAAAACGCCCGTTTTGACCTTTAAGCACGCCTGCGTTCGGATCTCCACTCCCCGTTTTCAAGCACCTTCCCCTGTTACCACCCACATACGCCTCTTTCTGTCACTCAAATTATCAGGCATTCGCTATTTTGCGAGCACATGAATTTCGACCGCACTGACTGGTTCGCGCATGCGTATAACGATCCGTTAGCATGCGCAGTTGGGCAAACATCGCTTGGAGCGAACGAGAGGCCGCTTATGAGCGGCTCTGAATCAAGCCCTAAATGTCTTTCAAGAGTATTATTTGTTTTCCAAACAGGTATGAACTAGGAGCTGCTCTGTTTATTGGATGGGGAGGATCATCTATTACCATCATCGGAGGTTCCATCCTCTGCTTCTCTTTAAATGATGGTCTCAAAGAAGCAAGGTATACATAATGATAATCTATCTCACTATATGAAATACGCCATGATCTCAGTAAATGAAGACCTCAATATATGGAGTACAGCAGCAAGGCTAGATTTAAACAAACTGGGATGCTGGACAGGAATAATGCCGGGCCACCTAAACTGTGAAAAATGTGCCTCGATGACAGCCATTTTTCACAGCACAAATGACTACCACATTACATAGACTGACTATGTGATCACTATCTCTTTCCATGAACCGCCCTTTGCTCAGTTGTCTACTTATTTGCTAAGTTTTCTACTTATTTCTTAACTACATATCCTCCTCCACTGCTGATGGGAGGCTGATGTATTCCTGAATTAAAAAAAAAAATAACAACCAGCATTGATTATTGCACGTTTCCCTCAGTGACTTAGGGGGTCTATGTACTAAGCCTTGGAAAGAGATAAAGTACTACCCAATTAGCTCCTGTCATTTTCCGAACACAGCCTGTAACATGACAGTTAGGAGCTGATTGGTTGGTACTTTATCTCCATCCACGTTCTCTCTCTTCAAAGCTTAGTACAGAGACCCCTTACACAGCTATGGGCCCATTTATTAATGATCGCATTTGCACTGCGATCTGGCCATGATATTACCGCCGGGATACGTTCAATATCCTGGTCAGAATACCTGCGTCGGAATCCCAACACCTGTCAGAATCCTGGCGCCAGCATTCCGAAGTTAAGTATTGGGGTTAGGGTAAGGCACCAGGGGGAGGGTTAGTTTTAGGCACCAGGGAGGGAGGGTTAGGTATCCTAACCCTGTTGTGATTTTAAATGCTGGGATTCTGAACACCAGCACCCCATACCCATCCCATTATCCCCCATGACCGCATTGCAAGATGCGATCATATCGCTGGAATGTATTATCCGGCACCCACAGAGACAGAGCCTGTCTGCACATGCGCCATTGCCGGGGATGGTTTCGCGAGAATGGAAGGATCGCAGCATGTATCGGAGATATCTGCTGCGGTCCCTCATTCTTACATGGGGTGATACTGAATATTTGCCATTACCCCCCCCGAACACGAGTGTTTTTGGGGAGTAAGCCGCAAAATTTTAAAATGATAAATGGGCCTTTATGTCTTCAGCTAGTTAGACTTAACCGTATATGTTTACCTTGCCCATTCCTGGTGCAGCTAAAGTTCAGTAAAGAGCCAACACTGTAGGCTCTGGTGCAAATAACATGAGCAGGTATCCACCAATATCTGCACAAAATCTACAATCCAGCTCCAAAAGATAAGAGCTGCCAATTCTGATACCAAATATAAAATTCTGAACCATACCTGGTGCTAAGTATACAGAGTGAAAACATATTTGCCTAGTGTAGTCAGCTAAGCCATGCTTCATGCTCAGTATACAACACTGAGCCATAGCTGCTGTTAAATATAAAAGGCTGGGACCTGATACCAAGTTTAATAAGAAGAGCCATGTATGGTGCCAAATATAATATGCAATGTTATACAGTGTATGATGTAAAGTATAATATGCTAAGCCCTACCAAGTACTAATCCAGTGGTTCTCAACTACAGTCCTCAGGTACCCCCAATGGACCTGAAAAGATGACCGGTTATAGGTACTTGAGGATTTGCATTTACAACCCGTTCTAATATGTTAAGTGTTTCTCAAATTATATCCTCATAGAAATCTCACAGTGTATCACTGTATCCCCAGGAATAATTACAGTAGTACCACCTGTAGATCTATTGTGTTAGTCAATTAATACACCTGTACTCCAGATAGATAATCTGGAAAACATGCATTGTTAGGACCGAGTCTGAGAAACACTGTTCTAAGCCATATATAGGAGGTATCAGGGATAATGTGCAGAGCCATTTCTGGTGACCAGTATAATGTGCACAGCCATATTGTTTGCCAATAATAATAATAATCTGTAAAGCCAAATATTTTGACATGTCCAAATTATAGAGTTCTAACTAGTGCCAAGTCTACGTTATAGAGCCCTACCTGGAGCGAAGACTAACATATAGAGCAATATATTATGTGATGTCTAATTTACAGACCTATGCTAATGTCCAAGCTAATTTACAGTGGAATATCAGGTACCATATCTAATATGCAGGGCCATATCTCATGGCAATTATATGTACTTACCAAACTTCAGCTCTTTCTCTACCTCCATTCAGTAACCTCATTCACTAACCTGACTAGTAACAAATCTGAAAATAAAATCAATGGAAATGAAACCGCCAACACTAAGAAGCTCTAAGTATATTCCCAACTGTAGCATTTTATGGTACCAAAGCACCCTGCAATACTGGAAGCAATATCCTAGTCTGCAGTGTGTGGCCGCTACACTATGGGGTCTATTTACTAAGCAGTGTTAGGAGACAGAGTGAAAAGTGATAAGAAAGTGATAAGGTGCCAGCCAATCAGCTCCCAACTGTCATCTCACAGGCTGTGTTTGAAAAATGACAGTTGGGAGCTGATTGGCTGATACCTTATCACAGACTCATCACTTTTCACTCTGTCTCCTAACACTGCTTAGTAAATAGACCCCTAAGTCTGATAATAACGGGGTAATCAAATCGGATTATGTCATTTGGAAGATGACTGATAATGACCTGAGTGTGTGATCATGCTGCAAACACATATGTGAAGAACAATGGGTTTTGTAAGTGATCTGGTCATTCAGCCAAAGATCTCTATATCCATATCTGTACCCAGGCAACAACATAGGACTTTCACATCCTCAGTTTAGCCAATAGGCAGGACAATACACTGAGCATGTGTCTTTGGGGTAGGGAGGTGCAAGCTCGGATAGGTTCGAGTTTGCACGCCGAGTCCGGATTTTTCCCTCCAAAAAACGGGACTCAGAAAGAGGCAAAACGTCATCTTGCATGTACAAACATCATCATTCCTGTCCAGGAATGATGATGTTTGTCCATGCAAGATGACGTTTTGCCTCTTTCTGAGTCCCGCTTTTTGGAGAAAAATCCGAACTCGGCGTGCAAACTCGAACCTATCCAAGCCTGCACATCCCTACTTTGGGGTAATGTGCAGGTTTACAAAAGGTGGCGGGGTTACCCATAGCAACCAAATTTTAGCTACCATTTTCTAGAATGTACAAGAAAAAATGAGAGCCAGGATCTGACTGGTTGCTATGGGTCTGCTTCACTTCTGTAAAATCGCACTTTAGTAAATGTACCCCTTTGTCTGTTAAAAAGAGACCTAACCAGGGGACATGCCACCTGAAGATTCCTGTATGAAACTTAAAAAAATTCCACCACTGATAGATTTAAAGTTCTCATCACTATCCACTCTGGTACCAGGTCAGAAGAAACTGGAGTCTGATTCTGGTTGGTACAATCAGGGTACCAGTCTTTGATTTGCATTTAGGCTATTTTTCCTTTTTTTTTTTACTTTTTTTTTATTCTTTTCCTTTATAGGATACATTATTCTTATAATGGAGTGACATCGGTGAAATCAGCGCGTACAAGTCATCAAGATCATAACAACAGTCGAAACGCACAGAGAGGATTGCCCAGACACTTTGACAAGAATGCCTATGTGTGACAGATATTGGCACTGGTGGTAAAATAGTCAAGCTGGAAATTCCGCCAACCTCTGAAGCCAACTCATTGGCCAGGGAGCATAAAATCACCCAATTAGGTTGCTTGCCCCCTATGTGCCAGATGTGTGCTATGCACTATGCCAGCTTCTCCCCAGTAACAAGGACAGTTATTAAAGATAATTTGATGATAATCCCTTTTTACCGAGGCCAGACATCTGACAACCACACTACATGAAGCAGCTTCTATATGAATAGGAAAACCAATATTCTTTACTCAGTACCGTATATAAGAAGAGACTCCTACAATATCACTGATATTATACATGCTCCCTCAGATTATGGGGTCTATTTACTAAGCAGTGTTAGGAGACAGAGTGAAAAGTGATAAGGTGCCAGCCAATCAGCTCCCAACGGTCATTTTTCAAACACAGCCTGTGAGATGACAGTTGGGAAATGATTGGCTGGCACCTTATCACTTTTCACTCTGTCTCCTAACACTGCTTAGTAAATAGACCCCTAAGTAATTATATGATGAATTCAGTAACTAATTAAGCAAAAAAAACAGATAAGTCGAAAAAGATCACAATAAGACTTTTCTATAAACTCCTATACTGTATGAACACACAATGGGCGGGATGCATGAAGCATTGCATTAGGCCACCCTTCGCATGCATGCCGGCATTAATTACTCCGGTATGCATGAAGAAAATCACAGCTCTCTCGGTAAGAGCTGTTCTTTGCAAATGAGTGAATTTCGGGTTTTGTAATCGTACCGTCGTTCCATTATCTGCTAGTGGATACGCGGCTTTAGACCTGTATTTAGAATTCACCTAGTCCAAGTTCTAAAGACAGGTATGTGGACTATGGGAGTTTATAGAGAAATCAAATTTGTATATTTTATCTGCCTGTGATATTAAATAATTTAAATAATTAATAGTTATACTGTTTTGTTATAATAAACATACTGTATTGTTGTATATTGTATGATATATTCTGATCCTTCTCCTACATTTCTGTTAAATCTAGTCCTGATTTGTGAGCTCAGAGTACAAGTGTCAAGGAACAATCAATCAAAGTATTGATGCAGTGAACCTAGCGCTAATGGAAAAATAAATACTATGTCTGCATACCAGTGGTAAACTGAATTTATTAAATGAATATCACCATAAAAAGATAAACACAGTATAATAAAACAACAGGGATCAAAGGGCATAAACTTAGCTCCAATTCCAGAGTAAGAAAAATAAAAATTTAATTACCATGCAATAAAACAGTATCATGGTTACATATAAAGTTGAGTATATAAATAAATACAATAATCTCCAGTGTGATAGAGCAGCCAGGATAGGCTGCCTTGACAAAGAGCCATCCCGTTCGAAACGCATTGGCGTTGCTGTGCAGTTACCTACTGCCTGTATACAAGCCTGTGAGTGTCAGGAACAGGGTGGTGTCCGGAACCAGTTTATCACCCGGAGTAACACTATTTTATGCTATGAATTATTGTTTCTTTCAAATTGTGCTCTCAATGGAGCTATTCTGACCGCTCTATCACACTAGAGCTTATTGTATTTATTTATGTACTCAACTTTATACGTATCCATGATTTTTTTGCATCATAATTCAATTTGAAGTTATTTCTTGCTCTGGAATCGAAGCTAATTTTATGCCCTCTAATCCCTGTTATTTTATTATACTGCGTTATGTTTTTATGGTGATATTCATTTAATGAATTCGGTTTGCTACTGATATTCAGTCATAGTTTTTATTTTTCCATTAGCGCTAGGATTACTGCATCAAAACTTTGCTTGCTTATACTTTCTTGGGTAAGGGATACCCTAAATCAGTGACCACCAGCTGCTTTTGGGGTGTGCACAGGGATTTACCACTTACTTTTATGTTGAAGAACAATGTTCACACTCCAGAGTGATTTATACACATCAAACGGCTTATTTTGCATTGGGAGCAAAGCAGAAAAAATAGTGCAAGTAACTTTGCACCTTGGTAAAACCATGCCGCACTGCAGGATGAGCAGAGAGCTTTAGATGTGAGAGGGGTGTTTCCAAAGTCAAATAAATTGCAGTGCAAAAATAAAGCTGTTCAGCACTTGTAGTCTACATGCAACAGCAGCCAGTATTTACCCTGCATGCAAAAATAATACAAGTATTTGCACCCCTTGCATAGCAACATAGAACGTCCAGGTGCAAAATTACTGGCTTGTTATGCTTTGCTCTTACCTCAGAATCAGCCCCCAAGCATACAAATGTAACATAGCAGCTGTGTACAAATTCACAGCTGTGATGGCATTCGTGTACAATACTGAATCAGGCTCCTTATGGGCTCCAGTAACTTTAATGGGAATTAATAAAAGGGAGTTTATAAACAGAGGCTCTGATTCAGAGCGCTCGCTCTGAGTCAGGACAGCTTTTTTATTTTTTTTTTGGGAGCCGGCCTCACTACTAACATCACTTGTGATGTCAGCAGGGCCGCCCCCAAACAGCAGGCGTTCCTTCGGGAACACCTCTGTTTGGCTAGCCACCCCCCCCGACCCGCCTACCAAATGGGGCGAGCTGCCAATCAACATCGACAGCCACAACAATCAAAGTATTGATGCAGTGAACCTAATGGAAAAATAAATACTATGTAGTGATTTCTCGCTCACGCGTGCGAACTGCCCGGCCATCGACCCGCTTGCGAGCGCTATGCGCTCGCGAGCGGGTCTGAATCAGGCCCAGAGTGTGCAAACTTTTTGTTTTCTTTAAATCAGAGACAAACATCATAAACCGAACGCGTGCATGTCTTCTATAAAAAGGAAAACTGAATTTTTGCCCTACTTGTATTTAGGATAATTGTTCTTTGTTTCCTATATTCCATGTCAGTTTTGTCCAAGTAGTTCACGAAGAACTGCCCCACGTCACCATCAAGACTAGCAAGTGCTTAGCACTGATAGGCCAGTGTAACCCCACCAATGGCAAGTGCATTCAGTAGCTTTATATTAATTCCAGGGTCAGTCAGGACCAATGATAATATGTAGATATAGAAGTTTGCAGCCTTGAAAAAGGATTTGTTTGAAATGCTGGTGTTTAAAGACAAAAATGCACTCTTTAATAACAGGCAGTTCACTAAGACTAACCCTCTGTCACTGCTCTGTGCTAAATGTCCCTTCTATTTTTTGCTATCAATTGTTGCCATTTATTGTGGCCAGACCTGTATAGACTATAGCACACTTATTATAGTATGCACCTATATACATTTTTTTTTTTAGCAGTATTTATCTGTATTATAATATGGGGCATATTTTTGTACAATATGCTATTTGCAATAGGATATGCGGTTCGTATTATGTGGCCAGCAATAATGATCTTACCTGGGCAATGCACAGAATGTTCGTGTGGCGCTATGGAACCCTTATTGCACCTTATAAATAAAAGATAAGAACAACAATGACCAGAGATTTTGGGATGTGTTGGTTGTCTAAGAAGCCATATCCTTAATTAAACTGATTATAGCCGGACTTTACTGATTTGGGGGCTTTAGGTACTCTTTACAGTTCCAACAGATCATGGTTTACAGTGGTATAGAGAGCTACTGTACAATCATTAATTTTTCTAAGAAATTATTGCAAAATTTAATTTTTAATAGAACAAAGTGTATAGTTGATCAGAGGACATTTTAAAGAATATGATCAGATTCCTCTACTTTTATATAATAATCCCCTTTATAATTTCCCACATTTAACAAATTATTTTTAGTCCAATACTTATGCGACAAGCCTGACAATTATGTTGTTAAAAGCTATAGAACACAATTCTACCCTAGATATAATAGGTTACGGAGAAAACAAAAAGATACATAATACAATACAAACAATATGTGCATTATAAAATAGAAAGTACAATGATCTATAAAAGAGCACATTTCCTACACATTTGTTTAATGTTATTTTCAAGTGCAAAATAAAAATTCAGCCTGGATTCAACACCATCTACTCAACTTTGGATGTTTTTACAATTTTATTCAAATATAGGGATGCAATCAGTACTGTGCAATGAGATTGATTTAATCAAACAGACTAAACAGAACTTGTAAACATAAAACATACAGTTTCCTGTAAACAGAAAAAAATGAAATATTGAAATGACAAGAAAATTATTTAGTTTGGTCATAATGAAATCTTCACACATAGCGGTAAATGCTACGCAGAATATCCCCTGGATTATCATACATTTAATATATCTTTCATTGAGAAAATATACATATTTAGATATATTTTAGGTCATATATCCAATTAATAAAGAGCCATTAACTTACTCTATAACATTAATGACAACCAATGCTTTTTAATACTATTCATGCAGCTATTAATGGTATTTTGGAAGAGTCATGCCCTCAAAATTGTCTTTTATTTTTTGTGTGTATATATATAATTTTTTTTTTTTTCGGGGTGGGGGGGGATTTTGAGTTTCATTCAGAAATGCCCACTGGACGGCTGATAAGAGTATTTTCAAAAAAAGTAAAAGTCGCGTTGGATACGTTTTCAATAGATGTTCTTGACCTAATTCAGTCTTAAAAAGAAAATAATAAAAAAAAAAAATTAACACAATAACAGCATTTTTTGGAAAAAGTATATGGACAGATGTACTAAGCCTTGGAGAGTGATAAAATAAAGAGTGTTAAACTACTAACCAATCAGCTCCTAACTGTCATTTTGCAAACACGTGGGCCTCATTTATCAACAAGTGAAAAAAAATAGTTGCGTATGACAAATGGTGCTCCAACCAAATCAGCTCCCAACTGTCATTTTTCAAACAGTTGATAGCTGATTGGCTGGAGCACCATTATCATACGCAACACGTTTTATAGATCATTGTGAATTATAAAACTCATGGATAAATGAGCCCCTCAGCCTGTAACATGACAGTTAGGCTGGAACTTTCTCTCTCTCCACTTTATCACTCACTAATGCTTAGTACATCTCCCCCCTTACCCAGTTGATAAGCCTTGTGTTATGTTCATGTACATAGGAAAGTTAAGGCATGAGCGTTAGGGATTAGCAATTGTAGCCAAAATCCATTGGTATGGGGAGCTCCGTCTGTGCTAGAGGTTACTTGGTGAGACGCAGGCCAGGCAAGCCTGAAAACTATTTTGTGTGCATGCTGTTTGGAGTGTGGCTTTAGAACTTTTGTGGGTCATATGAAGAGAGCATGTTGTGTGTAGTATAATGACATCAGGTCACTGGTGGGATCGGGTGCAGATCATGTAACGCCATGTTAGGAGACATATAGTTCAGATATTGGAAAGATTGTCCATGTGGCAAATCAATAGGATTGTGGTTTTGTGCAACTGTTGCCATTGTTGTGTGGCTCTGAATCAGGTCTATTTTGTGCATAGAACTCGTGCCTCAAAAGTGAATTTGCTTTTAATACTAAGTACCACTTACTGTAGGTAGGAGCTATGTCTTGCATACAGAGTTGGGAATCCTATTAACCAGGTTTGAGTACTTAAATGGTTGTCCAGTAAATATGAGATAAAAAGCATGATTTTCATTAACAATAATTTCTGGATTTCCTAATTGGATATACTATGCTCAACGGGTCCTGAAATAGGACTTATCACTCAACAACAGGGACCTGTATAACGCACTTCTACCTCCAATAGGTATCACCAACATAAGGAGTATCATAGTATCATCCCTCATATAGATCACAACCTAACAAATATAAATAAAAAAAACCTTAAACACAGGTAAAACAAATACAATTAATTAAAATGAGCTGAGTCACTCTTAAAAAAAAAAAAAAAAAGTCCATTTGTATATTCCACACTGCCACCTAAAGGACACTTGCAGTACATCGTTCATAGAGTGCGCTGCAAAAAAAGATCCAGTTAAGATTCAATGAAACATAAAACAGCAATAATTATTTTCATACTAATAGCACATCGCTAATTTGTCTATGGAGGCTATCTGCTAAATAGTGTTTTGGTTTTTTTTTACTTAAAATAACTGAGTTTTAGTATAGCATTGTGGTAATTTAACAAAAAGAACAATATGGACACTTTCTAACAAAGTTAAAGAAGATGGAAAGCTTGGCCAAATAAATGTAATTGGTTCACAATGTTGTGCCAAGCGAGAGAACAAATTGCAGGAGCTGCAGTGGAGAATGGTGTACACTACTCTACATACATAAGCCTGGATTTTATGCTCTGTCTCTCACTCTATTTTCCCCTGTACATCTCTTTGGAAAAATGCTGGGAAACAATTGATTATTCAGTGACAGCCTTGTTAAAGGCCTTCAAACTCCCTGTATTACACTATATTAAAAGGACGAAGTGATGTCTACTGCACAGGCAGGAAAGGGTTACATGTTTCGTATGACTTCAAGTTCTGGATTGATGGGAAATGTTTGTGAGAGACCAGTAAAGATGTTGTATGCATACACCATGTGGGACTGCAACCAGGCTATTCAGTTCTTAGTATGGTAAGTACATTACCATTGAAATACTTAACCCCTCTATTCCCATCCATGCGCCCCAGCCTTAATTATTCAATACATCATCTAGGTCTTGAGGCTTTGGGGTATTTAACATTTTAAGAAAGTCCTGCCCTGCCCCTAAAAGTTGTGCATACTTAGCAGTGAGCCCCCTTCCCCTTGTGCCCTACCAAACTGCCCAAGACAACCAGCCCGGCAAACAGGTTGAGTGAACTGTGCAGTCCTAGAGGTTGAACGTTCGGTGATATGATAGGTGAGGGTGGTGATGGTGTTCGGATGGAAGGTTCCACACTTTGCGAGATCACTTGCCATACACGCTCTCATCACTGTAAGCCACGTACAGGAAACAATCCTCCTCATGGTTATCCTGAAGGCCAGAAAGATTTGTTAGGGTCCATAATGACAAACGGTTTAATAATTTGCTGCAAGCCTTTGCCGTTATGGTCTATGTGTTCTTACCTCGTAGAACTGCCGAACAGTCAAATGGGGCATTTGAATTAGCAGGGATAGCCACAAAAGTACAGGCATTCCCAGTGTTTCTCCAGCACATCGCCCCCACCAGCACCTTCACAACTTTTCCCTCGCACCCCATAGTGGTGCGCAGGAAAATCTGCGATGTTGCTGTACCATCGCGAGTACTCATTCCTGGTCATTAGAGTCTTGACTTTATAACATACAGCTGCCCTATATAATTACCCTAATATAGCTACACTGTCTCCCGGAAATACCCCATGTCTAAGCCTAATATTTATTTTTACATAGAAATAATCTTTTTAAGTCACAGGGTAGTTCTATCTCACATAACTGAGCACTCAGGCCAGATGACCAATGACCGTCACCAGTTATTTCCAAACCAAACATTTAAGCATGTTCGAATATTACCAAGAAATTTGTGGGGATAGCAATCATTTTATGACCGAATGTGAACTGGGCCAATCTGTTGATACTGTGTATATGGTCAGCAGAACCCAAATGTTGTTATAGCACAGCTGACCCAGAGACCACCTAATAGCGTTATCATACATATGCACTAAGACATACCCTAATTCATTGGTTCCCAAACTGGGTTCTGCAGCACACTAGCAGGGGTGCCAGTGGCAGGTGGTCCACACCAAATTAAAATTATTTGGACTGGTATATTGTAGACTGGCACGCTCATGCCAGTTTCCTTAGTGAGGCAGGACATTTACACAGTCTGGACTACTTTATACATATTGGGCATCCTATACCCTCCGGCATTTGCCCTCCATTCCCATCATCCTCATTATCTACATGGCATCTTAAAACACAGTCCCGGTAGACATCAATGAAAGCAGGGTCCCCTTGCCCACCCCTGGATGAATTCTACCTCCATCCAGCCTCCCCCATGTTAGTTCCATGCTGTCTATGTCTCTGCTACCCTCAATGTGCGTCATCAGATTTGTGCTAGACTGTCTCCAACCTCTATGTGCACATGTCTCCTCATGTGTGCCTCTATGAACCCCCTCCTTTGTGTGTATGTGTCCCAATTTCCGCCCCCCACCACATCTATTACTAATCCATTGTATCCATCTACTCCCACAACCACTGTCCACGTCCATCACACCTTCTCTCCTCTACATGGTCTTCCATCTTGCTCTTTTGGTCAATGATAGCTGCTAATCACAAGTTACATGGACAAACAGAGGAGTAGACGTGTCCAAAACCTCACAGCTTAACCAAACGATCACAGGGAAACACAACTTTCTTATTTTAATATTTTTTGCTAAGTATTTCAATAGGGGCGGGATATACTAAACCTCGCATCCACGATGCGGTTACAGCCCGCCACTTATCGGGTACATACTGACATTAATTACGTTAAGAAAGCTGCTAAGAAACCCATAGGACTCTATTGTAAAGATGGCATTGCCCACTGGGTCCAAGCTCTGGGATGTATCGTATTCCGGACCTTTGTAAATATGGAAATGCAGCCAGACCTCTGAAAACGACATTTCTGAATTTTTACCACATTTTCATGCTTAGTACATTCCGCCCAATGGAACATTTGGCCTAAGGGTGTGGTGAAAAAAATATGCTGTGATTCTCCAATAAAAAGTGACCTAACGTTAATGCTTTTGCCTACATTAGATGCCAGTGATCTTACAGTATAGACAAGCTTAGCCGTGACCTAACTCTTACATAACTGCCTAACACTTATAATATCTCACCTAGCTGTCCCATGGTTAATCCCTAGTTCTGTCACCTCAAGCAACTACTTATTGCTCAACCCTTATGTTGTTACAGCATAATCCAGAGTAATTATTATTATTAATCATTAACAGATATTTATACACATTATTCAGCACTTTACAGAGAATGTTTCAGCCATTCCCATCAGTCCTTGCTTATTAATTATGCCCCTATATTCCCTATCACATGGCAACACATGCACACTGGGGTTCATTTTTTTTTTTGTTAGAAGCCAATTAATTTAGCCATATGTTTTAGGAGTGAGGAAGAAAACTGGAAGAAACCCACGCAAGCATGGAAGAACATACAAACTCCACTTAAGTTAGAAATTGCCCAATAATTGAACTCATTACCTTAGCTCTGCGAGGCAGTAATGCTAACCACTATGCAAACCATGCCTCATGAGCGAACACTAAAGTTGTTATAAAAAAGGTACCTGTGGTTTTACTTCCTGACAAGAGCTTACTTTAATCTTATCACATTTCCTGCATCATTCACAAGTGTTGTACAGTACTGCGCAAAAGTTTTGTGCAGGTGTGGAAAAAATGTAAGAAAAAAAAAAGTGTTAATAGTTTATTTTTAATCATTTTACAAAGTGCAAAGTGAATGAACATAAGAGAAATCTAAATCAAATCAATATCTGGTGTGACCACCCTTTGCCATCAAAACAGCATTAATTCCTCTAACACTTGCACACAGTTTTTGAAGGAACTCAACAGGGAGGTTGTTCCAAACATCCTGGAGAACTAACCACAGATCTTCTCTGGATGTAGGCTGGCTCAAATCCTTCTGTCTCTTCGTGGCAACCCAGACAGACTTGATGATGTTGAGATCAGCGCTCTTTGGGGGCCATATCATCACTTCCAGGATTCATTGTTCTTCTGTACGTTGAAGGTAGTTCTTAAAGACATTGGCTGTATGTTTGGGGTTGTTGTCCTGCTGCAGAATAAATTTGGAGCCAATCAGACATCTCCCTGATGGTATTGCATGACGGATAAGTACCTGCCTGTATTTTTTAGCATTGAGGACACCATTAATCCTGACCAATCCTCAGCTCCATTTGCTGAAATGCAGCCCCAACCTTGGAAGGAACATCCACCATGCTTCACTGTTGCCTGCACACACTCATTATTGTACTGCTCTCCAGCCCTTCAGCGAACAAACTGCCTTCTGTTACAGCCAAATATTTCAAATTATGACTCATCAGCCCACAGAACCTGCTGCCATTTTTCTGCACCCCAGTACCTATGTTTTCATGCATAGTTGAGTCCCACTGGTTTCTGCCAGTTCTGAACTGATGGCACTGCTGGACATCTTCCGATTTAGAAGGGAAGTAAGCATGATGTGTCTTTCATCTGTTGCACTAAGTTTCCTTGGCTGACCACTGAGTCTACGGTCCTCAATGTTGGACGTTTCTTTGTGCTTCCTCAAAACAGCTTGAACAGCACATCTTGAAACCCAAGTCTGCTTTGAATTCTTTGCCTGGGAGAGACCTTGTTGATGCAGTATAACTACCTTGTGTCTTGTTGCTGTGCTCAGTCTTGCCATGGTGTATGACCTGTGACATGAAACAGTCTTCCACAACCTCACCTTTGTAGCAGAGTTTGGCTGTTCCTCACCCAGTTTTAAGCCTCCTACACAGCAGTTTCTGTTTAAGTTAATGACTGTGGGCCTGATTCAGTAAGGATCACAAGTTCTAAGACGCATGTAGTCGGACGATTTTTGCGATCTGCACATGCATCGCAGTGCGCAAGCTAGCTACTGTGATCGGGAATGAGATCGCAGTGTGTACGCAGACCCATCGCAGAGTGATTGACAGGAAGTACCGTTTGTAGGTGGTGGGGGAGTCGAGTGAACACAGGCATGTCAGTGCGTTTGAACGCCGTTATAGGGGCGTGCATAATTAAGCCCCTGCAACGGCATACGCAGCCTGAGCTCTAGATACCGACAAGAGGTTTAGCAATTTCTGAGTGACGTCTGACCTGCCTTAATTGTGCGTGAGGCTCCGATGGTACGGATGTTTTCGCAGACTTGCAAGTTGCGAGTAAAGGGAAGTGGGCACCTTTATGTTGTGCTGCGGCAGCATTGTGAGCGCAGTCATTCGCATAATTTTGCTGCAGATCTGCGTACACACTTGCTGCCGCAATCGCATCAGCAATCCTTGCTGAATCAGGCCCTGCGTCTCAACCTAGATATGAAAAATATGAGATATGGTAAGAACTTACCCTTGTTATCTCTATTTCTACGAAGTCCATAGGGTTCCACAGGATACCTTGGGGTATAGGTGTGACGTCAGTCATCGGGCACCAAAGAGTTAAGCTTTCAGCCTCCCAGGATGCACTAGGTCCCCCTCCTATACCCCGCCCCCGAGCCAAGGCATCTCAGTTAGTTACCAAGCCATAGGCCGGAGGAGGAAAAGGAAGAGAGAGAACAAAGATCTGGACACATACAAGAATCACATTCTCACTAGAGGGAGACGGAAAACCGGTGACCAGAGCAAAGCCCATCTGCAGCACAGGTGCGACAGGGCGGGAGTCCTGTGGAACCCTATGGACTTTGTAGAAATAGAGATAACAAGGGTAAGTTCTTACCATATCTCATATTTTCTACTTCAGGGTCCATAGGGTATCCACAGGATACCTTGGGGATGTCCCAAAGCAGTATCCTTTAAGGGTGGGGACGCTCCTGTGCAGAAAGGAGAATCCGCCGCCCCGAAGGAAGCATCCTGAGAGGCGAAGGTGTCAAACCTGTAATACCTCACGAAGGTATGGACAGAGGACCACGTAGCAGCCTTGCAGATCTGGACTGCAGAGGCACCACGTCGAGCTGCCCACGAAGGACCCACAGACCTAGTGGAATGAGCCTTCACAGAAGGAGGAACCGGCAGGCCTTCATGAAGATAAGCTTCAGAAATAGCCATACGGATCCAGGCTGCCAAAGTTTGCTTTGAAGCAGGCCAACCCTTTTTACGGAAGCCATAGAGGACAAACAAAGCGTCCGACTTCCTAAACGAAGAAGTGCGGTCAACATAAGTCCTTAAGGCCCGCACAACATCCAAAGAGGCCTCACCCACGGAAAGACCCGGTGAGTTAAAGGCCGGAACAACGATTTCCTCGTTAACATGAAACTGGGAAACAACTTTGGGAAGAAACTCGGGCCGAGTGCGGAGCACTGCCCTGTTCCCATGAAAAACCAAGAAAGGGGGTCTACAAGAAAGAGCCCCTAACTCAGAAACACGTCTGGCCGAAGCAATAGCCAGAGGGAAAACAGTCTTAGCTGTTAGCCATTTAAGATCCACTGAGCCCAGTGGTTCAAACGGCGGTCCTTGGAGAGCCCTCAGGACCACAGCCAAATCCCAAGGCGCCATAGGTGGAACAAAGGGCGGCTGAATGCGGACAACACCTTGCATAAAGGTGCGCACATCCGGGATTGTAGCAATCCTACGGTGAAACCAAACAGACAGGGCCGAAACCTGTACCTTCAAAGAAGCAAGGCAAAGCCCATGATCTAGTCCCGCTTGTAGGAAGGCGAGAATGCGAGACAGACGAAACTCCCTCGGTGCATAACCTCTCGGTCGACACCACTGGAAGAACGTATGCCACACGCGATGGTATATCCTCGCGGAAGACGGTTTCCGAGCTCGCAACATGGTACGCACCACAGAGCTGGAAAACCCCCGGGACCTCAGCATGGCCGTCTCAACAGCCACGCCGTCAAAGACAGCCGCGTCAGGTCCGGGTGAAGACAAGGACCCTGAGACAGAAGGTCCGGTCGTAGCGGCAACCGCAGAGGACTGTCCACGGACAGACCCTGAAGGTCTGAGAACCAGTGCCGTCTGGGCCACGCGGGAGCTATCAACAGGAGCGTCCCTCCTTCCGGTTTGAATTTCCGGATTACCCGTGGAAGAAGGGAGACCGGAGGGAACAGGTATGCGAACCGGAATGTCCACCGGACGGACAGAGCATCCACCAGAGACGCCCCTTCGTCTCTTGTGCGAGACCCGTACACCGGCAACTTGTTGTTGTGCCGGGACGCCATGAGGTCGATCTCTGGAAGACCCCACCTGTCCACCAGCAGTTGAAAAACGTCCGGGTGCAGGGACCATTCCCCCGGATGAACGTCCTGGCGACTTAGAAAGTCCGCCTCCCAATTTAGCACTCCCGGGATGAAGACCGCTGATATGGCCGGAAGATTGCGCTCCGCCCAAACCAGGATCCGAGAGACCTCTACGAGAGCCGCCCGACTGCGGGTTCCTCCTTGCCTGTTTATGTAGGCCACGGTGGTAGCGTTGTCCGACTGGACCTGTACCGGGTGACCCTGGAGAAACCGATGTGCCTGCTGGAGAGCATTGAAGACCGCACGGATTTCCAAGATATTTATGGGAAGCTCCGCTTCTGTCGGCGTCCACCTGCCCTGGAACAAGTGTGGACCCAAAACCGCTCCCCAGCCCTGAAGACTGGCGTCCGTTGTCAACAGGACCCAATTTGGAACCCAGAACGGACGTCCCTTGTTGAGGTGGGTCGTCTGTAACCACCAAGCAAGGGACAGGCGAACCTCCGGGGTGAGCACAATCGTCTGGGACTTCAGAGACTGAGGCAGCCCGTTCCATTTGGACAGGATCAGGTGCTGCAGAGGTCTGGAGTGAAACTGGGCGTATTCCACCATGTCGAACACCGACACCATGGAGCCCAGTAACCTCATTGCAGAGTGTAGGGACACCCGGCGGCTGTGCAGACAACTGCGCACCCTTGACTGTAAAGCAGAGATCTTGTCCTCCGTCACAAAGATCCTTTGCTGTCCCGAGTCCAATAAGGCTCCAAGATGCAGAATCCTCCGAGACGGGATTAGAGTGGACTTCTGCCAGTTGATTAGCCAGCCGTGCCGTTGCAGCAGTGCAATGGTCAGGTCCAAGTGGCGTAACAGGAGCTCTGGAGATCCTGCCACCAATAACAGGTCGTCCAAGTACGGCAACATGCGGACTCCCTGCAGCCGCAGAGAAGCCGCCATGACCGCCATCACCTTGGTGAAAACCCGTGGTGCTGTCGCCAGGCCAAAAGGTAACGCCCGAAACTGGAAGTGGTCGCTGCGGATTGCAAACCTGAGGAACTGTTGATGGCGCAAAAGAATAGGGACATGCAGGTATGTCCAATGTCCAATGACACCATGTAGTCCCCAGGTTCCAGCGCCAGAATGATGGACCGTAGGGTCTCCATCCGAAACTTCGGTACCCGCAAAGACCTGTTGAGTGCTTTGAGGTTGAGAATCGGACGATACGACCCATTGGGTTTCTGTACCAAAAAAAGATTTGAATAGAAACCCTGGCCCCTCTGGGAGAATGGAACAGGCACTATAACTCCAGCCTGGAGCATAGTGTGCAATACCTTCCACAGCTCCGTAGCCTTGTTCCGGTCTGATGGTAGACCCGTGGTGAAGAATCGAGCCGGGGGTCTGTGCCGGAAGGAGAGGGCGCACCCGTGGGAGACCACCTCCAGAACCAAAGTGTCTGTCGTAGTGGTCGACCAACACTGGGCGAACTGCAGCAGGCGGCTTCCCACCCTGGGATCCCCCAAAGGGAGGCCCGGACCGTCAGGCCGCAGGCTTGTCATCTGGCTTGGGGGCCGGACGTCTGGTACTCCATGCCTGCTTCCGGGGCTTGACCGATTTCTTAGGGCCAGCCTGTCGAGGAAACAACTGTGGTTTGGGCCTGCCCTGGGCCCTAGATGACCGAAAGGACGATGGTCCAGAACCAGAAGGAGCAGCGGCCGACGGGAGACAAGCCGATTTGGCTGCCGCCAGCGTGGCCACAATCTTATCCAGATCCGGACCGAAGAGAACTTCTCCGGTAAACGGCAACGCCTCCAGACCCTTTTTGGAATCTGCGTCCGCCTTCCAGGATCGCAGCCACAAGGTGCGATGAGCAGCTACCGCTGCTGAAGAAATCCTAGACACCAGAGTACTAATGTCTAGGGCCGCCTCGTTGATGTAGGTGGCCGAATCACGGAGATTGCCAATCAACTCCGCCTGTTCGGCCGGACAGTCGGAATCAAAAGAAGCCTCTAATGAATCCGCCCAGCGCTCCATCGCCCTGGCAACCCAGCAAATGGCCATAGCCGGCCGTGCTGCCCCCCCCGCAAGGGAATAAGCGGATTTCAGGCAGATCTCCACCTTGCGGTCCGTAGCGTCCTTAAGGGAGGACATGGATGGCATCGGCAATGTGGCACTACGGACAAGACGGGTCACGTGAGAATCCACCTGTGGAGGGGATTCCCACTTTGCAAAATAATTATCCGCGAACGGATAAGCCTCCGCCAGGCGTCTCTGCGGCTGGTATCTTTTGCCAGGCTGTTTCCACACCTCCTCTAAATGGTCCACCAACTGACCCGAAAGAGGAAAGACTGTGGCATCGCCCTTCACATCTTTGAAAAAGGCATACTTAGATTTAGCCGCTGGGGGAACTTCGTCCTCAATCACCAAGGCTGTGCGGACCGCCCGAATAAGTCCAGGAATATATACTTTGGACTTAGCATCAGCGTCCTTAGCATGGAGAGGTTCCTGATCGTAAGGATCCAGAATCTCCCCATCATCAGACGTCCCCTCGTCATCCTCATAAGGAGCCGACAGACGCCACCTGCCGTTTATGCGGCCGCATCTCAGACTCCCCTTGCAACACATCCGACAAGTGCTGTACAGAACTCGTCAGGGAGTTAACCCACGCTGGCTCCTGAGAAACCGGGAGCGGGGAAATAGGGAGACTGTGGGGTACCACCAATTGTCGTGGGAAACCCTGCATGGGTGACGACACCACTGACTGCTGGGACAAACCCATCGGTGTAAACGCGGGCTGCGGAGCTAACTGGCCCACTAAGGCTGTAAGCGCTTGAGCGAAACAAGCCCAGGGCGGCTCCTGTACCGGTGCAGTAACCGTAAGAGGCCGCACCATAGACAAACACTGCTGGCAGAGGCCCTCCGCGCTACCCTCCCCCTCCGCTAACGGTACTTTACACGTAGTACACTATAGCCGGAGGGGAAAATCACTTTCAGACATGATGGCACCACGTATGTGACCCCTCTCACCAATTATATATTTAAGAGGCGAGAGACCACCCTGCAGCACTGCACCGCAAGGGCTTAGCAGAAAAAACAGGGACAGTATAAAGCTGACAGTTTAGAAAAAAAGTTACAGGCAGCAGCGCTAGCACAGTCACATACAATGCAGAGAAATAACAATTCCTGCACTAACAGCGCTGATCACTCAACTACACAGACACAGGGCCTGGTAGGACACAGCGCTGCATACACAGACCTGACCACAGCGGAGGAGAGGTATGCGGGGGGACCCAGACCACGATGCTTCCAATGCAGGCTTCCAGCAGCGTTCACCATGCTTCAGAAAAGATGGCCACCGAGGAGCAGAGAGAAGGCTGGCCTGGGGGAGGAGCGCTGACACAGGGCCAGTCAGCACAGTGCAGAGAGGGCTGTGTGCAGCGGGGGAGGCGCCGGCTGTGAGACAGGGAAGGCGCGCTCCCCTGGCATGCATTTAACCCCTGGGACGCCGCAGCGCTACCGCTCTGCTGCGGTCCGCTGTCCCAGGGGGTAGTGGAAGCGCAGGTTGGTCGCCTGGCTCCACGCTGCAGCCAGTCCCCAGGGAGCCCCCTGCCTGGGGACTTAGGACCATGTGATCAGCGGGGACCCCCCGCGGGACCCCGCTGCTTACCTCTGTCCCCCTTGAATCCGGCCATGGTCCGGAACATCTGGGGTCACCGCTAGCTGTGACCCCAGATGTCCACCAGCATCCCCGGATCAGTACCGGCGTTCTGGTACCGGCGGGGTGTAGGGAAGACAGCATGGACGTCAGGACTGACTGTCCATGCTGTTCATCCAGATGTGCAGCCACAGCTGCATGAAGAAAAAGCTTCAGGGGCTCTTCTAAGCCCCCCTCTAGCAGGTGCCTCCGACTCCGGCCGGGCACCAAACGAAAATGAGATGCCTTGGCTCGGGGGCGGGGTATAGGAGGGGGACCTAGTGCATCCTGGGAGGCTGAAAGCTTAACTCTTTGGTGCCCGATGACTGACGTCACACCTATACCCCAAGGTATCCTGTGGATACCCTATGGACCCTGAAGTAGAAAGTTGATCATTATCACCTGTTTGGTATGATTGGTTAATCATACACCCAGGGGAGTAGCGAGGGTGGTTCCAGTGGAGCATGTGCTCCGGGCGCCAAAATGGACAGAGGGCGCCATCCAGGGTTCCAGAATTCATGGGGTGCTGCACAGTGTGACGCCCACCTGTTAGTTTTATCTTGATTTGTTTGCTCTATATTCGAAATACAGTAAATTATGAATCTGAGATCCGTTTTTACATTTCATGCTCCCTCAAGCTGCCCAGATTACTTCCCCTTCAGTCCTCCCTCCTCTGTGATCATCTTCTGTCACCTCCCCTTTCCTGTCAGATTAATTAAATTCACTTCTCAACTCTTTAATTGCCTTCCCTCTCTACCCTGTGATTGGCTCTTTGCCCCTGTCCACTCCTTTCTTATTGTCTTCTGTCACCACCCCTCTCCTCTACTTTTTTTATTGGCTTCTGTCACTGGCCCTCTCTGATTGGCTTTGCTCCTCCCCTCTCCTTTCATTTTGGCCTCTATCACCTCCACTCTCTGATCAGCACTTTCCTCTCCCCTCTTCTGTTTGATCCCTTCCCTGCTTCTCTCTTCATTCATTCATTATGCTTCAATGGACTTAGGGCCTGATTCAGAGCCGCTCGTAAGCGGCCGCTCGTTCGCTCTGAGCGATGTTTGCCCAACTGCGCATGCGTACGGATCGTTATACGTATGCGCGAACCAGTCAGTGCGGTCGAAATTCATGTGCTTGCAAAATAGCGAATGCCTGATAATTTGAGTGACAGGAGGAGGCGTATGTGGGTGGTAACGGAGGAAGGTGCTTGAAAACGGGGAGTGGAGATCCGAACGCAGGCATGCTTAAAGGTCAAAACGGGCGTTTTAAGGGTGTGCATAATTAAAACAGCAGCGTCATTGACCACGTCACTGGGTTTTTTTATAGCCAGAACTGCTCGCAAAATTGTGGTAGCAAAAACCAACCACAAGAATAGCGAGCAGTTCATACCCTGTTCGATGTACTCAATTAATCTAATAAATAGCGGACATGACGTAGGATGCGAGCGGCCAGGGGGCGTATTTTTTCAAAAAACGACCGCAAGTTTTGTTCGCTCGTTCAGACCTAGAGGCGTGAACAGACTGCAAAGAGCGAACGGTTCATTTGAATAGTCACCCCTATTTTCTGGACGAGCGAGCGCTAATTGCGTCCGGCTCTGAATCAGGCCCTTAATACTTACACATCTGAGGTAAAATCCTAAACTTCAATTATAAAGGTATGAGTTTAAAAAAAGTCACTGCTTTGCTATTTAAAGTAATGGTGATATTCCCAGGCATGACCACACAGTGTTATTTGAAAGGAGACCTGAAATAATAATAATGGTGGTAGACAGAACATGATTAGTAGTAGTCACATTAATATAGGTAGAATGTAAATTTGCAAAGTGGGAGCATAGCTGAGAATGGAGCTTCCCATAGGTGTTCCCACTCCAGTGATAGCTGCTCGGGGCCGTAATTGCAGTAATAAGCTGTGCACCCTGTGGAATCTCACTCTAGCACATGTACTCTGTCAATTTAAGTTAAATGATCAGAATATATAATACAATTTCCTCTATTGACTGATAACAATGATTCAAAGGAGATAAAAGTCAGATCCTGGGAGCTATACATAAATAAAGCAGTGCTAAAGGAGCTACCCGTTAATGTCAGATCAACAAAGCATTTTATTCCCCCAATGGGACCTCAATGCCCAGCGTGATACAGCCACTGTTTGCTGTTTTTCTCTTCACTTCAGTATTCCCCCACAGGCCGGCCATACCCCACTGGCACAGTTCAGTACAGGGAGGGGGGGCGCTATGACATGCACTTTCTCCAGGTGCCATGGTTCCACGCTACTCCTCTGCATACACCCGACTATAATCCTACAAAGTCCCTGACTTGTGCAGTGTACCTAGAAGAACTGATGCGGTTTTGAAGGAAAAGGGTGGTCACACCATATATTGATTTGATTTAGATTTCTCTTCTGTTTATTCACTTTGTAGTTTGTTAATTGATAAAACTAAACTACTAACAGTTCTATTTTTGAAAGCATTCTTAGTTTGCAGCATTTATTCCACCCTTGCCTAAAACTTTTGCACAGTACTGTAGCTCAGTTTAACAAAATGAAGTTCTAAGGCAATGACTGCCGCATTGCCCCCTATTTATTACCTTGTTGTATTCATGCCTCCAGAAGTTTGTATGTGCAGCTCCTGACCTGTTAAACATACTCCCAGGTTTTATTAGATTAGCCACTAGTCTGCAAGGCTGCCACTGTACCCTCAAAACTTCACTCAAGCCTATCAGTCCTGACAACTCCTCTGTCTTTGCTACCATCTCTAATCCCCACTTAGTGCCAACCTATGTGTCTGCCAATTCCCTCTAGGATATAAGCTCTCATTAAATGGACTGGATCTTACATTCTATGATCTGCTTATATTCAGTTAACAACTTAAAGTTGTGAACTGTAAGCTCCAAAAGGGGAAGGGGCAGAAACTAATTGCATATATTCTCTGTACAGCACTGAGTAAGTTAGTGCCATCATGTAAATAAAGTAGAATAATAATGGTAATTGCTGTTGAACTCTCGAACTTGAGGTAGTTCTCCCTGACTCTCGGTAGAGCAGGGAACACTCCCACTTCCTTTGTTGCGAGCGATATCATCCAGCCCTCACCCATGATGCAGTGTTTTGTGTCATAACACAGAAGGGGCAGGGCGATGATCCAATGAATGGTATCACCACACCTCCTGCACTTGCTACTTGGAACTCCCCCTCTGCCAAAAGTTGTCAAGTGCGTGATACTTCATAAAGCTTCCTTAGATAAAATGTTACCTCATACAGTTGCCCCATGGTAGCACTGGTGGGGGGAATGGTGTTGTTGACAAAAAAGAAGAGTGCGTCTTCAGGGCGAAGGTGAATCCGCTTCCTGATTAGGAAGTAAAACTGTCCAACTGGAGGTGATCAAAAGAAAAATAAAGTCACATAATATACTAAGACAAAAACATACTAATACAAAAACAAAGTACATACAATGCAAGCAATACACCCACTTTTGTCAGTGATCGCGGTGAGTGGAAAAAATTGTGGGTCCCAGGGACCCCTCACTTTAAAAAATTGGGGTCCTACACCACTTTTTCTGGGTCCCATTACAAATTATTGGAGTTGAGGGCAGGCACCAGTTGGGACTGTGCTGGGGGGGTATATAGCAGCGAGAAGTTGGGGTAGAGCTGCAGCTATAGGTGAGTAAGGGCAGGCAGGGCTGGGGGTAGGGAGGCGTAAGTGCAGACAGTTGATGCGACAGTGCTGGGGGGCATGAAGGGTACTAGGGGCAGGTTGTGTGAGGGGCAATGGTTAATAGCAGCTGGCGCAGTACTTGGGGGGTATGGTGGGGGTTAGTGGCAAGCAGTACTTGGGGTAAGTAGGGGGCGAGGGTAGATAACAGCTGGGGCAGTACTGCGGGCAAGGAGGAGGTTACAGACAGGAAGTGCTGGGTGTAGGGAGTGACCAGGGTAGATAGCAGCTAGGGCAGTACTGGGGGAGGGGCAAGGAGGGGGTTAGGGGCAGAGTTGGGTCAGGATAGCAGCTAGGGCAGTACTGGGGGGGGCAAGGAGGGGGTTAGGGGCAGAGTTGGGTCAGGATAGCAGCTGGGGCAGCACTGGGGGTAGAGAGGGGGCAAGTGTAGATAGCACCAGGGGCAGTATGGGTGGCATATAGGGGAAAAGAGTTGTTAGCAGCTAGAGCAGTACTGGGGGCAAGGAAGAGGTTGGGGGCAAGCAATACTGGGTGTATGGAGTGGTAAGGGTAGATAACTAGGGCAATACTGGGGGGCAAGGAGGGTGTTAGGGGCAGGCAATAGTTAGGATAGCAGCTGGGGCAGACGCTGCGCATACGGCCTGTGGGAGACGCCGCATGCCCATTGGCTGTGGGAGACGCCGCGCATACAGCCTGGGGGAGACGCCGCGTGCCCATTGGCTGGGGGAGACGCCGTGTGCCCATTGGCTGGGGGAGACGCTGCAGCTCAGCCATTGGCTACAGCAGCACAAACAGACTCAGCGGGTCCTACAGGACCCGATCAGTTTTAAAATCTGGGTCCCCAGGTTGCTGTAGCGCGTAAAAACGCGCTATAGCGCGTATTTTGCGAACCCTGCTTTGTGGTATTTTAAAGTGGATATTTATTCCAAATCACTTATTGTATAAACACACAAGATTGCAACACTATCTATGCCACCTTATTCCTAGATTACTAAACAATTGTTGACAGAGACTCTGAACTCAGCATGTAAACAGTGAGAGATGTGGCAACATGCGGGAGGGAGTATAGTTCCATACCAGTGAGGTCTGATGGTACTAGGTATTTCCTCTTGTCCAAGTCAGGAACTCGAGCTTTTGGAGCCTTTTCTACAATGACCTAAAACAAGAAAAATAATAATTCCCCATATACACAGAATATGAATGTGAAAATTATGATGGGACAAGCTGACACCTGACCTATCTAAATCATGTCATTAAAATGTGTTAAATAACGTTTGTATCCAAAGCTGCACATTCATTTCATTCATAAATAATACTTACATACATTACCTCTGCATTGATAAATGCATGGATATTCCACCTTCTAAAATAGGTAACCAAAAATAACAGGCCTGCGGGTTCCTTTAGCAGAATCTTCTATGGTCTCAAAACTCTGATACTGTATGTAACAGAACCAGATTTCTTTATATACGATATATATATATATATATATATATATATATATATATATAGATATATATATATATAGTTTAATTTAAGAATTTTTATAAACTACCGCCAGGCTGTCAACACAGTACGACCCGCTGAAAAACAGCCCTGCTCAAGTGACAGATTTGTTTTGCCACAATGTGGTGAGCCCATTTTAATGGGGCTTTGACTGTCTCATCTAGGATTTAAATACGGCCCTGCATTTAAGACACATTGTGCCAGATGCCAACAGGGCTTATTCGGGAACATAACAGCCGGAAGCACACAAGGCACGATGGTATCATAACTCCAACGCCCTCATACACACAGGTGTCCCTTGACTGTTTGAAAAGAACATGAATTTTTCTGTTTATGTCAAGGTGACCGTCTACATGACAAATAGGATTTGATCAAGCAGAGGTTTCCTGTTCATATAAACAATATTTAAAGACCTCATGTTTTCCTTCTAATACCCCTTTAACACATACATCAAAATCCCGAGTTATTGCAAGTGTACAAGCACCGACCGGGGATATTGGTAGGTATGAAAAGAAACAATCCGGGACAAACACCCTGCTCTTTACCAACGGTCGTGCTAAGACCCGGGAATTTGCCAGCTTGATAGAACCAGCAAAATCCAGGATCTTAAGCATGAAAGGGGTCTAAGTCAGGTGCTATTGCTGTAAAGGATATTTAAATTATTTAGACCACTACATAATATCTGCCAAATATCTTCTCAAAAGATTTTTATACCAGATATAAACACGTATACTGGCAATGTACAATATATATGCACATGGTAAGATTCTCTTATACACGATGAGGAGCCAGGTTTCTAGCAGCAGCTGTACACCTTATGTAATATATAAGGGGTTAAATATAACACAAGGACAGGATGATCCCTCCCCTCTCATTGCAGTGCTGTTTCTGGGAGAGGAGGAGCAATGTGTGTGCACCATCCCTCCCCAGGGTACAGATACAGCTGGGGGTGCACGCCATGGTCTCACCTCCTCCATATCTGATCTCCATAATACAGTCTTTATATTCCCCAATAGCTGGTGGTAGCAGATATACATTATACACAATGCCACACCAGCATAGTACACATGGCAAGCGCCATGTCAGTAAGCCAGACACATATGGCATTCCCATTTACATCCTCTATAACCCCTAGGTATGGTATATGATGTACTAAAAGAACACTCCGAGACATGCCATGGTCACTCCTATATATAGTATGTGACAGCGGATAAACATGAGCAAAATCACAACTCTAAGCGATTCACTGGCCAGTTAAATTGGCCATTCTACCATTGCATGCTACTAATATCCTTTTACTCACCTACAGTACCTGTGTACATGAGATGATGATTGTGCTAAAACATGATCTTTGATAATAATAAATGATAATAATAATAATAATAACATAAAGCTGCTGTAGGGAGCAGTATAACACACCTAATGAGAAAGGCCTAGTATTGTCACTTATTGCCGTGGACCCATTGTGCATCACATTCAACACAATGGCTATCTCCATATTGAGAAAAACAGTATATGTGTGTGTGTGTGTGTGTATATATATATATATATATATATATATATATATATATATACACACACATACTGACTGAGAGGTTTATAGTGCAGGGAAGATCCATAAAGAATGTAGGCTGCAGAAGGCACGTACCCGGCCCATACTCACCGGTACCCTGTCTGGGTATTTCTTTCTGATTTTCTCGCCCTCCTTCTTCCTGTACTCGTAAGGATGATCCTCCTTATACTGAAATTTCATGGCTGCTAATGCCCCGGGTTAATGTGCCCAGCTGATCAGTCCCTTTACACCTCCGTCTATACCAGTCTCTGCTGCTACAGTACAGAGGCAGGAGCAGTGTGACGTCATCAGAAACACGCCTTTGGGCGGGGCCAGTCTAGCCAAACAAAGGGCAGCTCATGTTAACCCCTCCTCTGCTGCAGTGCAGTCAGTCACTTCTCAGCTGCTCCATCTGTTGTGGAACTACAGTTCCCAGCATGCCCGCCAGTCACAGGTTTATAAGGCATGTTCTGCTTATTGCTAATTCTGTTAGCTCAGGATACTTCCACCTGGTGACAGATAGGCGTATTATATTTATATGCAATATGTTGCCTATAGTGTGCAGTATCCTGCCATTTACAGACAGTAATGTCACAGTGACCGCAGCCTTTCCGCCTGGTTTGGGATGTGTGGTAGATAGGATAAGCCAAGGTGGATGCAACTCTGCTGTGTGAAGATGAATGCAGCACACACAGTCAACGTAAATGTACTGCCTGCAGGCAGGGAAGCAGTTAACAAGATGCTGGTTAGGGGAGGAGGTCAGTGAGGCTGTGTGTTGTGATGCTGTACCATAATAACCAGTCTTGTGACTGTGTATCACATGAACTAAGAGAAGGTAAACAGGTGACTCAGCCAGTACAGAGGAACAGGTGTACCCTGTATGATCCCTGCTCTGCCAGATATGATACTATCTATTCTGCAGTTACAGCATAACCTGCACACCAGAACAAAATTACCTCTTTCCAGTTGTGTAACAGTGGTAATTGCGTAGAACAGAGGTTCCCAAATGCGGTCCTCAAGGCACCCCAACAGTTCAGGTTTTAGAAATATCCATGATTGAGCACGGGTGGTTACATCAAATTGAGGTGCTAATTACTACGTACTGAGGTACTACTTAAATCTCCTGTTGTCAAGCATGGATATCCTTAAAACCTGGACTGTTAGGGTGCCTTGAAGACCGAGTTTGGGAACCTCTGGCGTAGACTGATAAATATAGTGAAGGAGGCTATTTATGATTGGTCGGATGATTGTCCTGTTAAGTATCACGTTATCTCCCTTATTCGCAGCAATAAGAGATTAAGGGGTCTATTTACTAAGCAGTGTTAGGAGACTGAGTGAAAAGCAATAAGGTGCCAGCCAATCAACTCCCAACTGTCATTTTTCAAACACAGCCTGTGAGATGGTAGTTAGGAGCTGATTGGATGGCACCTTATCACTTTTCACTCTTACCCCTTTTACACCGGAGCTAATACCCGGGTTATTGCAGGGTTAATCCGGGCAGCTCCCTGGTGTAAAAGGGGAGAGGGTTGGATCGCTGGGTTGAGTGACCCGACATTCCAACCCAGCAGTGCCAGATTAAGGCCCACATGGGCCTGGAGCTGAAATTTATAAAGGGCCTATTGTGTGCCCCGCGTTGGTGTGTCCAGTGCTTGGGGGGTTGACTAGTGATGTGGGGGTGTTGTCTGCACAGAATTGGATTGAAATGTCAGCGGCATCAGCCCGACGGAGGAGATCCCAACATCGCCAGGTAAGTAAACCCTTCCCCCCCCTAAACCTCCCTTAGGGGTGCCTAACTTCCCCCCCGTTAGTGCCTAAAGCTAACCCTCCGCCCCCTAATCCTTACCCACCCGGAGGGGTGCCTAACCCTAACCCCCTTCCCCTACCCTAACCCTCCTGGGGAGGTACCTAACATTAAGTCCCCCCGGGAGCCCTAAACCTAACCCTCCCCCCACCCACGGCTATCCGATGCCGACGCCCGGCTTACCTACGATCGGTAAGCCGGGTGTTGGGATTCTGTAGTGGGGCTAAAGATAGGCTAAAGATATCTTTAGTCCCATTTCGGGATGTCGGTGTCGGGATATCGGTGGGCGGGATAGCGCCAGCAGGTATCCTGACTACATCCCGTCTGCACAGCAGTTGTGGCCTGTGTTGTGTGGTGTGACTAGTCCCAACCTTTAAAAGCCTAAGGGGTCTATTTACTAAGCAGTGTTATGAGACAGAGTGAAAAGTGATAAGTATGTGATAAGGTGCCAGCCAATCAGCTCCCAACTGTCATTTTTCAAACACAGCCTGTGAGATGATAGTTGGTAGCTGATTGGCTGGCACCTTATCACTTTTCACTCTGTCTCCTACCACTGCTTAGTAAATAGACCCCAGAATCGCTCTTCCCTTTTTGCTTATATCAGTAGTGTAATGCGTGAGTCTACAAAGAAGAACACTCCTTGTTAAAATGGCACATAGTGATTACATACTGTAACTCTGAAAATGTCTCTATTAAAGAGCACACGGGTCACTTAGTGATGTAATGAATGTGGGCCTGATTCAGAGCCGAACGCTATTTGCGGACGGACGTTCTGAAAAAGGGGCCGGATATTTAAATTAAGTGCTCGCTCTTTGCGGTCTGTTGACGCCTCTATGTCTGAATGAGCGAACAAAACATGCGGTTGCTATTTTGAAAAAAACGCCCCCTGGCCGCTCGCATCATACGTCATCTCCGCTATTTATTAGATTAATTGAGTACATCGAAAGGCGTATGAACTGCTCGCTATTCTTGTGGCAGCATTTTCCTACCGCAATCATGCGAGCAGTTCAGGCTAAAAGACAACCAAGTGACGTGGTCGATGACGCTGCTTTGTTAATTATGCACACCCTTAAAACGCCTGTTTTGACCGTTTGGCATGCCTGCGTTCGGATCTCCACTCCCCATTTTCAAGCACCTTCCCCTGTTACCACCCACAAACGCCTCATCCTGTCACTCAAATTAGCAGCCATTCGCTATTTTGCGAGCACACGATTTCTGACCGCACTGACTGGTTCGCGCATGCGTACTAAAACCCATACGCATGCGCAGATGTGCGAACATCGCTCCGAAGGAACGAGCGGCCACTTACGAGCGGCTCTGAATCAGACCCTGTGACATCTTTCTCTATAAAAATACCTTATCCCATTAATAGATATACTGAGAAGTTGTTAGATCTAGACACCATAGTGAGATCCAAAACAAAGTCACATAGGGTCTGATACCGCATGCAGTTGGCCAATGTTTTTAATTCTGTGCATAAGTCCCAGGCGCACAGTGCATGCGTTCCCATTGTTAGCGCTTAGAGATGCAGAACAGCATCGGATGCATCCATTGGTGCACAGATGGTCTAAAGACGCACAGAGATCGCACTGCAACGCCGCAAGACGCTGCAAGTGGGCGTCTCACTATTAATTAAATGGGTCGCAGCATTAGCATAAGGATGCTGCTGCGTCAAAAGACTCTAAAATACACAGATATATATCAAAACCAACATGATGCGCCCCAATGGTGTAGTATTTTCTGATTCCACCTCTGTGTGCTCAAACTTAATAATATGATGTACAATAAGGCGTCATACCAGAGATAAAATAAATGGGCTTAAGCCTTACATCATATTATTAATTTTGAGCACACAGGTGGAATCAGAAAATACTTGTTGTTTTTTTTAACACTCTGGACAAATAAAGCCTCAGTCCTGTGTGACGCTATCTTTGTATTTTGAGTTATTTATTTCACTGGCATTGTTATATTTAAGTGCCTGCGCCTTCGTTCTTTGAAGCTCATTCAGAACCGATCGATAAGCTGTGCTCGCTCGTTCTTGCCGATAATCGCACATCTGCGCATGCGTATGGTTTGCAATGCGCGTGTGCAAGCCAGTCTTAGCGATCGGGAAATGAGCGCTCATTCTACACAGCCTGGCCACTACTTTGAGTGACAGATTGCGCCGTTTGTGGGTGGTAACAGGGGAAGGCGATTGTGAACGGGGGTGTGGCTGTGCAAATGCAGGCGTGTCTGGGTGCCAAAACGGAGTTTAATGGGTGTGCATAATTAGCAAAGTAGCGTCATTGTACACGTCACTTGGTTGTTTTTTATCCTGAACTGCTCGCAGTGCTTGCGGGAGGGTATGGTCTACCTCAAGCGCTGCGAGCAGCTCCGATGGCCCTCGATGTTCCCAATTAAACACACACTTCCTGGAAATGACATGTGCAGCGAGTGACAGGTGGGAGGTTTTATAGTCCTGCGTACGCTCACTGCCATCGCTCACTAAGATATAGAGGCATCCTTACACCGCAAAGAGCAATCACTTGATTTGCATACCAGGCCCCTTTTGCGAGCGTCCGCAGCTTAGCGATTGGTTCTGAATCAGGCCTTTTGTTTGAGATATATATATATATATATATATATATATATATAACATTAAAATCTTGTCAGTGCCTGCATACCAGTGCAGTGATCATTGTTAGTAGCAGCCAGCAGATAACAACTGTGGGCCTGTTCAATCAGCAGAAGCCAAGCAGCCAGCAAGAGAGTATCAGTCACCCAGCCGGGCCACCTTGACAGATCAGTGGCTGTGCTCACTGGTCGGGCACAGCTGCTTCAGAGAGTGGTGGTACCTATGTGACGTCACATACAGAGGCATATCAACAGTTAATGGCGCACAAGGCAAAGAAAAATTATGGTGCGCCTCCAATTAGGAACAATATTCTATTATCTTTAATATCTAAAATCAGTGAAATAAAATACATATTGGTGCACAAACAAAACGAGAATAAAAAATATTTTTACTTTCCTGCACTGTACATAATTGTGATGGAAAAGCTTGTGTGTTTGGGGTTACCTGTCTCAATGATTTCAATTGTATTTTTATGGCATTGCAGGTTTTATTTCTCACAGCTCTCTTTGCAGGACATTTTACTGTATGGGGGAGTTTAAGGAGGGAGCTGTCAGCAGGGGTCATGCTTGTGTTGTGGCAACACTCACACACACATATACAGATGCCAGCATTACACCCACCTCTGGTTAGTGCCCGGCTGCAGTACTGATGGTGGGGTGAGTGGGTGGAACTTTAGAAGATCCGTGTGCTCAGTTTCAGTCATCCCAGAAATAGAGCTTTGGGGGCGGAGCCTAGCGCGAATTAGGGGCGGGGCTTAGCGCTAATCAGGGCTGTCTGAAGGCAGAGTCTTGGACAGTCTGGGGGAGGAGTTTTGAGCAGAGTTGACTCAGTAGGCGGGGCTTCGGGCGGCAGGAGACAGGGTATAATGAGTAGGGGTGTGCACCGGACACTTTTCGTGTTTTGTGTTTTGGTTTTGGATCTGGATCTTTCTTCGTGTTTTGGATCTGGATTGGTTTTGCCAAAACCACCCTTCCGTGTTTTGGGTTCTGGGTTTTGTGTTTTGGATCTGGATTTTTTCTTAAAAAATAAAAAAAACCCGCTAAAATCACATAAATGGGCCTTTTTTTGTTCCTACGCTATTAATAACCCCAATAACATTAATTTCCACTCATTTCCACTCTATTCTGAACACCTCACACCTCACAATATTGTTTTTAGGCCAAAAGGTTGTACCGAGGAAGCTGGATGACTATGCTAAGCGACACAAGGGGGCGGCACAAACACGTGGCCCATCTAGGAGTGGCACTGCAGTGGCAGACAGGAAGCCAATCAGCGTTATGGTGCCCATTTGCATGTAGCACGAACCCGGGAGATCCGTGCTACATGCATCTGTGTGATTGGCACAGAGCAATGACAGGTCCGTGAGACCCGTCTGTGCTGCTGTGGTAAAAAAAAAAAAAAAAAACCTGTGTAAAAAAAGAAAAAAATGGCGTGCACCCCCCCAAAAAAGAGCAACCAGCCCCGGGCATTAGTAACCCAGTGCTGGGTGTGCTTAAATACAGGGGACAAACGACGTAGGGGTCCCCTGTACTTAAGCACAACCAGCACCGGGCTAGTCAGAACCAGCGCTGGTTGCCAAAATACGGGGGACAAACGACGTAGGGGTCCCCTGTATTCTGCGCAACCAGCTCTGGGCTCTGATCCGGTCCTGGTTCTGGAAATATAGGGGACAAAAAATGAGTAGGGTTCCCCTGTATGTTCCAGAACCAGCACTGGACTTTTTCTAGCGGGGGGCTGATGCCACAGCCAGGGGAGCCCTTTCACCGGGCCCCCCAGCCGCAGCATCAACCCTGACCGCTAGTCAGCCCAGGCCGGGGATCCCTGGAGAGCTGGGGACCCCCCCAATAAAGGGGTCACCCTCTCCAGGGCACCCCAGGCCCAGGCTGATAGCCCGGGGCTATCCCCGCCACCCCTGGTGGCGGTGGGTGGCGGGTTGATTGTGTGGTGTGGTGTAAATAAAGAATATCAAACATTGTCTTTACAAGTAGAACTGCAAGTCCCAGCTAGCCTGCCCCGCATGCTGGTACTTGGAGAACCACAAGTACCAGCATGCAGGGCATTAAGGGCCCACTAGTACCTGTAGTTCACCTGTAAAAAAAATGTTTAAAAAAACACAGGACACACACACCGTGACAGTATAAGTTTATTAAACATACATACACACACACACATGTACACATACTCACCTATGTAACCTGTAGCATCGGTCCACTTGTCCGGTAAAGTATCCCTAGGGGACCTGTGAAAAAAAACATACTCACCATCTCCTATGCGAGGTTCTGTCCTCTTCGTTCCAAAGTAGGCATCCCCGGACTTGGCAAAAAAAAAAAACGAAAACGCGATCCACGAACTTAGTACCGTTCTATAGAACGGTACTTCCCGAATGAGAGCTTAGCGGCGGGGTATCACCATGGAAACCCCGCTGCTAAGCGTTCATTGGCTGAGAGAGGTCATCTCCCGTCTCTCAGCCAATGAACGGCTCCCTCCATTGTAGTCAATGGTGGGAACCGCAGGGTAAACTTTAATAACCTTGCGGCTCCCAGCATTGACTACAATGGAGGGAGCCGTTCATTGGCTGAGAGACGGGAGATGGCCTCTCTCAGCCAATGAACGCTTAGCAGCGGGGTTTCCATGGTGATACCCCGCCGCTAAGCTCTCATTCGGGAAGTACCGTTCTATAGAACGGTACTAAGTTCGTGGATCGCGTTTTCGTTTTTTTTTTTTTGCCAAGTCCGGGGATGCCTACTTTGGAACGAAGAGGACAGAACCTCGCATAGGAGATGGTGAGTATGTTTTTTTTCACAGGTCCCCTATGGATACTTTACCGGACAAGTGGACCGATGCTACAGGGTTACATAGGTGAGTATGTGTACATGTGTGTGTGTGTGTGTGTGTATGTATGTTTAATAAACTTATACTGTCACGGTGTGTGTGTCCTGTGTTTTTTTTAAACATTTTTTTACAGGTGAACTACAGGTACTAGTGGGCCCTTAATGCCCTGCATGCTGGTACTTGTGGTTCTCCAAGTACCAGCATGCGGGGCAGGCTTGCTGGGACTTGCAGTTCTACTTGTAAAGACAATGTTTGATATTCTTTATTTACACCACACCACACAATCAACCCGCCACCCACCGCCACCAGGGGTGGCGGGGATAGCCCCGGGCTATCAGCCTGGGCCTGGGGTGCCCTGGAGAGGGTGACCCCTTTATTGGGGGGGTCCCCAGCTCTCCAGGGATCCCCGGCCTGGGCTGACTAGCGGTCAGGGCTGATGCTGCGGCTGGGGGGCCCGGTGAAAGGGCTCCCCTGGCTGTGGCATCAGCCCCCCGCTAGAAAAAGTCCAGTGCTGGTTCTGGAACATACAGGGGAACCCTACTCATTTTTTTCCCCTGTATTTCCAGAACCAGGACCGGATCAGAGCCCAGAGCTGGTTGCGCAGAATACGGGGGACCCCTACGTCGTTTGTCCCCCGTATTTTGGCAACCAGCTCTGGTTCTGACTAGCCCGGTGCTGGTTGTGTTTAAGTACAGGGGACCCCTATGTCGTTTGTCCCCTGTATTTAAGCACACCCAGCACTGGGTCACTAATGCCCGGGGCTGGTTGCTCTTTTTTTGGGGGGGGGGCACGCCATTTTTTTCTCTTTTTACACAGGTTTTTTTTTTTTTATTTACCACAGCAGCACAGACGGGTCTCACGGACCCGTTAGTGCTCTGTGTCAATGACACAGATGCAAGTAGCACGGATCTCCTGGTCCGTGCGTGCATCTGTGTCATTGAAATACACAGCAGCACAGACGGGTCTCACTGACCCATCTGTGCTCTGTGTCACTGTCAATCACACAGATGCATGTAGCACGGATCTCACGAGTCCGTGCTACATGCAAATGAGCACCATAATGCTGATTGGCTGAGAGCCGTGACAGACGGCTCTGTCAGCCAATCAGCACTTTGCCCATTAAAGGCAAAGGCATTTTTTTTTAAATGGCCGCTCGAGGCAAAACCTCGAGATCCGACAGCAGATCTCGAGGTTTTGCCTCGGGAGAGGGATCCGGGGCAGACAGGGAGATCCGAGCTTGGGCTCGGATCGCCCCGGATCCCCGAAGTTCGGGTGGGTTCGGTTCTCAGGGAACCGAACCCGCTCATCCCTAATAATGAGCAATGATTCCGGTGGCCGTTAGGTTAGATAGGAAGGACAGGGCTTCGGAATGCTGGGGTGGTGACAGGAAATAGTTTTTTTTCCTGTCACCACTACCTGCACTGCAGTTGGTCCTGTGGGCCTATTTTCATGGGGTGGCCTGGAGCTGTAGCTCCACCCGCCCCATTGTTAATCCGGCCCTGCAACCCAGGTAAATAGCAGGGTTTAACACGGGCGTGGTAAGGTTACATTGCTAATCTACTAGAGGGTCAGTAACTTGGTGGAACAGGACCATGGATGAACTTGAGTACTTGGTTTGTTTCAATGGAAACTACACCAAAATTAGCCATCCTGCTAATAAAGTGGGAAGTCCTTGCTACCCTTGTCCCCTGCTTTATAAAGACGCTCTGTTCTTTGCAGGCTATGTCCTCTCTAATGGTTGACCAAGTCTCTCTGTAGTCCCTCTGGTGACTGATAACACTCCTTAAACTTGGGCCCCTACCACTGCAGCACCGATGGGCCCTTCAAGCCCTAGTCCAACACTGGGAGATGTATCAAGCCTTCAAGAGAGATAAAGTGGAGAATGTACCCATAGCAAGCAATCAGCTTCTAAAGCTGGATACATATTAGACGATTATTGGCACGATCCAAAGGATCAGGCTAAAATATTGTCAAAATCGTCTAATATATACCCACTATGTTGGCCGTTCAACGCTGATGACCCCATGCAGCGGAATGCCACAAGGGCCGACATGTCGGTTGGTCGGGGACCAGATTGTCTAATGTGTAACGTTCTGTCGGCGGGGGGGGGGCTATAGCATCGCTGGGTACACATATTGTTTGATGTATAATTGTCAACTCTCCCTGATTGTCAGAGAGACTCCCTGAAATTGCAGCAATCTCCCTGACTCCCCGAAGAGTCTAGCAATCTCCCTGACTCCCTGAAGAGTCTAGCAATCTCCCTGATTGCAGCTTATCCCCATTATGTAGCTGTTATATACTTGGGGGGAAAAGAAAAAATCAGAGATATATACATTAAATGGTATAATCAGTGCCATTTCCCTGCATTGGTTATAAGGCACAGTGATCCCTATGGCTACATGTATTTTCATATATGGTATCTCTTGGCCCCTTACCGTATATGGAACCCCTTGTAATACACAATGCATGAACAACCCCTGAAAAGGGTCAGTGGGCCTGATTCAGAGCCGGACGCAAGTGGCTGCTCGTTCGCTCCGAGCGATGTTTACCCAACTGCGCATGCGTACGGATCATAATACGCATGCGCGAACCAGTCAGTGCGGCCGAAAATCGTTTGTTCGCTAAATTGCGAATGCCTGCTATTTTGATTGACAGAATGAGGCGTTTGTGGGTGGTAACAGGGGAAGGTGCTTGAAAATGGGGAGTGGAGATCCGAACGCAGGCGTGCTTAAAGGTCAAAACGGGTTTTTTATGGGTGTGCATAATTAATACAGCAGCGTCATTGACCACGTCACTGGGTTATTTTATAGCCAGAACTGCTCGCAAAATTGTGGTAGCAAAAACCAACCCCAAGAATAGCGAGCAGTTCATACCCTGGTCGATGTACTCGATTAATCTAATAAATAGCGGACATAACGTATGGTGCGAGCGGCCAGGGGGCGTATTTTTCAAATTTACGTTCGCATGTTTTGCTCGCTCGTTCAGACTTAGAGGCGTGAACAGTCCGCAAAGTGCGAATGGTTCATTTGAATAGCCACCCCTTTTTAGAAAACGAACGACCGCAAATAGCGAACGGCTCTGAATGAGGGCCTGTGTGTCTTCATCAGCAAGTACATCTTACTAACTGCTTTGAGGCTCGTTTAGGGGGGTCCCTGGAATATTTCCCGAAAATCCAGTTTTTTGGCGGTACTTACCTTTCCGCCAGCTCCCGTTTTCATTGATTTGTAATTGAATACGGGGATAAAGCGGGCAGGCGCCCGATACTTTATCCCCGGAAAACCTGCGATGTGGAGCGAAAAGTCCTGCACTTTTCGCTCCCATATTGAATACCCCCCTAAATGCTTCAGGGATGTAGTCACCATCCCGGCGCAGATAGTGCAGTCAGATTCCTGGCTCCAGAATCCCGATGGTGAGTATTACGGTTAGGGTTAGGTTTGAAGTACTAGGGGGAGGATTAGAGTTAGGCTGTGGGAGGGGACGGTTAGGGTTGGGCCTGCGGGGGTGTGGCAGTAAGAGTTAGGCTGTGGGAGGGGAGGGGCAGGGTTAGGGGAAGGGTTAGAATTAGAGATGAGCGGGTTCGGATCTCAGAGATCCGAACCCACCCGAATTTCAGGGAACCGGGGCGATGCCTGCCCCGGATCCCTCACCCGAGACAAAACCTTGTGACCCCGCTGTCGAGTCGAGGTTTGTTTTGAGCGGGCTTAACGCTGATTGGCTGAGAGAGTCGTCTGTCACGGCTCTCAGCCAATCAGCGTTAAGCCCACTGAAAACAGCACAAAGGAGAAAAAGAAGATGGCGCCCGCCATCTGACACCGCCGGCACCCCCCGCTGCCACCACCGCCGCCACCCCCATTGGCAGCATCCCCCGCTGCCAACACCACTGCTGCCGACACTCCTGCACTGCTGCCCAACATACTGAAGACACCGTCAGCGACCCCGACACTCCCACACTGAGGACACCACCAGCACCCCTGCACTGCCGACACTGTCAGCAAACCTGCACTGAGGACACCGTTGGCACCCCCGTCTGCCAGCACCCTGCATTAAGAACACACCTGCACTGCCGACACAGTCAGCAAACCCCGCAATGAGGACACCGCTGGCACCCCCGCTCTGCCGACACCACCGGTACCCTTCACTAAGAACACTGCCAGCTCCGCAGCACTGCCATTCCATGCACTGAGGACACCGCTAGCATCCCTCGCACTGCCGATACAGCCAGCAAACCTGCACTAAAGACACCGCTGGCACTCCCGTACTGCCGACACAGCCAGCAAACCACTAAAGACACCGCTGGCACCCCCGCACTAGCGACACAGGTAGCAAACCTGCACTAAGACACTGCTGGCACCCCCGCACTGCCGACATCACTGGTACCCTTCACTGAGGACACTGCCAGCACCGCAGAACTGCCATTCCATGTACTGAGGACACCGTCAGCAACCCCGCTCTGCCGACACTGCTGTCACAGTAAGTGCACTATTGGTGTATCCAACACACACTGTATAGCACACTGTATCCGTGTTGGAAATTAGAAACTGAACTGCCACATGTTAGTGCCGCCCACTGTGTCACTTAGCTTAGTCAGCCAGCTCGCTGGATGCAACCTTTTGGCCTTAACTAGATGAAGCAAATAATACTGTGAGGTGTTCAAAATTGATGGAAATTACTGGAAATAAATGTTATTGAGGTTAATTATACTGTAGGAAAAAAACAGGCCCATTTTATGTGATTTTAGCTGTTTTTATTATTTTTTAAGAAAAAATCCAGATCCAAAACCAAAACACGAAAACAAAACACGGAGGTGAGGTTTTGGCAAAACCAATCCAGATCCAAAACCAAAACACGAGGGTCGGCGCACATCTCTAGTTAGAGTACGTACCTGCATGCTTCGTGATTTCCATCATCGGGATTACACTGCCGGGATTCTGTCCACCGCCATTATCAACCCCGAGATCACGTACCCAGCCCATGCTTCATTATTGCGGGTTTATTTTGGAGCAGCACTATTGGATAATATTGAATAATTTATAAATAATAATAATATTGCACATAGATGTGCATATCAGTGTTACCCACAAATAAAATAGACAGCTCAGCAATAGTGTGACACACATTTTATGTCCCTGCGTAGCAGTGGTGATGATGATGTGCATACAGTATGTATGAATGTGTGAGGAAACAGTCTGGTATATTAATGATATTAGTCAGTAGCTGCAGGCCATTAGCACATGGATGGGCCCGTGTTATTCCTGTGCTGAGGGTGACTAACAGGTCACATGGTTCTTTGTCACAGGAAACAGCTTTGTCTTTGTCATGACAGCAGAGGTGAATGCACTTACTGCTAGCATGTGTTTATTATGCTAATTTCTATACCAATGTTATTTTTGTTGTGATAGATATTATCGAGTCTGCTATTTCACTTACACAACACTGTTTTCTCTATGAAGGGTATCAAACCATGGAGAGAGATAAAGAAGATGGCCATAGCAACCAATTGGCTTCTAACTCTCATTCACTGTATCTAGCACAGTCTATGAATTGTCAGTTAGGAGCTGATTGGTTGCTATGGGCAAATCCTCCACTTTTTCGATCTCCAAGGTCTGATACATATCACGTGATTCATTTATTGTTATCTATTTGTATCTGGTACTAAGTTGCTAACTCAAACATGCCCCCAAAATAGTCCATCAGGATCTTTACTTTTTATGGAAACTGCATTTAGCACTGAAAGAATATAAAAGGTAAGTATGTATGTATACTAAACTCCTTACTAACTAGTTTTGGAATAGATACACTGCAAGGGCAGGGGTGCCAATAGGGGGGGCAGCTACTGTACCGGGCCGGTTAGTGAGGCCCAGCGAGGACTCAGGTCAGCAACCGTCCCCATTGCTCTGCCCACTACCGCTGCGGCCACATCTGTATAGCAGCATAGCAGCACATTGGGCAGTGAGAGAGAGGAGACTGCGTCTGCGCTGCTATACAGACGCGGCTGCGCTGCTATACAGACCGACAGATGTGCCACTGTGGCTGCGCTGCTATACAGATGCGGCAGTAGCGTTAGTGGGTAGAGCGGGGAAGAGTCCCCACTGGATCCAACCCGTTCTCCCCAGAAATCAACCCCTGCACCACGCACAGACATTTCTTTCTGTTTTTTTGGGGGTAGGGGGTGTGGCCATGTCTCCGGAGAATTGGTCTCCCCCTTTACCCGGCCCTGTGCGAGGGTAGTGATCGCAGTGTGACTGGGGCAAGGTCATATCATGATAGTTACATCTCAACACACCTTTACTGTAATCTACACAGGGGCGTTTTAAGAGAGGAGGGGGCCCGTGTGCAGCCTCCGTTTGGGCCCCCTCCTCTCTGTCAGCGGCTCAGCGCACTTTTAGCGCTGTACATTCATGCCAGAATCTACTGTGCATGCATGGGTCTCCGGGAAAATGGCGCCTGCACCTACTTTCCCAGAGACATCTTTTCTGTGAATGTGCAGATCACTGGGAAAATGGGCGCCGCCATTTTCCCAGTGAGTGTTTGCTGCTCTGCAGCGCCGGTCCAGCTCTGTGGAGCAGCACTTCGGGATCTGTGGAGGGGTAAGTATAATTTTAACTATGGGTGCAGGGTGTGCGGTGTGGGCCCCCCTGGACCCAGGGGCCTGTGTGCCCCGCACATCTTGCACTCATTATAAAGACGCCAATGAATCTACAACCGATCATACCTCCATCCCAGCTGTTCCGATTCAGATAAGACAGCCTGCACCACTGACGAGTGGCGCATCAGTGCATTGGAGGGGCATTTTTAGTGGTAGGGAGCAGTGGGTGGCTTAACACTTCAGATGTGCTATTCACGTCCCTGGCAGGACATGGGAAACTCCAACAAAATGTGGCTATGCCCCATATAGCGTGACCACACCTTCTTCTTGTTCACATGCCACGGTTCCATCTATTTACAGTTATTTCACTAACAGGTGTTATCACCATACACCTAGTCCTGCGTCAGCCAGGGTTACCAAGCCTTGGATGTATTATTCACTAACAGTATGGAGCTGATCCTGAGTCGGTCTCATATGCGGCTGTGTCTTTTGCCGCAGTCACGTCTGCGTCTTTGTGCTCATTGCCGTAACTAGACTTTTTGGTGCCCTGTGCCAGAGAAAGCATTGGCGCTTCCCCCCCAATTTTTTAAATAGGGACATAAGATAGTGTACCTGAAAATGGCCATGGCCTCATGGGGAAGGGCCATGGAAGAGATAGGGGAGACCAGGACATGCTGGGGATAAAAGAAGAGGAAGCTACAAGTGAGAATTATAATAAACAGGAAAATTGACCATCTCAAACAGCGCCCCCTCTCCTGCGGGGCTCAGATCAATACCAAGTGTATGTAACTGTGAGTACAGCTGTACAGACACTTTGTTGCACAATAAACCAAAGTACTGGTTATGTCTTGGACTGCCTAGTGTGTCTGGTGATTGATTACGTTGGCGTATACAATTTCCTCTCCTTACAACCACCAAATTGTACACAAACAACATGTCACTCTTGCTGTGGCTTTTGGGGCACTATGACCGACAGCAGCACCAGATCTGCACATGTACAGTGCAGCTCCTGAGCACGCACAGATCAAAAAATATATACATAAATTTTGAATTTGCGTTAATCTCTGAATGAGACCCTCTGTACATACAAACAATCATATTCAGGGCTGGTGCAATGTTTGATGGTGCGACTGATGGTGCATAATTGTATGCAAAGCGGCAGATTAACGCCGCAGTCGGTGGGTGCTTCTGTACGAATCAGCTACGGAATTAGGATAAAAATTTGCAGTCACGCCTATATTAGCATCCACCTCTGAATGAGGCCCAAAATTGGGACGCATACACAGTGCGACTCAGATGCATGTGCAAATGAAGAACATCACTCCACTGCATCCGATATCGCTGTTGCGTCCAACTCAGAATCAGTGTACCGACACATTATTTATGTCATTCTAAAAAAAGGAGTCTCCATTCTAGCCGCTATACCACTTCAGAGCAAATAGCCATGCACCCATATAGCATTTCACTAATTAGAAGAAACAATGCTATTTTCATCAGGAACAAGCAGGAACTCAGGGCCTGATTCAGACCTGCTCGCTAGATGCATTCGCACTCAGCTTTGCTGATGTTTGCAATCTGTGCATGCGTGCAAGACGCAGTGCGCGTGCGCATACTAGTCCATGTACCCTGTACAGACGCTCCACAAGAATGAGTGATAGGACGTGCCGTTTTTGGGTGGTGACAGGGGGTGGTTGATGGTAATGGGGGTGTGGTGGTGCGAACGCAGGTGTGTCTGTGCGTTGGAACGCCATTTCAGGGGCGTGCATAATTAAGACGCATCGCCAGCATACACGTCACATGGCTGAATTAAACACAACAACACTCGCAGTGCTTGCAGTAGGGTATGGTCACCCACTAGTGGGTGTATGGGTTCGATGTCAGCTGATGGTACCGATTGTTTAATACACTTCCTGGAGATGACGTGTCTTACTAAGGGAAAGTGGGCGTCTTGTGTCAGGCTGGTGGGTGTATAAATACATACCATGATCGCATGGCAAAACATAGTGGGCATGCTAATGTCTTGCTAGCGACCGCAGAATATGCATCCTTTGGATGCAGACAGCTCCGTGCGAACGTAGCCTTGTGAACGGGTCTGAATCTGGCCCTCAGTTCCTGAACCTTTCATTAACTATGACGGAATGTCCTGGGCCAAAATGCATTTTCCATAAGATAAGATTTATTTTATTTATATAAATAAAATTGTTTTTCTATAACTCCAACAAGTTACGGACAACAAGTGAGGACATATTTGTAGCACCGTTTAGCCATCGTTTTCTAGATCCTGACCCAAAGCCAGCACTGCTGCCTTTTTCAGCTAGAACATTAAACAGCAAGTAGTGTTAAACCACCAAGCAATGCCCACCCAATAATTTGTATCATTCAGTTGTACGGTTCATTCCCCTTTCTCTTTCTTTGTGCATTATTTATTCTCCCATAACCAATTATTCACATCTGGCCAGAGCAGCCATGAGAAATGTTGAAGGGTGCGTGCCCATGCCATGTGAGGGTGTCGCTACGCCAAGTTGTGAATTCTGGGCTCCTTAGGTAGATGCTGGAAAGGGATGGCCATACCCCGGTTTGGGCATTAGGTGACACAGTTATTCTTAATTGGGATTGGCTGGTTTCCCTTGAAAAATAATGGTGCTGCACAATGGTGAAGGCAATTCAAAAATTTGGACCTGCACAGTGCAGCTGATATTCCAACATAAACCCAAGTAATGTGCTGTGCCCTATCCCACAAATCAAGCTGTCTGCCTAGGGAGGCTCAATTTCTTCAGAGGTCCCTTATTTCAGAGAAACCAGCATATAGGTAAGGAAAGAATCAAGCAAAGGCAATACATAGGGGTTGCAAAAAAACATTGGGCATCCAAGTGACATAGACTAGTTTGTGGGGATCCCATAAGAAAAGTCAGAGGCACGGCAGAAAAATAACACTGATTATATAGTGCCTAGGTGGCCCCCAGCCATTCACTTTACTGTTAACTATACACAACAGTATGTGTGTGTGTGTGTAAAGAACAGTTTTCAGACTTGTTTTGGCCTGTCAGAAGAGCGTGGCGGGGGTTGGAGGGGTGGGGAGTAGGCGGCGGGAGAGATGAGTTCCACCAACTCTCCAGGACCACTTTAAGCCCTGATTATTCGTAGTATTTTGGACCTGTCATTCGCTATATCACTAGCTATTATCTCTCGCTCTCTCATTTCTGTCACTCTTCCCTCACCTGTCTCTTATCTCTGCCCCGCTGTCTTTCCCTCATCTTTGCCTCATGTCTGTCTCTTTCTCTCTCATCTCTGCCACTTATTTCTCTCACTGTCATCTCTGTCCTCCTTACCCCATACTTGTCTACTTTTGAAAAAGCATTTCAGGGAGATTGTGAAAGCAGCACCTATGAGCGCGGCGGTAAAGTGGACTGTACTGCTACATCTGAGAGGCGTGTCATAAATCTGACTTACATCCAAATGTAAACGAGCCTCAAAGCAGTTACTAAGATTTACTTGTTGATGAAAACACACTGATACTTTACAGAAAATGTATTTAGCCATAGGGATCATTGTGCCTTATAACCAATGCAGGGAAATGATACTAATGGTCCCATTTGAATGTATATATCTCTGTGTTTTTTAACATATATAACAGCTTCATAATGTAGGTAAGGTGTAATCAGGGAGATTGCTGGACTCTTCAGGGAGACAGGGAGATTGCTGCTATTTCAGGGAGTCTCCCTGACAATCAGGGAGAGTTGGCATGTATGCCTTACCCATCACTCTCCCATCTCTGTTCCCCCTCCCCTCTCTCTCTCTCTCTCTCGGTTGATGGTACCGGGCGTTGACAGGAGGGTGTAGACCTGTACTGTCACACATCGGGGATCTAGATCCCTGTTAATGGGTTTGTCTGTGTCATCTTACTGTCGTCTGTGTCCCTGGTTACTGCCTGCAGAACCCCAGCGACCTGTGATCACTCTTCTGTATATGTGCAGTTCCTGCTGTTCTGCATCATAGGTGCCGCCATCTTGGAAAGTATCACATGATCCATCCTCACAAACCAGTCACCAACAACTCTATTCACATGATTTAGCATACCTATCCATTCTAAGGATAAAACCAGCAACTGCTGACTGCTCATGTCCAGTACAACTTCTCTCCCTTGGCTCCTGGATCTGTTCTGCCTCAGTGTGTTCCAGTACACCTGCTTCAATAATTTGTCTAGGTGTCTTCCAGCACACCTGCTTCAGTGGTTGCTTCACAGCATTTAGCCTCAGTGCAATCAAGAAAACCTGCTCTAGTTTTGCTGCACAGCATTCTGCTCCAGTGCAATCCAGAGAACCTACTCCGGTGTGCTTCAGTTGTGCTTCCGACACCGAGTTCCAGTGTATTCTTGCAGCCTGCTTCAATCATGCTCCAGTACCACTTCAAATGTGTCCTGCAGCCTGCTTCAATTGTGTTTCCGGCACCCTGCTCAAGTATATTGCAGTCTGCTCCAAGATATCATACAATTTGCTACAGACATGGGCTACGCTGCACCTGTTCTCAATATCTATTTTCTTTACCATGCTACAGCTTCAGTCTCCTACTGCTGCAAGTAAGTGTCAATGCAATGCTGCAATTAAGTGTTAATGCAAGTTCAAACACAGTTTAGGAGGCATTCATCCAGGGCCAGATTAATAGCAGGGCGACAGGGGCGGTCATCCCGGGGCCCCCACGCATAGGGGGCCCCCACACACTGTCCCCAGCCCCCAGGCACATCCAGATGAACCTTTTTTTTTTAACAGAGCCGCCTTCCTTGGCCGCGATTAAGCCCCGTCCCTTTTAAAAAGACACATGAAACGCGCTGGTCCGACTACTGCTTCTGAAACCAATCCAGGAGAGGTAAGCAGGTGTCTGTGTGTGCGTGCCAGTGTCTGTGTGTGCGTGTGTGCATCTGTGTGTGTAGAATGTGGATTACAGTAGCAGCATTTACTACAGGTAACACAGTCCCGCAAGTGTCACTGCCTCCAGGGTCAGCCCCAGGGAGTGAGAGAGCTGCAGCCTGATGCTAGGTGCCAACAGTAGCAGCAATGTTTTATGGATAGGGGTCCCCACACGTTTGTTGCCCAGGGGCCCTCGCTGGTGTACGAACCCCCCTCCCCACCTCGGGTGTCCGCCCCCACTCCCCCACGCGGGTGTCCGACCCTCATGAAAGATGATGTCTGTCCATGAAAGATTACATTTTGCCTCTTTCTGAGACCCATTTTTTGGTGGGAAAAATCAGAACTTGGTGGGAAAATCCAAACCAAACCGAGCCTGCACATCTCTAATTATAACTGCCATTTCCCCCCGAGGAAGTCTAGGACAGGCATCGGTTCTTCCCTGGGGCACAGAAGACTTTTTAATTGAATCTTTCTGGATACATATTCTCGCGAGAGAATCCGAAGTCAGGGCTCCTCTTGTGTAGGGCAGAACGCTGTGATAGCGGTCTGCCTTTCACAGACAAACACACAGCCGCCAGCGGCAGCTGTGTGTTTGTAATGGCAGCCAATGAGAGTCAGGCAGACTCTCATTGGCTGCTGTACGGAGGGAGCCGGCTGGAGCTCACTCATGAGCTCCGTCTTCCGGCTCCCTCCGCGCGTTATACAGCAAGGCAGAGCGGGCGGCGGCGGGAGCGGGGATTCAAGTAATGTTTTTCTTTTTTTATGTGTGTGTGTGTGTGTAAGGGGGCATTTCTGGGGGGCATACTACTACTGGGGGAATATTTGTACTGGGGGCCTGCTAATGGGGGGCATACTACTACTGGGGGCCTGCTAAGTGGGGGTCTGCTACGGGGGGCACTACTACTACTGGGGGCCTGCTAGTGGGGGGCACTACTACTACTGGGGGCCTGCTAAGGGGGGGCACTACTACTATTGGGGGCCTATTAAGGGGGGTCATACTACTATTAGGGTCCTGCTAAGGGGGGCACTACTACTACTGGAGGCCTGCTAAGGGGCATACTACTACTGGGGGCCTGCTAAGGGGGGGCATACTACTACCGGGGACCTGCTAATGGGGGCATACTACTACTGGGGGCCTGCTAAGTGGGGGTCTGCTACGGGGGGCACTACTACTACTGGGGGCCTGCTAGTGGGGGGCACTACTACTACTGGGGGCCTGCTAAGGGGGGGCACTACTACTACTGGGGGCCTATTAAGGGGGGCATACTACTATTAGGGTCCTGCTAAGGGGGGGCACTACTACTACTGGAGGCCTGCTAAGGGGGGCATACTACTACTGGGGGGCTGCTAAGGGGGGGCATACTACTACTGGGGACCTGCTAAGGGGGGCATACTACTGCTGGGGGCATGTTAATGGGGCACTACTACTGGGGCATTACTACTGGGGGGCATGCTAATGGGGGCACTACTACTGGGGGCCTGCTAATGGGGTCACTGCTACTGGGGGCACTGCTACTGGGGGGCATACTACTGGGGGGCATGCTAATGGGGGGCATACTACTGGGGGGTGTACTACTACTGGGGGCACTGCATAGGGGGCCCTACTACTAAGGGGACTGCATAAAGGGCACCACTACTGGGGGCATGCTAATGGGAGGCATACTACTACTGGGGGCACTGCATAGGGGGCCCTACTACTAAGGGGACTGCATAAAAGGCACCACTACTGGGGCCATTGTGTAAGGGACACCACTGCTGGGGGCATTGTATAAGTGGCACTACTACTGTGGGCATTGTATAAGGGGCATTACTACTGTGGGCTTTGTGTATAAGGGTGACTACTGTGGGCATTGTGTATAACGGGCACTAATGTGTGTCGTAACATAAATAAGAGACACTACTTTATGGTGTAATGGGAATCAGGGGCACTATGTGCGGTGTAATGGGAATAAGATTGTGCACTGTGACTCCTAGGTCCGTAGCCCACTATGTAAACAAGTACTGTGATTCTGCTGGCCGTACCCCACTGGGTGGGTGCACTACTTTTAATTTCTGCCACTGCTGTGTGGCAATGTTTCATAGATGTGCTTTAAATTGTGGTGTCTGTGCCGCTGCGCCGCTGCTTTGTCGCTTAGTAACCAGTCAGCTCACTGCTTGAAAACAATATTATAAGCTGTGAGGTGGTCTAAATTGACTGTAAATGACTGGAAATTAATGTTATTGAGGTTAATGATACTCTAAGAAGAAAAAAAGGACCAATTTATGTGATTTTAGCTTTATATTGTCAATTTTTGTAAAAAAATCCAAATCCAAAGCCAGCCACCGCAAAATCCAAAGCCGGACGACGAATTAGAACCAAATCCGGCAAAAACGGTCCGGCGCACATCCCTAATTTAAACTAGTATTTACTGACTATACTACACTATGTTGAATATTTTATGTTGTGGTACATTGGCTATTTCTCAGGATTCCTAAAGATGTTCCCTGTGGGAGTAGTGGTTGGAACATTTGGAGCCAAAGAGTTTATATTGATGAGTCTGTTTGAAATGTATGCAAGGTACCATTACTAAAGTGGTGTTTGAACATATTACGGTCAGTGCTGGTGTGATACTACTTACTTCAGAGGTGTGAAGTCTTAACAAAGTGCTAGTTTTCACCAGGGACCCATGCAAGCAATTTGGGCTTAGTTGCTGACACCATGCAGATCCAGTGAGCACCAGGCATAACCATCAGATAAAGTTTTAACATTGAAAAGACAAGTATGCTGGAGTGCTGGAAGTAGATAAGAGCAGCAATGCCGAGGCACCAGGATACCAGAGGATAGTACAGCTGACAGTACTGGAGGCACAAGACACCAGGATAATTTAGGATAGTATGGCTGACAGTGCTGAAATAAAGAAGACTGGATACCAGAATTAAGCACAAGGTATAAATTAAGCCAAAGGGTCTAACGTGGAAGGCATTTTGGATGAGAGGTGCACTTTACAGGTTTATTTACCATGAAGTAAGAAAATGAGGAGGGTTGTCTAGAATAAGGTCATATGATGAAAACTTGGGGCTTTGCACACGCTACCCAGATACGAAGACGGCAACACCTTGGGGTGACCCCCGAAGACAGCACACCAGACCCTGGTAGGTAACCAGGGTATCCGGTTGATACTGTAGATCTACCATAAAAAGGTCGACAATGTCTAGGTAGACACCAGATGTTAGACAGACAATAGGTAGATAGAGACAAAAGGTCGACACACTAAAGGACGACATGTAAGAAGGACGACAGTTACAAATGGTCGCCATGAACAAAAGGTCAACACAAAAATGGTCAACACATTTTTTTTTTAATTTAAGGTTAGGTTTAGGGTTAGAGTTAGAAGGGACGGTTAGAGTTAGGCACCTGGAGGGTTAGGGCTTAGGCACCAAGGGGAGGGTTAGGGTGAAGATTAGGGCCATAGATTGTAAACTCCACTGGGGCAGGGACTGATGTGTATGGTCAAATATTCTCTGTAAAGCGCTGTGGAATATGTGTACGCTATATAAGTAACTGGAAAAAAAAGATATAAATTGCTCAATGTTGTATGCAACTCTAGTTTTACCAACAAATAGTTGATGTAGCTAGTAAGTAACCTGTTACCTGAAGAAAGCAATTATCATTTGCGCACACTGGGCATTGCGATCACGAACAGAGGACCCACTCATAAAGTGAGTGAGAGAAAAACGCAGGCGTGTCTGACCGTTTAAATGCCGTTTCATGGGCGTGCATAAATTAGCCATGGCAATCTCCTGTGTAGCATGAGAGCTCTCTGCATGTCAGGAGAACTGCAGTGTTTGCAGCTAGTCAGACTTGCCTTACATGCTGCCCGATGTGCGTTGATGTTACCAATGTTTACGCTGTTGTACGTCATCATAGGGATATGAGAAGGCAGCAGTGGGAGTCCCCATGCTCGGGTATACTTTGGAAGGCATTAGCATATTTTAGCAACTGTGAGAGTATGCTACTGCTTTTGCATTACCAGTCAGGCCCACTAATCAGAGATAATGCTTTATGCTGAAGTTTACATAAAATACCCTAATTACATAGCATCCAAATACGTCACATTCTATCCTTGTTATAACAAAGATTGGGTCCAACTGATTTCTTAATAGCACTAACAACAATATTAGTGCATACAGTACATAATTTAATGAAAACCAACAATGCTATTAAGCAGTGGCAGGCTGGGCCGGGCCGGGGGCAGGGTGCTATGTGCCCCCCGGGCTGCAGCGTCATGCGGGCCGCGGGCAGTCTGTGTCACTGTGACACAGACTGCACCGCGTGTGTAGCGCTGACCAGACGGAGTTCGGTCAGCGCTTCACAAGTTACAAACACACAGCCGCCGGCTCCGGCAGCTGTGTGTTTGTTGTGATCAGCAGCCAATGAGAGTCTGACAGACTCTCATCGGCTGCTGCTCCCACTGCCAGAGCCGGACATCTTCCGGCTCCCGCAGTGGGTAATAGGAGTGACGCGTCACTCCCATAATGCAAAGCGGCGGACGGAGGAGCTGATCTTGGCGGCGGGGCCAGGAGCAGGAGCGGGTGTCAGGTAAGTGGTTTTTTTTTTTTTTATATTATGTGTGTCTACTGCGGGAGGTCTGGCACTATAAGGAGGAGACCACTACTGGGGGCACTACAAAGGGGGGGACTACTACTACTGGGGGTGCTACAAGGGGGGGACTACTACTCCTGGGGGCACTACAAGGAAGGGGGAATACTACTACTGGGGGCACTACAAGGGGGGACTACTACTACTGGGGGCACTACAAGGGGGGGACTACCACTAGGGGCATTGCATAGGGGGGAGGGGACTACTACTAGGGGCACTACATAGGGGGGAGGGGATTACCACTGGGGGCACTGCATCGAGGGACCACTGCTGGGGGCTCTATATAAAGGGCAATAGTGGGGGTACTGCATAGGGGGAAGACTACAACTGGGGCCACTATTTAACCGGCACTGCATAAGGGTTACCACTACTGGGGGCACTATATAAGGGGCTTACTACTGGGGGCACAAGGGGCACTACATAGGGGGGATCACTACTGGGGGCACGACTCGAGGCCAGCATAAGGGTGTCCTCTCCTGAGGGGGGGGGGGCGCCGTAGCACGCACGTTCTTTCGGGAACCCTGGCTACACGCTACTCCTCTGCCAGGGCCGCCTGCATGCATTTGCCCCCCAGGCTAAAAGTTGCCAGCCAGCCCCTGCTATTCAGTTATCCGGAATCAGAGCAATAAGGGAAAGTTTGTATGGTGTAAATGATGTATATTTCCTGCACTGTTCAATAAACTGATCTTAAGCACAATTTATAATATTCCACCTTCAGACCTTTATATTTGTGACTGTATAGGCGCTTTTGCTTGTTTTGCAGTTGATTTGGTCTTAGGGCCTGATTCAGACCCGCTCGCTATCTGGGTCTCGCGCATGCACACGACGAAGCCGGCTCCATCGTGCGCATGCGATGTGGGCCACCATCGACCCGGTTGCGAGCACTCAGCGCTTGCGATCGGGTCTGAATCAGGCCCTCAGCTCACTGCCATAGCTCTCAGCACACTGTGAAGCTGTCACACGCAGTAGAGCATGGCGAGGAAGAACATGTACTGGGTGTGTGCCAAGTGTCTGGGCGTGTCATGGGTGGTACATAAGCATGTGCATGGAACAAAGTTAAACTTCAAGCAGCGTGCATACTGTTACATCCCAGCGTCCGAGGCGATTCATTGCACCTAAGTGAGGGCTGGTGTAAAGCATGATACTAATGATGACCGATCGTATATCCCTTCTATAATTTGACCTCAATCAACTCCATCTGTGGGCCTGTTTCACTACGGTACGCAATATTGTGTATGCATGCAGTTCAACTTCGATAGTATGCTAATCCATTGAGATCGCAATGCAAGCTCAGCACTGCATAAGGACGCCCACTTTACATTGCACACATCCGTAATACTTTGCAGAATAGCAAAACCATTGGTACAATAGAGTACTATCGCAGCCTCACGCACACTTGCACAAGCTCTGACCTTACTCAAAAGTTCCTAACAACCATGCACGCTATGAGACCTCAGACTGCGTATGGCATTGCAATGGATAATTTATGCCTGCCCCTGCGATTCGCAGACCACCCCCCGTCACTTCCCACAAACGGCACTTCTGTCAATCAGTCTGCGAGGGGTCTGCATAGCCTCTGCGATCACAGTCCTAATCGCAATAGCTAGTTTACGCACATACACTGCGATGCATATGCATGCGCAGTACGGAACAATCGCCCGATTGCGTGCGTAATCGCGGTTGCGTACAGTAGTGAATCAGGTCCTGTGTCTCTAACACACATCAATTACATTCAGCTCAAATATAGCAGCATGTCACAATATCATACTTGCCTACCCTCCCAATTTGGGCAGGAGCCTCCCGAAAATCGGTTGCCACTCCCAAACTCACGGGATGGCAGGCAAGTCTCCCGGCGGCTAACCCCTCCTGCCCCCCTCCGCAATTACAGGAAAATCCTCGGCAGCGGGGGGGGGGTGTGGGTGGAGCCTGCCTGCATTACCAGAAATAGGGGCATTTTCCCCGTTTTCTGGGAGTGCCAGGGCCAGGTTTTGTGTCTTCTGATGTAGACTTACTGACCCCGCTTGAGCAGTTCTATTGCCCATTCTGAGTAAACTTACACAGATGGGCGATTTCTGTGGCCATCATGACCGATGGTCATGCTGGTGATCTTATGCTGCATCTACGGACATAGCCCTCGGATCTCAGAGGCTGGCAGGAGGTGTCTTTTTCCTACAGGAGCCTCCTGCTGCATTAGCATATGTTAGCATTTCTGCTGCATCCAAATGCGCAGCAGCAATGATAATTTCGTCCATCTCTGTTACAGCACTTTTACCTTTTTACAGAAAACCATACCAATATGAAGTAAGGATTCACATATTCATAATTCATTTACACTTTGGATGGATTACACTGGGAGTATACAGGGCCCTGGGTGTACAGTATGTTACATCAGATTAGCAGCAGACATGCTAGTGACAATTAGTCTATACGTGGTACAGCTTAACCAGGTTTCAGGTTTAGTTAACCAGGTAGAACAACAAGGTGGCATAGAGACACAGGGATGAACAGGTATACTAACAATATTAAAGCAGCCTGGAGCGTAAGGCTATTGCTGGCCATTGTAGTACACCATGCAGCAGGATGGTGCATGCCTCAGTGATTAGTGGCGCTATGCCCCCTTGTAATATTTGTGGTGGTATAGGGTACTTGCATGTCACAAACTCACGGATGGGTAGTGGATGCAAGCCTGTACTTTAGAATTGAAAAGACCCAGTACAGAGGTGCAGAGTCAAATGTGCCGGCGGTATTCACCAGGGACCCCCGCGAAGAGGTTTGGACTCGACTCGCAGGTTGTGGCCTTCTGACTTGGTTCCCTCGTACAGATGCCGCTGTACACTGGAATGTAGTACACCGAAGGACGTTGAATGGCGTCCAAGCATAGTCGACAAGCTGGGTCAGAAACAGACGCACAATGCGGTTCCAGTGATCAGAGGAAAACATGTCCAGAGCGTAACCAAGGTCAGAAATGAGAAGTATCTGTCACAATAATGGAATGCTGGAGCAGGGTTGAGGAGTCTATACTCTGGCAGTGTAGTAATGTACTCCCAGAAGCTTGCTTTTATAGGAGGAGTCTCCAGGGCACCTAATTGATGTTTAATTTTGGCGCACAAGTTCTGCACAGAGCGGTACGCACGGCCCTATGGAAGCCGCCTGTGCAATCTGACCAGGAAGCAGCATGCTGCAGCTAGGAGGAGGGAGAGAGCACCGGAGAGCCCGTAGCAACTGATGGTCAGCAGGTCTCACTGCAGCAGGTGCTGGCACCTCCCACCCCCTGCCCTGCCATGGTTCCCAGAGCCCAGTGCCGACGGTAAGTCTAGGTGCTGGCACCTCCCAGCCCCTGCCCTGCCATTATTCCCAGAGCCCAGTGCCAACGGTAAGTCTAGGATAATAATTTTCAGGGTTTTTTTTGGCAGATCTGCAGACACATAGCATTCCATAGGAATTGTACAGTACATACACAATATAACCAGTAGGGGACAGAACTGAGCTTGCTAAGCTCACATTCTCCCATCTCATTGTAGTAAAATTATATAACATACCACTGCTATTGCAGTCATGATTCGAGCTGCTGGTCGAATGTCATTGTGACAATAATCTGCAATATATTTACTAACATCTCCAGGCATGCAGAGCTTTGGCCATTCGCCTCTTTACTAGGAAAGATTTGAAAATGTGCTTGTGGAATTGTTGTTCCTGTTTTGTAGTTCAGATGAATAGCAGCACATTCTTATGTCATACTGTTATAGCCCCCTGACTCCATTTGTGGCATGTGCAGGTGCACAGGTTGGTCATCCACCTCCTCCTTTACGCTCTTATTTGCCCTGGCTAAAGGGGGGTATCCACTAGACGATTAAGTTGAACGATGACGATCATTCAATCGTTTGCAAAAGTGTCTAAAACGACCAGCGATGCGCGTGCCCGCTGGTCGTTTAGACATCTATCATCTTTCCAACATGCTGGTCAACCTGACGATATCGTCAGGTTCATCATGTTGCCAGATGCTTGATGACCCTGCACTGAACGTCTGCTCGTTCAGTGCAGGCTCATCACACGACTGACAAACAACTGCACGATTACAATGTCGTAATCGTTCAGTCGTTTACAGATCTTGTAGTGGATGCCCGCCTTTAGTGTTTGGTGTGGGCATAAGTGGCCAGAGTGATCTTGCTCATAAAGCAACATTTCAGTACCAACAAGTGTCACAGTTAAATGAGTGCCAGACAATGCCTGACTTACATCCGAGACATTACTTACACTCTTCTGCTTCCACTCCAGCACTGTACATGAGGTGCAATATTTACATAACAATGTACATCTCCTATCTCCACCTGCACATTATCGTAGAGGGTAGAAGGGTTCACCATGAAACAGGAGTAACTCATTCAACCTCACTTATGCATCACACACACTATTTGATGGGTTAAATAGTTCCACAACATCTTCGTAGCCAAAATCTCTTTTAAGCTCCCTGTATCAGGCTGTTCCCATGAAGCTCCCTGAGTGTCTCACAGCCTATAAGTCACCCATTATTTTAATAATACGTTTTGCTCCTAACTTAACAACTAACTAGAAATAAACACTCGGAGGCATATGTGGAATTTAAAGAGGACACAGCCGAAAATGTATTTATCGAATTGGAATTTGAAATTGAAAGATCGGTGGCAGAAAAAGCAGCACTCCTGGGCCACAGTCCAATAAAGTATTTGACTAAATAAAGAGGACGGATCCCCGCCCTAGCGTAAACTGGCCTGAAATGGTACCACTCTCCTCTAATTGGCATAGCCTTGACCCCTCCCTAAGATGATGGCCTAGTCCCCCCCTTAGTAGAATGACTAACTTGCTGCTATCAAGAGGAAAATGCCACTCAGGCACTCATAGGACCTCATTCAGAGTCGGTCGTAAGCGGCCACTCGGTCATACGCATCCGATGTTTCCAAACCACACATGCGCACGATTAGTTGTGCGCATATGCGTATGAGGCTTTGCGATCCAAAATGCTGTCGATCGTACGGCTTACGAGCAGGAAGTGTCTTCCGAGAATTGATTAACATGAAAGGCCGTTTGTGGGTGTTAACGGGGGTGGTGGTCTGAAAACGCAGGCGTGCCTCAGTGTTTTGAGGGCGTTTTAGGGGCGTACATAAATTACCTGCTACGACCGACATAGAAGGCCAGAAGTAGTAAAACGTCACTCTGCGAGCAGGTTAGAGGGCTGGCTGATCGTACAGCTTAAGGTAGGGTAGGAGCTCCCGCAAGCCACACAGTACAATCGATACTATCAAATGTAACTGATGTTAGGAGTGATGTATCTATTTGGAACCACACAATGCAAGCAGCTAATAATCGTTAGTTGTTACTAATAACACTGCTAATTGGCTGGTAACTGATTCAGGTGCGTTTGCATTAGCAAATAATAAGAATAAATAAATTTCATGGGGGTGGCTTTTTTTATGCGTTTTTTTATTTTATTTTGTGGGCATCAACACAACACAAGCGGCCGCAACCATCAGAAGAAAATTAACATACAGCAACTGACAACGATTGACTCGATCGCTAGCTGCTATCACTCGCTACCTAGAGGAGGTGTATTGTTCACGTATGGGCGTCACTTTGGTTGCGACCGACTGGCCGTGCGATTGCTTCCTTTTTCAGTTTCTCTGTCGTTAGGCGTACAACCGAGCGGCCGCTTATGACCGACTCTGAATGAGGGTCCTTAGTGCCATAATAAGCCGCCCAGGAGCACTGCTTCCTGCCAAAGCTCGGCCAAATTAACCGAGCCCTGCCACTCGTCTAGAAATTCTCAAACTTCGAGGAAGTTGTATGGGTCCATAATGAACCATTCTAAACCCAAGCCCGTGAGATGCACTCCATCCTGCCTATAAAAACTCTCCTCCTCGTATCTTAAGCGTGGATGCTTGATCACGCGCCCTCCCGCTTTGATAACAAACCTGGAAACTGCTGCATTGACCTTCCTACGCACTCTATCCAATGCTGCACCCCCTTGAGACCCTCTACAAAAACGCCTGGGAACTATATCTGACCACACTAAATTTACCCCTGGTGATCTATCCATTATTGTCTGCCAATCATTTCTAATTGCATGTATGAGCTCTTTGCCCTTACAGGTGCCCAGGTCGTTACCTCCCAAATGAACCACTAACCAGTCAGGGTCCACAAACTTAGCCTCGGCCAACCATAATACATTTAAAAGGCCGGACCAGCGCATGCCCCTAAAGCCAAACCACTGTACCTTGCTAGCCCCTAACAAATTATGGGATTGAAAAGCTAACGGATTTTTGCTAGCCCAGTAGATGTATGAGTGACCTATAAACCACACCCGACAATTAGCAATCCTGGGTGTACCTGGAAAAAGGGGTAATCCTGTCAATAATAAACTACCTAGCCAAGGGAAGGAAAACAATAGTTGGGTGACCCAGATGAAGGTGAAAAACATAAAACCTCTTTGAGGATGAAACTAAAAAGCCCCCCAAACTCCAAAGTGGCAGTAGGAAGAAGGCCCCTGGGTTTCCCAACAAACTCGCTAGGAGCACGGTAAATCATGCAGCTTATCCCCCCGCAAATAACATTTATACGCAAGAAGATTTCCATTGTCCCAATTGTCAACGGAAGCACCTGCAACTGCTATCTAAAGGTAAGTCAAGCGCAATGAAGCAATTTTGAAAAACCCTAGTAAACTGAAACTTAGACAGTGGAGTCCGGTCAGCGTGGACAAGCCACTGAGCGCCACCCGAGGGACGCATTCTGTTAAATTGCTCAGCCCAACTGACAGGATTGAGGACTTCATCCGCGTGAGCTGGAATAGAAATCCATTTCCCTTTAACTTTATTTTTTCTTCAATATCTCCGCTGCATACAGCACTTTTGTATCCATCTTGAGGACTTATTGTTTTATTCATTATTCAATATTTGTTTTTTTATCTGTTATGATATTCTTTTTCCATAAGGACAACATGTGTATTTATTTTTTATTTCTATCCGTTATTCATGTACAGAATTCTTTTTGATTTATATTTGTGCATTTGTATTATTAAATGTGTATTTATCTATTTACAACATTCCATTAGATTCATTCTATGATATATTGTTAGCGCTCCCACACCTGTGTTTTGTTTTTTTCTTTAACTAACTGATCTGTTTTAGATTTGTGAATGCGGCATAAAATTAGATCCTTTTTGACCACGTTACTAAAAAGCAAACCTGACGATATAGAGGTCTTATTAACCACCACCAATTCCCCAATTCTAAATGCACCAAAATAAGCTAAGGAGAACGACAAACTAAAAAGCATCGCTTCGTACTCGCCCGCCGCGACCACAGAAACCACAACTATGAGTTCCCTTAGGACAGTGGGATCTATGAGACGCCTCGTATCCCCTACCGCAACACGTTTCTTCGCCCAACCCCGCATCGCCTTAGTTACTAGTGTAACTTAGAAAAATAAATGCCGGACAAAGCAGCTGACATGGCAGCTTTTAGAACGGCCTTGCTCGTGCCTATATCAAACGAACTGTAACATGCAGTCATGGATCGGCTTACCTCCCTCTCGCATGGAGGCCCAGAAACCTTGCCAATGTTTCCAAGCCGCCGAATAAGTCCTCAGCGTACTCGGGGCCAATGACATCAATGCGAGTCCTACGATGCCGGCTCGACAATTTGACAGACATGCAGAGGACAAGTTAAGCCACGTGGAACTAGCGAACGGAGCAAGAGCCCTAAATCTATCCCACTGAAAACACGACAAGGAATCTGCAATAGTATTCTCCACCCCTGGAATGTGACAGGCCCGGAACTCAATATTCTGGTGCAAACATAAAAGGGTTAAATGCCTTAATAAGCGCAAGGCTGGAGGTGATTTGCCCTCTGATTATTAATAGCGTGCACGACCCCCAAATTATCGCACTACAAAACTATACTCCTATTGGAGACCACGTTTGGAAAAAGTTCCAAAAGCAGCATATTCGCTGTTAGACCTTGGCTCTTCCAAGAATCGGGCCAATGTTCTGCACACCATTTGCCCTCCAAGAACCCGACGCATCCGTGAATAGCTGAAGCTCGCAATTGTCCACCGATGCCGGAAGCCAAATTCGCACTCCGTTAAACTCCCTCAAAAACATAAGCCATACCCGTAGGTCCTACCGCATGTCGTGTGCAGCGTATCCAGGGAGGATGACGTATTGGGGTGGCGCATGGTGCAAAAGGGTGGGGGAAGCACTATAAGGGTGCACCATGGATGGGTGCAGATTCTGCTGGTGTGCAGTGGGCCGCAAAATAAGGGGACCAGCCGGTATTCAGCAAAGGAGGAGGGTTTTGTAGTGCCTGCGCTTGCCCACTGCCAGGATTAGCAGTAGCAAAGTTTGCAACTGCCGGTGAGGGGGGGGGGGGCGAATTGTGGGAGGCCATAGGGGTACTGGGGGCCCTTGATGGGGCAGGACTAGCATGCGACACCAAAGATCCCCTGGGGCTAAACAGCAGGGGAGAATTCCCTCTAACATGTGCCCTCCTGTTCCTGAAGCAGAGGGGGCAGGAGAGGGGACGCTGGGAAGTAGGAGCCTGCTGGTGGAGGGCTGGCTGAATGATAAAATGGCCGCCGTGTTTTGGGTGGCGTGGCCTAACGGCGGGTTTTGGTGGGTGTGCCCTAACGCCAGGGGGGGGCGCGAGTCAGTGGGTGCTTGGGGCTGCGATGCGGCCCGGAGGGGCACTAGCGCCACCTGCGGAGCCCCCGGCAGGCCAGACAGTTGGTGCAGACGGGGCAGGAGAAGGTGCACCGGTGCCGGAGCTCCTGGCACACACACCCGCAGGGGATACAGGAGCGGCATTGTGGCTACTCGCGGGCCGCGAGCTTGGCCTGGATGAGGCTGGGGGCGCTGGCCGACTCTATCAAGCGGAGGGGTGGTTGTTTCTGTGTGGATGGGGCATCACTGAGAGGGGGGAGGCAAACTAAGCTGCACTGCAAGGGAAAGGCTTGGTAAGGCGGCTGTGGGCAAGGTGAGGCACAGGAGTGGAGCAAAAGGGTAAATATGGCTATGAAGGGTGATGATACAGATAAATGGATGGGAGAAATTAATATGTAAAGCTGATCGAAGATCAAAGATAAAGGCTATAAATACAGTAAGCAAGGAGGGTGATACTCAGCCAGCTTGAAACTGCAAAGAGGAAAATGGCTCCTCAAGCCTTGCTATTTATGTGACTAGCAGAGGCCTTGCCTCCTGCTACATTGCTAACAGGTTCAATTATATGATTGACAGGTCCTAGCTACGCCCTCTCTATCCTTTAACCCCCTAACTGACCAAACTAGCAAAACTCCTAATGGGGGGTATCCACTTAGCGATTTAAACAAGCGATTGCACGATAACAATGTCGTTATCGTGTAATCTCTTGCAAATCGCGCATGCATCATGCATGCATCGGGCATGTTTTGGACGGAAGCGACCCGTGATGCGCGTGCCCGTTGGGGGTTCGGGGATGAGGGATGTGCCGGGACTGAACGAGTGAACGTTCAGTCTAGGCACATCACTAGCTGTACAAAAGACAGCACGATTGCAATGTCGCAATCGTGCTCTCGTTTGTATATCGCTAAGTGGATACCCCCCATTACAAACAGGGTGCTTACCTGTCCTCAAACTTATACAAGTGTTCGGAATCTTATATCACCACTCTCTCTTTAGGAGCAGATGTGCGGCCTCTTATGCTCCTCTCTCTTTGTATCAGTTACCCGACTTTCTATGGCAGGGCCAAGTCTCCTTGTGGCCACACAGCTGCCCTGCACTCTCCTGCTCATCGCCTCCACTGTCACTATCTGTCACTCTTCATCTTCACTCTTCTCATCCACCCTCCTCATTGCGTCTTCTCACACTCAGCTCAAAGTGTTTATTTTGTATAAATAGAAACTTGTGGGATGTAATTCTTTCAAATTAGGGGTGTGCACCGGCCACTTTTCGTGTTTTGTGTTTTGGTTTTAGATCTGGATCTTTCTTCGTGTTTTGGATCTGGATTGGTTTTGCCAAAACCACCCTTCCGTGTTTTGGGTTCTGGGTTTTGTGTTTTGGATCTGTATTTTTTTTTTAAAAAGCATAAAAACAGCTAAAATCACAGAATTTGTGGGTTTTTATGCTCCTATTCAATTATTAACCTCAATAACCTTCATTTCCACTCATTTCCAGTCTATTCTGAACACCTCACACCTCACAATATTGTTTTTATGGCCAAAAGGTTGCACCGAGGTAGCTGCATGACTATGCTAAGCGACACGAGTGGACGGCACAAACACGTGGTCCATCTAGGAGTGGCACTGCAGTGGCAGACAGGATGGCAGTTTGAAAAACTAGGCCCCAAACTATACATAATGCAAAGAAAAAAAGAGGTGCAAGATGGAATTGTCCTTGGGCCCTCCCACCCACCCTTATGTTGTATAAACAGGACATGCACACTTTAACAAACAAATCATTTCAGCGCCAGGGTCTGCCACACAACTGTGGCTGAAATGATTGGTTCGTTTGGGCCCCCACAAAACAAGCTGGCAATTAATGTGTCCCTGCACAAACTGGCTCTACGGAGGCAAGATGTCGTCCTCATCCTCCTCATCCACCGATTCCTTGGATAAAACAGGAAAAAGGGATTTAGGTGTCCCTGGACTGCTTACAGTCAGCCAAAGTTTCTGAACTTGACAGTAACTTTTTATGAATGCGCTGCAGGTGCCGTATAAGGGAGGATGTTCCTAGGTGGTTAACGTCCCGACCCCTACTTATTTCACCTTTACATATGGTACATATGGCAAGACAGTTGTTGTCCGGATTTGGATAGAAATATTGCCAGACCAAAGAGGTGGAATGTTTGGTCTTCTGCCCAGGCATTACCGTGATGGGCTTTTTCATCCCACGGACAACAACTGTCTCCCCCGGGGCCTGAGTTAAACAAACCACATCACCATCAGAATCCTCCTCGCCAACTTCCTCCTCAGCGCCAGCTACACCAGTATCATCATCCTGTTGTACTTCAACAGTGACATCTTCAATTTGCATATCAGCAAGTGGACTGTGGGTGCTCCTTTCAGCACTTGCAGGGGGCGTGCAAATGGTGGAAAGAGCCACCTCTTCCCGTCCAGTGCTGGGAAGGTCAGGCATCGCAACCGCCACCACACTTGGACTCTCCTTGGGGATTTGTGATATCTTCTTAGAACGCACAGTTCTTCGCTGTGCTTTTGCCAGCTTAACTCGTTTGCTTTTTTTAGCGGGATGTGAAGCTGAACCACTAGTCATGAACATAGAGAAAGACCTTAGCCGTTCCTTGCCACTCCGTGTCATAAATGGCATATTGGCAAGTTTATGTTTCTCTTCAGATGATTTAAAAGGTCATTTTCCTGAACTTTGTCATTTGGGATTGTATGTGCCCTCTACTATGACATTGGGCATCGGCCTTGGCAGACGACGTTGATGGCATGTTATCGTCTATGTCATGACTAGTGGCAGCAGCTTCAGCACTAGGAGAAGGTGGTTCTTGATCTTTCACTATTTTATTTTTATCAGAGAAAGTTTGGTCCTCCATTTATGTTATATTGATATATACGTGCGGCTAAGGCACACACAAACAAAGAAAATATTTTTTTATTTTTGTTGGAGACTAGTGCACTTTGTGGGTTACACCACCCTTTAAGAAATGAGCCAGCTGGCCCTTTACTTATGGGACACAGGCGCACGCTTGGCGCTGCTCCTTTGTTGATGCACGTGCAGCCACAGTGCACACAATTCACAAACACAGAATTTTTTTATTTATTTTGTTTGGAGTGCCCTTTGGGGTGACAGCACCCTTTAGCGGTCAATCCAGCCGGCCCTTTATTTATGGGACACAGGCGCAAGCTTGGCACTACTTTGTTGATGCACGTGCGGCTACTGCGCACACAATTCACAAACACAGAAAATATTTTTTTTTTGGTTTGGACTGGAGTGTACTTTGGGGGTTACAGCACCCTTTAACGGTCAAGCCAGCCGGCCCTTTACTTATGACACAGGCGCACGCTTGGCACTACTTTGTTGATGCACGTGCGGCTACTGCGCACACAATTCACAAACACAGAAAAAATATTTTGTTATTTGGTTTGGAGTGTACTTTGGGGGTTACAGCACCCTTTGACGGTCAAGCCAGCCGGCCCTTTACTTATGACACAGGCGCACGCTTGGCACTACTTTGTTGATGCACGTGCGGCTACTGCGCACACAATTCACAAACACAGAAAATAATTTTTTTTTTGGTTTGGACTGGAGTGTACTTTGGGGGTTACAGCACCCTTTAACGGTCAAGCCAGCCGGCCCTTTACTTATGACACAGGCGCACGCTTGGCACTACTTTGTTGATGCACGTGCGGCTACTGCGCACACAATTCACAAACACAGAAAATTTTTTTTTTTTTGGTTTGGACTGGAGTGTACTTTGGGGGTTACAGCACCCTTTAACGGTCAAGCCAGCCGGCCCTTTACTTATGACACAGGCGCACGCTTGGCACTACTTTGTTGATGCACGTGCGGCTACTGCGCACACAATTCACAAACACAGAAAAAATATTTTGTTATTTGGTTTGGAGTGTACTTTGGGGGTTACAGCACCCTTTAACGGTCAAGCCAGCCGGCCCTTTACTTATGACACAGGCGCACGCTTGGCACTACTTTGTTGATTCACGTGCGGCTACTGCGCACACAATTCACAAACACAGAAAATATTTTTTTTTTTGGTTTGGACTGGAGTGTACTTTGGGGGTTACAGCACCCTTTAACGGTCAAGCCAGCCGGCCCTTTACTTATGACTAGGGGTGTGCACCGGCCACTTCGTGTTTTGTGTTTTGGTTTTGGATCTGGATCTTTCTTCGTGTTTTGGATCTGGATTGGTTTTGCCAAAACCACCCTTCCGTGTTTTGGGTTCTGGGTTTTGTGTTTTGGATCTGTATTTTTTTGAAAAAAAGCTTAAAAACAGCTAAAATCACAGAATTTGTGGGTTTTTCTGCTCCTATGCTATTATTAACCTCAATAACCTTAATTTCCACACATTTCCAGTCTATTCTGAACACCTCACACCTCACAATAGTGTTTTTATGTCCAAAAGGTTGCACCGAGGTAGCTGGATGACTATGCTAAGAGATACGAGTGGGCGGCACAAACACGTGGTCCATCTAGGAGTGGCACTGCAGTGGCAGACAGGATGGCAGTTTGAAAAACTAGGCCCCAAACTATACATAATGCAAAGAAAAAAAGAGGTGCAAGATGGAATTGTCCTTGGGCCCTCCCACCCACCCTTATGTTGTATAAACAGGACATGCACACTTTAACAAACCAAACATTTCAGCGCCAGGGTCTGCCACACGACTGTGGCTGAAATGATTGGTTCGTTTGGGCCCCCACAAAGCAAGCTGGCAATTAATCTGTCCCTGCACAAACTGGCTCTATGGAGGCAAGATGTCATCCTCATCCTCCTCATCCACCGATTCCTCACCCTCTTCAGTGTTGTGTACATCCTCATCCTCACAGAGTATTAATTCGTCCCCGCTGGAATCCACAACCACAGGTCCCTCTGTACGTTCTGGAGGCTGGTCTCCCTGGAAGAGTTGATAATTCATTTTATGAACATCATCTTCTCCACATTTTGTGGAAGCAACCTCCTACGCCTTTCGCTGACAAGTTTCCCGGCTGCACTAAACACTCTTTCGGAGTACACACTGGAGGGGGGGCAACTCAGGTAAAATAGAGCCAGTTTGTACAGGGACCTCCAAATTGCTTCTTTTTCCTGCCAGTACAGGTACGGACTGTCTGACATGCCTACTTGGATGCTGTCACCGATGTAATCCTTTAACAGACAGACGCACGCTTGTCGCTGCTGCTTTGAGGATGCAAGTGCGGCTACAGCCCACACAATTCACAAAGACAGAAAAAAGAAGAATATTTTTATTGTTTGTGTAGCACACTTTGAGGGTGTCACCACCCTTTAACAGACAGACGCACGCTTGTCGCTGCTGCTTTGAGGATGCAAGTGCAGCTACAGCCCACACAATTCACAAGACAGAAAAAAAAAGAAGAATATTTTTATTGTTTGTGGAGCACACTTTGAGGGTGTCACCACCCTTTAACAGACAGACGCACGCTTGTCGCTGCTGCTTTGAGGATGCAAGTGCGGCTACAGCCCACACAATTCACAAAGACAGAAAAAAGAAGAAGAATATTTTTATTGTTTGTGTAGCACACTTTGAGGGTGTCACCACCCTTTAACAGACAGACGCACGCTTGTCACTGCTGCTTTGAGGATGCAAGTGCGGCTACATCGCACACAAGTCACAAACACATTAAAAAAATACTTTTTATTTTTTGGAGCACTTTGAGAGTTACACCACCCTTTAACAGACAGATGCACGCTTGTCGCTGCTGCTTTGAGGATGCAAGTGCGGCTACATCGCACACAAGTCACAAACACATTAAAAAAATAGTTTTTTATTTTTTGGAGCACTTTGAGAGTTACACCACCCTTTAACAGACAGACGCACGCTTGTCGCTGCTGCTTTGAGGATGCAAGTGCGGCTACAGCCCACACAAGTCACAAAGACAGAAAAAAAAAGAACAATATTTTTATTGTTTGTGTAGCACACTTTGAGGGTGTCACCACCCTTTAACAGACAGACGCACGCTTGTCGCTGCTGCTTTAAGGATGCAGGTGCGGCTACAGCCCACACATTTCACAAAGACAGAAAAAAAAGAACAATATTTTTATTGTTTGTGTAGCACACTTTGAGGGTGTCACCACCCTTTAACAGACAGACGCACGCTTGTCGCTGCTGCTTTAAGGATGCAGGTGCGGTTACAGGCCACACATTTCACAAAGACAGAAAAAAAAAGAACAATATTTTTATTGTTTGTGTAGCACACTTTGAGGGTGTCACCACCCTTTAACAGACAGACGCACGCTTGTCGCTGCTGCATTAAGGATGCAGGTGCGGCTACAGCCCACACATTTCACAAAGACAGAAAAAAAAAGAATATTTTTATTGTTTGTGGAGCGCACTTTGAGGGTTACACCACCCTTTAACAGACAGACGCACGCTTGTCGCTGCTGCTTTTGAGGATGCAAGTGCGGCTACAGCCCACACAATTCACAAAGACAGAAAAAAGAAGAATATTTTTATTGTTTGTGGAGCGCACTTTGAGGGTTACACCATCCTTTAACAGACAGACGCACGCTTGTCGCTGCTGCTTTGAGGATGCAGGTGGAATCTAGATGGGATTTGGAACCGGGGACACACTACCTCCATCAATTGTCTAAATCCCACTGCACCAATGGCGGATACCGGACGCACGTCTAACACCAACATAGCAGTCAAGGCCTCAGTTATACGTTTTGCTTCAGGATGACTGCTGTCGTACTTCATCCTCATCGCTAGGGACTGTTGGAGGGTCAATTGTTTAGTAAAAGTAGTGATGTTGCTACTTCCTCTCTGGGATGATGAACAACTCCCAGCAGCAGCAACAGCACTAGGAGGAAGTGGTTCTTGATCTTTCCCTATTTTATTTTTATCGGAGAAAGTTTGGTCCTCCATTTATGTTATATTGATATATACGTGCAGCTAAAGCGCACACAAACACAGAAAATATTTTTTTATTTTTGCTGGAGAGTAGTGCACTTTGTGGGTTACACCACCCTTTAAGAAATGAGCCAGCCGGCTCTTTACTTATGGGACACAGGCGCACGCTTGGCGTTGCTCATTTGTTGATGCACGTGCAGCCACAGTGCACACAAGTCACAAACACAGAAAATATTATTTTTTTTGGTTTGGACTGGAGTGTACTTTGGGGGTTACAGCACCCTTTAACGGTCAAGCCAGCCGGCCCTTTACTTATGACACAGGCGCACGCTTGGCACTACTTTGTTGATGCATGTGCGGCTACTGCGCACACAATTCACAAACACAGAAAAAATATTTTGTTATTTGGTTTGGACTGGAGTGTACTTTGGGGGTTACAGCACCCTTTAACGGTCAAGCCAGCCGGCCCTTTACTTATGACACAGGCGCACGCTTGGCACTACTTTGTTGATGCACGTGCGGCTACTGCGCACACAATTCACAAACACAGAAAATATTTTTTTTTTGGTTTGGAGTGTACTTTGGGGGTTACAGCACCCTTTAACGGTCAAGCCAGCCGGCCCTTTACTTATGACACAGGCGCACACTTGGCACTACTTTGTTGATGCACGTGCGGCTACTGCGCACACAATTCACAAACACAGAAAAAATATTTTGTTATTTGGTTTGGAGTGTACTTTGGGGGTTACAGCACCCTTTAACGGTCAAGCCAGCCGGCCCTTTACTTATGACACAGGCGCACGCTTGGCACTACTTTGTTGATGCACATGCGGCTACTGCGCACACAATTCACAAACACAGAAAAAATATTATTTTTTTAGCACTTGGAGGGAGCACCTATGATGGACAGAGCACCCCCTGGAAAACACTACATCACCCCTTTAGGACTGGGACACTGCACAGGACTTTGGAGTGGACACAGCCCCTATGGAGAACTGACTGCACAACACAGTCCAGCCAGCCCCTATGGACTTTGAAGTAGTGGACACAGCCCCTATTAACAACAGCAGCACAGCACAACACAGCCAGCCCCTATGGACTTTGAAGTAGTGGACAACAGCAGCACAGCGCAGCACAGCACAACACTACTCTGCACTACACTACACTACACTACACAGCCCAGCTAGCCCTAACTCCCACCCTCCCTCTTCACTGTCCACAGCCGAGTGAGAAAATGGCGCCGACGCGGGTACCTTATATAGGATCCAAAACCCGCGAGACTCGGAAGGCGGGATGATGACGTTTTGTCTCGATTTCAGATCCGAGTCAGGCGGGAAAAGTCGAGCCTGACTCGGATCGGCCTCGGATCAGGGGGGCTCGGGGGGGTTCGGATTTCAGAAATCCGAACCCGCTCACCCCTACTTATGACACAGGCGCACGCTTGGCACTACTTTGTTGATGCACGTGCGGCTACTGCGCACACAATTCACAAACACAGAAAATATTTTTTTTTTGGTTTGGACTGGAGTGTACTTTGGGGGTTACAGCACCCTTTAACGGTCAAGCCAGCCGGCCCTTTACTTATGACACAGGCGCACGCTTGGCACTACTTTGTTGATGCACGTGCGGCTACTGCGCACACAATTCACAAACACAGAAAAAATATTTTGTTATTTGGTTTGGAGTGTACTTTGGGGGTTACAGCACCCTTTGACGGTCAAGCCAGCCGGCCCTTTACTTATGACACAGGCGCACGCTTGGCACTACTTTGTTGATGCACGTGCGGCTACTGCGCACACAATTCACAAACACAGAAAATATTTTTTTTTTTTGGTTTGGACTGGAGTGTACTTTGGGGGTTACAGCACCCTTTAACTGTCAAGCCAGCCGGCCCTTTACTTATGACACAGGCGCACGCTTGGCACTACTTTGTTGATGCACGTGCGGCTACTGCGCACACAATTCACAAACACAGAAAAAATATTATTTTTTTAGCACTTGGGGGGAGCACCCATGATGGAAAGAGCACCCCCTGGACAACACTACAGCACCCCTTTAGGACTGGGACACTGCACAGGACTTTGGAGTGGACACAGCCCCTATGGAGAACTGACTGCACAACACAGTCCAGCCAGCCCCTATGGACTTTGAAGTAGTGGACACAGCCCCTATTAACAACAGCAGCACAGCACAACACAGCCAGCCCCTATGGACTTTGAAGTAGTGGACAACAGCAGCACAGCGCAGCACAGCACAACACTACTCTGCACTACACTACACTACACTACACAGCCCAGCCAGCCCTAACTCCCACCCTCCCTCTTCACTGTCCACAGCCGAGTGAGAAAATGGCGCCGACGCGGGTACCTTATATAGGATCCAAAACCCGCGAGACCCGGAAGGCGGAATGATGACGTTTTGCCTCGATTTCAGATCCGAGTCAGGCGGGAAAAGTCGAGCCTGACTCGGATCTGACTCGGATCGGGGGGGCTCGGGGGGGTTCGGATTTCAGAAATCCGAACCCGCTCACCCCTATTTCAAATAGAGTACATTTATCTGCTAATCCCCTTATTTTAATAAACTTATTTTACTGGTGAGTTTTTTTTGTTCCAGAACCTTTCCTAGGTGTAGCCAGATGTAAACTCTAGGTACAAGCCCAGGATCTGTCACAGATAAATCACAATAATGATCAGCAGCATCACTATCCAGCGGCTACTGATTGGTTGCTTGTCTATTCACCTCTCAAGCTGATACTCCTTAATATGTTAACATTGTGGCCAGGGTCATTAAGAGATCTTTCGGGCCCCCTGATACTAGGCTGTGTGACCAAGTGTGTGGGAACCCCTCATTGCTGCTATATTTTTTCAAGTTAATTATTTGTAATTTCCATTTGAGGCACTACATGAAACAGGCTCCCATTTTATATTTGTATGGGTAAAGAATGGATGTGGCGGTGGGGCCGCAACTAGGGTGGTGCGACATGTGCCATGGCACAGGACACAGGAGGACAGGAGGAGCTGTTTATCTTCTTCTTTGATCCCCGATATCTCCTGGCAGTCGGTATCTGGCTGACTCCCCTTCCAGGTTGCCACCTCCCCAAGCACCTTTAGTCATATCATCCTATATTTAATGCACACATTTTAAAATACTGTCATACCCGGTACTTGAACCTGTTGCTGATACTTGCTGCATATACACTATAAGTAACGCTCTTTCTATACCTTCAGCAGGTGATCTACACTTCCAGCTCTCCTACATCTAGAGCTGGTGAGTTATACACCATAATTATTGTCTATCATCACTGCAGCCATTGGATTCACACTGTATGTGGCACCGACACCTGGATAACAGTGGTACAAAGGGACCCCTTCATCATCGTACGGCAGGGGGCGTATCTACCCATTGGCCAGGATTGCACTCGCCAGGGGCGCTGACCAAAGGGGGGGCAGCAGCCGGCACTGCCACCTGCAGCCAAGGGGTGGACTGCCCCCACTAATCCCCCGGCCCCACAAGTGTAGGGCAGACCACAGTGAGAGCGGTCTGCCCTACACAGTTTACAAACACACAGTCGCCAGCAGCGTGTGTTTGTTATTGCAGCCAGCCAATGAAAGTCAGACAGACTCTTATTGGCTGCTGCGTCGTCCACGGAGGGAGCCGGCTGGAACACACTCATGAGGGGGGGGGGGTGGCTGCTACTGGGGGCACTGTATAGGGGGGACTACTACTGGGGGCACTGTATAGGGGGCTACTACTGGGGGCACTGTATAGGGGGACTACTACTGGGTGCACTGTAAAGGGGGAACTACTACTGGGGGCACTGTATAGAGGTATTACTACTGGGGACTACTACTGGGGGCACTGTATAGGGGGGACTACTACTGGGGGCAATGCAGCATAGGGGGGATTACTACTGGGGGCACTGTATAGGGGGGACTACTACTGTAGGCACTGTATAGGGGGGACTACTACTGGGGGCAATGCAGCATAAGGAGGACTATTACTGGGGGCACTGTATAGAGGGGACTACTACTGGGGGCACTGTATAGGGTGGACTACTACTGGGGGCAATGCAGCATAGGGGGGATTACTACTGGGGGCACTGTACAGGAGGACTACTACTGGGGGCAATGCAGCATAGGGGGGATTACTACTGGGGGCACTGCATAGGGGAGGAGGGGGTGCCAGTCCATTACATTGTCAGGGGCGCTTGGATCCCTAGATACACACCTGTCGTACGGGCCAAATCAGATTTGTCACGCCCCTTCCCCATGAGGCCAAGCCCCTTTTTCCTGCACATGGCATATGTCTCTTTAAAAAATGGGGAAGGGGGTAGCAATGCTCATTCTGGCCCAGGGCACCTAAAAGTCTAGTTACAGCTTTGTGTGGAGGTGTTTGTAATAAATGGAAAATGTGTGTTTTGCATTTATTAATGTCTGTCAAGACTATTTTCACTTTTGAATATGGAATTTCATGACATTTTTATATTGTGTACAAATAGGATGACAAGAGTAGATTGACACATGGGGCATAAGGCTGGAGTTGTACAGGCAGCATGAGGCTGTAAGTGACACGAGGCATGAGGCTGGAGTGACATCCTTGCATGAAGCTGAGGGTGACACAAGGGGCTGGAGGCTGGAGTGGACAGGAGGCATGAGTGACATGGGACAAGTGACAAAGGGGATATGAGGCGGGGGGCACAGGCGGCATAAGGCTGGAATGACATCTGTGCATGAGGTTGTAGGTGACAAAGGGCATGGGGCTTGAGGTGACATGGAGGCATGAGGCTCGAGGTGACATGAGGGCTAGGGTTCCCACCCATCCGGGATTGTTCTGGACAGTCCAGAAACTAGGACATCTGTGTCCTAACATTACTCCGGAACATTAACAATCCCAGTTGGGCAGTGTCTGGAAATCACAATGTCGTCTGCTGACCAGCTCATCCATCCCACCTCCGCTTCTCTGACCTGCCTCCTCTACTCTGTCACACTGGCTTCTGACTGCAGAGCTTTAATAGGATTAGAAGCACTGATAATGGTCCCTGAGGGAGCAGCCTGCTGTTGATGGGGGAAAGAGACATAGTGACGTCATAATGCCGCAATGTTATGGTCTCATTCAGTCTCATCCCCCGGCGTGAAATAAATTACAGCAGGCTGACCCAGGTCAAGATGACACATGCGCAGCCCCTCCCTGTGTCCTTTCCCTGGACTACATTTTCCAGGATCACCCGCTGCTGTCAACCTGTTAAGTGGTGGTTATGGAGAAGAAGGAGAGAGTATCCATACCAGATACTGGCTGTGTTACAGAGTAGCCTGGCTGAGATGTGTCTGCACTAGTCCCTCGGGAGGCGTCTGCACTCAGAGTAGGAGGTGACCAGGCAGCCTGGTCCATGCATCTGGAACAAAGTCTGGAGCAGAGCCGGTTTACCGGCATGGTGGCATAGGTGGGCACCTAGGGCCCAGTGTCCTTGGGGGCCCGGCGCCCACTTGCCGCTGCTAGGGCCAGTTTGAGGCCCATTCCAGCGGAGGACTACACCATAGTGGTTGCAATGTGGCTGCTGCAACCCATACCCACAATGCAGCATCCCTGTAGCCTGGCCCCAGGCAGCACTGGGCTCTTCCAGGTGGCTTAGATGTGGCCCAGGCTGGGTGTTGGGTGTAACCCTACAGATGGTGACATGGCGGCATAACCTGATGTTAACCTGATGTCATAGGTCACATAGGCGCACGCCATGCCTGCTCACACAGTGGTGCAGTGACTCAGTGAGTGAGTCACTGACAATGATGCAGGGAAGGCTACAGTGCTAGACAGGGCCGGCTCCAGGGGTTCTAGCACCCTGTGCCAGCCCTTGGTAATGCGAAATTTGGGGGCATGGCCTAATTACCATAGGTCATACCCCCCTATGTGACATTATTTGGAGGCGTGCCCGCATGGCAAGCCTCCAAATAACGTCAGGCTGAGGGTAAAGCCCAGCACTCAGTCACTGGCTCCGCTTCCCCCAGCTCTCTCCCGTCAGTGAATTCACACTCTGGGGGTCTGGCACCGCCGCACAGCTGCGGCGGTGGGGATCCCCAACCTCCGGATTTGACCACCCGCGGGCCACTTCAGCCCACAGATGGAACAGCGGGACAGTACTGTCCCGCTGAAATCGGAATGCTGGGGAGGGGTGTGCCCTCTATGGGTGGCGCCCCTGTGCGACCGCACTGGTCGAACACCCCTAGAGCCGGCCCTGGTGCTAGACTCCAGTGCAGTTCTGTACACGGGCTGTGGTGATGCACTCAGGCTGCAGTGCTGTGCAGGTACTGAGGGGCTACAGTGCACTGCTGAGGGGCTGAACAGGTACTGAGGGGCTGCAGTGCACTGCTGAGGGGCTGAACAGGTACTGAGGGTCCAGGTGAGGGAGGGAGTGAGACAAAGTTCCATCCCACTGGTCTGGTCTGGACTCTTTAGAGGGAGGCACTCACTGGTGATGAAAATTAATCAATGTGTATTTTTTTTCCTGTGGGGCATCATTGCATCAGCGTGTTTAATGTCATTTACAGTCATTCCTCACTTAACGACCTACCTATTTAGCGACCATTCGGACTTACGACCGGCGCTCCGACCAGCTAACTGTGTCTTGCACTGATTAAAAAAAAAGGACAACTGTGTCCTAAAGGGAGCCGTGGCTGTGGGGCAGGACAAACAGGAGACATTGCCTCCCATAAGGGAAATGACGGACAGGGATGCGGCGCACTCTCGTCGCAGGGGGGGCACACACAGGTATGTGCCACCCTCAGCCTGGGTCCTGCTGCTTCCCGGTTACTATATGTCCTCGCTTAATGACTGATTCTTTAACAACCAAGTCATAGGAACGGAACTCGGTCGTTAAGTGAGGAATATCTGTATTTTCTTAGCTGTGTGTATATTATTTTATTTTTCCTGAGCCAGTAGTATCACATAATTCAATGACAATTTATACATGATCTTATTTGTGCTTCTTTAATGGAAGTCAAATTACATTGTTTACATTTAATGTAAGTTTCTGCTTTATCTATAAAGTGCTGAGATTGTAACTGACTTCTGAGGCCAGTATACTGTCAGTACGGTGCCATCTACTGGCAGCTTTCTCTATTCCTATAATTGGCTTTTGTAGTCTGTATACTATCAGTACTGCTCCATCTACTGGCAGCTTGCTCTATTCCTATAATTGGCTTTTGTAGTCTGTATACTATCACCTCTGCTCCATCTACTGGCAGCATTGAATAGTGAATTTTCCATCTGCTTTGGAAATTCCTTCCTAATTCAAAATGCATGTCAAATCCATATCTGTAATTGACTATGGGGCCTATTCATCAACACTAAAATAACGTTTTTAAGGACATTTTCCTTAATTAACGTTATTTTAGTATTCATGAACACACTTAGCACAGGAGATATCACTGATATCTCCTTGCTAAGTCCCCCTGCGTTAATTTCCACACTCCCCGTACATTAGTACATTAGTATGGGGATATGGAAATTATCGTATTCATCAAATTCCGAAAATTATGTATTTTCGGAATTTGATGGTGTTACTGTCCACCATGAGGTGGCGTATAGTAGGTAACACTTACCTGCTTCCAGCTGGACAGGTCCACCGGCATCTCCCTCCGGCGCCCTGGTCTCTCCTCTGGCTCCGTCTGCTATGCTGTCATGTGTTCTCCCAGCAGAACATAACGTGGGAGAACATGTGACAGCATAGCAGACCGAGCCGGAGGCTATTGCGCGGGCAGGTAAGTACTGAACGGGGAGGAGGAGAGCGGGGAGGGAGGTGAGCGGAGGGGGACACACAAACTTACCGCATCTGTAGGCAGTGCTGCGCATGCGCTGGTTTTACAGATGTGACAGCGCATGCGCAGCATGGATTCCAGCTGTGGTAAGTTAGAGTAGTGAGGGATAACTATCTATTTCCCAAAAAGCTGTCATCGCAAAAATGACAGTTTTTTGGAATATATAGTTATGGGGAGGAGGGATGATGAATTCCTCCGATAATTAGATAGAACTCCATGCGAGTTCTAAACCTAATTACCTCCAGAGAAACTTTAGGTATGATTAATTGGTCCCTATATCTTCTTCTCAGAGAGGTCTAAAGCTGGGTACACACTGAAAGATACATTGGCCGATCAGTTGATCGGCCAATATAACTGCTGCCCGTTGGCCAGTGTGTACCCGCGATATGTCAGACCGCCTGTACAAACACAGCAGCAGCCACGACCCACCCACCGGCCGCTGGGTCCCACCCACTGGTTGCCGGTGTGATACCCCTGAAAGTGTATTGGCTAGTTCATAGGAGTACATGGTAATGGACATATAGAATGCATTGTTGTATAATGTCAATTCATATATGTACACAAGTTTAATGTAAAAGCATGCCAGACATATGTATGTGCTGTTTGATAGGTATATATATACAGTGCCTATAGACAAAACATGTCCGGTTGATGTGTATATGGACTGCCCCCCCATGGAGAAACTGTGGAACTCGCTGCCCACTCTGGACACAGGGATCCAGTGGGCAGGCGGCCAGGAGGGGGAAATTGCTGCCGCAGCAGAGGGGAACCCTTCTCCCTCTGAACTTATCAGGGGGCCAGTGGAGAGAGCGGCGCGTGCGGTTGGTGGGAAGAGGTCCCCGCATGCGACCGCTTATATATAAGGGTCCCGCGGAGGCTGCTGGGAGGAGGGTGCCTGAGGTAAGCCAGCCGTGAAGAAAGTGCTGCGCTTACCAGACAGAGGGACTTACCGGTGCCCGCTGTGTGGACCCATTGCAGCCGGAAGGTGTCAGCCGGGATACAGACAGCCAGAGAGCTGTGAGGACGCTACCAACAGGAAGCTGTACAGGAGGGAGCCGCCCAGAGACCTCCCCTGGAGCTGATGACTGACAGCCGGGGGCCAGCCTGCTGGAGTGACCGCTGTCCAGATCCTCTAGGGTGCTGAATCTGCCAAGCTGATCCACAGGAGAGGTCTGTAAGTAAAACCAGCACCACCCAGCATTACTACTTCAGTCATAAGCTGTCAGTTATATAGAACCAATAGCTTTCCATCAATGGCCAATCCTCACTGCAATATAACTGTTAAGGCTGGGGTCCTGTATCTTCTGTTGAGGAGACTGAAATCTAAGAGCAGCTACTATAAGAGCCCAGGATAGCTTTTACCCCATCACAGACTACTTCAGGGAATATAGTCAAACAACTTTTTGCTGCAGGAAGGTACTATTACTACAGATAACCTGAGAAACAGAGTGCAGGTCCTGTCCATTTACTAAACAGGAAAGCTATATTAAAGCTGCATTATAGCAATAAAAAATACTACAGAACTCAGTACATTATATTGATGTCCGAAGTTTCATCAGACACCAGTTTGAGACAAAGATAATTAGCATCAGCTGTAGACTACTAAAGAAATCCTCAAACCCAGGTTTGCAACATACAAGTCCACAACAACATTGGCAGATAGCATCCTTTAGTGAATTAATATTATTGAGAACATTGTTTCTTCAGTAATAGGATAATGTGAGCAACCTACTTAGCTTCTAATGTGCACCAACGTAACGGGTTACTGGCCAGAGGTTAAGTTACTTAAGGGACATTCTGGGACTTATATATTAATTCAACCTGGTATGAGAGTAGAGTCATTATAATTGTTGCATATAGAAGCATTAAGATATTTCGTTAACCCATTTATCAGCTCAAGAAAGAAGCGTTCCTGATCAGTAAAGCTTCAGCGAATGTATGTGTGAACTATTGTTATCACTATTGTTGTATTTGTAACAGAGTCATAATCCAAAAAGTTAATTGCTTACATTTATTGCTTTTCTATGCAATTTATTGCAACTAAATAAACTAATCTTAGCGAATCTAGTATTTCCCCGTGTCAGTACGTGCGCAAGTGTCCATCCTTCACTTCTCTGCCTGAAGAGATCAGAGTGGACATCTCCGGAATAACTTTCAACACGGTTACACCGGGATCCGAGGGCACAAGCAGATGATGGCCGTTCAGTGTGTATGAAGTTCTATGAACGACCATCATCTGCAGATATATCTGTCAGGTGTGTACCCACCTTTAGTAAATAGACTATAGAATTTGTTTCTCAGGAAGAAAATGTAAATTATTTAATGAGCAACTGTTCTTATTTGTTGTGTGTCTAGGTATTCACAGGGGTGGGGGATGTATCAAGCCCTGGAGAGAAATAAAGTGGAGAAGTTGCTCAAAGCAAGTTTTCAAAACATCTTACAGAGAAGGGAAGAGGGGTCAAGTAATAATAATTGTCATTATGTATTCTGACTAGAGCCTGAATTTACCTTTGAGTTATACATACTTGGCTAGTTGGAAAATAAATATTACAATAACTGTGGTAAAAAGTCACTGTCTCACATATACAGTAGGGGATTATGTAATAGGGTGCGAGCTGCAGGAACTCCTGTAAGTATTCACATATTATTAAAGTGGGAATCATTTAAAGCAAAGCCAATCAGGTTTTGCCTTTAAAATGAGAACCGCTTTAAAATTACGAAATGTATCAGTAAAGTGGCGTGGCGTGACGAGGGGTTCTATTACTTATCCAGGAGTCTGTCTACAGTATATCCAGTGCTAGGAATCATTGGGTCTCATTCCCTTGCCTGGAGGTTGTTACATCTATAACACCTATAATCACCTCTATTGTGTTGTTTATGGTCTGTGGTTGGAGGAGCACCACCCTTTAGATCAGGGATGGGGAATCCCGGAGTCATTTGGTCTGGCCTGCAGAGCTTTTTTCTATTAGCCTCATCTTAATAGCAGGGAGCCTATAATGGCACGTTGCGACAAGAATCTATGCAGCAATGCCACCTGGAGCATCCTTAGGACGCTTCAGACGGTCACACCGCTGCCCTTACAGCTCCCCGGAGGATCCTCAGGATGCTCCGGGCATTTCTGTAATCACTGGCGTATGTGGCCCCGTCACCGTGTGACATCACAGGGAGGGGGCGTGGCTTGCACCATCCCCACAAATAATGTTATATATATCAAAATGGCCCCCGGCAGAAAAAAGGTTCCCCACCCCTGCTTTAGAGTTTGGGGACTTTTTAAACACCTATTTTTCTCTCTATACATAAGAAGGTAGAAGATGAAATATTGTTTATGTCATTGATAGAGACAAATTGAGGAATACATCTCAGGAATAGAACACGGCGCCTTAAACTCATAGGGGCATAATTACTAAAGTGAAGGTTTCTAGATGTGGAGATGTAGCCCATAGCAACTAGATTCTACTTAACATTTATCTAGCACAAGGGTCTTCAACTCTTAAGGTGGGCCACATTAAAAATTTCAACGAAGCCTGAGAAGCACGAAGATTCCAAGACCTTTACCAGACTCATAAGGCCATAATGAAGACTTCAAAAGATAATTTTATTATATTAATGAACGAAACATGGTCTGTTTACCTTTGTTTACAATATTATTTTTATGTCAGTGCGAAACTTAACTTTGCTTTTGCTTGGCCAGCTTGTCGATGTTGGCATCAATGTTGGAAGTCGCTATGCGCAGAGCAGTGGTGTAACTAGGGTTTTCGGAGCCCAGGGCAAGATGAAGAACGGCACCCCCCCTCCCCATACATACAATAAAATGTATCTGCGTGCTGAAGGTGCAAGACAAAAATTGGCATGGTCACATATCATAAGGGGTGTGGCCACTGAAAATGGGGCATTCCAACAAGGCACGCCACCTATTTCTCATCACTCTGGGAACATTTCTTTCCATATGCACCTTGCCTACATGGGGGTTCCTCACAATGTTGAACCTCTGAAGAAATACATCCTCCATGGGACAACGGCATCTTAAGTCGGCATTCACTATTCATGTAGGTCACATAATCCGGATGATGCCTGTTTGTGTAGGAATATTAACAAGGTCATACAACAGAGGTTCAACCAGACTCGTGCCTCTATATAACTTCCTGCCCTCAGCATCTCTCAGCCACACCATCTCCCCCTGCATCATCTCTCAGCCACACCATCATCTCCCCCTGCATCGTCTCTCAGCCACACCATCATCTCCCCACCACGTCGTCTCTCAGCACAGTATCACCTCCCCACCATGTTGTCTCACAGGACACTATCACCCCCCCACCACATCGTATCTCAGCACACTATCACCTCCCCACCACGTCGTCTCTCAGCACACTATCACCTCCCCACCATGTCGTCTCTCAGCACACTGTCAGGACATGTGAATGAGGAACTGAAAGGCTCCACATGGGATATTCCCTATAAAGATATATATATATATATATATATATATATATATAGGAGTGACAGGGCTGACATGGGCAGAGAAAAGTATATACAAGTGTGTAGTAAATTTATCTCTTTAACCTTTTTTTCAGCAAATTTTTACCTTTTTTTGGACTTGGCAAATTTCCACATGTGTGTATCGTGTAGTGTACGTGTGTGGTGGATAGATCCCCTTCAGTAATTGTACCCTAACATCATCAGTTACTGTCCAACGTCATTCCCTACTGTCCATGTGGGCATAGAGGGGGAATAAAAACTTGTGGCCCTTACAGACCACAAAAACCTGTGGCCCATACATTCCACAAAAAACTCTTCTTTTTGTGGACTGTATGGGCATGGAACCACACTTAAGAATAAAGTGATAATATTAAAATAAACAGCTACTGCAGAGTTTGCAATGGCCAACTGAAATATGAGGTGTCTGGATGGAGATCGGTGGGTTGAGGCACCCCTCACCCCCACCGCAGAGCGTCACTGTGGTATCTCAATTAACAAGTCCGTAGCCTGACCGCCATGTACAGTCTCTGGGGAGACAAAGGGGTGTAACTAGGGTATTTGGAGCCCAGGGCAAATGTAAAAATGGAGCCCCCCCTATGTGCGGTGAAGAATAGGCATGGTCACTTAAAAATGGGGCATGTCAACATGACACACACCCCTTTATCATCACTCTGAACATTCCTTTCCATATACACCTTAACCCCAATAGTGCCCCTTGTACAGTACCCCCAGTATGCAATGTCCCCAGTTGTGGTCCCCCTTATGCTGCCCCTCATTAGTTCCACTTATTCAGTTCCCCCAGTAGTGGTCTCCCTTATGCAGTGCCCCATGTAGTGGCCCCCCCTATGAAGTGCCCCAGTAGTGGTCCCCCTTATGTAGTGCCCTTTATATAGTGCCTCCAGTAGTGGTACCTCCTATGCAGTGCCCTTTATATAGTGCCCACAGCAGTAGTCCCCTCCACATGCAGTGCCCCCAGTAGTGGTCCCCCTTATGCAGGCCCCAAGCAGTGATCCCCCCTATCCAGTGCCCCTTATATAGTTCCCCCTGTAGTGGTCCTCCCTATTTAGTGCCCCCAGTAGTGGTCCCACCAGTGCAGTGCCCCTAGTAGTAAGCAGAATAAAAAGGTGGTAGCGCTGAGATGGATGCTATAACACAGTATTCAATAAATACAATTTTAATATTAAACTGTAGCATGTGCAAAAATCAATAAAACAATGGTAACAATGTGTGCCAGCATAGATCTCACCCACATGACTGTCTGTATGGTATTGCCTGTTCCTATATATACTGTCCGGATCCCAAATGGGTAAGTGGAAAATGAAAGTCACTCTCAATGTGAGAGAAGAAGAGGACTGTCCAGTATAATTACCAGGTCTTTCACCGATAGAGGAATGTCCCTATTCGCATAAACCCATATGCAGTTGTTTGGAGTCCTCAAATTGATATGGTGTGTCAGTCCAAAGGAAATCAGTTCAGATCAAATGGAATAGGCCAAATAGGCATGTGCTTCTGTGGTTGATCCGGTAAGTTGGTCCAGGCTTTGGCAGGTGGGATGGTGACAATAGGATAATCGCCAGGCCACTCGCGCTAGCTGTGGGTGGTCACCCACAGCCTTGCGAGCGGCCTGGAGGCTGAAACAAACAAACAAAAAAATGCCCTGATTCAGAGCAAGCGCACGCACAATGCGAGCGTCTCTGAATCAGGCCGTCAGTCCCCTCCCTCATCTGCATGTTTATTATTGTGATCCCCAATCTGTATGCCCAATAAAGTACTCAAGGAATTTGCTCTACTCCTCCCTCACCTTTATGCCCATTATTATGGTCCTCCTTCTGTATAACTAGTAATGTACTCCCCACCACATCAGTATAGCCTATATTATGCCTCCCACTCCCCATAGTATAGCCCTAATTGTGCATCCCCTCTCCATAGTATATAGCCTGTATTGTGCTTTCCCCCCTACCTACATATTCTATATTGTGCCTCCCACATATACAGTAGGGGCTTATTACTGAGCCTGTGATGTGACTACCCTCCATAGTAGAGCCTGTGATGTGCCCCCTGTAGAAGTCAAATAATTGGTTATGATCATTTGTAATTATTATCTGATGATCTAGTCATCTGTGGACTGATAAAGAGTATATCAGACACTACTCTGCATCGGCGAAATCCGATTCGCACAAATGCGTATATGTAATGTATATTTATATCTATGCAAGGTTTAGTCAGTGATGAGAAACAGGCTCTGGGTACATGTCTGCGACTAGTAATTAAAATACACAAAGATACAGGGCCTGATTCAGACCCAGTCGCAAGCGCTGAGCACTCGCAACCGGGTCGATGGTGGCCCAGTGCGCATGCGCATGACTGAGCCGGCTCCATCGTTTGCATGCGCGAGACCTGGATAGCGACAGAGAAAGCCGTCGCTCCAGGTCTCGTACCAAAGGGGGTGTGCTGTTGATGTTGAGTGACAGCACGCCCCCTTTGGTGGGCTGGCCGGCGTGGTGGCTGCCCAGATGGAGGTGTTCCCATGAGAACGCCTACCATCTGGGGGCGGCCCCACTGACATCACAAGTGATGTCAGTTGGAGAGCTTTCGGCTCTGTTTGAGCCGAAAGCTCTCTGGGGCTTGCGGCAACGACACCCTATCACAAGGGTCTCGTCACAAGCCCGATGGTCACGATGGTCTTGACCATCGCCACCATCTTCCTGGCCGCTCGCTATAGCTGTGGGTGGTCAATCACAGCTATGTGAGCGGCCAGGAGGCTCTGAATCGGCTCTGAATCAGGGCCACTGTGAGGTGTTTAGGAATATTTAAATTGCAAAGTTAGAAACAATTGTCAGAAGTTTGACTATCATTAGCAATTGTACATAGTTGCTATTTCACTATACAGACGCATACTGATGAATTCCTGTAAATATCTCACATTCACTTATGCAAGCAATTATATAAAAGGTTCCCTAGCATTCAGCATAATGTTAGAGGTTTTGTTAGCTAATCATTATGGTGTAAAATGTACATATATGATATTTAAGGTATAGAACTTAATAGACATGTCGTGTTTGGTATCATACTGACACCCTGTTTAATTCCTGATATCCGAATCTATCGGCGAAGGAGTCACATCTTGATCTTGCGTTTGTGATTATGGATTATGGGGAATTATTGGTTAGAATGTGTACTCTGTATGTAGTGTCTTAACCAGTTTTAACTCATTTGGAGGGATGGACCATGGGCCTTATTCAGAGCCGCTCGTAAGCGGCCACTCGTTCGCTCCGAGCGATGTTTGCCCAACTGCGCATGCGTACGGATCGTTATACGCATGCACGAACCAGTCAGTGCGGCCGAAATTCATGTGCTCGCAAAATAGCGAATGCCTGATAATTTGAGTGACAGGAGTAGGCGTATGTGGGTGGTAACGGGGGAAGGTACTTGAAAACGGGGAGTGGAGATCCGAACGCTGGTGTGCTTAAAGGTCAAAATGGGCGTTTTATATGTGTGCATAATTAAAACAGCAGCGTCATTGACCACGTCACTGGGTTATTTTATAGCCAGAACTGCTCGCAAAATTGTGGTAGCAAAAACCAACCCCAAGAATAGCGAGCAGTTCATACCCTGGTCGATGTACGCGATTAATCTAATAAATAGCGGACATGACGTAGGATGCGAGCGGCCAGGGGGCGTATTTTTTAAAAAAACGACCGCAAGTTTTGTTCGCTCGTTCAGACCTAGAGAAGTGAACAGACCGCAAAGAGCGAACGGTTGATTTGAATAGCCACCCCTATTTTCTGGACAAGCGAGCGCTAATTGCGTCCGGCTCTGAATCAGGCCCCATATCCCTGTTGTCACCGTATGAACTGTCCTATGACCTGCATCGTACCAGAATGACAAGAATCAAGAACCAATAAAATCACGTATGCTTGTCTCTATTGTTGGTGTAACACTCTGGAGGGTATATAGGCTTGTGCTTTTGGGGCTAGATCTCAGTCATACCCATTTGATGACCGCAGACGTAAGGATTGATGACTGGGACCTGGATCTGGGGCGCATGCGTATGTATTGGCTGTACCTTTTGTATTTAATTGTCTTTGCGCTAATTGTGATAGATCAAAGTGTGTAACTTACTTTTTGTTGCAATAAGAACTTTTTGTGCTTTGGAACCACAATCAAAGTCTGGAAAGCAATTATTTCATGTTTAGTGATTTTGGGGTATTCATACCCCGCCCATAGTAGAATGTGTGATGTGCCCCCGCCCATAGTAGAGAATGTGATGTGCCTTCTATCTATAGTAAAGCCTCTTTTGGGCCCCACCATAGTGTAGCTTGTTATGTGCTTCCCCCACAGTATAGCCTGTGATGTGCCTCACATCCATAGTAGAGCCTGTGATGTGTCTCCCCACCCCCATAGTAGAGCCTGTGATGTGTCTCCCCACCCCCAAATTATAGCCAATGATGTGCCTCCCCATAGTAGAGCCTGTAATGAGCCTCCCCCATAGTAGAACCTGTGATGTGCCTCCCCCATAGTAGAACCTGTGATGTGCCACTCATAGTAGAGCCTTTGTTGCAGCCTGTGATGTGCCTCCCCATAGTAGAGCCTGCAGCGTGCCCCCAGTAGTAGAGCCTGCGACGTGTCTCCCCATGGTAAACCATGCAACGTAACTTCCCATAGTAAAGCCTGTGATGAGCCTTTCCCCGTAGTAGAGCCTGTGATGTGCCCCCACATATAGTAGAGCATGTGATGTGCCTTCCACCTATAGTAAAGCCTCTTTTGGGCCCCACCATAGTAGAGCTTGTTATGTGCCTCCCCCACAGTATAGCCTGTGATGTGTCTCCCCACCCCCCATAGTAGAGCCTATGATATGCCTCCCCATACTAGAGCATGTGATTTGCCTCCCCCATAGTAGAGCCTGTGATGTGCCTCCCCCATAGTAGAGCCTGTTATGCAACCTGCGATGTGCCTCCCCATAGTAGAAATGTGCCCCCAGTAGTAGAGCCCGCGACGTGCCTCCCCCATGATACAGCATGCAACGTGCATCCCCATAGTAGTCTGTGACGTGCCTCCCCATAGTAGAGCCTGTGATGTGCCTTTCCCCATAGTAGAGCCTGTGATGTGCCTCCCTATAGTAGAGCCTGTGATGTGCCTCCCCCCCAGTAGAGCCTGTGATGTGCCTCCTCATAGTAGAGCCTGTGATGTGCCTTTTCCCATAAAACAGCCTGTGATGTGCCTCCACATAATAGAGCCTGTGATGTGCCTCCCAATAGTAGAGCCTGTGATGTGCCTCCCCATAGTAGAGCCTGTGATGTGCCTCCCCATAGTAGAGTCTGTGATGTGCCTTTCCCCATAATAGAACCTGTGATATGCTTCCTCATAGTAGAGCCTGTGATGTGCTTCCTTATAGTAGAGCCTGTGATGTGCTTCCTCATAGTAGAGCCTGTGATGTGCCTCCTCATAGTAGAGCCTGTGATGTGCCTTTCCAAATAGTAGAGCCTGTGATGTGCCTTTCCCCATAGTAGAGCCTGTGATGTGCCTTTCCCCATAGTAGAGACTGTGATGTGCTTCCCCATTGTAGAGCCTGTGATGTGCCTTTTCCCATAATAGAGCCTGTGATGTGCTTCCTCAAAGTAGAGCCTGTAATGTGCCTCCTCATAGTAGAGCCTGTGTTGTGCCTTTCCCATTAGTAGAGCCTGTGGTGTGCCTTTCCCCATAATAGAGCCTGTGTTGTGCCTCCCCATAGTAGAGCCTGTAATGTGCCTCCTCATAGTAGAGCCTGTGATGTGCCTTTCCCCATAATAGAGCCTGTGATGTGCCTCCTCATAGTAGAGCCTCTGTTGTGCCTCCCCGTAATAGAGCCTTTGATGTGCCTCCCCATAGTAGAGCTTGTGATGTGCCTCCTCATAGTAGAGCCTGTGATGTGCCTTTCACTATAATAGAGCCTGTAGTGTGCATCCTCATAGTAGAGCCTGTGTTGTGCCTTTCCCATTAGTAGAGCATGTGATGTTCCTTTCCCCATAGTAGAGCCTGTGATGTGCCTTTCCCATAGTAAAGCCTGTGATGTGCTTTCCCATAGTAGAGCCTGTGATGTGCCTTTCCCATTAGTAGAGCCTGTGATGTGCCTTTCCCCATAGTAGAGCCTGTGATGTGCCTCCTCATAGTAGAGCCTGTGATGTGTTTCCCCATAGTAGAGCCTGTGATGTGCCTTTCTCATTAGTAGAGCCTGTGATGTTCCTTTCCCCATAGTAGAGCCTGTGATGTGCCTCCTCATAATAGAGCCTGTGATGTGCCTCCTCATAGTAGAGCCTCTGTTGTGCCTCCCCATAATAGAGCCTGTGATGTGCCTCCCCATAATAGAGCCTGTGATGTGCCTCCCTATAGAAGAGCCTGTGATGTGCCTCCTCATAGTAGAGCCTGTGATGTGCCTCCTCATAGTAGAGTCTCTGTTGTGCCTTCCCATAATAGAGCCTGTGATGTGCCTCCTCATAGTAGAGCCTGTGATGTGCCTCCTCATAGTACAGCCTCTGTTGTGCCTCCCCATAATAGAGCCTGTGATGTGCCTTTTCCCATAATAGAGCCTGTGATGTGCTTCCTCATAGTAGAGCCTGTGATGTGCCTCCCCATAATAGAGCCTGTGATGTGCTTCCTCATAGTAGAGCTTGTGATGTGCCTCCTCATAGTAGAGCCTGTGTTGTGCCTTTCCCATTAGTACAGCCTGTGATGTTTCTTTCCCCATAGTAGAGCCTGTGCTGTGCCTCTCCATAGCAGAGCCTGTGATGTGCCTTTCCCCATAATAGAGCCTGTGATGTGCCTCCTCATAGTAGAGCCTGTGATGTGCCTCCTGATAGTAGAGCCTGTGTTGTGCCTTTCCCATTAGTAGAGCCTGTGATGTGCCTCCTGATAGTAGAGCCTGTGTTGTGCCTTTCCCATTAGTAGAGCCTGTGATGTGCCTCCTGATAGTAGAGCCTGTGCTGTGCCTTTCCCCATAGTAGAGCCTGTATTGTGCCTCCCCATAATAGAGTCTGTGATGTGCCTCCCTCCCCCACCCCATAGTAGGGCCTTTGATGTGTCTCCCTGCAGTAAGTAACTTACCTGGCTCCTGCACTGTGGCAATGACGGGCCTTGGTGGCGGCACCCACACGGGGCCTTGTACCTCTGAGTAGACAATGATGCAAAGGTGCAGTATTTAACAATTTTTCAGCAGGGGGAGCACCACCCCCTCTGCTATGCTACTGGGCTCCCCCTTTTCTTGTACTTGTTTATTTTAATAAGTCTATTTTAGTGACACAAATAATGCCTTAGATAGCACACTTCCTTAGAAAACATTACAGTAGCTTCAACTCTGTTTATAGTGTTGATCATGTGCAATATTTATAAATAACCAGTCACCTTTCTCTAATCTCCACAGTGACTCTATAAATGTATTTCCTTTTTTATTATGTGCTTAACATTGTGTCATAACACTTCTCACTTCCAGATTCTTTCCAATTCCACTAAAATGAATTACCACAGCATGCATCCAGATGCCGATTTCAATCATTCAATATAACCCTGTTGTTTGTGGCATTATAATTGCTAAGCTGGCATTCTATTGTAAACAAATGTGCTGTTTTATTTCTTATTCCCACAGTATTAAATAAACAACCTTTAATCCACATATCCTTTATTCAGTCATATTATATAACCATATGCAGAAATAAAACACTAATTTAGGGAATCGGTATGTAATGCCGCCGGATGTGTTCCCGGAAAACATAATACCAATGCCGGAAGCCCGAACAGTGGAGATCCCGACTGGGGCTGGTAAGTACCCTAACCCTCACGTTCCCCCCACCCCCCCTAACTCTCCCTTAGTGGTGCCTAACCCTAACCTCGCCCTGGTGGTGCCTAACCCTAACCACCTTTTCCCGCGCCCTAAACCTAAACCTCCCAGGGGGGGTGCCTAACTCTGACCTCCCCCCAGTGGTGCCTAACCCATCCTTCCCTTAATCTAACCCTCCCTGGGGGGTGTCTAACCCTAAGTCTCCCCGGGGGTGCCTAAAACTATCCCTCCATCCCGCGGCTAACAGTACCCGCTTACCTTAGTGCGGGATGCTGGGCGTCAGGATTTCGACGTCTGGCTAAAGATAGGCGTCAGGATTTAGACGCCTATCTTTAGTACCTGGTAGGACTTCCAGCGTTTGTTATTTATTAGCTTACTTTTGAAGTGAGTTTCAGCTTCATTTCAGAAGTGCTGGAAATGCAGCTGGCTTCTGAGGCCAGTATACTGTCAGTACTGCACCATCTACTGGCAGCTTTGAGAAACACAAAGGTAAATCCTCAGTCAAGGTTTAACAAATGGCCTTCGGTGTCCTGATGCATATCTGTCTTGCACACTGAATGGAACAGGAAGCATGACAGTGCAGAAACCAGTACAGTAAGTATAAACTGCACAGTTCAAAGCTCACTGTAAATCTGAAACCTAAAATCAGAACAGTCACATGATTTTATCTTACTAACATACCATACCTTTATCTTTTGGCAAATGTGTAATAAATTATAGTTACCTACCTGTTTGTAATGTCCAGGAGACTCCGGAATTAAGGGGAGAATTTAAGGACTCCCAAGGGTGCAGTCAATTCCACTGGGAGCGCTTACCAGTTGCATGGTAGGAGGGGATATGGAGGGCCATAATTAGGGCTGTGCCCATGTGCATAGGGAATTAATGTCTAAGAAATAAGAACAGAGTTACAGATAAATCCCCTTCCGCAAATGTACCCTGACGTCATCAGTTACTGTCCAACATCATAGTTCCCTACCATCCACGTGGGCACAGAGGGGGAATACAATCTTGTGGCGAGCGAAGCGAGCCCGCTAGGGGACAACTATCTTCTTTTGGTGGACAGTATTGTCAGAAACTGCACTTCCCCCCTCACTTTCGTCACTTCCAGGTACAAAATCTGAAGGGGAAATATACCTTACCATAAGAACAGTTAGGGGGGATGGGCTCTTAAGCTGCATACACGCGTAAAGATTTTCTGGCCAACCATTCTGTGAGGTTCTGATTTTGTTGTGGGCCCGGGGTGGTAATAAGAGTAGACACTGAAGCAGATTTAAAAATAAATGTGGAGTTTTTAATTAGTGGCTTAACAGACATGAATGTGGCAAAACAGAAAGTCCGGGTTTAGCACTAAAGTGCACTTGGGAACTGTAGTGATGCAATGGGAAAAAGTCCAGGTAGTGATAACAGAAGGCAGTCCAGTATTCCAGGGTTTGTGAGGCTGAAAAGAACTGCAGGCTGAAATGAGTTGCATATGTAGGGAATGGGGTATGGGGAGACCCTAAGCACTGGTACCAAAGCACTGTATTGATAGAGAGATGAGGCAGATAAAACTCCACTACAATTAAAGAAATCAGTAAGGGGAATATGTCCCAGAGTAGTAATGGCAAAAAGGAGGTGCACCCACGAGAGTGAAATATAATATGGGAAAAAGAAAGAGAAGTACTCTCTTTTGCTGGGTCACAGTATCTGACTCTGTAGTATAAAACTTAACTTTTAATAAGTATATAAATGTAAAAAAGGACTAACAAGACTAGACAACAAATAACAGAAATTGAGCTAAATATCTCATCAATATATATGAGAAGGTATCAAAGACCATCGTATCTCAGAAAATTGTACACAAGGCGTAGCAGCCTATGGATAACAGTAATCAGGCTATGCCTAGTGGTTAATGGTATATGCTATAAAAGCAAAGAAATATCCAATCTATATACAGGAGATGGTGTAAATGATCTTCATATCTCTGCTACAATAGCAGAGGAGTATATAATTAATACAATAGGTGAACATATAAGAGACAATATATAATAAATAAACAGATAAGCTCTGAAGTAAAAACTGGAACTTGAATCCGCCGTTTCAATTCATAATAGTCAAAATGAAAAGGTGCCAGGTAAGTACAATGATTTTCAAGGCACTGTGTAAATATCCGCAAAGATTCACTAGGTATAAATGTGCATATGTAGGTCACCATATGTTTAGTATCAACACATATCAACATAGAGAATTGTAACAGGTATCAAGGTAATGGAATACAATCAAACTTGTAACAGTCTGGTATTTCTCACTAAGGATGAAAGAGAAGGTACATAGCCAGGTCTCATGTGTATAAACACTACATAAGCATTCACCTATGAGCAGTGCCTATGCCTTAGTGATATTGTTAAAGGTAATAATCCATAGCAATATGAGTGGTTCAACCAGTGTTAGTGACAGAATAATATATGAGTTGTAATAATACAGTCAAGATACCACTCACTTAAGGTAAGGGGATAGGTGGCTTCTGTATCCCATGTACACAAGTATTGAATGGGATATGAGCGGACCCACCACATATACCATGAGGGTATGAAAATAGAAAGATGGTATGCATATACTGTCACCCGTGTGTGTCCACCTAAAGCCAGATATGTAAATGTTGCTTCACTGGTGGACCACTGGGGAAGTGAGAGAATATCCAGAAATGAGCAATAAGTAAAGATAAAATAACATAACCATCCCTGTCAAATAGAAAGTGTAATCAGCTCACTGATGAAGCTGTAGGTGAAACGCGCGTCTGCTGCCTGTTTGCTGGGAGCCCCCGGAGTGCACGTGGGAACTCCTGCTATCTGGACTCTCCGCCGCCACACACACACAGGTATCTCCCCTGTCCCATTCAACGGACATCCGGACTGCACCACCTCATTTACTGTTCCCACTGCACTGTCTTTTGATATCAGTGGGGTGAGATGCGCTCATTGCAGAGACTGGCGCTGTTCCGTTCTTTTACTTTACTTTACTTTCATGGTGCTATTTTGTACCACTTGCTATTTCTATCAGCTGATTACACTTTCTATTTAACAGGGATGGTTACTGACATTATAACACAGTGTAGTGTTATAATGTCAGTGTTATGTAGTATAGGTGGAGTGTTCTAATATTAGTAGAGGGGTGTCTTTTTTTCAGTGTAGTGTAATAATGTCAGTGTTATGTAGTATAGGTGGAGTGTTCTAATATTAGTAGAGGGGTGTCTTTTTTTCAGTGTAGTTTTATAGTGTCAGTGTTATGTAGTACAGGTGGAGTGTTCTAATATTAGTAGAGGGGTGTCTTTTTTTCAGTGTAGTGTAATAATGTCAGTGTTATGTAGTATAGGTGGAGTGTTCTAATATTAGTAGAGGGGTGTCTTTTTTTCAGCGTAGTGTTATAGTGTCAGTGTTATGTAGTATAAGTGGAGTGTTCTAATATTAGTTGAGGGGTGTCTTTTTCAGTGTAGTGTTTAAGGGGCCTATTCATCATCACTTTTTTTGACAAAAGCAGGCGAAAAAGCACATTTTCACCTGCAATTGTTGAAATTAAGTATTCGGGCCATTCATTAAGAAGGTGAAGCAGGAGATATAACAGATATCTCCTATTTACCTTCTGTTTTCGGAATGGCCCGCTGTCCCCATACACTAGTATGGGGACAGAATTCAACAAGCTCCGAAAATATTATATTTTCGGAGCTTGACTGCGGGGGCATTCGCCATTTTCAGCTTTCGAATACCCCCGCTTGTTCTTCGCCACCCACTCTTCCCTATAGGAAGAAGGTCACGCTTGCGAGAAGGGATCCTTTCGGATCCCTCCGCCCCTGACCGGCTCCCTCCGCCAGACGTCGGGGCTCTTGTCCACATGCGTGACCCTGTAGGTCACACATGCGCACCGCCGTCACTGCTCCGAAAGGAGCAGTGAAAAGAGTCACTGCTCCGAAAAGGGGCAGTGAAGCCACTCACGGGGCAGCTGATTTCACATCATCTGCTACTGCGCCGGAGCAATAATGAATTGCTGCGGTGGCCGCGGTGAATTAGGGTGTAAATTATGAATAGGCCCCATAATGTCAGTGGTGAGGTGTTATATAGTATAGGTGGAGTGTTCTAATATTAGTAGAGGGGTGTCTTTTTTTCAGTGTAGTGTTATAGTGTCAGTGTTATGTAGTATAAGTGGAGTGTTCTAATATTAGTAGAGGGGTGTCTTTTTTTCAGTGTAGTGTTATAGTGTCAGTGTTATGTAGTATAAGTGGAGTGTTCTAATATTAGTTGAGGGGTGTCTTTTTCAGTGTAGTGTTTAAGGGGCCTATTCATCATCACTTTTTTTGACAAAAGCAGGCGAAAAAGCACATTTTCACCTGCAATTGTTGAAATTAAGTATTCGGGCCATTCATTAAGAAGGTGAAGCAGGAGATATAACTGATATCTCCTACTTACTTTCTGTTTTCGGAATGGCCCACTGTCCCCATACACTAGTATGGGGACAGAATTCAACAAGCTCCGAAAATATTATATTTTCGGAGCTTGACTGCGGGGGCATTCGCCATCTTCAGCTGGCGAATACCTCCGCTTGTTCTTCGCCGCCCGCTTTTCCCTATAGGAAGAAGGTCCGGCTTGCGAGAAGGGATCCTTTCGGATCCCTCCGCCCCTGACCGACTCCCTCCGCCAGACGTCGGGGCTCTTGTCCGCATGCGTGACCCTGTAGGTCACGCATGCGCACCGCCGTCACTGCTCCGAAAGGAGCAGTGAAAAGAGTCACTGCTCCGAAAAGGGGCAGTGAAGCCACTCACGGGGCAGCTGATTTCACATCATCTGCTACTGCGCCGGAGCAATAATGAATTGCTCCGGTGGCCGCGGTGAATTAGGGTGTAAATTATGAATAGGCCCCATAATGTCAGTGGTGAGGGGTTATATAGTATAGGTGGAGTGTTCTAATATTAGTAGAGGGGTGTCTTTTTTTCAGTGTAGTGTTATAGTGTCAGTGTTATGTAGTATAAGTGTAGTGTTCTAATATTAGTTGAGGGGTGTCTTTTTCAGTGTAGTGTTTAAGGGGCCTATTCATCATCACTTTTTTTGACAAAAGCAGGCGAAAAAGCACATTTTCACCTGCAATTGTTGAAATTAAGTATTCGGGCCATTCATTAAGAAGGTGAAGCAGGAGATATAACTGATATCTCCTACTTACTTTCTGTTTTCGGAATGGCCCACTGTCCCCATACACTAGTATGGGGACAGAATTCAACAAGCTCCGAAAATATTATATTTTCGGAGCTTGACTGCGGGGGCATTCGCCATCTTCAGCTGGCGAATACCTCCGCTTGTTCTTCGCCGCCCGCTCTTCCCTATAGGAAGAAGGTCCGGCTTGCGAGAAGGGATCCTTTCGGATCCCTCCGCCCCTGACCGGCTCCCTCCGCCAGACGTCGGGGCTCTTGTCCGCATGCGTGACCCTGTAGGTCACGCATGCGCACCGCCGTCACTGCTCCGAAAGGAGCAGTGAAAAGAGTCACTGCTCCGAAAAGGGGCAGTGAAGCCACTCACGGGGCAGCTGATTTCACATCATCTGCTACTGCGCCGGAGCAATAATGAATTGCTCCGGTGGCCGCGGTGAATTAGGGTGTAAATTATGAATAGGCCCCATAATGTCAGTGGTGAGGGGTTATATAGTATAGGTGGAGTGTTCTAATATTAGTAGAGGGGTGTCTTTTTTTCAGTGTAGTGTTATAGTGTCAGTGTTATGTAGTATAAGTGTAGTGTTCTAATATTAGTTGAGGGGTGTCTTTTTCAGTGTAGTGTTTAAGGGGCCTATTCATCATCACTTTTTTTTGACAAAAGCAGGCGAAAAAGCAAATTTTCACCTGCAATTGTTAAAATTAAGTATTCGGGCCATTCATTAAGAAGGTGAAGCAGGAGATATCACAGATATCTCCTACTTACTTTCTGTTTTCGGAATGGCCCGCTGTCCCCATACACTAGTATGGGGACAGAATTCATCAAGCTCCGAAAATATTATATTTTCGGAGCTTGACTGCGGGGGCATTCGCCATCTTCAGCTGGCGAATACCCCCGCTTGTTCTTCGCCGCCCGCTCTTCCCTATGGGAAGAAGGCCCGGCTTGCGAGAAGGGATCCTTTCGGATCCCTGACCGGCTCGTTCCGCCAGACGTCGGGGCTCTTGTCCGCATGCGTGACCCTGTAGGTCACGCATGCGCACCGCCGTCACTGCTCCGAAAAGAGCAGTGAAAAGAGTCACTGCTCTGAAAAGGAGCAGTGAAGCCACTCGCGGGGCAGCTGATTTCACATCATCTGCCACTGCGCCGGAGCAATGATGAATTGCTCCGGTGGCTGCGGCGAATTAGGGTGTAAATTATGAAGAGGCCCCATAATGTCAGTGATGAGGTGTTATGTAGTATAGGTGGAGTGTTCTAATATTAGTAGAGGGGTGTCTTTTTTTCAGTGTAGTGTAATAATGTCAGTGGTGAGGTGTTATGTAGTATAGGTGGAGTGTTCTAATATTAGTAGAGGGGTGTCTTTTTTTCAGTGTAGTGTTATAATGTCAGTGGTGAGGTGTAATGTAGTATAGGTGGAGTGTTCTAATATTAGTAGAGGGGTGTCTTTTTTTCAGTGTAGTGTAATAATGTCAGTGTTATGTAGTATAGGTGGAGTGTTCTAATATTAGTAGAGGGGTGTCTTTTTTTCAGTGTAGTGTTATAATGTCAGTGGTGAGGTGTTATGTAGTATAGGTGGAGTGTTCTAATATTAGTAGAGGGGTGTCTTTTTTTCAGTGTAGTGTAATAATGTCAGTGTTATGTAGTATAGGTGGAGTGTTCTAATATTAGTAGAGGGGTGTCTTTTTTTCAGTGTAGTGTTATAATGTCAGTGGTGAGGTGTTATGTAGTATAGGTGGAGTCAGGGCCAGATTAACAATGGGGCGGGTGGAGCTACAGCTCCAGGCCCCCCATGGAAATAGGCCCACACTAGCAAAGAGGATCTGCTGAAGACAGACAGGGAAAAAAAATCCTGTCATTACCAGCGTCCGTCTGAGCCGAAGCCCCGCCTCCGGCCGCTTGGGAGAACATGTCCTCCGAATCCTGGCCGGACAAAAATACAAAGAGCCCTCTGCTCAGCCCCTCCTCTCGACCGGGTGCCTCGGCGCAGGGCCTCACTGGGAGCCGACTTTAACCCAGTGGCTGGCTGAGGAAGAGAGGTGCTGGTGCCACTAATAGCCGTGAGGAGGGCTGTGGGGGCGCAATGCTCGCTCGCTATATTTGTCGTTCAGTGACAGAGAGCATCAACAGAGGCAGGAGGATCCAGCTCCCTGCAGACTAGTCACTAACTGACTGACGTCACATAGTGCAGTCAGCTTAGAGGAGCAGAGGTAGAGAGGAGCCTGCAGCTGCCAGCTAGACACAGGAGGAAGAGGAAGCAAGCGAATAGATCAGAAGTTCAGTTGAGAGGAGCCTTCAGGTAAGTAAAAGACTCAGTATGTCCTTGTGGTGTCTAGAAGATGATAAAAGAATGTAAATAGTTGATATGTGTTTCCACTGAATTTGTAATGAATGCCATTATGCTTTCCGGATATTGGGATCAGCCCTATGCAGAACTGTCACTTCTATTAATTAAGCAGTTAATAGAATGGGGTAATTTAAATTAGAGGAGAGTTCAACGGCGTACAAATGCCGGCAACGCAAGCGGAACTCGCCCCTCTCGAAGGCCTGCTCTCGCTATGGACTCGTGGATTATTGTACACAGCCCCGTGGGGCTGCGACCAGAAATCCCAAAGTTCGGCGGTACCATAAGTGCTCATTTACTCACGGGCGCGACATAAATGCTCGTAATTGAATTGATGCCACTATGTGATTAATTCACTTCAAGGTATGTTTCTAAAAGTTATTTATATATGTGTCCTTTGCACCATATTTATCAGCTGTCTGGTGACAATTTCTATTCTGACTTGCTAAAGAACTACTGTAGCATTAAAATTATCATATCATGCTCTTTCCCAAGTACATAGTTGTAACATGTATACTGCATACACAAATGCTGCCTTAAAATAAAAAAAATGTTCTGGCCATGACAGTGAGAAGTTGCTATTAAGTTTTGTTTTAAATTCCTGAGTTATATGGCCCCATTTATTAATTATCTTGTTTTAATAAGAAACTCAGTACGGCCCAGATATATTAAGAATCACATCCAAGGACCGGGGTTCAGACAGGAGCACCATCCTTGTGATATGTAAATTAAAGTGCTCACCCATACAATCACTTTACTTTGTACTGGCGTCCTACTTCGTATGTGCGGTCGTCAACCCACTTATGTGCGAGTGGCCATTACCAGGGAGGGATCTGGAAGATCCCACTCCCAGTACTCTCTGCGATTTGCAGCCTATAGTGTACAATGGCTAGCATTAGCTACCAATTTCACAAAAGTAGTCCCTATACTGTGCTATTGTGATTGGAAATGGGAGACTACAGCAGATATCTACTTTGGTGGAGATAGCAAAACACAAAACATACGAAGGGGGACACCATATTGGCACAGAGGAAGATGGGGAGAGAACACAATAATGGACACAGATGAGGAGGGGAGAGAACACAATAATGGACACAGAGGAAGGGAGAGAACACAATAATGGACACAGAGGAGGGGGGCGCGAACATAAAAATGGACACAGAGGAGGGGGAGGGAATATGATAATGGACAAAGAGGAGAAGGAGAGTACTTAGTGATGGACATAGAAGAGGGGGAGAGAACATATTAATAGACAGAAGAGGGGGAGAAAATATAATAATAGCCGAAGAGATGAAGGGAAGGATGGGGGCAAGATAATAAACACAGATGTAAAAAAGGGGGCACAACTCAGGACTTACAGAAGGGGCACGGGCACAATAATGGACATACAGGAGAGAGATTGGGAAGAGCACAATACAGAACATACAGATGAGGGTGTAGCACAATAAAGAACTGCAGCATCTTAGTGCAACTTAGGGCCTGATTCAGACCCGCTCGCAAGCGGGTTGATGGCTGGGCAGTGCGCACACGCGTGAGCCCCGGAGCGAGCGCGAAATCGCTCGCTCCGGCGCTCGCATCCAAAAGGGGTGGCTGTCGATGTTGATCGACAGCTCACCCTGTTTGGTAGGCGGGTCGGGGGGAGTGGCTGGCCAAACAGAGGAGTTCCCAAAGGAACACCTGCCGTTTGGGGCGGCCCCACTGACATCATCTATTACAGCCGGAAGCTCACTGGGGCTTGCGGCAGACGAGACCCTACCACAAGGGTCTCGTTGCAAGCCCCGATGGTCGCGAGCATCACCTGGCTGCTCGCTAAAGCTGTGGGTGGTCACCCACAGCTTAGCAAGCGACCTGGGGGCCGGGCACCAAAAAAAAAGCCCTTCAGACCTGTGAGCTGCCTCCGGCAGCGAGCGGGTCTGAATCAGGGCCTTAGTGCAACATGTAGGGTGGTGGGTGGAGGTGAGAACAATACAAAACATATAAATGTAGACATGCACAATCAGAAGTGATGTTTTAAGGTTAAAATAGAAAGTTAACTTTTATACTAACATTATTAGTACACTCATAATACTGTATATACATTCTGTTTACTTGTGTATGTACTTATATACTGTGTATGTGCCATTTTTGGGGGGAGGGGTACATTTTGTGAAAACCCATCTAAAACAACCTATCCTCCTAAGCCCAGGCCACTGTAGGAATACAGCAACAGCCTGAAACTGAAAAGCTTCTGCATAATACAGCTAGCAGGAGGAGTGAATAACCATTGTTCCACTGAGAGGGAATCTAGTTGGCATCCCAACAGTCAGGATGCCAATGGTCACAATACCGACAGCGCATCCGAACTGTCAGAATACCAACAGATTGCAGTGGGAAATGTTGTAAAACTACAAAAATCTGTCTGGATTCTGACTGTCGGGAAGTAGCTGTCAGTATTCTGACCATCGGCATCCTGACCAACTGAATGCCATACCCAACCCAATGAGTTGTAGGACAATTTATTTTAAGAAATTAAAATGTAAAACATTTTTAATTTGTTTTGTTTTTGCCAAATATTGGAAAGGGTATTTGTTCGTCAGTTATGTGGTCAGGGCATGATGTGAGTTAGGGTATTTCTGTGTTTGTTATGTGTAAAGGGCATGCTGGTGAGTGGGGGTATTTCAATGCATCAAATGCAGGATCAGGGAGTGGTAGTGGGGATCTAAGGTTATATAGGTGTTTAAATATACAGTTAGTGAGTGAAGGATATTTCAGGGGCTGTAGTTTGGAGTCGGGAGTGATGCTGAATTAGGGGTATTTCAGTATTTGAGGGATGGCATCTGTAAGTAGTAGTGTGTAAGAGGTTCTTTATACAGCATTGATTGATGGGTGAGAAGTATTTCAGTGGGTGGTGGGTAAGGTAGTGTAGTACAGGCAGCAACACTTAAACCTGTGTCTGCACAAAGGTAATGCAATATTTGCCCTTTAACCATAGGTGTCTACTATCAACCTAGCAAAATGTGTGTGTGCGTGCGTGTGTGTAGGGGTTAGGGTTGATAGAGGTGCTTGAAGGTAGCGCTAGATATGCCTGTCATGGTGTTATGCCACACACCCTGTACAGACCGCATCCACAGCACTGGTTATGGCACCCACATCACTAGTCACAACCCTACAGCACTGGTCACACCCACTGCGGTAGCACACCACAATAGGCCCTTAATAAATTTCAGCTCCAGGCCCATGAGCACCTTAATCTGGCACTGGGTGGAGTGTTCTAATATTAGTAGAGGGGTGTCTTTTTTCAGTGTAGTGTTATAATGTCAGTGGTGGGATGTTATTACAGGTGTTTGTATATCAGGGAAGGATTGATCTTTATTACAGTAGCTGCATTGTTTGGTTTCTGTTACTGTGACCAGAGAACCCTGGGAATGGCTCTTGTCCTACTAGTAATAAAACCCAGTCTCTCTCATTTACTTCATACTTCTTTGGTTTGGACTGATTTTTTTCCTGCAAAATGGACCCGCAAAATGCACCTGCAACAAATGTTGCCTTTTTTCAACCCAATCAGAGTTGGTTGCATGTGCAAGTCTGCAGCTGACATACCTGGGGGGTCTATTTACTTAGCATTGGTTGGAGATAAAGGGCCTCAGTCTGGATCGCACGACTGTGTTCGCTCGCAGCCGGTCAATGTTTGTACTCTGCACATGTGCGTGTGCGTGAACCAGCCACTGCGATTGCAGTGAGCGAATGTTATTGCAGACTTGCGGATGCATGTCATGGGAAGTGGGCAGGCTTTTACACAGTGATGAGCATCTTGGTATAGTGCTGCGGTTGCTGTGCGATTGCGTTCATTAGCATATTTTCGCAGCTAGCGGGTGCCTGCGAACGCAGCCGTGCAATCCGTGCTGAATCAGGCCCAAAGTCCTAACCGATCAGCTCCTAACTGTCATTTTTTAAACACAGCCTGTGACATGGCCAGTTAGGAGCTGATTGGTTGATACTTTATCTCCATGCAAGGCTTAGTAAACAGACCCCTGGGTCTGATGTAGCTGGAGTACTAGTGGGAACGTGGTTTCACTGAGAATTCTGTCATTGCTAAACATTGTTGTACACAGTAGGAGCACATCACAATTGGCCGGATAGTGCAGATAATAATTGCCCAATTGACTTGGAGCATGTAAAATCTGAAACGATGCAGACGCAAATAGGAACTTTTATTGTTTTCAATGACAACACTTAAAAATATATGTACAGGCTTCCTGTATCCCTTGTATAAAACAAATGTGTGTACGGCAGTGTAAAATCACTTTTAAAATGGAGTTGCAGCAATTTTAGGGTCTTCGCATAAATGGGTGTGTTTTCACCATGTGCGGCCAATAGCATGCAGTCATCATGATCAGCGTTACACTTACACCAATGTAACCGCAACTCAGGCCTTGGCTAAGTTTGTGATTTTTTTTGCCAGCTATTTTAATAACCCACCATGCCCTCACTGTACTTTGGCTGCATCTGCATGCCAGCTGCCTGCAACTGCATGCCCACTGTCTCCTCCTGCACACCCATTTCTACCCTGATCTCCGCCCCCATAAGCATGCACAGTCGATTCCCCAATCCACCCACTGTACCCCTCATTCCCGTCTCTGTTAGCGCTGTCATCTTATTTGCATAGTTTCTATTTTTGGTTACATAACCAGTCTCCAGTTTCCATGAGAACCTACAGTATCATTGTACTGTGGAGAGTAAAACATCAATGTAAGAGGTAATTGGTAATATTCCATTCCCATTTGCTGCCCTAAGCCTCCCCCTGCATCTCTGCCAATATGCCTGGTTACCCTCTTCATAGAGTGTCTGGTATGGACAGCACTGTGATGCAGTGGCATAAGTATATCCCAGACGCCCGGAGGCACGTTATAATTTGGTGCCCCCCCGTCATAGCCGCTGACACTGTAGTGTAGCAATTTGCATGCAGACAGGCTATAGATAGACGAAGGCAGCAGCTGATGGTCTGACATGGAGCTCTCCACTAGTGTATGGTCGCTTCTCAGGTGCTGGGAAGGGGTGCCATGTATTGGGCGGCAATGACGGTACACTCCGGGTACATAATTACAGCCCTAAGTGGGGTGAATATGTTGTGGACTATGGAGGAGGTGCCCCTTCAGAGCTGGAGCCCGGCAGCAGGCGCCTCCATTGTCTCCCATAGTTCTGCCCCTGCTGTGATGCACAGACTAGGGGTGTGCACCGGCCACTTTTCGTGTTTTGTGTTTTGGTTTTGGATCTGGATCTTTCTTCGTGTTTTGGATCTGGATTGGTTTTGCCAAAACCACCCTTCCGTGTTTTGGGTTCTGGGTTTTGTGTTTTGGATCTGTATTTTTTTGAAAAAAAGCATAAAAACAGCTAAAATCACAGAATTTGTAGGTTTTTCTGCTCCTATGCTATTATTAACCTCAATAACCTTAATTTCCACTCATTTCCAGTCTATTCTGAACACCTCACACCTCACAATAGTGTTTTTATGTCCAAAAGGTTGCACCGAGGTAGCTGGATGACTATGCTAAGCGACACGAGTGGGCGGCACAAACACGTGACCCATCTAGGCGTGATACTGCAGTGGCAGACAGGATGGCAGTTTGAAAAACTAGGCCCCAAACTGTACATAATGCAAAGAAAAAAAAGAGGTGCAAGATGGAATTGTCCTTGGGCCCTCCCACCCACCCTTATGTTGTATAAACAGGACATGCACACTTTAACAAACCAATCATTTCAGCGCCAGGGTCTGCCACACAACTGTGGCTGAAATGATTGGTTCGTTTGGGCCCCCACAAAACAAGCTGGCAATTAATCTGTCCCTGCACAAACTGGCTCTACGGAGGCAAGATGTCATCCTCATCCTCCTCATCCACCGATTCCTCACCCTCTTCAGTGTGTACATCCTCATCCTCACAAAGTATTAACTCGTCCCCACTTGAATCCACCACCACAGGTCCCTCTGTACGTTCTGGAGGCTGGTCTCCCTGGAAGAGCTGATAATTCATTTTGATGAACATCATCTTCTCCACATTCTGTGGAAGCAACCTCCTACGCCTTTCGCTGACAAGGTTCCCAGCTGCACTAAACACTCTTTCGGAGTACACACTGGAGGGGGGGCAACTCAGGTAAAATAGAGCCAGTTTGTACAGGGGCCTCCAAATTGCCTCTTTTTCCTGCCAGTACAGGTATGGACTGTCTGACATGCCTACTTGGATGCTGTCACCGATGTAATCCTCCACCATTCTGTCAATGGTGACAGTATCATATGCAGTGACAGTAGACATGTCAGAAATTGTTGCCAGGTCCTTCAGTCCGGACCAGATGTCCAAACTTGGTCCTGCCTGCCCTGCATCACCGCCAGCGGGTTGCTTAGGATACCTAAGTTTTTTCCTGGCAGCCCCAGTTGCGGGAGAAAATGAAGAAGGAGCTGTTGACGTGTCACGTTCCGCTTCAGCTGACAGTGTGTTCACCAGCAGGTCTTTGCACCTCTGCAGGCTTGTGTCAGCCGGAAAGAGAGACACCACATAAGCTTTAAACCTGGCATCGAGCACGGTGGCCAAAATGTAGTGGTCTGATTTCAACAGATTGACCACCCTGGAATCCTGGCAAAGCGAATGAAGGGCTTCATCCACTAGTCCCACATGCCGAGCGGAATCGCTCCGTCTTAGCTCCTCCTTCACTTTCTCCAGCTGCTTCTGCAAAAGCCTGATGAGGGGAATGACCTGACTCAAGCTGGCAGTGTCTGAACTGACTTCACGTGTGGCAAGTTCGAAGGGCTGGAGAACCTTGCACAACACAGAAATCATTCTCCACTGCGCTTGAGTCAGGTGCATACCCCCTCCTTTGCCTATGTCATAGGTGGATGTATAGGCTTGTATGGCCTTTTGCTGCTCCTCCATCCTCTGAAGCATATAGAGGGTTGAGTTCCACCGCGTCACAACCTCTTGCTTCAGGTGATGGCGGGGCAGGTTCAAGAGTGTTTGCTGGCGCTCCAGTCTTCGGCACGCAGTCGCTGAATGGCGAAATTGGCCAGAAATTTTTCGGGCCACCCAAAGCGTCTCCTGCACGCCCCTGTCGCTTTTCAGAAAATTCTGCACCACCAAGTTTATTGTGTGAGCAAAACATGGGACATGCTGGAATTTGCCCAGATGTAATGCCCGCACAATATTGGTGGCGTTGTCAGATATCACAAATCCCCAGGAGAGTCTAAGTGGGTTAAGCCACTGGGCGATGATTTCCCTCAGTTTCTCTAAGAGGTTGTCGGCGGTGTGCCTCTTACTGAAACCGGTGATACACAGCGTAGCCTGCCTTGGAACGAGCTGGCGTTTCTGAGATGCTGCTACTGGTGACGCTGCTGCTGTTGCTGCGTAAGGTGATACATCTACCCAGTGGGCTGTCACAGTCATATAGTCCTTAGTCTGCCCTGTTCCACTTGTCCACATGTCCGTGGTTAAGTGAACATTGTGTACAACGGCATTTTTCAGGACACTGAGGACACTTTTTCTGACGTTTCTGTACAGTCTCGGTATCGCCTGCCTAGTGAAGTGGAATCTAGACGGGATTTGGAACCGGGGACACACTACCTCCATCAATTGTCTAAATCCCACTGCACTAATGGCGGATACCGGACGCACATCTAACACCAACATAGCAGTCAAGGCCTCAGTTATATGCTTTGCTTCAGGATGACTGCTGTCGTACTTCATCCTCCTCGCTAAGGACTGTTGGAGGGTCAATTGTTTAGTAAAAGTAGTGGTGTTCCTACTTCCTCTCTGGGATGATGAACGACTCCCAGCAGCAGCAACAGCAGCAGCGGCAGCAGTAGGCGTAGCAGTGCAGGATCCTCTGGAGGAATCCCGGATAGGAGAGTCAGTCATGCCAGTGACATGGCCTGCAGGACTACTTCCGATCCTGACTAAGGAGGAAATTGACGAGGAGGGAGTTTACGGTGTGGTTTGCAGGCGCTTGGATACAACAGGACAACGGGATTTAGGTGTCCCTGGACTGCATACGGTCTTAGCCAAAGTTTCTGAACTTGACAGTAACTTTTTATGAACGCGCTGCAGGTGCCGTATAAGGGAGGATGTTCCTAGGTGGTTGACGTCCCTACCCCTACTTATTTCACCTTTACATATGGTACATATGGCAAGACAGTTGTTGTCCGGATTTGGATAGAAATATTGCCAGACCAAAGAGGTGGAATGTTTGGTCTTCTGCCCAGGCATGACTGTGATGGGCTTTTTCATCCCACGGACAACAACTGTCTCCCCCGGAGCCTGATTTAAACAAACCACATCACCATCAGAATCCTCCTCGCCAACTTCCTCCTCAGCGCCAGCTACACCAGTATCCTCATCCTGTTGTACTTCAACAGTGACATCTTCAATTTGCATATCAGCAAGTGGACTGTGGGTGCTCCTTTCAGCACTTGCAGGGGGCGTGCAAATGGTGGAAAGAGCCACCTCTTCCCGTCCAGTGCTGGGAAGGTCAGGCATCGCAACCACCACCACACTTGGACTCTCCTTGGGGATTTGTGATATCTTCTTAGAAAGCACAGTTCTTCGCTGTGCTTTTGCCAGCTTAACTCTTTTGATTTTTTTAGTGGGTCCAGGGCTTCCATCGTCATGTGAAGCTGAACCCCTAGTCATGAACATACTAGGGATTGACCTTAGCCGTTCCTTGCCACTCCATGTCGTAAATGGCATATTGGCAAGTTTACGTTTCACTTCAGCTGATTTAAATGTTTTTTTCAAGGTCATTTTCCTGAACTTTGTCATTTGGGATTGTATGTGCCCTCTATTATGACATTGGGCATCGGCCTTGGCAGACGACGTTGATGGCATGTTATCGTCTATGTCATGACTAGTGGCAGCAGCTTCAGCACTAGGAGGAAGTGGTTCTTGATCTTTCTCTATTTTATTTTTATCGGAGAAAGTTTGGTCCTCCATTTATGTTATATCGATTTGATATATACGTGCGGCTAAACACAGAAAATATTTTTTTATTTTTGCTGGAGAGTAGTGCACTTTGTGGGTTACACCAGCCTTTAAGAAATGAGCCAGCCGGCTCTTTACTTATGGGACACAGGAGCACGCTTGGCGCTGCTCCTTTGTTGATGCACGTGCGGCTACTGCGCACACAATTCACAAACACAGAAATTAATTTTTTTTTTGGTTTGGACTGGAGTGTACTTTGGGGGTTACAGCACCCTTTAACGGTCAAGCCAGCCGGCCCTTTACTTATGACACAGGCGCACGCTTGGCACTACTTTGTTGATGCACGTGCAGCTACTGCGCACACAATTCACAAACACAGAAAATATTTTTTTTTTTGGTTTGGACTGGAGTGTACTTTGGGGGTTACAGCACCCTTTAATGGTCAAGCCAGCCGGCCCTTTACTTATGACACAGGCGCACGCTTGGCACTACTTTGTTGATGCACGTGTGGCTACTGCGTACACAATTCACAAACATAGAAAATAATTTTCATTTTGGTTTGGACTGGAGTGTACTTTGGGGGTTACAGCACCCTTTAACGGTCAAGCCAGCCGGCCCTTTACTTATGACACAGGCGCACGCTTGGCACTACTTTGTTGATGCACGTGTGGCTACTGCGCACACAATTCACAAACACAGAAAATATATATTTTTTTGGTTTGGACTGGAGTGTACTTTGGGGGTTACAGCACCCTTTAACGGTCAAGCCAGCCGGCCCTTTACTTATGACACAGGCGCACGCTTGGCACTACTTTGTTGATGCACGTGCGGCTACTGCGCACACAATTCACAAACACAGAAAATAATTTTTTTTTGGTTTGGACTGGAGTGTACTTTCGGGGGTTACAGCACCCTTTAACGGTCAAGCCATCCGGCCCTTTACTTATGACACAGGCGCACGCTTGGCTCTACTTTGTTGATGCACGTGCGGCTACTGCGCACACAATTCACAAACACAGAAAATAATTTTTTTTTAGGTTTGGACTGGAGTGTACTTTCGGGGGTTACAGCACCCTTAACGGTCAAGCCAGCCGGCCCTTTACTTATGACACAGGCGCACGCTTGGCACTACTTTGTTGATGCACGTGCGGCTACTGCGCACACAATTCACAAACACAGAAAATAATTTTTTTTTGGTTTGGACTGGAGTGTACTTTCGGGGGTTACAGCACCCTTTAACGGTCAAGCCAGCCGGCCCTTTACTTATGACACAGGCGCACGCTTGGCACTACTTTGTTGATGCACGTGCGGCTACTGCGCACACAATTCACAAACACAGAAAATAATTTTTTTTTAGGTTTGGACTGGAGTGTACTTTCGGGGGTTACAGCACCCTTAACGGTCAAGCCAGCCGGCCCTTTACTTATGACACAGGCGCACGCTTGGCACTACTTTGTTGATGCACGTGCGGCTACTGCGCACACAATTCACAAACACAGAAAATAATTTTTTTTTTGGTTTGGACTGGAGTGTACTTTCGGGGGTTACAGCACCCTTAACGGTCAAGCCAGCCGGCCCTTTACTTATGACACAGGCGCACGCTTGGCACTACTTTGTTGATGCACGTGCGGCTACTGCGCACACAATTCACAAACACAGAAAATATATTATTTTTTTAGCACTTGGGGGGAGCACCCCTGATGGACAGAGCACCCCCTGGACAACACTACAGCACCCCTTTAGGACTGGGACACTGCACAGGACTTTGGAACTGACTGCACAACACAGTCCAGCCAGCCCCTATGGACTTTGAAGTAGTGGACACAGCCCCTATTAACAACAGCAGCACAGCACAACACAGCCAGCCCCTATGGACTTTGAAGTAGTGGACAACAGCAGCACTACACTACACTACACTACACAGCACTAACTCCCACCCTCCCTCTTCACTGTCCACAGCCGAGTGAGAAAATGGCGCCGACGCGGGTACCTTATATAGGATCCAAAACCCGCGAGACTCGGAAGGCGGGATGATGACGTTTTGCCTCGATGTCAGATCCGAGTCAGGCGGGAAAAGTCGAGCCTGACTCGGATCGGACTCGGATCGGGGGGGCTCGGGGGGGTTCGGAATCATTGTACACTCCCCTGTACAATCACCATATGTGGGCCATAGTAACAGACAGCAGTAGTAGAGGAAGTACTGGGGAGAGACAATACTTCCTCTGTCTACACAGTACATGTATTCCCAGTGTCAGGCATTGACACTGACTGCATGAGGAAAGCATGGTCATATCCAGTGACGGATTAAGGGGGGGGCACCAAGGCACGTGCCCCCCCTGTCATTTTGTTCTGGATCCGCCCCTGGTCATATCTGTATATTCCATATTCCTTCTCATACAGACACTCTATCAGGAACACCATGATAAGGATTGGGGGTCATGAGGAGGCTTGGGTTGGTATCTGGCGGACAGGTGAGAACCCCATGACTGCTGCCCTAGAACTCTGCTACCTAAGATTTCTTTCCCCATGATAGGAACAGCCAAGAAAAATAAATGATACATCACAATACTTTCCATTTTGCTTTGCGTGACTCATGGTAAGTAGCAGAGGTCAGTATAAGAGATGCAGCTGAATTACATACACTGATGAGGGTGGCCCATTATGGTATAGGGATTTCATTTCTTTCCTCCGGGACTGGATCGAGATGACACAGCTTATGAGTGCTGCGAGCAACAGTGAAGCGACTCATATGCAGGGCTTCTTCATAACAGGGAGGGGTCTCTGGTCCTGAAGAGGTGAGCTGGGGTAGTGGGCCATGGGAGTGGGACACAGCAAATATCCTGCGAGCAGCTGGGCCAAACACGGACTGAAGAGCTGTTGAGAGAAGATGGGCACCAAGTTTAAGAAAGGACACTACAGTATGATGCATTTATTACTTTACCATTGATGGTCCTTTATTGTGTTTATAGCTGGACTTTGGTAATGGAAACTCCTGACAGGAACTTGCTAAGTGTATAGATTTTTATACGAGTTTTGGGAAAAGTGAAGCCAGGCATTTATGAGAAATACAGTATAAGCATATAATACAATTATATAGATATCATTTTCCTAGTGCAGCTCGAACTAGCAATGTGACTATAGTGCAGAACAGTGTGGCATTTGCACCATCTAGCAACAAATTTATGAAAGTGAAATTAGACCATGATACCTACAGTGTACAATAATGCAAGTATACAGAAGTGATTTTTTATTTATTCTATTGCCACATTTAAGACCCTTTTGATTTTTAAGTTTTGTGAGAAAAAATGTCAATCTCTCGCCACAATTGGTAACCTGAGGATATAACATTGGGGGCGATGCTATTTAACGCAATAAAATTAGTGCCGGGAACGAGTTCCCGGCGTTATTCAATTGTCCCCATCATGCCATGCACTTAGGCAGGCTTTTTCCGGTTACCTCGCCTGTTTAGCCGTGCTAACCAGCATTCTCCGACTAAATTGCCAGCTACGATGCTTTTAGTGTCACGTTAAGTCAGAAAATAGCATCACAGGTGGAACAGAAATCCTGAAGTCAGACATAACAGCGAGGTCAATTGAATAGCTTCGGGAACTCCCCCCATTGCTTGATAGAAAACCTTGGGGTGATACTGGCCTTTCTATGTATTTAGTATAGATATGGCTTTCGTTAAAAACTGTCTTCCTACTAGCAGCAAAAGAGTGACGGAAGGTATTTAATGTGCCTAGTGGGTGCTTTAACCCATCAGGCTGGGTCACCTTGCAATGTTTAAGTGGTAGAACTGTATAGATTTAAGTGCTAGTATTATTGGTTAGTGTATTTAGGGGTGGAGTTTGGGCATGCCCTTCGGAAGCTTCTACTGTAGGTACGAATTGAGTCACCTATGCTCAGCCATGGATATCTCTAAAACCTGTACTGTTGGAGAACCTTGAGGGCCGCGTTTGGGAACCTCTGCTGTAGAGAATAGAGGTAAAAGGCATTTATATAGGGACTCTATTTAGGCAGTAAATCCATGGCAGTGGTGATGAAAACCCTTGCGAGGGAATTTATTTCCTTCAATCATTTGGTGTCTGTTATGTTACTAAATCATTCCTTGTGTCCAAGGGGTTAAAAAGATGGGTAAGAACGGCCCCTGTGGTCTCTATGATTCTCATCAGTCTATAGACATAAATTTGTTTTCCCAATTGTTGTCAATGGTCGCATCAGATTGTAGTTCTGTTTGTGAAAGGTTTCTTTTCCTTTTATCATCTGCAATGGCTTTTCAGGGGGCTTTTCGCATGGGTGAGTTGGTGGCCCTGACGTAGAAGGCTTCTCCTTCTTTGACTTTTTCAAATGTTATTCTTAGTGATTGTTCGCTATTATGCTGGATTCGACGGGTTGACGTTCGCAAGTTGCAGTGTTGTTAGCATCTGTCCAGTGGCACTTGCTTCCATTTATCCTGACCGTTGAACTATGGCCAATGGAGGTTGGTTAATAGTAATACATGATGACAGCTCCCTGGTCACTAAACGGGTCTTAAAGCATTGCGTCCTGCTGTTAGGGCTGTCTCCTGTGAGATGTTGTCACTCTTTCCATCAGAATAAGTGCAGCTAAGTCGGTGGCTTCGGCGGGTTTGTTGGTAGATGAAAGTAAGGCAGTCGGCCATTAGAAATCTAATGTTTATAAACGATGCATTAGATTTCATTAGCTCTTGAGGATAGCCCCTCGTCATCTTTGTTGGGGGTCCATGAGGAATTTTTTATTTTTTTCCCCTGCCGTTGTTAATTAATTTACCACTTCATGCTCTGCTAGCAGTTATTTTGTGTTTTCGCTCAGGTCAAGTTATGGCACCCCCCCTCCCCTTTTCTCATTAACTGATTTTAACATTTTGGACGATTGTATTTGTTTAGTTTGCTAGTGGTTGTTGTTTAGTTTGTAATAATTGTATTAATGTATAAGGTATATAAGCCTAATGCTACATAAGTGGCTAGAATTGATAGGTGGGTTAGTTGTTGCTGTTAGGAGTCAAATGGTTTAGAGTGACAGGTGTAGTTGGTGTAAATTAGACTATTGTAGTGTAGCAGGGGAGGGTCTTTTGAATTTCTATAAGGGAGAGTCAGGTTTCAGTCCTCTTTTCTTCAGGATTCCCCACCCACCCTTCCTTATTGTGTTTTGTTGTATGGCATGTTGTGGTTATTATTTTGTTCATCTGAATTAATTTAATTTCGAACTTGGCAACAGCTCAGCTTGGTGGGAAAGCATTGCTTCTCAGCGATCAATAGGGGGTGCAAGTGATAGCTGCAGGGCACTTTTTCCATCCAGATGTCTCTGCCCAAAGGGGGTACTTGGGTTTCTTCATTAAGGTAATGCCCCAATAGTGCTAATAGAGAGGGGCATGTATGCCTTTGCAGCTCAGTTTGTGTCAGGGCATACAGCCGCCCCCATTATTAGTGAAATATACCTTGGCTAGAGCTGATCTTTGCAATGTTTTCTTAGGCCACCTTATTAACTCTATATCATATTAACAAAAGGTGTGACCTCATTTAAATCCCAATACTTGTGTCTTGTTTCTTTGTTTCTAGTTTTTTGGTGAGAGATCGAGTGGAGAGAGAGTGCCAACCAATCAGCTCCTAACTACTGTGGGGTCTATTTACTAAGCCTTGGATGGAGATAAAGTGAATGGAGATAAGTACCAGCCAATCAGCTCCTAACTGCCATGTCATAGGCTGTTTGAAAAATGACAGTTAGGAGCTGGTTGGTTGGTACTTTATCTCCATCCACTTTATCTCCATCCAAGGCTTAGTAAATAGACCTCTGTGTTTAAAAAATGAGTTAGGAGCTGATTGATTGGTACTTTATCTCTCTCCAAAACTTGATACAGCTACCCCCTTATCTATCTCCACTTCATCTATCTCCAAGGTTTGATACATCTCCCCCTTAGTGATAAATCCTGAGGTTCTCAGACATTAGACCGCTTGTATTTAGGCAGCTACTGCTCCATTCCAACCATTTGCTGTTGGAGCGGTGGAATGACAAGTGACATATTACTTCTGTTGGATTTGAAAATGATCCCAGCCAGATGGCGCTTATGGTCATTTCAGGTATCCACAACATTTATTGGAAAAAATGATATCGTAACCTTACTTAAATTAGTTATAAAATATTAATTGCCTTACATGCAAAGATTACATTACTGTACACCGGATGTAGTCGGCATCCTGGCGTGCGGGATGCCGACGGTCTAAATACCGGCGCCGAAATCCCAACAGGTCGGGATTCCGGCGCCAGTATCCTGACAGTCGTCATCGCGAAGGTAAGTATCGGGGTGTTAGGGGAAGGTTAGGGTCAGGGTGAGGGGTTAGGGTTAAGCACCGGAGAGGGAGTGTTAGGATTAGGGTGCAGGGAGGGGGAGGTTAGGTTTATTCACTAGGGGGGGAGTTTAGGGTTAGGCACCGGGGAAGGAGGGTTAGGGTAGGGCTTAGGAAAACACTTACCGTTCATTCCTATGGGTGTCAGGATTCTGGTTGTCGGGATGCCGCTGTCGGTATTATAACCAACGGCATCTCGACAGCCAGGATTTCATACCCAACCTCTGTACACATGTTAAAAATGGAATCGGTATGTAATGCCGGCTGTTGGGATGCATCCTGTCAGAATACCGACAGCAGCATCCCAAAGGTTGGTATCCCGTCAGAGGTCGGGTAAGTGTACTTACCCTTCCCTCCCTTTTTTGTAGCTTAACCCTAACCCTCCTCACCCTGTACCCTAACCCTCCCCTGCCTAAACATAAGTTTCCCCCCTTCGTGCCTAAACCTAACCCCCCCTCCCAGGGGCTGGCTGGCACCTTTTAGCCTTTGGGGCAAATGCATGCAGGCGGCCCTGGCAGAGGAGTACCGTGTAGCCAGGGTGCCCGAAAGAACGTGCGTGCTACGGCGCCCCCCCCAGGAGAGGACACCTTTATGCAGGCCTCGAGTAGTGCCCCCAGTAGTGATCCCCCCTATGCAGTGCCCCTTGTGCCCCCAGTAGTAAGCCCCTTATATAGTGCCCCCAGTAGTGGTAACCCTTATGCAGTGCCCCTTAAATAGTGGCCCCAGTTGTAGTCTTCCCCCTATGCAGTACTCCCACTATTGCCCTTTATATAGAGCCCCCAGCAGTGGTCCCTCGATGCAGTGCCCCCAGTGGTAGTCCCCTCCCCCTATGTAGTGCCCCTAGTAGTAGTCCCCTCCCCCCTATGCAATGCCCCTAGTAGTAGTCCCCTTGTAGTGCCCCTAGTAGTAGTCCCCCCAGTAGTAGTACCCCCCTTGTAGTGCCCCCAGTAGTAGTCCCCCCCTTGTAGTGCCCCCAATAGTTGTAGTCCCCCCCTTGTAGTGCCCCCAGTAGTAGTAGTCCCCCCCCTTGTAGTGCCCCTAGTAGTAGTAGTCCCCCCCTTGTAGTGCGCCCAGTAGTAGTAGTCCCCCCCCCTTGTAGCACCCCCAGTAGTAGTAGTCCCCCCCTTTGTAGTGCCCCCAGTAGTGGTCTCCTCCTTATAGTGCCAGACCCCCCGCAGTAGACACACATAATATAAAAAAAAAACCACTTACCTGACACCCGCTCCTGCTCCTGGTCCCGCCGCCGAGATCAGCTCCTCCATCCGTCGCTTTGCATTATGGGAGTGACGCGTCATGGGAGTGACGCGTCACTCCCATTACCCACTGCGGGAGCCGGAAGATTTCCGGCTCTGGCAGTGGGAGCAGCAGCCGATGAGAGTCTGTCTGACTCTCTTCAGCTGCTAAAGCAAACACACAGCTGCCAGCTCCGGCGGCTGTGTGTTTGTGCTGTGTAGCGCTGACCAAACTCCGTCCGGTCAGCGCTACACACGCGGTGCAGTCTGTGTCACAGTGACACAGACTGCCCGCGGCCCGCTTGACGCTGCGGCCCGGGGGTCACATGGCACCCTGCCCCCCGGCCCAGCCCGCCACTGCCCCCTCCTTTAGTGTCTAACACTAACCTCCCCCCCAAAACCTAACTCTAACCCGCTACGCTCCCTAAACCTAACCCTCTTCCCCCCCACAGCTAATGCTGAGGGTGCCCTGGACTTACCTTGTTCGGGCTGGCTTTCTTCAGCATTCCGGCGTCAGGATTAAGGTAGGCATCGGGATTTCAACGCCTATCTTAAGTCTCTTGTCGGGATTCTCCTGTCGGTATTGAGACCGGCGGAATCACGGCCGCCGGTTTCATAACTACATCCCGTTACAAATAGTATACCATTCCATCAGGCTTTAGTTTATAAGAGAAAATTAAATTGCCATCAGTGTAAACATGGTTAATGTCTCAGGGCACAGATGAATGTATCAGATATCAGGAAGACTATCATTACTGATGTGCCCATGCAAGGTGATATATAAATGCAGTTTTATACTAAGGCGAAAGGTTACCTGTATTTCTGAAAATCACTCTCGAGCCTAATAAGGTGCAAAGTAATTGTAGAGTCAGCTAGTGTGATTAACAGAAACATTTTGTTGCTGTTTAATTACATCCGCCACTTATAATATGGCCATATAAATTCATAGTCATACACTATTATTAACGAGTACATTGCTCACACATGCATCGCACATTTCATCACTGCAGCAGTCACTGAATACATAATAGCTCTTCCGTATTATGGGAGCAGATTTACACTGATGAACTTATAACACATTATCTTGTGCCTCCAGGTGACTCACAGGTAATAGTGCTCTGGATGGTGCTGTCATGGTCAATGGCTATAACTGTGACTTCACAAGGCTGCTCCCCTCCCCTCTCTGGGCAGCCATGTTGTCTTAGGTACCAGCATCGTAGACAGGCACAGGTGATCCCAAATATAAGTAGTAGAACTCCTGCAGTGACCACTAGCCTAAAACAGGGGAGAGAAACAAGGGAGGCAAAGGTATAATAAGGAAGGTAGACAGCTTGGGAGACGGTTACCAAAAAGTAATATAACACGCTGTATACAATCAATGGAACTGCAAGCTGTAACAATAGTAATGCAGTCAATGGAAATATTTACTGGAAGTCATATTTGCCTACTTTTGAAAAAGCATATCAGGGAGCTTGTGAAAGGTACACCCATGAGCACAGCTTTAAAATGGACGTGTACTGTTCTGTCTGAGAGGCGTGTCATGAAGTTGACGTAAGCTGCATACACGCCTAAAGATTCTCTGTCCAACCATCCACCTAGTTGATTGGTTGGAATGAAAATCTGGTAAGGGATGAAAGCAAATGACAATCAGCAATTTGCTCCCAAACGCCGGAAAATGGACAAAAACTGTTGTTTGAACAAATTGTTTAGATCAAACATTTAACAAACTTGTCTGACGCCATTTTCATCTGTTTTCTGGCATTTAGGAGCAAATTGCGGATCATCAGTTACTCCCATACATTACCAGATTTTCATTCCAACCAATCAACTAGTTGGATGGTTGGACAGAAAAACTTTACGTGTGTACCCAGCTATACATCCAAATGCAAATGAGCCCCAAAGCAGCAGTTGTTGCTCAGTAAGATCTACATGTTGATGAAAAGACACTGATACATCATTGTACCGTATCAGGGAGTCAGGGAGATTGCTACTATTTCAGGGATAGTTGGCAAGTATGATATAAGTTTTTAGGAACAGCTACTGTATCTGAGAGGTGCAGCTTCTCAATTCCCAAAAGGCATCCTCTGAGAGTAATGTATTGTTATTAATGGTTCCTAAGCTGTATTAGTATCAGAGTTCTATCTCATGCTGTGCATTGCTTTAAGGCCTCTATACACGGTGTGATATGCACCTTGCGATGAGACGGCCGATCCGATGGCCGACATGTCGGGCGGTCCCCACACATGGAGCGATCGGGAGGCCGACCGCCCAATATGCCAGCATCCCCCGTCCCCACCCGCATAGCGCTGCATGGGATCGTACATCGCTCCCCCATATCAACTGAAGATCTGGAGGAGCGATGTACGATCCCACAGGAGCGCGCACTGGCCGATATCATACCCACACATGGAACGAAGTGGAGATCCGAACGCAGGCGTGCCTAACGGTGAAAAGGGCGTTTAATGGGAGTGCATAATTAGTAAAGGAGCGTCATCGACCACGTCACTTGGTTGTCTTTTAACCTGAACTGCTCACAGTGATAGAGATAGGAAAAAGCTACCACAAGCACTGCGAGCAGTTCAGATGCCTTTCGATGTTCCCAATTAATCTAATAAATACCAGAGATGATGTGTGATGCGAACGGCAGAGGGGCGTCTTTACAAAATAGCGAGCGCATTTTTCGTTCACTCGCTCAGACATAGAGGCGTCAACAAACCTTAAAGAGCGAGCGCTCAATTTAAATAGTCAGCCCCTTTTTTGGAACGACCGTCCGCAAATAGCGTCCGGGTCTGAATCAGGCCCAGAATTTGAAGAGAATGCAGATGCAAGTAAAGTGCTATTGCAATGCTTCAGCCTACCGAGTAACTGATCTTTGCACTTTAAAGCTTGTACTGTCAACACAGCATTAATGGAAAACTACTACATTCACCATTTGCCTGCTGAAGTGCTTCTCCTGTAACAGGGAACCCCTTATTTTCCATAACTTCTGCATGTCACAAAACCGGCTTCAAAACTCTGGATGGCTGGGATGTGTAATGCTCTAATATGTAACACTTATACACTAGAGCAGTGCTGCTGTCTAAGTGGCCTTTGGTAGAGTGATCGTTGCAGTTTATTTAGACAGTAATATGCAGTTTTGACTTGTAAGCTGCTTTTGTGTTTTGTGCTTGAAGTTAAATGGTTTTGTTATGAAACTATTCTGGTTTCACTTCCTTAAATCATGGTGTTTTCATTGGCTCCAACCACTGTAATATTATTGGTAGGAAAAACACAATTTAATTGGATCCATATATATGTACTGGGAGTGACTATTTAGCATCAGAGAAAAGAAGTCAGGAATTAAAAAAATCTAAAAGTAAGAGACACAGGGCGGGATGTATGAAGCATCACATTATGAAAGTGATACATCCCGCTGCTTACTGCTTGCATAGTGGTGATTATTAACGCCGTATGCTTGTGGTTTTGCAATTACATCTGCAAAGGACAGCTCTTCCAATAAGAAGATGTGAGGACTTCCGGGTTTATGACCCAGGAGTCCTACTGCGCATACGGGGCCGTCAGCCAGTGCATGCATGAGCTGCAGGGAACACTGGGAGCGATCTTGCTGAATGCCTCTAGGGGAATTATGCTAAAAGTAGCCCACAGGCTTCTATTAGGCAAAACCATCTCTAGATAGCATTGCCTATCGGGTACCAGCATCGGAAAGTTTTGCTTTCCAGAGCTTGATAAATATGTGGAATGCAGTCAAACCCCCCAAAACGGCAGTATTCAGAGTTTTGACCACATTTTGCCATTAGTATATCTCGCCCAGAGAAAGGACAAGAACAGGGGCGCAACATGAGTAACACAGTTATAAAGGCAAAAATATATTCACTGACACAAAGAGAAACAAACATACAAAAAATGGAGTAAATAGCGCAAAAATTGGTGGCACAACCTAATGGACAATATTTTGTTTGATGTAGTCAAATGGGCACTGATTGATGTTGGCAATTCTAATACAGATGTGTCTTCATTTACCTTTTGTTTCTGTGCCATATAGCATGTGATGCATGGTGCGTCAAGAGTACGCGATAAGGCGTAATAAGTCACTACACAGTATAATACTAGATGTCAAATGGCAGATGGTGTTTCCAAAACTATACTGCACCTGTATTAAACTGTAATCATTAAACAAATCACTTCTAGGCCCACTGACAAAAAAAAAACTTTCTGCTACAGGTCTGCGAACAATTCACAATACTTGCGCGAATAGTGTACAACAATAAACAGTGGATGTTCAACAAATATACAAATTCCCTCTACCGCCACATTCTACAGCTCGGTGCTTGAACACTAACGTACAGGACACATGTTAGATAAACCTTATTTACTCGTCCTGGCCACTTACATGAGACTCAGTCTAATGCTGGGTGCGCACCTGACGATATGTGTACCCAGCGGTGGCAGATTTGACGTCACGATATTTCGGGCGGTCCATACACACTGCACGACCGTCCAATATAGCGTCCCCCCCCACAGCATCCAGAGGCATGGTGTCGGCTGGCAGATCTTTTGATCTGCCGTGGATGGAACCAAATCACCCTTATACACTGAGCGATGTGGCTGATATATAACACTGCAATCTACGTCCGATGTATCGCTTAGTTCATTATGCAGCTTTACAGTTCTGTAAGCATTGCAACTTGTCAGTGAAATACCACGCTGATCAGGAAAATACCTAACTGGCACAATCTCAATCTTGTGCAAAATGATCTACAATGTTACTGAACAAACACTGGGCCTGATTCAGACCCGGTCGCGAGCGCTGAGCGCTCGCAACTGGGTCGATGCTTGCCCACTGGGCATGTGCACGACGGAGCCGGCTCCATCACGCGCATGCGCGAGACCCGGCTAGCGATGGGTGCTACGTCGCTCCGGGTCTCGCACCAAAGGGGGCGAGCTGTCAATGGTGATTGACAGCTTGCCCCGTTTGGTAGGCGGGCAGGGGGGGTGGCTGGCCAAACGGAGCTGAAGGAACGTCTGCTGTTTGGGGGCGGCCCCACTGACATCACCAGTGATGTCAGTGGGAGAGCTTCCAGGTCTATTAGATCCAGAAGCTCTCTGGGGCTTGCGGCCACGAGACCCTACCACAAGGGTCTCGTCGCAAGCCCGATGGTCGCAATGGTCTTGACCATCGCGACCATCATTCTGGCCGCCCCACAGCTATGCGAGCGGCCAGGAGGCCGCACAAAAAAAAATTAAAAAACGTCCAGATTCAGAGCGTCTGTCTCTGAATCAGGGCCACTGTTTTTATGAATGTGCCAGTGGGAGTGCACAGGAGTTTTAAATATGTTGCAAGTGCCGAACTAATTCACCCAGACTGGAGCGGTTCCCACTGATTGACCTTGTTAACCCTGAGTCGTTGTGGACTACAAAACTCTAAGATAACGGGACATGTAAGTATGAAGTAAAAGAAGGCTGAAACTAAACTTTTGGTGTGTATTTATTTATTATTATTATTATTATTATTATTAGTATACTTAACTACAGAAGCCAGCACTTCCTATGTGTAGGAAGAATATGGTAGGCCTACCCATCTGTGGAAAATGTTGTTTTTTGTGTACTGTTTCAGTTATTGCCTTTGATCACCAGACAATGACTACTAAGGGGACCCATTTTTGGGGCGAGACATTCCCCCATCCCTCGACTCTGTAGCGGCACCGACGAGTGGGACTTCTCATACACAGTTTTATGGATACATATGACGAGCACATGTCCTCTGCAGCAAAGGGGTTAAATAACTGGTATACAGTATAATTATATGGGCACCGTCTGGTTTCTATATAATCATGAAGGCAACTCTACTGAATGGCATGTATTTTTAAGGAGTACTCTGCTGGTTGGCATATAGTAACGTGGGCCTCTCAGCCGGCTATTATGTAATCATCTGGGCACCTCTAACTAGTATTTAATTATTATTATTTATTAACATTTACTTGCGCCAGTACATTCATTTGCGCTTTACAATTAGTAACAAAGCAGTAATGAAATGAGACTGGGTAATAACAGACAGACAAAAAGGTAATAAGGCCCTGCTTACAGTCTTTAGGATAATAATGTGGGCATCTCTGACTGGTATATAATCAATCGTGTGGCCCATGTAGCTGACAATTAATCATGCAGACACCTATGGTTGTGTTATTATCATGTAGGCACCTATAGCTAGTTTGTTGTCTTACCTCTGGTTAGTGTATAATTATATGGAGGGGGGTTTTGTTGATTCTGCATAGGAAACATGTTTTTAATACATTTGTAGAATATTGAACCAACATTATTTATCCTCTAATCTAAGGGTTTGAAAATGAATCTATATTTCTCAATGGTTGGTGGTGAACCACTGGAAAGTACAGGATACTTCATACAGTGGGTGTTGAAACATTCAAGAAAAAATGGTTCAACTACCGTACAAAAAATAATTCCTTTTTGGTGCACTCTTTTCTGACAATACTGTCTAAAACTTAGCTTTTTTGTAGTTGAACAATTTTTTCTTGAAAGTTTCAACACCCCCTGTATGTAATGTATAATCATGTAGGAAGTGGAACATGTGTCTGATTTATTAGCAAGTTAGTGTCATGGAGACATCACTATTTGGTTTATTATCATGATATCATTATCATATTGTAATAGTTACAAAGTCATGTTCATACCTCTGGCTGATGAAGCAGTGAGCTGGATATTGGAAGAGAAGAGCACAAGTGCCAACATGTCCCTGGTCCTATTTGGACCTAATCTAATTGCTAATACAACCCATAAGTGCTTGTGCCATTTATATCTCATTTTTGGTGCTTGTTTAAAGAGGAAGAAATTAGGGTTTTCTCATACCATATGTACCACTGGTTAATCCATTCTGTTTTGGAGCAGCTACAGAAGTAGAGACAAATACATTAAGACCTTGTTAATCAAACATGAAAATTCTCAGAAACATATGGGACGTATTGATTTAAAGGAGATCTTGCAGTTTTAACAATTAGACATACAAAATAAAGTTGCCTATTATAATGTTTGCAAAAAATAACACCTAATAATGATTCAGTGCATGTTTTCTAAAACTATTAAATATAATCTGGGGCTGTGAAATGGCACAAAGGGACGTGTAGGAGAGAGGACCAATCAGAATCCATAGATTACATGATATCACACGCCTGGTAGGTGATGGGTTCTACTTGGCACCTAAAATAGTACAGGTTGGAGGACATTACTGGGAGGATTTACTCACTGTTTGGCGTTTTCGCAGTCTGAATCACAAGTTCCCTGGCAAACCTGTAATACAATAGATTGCAGAAAACAAGTGTGGTTTGACTAAAGGACCTAAGAATGTAATTACTTGAATTCATTTTTTGCATATAAAATGGAATACAGAAAAAAACAAAAATATCAAACTTCTATTTTAACTCAAAATAATTTGTGATTCTTTATCAGACACTACATTTTACATGTATTTATTTATTTTACAATACAAATGACAACCTTCAGATATACAATCAGCTCAATATAAAACAACTTGAGTAAAATATTACAAATAAGTACAAAGGATATACTGTATATCACATTAATAATTGGAACTTTTAACTTAAAATGCCTTTTAAATAACAGTTTTACTAGCGTTATAGCAATTTTAAGTTATCAGTTATCTTCTGCACGCCTCATTGCCCCATTGTTGGAGTGGGTGAAGAAAGAACAATCTGTAGCCAATCAGATAATCACAATGAGGCTGATTCTGAGTCACACGCTCAGTGGCTGTAGTAGCGAGCAGTTGTGGAAGTCAGAGATTTACTATCTTATGCCAATATTTTAGCGGGGTGGATTGGCTGGGATGGTTTGGGGGTGCCCCGCAGCCTAGACATGAACCCCCACAGTGTTAGGGACTTACCCAGTGAGGTTACCTTGACCGTGGTGCGTAAGCTCATAACTTTGGCCAAATTTATGCCCAAAACCTTGTATATGATGTATAATTATTAATGGTTGTATGGTGCATCTGGTCTCTTTTTTTTTTTTTTGTTGCGCCTTATGCCAATGCAATAATCCATACAGCTAATGCTAGGCTTCGTGGGTGTGCAAGTAGGAAGCCGCGCACATTGATTTTACACCAGCTGCACAAAAAGAGCTAATAGAGGCATGCCTCTGAGTATGGGGGAGTACCTTGAGCAATGATGGACACCTTGGATGTGTCATGTGACCAGGACGTACACTGCAGCATTTAGAGATTGGACCTCAGTCAGCAGCAGCAAGAGAAGACACAGTGATGCAGGCAGGAGAATCAATGGACACTGAAGCTTAGCGTAGTGAGGGGAGAGTTACAGTGAGTAGGGGGTGAGACAGGCTCCCAGCACTCAGACCCATCTCCATGCATGCCTCCCCTGCCATTGACCTCACCGCACGACACTGATACATACAACACAGAGCTTTAGATACACATCCCATGACACTCCCAAAAGTCACTGACAGATTCACGTACTCGCATTGTCACTGCACAGTACCCATCCCGAAACAGGCTATGCATACGGAAAGATACGCAGCGTCATAATACACGTCACATGGCTGAGTTACACACTGAAGTACTCGCAGTGCTTGCGGTAGGGTATGGTCAGCCACAAGTGCTGCGTATGAATCTGATGTTACCGATTGTTGCATACACTTCCTGGAGATGACGAGTATCACTAAGGGAAAGTGGGCATCTTAAGACAGGCTGGTGGGCATCTAAATACCCACCGCGATCGCACACTAAGACATAGTGGGCGTGCTAATGTCTTGCCACGTGATCGCGGTATTTGCATACTTTGGCTGCATGCGAACGCATCTATCGAGCGGGTCTGAATCAGGCCCTCATTGCGACACTATTTGTTGTGCCCGATCTCGGGAACGTACAGTTTTTCACGAGTGTACAGTATATTCGCACTGCTATCACTACTGTACTATACTTAACACTTTCAATTGTACAAAATTTTCTCAAACATTTGCGCAAAAGTAGCATAATATTAGGGGAAAAGTAGCATCATGTTAGTGAAATAGTAGCAAAGAGCGGAAAGACTCATCAACATTGCTGTCTATAGCGAAGACTGACAATATGGATAATCATGTAGTCATACTGTACATTGTTGTTTGTCTTGTATCACTGTATTATATGTACAATTAGCCACATTGTAAGTCTTATGGCTAGACAGCAATGTTGATTAGTCCTAACGCTCTTTGCTACTTTCCCACTAATATTATGCTATTTGGATAATATTATGCTACTTTTTTGCTAATTTTGTGCGAAGTTTGCACAATTGAAAATGTTAGTTACTTGCATATTTCATATAGACACTGGCATGTTTTCAGAGAACTCGCACATTACAAAAAGCCTATAACATGGTGACACCACTGTATCCAATACTTTGTCGTGAGACAGATGGGTCTTTTGCGCAAATTTAGCAAAGCTTATTAAGGACACATCTGAAGTTCCATCCAATTGTGGCTGACTTGCATTGAACTCTGCTTCAGCCACTTTCTCAGTGTTGGCACAACAGCAGCTATATTACTCAGTATTAGATGGTGAAAGACATATTATTATAATATAAGTGTACTGACCTTGTGGGAGACAGTGACCTCTCGACTTGTGTAACTGTGTGAGGGTAGGGCGGCATGTGATGAGGTGGGCCAAGGAATGGAGGCAAGTAGAAAACCTCAGACAATACTTGGCAACATTTTTAGCTCCCCTCTGGACATCATGGATGGAAATTCCAAGGGGCAAATGTGGGAAGCATGATTGCGTGCAGAGCTGTAACCAGACATTTTAGATCCGTGTTTCAGAAAGGTCATAGGCACCCCCCCAGTTTCTAAATAGGGACATTAGGTGGGAGGCCTTCGAAAAAGGGACATTGTCTATTGGGGAAGGGGCGTGGCCAAGTTGTGAGTTGCGGGGATGGGAAGTTGTGTTCACAAGCGGGAGTAGGGTTGGACGATTCATAAGATGTAACTGCAAGTGGGGATTGCCGCCGGTGACAGTAGACACACAGATATGCAAGGGAGGACCCTGCAGCTCAGCTGCTGGGAGGAGGAATGAAACACATCACCCCATCCTCTGTGCTGTGCAGGAGCCGTGCACCCTATAGTTACACACTGCACAGCCCTTGCCTCTCCCTGGTAGTTGCAGGTTCTTCCTCCTCACACGTTGTGGTGGTACCTGCTTCATTTCATATGGCTGTGTAACTTGTTGCAGCAGTACAGTGAGGGACCCAATTATTAACCAAGCTTAATGCCAGTGACATATTTAGTTTAGTATCGCAGTAATACAAATGAAAATGCCACTGGTATTCATCATTACTTACCCTGTCCAGCGATGACCTTCTCATTAGCGAGGTCCTCCGCTCAGCTGCTGGCAGCCTAAAGCTGCCAGCGATGAACTTCTGTGTAATGCACATGCACGACGGTTCTTCTGCACATGTGTAAGGCACTTTAATGCGGTGGGAACCCAGCAATCCCTGGGATTATGCTGTGTTGATAAATGGGGCCCTGAGTGTCCAGAGGCTTACAGTGGTAGTCAGACCAGCACCAAGTAAGTGGAGAAGGGCTCTAGGATGGTTGGGGTGGGAATGAATTGATGTGAAGAGTAAACATTTATATAGGGATCAATTAAGTTGTATGGGGCTGTTATGTACATCCTGATGGAGTTAATCCAGTTTGATGCAGGGCTTTTAGGGATGAGGGGATGCTATTGTTTGGCAGTCTCAAAACTGCTCTGTGTTGTATGTCGGTCACATGTATGTCGGTCACAAAAATGGTCTCAGTTTTGTCTGGCAGTCATAAAAATGGCATGTTTTGTTTGGTATCAAAAATTATCTCAGTATTGTCTGGTGGACACAAAAATAGTCTTAGTATTGCCTGGCGGTCACAGAAATTGTATGTTGGGTTTTGCTTTCCCCAAAATGCTCTTAGTATTGTATGACAGTCACAAAAATGCTCTCAGTATTCTATGGCAGTTATAAAAATGGTCTCATGAGCTGAAGAGGTGGTTTAGCATAGACATGGGGATAATCTGTTTCAGGTGCTGTGAAGCAGGTTTTATAGCTTGGCCAAAACCTAAACTGCTCTTAGTCTGTGACTGGAATATCAGCCTTGGTTGGCACCATATAACCTCACACTACGCATGTGCGTATAAAGCGCCAACAAGAGGAGAGCACTGCAAAAAAGTTCTGACATCATAATGATGCCTGTGTACTGCTTATGTTGCCCAGCCCATAAAGTGAGCAGCCCTAGATAGTAGGAGTAAGAGAGAGGGTGACTGTATGTGAGGGTAGCCAACACTGGACACAACTTGAAGTGTGGTGGGCATGCTTATGGAATTGCGGACTGCTCAGAGGTAAGCTCTTACAGAGGTCTGGATGCTTTCAGTTGCATCTCCTGAACCAAAGATAACACTGATGATATAAAATGTTAACTATCACAGCTTTTTGTTAAATAGACCCCTATGTGTTTTGTTTCTTTATGGATTGGTTTTCATTGTAATCATTTATTTTTGTTTCTGTAGAGAGAGAGAGGGAGGCTCTTTTAAAGCTGTACATTCTGCTCCAGTTTGTCTAGGAAAGGTACTGTAATCTTTGAATGAACGGATCGGGATGGCGTCCCCAAACCAGTATCTTGCCTAGGACCCCATGAGGTCTTAGTACAGCTGTGGCCCCTGACTAATACAAGTTTGAATACTCTTTATGTGTGTATATGTAAAACAATACACCCCCTTCTCTATCCTATCCTCCACAACATTAACACATACCCAGAATCTTCTATATACCCCAATACAACATAAATATACAACCCCATAAAGTTTATACAGTTCAGTCCCCACTCCCATAAAACATGAATACCTTACCACTCCACCCCCCTGATAACATACAAACCAAACCCCAGTCACCCCTCCCCAGGTACTTACCTCTACTAGCAGTAAGAGGCTGTATGTGGTCTCCTCACCCCAGGGAGCTACAGAAGATGAGGAGTTGTGGACAGACAGAGAGAAGCCTCAGCAGCACAGCAGACTGAGTGAGGGAAGGAGTGAAAACTCAGGAAAGAGAGTGGAAGCGGTCAAGAGAGTGAATGACAAGGAAGTCCAGGACTGAGGGCCTGATTCAGACCAGTTCGCTAGCTGTGATCGCTCGCTCCGAGCATATGGAAGTGACGTCAAGGCAGGGAAAGTCATAAGCACTCCCACTTTGTTTTGGCGAGCGATCACTTTTTGTTTGTAGACACCCACCAGCCTGTCTAATGACGCCCACTTGCGTACGTCATCTCCACGAAGTGCATGAAACCATTGGTACATCGAGCGCCATCGGATGCGATCACAGCGCTTGAGGTTGACTATACCCTGCCGCAAACACTTGCAGCCTCTGAAACGGCATTAACACTCAGGCACGCCTGCGTCTGCAACTCCACTTCCCCGTTACTACTGCCCTGCCCCTGTAACCACACACAAATGGCCTCTCCTGTCACTCATTCCACTGGGCTGTCTTTGCAGGGCGAACGAGCAAAAAACTACACTCGTACTAGTTTGCGCACACGCATTGCGAACTACACGCATGCACACATCAGCGAACATCATCTGCAATGAGCAACCGCTTGCTAGCGAGTGGGTCTGTATGAGCTCCTGAGTTTGTAGTGGTGGCTAGTGCAGAGCAGGAGGAGACAGTCACCAGCACAGCGGAACCGGCCCACTTTATGCAGGGGCTGACATATGCATGCCCAAATCACTAAATAGCAGTCCAGCCAGGGGGGAACATGTCCCCCAGCCCAGCCTGCCCCTGCCACCTCCCCATCTGCTTCCTGAGTGGCATAACACTGTTGGAGTCTCTCTCCACACAGTGCACAGTTCGGACGGTAGCCAGGTGGGTGGGTATGTGGAGTGTGGAGAGAAGGAGTCAGGCGCACCGCTAGCATAACATACATCTCAGTGGGTGCTTGACAAATAGAGATTGCAGTGGTGGCCGGTCCCATCCACAGAGCATCCTGCTCTCTGTGTGACAGCACCAGCCCTGAATGTGTGACTTAGTGGGGGCCAGGCATATGTGACAGCACCAGCCCTGAATGTGTGACTTAGTGGGGGCCAGGCCATGATTACTCTACTTCTCATGTAGGAGGGTAGCCTGCTCTTCTGCGAGCCAGGCAGAATGCTCCAAATTTCAGGAATCTCCCGGATAATCCAGGAGAATATTCAAGTTTGCCTTAGACTGAAAGATAGTGGAAAAAGTACAGTACCCAATAGTACTAGGGTGAGGCTGCTGTCATATTAATGCAGGAATATTGTGGCTTCAAATGAACCCCTGAATGAAACAAAGTTTATACAACAATTTAGGGCTGTATTCAATTGGATGCGAAAAGCCGAGATCCGTGAAAAAGTATCGCAATTGCGACTTTTCACCTGTCAGAAACCTATCTCCGTATTCAATTCCAATTACTTTTCGCGTACGCAGAAAGTCAATGCAATTTAATAGGCGAAAAAGATTCGCCTCTGAATAGCAGGAGAAAAGAAGTTAATTTTTTTTATTATAGGGTGCACTCAGAACCCTTGGAACAGCCCCCCCAAAAGGATAACTGTGTCAGCAAATCCCTTACAAAAAGTGAGGAACACCCCACTTTACAGACTTTAAAATATGCTAGCACACATTTTTAAGTCCCCCAAATTTGGCAGGACTACTTATTTTCACCCAAAAATACTGCTTAATGCCATTCTTCACCACTTGTGCAAAGACGCTAATAAGAAGCTATTGCAACAGCTTAAGTTCCCCAAAAACCTTTATTAGGCCTATTCGAGCACATCTACATTGATCCCCAATGTGAGTGCATCTTTTGGGGGGTTCAGGCTGAGTTCCCCATTTCTGACAGCACTTTCCTCCTGTTCCAACTTCGCGGCTTTCTGTTTTTGCATATTTTGGAATTGAATAGGGTGAATAGCGGGGGTGTGCATGATAAGTTTCTGCGTCCAAAACAAGCGATGTAGGTGGAAAGTCGCACAGGAGAAATTTATCGCGGACGCGAAACTAATTGAATACGGGCCTTCATGTCATATCATGTGCCTTTATGGTTGCATTTTACATAGTCACTGTTTCTAGTTCAGGGCTGCAGTCAGGTAAAATGGTAATATGTCCTGTAGATCTATGTCCTGTCATATAATGCTTCACTGTCATTTCTCTTTGTGTAAATGTCTTTCTGCCTTACACATTACCAGATAGAATCCCGTGACCACAGACAGAGCAAGCTGAGCTCTCATGTTACTACGCCACAGAGAACCTGGAAAATAGAAAAAAACAAACGATGAGATACTCTGGTTCTACTAAATATTTAAGTTATGTTTTATATCGCTAATGGCAAAATAAAAATCCCAAATGCTTTTTCTATGATCAAATGGACTCATTTTTCGCTTCTTAGTTGCACTTTTGCATAAAATCACTGTTCTAAGTGCATGACAAGCAGTGTACTAAAAAGATACAAAAAGGACATGTAATAAAGACAATTGTGACGTCACTTCACTCTCATGAATGGTAATAAAATGAGCATTATATTAGGAGCGCTAAAATGTTAGTGGGTTGGATCTTGAAGTGATGTTTTTATTCTTCCACTACAGTATGTGGAATTTCAGATACATCCACAATCCACAAATTAATTTTATAGGGGAACAGGAAACATATGTGCATCGTAAACTGCAGTAGCTGCAAATGTCTGTTAACACCTGAAAAAGGGGACTCTATGCAAAGCATCATGGTCCTTATTTTTTCAGTCCTACAGTAGTTCAGTCGCAGACTTGGATACTCAGGGCCCATCAGGGTCTAGTACAGGTTGAGTCTCCCATATCCAAAATGCTTCGGACCAGGTGTATTTTGGATATGGGAATATTCCGTATTTTAGAATATTTGCATATCATAATGAGATATCTTGGGAATGGGACCCAAATCTAAACACATAATGCATTTATGTTCTATATACACCTTATACACACAGCCTGCAGGTAATTTTATACAATATTTTTAATAATTTTGTGCATCAAAAAGTTTGTGTACATACATGAAATTTATTTATGTTTCACAAACACCTTATACACACAGCCTGAAGGTTATTTTATACTGTACTTTAATAATTTTGTGCTTTAAACAAAGTTTGTGTACATTGCACCATCAGAAGCAAAGGTTTCACTTTCTCAGTCATGCTAAAAATATTCCGTATTTCGGAATATTCCGTATTTCGGAATATTTGGATATGGGAGACTCAACCTGTATAACTGAAGCTGATGAAACACAACTACATCTACCGTTAATGTTATAAAGTTATAATGTTATAAAGTGGAAAGAGATAAAGTACCAACCAATCAGCTTCTAACTGTCACTTTACAAGCTGTGTTTGAAAAATTACAGTTAGGAGCTGATTGGTTGGTACTTCATAATTTTCCACTTTATCTCTCTCCAAGACTTAGTACATCTTAGTACCGCAAGTTGCTAAAAAAATCTGTCAGTAGCTATAGTTTAAATTGTCCCCTAAACCTACATTACATCTCTCATGGATGTAAAACATGTTTACATACACATACATATATGCTGTCATTTAAATACAATTTCCATAGACAATTTGAGACTGGGCAGGTGATTCTAAATTACAGCTCATACATGTCATGTGTTTTTTCAGGACATTCCTGGATTTGACTTTGGAAATCTGTAAATTATAATAACAAATAACATATTATATATGAGTTATTCACTTAAAGTAAAAAAGTGATTAGTACTTGTTGCTGTTAGTACTTACTGTCATTAGCCAGACTTTGGGCAAAATTTACTAAGCGGCGGTTTGACGGCGATTTCTAGTCTATTGTAAACCCCGGCGGTTTGGTGGCGGATTCTATTCTGTTCTAAACCCCAGGGGTTTGGTGGTGGTTTTGCAGCGGTTTCAAAATAACAGCCCTGTTCTATTCTATTCTAAAATGTGTTTTGATGGCAGTTTTGGAAGTGAAAGTCAAAGCACATTTTAGAATAGAATAGAACAGGGCTGTCATTTAGAAACTGCTGCAAAACCACCACCAAACCGCTGGGGTTTAGAATAGAATAGAAACCACTGTCAAACCGCCGATTAGTAAATTTTGCCCTTTGTGTTCATATAACTAGGCAGCCAATGCAATGCTTGCTGTCTGAGCGGGTCTGTATTTTTACACCGCCCTTACTGGCCGAAAGAGACCTTTTTTTTTTGTACTCATTATCATTAGAAAATGTCCTTATGTCCAGTCATTATGTTGTTTTGTACTCATCACTATAATAGTCATTATGTCATTAAAAGCCTTATTGTATTGATTTATACCTATGATCATCCAAGCAGCCCAAATTATCATATGACTAAAATCTCACGACACAAATGATAAAAATGTAACAATGGTTCGTAGTTTAATCTATATTACCAGAAATATAAAACAAACAAACAAATGAACCGTTTCTTTATTGTACTGATCTTTTGTGAAAAGTTACTATCTGTATTTTTATACAAATTGTACATTGTACATTCAGTTGCAAGTTGTCGCTATTTCCAATATGATCTTTGAATACTGGGCAACTGATGTCTAGAAGACACTCTGGGACCAGCATCGCTGACTGTAGCTCTAATGCCACATAGTGGCTGGCTCTGAGTCTGATGGTGCCCACACACATACCGACTTGCTCCCAATCAGCCGATGTACACGATTTCACCTGAACTCTCCCCAGGCAGTCATGGTCACGATTTGGAGTTAAAAATGTCCAATCTGACTAAAGATCTATCTTGCAGCCAGTGCATTGTATCCCAGATTGGCTAATCTGCCCTACAGCACGGCAGATCTGAAGATGCGAGGTACGACGAGCGGGGAAGCGCATCGGCATCGTGATCAAGAGTAGAAACTCACGATTTGGCCATTTTTTACATGATCTGTCGTCACGATTCGTCAAAATCGGCCAAATTGGATGAAAAGTCGGTATGTGTGTGGGCACCTTGATGCACTGCCCATGTAAGGCGCCCACTTGTACATTAGGGAAGGTCTTGTAGTAGCATTTGCGCAGAAGACTTCCGACCAGCAACAGGCACAGACACGGACAGAGCTGCATCAGATTCAGAATCAGACCCATCATATTTCTTTTCAATTAATAATAGGGTGTTTTAAAGCAGGATGTGGACCCCATCTGTGGAACTCAGAGAGAATCCTGAACCACATTGCTCAAACAGATATGGAAACAGCTTACAAACAAAATGATGCATTTAGATCCCTCTTACCTTAGACTGCTCTTTTTAGGTACCTCTCAAAGTCCTTGTATTCATTTGTTTAGAAGGAGACGGTCGGTAGTAGAATAAAATTACCTCCCTCCTTTGTTCCTTACAAGGGCTAAGTTATGCCCAATGAATCAATCACTTTTATTAATAAGCATGTGGGAGGGCTCTGGTTGTAGAATTCTAATAGAAAACCAGTGTAGCAATTGACTTCGCAAATTAGAGCTCTAGTTATCAGTGCTGTCATCGTGTGCAGTGGTTCCATGTAATAAAGCAGAACATGCAAACAAATAGTATTCTGTGAATTTCTAGCAGGCTAAAAGGTAAAACACTATCATTGTGTAGATCTCTGGTGGAGAGGCATCCATGCAGCACATATTGTAATTGTTTTTCCTTGCTTTGACATTTTAATGGTTGTTTTACATGTTCCTTTATGTATTCAACAATCCCGTGGGGTTTGCAGTGGGTGATGTCTAATGAAAATGTAGAATAAGTTGTAATTATAAATGTTAATATTAACAGGGCACACATTAAGTGTAGTTATGCGGAACCCCTGGATATTAGAAATAAAAGCAATGAGATGAGGTCAAAGCATACCAGAGATAAAGTAAAAGTGTTAGTCTAATCTTATTAGTGACAAGAACTCAAAAGCTATATCCGAGATCTGAATTTAATATGAATGTTAATGTCATGGTTTTATCAATATGACTTTTATGAAAGAGTAGCCAGGAGACAGCCCCTTCTTTCCCCAAAATATATCACAATACTACTTATGTTGCATAGTTACATCTGAATGAAACACAATAGTCTGGAACAATGGCCTCCTAGAGAGAGAGAGAGAAAACCAAAGTGGAGCTGTTTGTTGATAATATACCAAACACACCACGATTGGTGAAAATCAAGCACAGCTTGTTGTCACAAGGGCCACATACCACCTGTCAAGGGTAGTGGTGGAAGGGTAAGGAGTTTGGATTGTTCTGCAGTAATGGGGCCTGGATGTCTCACAGTCATTGAGACCACAAGTAATTCCTCTTTATGGGTGAGATATAGTAAACTCAAGAAAGTGATAAATTAGGAAGTGATAAACTGCCAACCACTCAGATCCTAACTGTCATCTTACAGGCTGTGTTTGATAAATGACTAGAGCTGATTGGTTGGTACTTTATCTCTCTCTAATTTATCACTTTCCAGAGCTTAGTATATCTGCTCCAATAGCTGAGTATTCTAGAGGCAAATTGAGCCCATCTGTCTGATAACTGAAGCTTGGTTGTAACTGGATCATGCAAACAGACAATGGCTGGACAAGAAATAATGACGTCATGGAGTAATCTATTATATAACCATACCCACACACCCACTGCTGCCAGGGCTGGTAGTTCTTTGGGAGTGGAGACCCCATTTTATTTTGGGGTCTGACTTTTAAAGGAATTCTAGCACTGGTTTGGGGCAGGTTAATGTTATGGCAGGAGGTCCCCATGCTGTTTGTCTCCCTTGTATAGTGTTATCCCCCCCCCCCCGGGTTAGTTCAGCCTGGTGCTGGTTTTTGGAAATTCAGGGAAACCCCATGCCACACATGTTTTTTCCCCATCTTTTCCTATACCAGCCCAGGCTGAGAGGCCGGGGCTGGTTATTGATTTTGGAGTGACACCATCTTTTTTTCAATTTTAACTAGTTCTATGCTTTGAACCCTAAAGAAGCCTTATCTGTGCAGTGCTTCCTCCACACTTGTCTGCCTAAGGCAGGTCTATTATTTGAAAGGGTTTTAATTTTTAACCTCTGTTTGCCAACGCTTTTGAACTGAATGGTCAAAACAGACGGCAAATACACCAGGGAAATTGACTAACATCAACGTCGAGTTTCAACTTAAATATTGATTTTTTTTTTAGACCGCAACATTCCGTCTGTCCATCAGTTCTAAACCAAAACTAACGATTAGTAAATAAAATTACCACCACGACTCAACTTCACTGAGATGACGTAGTGAGAAGGTCTATGTTCTATGTTAACAATTGCCCTCTATCATCAATGAACCAATGCAGTATTGTAAAAGAGAGGTATGGTATGATATGTCGACATTCATGTTGACATTGATCATGTTGGCATCCTTCACATTGACACTGATGAAAGGTCAACATGATAGAATGTCGAAATATCGTCCCTTTTAGTCCTGCAGCTCCCAATGGCAGCAGCAGCTCCAGCAGTGTCAAGTCCTGGTGGCCATGTGATTGTCAGTTTACGGAGAGTACTCTGGCCCTATCCCTACCCCAATCCCTATCCTGAGTGCCTAAGACCTACTCGTAACACTCCCCCTAGCACCTAACCTTAACCCCCCGCAGACTAACCATTCCCTTAGTGCCTAACCCCCCTGTAGCCTAACCCTTCCCCTTGTGCCTAAACCTCCTGTCCCGCAACCTATTCCTAATGTCGACATTCTGAATGTTCGGATTTCACATTTCGACATTTCACAGGGTGACATTGTGAGCATGTCGACATTCTGATGGTGTCAACATGTTTCTTGTTGACATTTCAACAATTGACATTATGATTGTCAATATTGTGAATCTTGAACTTATAACTGCATCCCATAAGGGGTAATGGGCCAAAGTTCCTCAAATACGATAAAAGAGAAAACAGCTCACCTGCTTCTCCTCCCTTGCTTTCTCTTAGGGAGGAAATGTTAGAAGTCGGTAAGTATGGGTTAGGGTTAGGCACTAGGGTAGGGGTGGGCAATAGGCAGCCCCCCAGATGTTGCAGAACTACACATCCCAGCATGCCCTGCCACAGTTTTGCTATTTGGCCATGCTAAAACTGTTGTAAGGCATGCTTGGATTTGTAGTTCAACAACAGCTGGAGGGCCGCTTATTGCCCACCCCTGCACTAGGGGAAGGGTTAGGCTGCCGGAGGAGAGGATTAGGGTTAGGTTATAGGAGGGGAAGGTTAGGGTTATTCTGCAGGAAAAGTGGGTTAGGGGTAGGGCTAGGGGAAGTGTTAGATTACTTACGTCCATACGCCTGGATTTCCACTGTCGGGGTTCTAACCGCCGGCATTGTGTGTGCCAGGCTTGCTTACCCAATCCCCTTCATCCACTCCTCAATTATGGGCCTGATTCAGACCCACTCACGAGCGGCTGTCCGCTCGCAAGTGGGTCGATGTTCTGGACTGAGCATGCGCACGACGGAGGGAGCTCCGTCGTGCGCATGCGCCAGACGCGATGAGCGAAGGAGTCCTTCGCTCGTTGTGTCTGATCAAAGGGGGCGTGCTGTCGATGTTGATTGACAGCACGCCCCCTTTGGTAGGTGTGCCGGGGGCGTGCCTCCCTGACGGGGGCGTTCCCACGGGAACGCCTCCCGTCAGAAGCCGGCCCACTGACATCACTGATAGAGCCAAAATCACTCCAGAGCTTGCGGTTGAAAACCTCAACCGCAGGCTCCTGCTCGCAGTTTTGATGGTCGCGATGGTCACGACCATCGCGGCCATCAAACTGCACGCTCGTATAGCCTGTGGGTGGTGACCCACAGCTATACGAGCGTCCAGGAGGACGCTCCATTCTCATGGAGGCCAGCCCTCATTCAGAGCGTGCGCTCTGCTCAGAGCGTACGGCTCTGAATGAGGGCCTATGTCCTGTAAAACATAGCTTAGTTTATACTCTGGAATCAATTTTATTAGGGTAAATAATTTAGGGGGTACTTTATATCCTTGTTTGACCGAGCAACTTTAACTGCATAATTTGCTCTGTTTACAGAAATTTTCCTCATTTTTATTTGGAGAGTTGTTTGTTTGTATTGTTTCTAAAAAAAAAGTTTAATAAAAATTACTGAACAAATCCCTCCATTGGTGCTGCTCCTAGAAATCTTTCGCATCTCTTGTTCTAATTACACTCAACCTCTATGGACCCCACTTGGAGCACACCTTTACGACTGGTTAGAGCTATATCACCACTCCCCCTTTTATAACCCATCATTTGTATCCCCAGATGACCCCCGCCCTTTTACCTTACTCACCCTTCTTTTCCTTTTCTTCTCTACCTTTATCTGTTTTATTCTTTGCTCTTTACATGTTTACTAATGTCCTTGTCATCAGGGGGGTATGTCTTTTGCATATTTTTGTATTTGCATCTATTTCTCTATGGGGTATACTCATATTTTGTTTCTCCCCCTCTGTAACATTGACTCTGTCCTGCTGAAAGCTGACAATAAAAATGTAGCTTAAAAAAATAAAAAATAAATTACTGAATAAAAAAAGATTATAGATTTTGTTCTTAGTTGTTTTTTTTTTAAAGACAAATTTTATTGAGAACATGAGACACAGTACATAGAAGACCTACATCAAGGTCCAAAAAAGATGAAATAATATAGTAAGGATACATGGAAAATCAAAAGTGTTAGATACATTTATTGACAAACCATAAAATGAGAATCCCTGAATCTGAAGTCCCAACCAATTTTTAAGTAAAATCTAAAAATAGAAAAGAAGAACAGCAAAAAATAAAAATAAAAAACCCAAAAGAATAATATTTACAATAGAAAAAAAGAGAATGAAGAGTAGAAAAGAAGGGAAAAGGAGGGGGAGATGAGAACTACCAACACAGGGGTGGCCAAACATATGAGTCAAAGATGTTCTACCCAATTTAGAAAAATCAGGAAAAGGCAGGAGGGACCTAGAAGTGCTCCAGGGCTCCCATATTTTAGAAAAAGTCTCAGATGAACCCAGAAGAATACTGGTCATTTGAACCCAACGAATACTGGTAATTTGTTCCATGGAATGAATGTGCCAGATTTTAGCTAAGACCTCTCCAATGACTGGGATTTCAGTTTTTCTTTCATGCCAATGCTCTGTGACACACGGCTGCCAGCACCTTGTGGCAAAACACCTTATGCTGATGATGAGTTGCCTCAGGGACACGCACTGGGAGAAGAAAATATTTGGGACTAAAAGGGACTGATATGCCTAGGAGGGAGCTGGCTAGGGCACAAATTTCTTTCCAGAAGGCAACCAGCTTCGGACAACTCCACCATATATGCAAAAACGTCCCTGTATTGATCCTGCAACGCCAACACAGACTAGATATCCCGGGGTGAATCTTGTGTAGCCTAGAAGGGACATAGGGCCTGATTCAGCAAGGAACGCACAGGAGAGAATGCACGCACTTGGCCAATGTTTTTGCTCTGCGCATGCGTATGCTTCGCACTGCGCGTGCGCGAACAGGTTGCTGAGTACGGTAAGGGCTCTCTAAGTATGCAAGGAGCCCACAGAGACATTCAATGTTGATTGACAGGAAGTGCCGTTGGTGGAGGTGACGGGGTGGTCGGCCGAACGCAGGCGTGCCTGTGCGTTCACACGCCGTTACGGGGGCGTGTATAAATTAATCTCAGTGGCGCAGCACGCAGCGGCAGGGTCAGGTCTACCCACGCAGCTTTGATGGCATTTGATGTTCCCGATGTTTATGCTGTCAATCACAGCATAGGTGGGCGGCTTTATGTTTTGCTGGGTGTCTGTTTCTTGTGCTGCGGTCTCCATGCGTGTGCATTGATTAGCATATTTGGATGCGTGCGTCTGCTAGCGTGCGTTCCTTGCTGAATCAGGCCCACAGTACCACCTGTAAAATAATTTATAGGCTTTTTCTATAATCCGCACACAAATGGAACTAGAGGCCACATTGGAATAAATGTCCTCCCAGTCTGCATTGTCTAAGGTTTCCCTTAAGTCAACCTCCCAAGCCCTCTCATGAGGTCTCTCTCCTCGGTGCATGGAGGCATTAGTTCTGTGTACAGCGCGGAGATAAGCCCCTTGGTGGATTTCCCACAAGCTAAGGACTCAACTCTAGTGAGAGGTCTATTTTGTACTTAATTTTTTACATGACTGCATCAGCACAAGAAATAACTTACATTGATAATACTGTATATTTTACCCTGGGCTTGAACATGGAGACTGAATAATGAGAAAAATGTCATATTTGCAATGATGTGACTACCACCTAAATTTGTATTATTTTTCATGACTTTAAAATGGCTACAGAGGCGGATTGTGAGTATGGAAACCAATGAAAGCCATCATACCTTCTGATTGTTCTTCTTGCTTATACCCAAGTCAAAAAAAAACAAAAGTCACAATGACCACCCCAGTTTTTTTTCTTTTAGTTTATAGAACATGCTGAGGCTGATTCGGAGGTACACGTTATTCCAGCCGTGACGGCATCTTTTGCCGCAGTGCGACTGTGTGTTTACTCTAATGCTGCAGCCGATGGTATTTGTACAGAGATGCCCACCAGCTGCAGCGCTAATCCACCACTGTGCGTATTAAGACGTGCCATCAGACGCATTAGTTGCGCCATCGCATACACCTTCATCCCGGTGGCAAGTGCAATTTCTCCATCTGAACAAGGCTGCTGGAGTCAGTAAAACTGCATTTTACGACCCAGTTACTAACCACGACGCGCCCACGCATGGCTTGCCACCCCCTGTTACCACCCAGAGACGCCCACTGAAACTGCATCACTCTGCATCCATATTAGTTCTGCGGCTCCCGGGGGTTACCACCATGCTGCATACACAGTGCGGCTTGGACACATATGCAAACTAAAAACATCAGCCGCTTGCATGCAGCATCCACACTGTGTGCACCTCTGCATAAGGCCTTTAGATGGTAAAACGTACAGTAGTCACTTTAGCTGCACAGATGAAGGAATTTACCAATATAAGCTATGTATCAGGCCCTATATAAAGTCCTGATGCATACAATCCCTATGCCCTAGGTCCCTCTCAAGGCTTTCTCCCTACATTACCCAGTACCCACGCAACTCTGATTTTTAACCTTCAGTGAGGGGTGGCATCTTCTTGGGAGTGTGGCATCAGTGGCGTCACAAGGGGGGTGCAAGGGGTGCGGGCCGCACTTGGGAGTCACTAGCCGAGGGGTGACACCAAAGTGTCAACTCCCCCTTCGTGACAGGAACCAGGTGCTGCCATGTAGCATTACATCAGTGGCGTAACTAGGGCAGGGCGAGCGGGGTTCGTGCCCTGGGCGCCGTTGGACCGGCGGCGCGGGGGGGGCGCCGCCGGCCACGGTACCGGCCCGCCCGCCCTAGTTAGCCAGTGTAGCGCCGACCGCAATGAGTGCAGTCAGCGCTACACATTTGCACAGGACCGGCGCAAGGCTTCCTGTGCTGCACGCCTGAGCCCGTTCCCTCCCCCTGAGCGCTTGCCCAATAGCGCCAGGAGGCGGGCTCAGGCTGTGCATAACACACGCATCGCCGCCAGCGCTGGCAGCGATGCGTGTGTTAAACAGCAGCCAATGAGAGTCAGATAGACTCTCATTGACTGCTGCAGCACCCACTGCAAGAGCCGGTCCGGCTCCTGCAGTGGGTAATGGGACTGACGTCATGACGTCATGACGTCAGTCCCATAATGCTGAGCGCGCCAGCCCGGGCGGACTGGAGGGCGGGAGCGGCATCGGCATCGCGGACAGGAGCAGCGTGGAATCAGGTAAGTATATTTTTATATATATTTATTTATTTTTAAACCTATATGCACAACGGGGGAGGGGTTGGCTACTACTGGGGGGGACATCTACTGGGGGGGACATCTACTGGGGGTGCCATTGGGTGGACCTCTACTGGGGGGGCTACTCTACTGGGGACTACTCTACTGGGGACTACTACTTGGGGGGGGGACTACCACTGGGGGCATTCTAAAAGGGGCCTAGTATTACTAGAGGCACGGCACTCGGGGGACCACTAATGGGGGCAATAATAGGAAGGGCCACTACAGGGACCACTGGATAGGGGGGGGGGTCACTACTGGGAGCCTGCATCAGGGGGACCACTACTGGGGGCACTGCATGGGAGGGGGGGACACTACTGCTGGGGGCACTATATAAGGGGCTTACTGCTAGGGGCACTGCGGGGACCACTACAGGGGGCACTAGATAGGGGGGATCACTACAGGGTGCCTGCATAAGGGGACCACTACTGGGAAAACTGCATGGGGGGGACTACTGTTGGGGGCACTATATAAAAGGGCACTGCATAAGGGGATACCGCTACTGGGCGCACTGCATTGTGGGGACTGCTACTGGGGGCACTGCATAAGGGGGAACACTACATGGGGCACTGCATTTGGGGGGCCACTACTGGGGGTACTGAGTAAGGGGAACTAATTGGGGGCTGTATAAGAGCGACCACTACTGGGGATACTGTATAAGGGGCACTACTATGGGCCTGCATGAGAGGGACCACAACTGCATACTGGGGGTACTACTGGGGTTAAGGTGCATATGGATAGGAATGTTCAGTTTGAAAATAAAGGGGTGTGTCATGTTGACACGCCCCATTTTTAAGTGACCACGCCCATTTTTTTTACCACACGTGCCTCCCTTTTCAAATTTGCCCTCGGCTCCAAATACCCTAGCTACGCCACTGCATTACATGCAGCAGTCGGCTCCTGACACAGGGAACCGGCACTTCACACCAAGTGGTCCCGTGGGCAGTCAGCATCTCCATGATCTCCGGAATGGCTAAAATAAGGAGTCAGGCAGCAAGGTCACGCAGCTGACCGCAAGACCACGCCCCTTCTTACCAGCTCGTGGCTTTGCCGCGCACACTACAAATCTTCCCGCACCAGGTGTCATCAGGGGGAGGGACGCCAAAGTGTGTCATTGGGCTATGACATCGTAACCTAGTGCCACACCCCATACCATTACACTCAGGGGGAGATGTATGAAGCGCTGAAGCAGCATCAGCGCACATTATGTGAGCTGATAACGCTTCTGCCCCATGTATGTTTGGGGGGCTGGGCGGTAAATGACAAGGGCGCTATCTTATCGTAGATAGCAGCGCCGATAGCCTGGGCTATATATGATCGATTAGTTTCCCTGACCGTTCCGCCTGCTGAAGCTGTCGCTATCGACAGCTTGGCGATGCCCTATCCCCACAGCAGGGACGGCGCTGTCTCTGCTGCGGGGACTGCTGGCTCCAGGGCTGCACGTGGGATCTCACGATACTTGTGCCGGACGGGACTGAGACACAGCGCATCAGCACTAGGCTGATGTGCTGTGTACTCAGGCAGGGATCGCTGGGGGGGAAATTATCACTCCCCCACTCTGGCCGATGAGATATTAATACATCTCATCATTAGTGCTTCCTGCTTCGCCTCGGTAAAGAGGTGAAGCAGGAAGCATTATAGCAGCACGTTAAGTGCCGCTATAATACATCTCCCCCTCAAGGAGAAGGAGGAGCAGTAACTGGTAGCTACATAAAAAGTTGACCTCTATTGGTCCTTCGTGTTAAACTTTATGTTAATGCCACAGCTGATGGGCTTCTCTCTAATCCTCCGCTGTGTGTTAAAATAGCACCATCTAACGCACATTGGTCGCACCATCGGACATTAGAGCAGCCTTATGGTTGCTCGTGATGTCTGTCGAAAACATGGTTGCAAGCACTATTGCAACTATATCTTTGAATGCAGGTACTGGCTGAAATATGCCCGCGTCTGACTAGCCACCCCCCTGTCACCTCCCAGGAATGCCCACTGAAATTGGCACTCTCTGTATCCAAATTCATCCTGTGACCATCGGCGGTAACTCATCGGGACACATGCACAGTGCCACTTGATCGCATGCACAGTACAAAAAACACTGGACAACTGCACAAACATCGGCAAAGTGCCCACCTCTAAATATGGCCCTCAGTCAGTGTTTTAGGTGCCCTGGCACTCTAGGCAATCTTCTACATTCCTCTAGTGGTCACTAAGGTACTGATTATATAGCGGGAAAAAAAGAGTAGAGGTTATATTTACTAAAGTGCAGGTTTTTAGAAGTGGAGTTGTTCCCCATAGCAACCAATCAGATTCTAGCTACTATCTTCTAGAAGGTGCTAGATAAATAAGTAGAGTCTGATTGGTTGCTATGGGCAACAACTCCACTTCTAAAAACCCACACTTTAGTAAATATACCTCTAACTTTGGCGAGAAGCTCACCGAGCAAGACATGGAAAGACATTGGCAAGTGAAGTTTGAAATTAGTCAATTATGGCAACAATTTTACAAATGTGTTGGTGAGCGATCATTGCTTAGAAGGCCTCGCTATTCATATGTAATTTCTCATTTCTACAAAGTTTCACGTATCTCCTGTAAATACAATTTTATTTTTCCTATTACTGCATTTGTCACAGATCTCCCAAAAATCCTTACACCTCCTTTTTGAGGTTTGACCTCTGTTTTCAACGTACTAACAATATGCTGTATGGGTCGTTGTAGATATGATGGAAACTACTATTTATTTTCTGTGCAAAGTTTCCAATACAGAAACCAGGCATGCAAATGCAACATATTCTGTTACCTGCTTGGATTTTACTACCAAATACGTTACAACCACTTGTACAAACAATGTTTAAGTAACAGATCTGGCCAATCTCTGACACTAACTGTAGCATCAATAGTCCAGATAACACATAAAGGTTTAATTATCTACAGAAGGCAATGAGATTTGGGTAGAGTTGGACGCATTCTGCATGAAAACACAGACAAAAATGTTCCTCCCAAAAATGGCACAATTACTGTAGGTCTGTCTGCTGAGCTACACAAATTTTAAGACGAATGACTCATTATGTTAAATAAAATGTGTGTCCAAGTGCTCCAGAGTATTGGGAATCGTATTAATAAAAGTTAGTATTCATGTGCCTGTTTCTTCGAACGTACAGTTGTTTCAATAGTGCTTAAGCCCAGTGAATGTAACATAACCTAACAGAAAATTCAGGGGGTCATTGAGACCCGCTCGCGAGCGGCAGGACGCTCGTAAGTGGGTCGATGTTCCCACTGCGCATGCGCACGATGGAGGGAGCTCCGTCGTGCGCATGCGCGAGACCCGGCGAGCGACGGGCTCACCATCGCTCCGGGTCTCGCACCAAAGGGGGCGTGCTGTCGATGTTGATTGACAGCACGCCCCCTTTGGTGGGCGTGCCTGCCAGACGGAGGCGTTCCCATGGGAACGCCTACCATCTCAAGCCGGCCCCACTGACACTAGTGATGTCTGTGGGAGTGATTTTGGCTCTGATAGAGTCAAAATCACTCCAGGGCTTGCGGCAGCGAGACCCTACCGCAGGGTCTCCGTCGCAAGCCCGATGGTCATGGACGCTCGCTATAGCTGTGGGTGGTAACCCACAGCTATGTGAGCGTCCATGAGGACGCTCCAAAAAAAGGTAGGAGGGCCCTGATTCAGAGCGAGCGCTCTGGTCAGGGCGTTCAGCTCTGAATCAGGCCCTCAGTCCCAAAAGAATCTGTAGGAAGGGTGTTCTTAGATATATACACTATCTTTGGATGCAATATCTGTAGACTGGGTGTTCATCCTAATATGGATTGTCTCTATAATATGTCCAAATAATGTACAAAGTCTCTTGTTTCCTGCAGTTGGATGATGCTGTACACATCTGCTCCTCCTCTCCGCCTCACAATTACAGATAGCACAGCAACAGGGAACTTAGGGCCTGATTCAGACCCGCTCGCAAGCGGGTCAATGGTGGCCCAGTGCGCACGCGCGGCGTACGCGAGCCCCGGTGTGAGTGAAAAAAGCACTCGCTCCATGGCTCACTACAAACTGCTGATCGACAGCTCGCCCCGTATTGTAGGCGTGACCGGGGGGTGGCTTCACAAACAGAGGCGTTCCCAAGCGAACGCTTGCCGTTTGTGAGAGAGCTTCCGGCTCTATTAGAGCCAGAAGCTCTCTGGGGCTTGCGGCCACGAGACCCTACCACAAGGGTCTCGTCGCAAGCCCGATGGTCGCGATGGTCTTGACCAATGCGACCATCATCCTGGCCGCTCGCAATAGCTGTGGGTGGTCACCCACAGCTATGCGAGTGGCCAGGAGGCCGCAACTAAAAAAAACAGCGCCTGCCCTTATTCAGAGCTAGCGCTAGCTTTTTGCAAGCGCCTCTGAATCAGGCCCTTAGGACACTATGATGCAACATGCAATGTAAGTTCTGTGTACTCATCGAATCTTCTGCTGTATTGCTGGTCCACCGGTGTCCCATGCGTGCGTCCAATCTGATGAGTACATGCGTGTGAGGGGAGTATAGGTTAGTAAGCAGGATAGGAGTTGGTATGAGTGTACAAACACAGGCAATATGAATCAGCCACAAAGGGAAACAAGACTTCAGTCCGCATTCGCTGCACGGAGCATGCGCCGAACCACTTGCATAGACGGGAACAGACGGGACCTCTAGCGGCGGCTGGAGAGCGCATGCGCGAATCGCGGATATGGAAATGCCCGAACAAGGGATACAAAGGGCGCCAACAGAAGTTATTTAAGCCCTTTAACATACAGATGGCTCACACACCATTGAAAAAGTCCCTAAACGGGATGAATGCCATTATGCTTTCCGGATATTGGGATCAGCCCTATGCAGAACTGTCACTTCTATTAATTAAGCAGTTAATAGAATGGGGTAATTTAAATTAGAGGAGAGTTCAACGGCGTACAAATGCCGGCAACGCAAGTGGAACTCGCCCCTCTCGAAGGCCTGCTCTCGCTATGGACTCGTGGATTATTGTACACAGCCCCGTGGGGCTGCGACCAGAAATCCCAAAGTTCGGCGGTACCATAAGTGCTCATTTACTCACGGGCGCGACATAAATGCTCGTAATTGAATTGATGCCACTATGTGATTAATTCACTTCAAGGTATGTTTATAAAAGTTATTTATATATGTGTCCTTTGCACCATATTTATCAGCTGTCTGGTGACAATTTCTATTCTGACTTGCTAAAGAACTACTGTAGCATTAAAATTATCATATCATGCTCTTTCCCAAGTACATAGTTGTAACATGTATACTGCATACACAAATGCTGCCTTAAAATAAAAAAAATGTTCTGCCATGACAGTGAGAAGTTGCTATTAAGTTTTGTTTTAAATTCCTGAGTTATATGGCCCCATTTATTAATTATCTTGTTTTAATAAGAAACTCAGTACGGCCCAGATATATTAAGAATCACATCCAAGGACCGGGGTTCAGACAGGAGCACCATCCTTGTGATATGTAAATTAAAGTGCTCACCCATACAATCACTTTACTTTGTACTGGCGTCCTACTTCGTATGTGCGGTCGTCAACCCACTTATGTGCGAGTGGCCATTACCAGGGAGGGATCTGGAAGATCCCACTCCCAGTACTCTCTGCGATTTGCAGCCTATAGTGTACAATGGCTAGCATTAGCTACCAATTTCACAAAAGTAGTCCCTATACTGTGCTATTGTGATTGGAAATGGGAGACTACAGCAGATATCTACTTTGGTGGAGATAGCAAAACACAAAACATACGAAGGGGGACACCATATTGGCACAGAGGAAGATGGGGAGAGAACACAATAATGGACACAGATGAGGAGGGGAGAGAACACAATAATGGACACAGAGGAAGGGAGAGAACACAATAATGGACACAGAGGAGGGGGGCGCGAACATAAAAATGGACACAGAGGAGGGGGAGGGAATATGATAATGGACAAAGAGGAGAAGGAGAGTACTTAGTGATGGACATAGAAGAGGGGGAGAGAACATATTAATAGACAGAAGAGGGGGAGAAAATATAATAATAGCCGAAGAGATGAAGGGAAGGATGGGGGCAAGATAATAAACACAGATGTAAAAAAGGGGGCACAACTCAGGACTTACAGAAGGGGCACGGGTACAATAATGGACATACAGGAGAGAGATTGGGAAGAGCACAATACAGAACATACAGATGAGGGTGTAGCACAATAAAGAACTGCAGCATCTTAGTGCAACTTAGGGCCTGATTCAGACCCGCTCGCAAGCGGGTTGATGGCTGGGCAGTGCGCACACGCGCGAGCCCCGGAGCGAGCGCGAAATCGCTCGCTCCAGCGCTCGCATCCAAAAGGGGCGGCTGTCGATGTTGATCGACAGCTCACCCTGTTTGGTAGGCGGGTCGGGGGGAGTGGCTGGCCAAACAGAGGAGTTCCCGAAGGAACACCTGCCGTTTGGGGCGGCCCCACTGACATCATCTATTACAGCCGAAAGCTCACTGGGGCTTGCGGCAGACGAGACCCTACCACAAGGGTCTCGTTGCAAGCCCCGATGGTCGCGAGCATCACCTGGCTACTCGCTAAAGCTGTGGGTGGTCACCCACAGCTTAGCAAGCGACCTGGGGGCCGGGCACCAAAAAAAAAGCCCTTCAGACCTGTGAGCTGCCTCCGGCAGCGAGCGGGTCTGAATCAGGGCCTTAGTGCAACATGTAGGGTGGTGGGTGGAGGTGAGAACAATACAAAACATATAAATGTAGACATGCACAATCAGAAGTGATGTTTTAAGGTTAAAATAGAAAGTTAACTTTTATACTAACATTATTAGTACACTCATAATACTGTATATACATTCTGTTTACTTGTGTATGTACTTATATACTGTGTATGTGCCATTTTTGGGGGGAGGGGTACATTTTGTGAAAACCCATCTAAAACAACCTATCCTCCTAAGCCCAGGCCACTGTTGGAATACAGCAACAGCCTGAAACTGAAAAGCTTCTGCATAATACAGCTAGCAGGAGGAGTGAATAACCATTGTTCCACTGAGAGGGAATCTAGTTGGCATCCCAACAGTCAGGATGCCAATGGTCACAATACCGACAGCGCATCCGAACTGTCAGAATACCAACAGATTGCAGTGGGAAATGTTGTAAGACTACAAAAATCTGTCTGGATTCTGACTGTCAGGAAGCAGCTGTCAGTATTCTGACCATCGGCATCCTGGCCAACTGAATGCCATACCCAACCCAATGAGTTGTAGGACAATTTATTTTAAGAAATTAAAATGTAAAACATTTTTAATTTGTTTTGTTTTTGCCAAATATTGGAAAGGGTATTTGTTCGTCAGTTATGTGGTCAGGGCATGATGTGAGTTAGGGTATTTCTGTGTTTGTTATGTGTAAAGGGCATGCTGGTGAGTGGGGGTATTTCAATGCATCAAATGCAGGATCAGGGAGTGGTAGTGGGGATCTAAGGTTATATAGGTGTTTAAATATACAGTTAGTGAGTGAAGGATATTTCAGGGGCTGTAGTTTGGAGTCGGGAGTGATGCTGAATTAGGGGTATTTCAGTATTTGAGGGATGGCATCTGTAAGTAGTAGTGTGTAAGAGGTTCTTTATACAGCATTGATTGATGGGTGAGAAGTATTTCAGTGGGTGGTGGGTAAGGTAGTGTAGTACAGGCAGCAACACTTAAACCTGTGTCTGCACAAAGGTAATGCAATATTTGCCCTTTAACCATAGGTGTCTACTATCAACCTAGCAAAATGTGTGTGTGCGTGCGTGTGTGTAGGGGTTAGGGTTGATAGAGGTGCTTGAAGGTAGGCGCTAGATATGCCTGTCATGGTGTTATGCCACACACCCTGTACAGACCGCATCCACAGCACTGGTTATGGCACCCACATCACTAGTCACAACCCTACAGCACTGGTCACACCCACTGCGGTAGCACACCACAATAGGCCCTTAATAAATTTCAGCTCCAGGCCCATGAGCACCTTAATCTGGCACTGCTTTGGCAGCACTACCCACACAGGACAGATGACAGGGTAGTGTTTTCTTCCCCTGGGACTGCCAGTCCAGGGCACGATTAGTAGAAAGCATGCTTCCAGTGGGAAGTCACTCTCCTGCCTTTCCTTCAGCCTTACCCGGCTCCAACGGGCTGCAGCTGATTCAGTCCCTAGAAGCCAGACTTGTGCAAATGCGCGTGTCTGCCGGTGCTGTGCACTGCTCTCAGTGACTGCCAGATATACAGTGCACATGTGCAATGGACCTGGCAGGTGGCGAAACATGGGCACTGCAGTCCAGAAAGCAGCGCGGTGAGCAGCCCCTCTCCTCAAGGAAGGTAGAAGTCGCCACAGAACTCGAAGCACATCATAATGCAATGGAGACTCCAGTCCTTATCATAAAGTGTCACAGCTGCCAATGGTGCTATTTTCTTAGTAATTCATGGTCATAGGAGGCTTTCTAACTCTGTGAAATGTCAGTCCAGTGCACAGTTCCACCTGTCCCACCATTCTGCACAGCAAAGTAGAGGGGAACAGGTGTTATGTGCATCGGCCACTAATGCATACAGCAATGAGCAAAGAATTTTAGGGGAAGGCATACATTGTTGGCCTACCAATGGAAACATTAGACAGCCCCCAGGTCTGTGGCCATGGCCCTTTTGTGCACACAATATGCTCAGATTATATGACTTTTAATGTTGGGAGGTATAAAGTGTAAGGAGGTGGTAGAGCTTTCACACACTTCTTGAAGAGCATCACCATCCTACTCTCTGCCCTGCTAGAACCAGACAAAATGGAGTGCAGTGTCATAAAGGTCAATGAAGTGAAAGATTTACAGAGAGGGATAGATAGTGTATCATGCTCACCATGAGGTCAAAGAAGATATGTATAAAGAGAATTGACCTTTAGATGTGACAGAGGAGGTTTTTTGTGACCTTGATGAGTGCCTGATTAACCCATGGCCAGGCCACTAGGCTTTCAGGCATTTAGGGCCCCCTCTTGCACTTCAGTCTTTCAACCTTTACAGCTGACAGCCTGACCCTGGTACAATAGGTACTAGACTGCAGTACATTGCCCTATATGCATTTTGAGGGTCTCCTGAAGAATTCTATTCATAATTTTTTTTTTATATTTTTATTGCTCGAATAGAACTTTTCAGGAAAGCACATTATGGGGGTATAGTTGTTTCATACTGTAATATTTTGAAATGAATAACATTTTTATTATTTAAAAAAAATATATAATCTATGGATAATTGTTTTAGGGGTCTATTCATTATGTTAATTATCGGGTTCGGACCCCGATAATTTACATTCTAACTTGCCACTGAATCCAGAGCAATTCAGTATTGCTCCAGTGCGGTGACAGCTGATCCGCGAGTGGAAGGAGTCGGACAAGGGCGGAGGGATCCGAAAGGACTGCTCTATGCAACCCGGAACTCCTTCCCATAGGCAGATCTACTGTGTAACTAATAAAGCTTAAACTCTCTGGGCGGGTTTCTACATCTATCTATCTATCTATCTATCTATCTATCTATCTATCTATCTACAGTGTCTCACTCTCTTGGGGGTTTCTACATCTATCTATCTATCTATCTATCTATCTATCTATCTATCTATCTATCTATCTATCTATCTATCTATCTATCTATCTATTGTGATAGGAGCACTAGAGAAGTTAAGGATGGCGTGTATATCACATGTCCATTGTTTGGGACCTGCAGTTGTTCCGCCCACAGGTCAAAACAAAGGGGAGGATATGTGATAGGAGCACTAGAGAAGTTAGGGATGGAGTGTATATGTGTCCCAGATTCCTGTAATATGTATTTTAACCCACAGGAAAAGTCTGTTTTACAAACAGATCTGAGTGTCGGCTTTTGGTAAGAGCCAGAGATTGGGTCCTGGGGGTGTGGATATGAGAGAGAAGGGAGGGCTCCATCCACAGGGCCGTTTCAGGTGTTAGGTCTTTCAGCCTGAGAGCAAGCTAATTAGGGATTACACCTGGAAGTGGCTCAATATAGCTGTGTAAGAGTTTAGATGCAGTGTCTCACACACACTGGGGAAACAGACACAGAGGTTTGTTCAGAGACACTGTGACCTTTTGAAAGTGCAGTGTTTGTGGTGAGGTAGTAGGTCTTGCCACTTGTAGAGAGGAAGATACCTGTCTAGTCAGTGCCCAGCCGGGCTAGGAGTTATTTTATGTTGGTTTATTTGACTATTGGTGTTGCACAATAAAAACTGGTGCCGACCAGCTTGCACAAAAACACACGACTGGAGTGCTGTTTCCTAGCTGCTGTGTGTAAGGAGGTGTCCACCTACCCCAGGAGAGGGACCCCTACCCCGATCATAACACAATTGGTGGAGAATGCGGGCACTGCACACTGGAAATTGCAGCAAGAGGAAAAGTTCTACATTTAAAATTTAAAGTGACAAACACCAATTTGTTGTTTGGATGTCAACCTGTCTTTTGTGGAATCCACGAAGGAGGCGTTGGTAGATGCTTAGAGAAGCAAGATTCCACTTCCAACCTACACCTAAAGACAACATGGAGAACATTGTTAAGCCTTGCTCCAAGCTAACAAAATTTAGCAGGAAACTAACAAAGCCGTGCAGGGAACTAACACAATTCAGCAAGTTGCCATGGAGGAAACCTGCCAGGCCTTAAAAGATGTTGTACAACAGCTAGAAGTCTGGTCTGGAGATGCTTCCACTGGACTTCCAAACAACATTCGCTCCATACGGGCCAGTCACTTTCTGCAAAAGATGACCGAGAGTGATGATGTGTAAGCGTATCTTACGGCCTTTGAGAGAAACGCAGAAAGGGAGAGTTGGCCCAAGGAACAGTGGGCAAGTCTTGTGGCACCCTTCCTGTCTGGAGAACCACAAAAGGCCTACTATGATTTGTACCTGGCTGATGCCAAGGACTATGCAAAGCTAAAACAGGAGATCCTAACTCGCTTGGGAGTCACCTCATTTGTTCGGGCCCAACGAGTTCACCGCTGGGAGTTCCAAATGGAAAAGCCTCCACTCTCACAGATGCATGACCTCGTCCATCTAACCACAAAATGGCTTCAGTGCGAGACGCTGAAGGACCGCTGATCATGGAAAGAGTCATGATGGACCGGTATCTGCGATCGCTACCTGCATCTCTGCGGAAGTGGGTGAGCCATGCAGACCCTAAGTCCGCAGACCAGTTAGTCGAACTGGTGGAGAGGTATGCGGCGGCTGAGGAACTGTTGAGTGTATCCCACTGGGCCCTCATTCCGCAACAGTGATCTTCCGTGACTACTGGTAAGACTGTTCCAGGGGAGAAGGGTGCTGGGCGGTGGAATGAACTTAAGACTGTGTGTTTGGAACCTGGGGATAGGCCAGCCAGGCCAGGAAGGTTCTTACACCATAAGAGACTTGATAATAATATGGTACAATGTTTTCAATGTAGTGAATTGGGCCATATTGCTGCTAATTGTCCACTCACCTCTGAACCTATGCAATGTGATAATGCTTAAGTCCGTCGCAGAATGTCTTTCTTTGCACAGCCTGCCTGTACTGCTGACCGACAGGCTGAGACAGATAAGCAAATGTGTAAGGTTACTGTAGAAGGCAATCAAGTAGTGGCTCTGTTAGATTCTGGCAGCCTGGTTACACTTATGAGAGCTGAACTGGTGAACCCCTTAAAGCGCAAGGGAAAAGCTGTTGGTGTGACCTGCATACATGGGGATACTCGGTATTATGTTACTGCGGAAGTGAACATAGAAACACAGTATGGTTCTGCTATAGTCTCTGTGGGTTTGGTGTATTGCTTGAGGTATGATATAATGTTGGAGAGAGACTTTGCTCACTTCTGGAAGTTGTGGGAAAGCTGATTTGTTACCGAAGTAAATAATCCCGACCCATTTGAGAAGGTTGCTGATGCAGTAGCAGGGGAAGTTTCTTCCGAGTCTGAGAAGTTCCCTTTTTCTAGCGTGGTTGGTGAACCAGAGAATACTGAGATTGGAAGTATTGTTAAGCCAGTTGGTCGTCTGTCTGATCTTGAGGTCAGAAAAGAGATCTTGGCAGTGGAGCAGTTAAATGACCCTACTCAGGTAAAAGCCAGGGGAAATGTAAAAGTGATTGATGGTAAATCCATAGACCCTGATAGTCCGTTGTCATATCTCACATGGCAGTTCGCCAGGATTTTTTGTATGGGAGACATCCAAGGGTATTACCTGACATTGCCAAAAAGACATGGGAGGGGCAGTCCAGTCCCTATAAAACTGTCATTGAGCCTAGGAAAAGAAAGCCAGAACAGTTATACCATGTAAATCTTATCAAACCTTGGAAGGATAGAGCACCTCTGTCAGCTGTCCCGGCCCCTCCAGTAAACTTAGGGCCTTTGGTTCCTGAAGTGACAATAGCTAAACCTCTGTCGGCTGTTCAACAGCGGGAAGTTAAGGAATTTCTTATCAGAAATAAGGTTTTGTTCTCAGGTGTACCTGGGCAAAACCACAGTCATTAAACATGACATAATCACTGACCCAGGGATTAACCTAAAGCCCTATAGGTTACCAGAAGCCCAAAGAGAATCAGTGTCTAAAGAAATAAAAAAAAAATTGGAACTGGGTGTAATTGAAAAATCGCATAGTGAGTGGTCAAGTACGATTTCCGAAAATTGAACAGTGTGTCAAAGTTCGATGCCTACCCAATGCCAAGGGTGGATGAACTAATTGAAAGGCTAGGAACAGCCAGGTATTTAACCACTCTAGACTTAACCAAAGAGTATTGTGAAGTGCCGTTAACTGAGAATGCCAAAGAAAAGACAGCTTTTCCGACACCAGAAGGGTTGTTCCAATACAAGATGTTGCCCTTTGCGTTACGTGGGGCACCGGCTACCTTCCAAAGGATGATGGACAGAATTCTAAGACCCCATAGTCTGTATGCTGCTGCTTGTCTAGGTGAAGTAGTCATTCATAGTCCTGATTGGCAGTCTCATTTGCCCAGAGTACAAGCAGTATTGAACTCCATCTATAGGGCAGGATTGACAGCCAACCCAAAGAAATGTTGCCTAGGGATGGAAGAAGTAAAGTATCTTGGTTACACCATTGGCAGATGTTTAATAAAACCACAGCTTAATAACAAGGTGGTTCTTGGCATTACAAAATTTAAAGTTCACAGTAGAACACAGGCCAGGAAGCCAGCTGGCCAATACAGATGCTTTGTCACATGTCCATTGTTTGGTCGAAACAAAGGGGAGGATATGTGATAGGAGCACTAGAGAAGTTAGGGATGGAGTGTATATGTGTCCCAGATTCCTGTAATATGTATTTTAACCCCCAGGAAAAGTCTGTTTTACAAACAGATCTGAGTGTCGGCTTTTGGCAAAAGCCAGAGAGTGGGCCCTGGGAGTGTGAGAGAAGGGAGAGCTCCATCCACAGGGCCGTTTCAGGTGTTAGGTCTTTCAGCCTGAGAGCAGGCTAATTAGGGATTACACCTGGAAGTGGCTCAATATAGCTGTGTAAGAGTTTATATGCAGTGTCTCACACATCCTGGGGTGAACAGACACAGAGGGTTGTTCAGAGACACTGTGACCTATCTATCTATCTATCTATCTATCTATCTACAGTGACTCACTCTCTGGGGGATTTCTACTTCTATATATCTACAGTATGTCACTCTCTGGGGGGTTTCTACTTCTATCTACAGTATCTTTCTCTCTATCTATCTACAGTCTCTCACTCTCTGAGGGTTTCTACATCTATCTGCAAGGGCAGCAAGGCACTTTGGACCTTGTTGGATGTTGCCCTATTGTTGCTGGTAGCAAATGGGGCCCCATAATAGTTCAAGCTTCAGGGCCCCAAAAATGTAGATCCGCCACTGCCCATAGGGAAGGAGTGGCGATGGCAAAGAAGTGAAAATGGCGAATGCTCCCGTACTCAAGCTCCAAAAATATTGTATTTTCTGAGCTTGATGAATTCTATCTCCAAACTAGTGTACGGGGACAGCGGGCCCTTCCGCCAGAGGAAGGTAAATAGGAGATATCACCGTTCTGTGATATCTCCTGCTTTAACTTCTTGATGAATGGCCCGAAAACTTAATTTTTACAATTGCACCTGCTTTTCACTTACAATTCACCTGCTTTATAAAAATTAAATGATGAAGAATAGGCCCCTATATATGAGACAATATGTTTCACTGCAATAAGGAAACTGTTAATTATCTTATTAATAGAGGTTATATAAGAGAATCATTTAATTGTAATTTATGTGGGGATGTTAATACGAAAAAAATCAAGGAAAGAAAATAGGAGTTGAAACAAAATTCCTTTATATTTGTTCTATTAGGACATGTAGAAGTTCTACATCAATTATACAAAATTACATTTATAAATCAATGAATATTGAAGTACGAGACTTAATATTGCTCTTGTATGTATATTTATTTCCCTTGTGTGTGTGTCATGGCGGCGTCCCGCATTATACACTTACCAGTAGGCTGCAGCATCCATCCTGGTTTGCATCTTTAATCCAGTTGGCTCCACCCCTATGCTGGGGTATTCTTTCTCTGCACTCGGTGGTGGTTCTCTAGTAGGTGGAATCTCCTGTCCCTGTGTGCGCTGTGGTCAGGAGGAGAGAGACGTTCCATCAGGTAGTGGCGGTAACAGCAGCTGTGATGGTGGTGGTCGCGTGTCCTCTCATGTAGGTGTAACTACCCTGACGCTAGTGCGCTATTCATCCACTGTCTCCCCCCCATTGTCTCTAAACAAACCTCAGCTAACTACTAGTGTACCTTGCAATTTCTCCCTGCGGGGCCCCTAGGCTACGGCCTAGTCAGCTTTATGAATAATACAGCCCTGATGAGAGCAGCTTGAGTGAAATGTGTAGAGAGCAAAAGCTGGATTGGGGTGGGTCTAGAATAACAGAGGAGAGGAAGAAGGTGAACTGTTTATAGACAACCTGCCCAAGTTGCTTGGAGGCATAGGAAAGAAGAGAGATGGATCAGTAGTTAGAGATGAGATGCATGGTCAAGGGAGAGTGTCTTAAGAATGAATAAGACCATGTTTAAAGGATAAAGCCAATGTACCAGAGGAGAGGGGTCAGTTTAGTAGGTGGGCGATATACTTTACAGCATGAGCACGCATCAGGTAAGGAGGAATGCCAATTATGGAGGCAGATCAGCAACTTTTAGCCAGGAGGAAGAGGGGGAGAGGTGTCAAACATAAGCAAGTGGCCTCATCCTTTCTACCAGAAAGCTGCAAGGAAAAACTGATTATGATAACCATGAACCTCGGGTTGTCTAATGTGCAACTGGTGCCAAGGGTGCAAGGCTGAGAGGGTGGTATGCCACTGCCCCAATAGCACTCTGTCGAACAAGCCCGCAACCCTATTCCATCTTACAGGGTGCCTGGAGAGTCACTACATAGAAAGATGCAGGGCATGTCCTCAGGAAGCACTCAACACCAATCTTCCTGCTCCCTGGGTTCCCTCTGTGTTGTTATATGACTTTATCACCTGCCCCAGGGGCAGGGTGTGCCTGGCCAAGGGCACATAAGCATCCTGATATGGCACTGGGGTGGACCATCAGAATGCACTGGTGCAAAACCAAGGAGCGCACTTTGTAAATTAAGTACAAAATGTTCATTCTTGTTGTGACCTTCATAATAAATGTAACCATGTTCTACTTTCAATCTCAAATGATAAGATTTTGTTAAGGATAAAAAATGCAGAAATTAAGAGACACTGGCTTTAAATCAAACAGCAAACAATGTACTGTATGCAAAGTATGCAAAATAATACATCTTCTTCATGGGTGAATGTTTTTGACATTTGCATGCACTATGACGACTTGCTCATATAAATTAGAATTATGTTCTCTGGACTTCTTTGGACACACAAGTCTGGCATGCTAAAGAGACTCAAGAACCTGAAGAGCTATCAGAAGCTGTGGACAAACCACATCACTGTCCAAAAGGAGCTAGAGTGAGAAGTCATATTTTCTGTTAAATAAAGCTGGAGGAGAGATTATGGATAACATGAAAACTACATTCGAGGCAAACAATCAAGCACAACAAGAAAATGCAAATGACACAGTAAACTATTATTCAGCATTAAGTGTATATAACATCCTGTCATTGAGTATCTTGGTGTTGGAGACTGTAATTGGAATCCTGGTAAACGGTTTCATGATGATAGTAAATTTAATTGACTTGGTGAAGTACAGAAAGCTGGGCTCCTGCGATTCAATCCTCACTTGCCTTGGTCTAGCTCGGTTTTCTTTTATGTTGTTGGTTTTGGTTATATTTTTCTTGCCTTACCTGCTTCCCAATATTGCTAACTCGCAGAGCACAATAAACAACTTGCAGTATACATGGCTGTTTTTCAATGACATTTGCATGTGGCTTACCGCTTGGCTCTGCATTTTCTACTGCGTACGAATAGTCAATATCCAACTACATACTTTTGTCATATTTAAGACTCATTTTGATCGTTGGGTCCCATACTTCCTTTTGGCAAGTGTTGCGATCTCAGCAGGCTGCAGCAACTCTTCTACATATACTTTTCTAAACAGCTTTGTCAACATGAGCAAGTTTGATCACGTCAATATATCAACACAGTTCCTTTTAGGAGGGTCAGACTTCTCAACCTTCTCTACCCTTTCTGTGGCAGGGTCCCTTCCCCCGTTTCTTCTGTTCTGCGCTGCAGCTGGACTGGTGGTTGGCTCCCTTTTAAGACACACAGCAAAGATGAAGGCGCAGGAGCAGACGGGGTTCAGGGAGCCGTCATTAAATGCCCATTTTAGAGCTGTTAAAATGATGTTTGTCTTCTTCATTTGCTTCTTCTTTTACATGCTGGCATTCAACCTATATGCCTCAGGAAAGATAAATGAAGGCATATTCTTTTGTGTTTGCACTGCCATCATTGGTGCTTACCCTTCTGTACATTCTGTTTTACTTGTCAATGGAAACCACAAGCTCAAACAAGTTTTCATCGGGATTCTACTGAAGACAAAATGCTACAAACAAGAGCTAACTCAGACAATCTCTGATTAATACATTGTTGAGTTCAACTGTGCACAAATCATCAGCAAGCACAGCAGAGAGGGACGGGTCCATGCTAGCCTAGGAATAGTTTTGGTGCCGAGTGTTGGACTTTTCTGTCTTAATATTCAACTGCTCCATGATAATAATTTCCTATAAGTGACTTTATCAATATATCTTTGAAATCCTTACTATACAAGCCATATTTTTTCTTCTTTAATACTTGTTGTATTTTCCAATCATGATGCCTCTCAGAGCACTTGTATGCACTCAGTATTGTGCATGATGTTCCTTTAATCAAATGACAGGTTCACACAGTTTTCAATACCAGTTAATCAATATTCGTAATCAGGCCTAAAGACTTCTCTTGATGCTGATTCGTGATGTTGTACATTATGGGCTGATTTAGAAGGGCTGTAGTCAGCATCCCGGCGTGCGATGGTATACATACCGGCGGCAGAATCCCGACAGCCGGCATCCCAAAGGTATCGGGAGTTAGGGGAGGTTTAGGTTTTAGGGTTAGGCACTAAGGGGGAAGAGTTAGGTTTAGGATGCGGGGACGGGGAGGTTAGGTTTAGACACTATGGGGGAAGGGTTAGGTTTAGGATGTGGGGAGGGGGAGGTTTGGTTTAGGCACTATGGGGAGGTTAGGTTCAGGCACCGGGGAGGGAGGGGCAGAGGTTAGGGTTAGCAGTACTTACCTACGGGTGTCGGGATTTTGACTGCCGGGATGCCGCTGTCGGTATTCTGACCAGCAGGATTCCATACCCAACCCATTTAGAGTTAGCAGTAAATCCAGCCACAGGGTTCAAAATGTGCACCAGTAAAAATGATTCCCAAGGGCATGCAATGCACAATCTGAGTTGTACAAGGGTTGATGGCCTAGTTCAATTCTATAATGAAGTATAAGAAATTGTCTATTATGTGTGTGCAGCATGCAAGAATACACAATATTTGCCTTGCATGCAGACAAATTTGTAATTGAACCCCTTATAGTGCAACACTGTTTGCTTAACTGCAAATTCTATACATGGGCAATATTTCTCCCTACCTATTTATCAGTCCCTCTGGGAGAGATTTATCAAAGCTTGGCGAGAGATACAGTGGAGAGAGATAAAGTACCAACCAATCAGCTGATTTTTCAAAAAGCAGCCTGTAAAATGACAGTTAGAAGCTGATTGGTAGGCACTTTATCTCTCCAAGGTTTAGTACATCACCCCCAGGGTCAGCACTGCCACAGGTTATGTTTGTACTAACATGAAGATACTGTAAGTATAATAGATACAAAAAATAAATTATTGTAATTATGTGAATACATTAGTGGTAGCTATATTTTGTATGTAATACATTTGTATACAGAAATTCAGCTTCTACACATATATTGTTATATTTGTATAAGACTTGTATATCCATTTATTCATTCAGCTAGTAGGCATTGCCAGACCTATATATGTAGTATTCTTGCAGCTGTTTATGTGCTTTGTACATATACAGGTCACTGCCGACAAAGAGGATACATGTGATTGGGATTCCATGCCTTCAGCCCTTATATGTGTACAAACCATACTTGCCTACACTCCCGGAAGGAGCAGGAGATTCATGATATTTTAGTCCCCTGCAATCCAGATGTCCTAATGAAGTAGACAGAGTGGAGAGATAATTACTGGAATCAAGAGTCCGTAGAGATGGGGCAAGGCTAAAATGATGTGACCGGGGCCTAAGGATGTAAAGAGCCCAGCCTCGCCCATAAATGGTGTGCATCTCCTCTTCAGGCTTCTCACGGAGAGAAAAATTAAAATATTAGCAAGTATGTACAGCAAGAGGACTGAGCTAAACCTGCCAGTGTTCCTCTGGCCCACCTACATTTATTAAAGCATCTTTAGAGTTTATCACTTCACATTTCATCCCTATAGTGTGATTAAACAGTTAGGTCACAATTGGGGACACTTACAGCTTCTATTGGCAGTATCAGGATACTACCCTAAAATAATCTGCAGCCTTTAAATCATTAGTCCATATCAAGAGTCTCATTGATACCTTCTGGATGGTACTGTGGACCTCACTCAGAGCCGGTTGCACAGAGCGTGCGGTCGGTCTGAATGAGGGGAGGACGTCTTGAATTTTCAAGACGTCCTCCTTTGCGGTGGTAAGGCTGTGGGTTAACACCCACAGCCTTACGACCGCCTAAGGTGATGGTCGTGATGGTCAGAGACCATCGTGACCATCGGGGCTTACGATGAGACCCTAGGGTAGGGTCTCCCTTGTCGTAAGCCCCGGAGAGCTTTCGGCTCTGTCTGAGCCGGAAGCTCTCCACTGACATCACTAGTGATGTCAGTGGGGCCGCCCCCAAACGGTAGGCGTTCCCATGAGAACGCCCCCGTTTGGGCTGCCACCCCCCCGGCCCGTCTTCCAAACAGGGCGAGCTGTCAATCAACGTCGACAGCTCGCCCCCTTTGGATCGAGACCCGCTATGACTGGCACTGTCGGTCGTAGCGGGTCTCACGCATGCGCACGACGGCACCGGCGCCGTCGTGCACATGCTCTGTGGGGGGCCATCGACCCGGTCCGAGCGCATCGGCGCTAACGACCGGGTCTGAATGACCCCCTGTATGCACTCAGGTTGTGGTTAGGGTTAGATGAAAACTACATGGGAAATTGCGTTGTTGACATGCCAACTATCGACATTAACAATGTCAGCATTCTGGCAATGTCAATATTCAGAGCATGTCGATATTCTGGTGATGACATTCTGAATGTTAACTTAATTTACCCCTTCTGGATATAGAGTCCTGAGAATGTGCATCCAGAAGGTCTCTGTTTGGCACAGCTGTCAGAATCTCCTCCCATAGTTGTTAAACCAATATGTACTATCCCTGTAACTCTCAGGTCCTTGATATTACATTTATGTTTCTGAAGGAAAATATTTTGGAACACTATGTGTGGGGAGGGTATTAATTAGGTTGTTCCAAAAAGTGAGTTTTTAATGGCTGTATGTTTCTGCCCTCAAACTATAGATTACAGCTTTAGCTACATGCTAGAAGATAAACCACATGATTTGTTTGCCAATGTATCATGGACTTGACCTTCTTATATGTTTAAGCTTATGTTCTGAACTGGAAATAAATAAGTGTGAACTGTTTTTTTTTTTTATATACATTTTGCCGTTGATGAGCTTTTTATTTACTTGCTCACATAAGCTTTTGCGTCTAATAATTCATATTGTAAGAGTGCTGAGTTAAGTATATTTTATCAATAGTTTTTCTCTTTAAATGCCTCCAAGAGAACTGTGGCTTGTTGGATTAATGTATCCTTCTTGGATCAATTTTCTTTTAGCCTTTGTAATTGGTCTCTGGGTATATTTTTACCGATGCCCTCTAATGACTACTGCCATGGTGGTTATTAGTGTTTACTTCTTTACAGTATGTTTAGTGCTTATCTTGCCACCAAGGATTTGAATGGTGATATCCAAAAATTTGGTGGTATGTGCTCATGAAAAATATATTGTTATTATTATTATTATTATTATTATTGCTATTATTATTATTTTGTTAACAAATGTGTGATCAAATGTATATCCTCATCCCAAATCGCAAATGAGGTTTACCACATATGTACTTGTCTTCAAACATGCCTGTATAGAGGATGGCATGGCTCAGAGCATATCTGGTGCCCATAGCTGTCCTGATAATTTGACTGTTGTATACTGAAAAAAATAATAATTGTGTAATAAAATTAAAGAAATCAAACTCAAAATAAATTCACAGCATCTCTAAGATACCTTGATGGGGGATATTGGTATACAGTCCTGCACATGTAATGTGAGGGTCCTTTCATTAAATGTTTCATGTTAAATTTAGGAAATGTTAAATATTTTGTATGTGAGATCGTAGAGAGACCAGGTGAAGTTGTAAATAAAAATCTACAAAGTGTGATAAATTATAATTGAGGAACCGAATTAATAAAATAATAGGCCAACCCGGGGAAATGCTTAGTGCATTGTGAACTTTGTGAAAAGCCCATTACTTTTTGCTTGTTATGCTGGTCTCAGGCTTTATTTAAGAGGTTTTATTATACAAAACTTTTCAGTAAGTTGGCATTTTACCTAGTTTAGGTAGTCTACACAGAGGCAATTGCAAGATTTGTAGGGGATGTTTCCATGTATATTATATATATATATATATATATCCCTCATAAAATTATGTTATATTGGCTCCACCCATCCCCTATAGACCACAAATCTTGGCATTAGAACATGAGGGAGGAGGGTTCCGCGATCAGGGACTACAGACCAGCGGCTTAGCAAAGAAAGATTTGGTCATTCAGGGAGGCTTCTGAGTGCATAGAACCCCCACTTTCCCTGTGGTTGCCAATGTTCTAGTTATCAGTGTCGTGAATGATTACTCCCCTGCCTCTACTGGCAGGTTTAATTATAATTGAGGCATCAGATTATAATTAAGAATTTTCTTGTTGTGATTTGTCTAATTTTTGTTTTATTTTAAATGTACTGTTTTTTTCATGAATGAACTGTTAAATTCTTCCATTGAGATATTATAGTAGAGATCTGTAGGATAATGTTTATATCTCATTGGGATGAACTGAGATTTCTTTTTAAAAAATCTATACATTTTTCAATTGTCTGTTCATTTTATTGTGTTTATCATTTTCCTCTGCAAGATCACACAATACACGTAAACACTTTTGATCCACTTGATCTGAAAGATGAGTTGATTTTCTATCTTTTTTCATTTTAGATCTTTAAGAGCAAAACAATCTTTTCTATGTAATGCCTTGATATATTTATTTATTTATGGGCTGATTCAGCAAGGATCGCAATTGCAATTATGCATGCAATAGGCCAATTGTTGCGTTCTGTGCATGCATATACATCGCATTGCGCGTGCGCAAACACTCCACTGCGATCAGGACAATGAATTGATGTGTCTGTGGTCACACACCTATGGATTATCTTTCAAACCATCCAACTAGTTGGTTGGTTGGAACAAAATCTCGTAATGTATGGGAGCAAATGACAATCCGCAATACATTATTGTTATTATTATTACCAGTTATTTATAAAGCGCACACATATTCTGCAGCGAATTACAGAGAATATTTGTCCATTCACATCAGTCCCTGCCCCAGTGGAGCTTACACTCTATGTTCTCTATCACAATTTGCTCCCAAACACTGGAAAACATACAAAAACAATCATTCAGACAAATTTTCCAGTGTTTGGGAGCAAATGATTGATGTCATATGCTCCCATACATTACATACATATCAACTAGTTGGATGGTTGGAGAGATAATCATTAGGTGTAGGACCAGCTTAAAGATACATACATGTATTACTTAAAATGGCCACATATCTAAAGATTATCTTTCTAACCAGCCAACTAGTTAGCTGGCTGGAATGAAAATTTGGTAATTATCTTTAAATTGGCCCTAGTTAGAAGTTATCAAGTACATCCTGTGAAATCACAGGTAGAAGGTCTGGGTGGTTGCCAATGGGTATATTTTCCACTTGTCCACTTCTACATTCCTTAGAAGGTCATCAACCCCTATATAACATGAGTATTGACAATTCAGGCAACATTCACGTTCAACTGTGCGTCAGCCTCTCTGTGTCCGAATATTTTTGTAGAGGTGTCCTATCCTGTGCCTGGTTCTGTATTGAGCATATCCTGAAGTTTATTTAAATACTTAAATAAGTCAGAATTATTGCGTGCATGCTCACAGTGTCCATTTAGTGCCGGGAGAGGCTGCGGGCCGGAGAGCTGGGCTTGCTCCCAGCGTGATGAGAAACAAGGGCGTGACATGCGGTTATGCCCCTAAAATGTCACGCACCAGGGGCATGGCCTGGCAGGCCATATTTAAAGCAGTATATGAATGCCACATGTCACAACATCAACGCAACCCATATCCTAAGTATGGCCACCAGCAAACGGTGAGTGCACTATGGCGAACATACATAGATTTGCGTATCGCTGAGTGATTCTGAGGCAGGCAAATCTCAGTTGATTCAACAGGGGTTCCTGCCTTTCTGGGTGTCAACTGGGCGTAAAGGGAATGTATGCATGGAGGAGATCCATCTTGTGGGGCATCGTGGGCGGGTAGTTGGCATGTTGGCAGATTTATAACATAGTCTGAGTCATACCTATGCTGAGGGGATGCCATTGCAGATGGCTCTCCTGCACCCAGCATGGGGTAGGAGTATATGCCCATAATAGTAGTGACGGATGCTCTAGCAGACGGAGGGCCGGGATTGGGGGTTTCAGTGGCAGAGATTTGTGTGACTAAGAATACAGGCAGATACATTAGACTTCTGACTGCGAACTGCATGCCGCAGTTTAGCAGAGTTGTGCATCAGAGAATCCTCTCTTTCAAATAATGTGGAGTGTAATGGTGGGTACACACCAGAAAGATATATCTGCAGATCGACTGATCTGCAGATGATGATTGTTTATACACTCTGAACAACCATCACTGTGGTTTATTCTAGCCAGGGCCCGCGACGTGACTCCCTTCCCTGCAGCCTCTGCAGCAAGTGTACGGGCAGTCGGCTGCCCGTCCGTACACACAGCGCAACGAGCAGATATATCTACAGATATATCTGCCATTGGCTTTGATGCACAGCCAACACATTATGACTGTGAACAACGTAATTCACAGACAAATTGTCTGTACACACTGGCCGACGTGCACACCATATATAGGCCGTTCAATTGAACTACTGATACAGTATGTCAGCCAGTGTGTACCCAGCATAAGTGGTTGATATTGTCTGTGATCACCAGACTATTTCAACTTACACTGCAAAAATACTAGCAGAACTTTTGGATGGGGAAGGGCACTTACACATTCATGAACATCCTTGTTTAAAAGAGTGAACTCTCGTCTTTCAAGAAATGTGCCCCCTTAGTAGTACTAGTAAATGTTTGATGATTACCAGACAATAACACTATATACTACAGAAAGCATTAGGAAGTCAGAAATTAGGGGCTTCTAATGCCCAGATCTCTCCCACCTGATATCAATAAACACAGGAGTCCCCTCATCTGACGCAGTAGGTTGTACACAGAGGCGTCTTAAGGCTGACGCGGTTTGCCAGCCACCGGAGCATTAGTAGACTCTGGGCACTAGAGTGTGCCCGGAGTCTACTGCGCATGCGCAGAACACCGGAAAAATGGCAGCGGTGGCTATTTTCCGGTGTTCTGAGCAGCGTTGACACCTGATGCATGACCACGGACAGATGAGTTTAAAATAATATAGGTGCAGGGTGTGCGGTGCGGGACCCGGGACACTGCACCCATTATAGATATGCCACTGGTTGTACATTTTTCAAATGGTATTTTGGGCTACCATATTACTCCTACACATTTTATGTGTTTTATTGAAACATGTAATAACAAAGAAAAAATGCATTATCATGTTCAATGCAGATTTTATCTAAGTGTACAATCCAGATGCTGTAGTTTTTGATTTAGAAGGTGGATTAATGGCGAAGTACGAACTTCAAAGTACTGTGTTCCTTGGTATTAGTTATCATGAAAAAATCCATATATTTGCTTTACTTTTTTTTACAATTTCACTAAAAGCCATTTTTGAATTTTGCCGTGTAAGAAGAAAAATGCAAATGAATGCTACAGTATTTCTCAGGAAATTCAAAGTAGAGATGAGCGGTTCGGTTATGACTCAGTTCTTTTCTTCAAATTAACGCAGGTTTGGATTTATCTTATTGGCTATCCAAAACACATGAGAGCCGGATAGCCAATAAGATGCTGTTTTTGAGATCCAAACATAACTGAATAAAACCGAACTACTTATCTCTAATTCAAAGTCTTCTGAAAAAAAAGCAAGGTATAATAATAGAGTGTGGATACTGCATAAATACAGTAATTAGCAATGTCATTATTGGAATGCAACAAGCCAAAAAAGTATTTATTATGCAATTACTGTATCACTTGTAGTTTAAAAATAAGAACACATGCATCCTTGTTCTTTTTCAATATTTTTTTTGTTCATTTTATATTATGCATGTATTTATTGACTTATATCTACAGAATTATTATGTAAAAGGCCACATATTTCTGTGTACACTAACACCTAAATGCATTGTTTCCAGCAGATATATCATATCTGCCAACCTGAGTACTTTTTAGTGTTTCAATAGTTTTCTTCTGCTATCCCCTCTTATTTATAATCTAAAATAGCCTTGTAATCAGAAAGTAAGTGGTGAAAATCAGACTCTAGATATAACAGTGAAGAACTCTGATCAGTCATAAACCACCGCTCATATATTTTCTGTAATTTGGTACTTTAGAAGCAATATTCTGACAGTTTCCCTATAAACTAACTTTGTGAACAAAGATGATAAAAAAATGCAAAAATGTTCTCACTCCTAAAAAATAAATCCCCACGATAACTGCTTAGAGGGACACTTCTGCAGAGGCAGGTGGCTCCGATGAGACCTTAAAGGAAATAAATTCTCTCAGGCAAATGATACTCTATGTTTAGTTTCTACATTGTACTAAACTTATCAGTCATGTACATGGCTCATCTCTCTGTCTCTCTCTCTGTCTCTCTCTGTCTCTATAATAAAGATCCTGGTTTAGGGGTCTGTCTGTTCATTCGGGCTAATCTTTTGAACCACTGGATGCATTTTGATGGGTTTTTCACTATTCTATACAGCATTGATCGAGGAAGGTTCAGGTGTATGAACCATTCATCTGTGAGAAAAGGGAGGCGAGCAGTGACTATTTTAGTGAAGAGTGACAGAAAAATATCTTGCACCAAGTTGCTGTATAGGAGCTGGCCAGGGTGCTGAAACAGCAAGAGAGCATCTGAAACTGTGGCTTGGAATGAAACAAGTCACAGAAAAAACTGTTGTGCTGTGTGAGTGACATACTAGGGGATTGAGGTCCTGGTCAGACCTCCTGTTGGTGTATGCTGGGAAATAAAAGAGAGAAATAGGCTGCTTATAACATAAGAGAGGAAGTTTATATATTTGAAATGATTAAACTAAGTCTGACCTTAAGTCATGTGGAAACGGCTGTTTCCACATGTTTTAAGCAGAATTGTTTCACTCAGATTTAGTAAAGATGTAAAGCAAGAGATATTGGCAATATCTAATGCTTTTCAAGCAACAGCAGTCACATCAGCTATCTCCATACAGTAGTTTTGCCTATTTAACAAGTGTGTCTGCAGTGACTAACATCAATTTTGGATGGTACTAATCCATTGTTCCCTAAGGAAGTGTAATGGCCATTGCAAAATTTTCGCACAACGCATGTGTATTATGATGGCTGTGCATACATATTTATGCGGTTGGGTCTAAAACTGTAAGTAAAGTGATAATGTAAGTGGGATGCAGTTATTATACCTACAGCTGGCATCCCATCAGATGAATATCCCGGAGATGCTAATGCCGGAATCCCGACAGCCGGGATGCCGATCATAAGTATAGCGGAGCTGGTTAGGTCTTAGCCAGGGAGGGGAGGGGAGGGTTAGGTTTAGGCGTCAAGGGGGAGGATAGGGTTAGGGACCCCTGGGGGTGGGTTAGGGTTAGGCACCACTGGGGGAGTTAGGCACTAAGGGGGGGAGGGTTAGGTTTAGGCACCATGGGGGCAGGGTTAGATTTAGGCACTAACGTGGAGGGATAGGGTGGTGGGGGGGAGGGTTATTGTTAGGTTGCAGGAACAGAGGGTTAGGGGGAGAAGGGGGAGGGTTACTATACTTACCAGACCCTTGTCGGGATCCTGAGCATTGGGATGCCTCTGTCGGTATATTGACAGCAGGCATCCCGACTGCCGGGATTTCATACCGATTCCACGTAATTTACATCATACTAATCACCGGGACAGGCTCTTAACGGACTCCGTATCCTGGCAACTTCACAATCGTGAGAAGAGTGCAATCTATTTGGGCCCACACAGGATAAAATCAGGTATAGTATGAGGTCCCTATTATAGATGGGACGGTAGAGTACAAATTATGGAAACCAAATTACAGATATAATTATACACAAATTATGAGAAAAAATAGTTATGAGTTGCTGGTGCTCCCCTGAGTCAGTAGATTAAGATACTAGGGCAGGAGAAAAGATGACTCTTTGTTGGGGGCACTCAATTGGTAAATACGGTAATTGTGTGAAAAAGTAGGTTTAATTAAAAATTAACCTTTAATCTTAGTCACATTAAAATAATGAACATTACACACTACAACACATAAGACTTACAAGACAAGACAGTTCCTAGTCGGCAATAAATTGTTAATTAAATGTTCCAATAGGTAGAAGAAAATTGTGCACAATACACTCAGTCACATAATTGTGCAAGCCGCATCAAAACAGATGAGTGTGTTAACCATTTGTGATGGCGAATAATATTGAGTAAGCGCTGGCCTCAATACTGTAAGCTACCCAGATAGCATGAAAAAATTACAGAATAATGAGTAAGTAAATGTGTCTCCAATTCTTGCCTTTACATGGTAAAAGGACTTCATCAGATGCAAAGTATGCAATATATAGTAAGTATGTATGTTTTAGGAGGCCAAAAGATATATCAGATTACAGAATTCTGAGTTTAAAATAGCAACAGCTGATAATAATGTAGAGATCATAAGATACACTTGAAAACTGCCTAGAAGTCAGGGCTCAAAATGCAATATATGAGCATTGGGTATTCCAACTACATGAAAGGTGGATAGTAACACATGGAAAATTGCACATCTGCTGAAGAGTATTCGTAGATAGTATATATGTGTATATATATATTTACACCACAGTGCAGTGGCATAACTAGGGCAGGGCGAGTGGGGTTCGTGCCCTGGGCACCGTTGGACCGGCGGCACGGGGGGCGCCGCCAGCCAAGGTACCGGCCCGCCCGCCCTAGATAGCCAGTGTAGCGCCAACCGCAATGAGTGCGGTCAGCGCTACACATTTGCACCGGTCATGTGCTGCACGCTTGAGCCCGTTCCCTCCCCCTGAGCGCTTGCCCAATAGTGCCAGGAGGCGGGCTCAGACTGTGCATAACACACGCATCGCCGCCAGCGCTGGCGGCGATGCGTGTGTTAAACAGCAGCCAATGAGAGTCAGATAGACTCTCATTGACTGCTGCAGCACCCACTGCAAGAGCCGGACTTCCGTCCGGCTCCTGCAGTGGGTAATGGGACTGTCGTCATGATGTCATGACGTCAGTCCCATAATGCTGAGCGCGCCAGCCCGGGATGACTGGAGGGCGGGAGCGGCATCGCGGACAGGAGCAGGAGCAGCGTGGAATCAGGTAAGTATATTTTTATATATATTTATTTATTTTTAAACCTATCTGCACAATGGGGGAGGGGTTGGCTACTACTGGGGGGGGACATCTACTGGGGGTGCCATTGGGAGGACCTCTACTGGAGGGGGGGCTACTCTACTGGGGACTACTACTTGGGGGGGACTACCACTGGGGGCATTCTAAAAGGGGCCTAGTATTACTAGAGGCACTGCACTCGGGGGACCACTACTGGGGGCAATAATAGGAAGGGCCACTACAGGGACCACTGGATAGGGGGGGGGTCACTACTGGGAGCCTGCATCAGGGGGACCACTACTGGGGGCACTGCATGGGAGTGGGGGACACTACTGCTGGGGGCACTATATAAGGGGCTTACTGCTAGGGGCACTGCGGGGACCACTACAGGGGGCACTAGATAGGGGGGATCACTACAGGGTGCCTGCATAAGGGAACCACTACTGGGAAAACTGCATGGGGGGGACTACTCCTGGGGGCACTATATAAAAGGGCACTGCATAAGGGGATACCGCTACTGGGCGCACTGCATTGTGGGGACTGCTACTGGGGGCACTGCATAAGGGGGAACACTACGTGGGGCACTGCATTTGGGGGGGCCACTACTGGGGGTACTGAGTAAGGGGAACTAATTGGGGGCTGTATAAGATGGACCACTACTGGGGATACTGTATAAGGGGCACTACTATGGGCCTGCATGAGAGGGACCACAACTGCATACTGGGGGTACTGTATAAGGGGTACTACTGGGGTTAAGGTGCATATGGATAGGAATGTTCAGTTTGAAAATAAAGGGGTGTGTCATGTTGACACGCCCCACTTTTAAGTGACCATGCCCATTTTTTGGCACGCGCGCCGGAGGTGCGCGCATATGGGGGGGGGGCTCCCTTTTCAAATTTGCCCTGGGCTCCAAATACCCTAGTTACGCCACTGCCACAGTGTCACCTACAGAGAAGAAAAGGTAAGTAAATAACATCAGATATGAGTCCAAACAACCCGATGAGCAAAATTAAATAATATTCACGTAGATACATGCAATAAAGAAAACCACAGAATAGTGAAAGGTTGGCCCAGATATTGTCTCCCCCGTTTCTGCTGTCTCTGCGTCTTGTATTCAACAGAGGACACAGGATGAGAGAACGGGGTAGATGGCTCGTTGGAAGAAAGGTAAAGAGCACCTCTGCTGTCGGTGCGCTCAAACCGCGTCTATCCTGGTGTCAGAGACATTGCAGTTGTTGAATTGTAATGTTGAATCTTTTAATAAACCTTTTAATACATTCCTGCCTATAAACCTCTAAGATTCACCTGCCTAGAACCTCTAAGATAAAACCTGCCTATACCTTCTAAAACCACAAGATGTCGCTAATTAGCGCTGTGTTTGATTATACCATTAATGAAATACTGAGACAGTTGAGTAGCAGTCCAAAGCGCTAAAGATTATTATTCAGGTAAAAGTACAGATGTTACAACGCTATGATCTAATAATGAGCGCAAATAAATTGTACAAACATTAGGTCATAAGGTACAGTTAATATACATGAAATGGTTATTAAAGATCAAAATACAATGAGCAATATGAGACAGGGAGACAGAGGACTGAGAGACAGAGAACAGAGAGAGAGAGAAAGAGAGACACATTAAAATACAATGAGAGAGATATCAATGTCTGCTGAGAGCACATGTTCAAGATGGCTGGTGATTGTGTGTGTGTGTGTGTGTGTGTGTGAGGGGGGTTGGGAATGCTTCCTGCCCTATTGTCCAAACCGCATGGTCTACAGACAAACTCCATTATGAAGCTACCTGCCCTATTGTCCAAACCGCATGGTCTACAAACAAACTCCATTATGAAGAAAACCCACATTAAGTTGTAACTCTGTAAATCATACATCCATCAATGATCACAATTATAATAAAGACAGTGTACCTATCTGACCCATACAACACCATAACTGGGTAGAATTATAATTTCCTTTGTTCACCCCACATGGAAGTAGCCATCTCTAATAAACTGCAGACAATATACCTATCTGACCCATACGGCAATTACTTATGACCATTCAAAGCTGTTATTAATTCAACTTCCAAAATATAACACTGATACCACCCTATGATTACATTCATGAGTATACAACACATACCAAGCCTATCTCTCCCAAGCAGAGATATTGTTCAAGCACATGGGAAGGCCCTAACACAGCTCACCAGAGGATCTCAATCAACCAGCATCAATCATTTACAAATATTACAAAAACTCCATAATCAATCCCTTTCCTGCATGCTGATAACAGACTATTGTACCCTACAGTATAGATGAAAAGTACAGATTAGATAACATTATATCATCCACTGTATGCTAACACAGACTCATGAATATCCTTAGCAAACTACAAACCATGCTAAGCTAATAACAGATTAACACCAAAAATAGCTACAGACACCCAAATAGGCTAAATATTGCACAATTTATACTTAGCTATAACCCAGGGGAACTGAGACCCATTTTCCGTTGTCTTGTGAGGGAGGGAACCTCTCTCTTCCAAATCTGCAAGTGTGTCTGCTGGCCTGTGTGTTCTCAGAATGTGCATGCTATGTTCCCGCCCCCTTTCACCTGTGAGGTCATCAGAAAGGGAGTATCCTTCTGGTTATCTGAAACTACTGCTAATTAGGTTCTAGTCCCAGTTAGCTATCTCTATTGATTAGACTGGAATAACCAGTCCTTTGGACAAAAATGTAAACAAGCCTACACAATGTCATTGTCTTTTGGTAAGGGTTAGAAATCTGTTACAGGGCATTCATTGGACAATTTCAAATGGATACAAAAGGTCTCCAACCTCCCTTTGCATCCCCCACATGCAAATCTAAGCTGCTATGGCTTACAACATTTCAAATAGTTATTCTCTCTAACATTTATATTTCATAGCCGCATGTTCTGATCTTCATATTGATGTCACCGGAACGCTGTGGAAACAGAGTAGATCAGTACTTTTCCAAACACAGTCCAATTGTCATTTACTAAGCCATAGTTACAGAAAACATTCATTTCTTTATATACTGACATTGCGTTTAAACCAAGTAATAATTATCCTTTTTGCGTTACAGGACCATTGCTTTTAAATGTATGTATGCGGGGAAAACACCACTGCCTTGCTGTTGCTCAAATATAAGTCTGTGGTGATTTTAATGTGTTGGAAAGTTATTTTATGTATTCTGAACACTGTCGGTATGTGTTTGGGGAAGATTGTTAAAAAGCTGTTCGTGCTACTTTTAGCAACTTTGCACTGTGGTTTGTGTACTATGTATTTTTGACAAAATGGCGCTTGTGTAAGCTTTCTTTTCTAAAATGGAGTCTTGTTGCCATTCACAAGATGGCATCGTGCAGGTTTTCCTGATTGCAAACAGATTCTGTCTTACCCAATTATCCGGTTTCGACACAGTCTAGGTGCGTTAGGTACACCGATGAGAGGGTGCAGAAAAATTGTCTGCATGAGAGTATTGGCAACATAAATCATTAAGCCATCAGAGGTGCATAGTACTTTAATATTATTATTGGTCTCTCAACACATTTTCCTCACATAACAATATATAAAATCCAAAAAATACATAATTAATAAATTAATATAAAAATGAGAAAACAAATAAATAATTTTTCTTGTAATAATATTAAAGTACTATGCACCTCTGATATTCCTAATAGGCGCATGTATTTAAAGTTTGGTGAGCATTTCTTTTTGTTCTAAGATATACTTCTAGTAATTAATATCCACCTTTTACCTATTATCTGCCTAATTACAATTGTTAGGGCAGGTACTTAATCAAACCCCCACAAGACTCCTCACTGATGTGAACAAGCCTCGTTCTGGGCGAAACGTACGTCATCGTTATCGCACCACGTGATCTGACCGGCCGGGCACCATCCCGCTGACTCGTGGAAGGGATTTCCCCGACTGTTTGCAGCCGCTCACATACTCGTACCATCTGTCAGCACGTGATGTGATTGTCAGGGCACCATCCCGTCAACAACCTGGAGAGAGTCCTTCTGCCAGCATGTAACTGCTGGCTTACGTAACTACCCTGTTAAATAGCTCTGTCTCCTTCCCTTTTTCTCACTGCCACCGGAGGTGGCCCAGTATAGCCTCTCATCTAGGCACTAACAGATACCTTGCCTTTGTTGAGACTTAGAATGCACTTAGTAGCATTACCCTATGATCAGCCTAGCTGATTGATACTTAGTGTATTTGGCAATCTGATCTTCTTGCAACATATTATCTACATTATATGCCAGCACACACAAATGTGGTTTGACATATGAATTAGTCCATTTACTATGTATTGACATCTGTGGTTGGTATAGATACTGTTGGAATTTTCAACTGCTGGAATTGTCTTGCTTAAATTCTTAACCAATGTGTCTATATCTTCTGTCATAAATTTACATTGTGACAGACTTGTTATATATGTATATGTTTTCTGATATGTTGGCTTAATGATTTATGTTGCCAATACTCTCATGCAGACAATTAATTTTTCTGCACCCTCTCATCTGTGTACCTAACGCACCTAGACTGCAATGTCTCTGACACCAGGATAGACGCGGTTTGAGCGCACCGACAGCAGAGGTGCTCTTTACCTTTCTTCCAACGAGCCATCTACCCCGTTCTCTCATCCTGTGTCCTCTGTTGAATACAAGACGCAGAGACAGCAGAAACGGGGGAGACAATATCTGGGCCAACCTTTAACTATTCTGTGGTTTTCTTTATTGCATGTATCTACGTGAATATTATTTAATTTTGCTCATCGGGTTGTTTGGACTCATATCTGATGTTATTTACTTACCTTTTCTTCTCTGTAGGTGACACTGTGGTGTATATATATATATATATATATATATATATATACACATATATACTATCTACGAATACTCTTCAGCAGATGTGCAATTTTCCATGTGTTACTATCCACCTTTCATGTAGTTGGAATACCCAATGCTCATATATTGCATTTTGAGCCCTGACTTCTAGGCAGTTTTCAAGTGTATCTTATGATCTCTACATTATTATCAGCTGTTGCTTTTTAAACTCAGAATTCTGTAATCTGATATATCTTTTGGCCTCCTAAAACATACATACTTACTATATATTGCATACTTTGCATCTGATGAAGTCCTTTTACCATGTAAAGGCAAGAATTGGAGACACATTTACTTACTCATTATTCTGTAATTTTTTCATGCTATCTGGGTAGCTTACAGTATTGAGGCCAGCGCTTACTCAATATTATTCGCCATCACAAATGGTTAACACACTCATCTGTTTTGATGCGGCTTGCACAATTATGTGACTGAGTGTATTGTGCACAATTTTCTTCTACTTATTGGCACATTTAATTAACAATTTATTGCCGACTAGGAACTGTCTTGTCTTGTAAGTCTTATGTGTTGTAGTGTGTAATGTTCATTATTTTAATGTGACTAAGATTAAAGGTTAATTTTTAATTAAATCTACTTTTTCACACAATTACCGTATTTACCAATTGAGTGCCCCCAACAAAGAGTCTTCTTTTCTCCTGCCATATTAACTTCACAATCGTAACTGGCCCTGAAAATATATTCCTTATTGCCGCAATATGTAGTGTTTAGGAATGTTAATTTTCAGGGGCATATTGGCATTCATAATAAATAATCCCCATAATGTTAACTGCTATGGTTACTACAGAAACAATTTTGCCAAACATCTGAGAATGTGCTGAGTGGTTCTAACAATAAGTGATCATTAATGTCAAAATGACATTTAATAGTGCAGAATATGAACATGTTGTATTTCATTAAAGCCTGAAGGTGGATAAATATCATTACTACAAATCACAAGTCTGTATCATTCTTGACATACATAGATCAGAGTGACAAGATGTCCAGCAGGTGGCACTCTTACCCTGCACACTAAACGATCTCCTTGTACTGTAGGTGCTGTTTGCTGAAAGGAAGAATTACAAATTCCGTCATTCTGATCATTTAAGGTTGACAATCCTAAAACAACAGCATCATTGCCAGCTGTCCCTAATTTCCCTAATTACCAGGGACAGTCCCATGTAATAAAATACTGAAGTCCCGATTATGTAAAAGCAAGGTTACAGGAAGACTAGGGTGATTTTTAAATAACATTCTTTTTATTTCACAGTATGGTACATTGGGCCAGATTCAGCATGGATCACAATTGCAACATCTCAGCCAGCATAGAGACGCCCACTACTGCTTTCTCACATCCGTAATACCTCCCAGGCCTGCGTATAGTCTCCTTGCACGCAGTGAGTACACAAGCTGCGTATGCCGTCACAGTGGCTAATTTATGCACACCCATGCAATGGCATTCAAACGGACAGACGTGCCTGCGTTTCTCCGACCACTCCCCCGTCGCCACCCCCAAACACTGATGTCTCGTCACTCACTCTGCAGTGCCTTTCCAACTGCGTGCCTGATCGTAGTGCGATTGCAATGCTAACACATGCGCAGAATGCACAACCGTCCGGACCTACGTAAGCGGTTGCAATTGCGGTCCATGCTGAATCAGGCCCATAGACCGTGAGCTTCACTGTGGCAGGGACTGATGTGGATGGATGTTTTTCTGCCTACAGCCGCAAACATCATCATTAGTATCGGGTCGGCCCTTGCACCAGCCACATGCTGGGTGCAAGAGCTATGTCAGAGACAGGCTTCCCTTCCTGGCACGCATGAGCTCAGATACACGCCCATGGCACTCCCATAACAAGACAGAGCGCTCCTGTGTGCTCACACAGCTGTCGCCCCGAAACGCCCATTTTTACGGAAAGACAGATCCAGCCGAGTTCCTTAAGATTCTCTGTGCCATGCTATGCTGCTCACTTATTAAATAGAAATATGGCAGCATTCACTTCTGATTTATATTCTTAGTCAACTGAGCTACATTTGAAAGGCAAAATAATATAGTTCATTCTGCTCCATAATGTATCATATCTTTTATTCATTTAATTAGCTCCATTTTAAATCAGAATCACTTTAGTATTTCACCTACTGTACATGTCTGGTGCATATACAGAATAGCATTACAGACATCGCTGGGTATCACTTGATGTACAGATATATGCTGTCATGTTATGCATCGTGGCAATGTAGTCGTGGTAAAACGTGCCCACGAATGAGCACATGTACATATTCGCACCCGCGACCATAGATTTGGCAGAATATAGGCAGCCCGGCATGGCTAATCACTAGCGCGATGCATGTGCATGTGCGTATGCATCGCGAGTAGAATGACAGTGGACAGATCTGTACAACACAACTAGAAAATGCATGTGTATATTTTACTGAAATGTGGTTGATTGAGTGACTGTAGTCTGTTTTCTACATAACATTAGCGGAACCATGATTCACGCTATTTCAGATTCCAGGACTAATATAATTGGGTGTGAGCTTGCGCCACTGTGGGAATACATGTGAGTGTTCACATATTTTTAAGGCAGGAGTCAAAATCAGCTTGGTGCTGCAGGCATACATCGAATTATTTATTGTTAGGATAAAAAGTGCCACAGGCTAAAATGATTATTCTGCTTATTTTAAACTATTTTAATAATTAAACTCATTTAAACTGACTTTAAGGGGTCCGAGATTAAACTTGCTGGACATCGCTGGTAACGTGTGCGTTTTTCTTAATCAAACATACAAATTTACTAAAAATCATGTTTGACTGAATCATGTTTTCCGAAGGTGTATGCATTCGTGTATGATCATGTGCATGTTCAGTTGCATTAGGCTGAAATGAATATACCTACCTGTGAGCAGAGTGTTCTGCAGAAGCACTGCACAGATCAGTGTTATCTATGGAGGCTTCTGTGTGTCGTAGGTGAAAGAAAGTGTTAAAAATGCCATACCCCCCAAAAAAAAACATTACCAGCCCTTGACCTCTGAGCCTGTCCTGGTATGGAAAAATCAGGGGTTGAAATGATGTGGGGTTCCAGCAAGCAGCTGTCACATGTACCCCTACTGTGAAAAAAATATTAAAAAAAGACAGGACATGTAGACCGAAGGTTTTATCAATTTATTACATATTCACACTCGCACTACATACAGGACCTCATTCAGAGTCGGTCGAAGCGGCCGCACGGTCGTACGCCACCGATGTTCGCTATACTGCGCATGCGTAAAGTTCGCAATGCGCATGCGCAAACTAGCCACTACGATCAGAAATTTCTCTCTCCTTGAACACAGCCAGGTCGGTAGTTTGAGTGACAGATTGAGGCGTTTGTGGGTGGTAACAGGGGAAGGTGCTTGAAAACGGGGGAGTGGAAATCCGAACGCAGGCGTGCCTAATTATGCGAACGGCGTTTTATGGGAGTGCATACGGTTTATGGGAGTGCATAATTAACAAAGTAGCGTCATGGCACATGTGACATGGGAGGTTTTTACACTGACATGATCGTAGAGCTTAAGAGTGGGTATGGTCAACCTTAAGCTCTACGACCAGTGCCGATGGTTCCCGATGATCTCGATTAATCCTTATGTGCCCGGAGATGACGTGCAATGCGTACGAGAAGGGGGGCGTATTTTTTTGTCTTCTGACCGCTTCCTCCCCTTGGTCGGCCAACTACCGATCCGAACTTAGGGACGCAACTTGCGAGGGAATCATTTGAATATCCGGCCCCTTTTTCCGTACGACCATGCGGCAGCTTCGACCGACTCTGAATGAGGTCCACAGTACCTACCTAGTCCATGGTGCTGGTCGGTCCTCTTGTCCAGTAGGCATCCAGGGGCTTCGCGAAAAAATAAATTAAATACCAGATTGCTGCAGACACAGAAGCAGCCATATATACATGCTGTATATACAGTACTTCCCCAGAGAGTGACAGGACCCATGAGGTTTCCTGCATCTTAGCCATGATTGGCTAAGAGTCAGGCCGCTCTGCGCCTGCTGTAATATGACTTCACTTCCTTTCAGAGCCTCTGTCTCTGCATGTGTATTTTAATACATTTGGGCGGTACATAATTCCTTGTTGCCACAAATAGCGGTGATAAGAAATTACATATAAGGTCTATAACCAGATAATTGATATAGAGGAGGGTTGTGGATTTATACATTGTGTAACTATCTCCTTTTCCCCAAGGATGTTATTGCAAATAACATTTTTATGTTTATTTAAAAAAATATAGCCCCCTCTGTGATTAATGTAACTGTATGTGTACAATAGTTTCCTTTTACAGAATCGCACAACCTTGTTCTAGAACATTTGGTGCACAATAAATGCAATGAAATAAATTTGACACATCCATCCTCGCTTGACACGTCCATTTGCATTCTTCCTATAGGAGAACTGTATCCTCTATGTAACAATTTCTTGACAGATATTCATTATTTAATAGACTGGATGAGTTGACATGAGATTTCAGCAGCCGTGTAATGTCCAGGAGGGGAATATCATCCTGCAGCCTCCTGAGCACGACAGTGGTCCTGGACTAATCAATGGTTGGACATGTTCTTGAATATCTTTCTAGTTGAGTGGAGACTTGGAACAGATGAGGTAATAGGGCTATCACAACGCTTATTTAAATGTAAATTTGTTTGGTGGCAATATCAAATATTGAAATTTATTTCTAAATTGAGAATACAAAATGGGTGAGTATGATCTTTACATGCCACCCAGAGGCGTCACCGGGTCTGGTGACACCCGGTGTGCAATCCGCATCCCCCGCAACCAAAAGGGGGCATGGGCTAACAAAAGGGGTGTGTCCTCTCAGGAAATCCCTCTGGTGGCATGCCCAGCATGCTGGGCTGCTCCCGGCGACTAGTTCCTGCACTGTCGGCTCCTTCTCTGTGACAGGAGCCAGGTGCTACAGGAGAATGTCACCCAGCTCCTGTCAGTGAAGAGGAGCCGGATTTTTGGTGTCAACCACTACCCCTATAGCAATGCCACTGATACCACCAAGATATTAAAGAGCCCTCCATTGGGTATATGTTGTCAACATTCACCATCTCAACATTCATTATGTTGACACTAATGAAATGTTGACATGATTAGTATGTCGACAAAACAGTGTGTTCTGGGGCAGTGGTTACTTACCTGCAGATTCCCGGTGGTGTCTTCTGGTTCCGATGCATGAGTGTAATTACCATAGGTGCAAGAGGTGAAGCTGCTATGGGGCCCAGAGCTGAGGGTGCCCATTTTCCTTGTCAAAGTTACATGTATTATATAAATTTTTCACCATTGGGTGGTACATAGGGGCCCTTACAAACTTTTGCTATGGAGCCTTCAAAAATCTAGTTACACCCTGACTCCAACAGTCAGGTGATGGTGACTTCCAGCTGTCATCCAGCAGTTTCGGCGGTGTGTAATGCTAATCCTAGATGCATCTGCTTCTCTTGGAGTTTTAATGGGCATTTTGCCAGGAATGCTGACTTACTGTCAAGTCTGCATACGCAGAATTTTACATTTGCAGTTTGACATGATTTGCATTCAATATTTTTGTAACCATGCATGCGTGAAAATTTCTAAAAAAAACCCTCAGGGCAGCGTGTACGCACAAAGGGACAGATGGTATCAGTAATGTTGTGGAAAATAATAGGTGTTCCTGGGCGCTGACTGGGAGGTGGTTACTAGTGCATGCAAGCATGGTCTGTTTAGTGGGCATGTTATGGGAGTGTCCGGGGGGGGGGGGCGTCAGGGTAAACAGCTGCAGTCACAGGCGCATGGCCGCAGGCATAGGAGGCTATGGTCAGATAGAGAAACTGCACCTGACATAGGGCTGGTGCAAGTTTCCATGGTGTGACTGATGTTGGTGTATAAGGATGTAGCAATTGGTATTACAGCGTGCATGGACGCTAAAAGTGGGCATCTCAGTACTTGCACTTTCGGCTGCATGGATGTACACATGGGATGGAGCTTGTAGTGGCATTTACATAAACTCACAGACAGGTAATACACCAATAGATGCTACTGCATGCACTTCTGCATCTCAGAATCAGCCCCAAAGTAACTTATATCTAAAGTAACTCGCCCTATGAAATGGACCTTATACTGTCTCACTGACAGCAGCTTCCAATTCTGTATAAATCAAGAAAAATGCCACTCCTCAATCAGGCCAATTATCTGGAAACTAGTATATTGTGAATAACAAATGAATTTGACTCTGGAGAAGAAACAATGATGCCAAATTGATCCAGCCTTCAGTGAGTAACAATAGGATGCCAGAAGATGTGATGGGGATGAGCATTGGAGTAATATCATGATCCCTCCTCCTACATTCTCTAATGTTGAGTTTAAAATTGGATCATAGGCCCTGATTCAGAGCCGGACGCTCTGACCAGAGCGCTCGCTCTGAATCAGGGCCCACCTCCATAAATATGGAGCGTTCTCCTGGACGCTCGTATAGCTGTGGGTCACCACCCACAGCATATACGAGCGTGCAGGGTGATGGTCGCGATGGTCTTGACCATCGCGACCATCGCCACTGCGAGCAGAAGCCTGCGGTTGAGTTTCTCAACCGCAAGGCCAGGAGTGATTTTGGCTCTATCAGAGCCAAAATCACTCCCACTGACATCACTAGTGATGTCAGTGGGGCCGGCTTCTGACGGTAGGTGTTCCCTTGGGAACGCCTCAGTCTGGGAGGCACGCCCCCGGCACACCCACCAAAGGGGGCGTGCTGTCAATCAACATCGACAGCACGCCCCCTTTGATCAGACACTCCGAGCGAAGGAAAGTCCTTCGCTCGGCGCGTCTCGCGCATGCACAAGACGGAGCTCCCTCCGTCGTGCGCATGCGCAGTGCAGACCATCGACCCACTTGCGAGAGGACAGCCGCTCGCGAGTGGGTCTGAATCAGACCCATAATCCACTCTCAGGATTGGTGTAAATGATGCATTTAGATGTGTCTACAATGTTCTGTATGGAGAGACAGCGGCATAGTCACCAAGGTCATCTCTATCTAGTGACACATCCAGGATTAGAGAGTAATCCTCTTCATTAGTAAGAATATGATGCTAATATACAGGATTATACCAGACTGCATGCAAGGTGCCTTTAGATTATATGGGTTACATGTACTAAAGGTTGATTTTAATCGATTTAATATGGATGAAAATCGATCAACATCGATGTTGTGTTTCAGGGGCACACATTTACTAATGCTTAAAAATCCAAATTAAAAATTGTCTGTTAGTAATACCCCTTTCACACTGAAAATGAAAATCCCAGGTAATACCACTTTCAGACAGAAAATGGCAAAAAACCCAGCTTTTACGAGGCATATTGCGTGCCAATTTTTTTTTGCCATTTTCTGTCTGATACCCCTTTCACACAGGAAAATTAAAATCCCAGGTAACACCTTATACCAGGTAATTTGTTAACAACCTGGATTTTTTCCCTGTGTGAAATAGTCAACCAAGGACTTAGGGCCTGATTCAGACCCATTCCCGAGCGCTATGCGATGGGGGCCCAGTGCGCATGCGCAAGGCAGAGCCGGCTCCATCGCGCGCATGCGCGAGACCCGGATAGCGACTGGCAAACCATCGCTCCGGGTCTCGTACCAAAGGGGGCATGCTGTCGATGTTGAGTGACAGCACGCCCCCTTTGGCCTTTGGTGGGCGGGCCGGGGTAGTGGCTGCCCAAACGGAGGAGTTCCCATGTGAACGCCTCCATTTGGGGGCGGCCCCACTGACATCACTCGTGATGTCAGTGGGAGAGATTTCGGCTCTGTGAGTGCCGAAATCTCTCTGGGGCTTGCGGCAACGAGACCCTACCACAAGGGTCTTGTCGCAAGCCCGATGGGCTCGATGGTCTTGACCATCGTGACCATCTTCCTGGCCCCTCGCTATAGCTGTGGGTGGTCAGAGCATCCGGCTCTGAATCAGGCCCTTAATTCCCAGGTCTACGACCATGCAAGAAACCAGGGTCGGAGACCTGGGAATTTAGGGTCTCATTCAGACCCAGTCGCAAGCGCCGATGTGCTCACAACCGGGTCGATGGTCCCCACAGAGCATGCGCACGACGGAGCCGGCTCCGTCGTGTGCATGCGTGAGACCTGGCTAGCGATGGGCGCTCCGTCGCTAGGGGTCTCGTAACAGACGGGGCGAGCTGTCGATGTTGAGTGACAGCTCGCGCGTTTGCAGGGCAGGCTAGGGGCGTGCCCGGCCAAATGGAGGCGTTCCAGACGGAACGCTTGCCGTTTGGGGGCGGCCCCACTGACATCATTGATGATGTCAGTGGGGAACTTCCTGCTCAAACAGGGCAGGAAGTTCCCTGGGGCTTACGAGTGCCCAGACCTAACCTTAGGGTCTGATCAAGTGATAGGGACCTCCGGTATCAGAGACGCCGTGACGCGGCCTGGAGGCTTAGCCATATCTTTGCAAATATGTGCAACTGAGATCTCTGAATTATCTACCACCATGTAGTTTTTCAAATCTTATTGCTGATTTCATTCTGAGTGCTGGGGGAATACTTTTTGTTGTTTCTTGTATAGACTAACCCCTCCCTTACATGCACCTGAGTGATATTACTGAAGTGATTGAGCAGCTTCCAACTTGTATTTCTGTATTGAGAGGCATAAATGGGACCAGCGTTAGGAGGGCGTGCTGGTTCTTGTAGTGCCATTAGGAGGACTTAGGGGTGACTCCAGGTAAGCGAGCTCTCAATTCAGGTATATTTGTATGTGCCATTATCATGTGGCCTTATATTTTCGGCAATTATTACCCAAATTGGATACAGTTATCAGTTTTGGGGATGAGTCTGGGGTGCGGTGCCCCTTGGGGCTGGTGTGGCTGGGCTGCTCTGGTGAGGCACACATTAACACTTTATTTAGCACTTTTACACTTTCCAATATATTTTGTGTATATATATATTTTTTTTTCTTCGCTTTTTAATTACACCTTCACTTATACCCTTTTTACACCTAAATTCCGGGTCTGATCCGGAGTTGGAACAAAGTTCCTATCCGGATCAGACCCGGAATTTTGCCGGCGCTGACTCGGGATATTCCCGAGTCAGCGCCGCTCACACCGCAGTCGGGTCTGCATAGACCCGGGTTTTGCGGAGTGAAAGTGGACGCTTGGAGATGACGTCATCTCCAAGCGCCACTGAAGCCGGACCAATCGGCCGGCTAGCAGCGCACTCCAGGTCATCGTGACCCGGAGTGCGCTGTTCTCATAGCAGGGTTTCACGGGCTACGCCCGTGTTAAACCCTGCTAGTTACCTGGGTTGGATTGCCGGGTCACTCGACCCGGCGATCCAACCCTCTCCCCTTTTACACCAGGGAGCTGCCCGGGTTAACCCTTCAAAAACCCGGGTTTTAGCTCCGGTGTAAAAGGGGTATTATTAACACATAGTTTTTCCTTTAATCCTATACTAACACTTTAGTCTCTCACTGTTGTGCTTCATTGGGGTGGCTGGCTATCGCCGGCTTTTTTGGGGTTCTGCACCCCAGATTCTGACCAAGTGATAGGGACCTCCCGTATCAGAGACGCCGTGACGCGGCCCGGAGGCTTAGCCATATCTTTGCAAATATATGCAACTGAGATCTCTGAATTATCTACCACCATGTAGTTTTTCAAATCTTATTGCTGATTTCATTCTGAGTGCTGGGGGAATACTTTTTGTTGTTTCTTGCTGAGGGTCTGATCGTAAGCCCCGATGGTCGCGATGGTGATGACCATCGCGACCATCACCCTGATCGCAAGCTAAACTGTGTGTGGTAACCCACAGCTTAGCTTGCAACCTGGAGGCAGCACTTCAAAACAAGAAGTGCCCACCCTAATTCAGAGTGAGTGATCGCTTCTTGCGATCGACTCTGATACCCCTTTTACACCAGAGCAAAAACCTGGGTTTTTGGTGGGTCTACCCGGGTCGCAGCTCAGTGTAAAAGGGTCCCTGAAAAATAACCTGGGTCAAGTGACCCTGCAATCCAACCCAGGTAGCTACCAGGGTTGGACCCAGGATGGACCCAGGTAATGGTGCAGTGTAAACGGTGCAACCCAGGTTATCTGACCTGGATCTTGCCTAAAATGAGCGGATTGGTGGTTGAGGAGCAGTCACCTCCCACTTTTTATGACCTCACATGTTTAGCAGGGCAGACCTGAGTTCAGTGTGAACTAGGGATGAGCGGGTTCGGTTCCCTGAGAACCGAACCCACCCGAACTTCGGGGATCCGGGGCGATCCGAGCCCAAGCTCGGATCTCCCTGTCTGCCCCGGATCCCTCTCCCGAGGCAAAACCTCGAGATCTGCTGTCGGATCTCGAGGTTTTGCCTCGAGCGGCCATTTAAAAAAAAATGCCTTTGCCTTTAATGGGCAAAGTGCTGATTGGCTGACAGAGCCGTCTGTCACGGCTCTCAGCCAATCAGCATTATGGTGCTCATTTGCATGTAGCACGGACTCTGTGTGATTGACAGTGACACAGAGCACAGATGGGTCAGTGAGACCCGTCTGTGCTGCTGTGTATTTCAATGACACAGATGTACGCACGGACCAGGAGATCCGTGCTACTTGCATCTGTGTCATTGACACAGAGCACTAACGGGTCCGTGAGACCCGTCTGTGCTGCTGTGGTAAAAAAAAAAAAAAAAAACCTGTGTAAAAAGAGAAAAAAATGGCGTGCCCCCCCCCCAAAAAAGAGCAACCAGCCCCGGGCATTAGTGACCCAGTGCTGGGTGTGCTTAAATACAGGGGACAAACGACATAGGGGTCCCCTGTACTTAAACACAACCGGCACTGGGCTAGTCAGAACCAGAGCTGGTTGCCAAAATACGGGGGACAAACGACGTAGGGGTCCCCCGTATTCTGCGCAACCAGCTCTGGGCTCTGATCCGGTCCTGGTTCTGGAAATACAGGGGAAAAAAATGAGTAGGGTTCCCCTGTATGTTCCAGAACCAGCACTGGACTTTTTCTAGCGGGGGGCTGATGCCACAGCCAGGGGAGCCCTTTCACCGGGCCCCCCAGCCGCAGCATCAGCCCTGACCGCTAGTCAGCCCAGGCCGGGGATCCCTGGAGAGCTGGGGACCCCCCCAATAAAGGGGTCACCCTCTCCAGGGCACCCCAGGCCCATGCTGATAGCCCGGGGCTATCCCCGCCACCCCTGGTGGCGGTGGGTGGCGGGTTGATTGTGTGGTGTGGTGTAAATAAAGAATATCAAACATTGTCTTTACAAGTAGAACTGCAAGTCCCAGCAAGCCTGCCCCGCATGCTGGTACTTGGAGAACCACAAGTACCAGCATGCAGGGCATTAAGGGCCCACTAGTACCTGTAGTTCACCTGTAAAAAAATGTTTAAAAAAAACACAGGACACACACACCGTGACAGTATAAGTTTATTAAACATACATACACACACACACACACACATGTACACATACTCACCTATGTAACCTGTAGCATCGGTCCACTTGTCCGGTAAAGTATCCATAGGGGACCTGTGAAAAAAAACATACTCACCATCTCCTATGCGAGGTTCTGTCCTCTTCGTTCCAAAGTAGGCATCCCCGGACTTGGCAAAAAAAAAAAACGAAAACGCGATCCACGAACTTAGTACCGTTCTATAGAACGGTACTTCCCGAATGAGAGCTTAGCGGCGGGGTATCACCATGGAAACCCCACTGCTAAGCGTTCATTGGCTGAGAGAGGTCATCTCCCGTCTCTCAGCCAATGAACGGCTCCCTCCATTGTAGTCAATGGTGGGAACCGCAGGGTAAACTTTAATAACCTTGCGGCTCCCAGCATTGACTACAATGGAGGGAGCCGTTCATTGGCTGAGAGAGACGGGAGATGGCCTCTCTCAGCCAATGAACGCTTAGCAGCGGGGTTTCCATGGTGATACCCCGCCGCTAAGCTCTCATTCGGGAAGTACCGTTCTATAGAACGGTACTAAGTTCGTGGATCGCGTTTTCGTTTTTTTTTTTGCCAAGTCCGGGGATGCCTACTTTGGAACGAAGAGGACAGAACCTCGCATAGGAGATGGTGAGTATGTTTTTTTTCACAGGTCCCCTAGGGATACTTTACCGGACAAGTGGACCGATGCTACAGGTTACATAGGTGAGTATGTGTACATGTGTGTGTGTGTATGTATGTTTAATAAACTTATACTGTCACGGTGTGTGTGTCCTGTGTTTTTTTAAACATTTTTTTTACAGGTGAACTACAGGTACTAGTGGGCCCTTAATGCCCTGCATGCTGGTACTTGTGGTTCTCCAAGTACCAGCATGCGGGGCAGGCTAGCTGGGACTTGCAGTTCTACTTGTAAAGACAATGTTTGATATTCTTTATTTACACCACACCACACAATCAACCCGCCACCCACCACCACCAGGGGTGGCGGGGATAGCCCCGGGCTATCAGCCTGGGCCTGGGGTGCCCTGGAGAGGGTGACCCCTTTATTGGGGGGGTCCCCAGCTCTCCAGGGATCCCCGGCCTGGGCTGACTAGCGGTCAGGGTTGATGCTGCGGCTGGGGGGCCCGGTGAAAGGGCTCCCCTGGCTGTGGCATCAGCCCCCCGCTAGAAAAAGTCCAGTGCTGGTTCTGGAACATACAGGGGAACCCTACTCATTTTTTGTCCCCTATATTTCCAGAACCAGGACCGGATCAGAGCCCAGAGCTGGTTGCGCAGAATACAGGGGACCCCTACGTCGTTTGTCCCCCGTATTTTGGCAACCAGCGCTGGTTCTGACTAGCCCGGTGCTGGTTGTGCTTAAGTACAGGGGACCCCTACGTCGTTTGTCCCCTGTATTTAAGCACACCCAGCACTGGGTTACTAATGCCCGGGGCTGGTTGCTCTTTTTTGGGGGGGTGCACGCCATTTTTTTCTTTTTTTACACAGGTTTTTTTTTTTTACCACAGCAGCACAGACGGGTCTCACGGACCTGGCATTGCTCTGTGCCAATCACACAGATGCATGTAGCACGGATCTCCCGGGTTCGTGCTACATGCAAATGGGCACCATAACGCTGATTGGCTTCCTGTCTGCCACTGCAGTGCCACTCCTAGATGGGCCACGTGTTTGTGCCGCCCCCTTGTGTCGCTTAGCATAGTCATCCAGCTTCCTCGGTACAACCTTTTGGCCTAAAAACAATATTGTGAGGTGTGAGGTGTTCAGAATAGAGTGGAAATGAGTGGAAATTAATGTTATTGGGGTTATTAATAGCGTAGGAACAAAAAAAGGCCCATTTATGTGATTTTAGCGTTTTTTTTTATTTTTTAAGAAAAAATCCAGATCCAAAACACAAAACCCAGAACCCAAAACACGGAAGGGTGGTTTTGGCAAAACCAATCCAGATCCAAAACACGAAGAAAGATCCAGATCCAAAACCAAAACACAAAACACGAAAAGTGTCCGGTGCACACCCCTAGTGTGAACAGGGCTGACCTGGGAGTAACCCAGATCGAAGGTGCAGTGTAAATGGGTTTGACCTGGGTCTGACCAGGGTTGCAACCATGTCCAAAATCCCTGGTCGGACCTGGGTTTTTGGTGGAAAAGAGGTATTAATGAGGTCCTTAGTCCCGGGATGACCCTTTCACACAGGGAAAAAATCCAGCGGTGTTTAGCAAATTACCGGGTAAAAGTGAATTACCCGGGATTTTCATTTTCATTGCGAAAGGGGTATAGTTCACATTTACCTGGTAATTTGCTAAACAACCCAGAATTTTTTCCTGTGTGAAAGGGTCATCCCGGAACTAAACTCCCGGGACTCCGACCCTGTTTTGACCCTTTTTTTTTTTTTACCAAATTACCGGGTAAAAGTTAATTACCCGGGATATTTATTTTCCTGTGTGAAAGGGGTATCAGACAGAAAATAGCAAAAAACATGGCATGCAAATGCCAGGTAAAACCTGTTTTTTTTTGCCATTTTCTGTCTGAAAGTGATATAAATGAGTGATTTAGCCTCAGAAAAAAACATTGATTTAATTGATTTTGGTTGATTTTCATCGATTTTAAATCTATCAAACTCGACCTTTAGTAAATATACCCCTATGTATTTTGCTAGGACCAGTTGTTGAAGAATTAACATGTGTGGACTACTATAAGAGGGAGATTAAGCAAACATTATAAAGATGATGTGATTGTGTTGCCAATAGCAATAAATCAGATTCTAGCTATCAGTTTATAGAATGTACTAGATCAGTGGTTTTCAAACTCCATCCTCAGGACCCCAAACAGTATATGTTTTCCAGATCACATGCAGATCTTTAAAATATGACAGTTTGTTACACACCTGTGCACCTGCTGGTGATCTGGAAAATGTGGCAGTTGGAAACCAGTGCACCTGCTGGTGGTCTGTAACATGTGACAGTTTGCAACACACCTGAGCATCTGCTGGTGGTCTGTAAAATGTGACAGTTGGTAAAACACCTGTGCCCCTACTGCTGGTCTCGAAAAATTGACTGTTGGTAACACATCTGTGCCCCTGATGATGGTCTGGAAAATGTGACAGTTGGTAACACACCTGTGCACCTGCTAGTGGTCTTGATATGTGACAGTTGGTATCATACCTGTGCACCTATTGGTGTTCTAGAAATGTGAGTTAGTATCATACCTGTGGCCCTGCTGGTGGTCTGGAATATGTGACAGTTGGTAACACATCTGTGCACCTACTGGGGTTCTAAAGATGTGACAGTTATTATCATCTGTGCCCGTGCTGGTGGTCTGGAAAGAGTGACAATTGGCAACACACCTGTGCTCCTGCTGGTGGTCTGGAAAATGTGACAGTTGTAATACACCCGTGCACCTGCTAGTGGTCTTGGAAAGTGACAGTTGGTATCATACCTGTGCCCCTGCTGATGGTCTGGGAAAAGTGACAGTTGGTAACACCTGTGCACCTACTGGTGGTCTAGAAAATGTGACATTTGGTAATACACCTGCACACCTGCTGGTGGTCTGGAAATGTAATAGCTGTTAACACACTGTGCCCCTTCTGGTGGTCTGGAAAATTTGACAGTTGGTAACATACCTGTGCCTCTGTTGGTGGTCTGGAAAGTGTGACCTATTAGTGGTCCTGGGACCGAGTTTGAGAACCACTGTACTAGATTGTACTATGATAGCTAGAATGTGATTAAATGCTCCGGGTAACACCTCCACCTATTTAGAAGGTGACTCTCCCCTTTAATTCCATATCTGTGGAAGTATCCTTGTGGTGTTTATAGTGATTTAGACCTTTTACATTCCAGGCATTGGCATATTTATAATAGGTGCAGGGCGTGTGGTACACACGGGTCCCTGGGTCCAGGGGGGCCCAGGCGGCAGACCCTGCACCCATGCTTAATACTTACCTCTCTAGAGAACAGCGTCGGTTGGAAAAAATGCACAGAAGCCATGTTACCAGAGACCTGCGCATGTGCAGTAGACTCTGGCACAATGTCAGAGTCTACTACATCACAGAGGGAAGGGGGCCTGCTAGGAGTGGTCTGCACATGGGCCCCCTCCTCTCTTAAACTGCATCTGATTCCAGAAGAAGTATTTACTTTAGCTGGAAATGATCATTGATGCCATGTTGGAGATAAGGGCGTAGCTACTGTGGTTGCGGGTTGTGCTGTTGCTATGGGGCCTGGTCTGCCTCTGGGACCGCCTCAGTCTGCACCCGCTCTGGCCCTGACAGAGTAGCTAGATTCTGCATGGTGGCCCCTTCCCTGGGACCAGCCTCCCTCTTACATGAGTCATGGATCTTTCCTACCTTCCTGTTTCCTGTAAGAGGGAAGAACCAAGCTTAATGTTACTGTTACAATTTATTGATAATATGTAATAACTGTATTTTAGGAACGAGGAGCTCTGCAGTACAGTGTTAGTATGTTAGTATTACTTTTTCAATTTATTGTGATTTTATTTAAAATCAATATTATCTGTAATAGACGTATAGGGAACATGGTCCTCTCTGTTTTAACATTTATATGTGTTTTAAGTGCACCAGGCTCCTCCACATGCTTAATATTGCTCTGTCCAACTCACTTCACATAGCCAAATGTATGGGAGACTGCCTCTGGTGCCTGCATCCTCCTTTGTTGCACCCAGCTTGCCTCATTGTGCAGTACACTGGGAAAGACTGATGCTTATAGCATTCACTGCTACAGCCAGAGAGGGGGCCAATGAAGAATTGAGGGAGGACAGTCTGGAGCTGCCAGCTGAAGAGATGTGTGAATGTATTGATCACACTGTTTTTTAATGACAAAGTGGCAGGAGGTAACAAGCTAGGACAGGAGCCAGAATGTGGAGTGGTCTAATATAATTGGCATGTGGAAGAGTGTTTTGACATACAAGGGGCATTTGGAGGGGTCCCATGGCACAAAAGGGCACAGGGAGAAGTGTGATAGCATTTATGGGGCATGTGGAAAAGTTTACTCTCTCTCTTTCTCTCTATCTATATTTTGTGATAGGAACACTGGTAATGTGGTCAGTGGTAGATACATTTGTCCTAGGTTTTTGACCTATGTGTTCTAAAAAACCCCAGGAGAAAAGTCTGCAGCGAAGCAGATTTATGTCGGATTTTTGAAAAGCCGGTTTGGGTCTTAGGGGTGTGGATGTGAGGAGAGGGAGGGCTCCATCCACAGGCCACTCCAGGTTTTGGCTTTTTTGGCATGTTAGCAGGCTCATTAGGGTCTGCACCTGGAGCTGGCTGATACAGGCTGTGTGTGATTGTAAGCTAGTGTCTTTTACCTGGGTGAGCAAGAAGACTGGCTGGCTCAGAGACACTTGGTGAAAACTACCTGTAAAGCTGGCCACACACTAGACCAACTTACATCCAACCAGCCAACTTGTTGATTGTTTGGAATGAAAATCTGGTAAGGAATGGGAGTAAATGATGATCAGCAATTTGCTCCTAAATGCCAGAAAACAGATGAAAATGGTCGTTCAGACAAGTTTGTTAAATGTTTGATCTAAACTATTTGTTCAAACAACAGTTTTGGTCCATTTTCCAGAGTTTGGGAGAAAATTGCTGACTGTATACCTTACCAGATTTTCATTCCAACCAATCAACTAGTTGGCTGGTTGGACAGATAATCTTTAGATGTGTGGCCAGCTTAAGTCTTGTGCATACGCTTGTGTTGATGGTGGAGGCAGTAGGACCCACTATTTCTTTAGAGAGGGAACCTCTTGTCTGTATAGCGCCCAGACGGGCTAGCATTTACTTTTATGTTTTGTTTTCCTTTTATGTTGCACAATAAAGACTGGTACTGACCAGCTAGTACGAGACCCCAGACTGGTGTACTATTTTTCTGGCTGCAGTGTGTGTGAAGAGAGAGTCCATCTACCCCAGGAGAGGGACCCCTAATCCGGTCGTGTTACACTATGTATGTATGTATGTATGTATGTATGTGTGTATATATATATATATATATATTAGGGGTGTGCACCGGCCACTTTTCGTGTTTTGTGTTTTGGTTTTGGATCTGGATCTTTCTTCGTGTTTTGGATCTGGATTGGTTTTGCCAAAACCACCCTTCCGTGTTTTGGGTTCTGGGTTTTGTGTTTTGGATCTGGATTTTTTCTTAAAAAAAAAAAAAAAACGCTAAAATCACATAAAATGGGCCTTTTTTTGTTCCTACGCTATTAATAACCCCAATAACATTAATTTCCACTCATTTCCACTCTATTCTGAACACCTCACACCTCACAATATTGTTTTTAGGCCAAAAGGTTGCACCGAGGTAGCTGGATGACTATGCTAAGCGACACAAGTGGGCGGCACAAACACGTGGCCCATCTAGGAGTGGCACTGCAGTGACAGACAGGAAGCCAATCAGCGTTATGGTGCCCATTTGCATGTAGCACGAACCCGGGAGATCCGTGCTACATGCATCTGTGTGATTGGCACAGAGCAATGACAGGTCCGTGAGACCCGTCTGTGCTGCTGTGGTAAAAAAAAAAAAAAAAACCTGTGTAAAAAAAGAAAAAAATGGCGTGCACCCCCCCAAAAAAAGAGCAACCAGCCCCGGGCATTAGTAACCCAGTGCTGGGTGTGCTTAAATACAGGGGACAAACGACATAGGGGTCCCCTGTACTTAAGCACAACCAGCACCGGGCTAGTCAGAACCAGTGCTGGTTGCCAAAATATGGAGGACAAACGACGTAGGGGTCCCCCGTATTCTGCGCAACCAGCTCTGGGCTCTGATCCGGTCCTGGTTCTGGAAATACAGGGGAAAAAAATTAGTAGGGTTCTCCTGTATGTTCCAGAACCAGCACTGGACTTTTTCTAGCGGGGGGCTGATGCCACAGCCAGGGGAGCCCTTTCACCGGGCCCCCCAGCCGCAGCATCAGCCCTGACCGCTAGTCAGCCCAGGCCGGGGATCCCAGGAGAGCTGGGGACCCCCCCAATAAAGGGGTCACCCTCTCCAGGGCACCCCAGGCCCAGGCTGATAGCCCGGGGCTATCCCCGCCACCCCTGGTGGCGGTGGGTGGCGGGTTGATTGTGTGGTGTGGTGTAAAGAAAGAATATCAAACATTGTCTTTACAAGTAGAACTGCAAGTCCCAGCTAGCCTGTCCCGCATGCTGGTACTTGGAGAACCACAAGTACCAGCATGCAGGGCATTAAGGGCCCACTAGTACCTGTAGTTCACCTGTAAAAAAAATGTTTAAAAAAACACAGGACACACACACCGTGATAGTATAAGTTTATTAAACATACATACACACACACACACACACACACACACACACACACACACGTACACATACTCACCTATGTAACATCGTCCACTTGTCCGGTAAAGTATCCATAGGGGACCTGTGAAAAAAAACATACTCACCATCTCCTATGCGAGGTTCTGTCCTCTTCGTTCCAAAGTAGGCATCCCCGGACTTGGCAAAAAAACAAAATGAAAACGCGATCCACGAACTTAGTACCGTTCTATAGAACGGTACTTCCCGAATGAGAGCTTAGCGGCGGGGTATCACCATGGAAACCCCGCTGCTAAGCGTTCATTGGCTGAGAGAGGTCATCTCCCGTCTCTCAGCCAATGAACGGCTCCCTCCATTGTAGTCAATGGTGGGAACCGCAGGGTAAACCTTTAATAACCTTGCGGCTCCCACAGGTCCCCTATGGATACTTTACCGGACAAGTGGACGATGTTACATAGGTGAGTATGTGTACGTGTGTGTGTGTGTGTGTGTGTGTGTGTGTGTGTATGTTTAATAAACTTATACTGTCACGGTGTGTGTGTCCTGTGTTTTTTTAAACATTTTTTTTACAGGTGAACTACAGGTACTAGTGGGCCCTTAATGTCCTGCATGCTGGTACTTGTGGTTCTCCAAGTACCAGCATGCGGGGCAGGCTAGCTAGGACTTGCAGTTCTACTTGTAAAGACAATGTTTGATATTCTTTATTTACACCACACCACACAATCAACCCGCCACCCACCGCCACCAGGGGTGGCGGGGATAGCCCCGGGCTATCAGCCTGGGCCTGGGGTGCCCTGGAGAGGGTGACCCCTTTATTGGGGGGGTCCCCAGCTCTCCAGGGATCCCCGGCCTGGGCTGACTAGCGGTCAGGGCTGATGCTGCGGCTGGGGGGCCCGGTGAAAGGGCTCCCCTGGCTGTGGCATCAGCCCCCCGCTAGAAAAAGTCCAGTGCTGGTTCTGGAACATACAGGGGAACCCTACTAATTTTTTTCCCCTGTATTTCCAGAACCAGGACCGGATCAGAGCCCAGAGCTGGTTGTGCAGAATACGGGGGACCCCTACGTCGTTTGTCCCCCGTATTTTGGTAACCAGCGCTGGTTCTGACTAGCCCGGTGCTGGTTGTGCTTAAGTACAGGGGACCCCTATGTCGTTTGTCCCCTGTATTTAAGCACACCCAGCACTGGGTCACTAATGCCCGGGGCTGGTTGCTCTTTTTTGGGGGGGGGGGGGCACGCCATTTTTTTTCTTTTTTTACACAGGTTTTTTTTTTTTTTTTTACCACAGCAGCACAGACGGGTCTCACGGACCCGTCAGTGCTCTGTGTCAATGACACAGATGCAAGTAGCATGGATCTCCTGGTCCGTGCGTGCATCTGTGTCATTGAAATACACACAGCAGCACAGACGGGTCTCACTGACCCATCTGTGCTCTGTGTCACTGTCAGTCACACAGATGCATGTAGCACGGATCTCACGAGTCCGTGCTACATGCAAATGAGCACCATAATGCTGATTGGCTGAGAGCCGTGACAGACGGCTCTGTCAGCCAATCAGCACTTTGCCCATTAAAGGCAAAGGCATTTTTTTTAAAATGGCCGCTCGAGGCAAAACCTCGAGATCCGACAGCAGATCTCGAGGTTTTGCCTCGGGAGAGGGATCCGGGGCAGACAGGGAGATCCGAGCTTGGGCTCGGATCGCCCCGGATCCCCGAAGTTCGGGTGGGTTCGGTTCTCAGGGAACCGAACCCGCTCATCCCTAATATATATATATATATATATATTTATATACTGAGTTTAACTTTATTTTATCCGGCACACTGGTAGCAATAGGTTGCTAACCCCTGTAGTGCTAGGGGGTCAGGCTATCAGAAACTGTGTGGAATCTGACATGGGTGTGTTGCCCATCCCTACCCTAGACTCTGGATGGAAGGCAACTTGGCTACTTGTACTGCCCTCTTTCTTCAAGCCCTGTAATGATGATGCTGTATTATTAGTAATGTAGGCAAAATATAGGAGAGAAATAAACAGAAATGCAGTTTATGGGTTATGGAGTTAGTGGAAAAGATTTCTGGACTGCACAACCTGACTATATATACAATGGGAGGTGCTACCTGATGAGACTAATTGCAGGCACAGAAACAGACAAATCTCAGGTGTACAACTCCAAATCATCAATAATATATATAAATGCAATAAAATTTTGCAATCAATAGAGGTTTTTAGCATAATCATGGCCAAGCTTATGGGCCTACCCACCATATCCAGGTAACCTCTTTCGGGTAGGTCCCTAACATACTAAGGTTCAAATCAAGAGCGCAAGGGACCCCCAAAACCGGCCAGGCTAAGCCGCCCCAGGGCACCACCATAGTAAGAAAAGTGCAGTGTAAAGAGATAGTTAGGAGCAGCTGCTGCTGCATATAAAGAATGAAAATAAAAAAGTGAAGTACATATATATTAGACACACAGTGAAGGGTTAAAATGTGTTATAAAGGAAAATGTGTTATACTGCAGTGCCCTGAGACAGACCAACCAACGCAATCCAGGGGGACCCATGCCCCAAAAATGAACCAAAATTGCACTACAGACTTACCTAGAATTGTGCCTAATACAGTGTGCATATACATTACCATACTCCATTCTTTTAAACCAATAATGAAGGGTGCCAGTCCAGAATGAGGGCGGATTATGGAGTTAGATCAACAGCAGGCAAATTTGTAACATGGCCGATAAGTTTAGGGAATTATGGCAGACATAATGTAGGGTTGGTATATACAGTCAACAAAATATGTAGTGAGACAAAATAAGAAAAATAAGCAGCTAGACTAAATGCACAGAGGTTAGTTAACGGTACGCTATGGCATGCACTGCGATCTCACAATGCATTCCTAAGGAGGCGTGGTCGCGTACACAGTGTCTCGCGCTATGCGTGGTGCGATTTGCCGGGCCAGCGGCAATGATATAGCTGGGCATATCTGTAATCTACACTGATTTTCCAAATGCTATAATTACAAGTATGCAAAAATAGACGTTAGTTCATATCAATGTTTTCCATTCATGGCATTAACATAATTACCTCTCCCAGTATTAAGGTGTCTATTCATTATCCCTTCATTTCTAAAAGAGCAGGTGAAAATTACAATTCTCACCTACTTTTTTTTTTTTAGAAATCAAGTATCGAGGGCATTCATTACAAAGGTAACACAAGAGATATTACCATCATAAACCATAACTTTAAAGAGTAGTAAATTGTTCATAGCCCTATGTACACCCCTCTGAAGACATCCCCAGTGGAAGAAACGCGTTAGTGAAGACTTTACTATTTGCACCAGACCGTATACTACCAGCTGGTAATCTGTGCTCTGTCCGGCCTCTTGCTGACCCCCACTTGCCGCTGCATATACGAACTGCCGGTGCAGCATTACGGCTTGCCGCTGCGCACATGAACTCCCGGCACTGCGCTGCAGTTTGATTTAATTGCTGGCCACGTATTACGTGCTGTCACACAGACAGATTTGTGACACAGTGTTCCAGCACCTCCGAATTAAACACTATTGAGGACCATTAAGCCTAAAGCTGGCCACACATCTAAAGATTTTCTGTCCAACCAACCACCTAGTTGATTGGTTGGAATGAAAATCTGGTAATGTATGAAAGCAAATGACAATAAGGAATTTGCTCCCAAACGCCGGAAAATGGCAAAAACTGTTGTTTGAACAAATTGTTTAGATCAAACATTTAACAAACTTTTCTGACGTCCATTTTCATCTGTTTTCTGGCATTTAAGAGCAAATTGCTGATCATCATTTACTCCCGTATGTTACCAGATTTTCATTCCAACCAATCAACTAGTTGGCTGGTTGGACAGAAAATCTTTAGATGTGTGGCCCGGATCTGGTGCCGGTATCCCCATATAATAGTATGGGGACTGAAATTCATCACACTTCGAAAATAATAAATTTTCAGAATTTGACAGCGGGAACCTACATCATCTTCAGTTGGCGTTGGTTCCAGAACCCCTGCACCTTCGTCCGAGCGGCAGTGCTTAATGAATGGAGCCCTAACTCCCCAAGAAACCAAATAATTTTACAATTAACACCAACCAAATATCATGATAACTATTTTACATAATAGTTGGTACGATTCCCTATATTTCTGTATGCATATAAAGAAGCAGACATGTCTACAGGTCACTGCTCTTATTTACTCTGGCAGGCTTAAAGTGGACAAGAAAAAGTGGAGAGTCTAATAACTTGGTGATTATTTTTTTCTACAACTCTTCCAACTCATCATTCCTCAAATAATTATCCTCAGTAACAGATCCTTTCATCTGTCTGTCTAGATATTAGATTAAATACAGTAAACTCAATATTGTAAGTGAATTCTAAGCTTTTATGATTAAAAAAAATCATGTACTTTTCAGCTACTGGACATAGTAAATGAATCTCTTACGTATATTGCTGTCATTTCACATTATACATTTATCTGGAAGTATCGCTCTAACATGGCTCTACTGTGAGAATTCCTCTGAAGAATGAATGCACTCAGAATTAGTACCACTCTTTGAATTCATTATTTTAACAAATCTAAACATCCATATATTTCTTGGGATTAGTGAACATCATAAACCATAACTTTAAAGAGTAGTAAATTGTTCATATCCCTATGTACACCCCTCTGAAGACATCCCCAGTGGATGTCTTCAGAGACTTTACTATTTGCACCAGACCGTATACTACCAGCTGGTAATCTGTGCTCTGTCCGGCCTCTTGCTGACCCCCACTTGCTGCTGCACATGCGAACTCCCAGTGCAGCGTTACGGCTTGCCGTTGCGCACATGAACTCCCGGCACTGCGCTGCAGTTTGATTTAATTGCTGGCCGCGTATTACGTGCTGTCACACAGACAGACTTGTGACACAGTGTTCCAGCACCTCCGATTTAAACACTATTGAGGACCATTAAGCCTAAAGCTGGCCACACATCTAAAGATTTTCTGTCCAACCAACCACCTAGTTGATTGGTTGGAATGAAAATCTGGTAAGGGATGAAAGCAAATGACAATAAGCAATTTGCTCCCAAACGGCGGAAAATTGACAAAAACTGTTTTTTGAACAAATTGTTTAGATCAAACATTTAACAAACTTGTCTGACCGACCATTTTCAACTGTTTTCTGGCATTTAGGAGCAAATTGCTGATCATCATTTACTCCCATACATTACCAGATTTTCATTCCAACCAATCAACTAGTTGGCTGGTTGGACAGAAAGTCTTTAGATGTGTGGCCAGCTTAGGGAGGTAAATTTTAATATATTTTCACGTTGGCATATGCACAAAGTGATAACCCTCTATGTTATATTTCAAGTGGTGCAGTGCCACATATGATGTATGGGGCCACTTTAATTGCAGTGATTGTTGGAACAGCCTTAAAAGTTGGACGCACTAAAAGACTATACGGATAGTCAGATATTCATGTTTCTGTGATTTTATCAACAAAGTGGGAACTGCTGCAGCGCAATGATGGCAGGGGCAGGCGGTGCGGGTATGATGCCCTGGCCAGCCACGGGTATGATGCTGGGCCTGCCACGGTTCCCAGAAAACGTGTCCCACTCGACCCCCCTGGTTACTCCACTGTTTGCATTTCTGTCTATGGAAATTATTCAATGTTTGGTTTGATGGTCTAAAGTTGTTCTTCTCGTGGGTTCTGCTTCCGGTTTTACCTTTAATAAATCCCTGATTTGTAAAATCTACGGCATATCGCAGAAACACACTAAATCGAGCAAAATCAACGCTTAGTAAATTTTGACCCACTGTATGGAGTCTAAACTGAGATCAGGGGGGCAAAGGAAGAGGGGGGAGTGGATACTAATTACCGAGGCCTGGGCCTGTTAAGGGGGCCTGGGTAAGCTGCTGAGTGGAACAAATACCCCCCATTGCAGTGCATGGTGCCGCTTCCTGCTGTCGCATATAGTATTTTCTGTTATTATTTTTAGGAGGGGCTTGGCCACGACTCCTGGGAGTAGCCATACCCCCTCCACTACTTGGGCCCCTCTGCTGTTTCAACAGCTCTAACTGAGATACATTTAAACTTAGCAGCTTAATTCTCACTTGTTAGTAATTGCTGTGGAATCATTACATAAAGAGATGCCTAAATACATTTTTTTTCTTAACATGTGTCTGGATTTTGTGAGAAGAACCTGTTCTAGCGTCGCATTATGTGACTCACATCATAATGATAGATTTACCTAAGTATTTATACTATCAATCTCCATTTGTTCCGAGATCATGGTCTTGGATAAAAGGGCAATTGACCTCGCTCTGCAGATCACCAGGGACCTCGTATTTTGCTTGGCTCAACAAAGGCTCTATTTAGTCAAGGTCTTGCACTCTCTTCACATTTTCTTTTCTCTTACTGAAATAAAGACTTGGAAGCTACTGTAATATTAGCAGAAGATTCATAGGTGAGTGGCAGTAAATAAGCAGAAATTGCCTGTTACACTCTCAAATTAAATTGTATTTCCTTGTACATAGACATATTGGACACTTCAGTCTTCTTGTCAATTGCTCTGTTCTAGCTCTTATTGTACTGCACAGCATTTGTCTATATAGACATTATACATCTTATTGGGTAAACCATGGATACTATATTTTACTGTACCACTACAAATTCATTTCATTGTTGGATTATTCTTTATAATTGAAAATGTAGATATTTATGCATGCTTACTGGTGTATAATTTTACTCTATGTTCATTACATATTTGCATTGGATAATGTAAGGTACAGTTTCCATATTGGTCATTCTTCTAGTTCAGGGGTTCCCAACCATGGTCCTCAAGGCACACTAACAGTCCAGGTTTTAAGGATAGCCATAGTTGAGCACAGGTGACTTAATTAAAACCTCAGTTATTTTGATTTAACCATCTGTGCTTAAGCATGGATATCATTAAAACCAGGACTGTTAGTTTGCCTTGAGGACCGAGGTTGGGAATCACTGTTCTAGTTCTAAGAAATGTAACCCATAGGGGGTGATTCTATTCGTCACAATGTGCCGGAGCGGTTGTGAAGGCACTATACTGTACAACAATGTGTCTTCGCTCATTTTTCTCGCACCAATGGAGGTGATCAGGAAAATAGTAGAAGATTTGTTACTGTAATAAAGAGTATTGTGGACAGCAGATATTGCTGAAAATCACAGATAATTAAATTGCTCCCAATCAACTGAAGTGAACTCTGGGCCTGATTCAGCAAGGAACGCACGCACTTGGCCGTTTTTTGCTCTGCGCATGCATATACATCACAATGCGTGTGGCGTGAACTTGCCAGTGCGATTAGATTATGGTACGCAGACTACACGCAGTGTGTGCGCAGACCCTTCCGAAAATGATTGACAGGAAGTGCCGTTTGTGGGTGGTGATGGGGGGTGGTCAGGTGAACGCAGGCGTTATAATGACGTTTTAGGGGCATGCATAATTAAGGCAGTCTGTTGGCATACGCAGCGATACCGTAAGCTGTACACAGGAAGCAGCCAAATTCCTGCGGCAGTTCAGGTCAACCACTATTATGCTAATGGATGCGATGGTTCTCGATGTTACCGATGACTGCGCTATCTTGCGTGCTGATCAGACTGAGTAAATGGAGAAGGGAGGCTCAATATGAGGCTGGGCTTCTGCATCTTGTGCTGTGGTCTCCGTGCGTATGCACTGATTAGCATTTTCTCGCTGGCGGATGGGTGCGTGCATCTGCTTGCTTACGTTCCTTGCTGAATCAGGCCCTCTGCCCCCTAGTGGACAAAAACTTTTGTATTATTGAGGAACCCCAGTTATAGATTGTTACTATTGCAAGAAAAGTGCTTGCCAATAGCTAATCATATAGGACCAGATTCAAGGGGAGATGTACTAAGCTCGGAAAGTGATAGATTGGAAAGTGATAACCTACCAGCCACTCAGCTCCTAGCTGTCATCTTACATGCTGTGTTTGAATAATTACAATTAGGAGCTGATTGGTTGGCAGTTTATCACATTACAATGTATCACTCTCCAGAGCTTAGTACTGTACATCTGCCCCTCTGAGTCACACACTATGCAGATAAAGAGTAAATGTTCTTCTTTCTGTGCAGGCATCGGAGTTACATTGCAGAGTCTCAGATCACATTGAGATGCATGGTAGTAGAAGTATAAGAGGCATTTCTGAACGGTGACTGGGAGGTAACGGGATGGTTGAATAGACGCACGGAGATGCTGCATCTCATGGGAGCGTCCCAGACGTGTTACGGGCATGTTGCAGAAGGCAGTTGCATACAAAGATGCTGAACCTCTCACATAGGAGGCCATAGGAGGATGGAGAAACTGCAAATGGTTTTCGAGTATTCCATCGGCTACGATGCTGAAAGAAAGCATCTTGGTCCTTGACATAAGGATGTACATTACGGAAAGGCTTCGTAGTAGTAATTAGCATAAAGATGCAGACACAACTGCAGCAAAAGACACGCCATGGCCCCCTCCTCTCTACCCGGTGGCCGGCAGCCGACTAACATGGCTAGCCAGCCCCCGGAGCTTTAGTAGACTCCGGGCACTAGAGTGTGCCCGGAGTCTACTGCACATATGCAGAACGCTGGGAAAATGGCTGCAGCAGCCATTTTCCGGTGTTCTGAGCAGCTCTGACACCCGCCACGGGACCACGGACAGGTAAGTTTAAAATAATATGGGTGCAGGGTGTGCGGTGCGGGGTCCCCCTGGAGCCATTATAGATATGCCACTGCCATGGCCGCATCTGATGCAGGATCAGGCCCACAAGCCTAAATTGTCCAATTCTCTGGATTCTCCCTCTTCATACCTGTCATTGTTGCTCACCCCAAAAGCTAAGGGTCTCATTCAAACCCGCTCGCAAGCGCTGAGCGCTTGCATGTGTGTCGATGTTGAGGCCGCACTGCGCGTGCGCAAGTCCCGGAGTGAGAGAAAAATTCTCTTGCTCTGTGGCTCACTACAAAAGGGGTGGCTGTCGATGGTGATCGACAGCTCGCCCCGTTTTGTAGGCAGGGGGGGGTGGCTGGCCAAATGGAGGCGTACCCGAAGGAACGCCTGCCGTTTGGCGGCGGCCCCACTGACATCACTCGTGATGTCAGTGGTGAGCTTCCACCTCTATTAGAGCCAAAAGCTCACTTGGGCTTGCAGCAGACGAGACCCTACTACAAGGGTCTTGTCGCAAGCCCCGATGGTCGCGATGGTCTTGACCATCGCGACCATCAACCTGGCCACTCGCTAAAGCTGTGGGTGGTCACCCACAGCTTAGCGAATGGCCAGGAGGCCGGCTCTTTACAGAGAAGTGGCCGCCCTCATTCAGAGCGAGCGCTCGCATTTTGCGAGCGGGCTCTGAATGAGGTCCTAAGTATGTTGCTTACCCTAACACTTTCCTGCGCACCTCTGTACTCCTCAGCAACACAAACTTAACTCTCTTCCCAGTTCCTGGTGGGAAATGCTAAACACCCCTAACAGTGCTTCTCTATTTATCTAGTTACCCTGTACTGCAAACTCTGGGGCTGATTCTGTCAGGCACATCTCATTGCATGGATGCAAACATAGGAGTTAATGGATCAAGCAGTGAAAAGAGTGAAGAAGTGGACCAGTGGAGAAGTTGCCCATAGCAACCAATCAGCTCCTACCTATCATTTCATAGAATGTACTTGATAAATGCTACCTCAAAGCTGATTGGTTGCTATGGGCAACTTCTCCACTGGTTCACTTCTCCACGCTTTTCACTGCTTGATATATCAACCCCATAGAGTTTTAGCTGAAAGCTTATTGGAGCAAACCTACGTCTTTTTGCATATCACTGTCCGACTCTGAGTCAGGCCGGTATTTGCTGGATCTCGCTTTGCATGAAATGGGCATTTTGGAGCAGGAACCAGGCAGTGACAATGCTATCGCACAGAAATGTTCTGTATTGTGTTGCGGGAGTGGGCCTGTAGCTAGTCATCCGTGCCAATCTAAATTGTGTACCCAGAAGTGAAACTGGTTTCTGCCAGATCTCTTGCACGCAGCATGAGGCTGGTCCAAGCACCGATACTACTGGTGAAGGTTGCGGCTATAGATGGAAAAACAGTGGGTGGATCGGCTTCATCACATGAACCCTCTATAAACTCAAATTAGCATAAGGAACTCCTCTTATTTCCTCCATCTCTACCTCTGAAGTTGGCTTAGCCTTTGTCATTTGGTGTGGTGACAGGTTTAGCATCTGCCATACCAAATTTGTTCAGCACCACCTCAATGTACCCTTATTAGTCAAAAGTAACAGCTCCAGCATTCAAATTTTGCTTTATTCTCAGACCTAGTAATCATGGGTGAAACTAAGGGGTGGTCCAGGGGTGCACCGGACCACCCACTAGCCTCCGCTGCCGATTTGCTATGTTTTTTTAATGTAATTAATGGCCGCCCGGTCAGGAAAGTATTAACTCACTACTGACCGGGAGAACCTTCTTGATCCCCAGCTCTACCTCCCCACCTGCAGGATCAATCGGATCCTGCTGGTGCACAAATGCACAGTGACATTATGACACCAGGCACACTTGCTCGCATTCTTCTGAGGAGTGGACTACAGTGCGGAGGCTGGGGTGGGCTGGGCCAGGGTGCCATCTACCCCCTCAGACAGTACAAAGTCAATTATCAAGGTCCACGCCTGCCTGCTCCCTGGCAGTTCTGTGCTGTAACCCTGTTACTGCCAGCCAGTAGAGATCTTTTTAAGTAGCAGGGGCCAACAGAAAATGGCTGGGAGGGGGCAGCCAGGTCGGCCAAGTGAGGGGGTGCAGCCGGGCATATTACCAGACAATAGGGGTGGAGCTACACACTACACAGTGCCGGCATTTTGAAGTAGGGGCAGGGTCATGATCATGCAATTCAGCTGCGAGGGTTTGTCTGCGAATTGCCAGGCCGTGATCTATGTAGACGCAGTGGCATGACATCACAAGTCAAGCAGGCTGCATTGCCAGCCAGCCCTCCCCGCCAGCTCGCTTGCCTGTATGCTACTGACAGCTCTGCATTGTGTCAGCTGATGACAAACAGGTAGGTGCAAAAAATTTATATTTATTATTTATGTGGGAGCCAGTGTGAATTGTTTTTTGGGGGAGAAAAGTGTTTCTTTTTCTGTAGGGTCCAGTCAATGGTTTTGTTTTTTGTGGTGAGCAATATGTTTTATGTTTTCCTGTGGGGGTCATCCAATGATTTTTTTTTTATTTTGTGGGGAACAATGTGGTTTATATTTTTCTGTGGGGGCCATCTAATGATTTTTTTTTTGTGGGGAGCAATATTTTTTTTTCTGTGGGGGCCAGTATATATGTGTTTTATTCCTGTGGGGGGCAATGTATGTGTGTTTTATTCCTGTGGGTCTATTTTCAGACCTGTCTAGATTTAACCTAGACTCTTGTATCCAGCAACTTTACTGGTTACTTAACCCTTAGCCTTCGTGAAATATAAATACGTCATCCTTGTAAGGATGAAGTAACGGCTCCCACAAACTGACTCCACCTCCAAACACACTGTCTCCACCTCCATTGAAGAAACCGCTTCCACACATTGACTCCACCTCCATTGGTCCACACACATCCGTGTGCACTAGTTACAATGGTGCTCTAGCTCTGGATGCTGACTTTGAAAAGGGGCAATGTGTTTGCTTATCCTTCACACAACTTTCACATTCTGGTCTTTCTGGGTTGTTTACTGACATCCACATCACCAGAAGTTTATGTACATTGTCACATTCTAGGTGACCCAGTCCCCTATGCCATAGTTCTAAAGACTGCTTATTATTTGAAGCCGCCATTGCACACCATTCCCCAGTGTCTAATATATGCAGTTATTGGAACTGGGTTGCTGTTGCAATTACTGGCCATCTTTTATTGTACACAATACACTGTCCCTCTGCGAATTGGTCCTTGTTTCACTTCTTTTCAAGTAGTCTGATGGCAATCAGATTGGTTCCTAGATCTGGCGCAAATAGTACATCTGTGTCTTTGACAACTGTCTTGCATTTGATTCTCAAGTGTACAGTAATTGCCTAACTTTCATGGAATTTAGGACTTTATCTCCTATTTCACTGATGTTTACAGTTAAGTGCCTTGTGGCTCCCGAATTTATAAATCAGCAATCTTTGCTGTGACTGTCAGCTAGCTTTAATGCTTACTCATTCTTTCTATCATGGTTGCATGATGAAATACTACTTGGTTCACTTGCTTTACATTCTGAGACCTTATGTCCCACTTTGTGACACTTGAAAAGTTGAAAGACTTATACCTGGGCTTTTTAGGTTTCACATCCTTTGATAATAGAATGAGATTCTCGGCATTGATCTCAACAGGAACGTGCTCTTATAGTGTTTACTCTAGCTCCGGCAGCAGGCAGGGCGCTGGAGCTAGAGAGGGCAACCTTGTGCGTGCGCCGAAGGCGCGCGCGCCTGAAAAGTGGGCGTGGTCATGAAAAGGGGGCATGTCTATAAGACGCATCCCCTTTTCATCATACTTGGGGTGCCCGGCGCTTACGGACATGCCGGGCAGCCCCCAAGCGCTGCAGAAAGGGAGAATAGATGCCGGGCGCATGCGCCCGGCGTCTATTCTCCGGCGGTGACCGGATCATAGCATGTTTCTCCACCCGCGGGACACTGCGTCCCGCGGTTGAGAACGGCACCCGCAGGCTGTGAGGGCAGGGCGCTTTTTGCCCTCCTCCTGGAGTGCAGGGTGCTTTTTGCCCTCCAGAAGGAGGGCAGGGCGCCGCGCCCCGCCCCGCTAAAACAGCCTAGCGGGAACGCTACTCTTAAAACTGTAGTAGCTTGGCCCATAAAATCTCCGTTAATAGATTGGTAGCACATGACTCCAAGGCTACCACTAGAAAATCATGCTCTGGTTTACAGTTTTGTAGCAACACCATTGCACCCTCCTCCTCATTCACTCAGACACATACTGAAAAGACAATTACTTAGATAGAGATATCATTCTATCCATACATGCGTTCATATTCTTGCAAGCAGTTAGCTTAGTGCTGTACAGAGTGCACCTCAGTTTGATTAGTCTCATTAGTCCTTTGTCTTCATAAGATGTCTGCAATGCTGTTACCATCCCATGAATTATGGAATACAAATGCTTTTCTACAGCTAGGTCTATGGTCCCAAGGCTCTATCCACATCATCTGGGTTGGGATTATATCCAGGATCACTAGTGACTTTCCTTAATTTTTATTAACTGCATCTGCCTAGCTAACTTCCATGTAGTGTAATTCTCTGAACCCATTAACTTGGCAAACTTCATGCTTGCTCCTGCATGGTACATTTGCACCCTTATTGTGAATAAAGGACTTTTCTGTACTCATTCAGATCATTTTATTTTGTGTTGCTGCAGCAAGTTCTTGGTATCATTAAACGCTAGTGGTCTGGGCCCATAACCAATTATAGTGGTGTGTGATGGAGGTCAATAAACATAGAATGTCAGTTCACATAGATAATTTAAACAGATCTTTGGTTTATAAATCAGTTAGAACAGGTTTTCAGGATGACAGGGTTATTGCAGCAGGTACTGTATGTATGGCTGGTACACAATGCACATATAATGGATGTACCAGATTCAGACATTAATGTATGGAGCAACAAATGTGGTGTACAGACAACTGGCAGCACACACCTGCATGTATACAAACAGTGATGGCAGTGGTGTATGCACACACTTGCTCATATACAGCGGTATATTGGTGGTGGAGCAGTGGGGCTTGCAGGGTCACTGGCCTCTGTAACACTGACTCTCTCCGCTATGTAGACACTCAGGGGAACATCCTCTCACTATGGAGGACAGAGCTGAACATGTGTGGTATGGCCACGCATACACATTAGCACACATTAGCACCGTCTGACAGAGACAGCACTGGGCAATCTATCAACAGCTAAATCTTCCACTGTGGTCTCCAGAAGAGGATTATTTCTTACCTTCACGGAGGACTTAAATATAATAGTAATGTTAATAATAATAATCATGCTCCAACTTTTTGAACCAACCATAGAATTGCATTAGACTAGGCACCCACTGGCATTAATTTCACTTTTAAATATGCTAATTCATACACAATTGAAAACAAATATCCGATATACTTGAAATGCATTACATACTGTAGTATACTTACTTGCATTCATGAGGTCACTCTAAATACCTCAATATATTTAAGTTCTGTTGCCGCAACACTCCGCAATGTGAGTAACATCACAACTGTATAAGGGCTCATTGAAAACAATGGTTTCCATGTTCAGAGCTCTTCTTACAAATTGTACTAATGATAAAAATACAAGTACAAATCTCAGAATTGATTCCAATGGGAACGTAGCTTTATACAATGACATTTTGGTTCTATGCAAGGTGGTTTTGTTCTTCTGACATTACATTAGTATTCACTCTTGGCTCTGGAAAATGTATACAGTAAAAATACATCAAAGTCAGGCAGCATTCAACATATGAAAGAATTGGGAAAGAGGAAGCGGATACAGAGTGGAAGATAGAGGGAACCTAGAAGCATCATTTATATGTGCAGCATTTTCTGTATAAAGGTGAACAGGTCAACTAAGGTTTGAGATGAATACAGTAGCTGATTGCAACTGAACAACAGGAGCAGTCCATAAGAATATTTATGATTAGAAACAAGGAGCGATTGTAAAAGATCAGGAAAAGAATTGAATTTCAGACCAGTACATGAAAGAGGAATAAATCACAACCACTGATATAAAGCACACTTGAAGAAAGTAATGCATAATGTCTAGATACGTATTTTGGGACTACGTGTTAATAGAACTTTTATTAGGGACCTAGGGCCTATCCACTACCGGGGGATCAGTATCCTACTCGCCACGAGTTGCAGAACAATTCAATATTGCTCCAGTGCGGGAACAGCTGCAATGAAAATACCTACCACTGATGATTCCACTGCTAGTACCATAGGCATACCTACCTACTTTTCCTTTTGACGGAGAGGCAATGCAGCTGACAGCTCTGGGGGCGGGCATGCATGTCACGAATCGCATCATTTTAGCCCAGCCCCCTCCCTACTGTTCTGCGGTTCCCAGTATTATCTCCCCATCCTGCCCACTTCACTAGGAAGTGGGTGGGATGCGGGTGAACCATCCACTCTTCCCGGGGTGCGGATGACTGCCTGAAAATTTGGGAGTCTACAATCCGGGAGAGTAGGCAGGTACGACCATAGGGACCGGCAATGTTAGTGTGCACACATGAACTGAGTTCATGCATTTGCACTGCCAAAGGGATCCCTCTTCCCACCTTGGACCTCATTCCCATAGGAAGGAGTGGGACTCTGGGGATCAATACCATCTGATGGTGGCGCAGGTTCTGCAGGAAAACTCAGAAAATTGTCAGTTTTTGGAGTTTGCTGAATACGGGGTGGCTACAGCTGGTCCCTAATAATGAATAGGTCTGTTACTTAAAACTTGAAAACTGAAAACCCAACAAACACAAACTTTGGGTGTCTTAGAGTCAAATAGAGTCCGGGGGGAACAATTTGGGGTTCCGTGCAGAACAGAGTTCAGAGTCTGGTCTTCTCGCAAGTTCGGAACTCAGATCTAAAAACCGGATATTGCGTATTTTAAATTGCATTTAAGTCCCTCCCTTGTGATTTCAGGTGCTGTGAGGATATCAGAATTTACTGGAAATTAATGTTATTGATGCTAATAATACTATAGGAACAAAAACAGGTCCAAGTTACATGATTTTAGCTGTTTTTATACATTTAAAACAAAAAAAACAAAACTGTATACTGCAGTGATCTCAGTGGCCATCTTGGAGCAGGGCATGAAGCCTCTCTGGAGGGACAGGAAGACTGGAGTCTGTGCAGTAGCGCACTCCTCTTTCAACAGAAGAGGGTGCATAAGCTGATATAGGTTATATGGTCATTATAATTGCTGTAGTCAGAAGTGTACTGTCTCTGTGGACCTGAGCTGTAGTTCACAGCCTCTGAGGAGCTGAATAGTTAGAACGTATTTTGATTGTGGTTGTGCACAGAGACGGAGTTAGACCTCATGGGGACCTAGGCAAGATACCTATTTTGGGGCCCCCCTCCCTCAAACAATCCATATCACTATACTTTCAATCCTAATTCATGAACCCCTCTCCCGTCACAGCACCCCTCTACTCACAGCACAGACCCCTTTCCCATCTGAGCACCCCTCTCTATTCACAGCACAAACAGCTGTCCTCTCACAGCACAGAAGCCCTCTCTCCTTAAAGCACAGACTTCACTCAGCACACAACCCTCCCCCCACACAGCACAGACCCCTTTCCCCTCTGAGCACCCCTCTCTATTCACAGCACAAACAGCTGTCCTCTCACAGCACAGAAGCCCTCTCTCCTTAAAGCACAGACTTCACTCAGCACACAACCCTCCCCCCACACAGCACAGACCCCTTTCCCCTCTGAGCACCCCTCTCTCCTTACAGCACAAACAGCTCTCCCCTCTCAGCACAGACCCCTGTCCCCTCTCAGCAATGACCCCTCTCTTCTCTCAGCACAGATCCCCCCTCTCAGCACAGATCCCCCCTCTCAGCACAGATCCCCCCTCTGCCCTTTTAGCACAGATCCCCCCTCTGCCCTCTCAGCAAATACCCTTCTGCCCCCAGCACAGAACCCCCCTCTGCCCTCACAGCACAGACCCCCCCCTCTGCCCTCACAGCACAGAATATCCCCTCTGCCCTCACTGCACAAACCCACCCCTGCCCTCACAGCACTAGTCCACCTGCCTGGCCTTGCTGGGTGCTGCTGCTGGGCGGCAGGCTGTGGCCGGAGCTAGGTGGACCAGCTGGGACAGAGCGGCGGCGGGTGAGTTAGTGCACTGCGTGGGTGTCACTTTTTTCTGCACAGATGGCTGCACACACCTTCCAGAGAGTAGTGTGCAGACAGCCGCATGGGACTCTCTGGGAGTTAAGGCGGGACCACGTGACGTCATGACGTCACACAGTACTCGTGCAGTGCTCCTCTGGCAGCACTTTAATTGTGCAGAATTCTTTGGGCAAAGGGGTCCACGGGCCCTCGGGACCCGCCAGGCCCTAGGCGAATGCCTAGGTTGCCTAGCAGGAAATCCGGCCCTGGTTGTGCACATTAGTATTGGTGTTTACTATTAATATCATGTTCACTGTCAATCTTCTTTTCTATTTTATCTCATGTCTCATTCATTATTGATATTTCTCCTATCTTAGGCATACTTACCTACCCACCCGAAAGTGTCAGGAGGCTCCCAAATTGTCGGGGATCCCCCTGCACCCCCGGAAGAGTATCCACATCTCCCACATTCTGCCCACTTCCTAGTGAAGTGGGCAGGATGAAGAGATAAATTCTGGGAATCACGGCATAATTGCCATGACTCGTGGCTCCGTATGGAGGGGGCGGAGCTAAATGACGCGAAAATGCATCATTTAGCCCTGTCCCCTAATCACGCTCCCGCAATTCACGCAATTTGCCATGGCAGGGGCGGGACCTAATGACGTAGTAAGCCGCCCCCGCCCCGCTAAGCGGTCACCAGTGTCTGCTCCCCGGGCATCTCCCAGGGAGCAGATAAGTAAAGTAGGTAAGTATGATCTTAGGGGCATGGCCCCCAATGATTAAGTTTCCTCACCACGGAAGATACTTAAATATTAATCTCGCTTGGGGGATGCTCTGAAAAGCAGCTGTCCCTGCGATTAGTAGCGCAACTACAGAAGTAGCTGCAAGATAGCAGCGACGATAATCTGGGCAATGTATGATCAGTGACACTGACCGTTCCAACAGCTGCAGCTATCGATATTGACAGCTGCAGCTGGCGTTGTCCTACCACCACAACAGGGACAACACTGTCCCTGCTGGGAGTGCGTCTGCCAGGAGGAGAGACACTGCGCATCAGCACTAGGCTGATGCATTGTGCGCTCTAGCGGGGATCGCCGGAGGGAGGAGTTTTCACTCCCCCACTCCGGCAGATGAGATGTTCTTACATCTCATCTTTAGTGCTTCCTGCTTCGCCTCGGTAAAGAGGCATAGCAGGATTTGTTATAGCAGTACAATCTGTGCCGCTATAATACATCTCCCCCATCCCACATGCTGTTGCTCAATGAAATATGAGAGAATAATCCTGGGGACTACAGGAACGTCCCTGGAATGAATGAAAGCACCTTTCAGGAACTCTTGGTGAAGGTCACACCATACATTCAATGGCAAGACAGCAAATTTAGGAGAGCTATTCCAGCTGAACAAAGGCTAATGACTACATTGTGTTTCCTTGTCACTGGAAGATCTTTTGAGGAACTGAAACTCAGCACAGACATTTCCGCACAAGCCCTGGGTTGTATAATACCAGAAACCTGTTATTTTAATTGAAGTACTTCAAGCAGAATATTTAAAGTTATGATGGTCACAAAAGTAGTCTGTTTCAAAAGCACATTCTCTATATAAAATAGTAAAAATAATATATTTAACTGTAAACAGCTGAACACTATACATAGTATAAAATGACACACAAAAAATAAACCTAATACATTTTTACAGATGTTCATACTAGAGATGTGCGCAAACCCCCCCCTGTTTTGGTTTTGGATATAAATCATCAGTGTGTTTTGGTTTTGGATCTGGATTTAATAAAAATTTTATATAAACAGCTAAAATCATATAAATTGGATCTGTTTTTATTCCTATAGTATTATTAACATCAGTAACATTAATTTCCAGTCATTCCCAGTCAATTTTAACCTCCACACAGCACCTGAAATCACAAGGGAGGGAGGGACTTACAGATGTGTCCAGATACATATTTGCTGATCGCGCTACAAACGTGTGCACACATTGCGTCATGTGATTACCCGAAGCAGCATCCGCTACGGTACGCTATGGCGTGCACTGCGATTGCACCATGCAATCCTATGGAGGCACGGGTGCAAACGCAGTGCGCGTATCCGATTTGCTGCATATGCAGCATCGAAGTAGCAGGACACGTGACATCTGTACATGCAATCCAAAACACACAAGATCTGTCTTTGAGAGCCGATCTTGGTGAGGAGACCCTTGTGAGGACTCGTGTCTACTCAGAATCCCAAAATGATCCGAACTGGGACTCAGTTCAACTCGGAACCCCAAAATTGAGGTGTGTTCAGTTTTCAGCAAAACCGAGCTGCTCATCTCTAGTTCATACCAAATGTTCATAATCCATAGATGTTGTGTCACCAAACTGCATCATGCTGACACTGGAGGATGGGACAGGAGTAGAAGTCTGTAAATGATAATTACTGTTAACATTATTGGTATGTGGATAAAAATGTGGACTTGGGGGTATATTTACTAAAAGTCGATTTTGGGTCGATTTTGTGTTTCAGGGTCTAAATCACACATTTACTACAGATGATTTTTGACATCTTTTTTTTAAACAATGTCAAAAAAAATAATCTAAGTGAATGTATGATTTAGACCCTGAAACACAAAATCGACCAAGAATCGACCCAACATTGAACAAAAATCGACCCAAATCGATCTAGCGGCGGATTTAGACTCTTGCTTTATGGGGGTGGTCCGTGTGTGTGTGTATGTGCAGTGTTTGCAAGGATGTGCTTGCCACCACGTCGGTGATCCGTCCATCATCATGGATCCCAATGGGGGCCCTGGGAGTGAGTACGTGTCGCCTGGGTCCTCAGACTCCTCATTAATCCGGTTTTAGTCACCTGTAGGAGGGGGACCTTGTGTGTCATATCAGGGCCGGTTCTAGACCAAGTAGAGCCCAGGGCAAAAATTCCTTTTGGTGCCCCACTTAAAAGGGCAAAAAAAAATCGATACTGTTTTTGTGTGTTCTAAATAAAAACTTACTTTACCTATATGGTGGTTTCTTGGCAATGGGGAACCTCTGAAGAAATTGATCCTCCGTGGGAAGACAGTGTACTCAATCAGTAGTCACTATTCACATTGAAGATCACATGGACTGGAAGATGCCTATTTGTGTAGGAATAAAACCAATGTCATCACCATACAACAGGAGTTCAACCAGAAAGTCCCATGAGACACCACAAAAGGTCAGGGAGGCACGTGCTGAGCTCTGATTGGTGGAGCTCATCACATGCTTCTCTGACCTGTGGAGGAGATCAGCAGCAGCCTCTTGGGAAGCATTCATCAGAGTCAGGCAGCAGTTCCTGCTGGACATGTGTTTACATTGGAGCTCTTGTAATGAACAGAAGCAGTGAGGTAATAACCATGTACTATGTCATTACTATGTTGGATACACATATACACCTCTATGTAACCTGTCTGACTTATTAGAGGATAAAGATTAGGGAAAATGAGTTTTCATATTGGTTTACTTTGACCATATTTGCCAACTCACAATACATACTATTGACACCTCCTATAGGGGCCTATTCATCATCACTTAATTTTTACAAAAGCAGGTGAAAATTAACACTTTCACCTGCAATTGGGCCATTCATCAAGAAAGTAAAGTAGCTCCTGCTTACCTCTCTCTGTAGGTCAGACATGCGCCCTAGCGCCACTGCTCCAAAAGGAGCAGGGAAGCAACTCGTGGGACATTTGATTTTCAGATCAGCTGCCACCACGCCGGAGCAATGCTGAATTGCTCCAGATTCCGAGTTAGAATGTTAATTATCAGGGTACAAACGGACCCCGATAATTAACATCATGAATAGAGTAGGTGCGAGTAGGGTCCTGCAAACCGTTTTCACAGAGAACTCACATTGCATGATGGTCTCTGTAATTCTAGAGTGAGGCTCAGTGCACTGTAGCAATAAGCTTCTAAGCCTACGCCAAACTACAATTCCCGGCAGCACGCAGGTAACCGTCCTCCTCCTCTCCCAGCGCTGGTTAGATAAATTGTATGTACAGGGACGCGCTTTTGGCTACATGTGTTCCTGGAGCTACGCGGTAGTGTTGTGTCTGTGAGCGACGAGGCAGGGAGAGAGAAGTGATGTCCTCATACAGTGGCCAAATCAGCAAAAACAAAGATCCCTCAGGCTTACTGATCTCTGTCATCAGGTAGGTAATGTGGCGGGTTACTACAGTTGCCCCTGAGGAGGCGACATTCAGCAATTTAGGGGCACCAAAATGAAATGATATCCTGGCTCCCCCCAACCTAAAAATGTTGTGGCGCCCCTGCTTGTAGTGAGCTGTAATCTGACGTGGAAATGAAATATGTAGATCCTGGGTCCTCACAGAAACCTGATGGCTTAAAGAGGGTAAAAAAAAAACCATGATATATAATAGATTATATTATGTATGCCAGTATGATTTAATATAAACATTTTTAATTGACATATTGTTATTTTTTTACAGCTACCTACTACAATTGAAGAATGGCAAGTTGTAGCCTAGGCGTTTGAGGGGCGATGGAACTTTCCTAATTGTGGAGGAGCCATTGACGGAAAACGTGCACATTATGCCGCCTTGCAATAGTTGCTCAAACTGCTATAATTGTAAAGGATTTTTCAGCATCATATTAATGACTATTGTTAATGCCAATTACCGATTTATGTATGAGGACTTTGGCAAAAATGACTGTATCAGCCGGAGGTGCTCTGGAGCAGACAGTGTTCAACAACAAACTTAAAAACAAGACCCCAAACCTGCCAAGTCCCCCCCTCCCATAAAGCAAAGGTGGCCTTCATTTTATTTTTGCTTTACTTGCAAATGTTCGGAAGCCATTCCCCAAAAGACTGTCAAACAGAGAGCATAAAACTTTTAATTATAGACTGTCACGGGCAAGAAGAGTAGTAGAGAATGCCTTTGGGATTATGAGCAATCAGTTTCGGATTTTCCATACTACCATGAATTTAAAGGTTGCAAAGCTTGTACTGGCATGCTGTGTCCTACACAACATTGTAATTGCAAAAACTATTATGGCTGCATGTCGTTGCTGCTCTAACAAAATAATGGACAGTATGGAGCCAGCTGAAGAAGCATGGAGATGGTTAAGTTTATTTATTTATTATTAAACAATGTCCTCAAATTTATTTCTTATGGACAAACCGTATTGGCCTCATGGTATGTTTTTTCTCTTTTTTACAAAATTCCTCAAGGGACTGAATGGTCTGCACCCTTTTTGTCTGTTGCCATATTCAGCCAGAGTACACTTCCAAAGACATGGATGTTCCCTAAACTCGACCAATAAAATCTTTGGTGAACTCTTTGTTTATATCTTAAGATATATTGTACACTGTCAAAAAAAACATTAAAAGTTTTTACTTTAACCCTATACCTGCTGTGGGTTTCATTGAACATGAAATAAGGTTAACCAAAATCAAGCATGATTTGGGTGCCCTAAACACACTTCCTGGACATCATGGTCAGGTGACAGCATTTTGCTGCTAGACTCCTATACCATGAGAGAATGGTGGTAATGGTAATTTTTTTTTAATTAATAAAACAACATGTATGTGGATAACAAGTCGTTTCTAACAGCATGTTACAGTATATATATTCCTCTTTTATTTCATCACAGATACTGTAACACTACAATTAACACACTCCACGGCTTCCTGACACTAGCTGAACCCACCAGCCCTAGCTATCATCTGTCTGCTATTCAGCGTCAGAAGCTCCGCCTACCAGATCCCTCAGTCCCTTTATCCTCCCTACACCTCCCAAAGCAATTACACCAATGTATAGTAGTGCACCTGTGTGTAGAACCCTTCCTGCAGGAAACAGCAGGATATTTAACCCTGTCTGCCCCTTTTCCTGGGGAATGAGTTTTGTTCTGGGCATCAGAATGTGGCAAAGTACTCCCTTTGCCACAATATATATATATATATATATATATATATATATATATCTCCGGAGACGGTTTCACTTGACGTCCCAGGGAGGTGTTCTCTATCGCTGGGAGTCACGGGACCCGCTCCATCTGCCTGGTCTCCATGCGGATGTTTGGTGGTTGTTACGGGTTTGTTCGGGCCACGTGCGATGTCATTGGATGCGCTTTCATACGCTGGACGCTGCTTTGTGCTGTGCCATCAGCCAGCAGCTGAAGTTAGTTCACTGGTGTCACATTCAGGTATATAAGGTATGATTTTAGTTATGTTATGTATGCCTGATGACGGTTTTGTAATAAAACATAACATAGTGCTTATAGTGTCAGCAAAAAACATAACTTTTGCTTACATAACAATAGCAGTATTATTGGTCTTGTAAACATGCCCTCATACTGTATGTCCTTAAATAAAAAAAATTACTTACATGAACAGACGTGCAATACAGCCCACCCACATCATCAGTAATAGACAGAAGTCTCTGGATTGTTTGGTGAAATGGTCGACAAAGCAGCTAATCAGTACCATACACTAGCAATCTCCAGCTCTAATTGGTCAGTGAAACCCAGCATGTTGAACAATCTGATTCACCGATTCCGATCACTGTTTGCTTGGAATCGGCAATCGGTGAACCCCATACATTGCAGATTTTTTTTACACAATTTTCTGCAAAATGCAGAATTGCCCCAATTGATTACTGATGTATGGGCCCCATAACGTGACTAGTCAGTTATAGGTCAACCTACAGATGTGGCTGCATGTACAATTCATGTTTGTGCATGTATCTAATAATGTGAGCAGGCTTCTCCAAAATGTAAAAGTGCTTGTGGAACCAAGAACACCTGTGAGGCATCTACAAAATAATATGTTCCCTGACACTGCTTTCACTTCTTTCATATATGAATTCAAAATGCCTGGAGTAAGGTGGAAATTATTATATCACAGTATCCTCCCCTCCCCATCACCTAATCATCGGCAAAGATGGAACTAGAATTAATCAATGATGAATTTTATGCTAAAAATAAATGGGGTTTGGAGATTCCAAAATGCACTAAAACAGTGAACACATATTTAATCAAATTACAAAGCTAATGTATTACCAAAAAAACTAATGTTTTAATATTCATACCCTTTAAAGGCTGTATAAATTGAGACCATAAATTGTTAATAGATTAGACCATAACACATTGATTAATTGACCCCGGTGATGCAAGTATATCATTCTGTAAGCCCTGCAAGATATACTGAGGTACCAGACTATGGTCATGATTCAGAGGTGAATGAAGTGTCAATGGCGCACACAGTTTGCTGATATGTCTTCACTGCACATACATCCCAATGCTTATTGCAGGGAGACGCAGAACAATTTTGGACGCTAGAGCTTAAGATTTCAGTGGGCATTCCTGGGAGGTTACATGGGGGTGGCTAGCCAGATGAGGATGTGCAGCGGGTGTCTAAAGACTAGAAATGTGCGTTTCGGTTTTGGCTCGGACGTCCCGTCACGTTCGCATCTCTGAACAAGGCAAAATGTCATCTTTCACGGACATTTCAACACAGATGTCCGAGAAAGATGACGGTTTGTCCATATAAGATGATGTTTTGCCTTGTTCTGGCTCATTCTGCGTCATTCTGAGATCCAAACTAGGTGGGAAGAACCGAGCCAAAACCGAACCGCTTATCTGTACTAAAGACACAGTAGCGCTGACACAGAACACCATGTTCAGAGGGAGACATTGCACCTGCTATCGGGCTGCTGTAAGTTTCAATGATGTGTCCGATGATGCACCAATGGTGCGTATAAGTTGCACCATGACAGAAGCTGCTGGAAGTGGGCATCTTGGTATGTTCAGAATTGGACATAACATTAGCATAAAGAAGCACCATGATGGAATAGAGCCGCTGGAAGTGGGCACCTTGGTATGCTCAGAATTGGGAGTGACATTAGCATAATGAAGCACCGTGACGAAATAGAGACGCTGGAAGTGGGCACCTTGGTATGCTCAGAATTGGGAGTGACATTAGCATAATGAAGCATTGTGACGGAATAGAGCCGCTGGAAGTGGGCACCTTGGTATGCTCAGAATTGGGAGTGACATTAGCATAATGAAGCACCGTGACGGAATAGAGACGCTGGAAGTGGGCACCTTGGTATGCTCAGAATTGGGAGTGACATTAGCATAGTGAAGCACTGTGACGGAATAGAGCCGCTGGAAGTGGGCACCTCGGTATGCTCAGAATTGGGAGCGACATTAGCATAATGAAGCACCGTGACGGAATAGAGACGCTGGAAGTGGGCACCTTGGTATGTTCAGAGTTGGGAGTGACATTAGCATAATGAAGCACCGCGACGGAATAGAGCCGCTGGAAGTGGGCACCTTGGTATGCTCAGAATTGGGAGTAACATTAGCATAATGAAGCAGTCTGTAACCACCTCAGTTTCAATTTCTGGTGAGGACAGGCCTATACATTTGTATAAAACTAGAGAACGTAAATGATCTGTGCTGAGAATCTCATAAATAAAGAGATGTCGATAATTATATCCAGAACTAAATGATCATAACACCTGAATTAAAATTGTACATTTATTACAGATAAACATAATCACATAAATATAAATATAAATAAAAATAAAAATTGTGGCCACAATTGTGATATAAATACCTAGAAAAATTATTGAATTGAGCCTTTTGCAAAATGCTATTTCAAAATAACCAATTGTACATGTAATATTGATGTTTACAGAATCATTTAACTTTTAAAAAGTAGCCTCTTCATCTAGTCAATACTTTGTTGCGATTCAGTCAGCACAATATATTAGAATCAATCAGAAGAACTGTGTCCACTAGAAAGCCTGTATTGGATCCATAGTATAGAGTCTATATATGTGGAGCTTATTAGGGAGTTACTGACAGTTGTAGAGTCACACACACTAAATGCACACATAAAAGCAGAGCAATAGTATTAAAACGGCGGCAAGATCATTTACGTTCTCTATTTCCCACATCCAAAACCCCCACAGAGGTTTTTCTGATCTGCTGCGGAGAATCTTGTAATTACTGAGTGAGTTTACTTCAGCTTCTTCTGTTTTTTACTTATTTTTTATTTCTGTAGACTGTCCTATTGAAAAGCGCTTTGGAAACTCTTCTTTTTTAGTTTGTTCTCTATACATTTGTATGTTAGATAGAGTGCTGTAATTTATGGAAATATTAAAATAATGGTCACGCAAGTCTCTGGCAATGTATATAAAATCCATATAATGTGTTCAAGAGTGAAATGTTAGTGTTATGGCATATTAAGTATAAGTAGCCCATGATGTAAATTTGACCTGTCACACAGTGAAGGCAGCTGTTTTGTAGTGTAAACCAATATTCATTAGAATTCAGCCTATCCATACACTAGGGAGCAGTGACATCACTGAGGTACAACATCTGTCAGACAAATATGTCACCTGCATTAACTGAATCAGTAGCTGGAGCTTGTAGTTTTATGCCTCTGTTCTTAGGGAAGGAACCAATGGATTTCCTGCTATTTATCACTCACAATGTATCCTTGTATAACGCTACTGATAATGTTTCCAGAAAAGTACGTTAGCATCAACAACTCATTCCTTTGGAGGATACTAAACAGATTTAGTTCTAATTTGCATATCATCAAGAAGTATAATAAAAATGAAATTGCGTTTTTGCCAATGTAATTACTGTAGCACAGATATCCTATAAATCAGGCTTAAGAGATATTGTAATCATTATACAAATAACTTGTTTTAATGGAGGGCATGCAAAATGTATTTGTTCTGCACAGGTTTATTTATCTAGTGTTTGCTTTGTGTACTGCTAGGTGTATTTACTGTTTATTGTATCATTTATTTCCCTTTCTGCATTTCAAGAGTATAATAATTACTTAAGTTTCTTTGAGAGAACTTCACAAAGTAAACATTGGTTAGTTGGATACAACTTTATATATCAGGAGGTATGAGCCAGGAAGTGCATATATATTTAAAGCACTACTAAGCCCTAGAAAATACATTCTAGAACAGTGTTAGGGCGTTAAGGATAGAGGTACCTCAATAACTCAGTCCAGCAACAGCCTTGAGGGCTGGATAACTTGGCTTGCTGCGGCCGTATAGCAGCCTTGAGGGCTGATTATTCTTGGCTGGTAGTGACCTGTGGGCCATAGAATAATTTGCAGCCTTTGGGTCGTGAAGCAGCTTTGTGGGCTGGAAGGCCTTGGCTGGTAGTGGCCTGTGGGCCGTAAGTTATGATGCGGCCTTTGGGCCGTGAAGCAGCCTTGAGGGCTGTTAACTCTTGGCTAGAAGTGGCCTGTGGGCCGTAGAAAAAGATGCAGCCTTTGGGCCATGAAACAGACTTGAGGTTGGTAGTCGCTGAGATGTGACTTAAGCCGCCGGGTTGACATAAGCGGTGGTACACAAGATTGAGTACTTTGGACGCTGGAGTGCGGCCTGTGCCGCCGGGTTGACACAAGCGGTGGTACACAAGTTTGCGTACTTCAGACGCTGGAGTGCGGCCTGTGCCGATGGGTTGACAAAAGCAGTGGTACACAGGATTGCGTACCCTGGACGCTGGAGTGCGGCCTATGCCGCCGGGTTGACTCAAGCAGCTAGACGCTAGATAGCGATCCATGCCGTCTGAATGACACAAGTGGCAGATAGTATGTATGCGGTCCGTGCCGCCTGGATGACACAAACGGTAGTATAATCAAATTTGGCATAAGGACTTGGTACTCGACTGAACAAACAGGAGACTAAGCCAGAACCGAACACGAAAAACGCTATCACCGGCATCGGAGCAGCCTTTGCACCCACAGGAAATAGTCACAGGGTCCAATCTGGATCAAACCAGGGATGATTGACAACTGATAGGGAGGATTTCAGCGAATGATCGCCTGGCATTCGTCTCGCTCTGCGTTCGCAGTGCAGCGGCTTGTGACATAGGCAAGCTGGTACAGTTTGAGGGCCGCACTGGACAGCCCTCTAGCCTTCAAAGAGGCTGCACCTTGCTCTTACTCTCAGCAAGTAAAATTACTAAATTTAATCAAGGAAAGAAAAATCTATCTATAACAATTAATTAGGCTTTTTAAACAAGCATTATAAGTTATAACAATTATTATGACAACAAAGTAGGAGGGAGCTGGTGGCCGCTAGGCATGGCTTGCTCAGGATCTTCTTTAGGAGTTTATGTGGTCTAACCACGCTACCAGACAGCCACGCCTACCAATTTGGCCCACTTACTTCTTCCTGGGGGGCCTCTGATGATGACGTGGCGATGTTTGGCTGGAACGCCCGCTGACATCACTGCCCTGCCCCCAGGTACACAGCCGTGATTGGTGTCTGCCAATCTCGTCAACTGTATTCACTGATTATTCGGGTTGGGGCTGCGCATGCCTATAGCGCGAGTGAGCGCTTGAGGAGCCCCATCCTATAAGTCATGTTACATTATATGTTTTGTAGCGCTTTGAACCACTGCCAATTTTTGAATAACACGCATACAGATTATTATAGTTACTATGCTGACAAAAACAGACATAAACTACTCATCAAGATATCTAAATAGATTGCAACAAATTATCGAACAATAAAAACAAAACAATGAACTTTATAGCTTTTGAAACTGTATTAAACTTTCAACTATACTTTCCATTTTGAGTACGTTTTAATACACCTGGGCTGACATCAGTAGACTGCATTGTCAAAGAGCCGGTGTCTGGATGTCTAGCACTAGTGTCCTGAAATATGAACATGTGTCAGCTGTCATCTTCACCAACTTCAAATCTATGACTGTATTTGAGAAAACTGAAGGACTGTCACTTCAATATGTATCTTCAAAAATGGAAGTTGCTTTGTCAACCTTGTGACAATTTTCGATCAGAGACTGTTGTGGGATTAAACAGCATTGCTTGCCATCATCCAGATATTATGGATGTTAATATACATTATTGTCATATTAAAACTTTATTACTTAGACAGCATATCAGTGATGGACATTTAGAAACTGTGAAAAATGCATTTATTCCCCAGTTGCATTATTCAGAGCACTTGCCCTTTCTGGATTTCAGTACTTGCCTGCTTGATTATCTACATCTGACCAGCTCCTTCCATTATGTGCTATATTGCCAGGTATATAAAGTGTATTGATGGCATGAAATAATGAAAGGGTTTTACAGTATATTGTTCTACTGCATTTTTTTTTTTGCTTTTATGAATGGCCCCGAGCATGTTTGGAAATGTTCATTGTTAGTTTACTTCAATACAACCACAGCAGCAACCCAACCACCTTATTCTATGCTAACACGGAAGACAAAATAGCTTAGGACATCCAATGTTTCCTCAATCAGGTTCTCAGCATATAGAATCATCTGTGCAGCTGCACAAGATATATATCAACTAATATTCACTGTTCTGCATACAACGTCTCTATCCGTGCAATCTATGTAGACTAGTCTTATTTTCAGAGGGAATATCCAAGTGGGAGGTTCCAGGGAGAAAGAATATGAAGCGCCACCCCCTGTTGCATCATGGTGCGATTTGGCAAAGGTGTAGTTGATTGCAGGGTCGTGATGATGAGATTTGCCACAAATCACGTCGTCAAGCTCCCCAGGATTTGGTCTACTCTCTAGGAAGCTAAAGAGAACTTCCCAAAAATCTGGAGTCTCTTGTGCATATTGGAAGAGTAGCTAATTATGATTTAGTAACCACTGGGCCAGAACCGCATTAAGGAGGGGGGCACAGTGCCCCATGCCCTGCTCTCTATGGAAGGGGGCCCCAGTGCCGAGCATACTGCTGCACACTTAGGGGCGGATTGGCAGTAGAGGGCTCACCTGGAAGGTGGGCCGACATGCCTATGGGGTTGCTTGTCAATCAGGATTTTTATTTTACATGTGAAAGAATGGACACGCATTTACCAGGAAATCTATACCTTACTGAACTTTTGAATTCCACAAAGCACTTTGTGGAGATTGTGTTCATCCGATCTAAAACACACTTTACCCCAGAGGGATTGTCTTACATCAGGGTCGAAACGCATTGGTACACTGAGATACCCTACATTGTATGTACCACATTGATGACGCTTTTTATATGTTCATACTTCATAGTCATACAGGATGTATGTTTTTTTTAATAAATTACCAAAGCACATATCACACACAGTGTAAAACTATATACATGGCATTTGAGGCATCTACCCCTACTCACTCTGCAGCTGATACGTATAGAAGGAGAGACCAGCATAGAAGAAAGAAAATGGGTGAGTAAATTTTACCCCCACTCTATGCAACATAGTGTCCAATAAGAATTTGATACTGTCCCTACCCTAAACTATAAGGTGCTGTGATAAGGAGTGAGAAAGGAGCTTAGAAGGAGGAGTTAAAGGTGGACCTGATGTGTACAGTGCTTGTTTATGCTGTTTGTGGTTACTGCATTGCAGGACTGACGAATGACTCTGCAGAATAGCATTTGCAACTGAGATTTGGATTTGAGTATACACAGAGACTTTCTAACCAACAATATAAGAAAGTAAGAGTGGACTAAAGTTGGCTTCAGTTGGAGATTTGAAAGGAAAAGAAAGTGGTTTGAAGTGACTTACTATATGTGACTTTTTTCTGTTGACATTCCTAAAGCATACTGAATCACCGGAGTTTAATATACTGTATACGTGATATGCACACATATATGCCCTAAGCAAGCACCGGATATATATTTAGAAAGCACACAGAATATAGGCATGCTGCATATTATTTTTATCAGCATGCTTCTGCGTCCTATTCACATCACTTTGCATTGTAAGGGAAAAAGACGCACAAAAAGACACTTAATGCTACCAAGTCACATAGAGCTCATGGGTTATGTGTAACACGACTTGTAGCGCACGGAGAATAGATATATGTGGACACATCTGTACTTTGCAGGAGCAAATAGCTCATGTGTAAGGTGTCTGACTGCAATGTAAGAGCTGATGGGTTCGAGTCCTGTGTATGACAGTATTGAGAAAAGGAGGTTGTAAATGAAGGTGCACTTATTTTCTTGCTCTTACAGGAGCCTTCCTGCCTGTTAGTGTTAAGATGCTGGGTTCAAGTCCTGGGAATGACTGCTGAGAAAAATTTAAAATAAAGGATAATGTAACTAACTGTTTCGGAGCTGAATGTGGTATAAGAGGATTGGTGTCCAAATCCATTTCATTGGACGTTCTGAATGTCAGTATAGGTGTTCTATGTGTGTCGTGTGGGGGACGCCAATGCTCTTTCTGGCCCAGGGCACCAAAACGTCTAGTTATGGCTCTGGTTACGAACACTACTTTACCAGTACAACCATCTTACTGGCTAAAACAGAGCCCGAGTGTTAGCTGTCGGATTAAGTTCCCCTGCTACCTGGATATGAATCTGCATTAGATTGACCCAATAATATACATTAAATACTCGAGGTGGAAACCTGCGCTACACTGAATTAATAAGGTTTATGTTGGTCAGCTGCAGGACCTATATAGGGTAACCCATCCCTAAGAATTAGTACTTATATATTAATAGGGAAGGTCCATGATAATTGTTTGTAGAAGGGCAATGGTTAATCACGTATAGCATGTTGATGAGATACAAAACATAAAGAATATGTATGAAAAAATATATAAAAGACCAAGGCTATCATTCAGAGCCGTACGCTCTGAGCAGAGCGCACGCTCTGAATGAGGGCCGGCCTCCATGAAAATGGAGCGTCCTCCTGGACGCTCGTATAGCTGTGGGTCACCACCCACAGGCTATACGAGCGTGCATTGTGATGGTCGCGATGGTCGAGACCATCGCGACCATCGAATTTGCGAGCCGGAGCCTGCGGTTGAGGTTTTCAACCGCAAGCTCCAGAGTGATTTTCACTCCCACTGACATCACTAGTGATGTCAGTGGGCCGGCTTCTGATGGGAGGCGTTCCCGTGGGAACGCCCCCATCAGGGAGGCATGCCCCCGGCACGCCCACCAAAGGGGGCGTGCTGTCAATCAACATTGACAGCACGCCCCCTTTGATCGGACACAACGAGCGAAGGACTTTCCTTCGCTCGTCGCGTCTGGCGCATGCGCACGACGGAGCTCCCTCCGTCGTGCGCATGCTCAGTCCATAACATCGACCCACTTGCGAGCGGACAGCCGCTCGCGAGTGGGTCTGAATCAGGCCCCAAGTTATATGTCTTAATTCTATTCGTTTATTTCCTATACTGAGTCTAGTGGGGAGACACAGTGCTCTGGCTCAGTAGGATATAGGCTGTCAGTATAAAATGTCATATGTAACCCTCACTGGGGTATGTAACATGATCAGGGGCGGATTGGGATGGAAAATCAGCCCGGGAAATTTTTGGAAGCAGCCCTGATGGGGGCGGGCTCTGTTAAAATGGCGGAGTCTGTTGAGGGAATAGGATACGCCCTCCTTTTAGGGCCTGATTCTAAATTGGATGCAGTTGCAGCTACTACTAACCCCTTGCATGGTGCACAGCCGTGCATCCAAATGTGCAAGGGCTGAGACAACCACTTTTGTCTTTAGACATTACCATCAGATGCGTCATCTGCTAGGTGCAGATTATCCATCAAGTATGGCCTCCAACGTGCGTGATTCAGCGTCTCTGCACGCACCTACTTTCAGCAACACTCCTGTGTCACTCCAATAATACACCTATCATCGTAGTGATAGATATATATATATATATATATATATATATATATACACACACATTGTATATAGCAAGTGAATGGTCGGCACTTTAGGTGTGTGTGTGTGTGTGTATATATATATGTATATATATATATATATATATATATATATATTCAGGCAGGCAGACATATGTTAGGTATAAATAAAATTGTTTACTTACTGACTATCACAGTCACAGGCTGTCTGTGTTCAGGTTGCTGCTGTGCCATCTGTGTACTCTGTATGCCAGCTGCTTGTTGTTGGAGACAGTGCCAGTGTGCCATGCATGGTACAGAGATGATCCTGGGGCACTGAGGCAGACCACAGACAGCATGGAGGTGGAGCCATCAGTAGTGACTGACAGGCTCTGCAAAAGTTTATGGGTGAGCTGCAGCGGCATGTGTATATATACTGTAGCTATTTTTTTTCTTTTTTAAATCTCAGGCAATTGCACCTTGAAAGTGTAAATAATATATATATATATATATATATATATATATATAAACACATATATATATATATATATATATACAGTATATATATAAGCCCCCACACCTTGCCCGGACGCTTACTATAAAAATCCGGAGGACAGCGTTTAGCTGTGTCAGCTCCGGTCCTTGGTCTCCTCCTTGGCGGCTCAGCTGTTATTACCTATTACCGCGGCCGCTGAGGAGCTGTCACAGTACCAGTCTCACGAGATTTGACTCCTCTCGCGAGACTGGGACTGTGACAAGGCGCGGTAATAGGTAATAATAGCTGAGCCACCAAGGAGGAGACCAAGGACCGGAGCTGACACAGCTAAACGCTGTTCTCCGGATTTTTATAGTAAGCATCGGGGAAAGGGTGTGGGGGCTTCGGGGTTGCCGTCCCGCCTATAGTCCAGCCCTGGCTGCCCGGTCGGAGCTGAGCTCTGATCGTGGCAGCTGGGCCAGCACTGGGTGGTAAGGGAAGGTTAGCTGCCGGCCCTTAAAAGATATAAAAAGAGACCGGCCCAGCGAGAACCAGCCCGGCACCCGGCGGCCCAATCCGCCCCTGAACATGATCCCTAAGTATCATGAAATCTCTATGAGGTAAAATGTGTCCAAAAGTCAGTGAGTGGTAAGTGTCCTAGGGTTGTGCCTGACAGAGTGGCATCCCGTGTCCCCCAGGTGCACAACTTACCCAGATGTCCTGTAGCACTCACCTTCTGGTGAGCGATCTGGCTGTCTTCTGTGTCCTCCGTCTACTGTCCACTGCGCCTCTATGTGTCAGCATGTGTGGATCACGTGGGATGCAGTGTCCTCACCGGCCCGCCGCAAGACTTCAGGGATGGACAAGCTACCGCAAGTTGAGTAGTGGGCTCGAAGCTGAGACACAGGAGGCCGCGTAGTCTCATGATAGCTCAGCCATCCCGGAAGTCTTGCGGTGGGATGGTCCTTTATATATTTTTTCATACATATTCTATATGTTTTGTATCTTATCAACATGCTATTTGTGATTAACCATTGCACTGCTACAAACAATTGGCCTGGACCTTCCCTATTAAATTAATAATATACAATATACATCTACCTCAGGTTTTAATACTTCACAGTAATCTACCTTTATCTGCATTGGAAGTACATATCCATTACAGCCAAGCCTATAACAATACAGGACTTATCCTATTATCATGTTTAGGGTTTTTAGATCAGGACCCGTGGACTGAGCTGATGGGTTGTAGCAGAATCAAGGTGGTAGGATCAGAGGTCTACTCATGGTTGAGACTAGGGATGTGCAGGCTTGGATAGGTTTGAATTTCCCCGCCAAGTTCAGATTTTCCCCCCCAAAAAACGGGTCTCAGAAAGAGGCAAAACGTTATCTTTCATGGACAAACATCATCTTCCATGGACTTTTGTCCAGGAATTATGAAGTTTGTCCATGAAAGATGACGTTTTGCCTCTTTCTGAGACCCGTTTTGTTGGCGGGAAAAATCCGAACTTGGCAGGACAATTCGAACCTATCCGAGCCTGCACATCCCTAGTCGAGACCTATGTGGTAAATGTCTGGTTTTCTTCAGAGAGGTCAGTGAAATATGCAAGACTCCCAGTCTGCCCCTGAAACCAATTGAGTGGAACCCAGAATGTAGGTATAAGGGGCCGGAACCAGTGTTTGAGAATTCAGGGGACAGAGCAGAGAGTAATTCTGGTAATCGGTAGCCCACCTGGAATCTGCTAACAGATGCTGCAAACCAATTATCAGAGCTGGGTCACTGCAGCCTAAATCCTCAAGGAGGAGCAGAGGTCCAACGCCCAGTCCCCAACAACAGGGACGGATTAGTAATGGGGCTGATGGAGCTACAGCTCCAGGCCTACAATCAGAATAGGCCCACAGCCCTCTTATTTGTGTGTCTGCTGCTGTAGAAAGTAATTTTTCTTTCCTTCTGCAGCAGCCTCAGGGCCGACCAGGCCCCCCCAGCCGCGCATTACCCCCACCGATCCCGACTGTGACACCGGAACGCCGGTGAGCAAACATACTGTAAGGGCAGCGCAATGGAGAGCTGGGCTTCACTAGCCCACCCAGCGCTAGTAACAGCGAAATGGCAGCAGCGGAGCCAACGTGTCACTGCGTGTGATGTCACACGTCCCGCCCGCCGCCACCAGCGCACCGCGTCCTAATCCAAGGCCATGCACCGTCCTTCTGCAGCAGCCTGAGGGCCGACCAACTCCCCCCTGGCCGCGCATAACACCCCCCCCCGTCTGTGCACCGACAACTGGCAGCACCTTAGTCGCAGGCTCACAGCTCCTCCGTGGCAGGTGACAGGAGAGCTGCTTTTTAATCCTTAATACCAGGCTGCTGCTGTGTATATATATATATATATATATGTATGTGTGTGTGTGTGTGTATATATATATATACAGATAAACTGTGTGTGTGTGTGTGTATATATATATATATATATATATATATATATATACTGTGTGTATATGCATGTACGTATATATATATATATATATATATATAATATATATATATATATATATATATATATATACAAACATACTTTATTTTAATATTTAATAATATTTATTTCTTTTTTATAGAACAGGTGTATGCTTCATATAATCAAAAAGGGGAGCGAGATTAAGATGGTTCAATGTATGTGGGTAGCTATTCTCCATGATGCTAGCAACACCCCATGACACAGACCACGCCACCACATTACTGGTCACACTCCCATATCAGTAGTCACACCCCCTGCGATAGTACACAATAGGCCCTTCATAGATTTCAGCTACAGGCCCATGAGGACCTTAATCTGGCACTGCCCAACAACCGTAAAGAACGCTGTAGCAATAACTCAGCACAAACCCCAACACTCTAGGAGAGGACCCACAGAGCAACAACCACCATTGATAGTGGTACTGATGGTATAGTGAGTAGTGAGTCCCACCGTAGATCAGGAGCTGCAATGCTGAGTATAAGCAATATAATGCAGGGCAGAAGTAAACTGAATTACAGTTATGATAAACTCCATTTGAACCTGCAATGAGTTGGAAAGATGTACTTGCTAGTAGATGAGGTCACTGTGGCAGAAGACCTGGCACTGGAAGCACTAGGAGAGTCTTGCACAGGACACATCTGATTACAAGCAGGTTGGAATCACAGCATAACTTACAGACTTGGACAGTAGATGAATTGAATAAGAACCGGAACCAGAATCGAACCAGAGGCATGAACCAGAATAGGACAGGAGGTAACAGCAGAGTAGCCGGAGTCGAAATGGTGACTTGAACCGGAATGGGACCGGAGGTAACAGCAATGTAGTCAGAATGAAACCACAGGCTTAGACCGTAGTGGAACCAGTGAACGTAGCAGGCAGATGGAATGGAACCATAGGCTTGGACTGGAGTGGGACCAGTGAGAGTAGCAGCCAGCCGGAGTGGGAACGCAGGCTTGAACCAGAGTGGGACCGGAGATAGCAACAGCCAGCTGGAGTGAGCCCGTATGTTTGAACTGGACTGGACCAGTAAGAGTAACAATAGCTGGGCCGAACTGGGACCAGTGCTTGAACACAGGCTGGTAGGTGCAGGCTAGAAAAAGCATACAGCGCAATGCTACATAGTGACTAGAGCAGACTCAGAGGCAGCAGACTGTAGGAATCCAATAGCGCAGTGGATCGGAGGTAGTACTTACTCACTAGTGAGTGAGATCACTGGAAGGTAAAAAAACTACATTGTTCCGACAAGGCGCTAGTGTCAGATGCAGGCTTAAATAATAGCACTCTTGTCAGGGATAAGATGGTTATGTGAGCGCAGGGGACAGGTAGAGACTGGATACTGGTGCTCACCTGACCAGAGACAACATGGCTGTGCCCATGAACCTCAGGGAATGGATTGACAGCACACTTGGTAAAGCACCACCGGCTAGGTGAAGAAGTGACTAAGTCCCGGTTTTGTGACACCTATTTTCTGGTAATCATCTTATATTTACCTAAGACTGCGATACGTTCTTCAATTAGGTTGAACAACTTTCATACACATTATATATTCGCTCCTAGGGATTTGCAGATTATTATTTCACCGATATCTAATACTATGTTTTAGTTTATGTATTTATAAGCGGTTTTAATAAATATTGTTTGTTTTTTTTGAGAATTAAGAGAAGCCATCGTTTGTGTAACCGCATATCATAAGCAGGTACAGTATCGCATATCTAATTAATACTGATTTATATTATCTATATCAGCAAAGTCTAAACCCCTTCTTTTTGTAATTCAGCCTTACATGTTACCTTTTCATAACATACAGTCCTGTTTCCTTGTATATACTGTATGACTCTCTTCTGGCATGTATACAGTGTTTTATAGATAGGATGGTCTCAGACCAGACTGAGTTTATAGTGTTACGAGTGACGTAGTCTCCAGGTAATCGGATCACTGCGTATGCTAATGGATAGGATTTGTAATGCAATTCCCTTCTCGGTGGATCAACCTTTGTGAGTCTTTGGATGCCTTTGCCATCTGTGCTCCTGCTCATACTGTTCTCATTCTTTCTCATTGCCCTCTTGCTATATGTAGTAAGCTGCATGAGCAAACATGATTTTACCTTCACTGTGTGACTGAGCAGAAGGTACTCACAAAACTGAGAGACTGAAAACAATGTAGTCTCACACACCATTGCACCAAATGAAATCAAAGTATAAAGCATCTCATTGTTTGGGTGACCTAGGGGTACTGTATATGGCATAGCTTGTTTTAGTATTATAAAACCCGATTCCATTTTCATATCTTCAACCATTATAGGCTGCTCTAGGTCCCGTTTGTACAGCTTGGAGATATTACATATCATAAATGTATATTTACCACTGCCTAGTGCATGACAATACTACAAGCTTTTTGTAATTTTATTTATTATTGGTTATATAACACCTCCATATTACGCATTGCATTACAGGGTTTATTTAATCAGTTACATACGTTTCTACTCCATTGAAGCTTACAGACTGAGGGACTAAAATACATATTTGATTGTTACATGTTGCAGTGATAGAAAATATTATGTCATTGTCATTTATCATTGACAGGTTACAGTGCAGCATCTCAAAAAATGAAGAAATAGAAAATAATTAAAATAGTAAAACACAAATTCAAAGTAAGTTTAAATGGAGAAAAGGCTATGTTATATTAAATAAAGGATTTGGGGCCTGATTCAGACACACTCGCGAGCGGCTGTCCGCTCGCAAGTGGGGTCGATGGTGTGCACTGCGCATGCGCACGACAGAGGGAGCTCCGTCGTGCACATGCGCAAGACGCGACGAGCGAAGGACTTTCCTGCGCTCGTTGTGTCTGATCAAAGGGGGCGTGCTGTCGATGTTGATTGACAGCACGCCCCCTTTGGTGGGCGTGCTGGGGGCATGCCTCCCAGACGGGGGCGTTCCCAAGGGAACGCCTACCGTCAGAAGCCGGCCCCACTGACATCACTAGTGATGTCAGTGGGAGTGATTTTGGCTCTGATAGAGCCAAAATCACTCCGGGCCTTGCGGTTGAGAAACTCAACCGCAGGCTTCGGCTCGCAGTGGCGATGGTCGCGATGGTCAAGACCATCGCGACCATCATCCTGCACGCTCGTATATGCTGTGGGTGGTGACCAGGGCCGGCCCTAGCCCAAATTTTTTGGTAAGCGAGTAGGTTTTTTGGCGCCCCCCCTATGCAGTGCCCGCGGTAGTGGTCCCCCCTGTGCAGTGCCCCTTGTGCCCCCATTAGTAAGCTTATACAGTGCCCCCAGTAGTAGTCCCCCCTCTTGTAGTGCCCCTAGTAGTCCCCCCTTGTAGTAGTCCTCCCATTGTTGTGCCCCCAGTGGAGGTTTCCCCCCCATGTAGTGCCCCCAGTAGTAGTCCCCCCCAGTAGTAATCCTCCCTTCAAGTGCCCCCAGTAGTAGCCCCCCTTCAAGTGCCCCCAGTAGTAGTGCCCCCAATAGTAATCCCCCCTTCTAGTGCCCCCAGTAGTAATCCCCCCTTCAAGTGCCCCAGTAGTAATCCTCCCTTCTAGTGCCCCCTGTAATCCCCCTTCAAGTTCCCCCAGTAGTAATACCCCCTTCTAGTGCCCCCAGTAGTAATCCCCCCTTCAAGTGCCCCCAGTAGTAATCCCCCTTCAAGTGCCCCAGTAGTAATCCTCCCTTCTAGTGCCCCCTGTAATCCCCCTTCAAGTTCCCCCAGTAGTAATCCCCCCTTCAAGTACCCCCAGTAGTAATCCCCCCTTCAAGTGCCCCAGTAGTAATCCCCCCCTTCAAGTGCCCCCAGTAGTAATCCCCCCTTCAAGTGCCCCAGTAGTAATCCCCCCCTTCAAGTGCCCCCGGTAGTAATCCCCCCTTCAAGTGCCCCCAGTAGTAATCCCCCCTTGTAGCCCCCCCCAGTAGAGACACACGTTATAAAAAACAAAACAAAAAAAAAACACTTACCTGAACCCCCCGCTCCTGCTCCCGCCACCGATATCCGCTACTCCCGACCATTCTCCAGGGCCGCTTTGCATTATGGGAGAGACGTCGTCATGACGACGTCTCTCCCATTACCCACTGCGGGAGCCGGAAGATGGCTCCCGCAGTGGGAGCTACAGCAGCCGATGAGAGTCTGACAGACTCTCATCAGCTGCTGAAACAAACACACAGTTGCCGGCTCCGGCGGCTGTGTGTTTGGCACTGTGTAGCGCTGACCGAACTCCGTCCGGTCAGCGCTACACGCGCGGTGCAGAGTGTGTCACAGAGACACAGTCTGCACCACTGTAAGCCACTGAAATCTGCATGGTCGCAGCCGCGGCGCCCTTCACTACGTGGCGCCTTACGCGGCCGCGTACCATGCGTAACCATAGAACCGGCCCTGGTGGTGACCCACAGCTATACGAGCGTCCAGGAGGATGCTCCATAATTATGGAGGTGGGCCCTGATTCAGAGCGAGCGCTCTGGTCAGAGCGTCCGGCTCTGAATCAGGGCCTTGGTGCCTGATTCTGTGCTGGGATGAAAGCAAGAAAGAGCAAGTAACTGTACACCTTGGTAAAACCATGTTGCACAGCAGGTGGTGTATATGTTAAATGTGCATGGAGATTTAGATGTGGTGGGGGGGGTTCCATACTCAAATCTAAATTGCAGTGTAAAAATTAAGCTGTCCAACATTTGTGAGCTGCATGCAAAAGTAGCCAGTATTTACCCTGCATGCAAAAAATAAAAAAATGTATTTGTACCCCTTGCATTGCAACATAGTTTGTTCCAGATATAAGTTACTTGCTTTATTTGTTTCACTCTAAACTCAGGGCCTGATTCAGAGCCGCTCGTAAGCGGCCGCTCGTTCGCTCCGAGCGATGTTCGCAAAATAGCTAATGCCTGCTAATTTGGGTGACAGAATGAGGAGTTTGTGGGTGGTAACAGGGGAAGGTGCTTGAAAACGGGGAGTGGAGGTCCGAACGCAGGCGTGCCAAACAGTCAAAACGGGAGTTAAATGGGTGTGCATAATTAACAAAGCAGCGTCATCGACCATGTCACTTGGTTGTCTTTTAGCCTGAACTGTTCGCATGATTGCGGTAGGAAAATGCTACCACAAGAATAGCGAGCAGCTCAGACGCCTTTCGATGTACTCGATTAATATAATAAATAGCGGAGATGACGTATGATGCGAGCGGCCAGGTGGCATCTTTACAAAAAGCGAGCACATGTTTTGTTCGCTCGCTCAGACATAGAGGCGTCAACAGACCGCAAAGAGCGAGCGCTCAATTTAAATAGCCAGCCCCTTTTTCTGAACGAGCGTCCGCAAATAGCGTCCGGCTCTGAATCAGGCCCTTAGAACCAGGCCCTTTATCCTCTATTGGCTCCTGCCATACACTAGGAGTAGCTATCATGGGTGAAGGCGGTTCGGCTGCTATGGGGCCCTCCCAGGGCCCGCCTCTCCCCCTGAACCCAACAATCACGCTGTATCATGTGTGGCCTGCTTGGAGTGAGTGACAACCATGGACCACTCCTCCCAGCATCAGAGACACAGACCGCACAGGGCAGCTCCCTCCTCCCAGTGTCAGAGACTGATGCTGACCACGCTGGGACAAGCCTACCACCCTAACTGCTGCAGCCGATTACCTCAGAGAAGCCGCGGAAAGGAAGAGTGTGAGTGCAGAGCGCTGGCCTGCCCTCAGTGCAGAATTAAAAAAAGCTCACATTGGGAGGAGGGGGGTACATAGCAAAATTTTGCTAGGGGGCCCACACAGATCTAGTTACGCCCCTGTGTCTCCTGCTATAACTTTGTCTAAATTTGCAATTGTGACCAGAGTGCTGCTGGACTACATGTACTGCTGTAATCCTTGTTAAATAGGCTTCACCAAGATTTGCATAGAGAAGCCTTCGCTGCCAATAGTACCCGTCTGTAGCTTTTGCCAGCTTCAGTACTTGGTAAATAGGAGAATATATTTGATGAAGACTTCAGTTCTCAACAAATGTAGGGGTCTTCTCCTTATGATAAATGAACCCTTCTATTCTATACCAGACCAACACACACAAAATGGTCTGTTTCTGTAAGAAACCCCTTAACCTGTCAGTATGTTTTTTGACTGTGGGAGGAAATTTTAGCACCCAGACGAAACCTACTGAAATATGTGTAGTGCAGAATAAGCCACAAGCACTGTGTGGCAGCAATACTATCCGCTGTGTCACCATGTCACACAAGTTGCAGAATTGTTTTGTCTGTAAGTAGGACTTGCTGTCTTGCAATATAGCATATTATGTAATGTCTCCACCTGCATCTACCTGCATCTTGGTAAGCAGTCATATAGACACAGATGTGTCCTCCTACATCTATCGTCAATACGCCACGCAGCACAACAGGCCTGACGTGAGTGAGCCCCAGCTCCCATGCCTCTCTGCTAGCGTCAGACTTTTTTTTTGGCTGAAAATTAATCATAGTCGCAATGTGAAGCAACTAGGGCGCACCAGGAGGCTGTGCTTGGCGTGGGAAAAAGCTGTGACCATTTCATCATAGCACTTCATTTGCTGTTTCAGAGACTCAGATGCACACAGATATCTCTCCTGGGGAGTCCTGGTTGCATTTCGACTTGGTCGCATCTTCGGCAAAAAAAGCAAAAAAGATGCACAGCACTAGCATCGTCTCACAATGCCTTGCGCGGCAAAAGGGGCTGTTTGGCGCAACTGATGTAAAATGTCCGAGGACAGATCTGTACCATGCAGGAAACACATTTCCAGCTTTTAAATCAAATATGAAAAAGTGAATCTAATCTAATTCTGTTGTATTACATATCCTGGTTTAGGCACTAGAGTGGGGAAGGTTAGGTTTAGGCTGCCGGGGGGAGGAGGCGGGGTTAGGTTTAGGCACTAGGGTGGGGAGGGTTAGGTTTAGGTTGCGGGGAGGGAGGGCTAGAGAGAGGTAGGATACCTACAGAACCCTGTCCGGATTCTGGCCGCTGGGATCCCGAGTGCCAGCATCCCATACCCAACCCGTTTGAGACCACCCATGTGCAGAAGCAAGTTCGGGTCCTGAAAATCGCGTGGATGGGCTGCTATCGGAGCCTCTGTCCTTGGATGTGAAAGTTTGTAAGTAAGTAGCAATAGGAAATCATAATTATTAGGACCAAGTCCAAATAACAAATAAATATGCTACTTTGTGTGGTTTATCAATAAGCTAGCCTTGCATGCTATACTTGATTTGGTGTGTGTCTTCCTTTATGTAGGGTAAAAACTGATTAATAATAGTGGTGCCAGGGCCATATCTAGGGGTTTGCGAGTGGTGCCATCACACAGGGCCCTGCAGGCGACACTGCCGCTGCCCCATGGCACCTGATGTGGCTGCCAGGGTGTCTGGAACAGCACCCAGCAGCCAGTAGCACTACTGCAGAGCTGCCCACAGAATTCATGGGACGCTCCTGGCAGACACTATGCTCTGCTTCTCAGGGCCTTGTATTGAGCTGATAGGGGACACCCACAGTGTCATGGCTCAGGGAGGTCTTATTTCTGCCAAGGGAGTGATGTTCTGTTCAATTGGGCTGATTCTTTCCAAACAAGTATTTCATTTTCATTATTGAGCGTGCCAACATGACAGACAGGATCTTCACTCTGCTACACTTCTCACAGTATCACCAGTCCCCTCTCAGCATTACATGTACTCAGCCACGCAGTCGCTACATGTCCACTGTATTACGGTCTCAGGGTGTTTTAGTAATGGTTCTAGTTTCATGCGATCATTCATTCTGAAGGAATGGGTATGGGATGCTGGTGCTCAGGATAGCAACGCCAGTATGCATAAAGAACAGCGCAAAGGACCGCTCTCTTGGTAAAAGCGGCCCTTTCTGAATGAGGGACTTCCAGGTCTAAGACCCATAAGCCCCTCTAGCGTCCTTCTGCGCATGCGCAGAAGGATGCAAGTGCCGCACTCTCCTGATAGAAGCCCATAGGCTTCTATAGGGTAACGCCATTAGGAGATGGAGTTACTCACCGCAGCCAAGCCCTGGAATGCATTGTGTACAGAAATTTCCAAAGCTTCCATAAATACCCATTATGTTTTTGAGATATACAGTATATAACAAAGTTCCTGCACTCAATGTATCAGCATCGGGGTGCAACCTTCAAAAACCAATGTTATGGTTCTAATGTAAATCCAGGATATTTGCCATAGATATGGAGAAAAACAGAGGGCACTCACCAAAAGCAATACGCTTATTCGTCAGTATCATAATCTCAAGCAGAATTGTAATCGTCATCTACGTTTCAGTCCCGAAGGACCTCTGTTAAGACTTCAGCATAACAATCAAATTGGCAACATATACATGCATCAGGCAGCGTCACCGTCACCAGTTAGTCTAACCAACATGTGTGTCAAGTGCCTCAAATATAACCACCTTACCTCCAAAAACAACATGCCCAGGTGAATCATATCAGAACAACAATGCCGGTAGTGACGCCCTCAGCATCTCCTCACAAGGGTATACGTCAAGACCTCCCATGGCTTCAGTGCCACCAGCGTCCTGTTACTAGGTTACAAGTTCGTGCTTCATCATCAGTCATGGACGCAGCCCCCATACTCAGTTGACAAGTATAAACATAGAAGCATTTAATATCCCAACAGGGCATCGGACCATGTCTCTATGTTGCTGTCAGCGGCGCTTTTGTGGTACATGCATCCATGGGTCTAGCTATATCCTACCAGTAATAAAAGCACACTAACAACATGGCATTACAATCCAACGTATCTGGACGCAATACCTCAACAGCCATTAACACAACAAGATTTCGGTAAGGGATCATAATAAATGGCTATATGTTATACAACATAGCCAATAATAATCTAGACGCAGGTGTATAGATGAGGACACTTGATTACAATAAACATATTATCCACATAAATAGAAAGAACATTAAAAGAAAAAATATTATATAAATATATATATATATATATATATATCTATCTATCTATCTATCTATCACAAAGTATTATTATATATATATGATGACCAATCAAATGCCTATATAGCCAGCTCCACTCAGACAAAAATCTTTCAGGAACATATTCATTGGGTTGGACTCATTCAAGCCCCTTGGGGTCATAGTACCCTATTGAGTTATCCAGCAGTTCTCCAGTTTTCGCAAATTTGAGTATCCTATCACCTCCTCTGATCGGAGGAGGTACCCAATTAATGAGCAACATTTTAAGGTAGCGACTTGATGACGCATCTTCAAGAAATGTGACGCAACTGGTTTATCAGTGGTACCCATGCTCAGGTCTTGACGGATAGATAGCCGGTGTTTGCCATCCTCTCCCTGAATCATCTCGTGGTCATCCCCACGTAGCTAAGTCCACAAGGGCAGGAGAGTATGTATATTACATGGCCCATGGTGCAGACCAATTTGTACCTAATCACTTTACACCTAGTCCATGGGTGTGGGAAATAGGAGTCCATCAGCATTGCTCCACACGTCCTGTGCATTTGATGCAACCAGGCTTTTGACTATGTAGGCAGGGTTGTGTCCTATCCGGGGAAGGTCTAGTCATTGGCCTCAACAGCATCTCTTTGAGGTTTGGTCCTCTGCTGTAGGGCATCAATGGAGAATTCTTACCCACAGACTTCAAATTACCATCTGAGGACATAATTGGCTAATGCTTCCTCACAGCTTTCTTGACCGAATTTGATTTACCATAATAGGTGCTAACATAGACCATTCGACCCTTGGTTTTACTGATGCCATCTTATATGGCCCCATTGGCATAGCGTGTTCTGGCTTTCGTGAGGCACCTCTGTATAGTCTCTTTTTATAGCCATGTTCGATGAATCTTGTGGTCATCTCAGACAATTGTTGTTCTACCTTAACCAGATCAATATTATTTATGAAGACTCGAAGATATCAAGAGACTGGTAGACTATCCTTCAAATGAACCAGATGAAAACTGGGGCCAGAATGTTTTGCGATCTGTTATTTTCTTGTAAAGGGTAGTCCCCAAGGTAGCATCTTCTTTATAGACAGTCAAGTCTAAAAAATGAATTGTGGCTTTGTCAATTTGATAAGTGAACAGAGCTGACAGGACAACTTAGATGGGTCATCATATCATAAAACTTTCTTTGGTGTCACCCCAGATAAGAAAAACCTCATCGATAAAACATTTGACAAAAAGGATCTTGCTCTGGAACAGCAGAAAAATATGGGTGGACTCAAACTCAGCCATATAGATGTTCGCTTAGGCTGGTGCGAGGTTCGAGCCCATGACTGTTCCAGAGCATTGTCTCCTTCCCATACATAAAGTAGTTGTTGTTCAGAATTAACCCCGTCAACTCCAACAGAAATTCAATTCGTGGATGATCTCTAAAACAATGGTCAAAAATTAGTACTTTTCATAGGGCAGTTAATCCTCCCTCATGGGGAATTATAGTGTATGATGAACATACGTCCATTGTTACTAAGTACACATCAGGTGACAGGGCTGTTATTGTTTTAATTTATCCTAAAAATCTCCGGAGTCTTTTATATAACTGACACCCTTGGTGACAATAGGTTGTAATAAAGTATCAATATAGAATCTAGATAGCAAATGGCTGCAACACTGAGCCTCTAGCAGAGATTATTGGTCTCCCTGGTGGATGCACTGGGTCCTTGTGGACCTTTGGGAGGGTGTATATTATGGGGCTTACCGGAAAGTCCACCTTTAAGAATTCAACAAGATCCTTCCCCACCCAAATCTTGGAGTGCCCTAAATCAGTCAGGTCATCCACCTTCTTTTTTATCGCGTCTCTTGGATTCTGACGGAGTTCCTCATATATATAAGTGTCAGATAATTGTCGCATTATGATTTTGAGAGATATCTGCAAAGCTCAAGCATACCCAGAATGTATCTGAGGGGGAGGGGAGTCCAACAGCAGATATTGGAGACATTTTCTGTGCTCCCCAGTTTTTGATTGTAAAAGCAGTCCTCATAGCTATATTATGAGATTTTCCTTTGGCCCTAGTAGATAATGCTTTCTTCATGGAGTTAGCCTAAAGTTACCTATGGGCTAGTCTAATGGGTTAGTCTAACACAATTTTTACCATTGAATGAACCTAGGGATCCCTCCCTGCTGGCATTTACTGATGTCAGACAGAGTATGCACAATGGGCTCTCCGGATCCGAACCTGCAAACAAAGTGATAGCAGTAGCTATCACTTTGCTTCCCACTCTTCAACGGGCTCTTATCAAAGACAGTGTCCCCAGGCAGGGATTTTTGCCAAATTTGAGCGAAAATATAAGTTTTTGCGTTGCAAATTTAGGGCCTGATTCAGAGATGTACGTTAATCTGATGTTTAACGTACATCTCTGATGCTGATATGCTGCTACATTTGGGGGGCGGAACGGGGGCGTGCCTGGTCACCATTCCTGGAAACGGGGGCGTGATGCCTCAGTTTTCCTGGAGGGATGAGGCCAGGGACTGCATCGGTGGATGAAGATTCCTGGCCATTTGTGTGACCAGGCACGGCCAGGCTATGTCAAGCTCCAGCTTGTGTGCGGCTCTGCAAATCCGTCTATCTCTGAATCAGGCCCTTAGTCATTATTATCACAACAGATCTGCATTAAAAAATGCGGGATGTGATAAATAGGCTCCGAACTCCGAATCAGGCCCAAATACAAAGCAAATACAAAGTCCTAACTAAAACACTGTGTCAGTGCTGTAACAAGGCTCAACTGCATTATGTTGCGCAGAAGGGATGTGAGCCACCAGCACTGGTAAGGAGGCATGGCTTGCACACCCCTAGTTATGGCCCTGCACCGCATTACAGGGCTCCTGTAGTGCAACAGTCTGTAAGAATGTAGATGTAACTGCTGGCAGTCGGTGTTCAGCAGTGAATCCAAAAAGAAAATGGCAAAGAATTTAATATCTTTTGACTATTATAACATTCCAACACATTTTTTAGTTAACTGAACATAAAATGTATTGAAAGGAGTTCAATTCACCTGCTACCGAACATCCACAGTACTACTAAAGGGGCACATCCACTAGCAGATGTAATCGTACTAAGGATACTGCCTTTGAACCTCTATATACCCTTGCCTATACCTTCTAATATCCTGCCTATAAACCTCTAAGGATGACGCTAATTTGCGTACGCAGTCATACAGTAAATAAAGACTCCAGACCTAGAACCTGTGTTTCCAAAGCACAAAGTATTATTCAAGTAAAAGTACAGCAGTTACACGCTATGATCCTCATAAAATCTTAGCGCAAAGAGATTATACAGACCCAAGTACAATTATACATACGCGGCGCTCTCTGGTCCAGATGTTAGGCATCAGCAAGAAACCCCTCATCAATCAGCATTCAGCATGAAGACTAGGAACCCAGGGTGAGAGCACACATATTTATATCCCCCAGAAATAAACAACACAATAGAGAAGTTTGTTGCTAATACCATTGGTCCTAAAGGAGTGGGCATATGTTACAAGGCATTTAACAGGTTGGTTCAAATAGACACGATCCAGCCTCTAACAACTGGTGGTCTCTGGTTTCCCGCCCCATGCAAATCCTAACAGTTGTTCATATAATGTACATTTTGTTGCTTGAAGTCTCTGCGGTCCATAAGTTGAGAATGCATGTTGCGATCTCTCCATCGATATTACCAGAATACTGTAAAATGAGTCCGCATCAGTACAATACCAAACATGGCTTACTTATCACGTATAAAACCTTAGTTACGAAATAATCTTTATTTCATAGCAATTATAGTAAATGTGCATACTTGAATCTTATACCTTAAAGCTTGCGGAACCTTGTATGTGAATATGTAATGTGTGAGTATGTGGGGTTTGATGTAAAGATGCTAGTTAACTTGGGGAAGATGCGTGTGCATGAAGCTAATATTCAGCGTTTTCATACAGGATCTTATGCATTCGCTAATATGCGGCTAGTTAACAGCGCAATTGTGCGTATTAATGTGTGTATGAGAACACCTAGCAGTGTGGAATGCTGAGCATTATAGTTCCATGACTTGCTCATGCCCCAGCAGCCCCCACCCTGTTCAGGCTCCAATATACTGGTCTTTGTTCTCCCAGGGCCTGTGTGGATGCAAATTAGCACAGCTACAAGACCCAAACCTCAGATAACACTCTTGGCTTTGAAGGTATTTTATTGTAGGAAGCCTGCTAATGTAAGGTGCTGCAAACGACCCTCTTGCTGTATTCGAGCAGGGCCACCTGGAGTGAGAGCAGACGTTATGTCCATGAAGCTTGTCTTCACAGGCTAGTTGTCACGTGGCCATTTGCTCTGTTTAGCTAATGCAATCCAATTTTGACATACTGTACAGCCATTTCTGAAATATATCCTTTCGGGGAATTATATTAATACACACACTCTATCCAGAGCACCCAAACAACGTAAAGTCATGAAATGGGCTTTTGATGTATCGCCGTAACTTATGGCGATGGTCACAGATGCAATCGTATGATGCTAATAGTAATATCGCCACATGTACTAAAGTGTGAGTTTATCTAAAATGGCGCTTAGGCGGCCATTCGCAAAATGGCGTCTTGCGATCTCATTTCCAAGATGGCGTCTTGCGGCCAGTCGCAAGATGGCGTAGCTGCCATCCAATTTTAAACTGATCTTGTCTCAGTCAATAATCCAGCTTCAACGGTGTCCACCCTTTGATAGCGAACAACATGCTGTCACAATCTGATTTTAAAATATAATTTAGGCTTACATTTATATAGTATTTAGTGTTATTATGGGATGGCACAAGGTGGTTCTTAATCCATCAATAATGTGTCTCTGAATAGGGACATAAAACTACTATTATATGCACACCGCGGATCTTGGAAGATCATGTGAAAGGTGTGGGGATACACCAGTCTAATAAAGGCAGTCTTGAAGGGGAAATTTGAGACTTTACATTATCTGAGGTGTTTTAAAATAACATTTCAATAATACATTCTATGCATGTCTAAATATAATACATTAAATGATGGTATTTCCTAGTTCAGGGTTGTAATGCAGTTCTGTATTTACCTCAGTATTCATACTGATCACCATCATAATTTTGTTCTTTTGTTTTACTCTATTTTTAAATTTTCCACACTTCAACACAATAGGAACACATCGGACACATATGCCAATTATTAAAATGACAATCAGTATAAGGATTAAGAATTTGTCGATGCTGGCGATCACTTCCTGGACTCATTCCCCTAGACTTGAGGGCCTAATTCAGAGCCGGACGCTATTTGCGGACGGTCGTTCTGAAAAAGGGGCCGGATATTTAAATTAAGTGCTCGCTCTTTGCGGTCTGTTGACGCCTCTATGTCTGAACGAGTGAACGAAACATGCGCTCGCTATTTTGAAAAAAATGCCCCCTGGCCGCTCGCATCATACGTCATCTCCACTATTTATTAGATTCATCGAGTACATTGAAAGGCGTATGAGCTGCTAGCTATTCTTGTGGTAGCATTTTCCTACCGCAATCATGCGAGCAGTTCAGACTAAAAGACAACCAAGTGACGTGGTCAATGACGCTGCTTTGTTAATTATGCACACCCTTAAAATGCCCGTTTTAACCGTTTGGCACGCCTGCGTTCGGATCTCCATTCCCCGTTTTCAAGCACCTTCCCCTGTTACCACCCACAAACGCCTCATCCTGTCACTCAAATTAGCAGGCATTCGCTATTTTGCGAGCACACGATTTCCGACCGCACTGACTGGTTTGCACATGCATATTACAACCCATATGCATGCGCAGATGTGTGAACATCGCTCGGAGCGAACGAGCGGCCGCTTACGAGCGGCTCTGAATCAGGCCCTGAGAACCATTTCTCTGGGTTCAACCATGAAACCCATCCTTCTATCTTCTCCCCTACTTCAGCCACCGAAGCATTATGGTTCTTACGAAATTCCCATTTTAGCTGCAGAATTTCATCCATCTTCCGGTCTATCACTTCCTTAGGGTCGCTGGTATCATTGGTGACACAGGTGCAACATTTTACTCCAAATTGGATGGCCAACGTTACGCAATACCCTCCAGTAACAGCAGTTAAATAATTTAACACTAGCCTGTGTTGCACCAGTTCTTTCTTGTATGCTTGCAATTCTCTCCCTGTATACCTGAATGTGTCATCGTAAATCTCGGTGATATTATCTATCAATTTAGCAAGTTTATGAATATATCTAAAGTTTAATGTACCTCGAGCGATCCTGGTGGGATCCAACGTGACTAAAACTTGAAAGCCAGTTGTCTCACTAATTAACTGAGTGGCTTTGTGCACGTCACCATGTATCATATTTCATTTGCCTCTGTGTTCATATTGTGTGTGAAGATATGGTGACGGTGTGTTTTTACGTATACCAAGCATTTCAACATGTGTGAGGGTCATAACTTCTGGGACTACTCTTCCCAGGTAACCCAAACCTTCGGAACTCAGGGAGAGCCACTTATACGCTTTTCTTCCACATATAAAATATACATTATCAGGGAGAACATAAGGAATGGTATGCATCATTATCATTAAGCACATTTCTCTTGCAAACAATCCTATTTCTGGGTCTTCCATCTGGTACATGCAAGTTTCTGGCTGTATTATTTTAGCACAATAACCATCTGGCACCTTACCAATAATTTCTTTGGTGGAACTCAATGCATACCGGTACCTAAAATGTCTCCCACTAGATTTAATTGAGCGTAACAGATCATGGTTTATGGACTCATTATCAGCTCTTTGTGAGAAGGTCATCGTCTGATTATTCCCTGTCACTTTCCAACTCCCGGGTTTATTGGGGTTGGTGATGTTTAAACACAAAAGTGATCTATCTGCTTGGAATTGATAGAGTTTGAAATGAGGTGGTTTGGATGAGAGGAATTTTCCATCCAAGGTTTTCCCTTTCTGTAATTCTAAAATTTCCATGATATTCAGCGGAAATGGCACCAACCCTACATTATGCTGTCCCTGTGGCACATGTGAACACACCCAGCAATCCAGCAATCAGTTTGATTTAACACTTTGCCTACCATGCTATGATAATCCTTTAAAGGATACCCACCCCAGTACGGGTTATATTTAGGCTGGCACCACTGGATACAATTCTCATCAACTAGGGACCCACAAAGCTCACAAATACAGGAATCTTCAGACGATAAACCTCCACACTGTCCCCGAGTATCCGGAATAACAGCTCTCTTAACAATAACAGTACTAAGATTGGTCAGACACTCCCCTGATTGGCATTGCACTCCTTCTGACTCCACTCCATCAGCACTGCCATCAACTCCCCTCTCCACAATCGGTCCCCCTTCACAGAAACCGGACATTCCCGAACCGACCAGGATGATGAACACTCTAAAAGAGAACATGAAAATGAACACAGCAGGCCCGTCCATTGCCACAACAAGACCTGCAGATTTCTTTTAGTTCAGGTACTACAACCTTTTCAATCCTCCCGGAACAAGTTCGCGAGCGACAGGTCCATGCTATCAGCCTTGTCTCCGACTTGTTTCTCCACCGGTTGATTGACCTTTTTGCAGTGAGTGGAATGGACCCAGGTATCTCTCTCAGCCACCTTCAAAGATGTAGTACTTGTCAGCAGCACCTGGTACGGACCTTCCCACCGATCAGTCAAACAGTCTGAACGCAAGAAATTTCAATCTTAACATATTCTCCTGGTTCAACATCATGAGTTAGTTTCAGGCATATCATTGGACAACAATTTCAGTTTCTGCTGCTGTTGTTTTAACTGCTTACTCATTGATATAAGATACTTTACAGTTACCTTGTTGTTACCTTTCAAGTCTTCCTGTGGACTTATAATCAAATGAGGTTGTCTACTGAACAGTATTTCAAAGGGAGACAGATTTAGAGGGGGTCTGGGAGTGGTCCTTATACTATGCAGGACCAACGGTAATGCTTCTGGCCAACCTAGTCCAGTCTCTGCCATGATTTTACTTAACTTATTTTTAATAGTTCCGTTCATCCTCTCTACCTTGGCACTGGCTTGCGGTCGGTAGGGGGTGTGAAGTCGACTATTAATACCCATCAGCTTACACATATTTTGAAAAACATCACCTGTGAAATGAGTACCCCTGTCACTCTCGATGATTTTAGGGATACCGTATCTGCATACAAATTCCTGAACTATTTTCTTGGCAGTAAACGCAGCAGTATTAGTGGCCGCTGGGTAGGCCTCAACCCAATTTGAAAATACATCAGTGCACACTAATACATACTTAAGATTCCTGCAGGGTGGTAATTGGATTAAATCAATTTGTATAACCTGGAAAGGTCCATCAGTTGGTGGAATGTGGGATGGTTCGGTAGGGAGCGCTTTCCCTATGTTCTTCCTCAAGCAGGTCAGGCAGGACATTGCTATCTTTTCTGCTTGTGAAGAAAAACCTGGTGCGCACCAGTATGCTCTCACCAACTTGCACATACCTTGTTTTCCCAGATGAGTCAGACCGTGTGCTGCCTCAGCCAGGCTGGGGTAATATGCCTTGGGGGCTACTGGCTTACCTTGTCCGTCCCTCCAGAGCCCGGAGGACTCTTGCCCACATCCCTTGGACTTCCAAATGGACTTTTCCTGAATTGAACACAAATTTTGCATCTCAATTAATTTCAGCATATCAATTGTTTTGAAAGACATCATATTTTCAGTGGGAGAAAACATTTTTAACCCTACTGCCCATTTTGCAGCTTCATCGGCTCTGTTGTTGCCCAGTGACACCGGGTCATCCTCACATGTATGGGCTTTACCCTTGATTACTGCCACCGATTTGGGCAGTTGGATTGCTTCTAAAAGATGTTTTATGTGTCGGGAATGTGCAACTGGTATGCCTGCTGCTGTCATAAAATTTATCAGACGCCATAGAGCCCCGAAATCGTGCACCACCCCGAACGCGTACCTCGAGTCAGTGTAAATGTTAACAGATTTGCCTGCTGCCAGTTCACACGCTCTAGTTAGTGCTACTAACTCTGCCACCTGGGCTGAGTGAGGAGGACCAAGAGGTTTGGCTTCTATGATGTCTGTGTCATTTACAACAGCATAACCTGTACATAATTCACCTGTGTCTGTTTGTCTATGACAACTCCCATCCATATAAAAAGTCACATCTACATTCTCTAAAGGTGTGTCGTGTATGTCAGGTCTAGCAGTAAAGGTCTGATTCAGATATTCCATACAATCGTGTGTATCATTATGTCCGCTGAACTCACCCTCCGCCAGCAACTCGTCTCCTTCCACCCTTTGTATAATCATGTTGTACATATGGTAAATACGTTGCTGGATTCAGCGTGCTGCAACGTTTAACAGTGATGTTCGCAGGTGTGATTAGAGCTAGTTCCCATTTGGTAAACCTAGCCGAAGAGACGTGTCTGGTTTGAGCAGAGTTCAGCAGAGCAGATACAGCGTGGGGAGTGTAGACAATCATATCATGACCCAATACTACGTCCTCACTTTTACTCACCAATAGAGCGGTAGCTGCTACACTTCTCAAACAGGTGGGGAGTGATCTCGCCACAGTGTCCAATTGGGCACTGTAGTATGCTACGGGCCTACTGGCATCACCATGTTTTTGTGTAAGGACACCTGCAGCACAACCATCGGCTTCCGTACAATACAAATCAAAAGGTTTTTCATAATCAGGTATTCCCAATGCAGGTGCTTTGGTCAGACTATCCTTAAGATTAAGGAAAGCCTGCTCTGACTCCTCTGTGTGTATGACACGATCGGGCTTTGAGGAAGAGATTAAGTCCTGTAAAGGCAAGGCCAAAATAGAAAAACCTGGGATCCACATTCTACAATATCCACACATTGCCAAGAAGGTACGAATTTGCTGTTGATTCTGCGGCAGTGTCATGTTCTGTATGGCCTGGATTCTATCATTTGTGAGATGTCTTAACCCCTGGGTTAGGCAGTGTCCCAAATTTTTACTCTGGATTGGCATGGCTGTAGTTTGTCCTTAGCCACCTTGTGTCCTGTATGCAAGAGATGAAGCAACAAAAGTTTAGTATCATTCAAACATGACATAAACGAATCAGAACACAGCAATAAATTGTCCACATATTGAATTAGAACAGATCCATTTGCTGGTTGAAAAGATTGTAAACAGTCGTGCAATGCCTGAGAAAAGATACTGGGGCTGTCTATGAAACCTTAGGGCAACCGTGTCCATGTATATTGCACACCTCTGTATGTAAATGTGAATAGATACTGACAGTCAGGGTGGAGAGGCACAGAGAAGAAAGCAGAACAGAGGTCAATGACAGTGAAATGGGTTGCATTTGGAGGGATCTGCATAAGAATGACAGCTGGATTTGGCACTACGGGGAATTGTCTCTCTACTACCTTATTAACACCTCTAAGGTCCTGTACCAGCCTATAACCCATCCCACCACTCTTCTTCACCGGAAAGATGGGACTGTTGGCTACACTAGCTGTACGAACTAAAATTCCCTGTTGCAATAATCGCTCAATTATTGGAAAAACCCCTAATTCTACCTCCTGTTTTAGTGGGTACTGGGGAATTTTTGGAGCTTGCCTACCGCTTTTTAAATTTACCATTACTGGGCTTACGTTTGCCATTAATCCAGTGTCCTGTCCATCATTAGTCCAAAGGGAATCTGGAATTTGGGACAACATTTGATCTACCTGGAATGGATTTTCATTTACACTGGTAGAGTGATACATTATCCTTTGGGGAGTGTCCAACATATCCCGCACCTCGTGCGCAACTCTCTCAGGGATATCTAAAAATACACCATCAGGGGTGCAATATATAATACATCCCATCTTACATAACAAGTCTCTACCCAGCAGGTTAGTAGGAGCCGCAGCAGCCAGAAGGAATGGTATGCAACCTGGTATGCAATGGCCCAATAGTAACCTCTGTGGACTTTGTTAAAGGATAATGTTGCACTTTACCTGTTACATCCATTGTTGGTACTGTCTCGTTGGTCACCTGTAAATTAACGGGAGATTTTATCACTGACCTGGTCGCCCCTGTGTCTACAAGAAAAGGATATTCAGTACCAGCTACATCAACCATCATGACCGGTTCTTCCCTAGTACTTCCCGTTAACCTGACTATCTGTAGACTACAGGTATGACCTGACCCCTAGCGTTGGCTACCATTCTCCAATAAAGCATTAACGGCCACAATTGGAGCTGGTGCTTGCTGGATATTTGCTGGTCTCTGTGCGTATCCCTTATGGGGATATCCAGGTACTCTCTGGTTTGGGGGTCCTACCCTTTTTACTCTGCAGGTTCTACTTAAATGTTCTGGCTGGTTACAATTAAAACATATTCGTGGATCGGATGAAGGCACGGGTTGTTGTGAGGTTTGAGCAGGGGGAAGAGGTGGCGGATATGGGTAGGAATATGGAGGATAAGGGTATTGTGGGGGATATGAAGTTTATGAGTATTGTGGGACCTGTGGTTGTGTAGGGTTAGTGAAATAGAGCTGTGTCTGCTGTTGCGTGGGATTAGTGAGGGCATAAAACTGTTCAGGTGTAGGTGTGTGTGTAGATGCAAGTGTGTCTGTTGGCTGTGATGTTACCGTCATTCCTTCCAGAGCTTGAATACTGACAGCCATTAGTTTTTCGCTCTGGGTCTCTCTCTTCTTTGAGATGTGCTTATCATGTTCTATGGCAAATTCTATGACTGTATCTATTGTGACTCCCCTCCAGCCAGGTTGTGAGGTCTGAACCTGAGTCTTTAAGTTTTCCTTTAGACCGTCCATGAGTACTGTGACTATCATTCCCCTGTGGTGAGTGCTATCTTTAATATCTTCTATCCCAGTGTACTGGGTGATAGCCTGCAGAGCCCGGTCGCAATACTCTTCTGCAGATTCACTCTCCTTTTGCTTTATGGTGAAAATTTTGTTCCAGTTAATTACTACCGGAAAATATATACCCAATTGAGTTACAATGCAGGAAATGTTACCTTGGTTTACTTGGTCCGTTAAGGGAACGTCAACATCCAATACACAATCCGTGATAAAATTTGTCACGTCGGTATTGCGTGGTAGACAGGCCCTTAACACCACACGCCACTCTTTATTAGTTGGCTCATGAGAACTACCCAAATTCCTCAAAAAATCTCTGAAATTTGGCTAGTTCCTTTTTAGGATCGGAGAAATCATTTATGATGGAATTTAGTCCTGCTCTTGTCCAAGGACAATGCATTACCACTTCCCTCATGGGCACTACACCGTTCGCATCTGCATTCCCATTCGGAACAGTTATTGTCTGAATGGGATGCAGACCGGTAGCGCTGCTACCTTTGACTTTGTTACCTGGCTGGGGGTTTAATCTGTTGCTGCTACGTATGGTATTAACAACTTCCTCTACGGGTGCAGAGGGTGTTAGCACTTCCCTTGCTGTTACCGATGGAGAGGGCGGCACCACTCGTGATTGTTGTGTTGCAGCATCTATCATCTGTACAGCTTGGGAAATGGCAGACATTACAATAGGCTCATCATCCACATCATGAACATTTTCTTTAGAGTTGCTTAAGAGAGGGTACAAATTGCTTGTTACATTTTTATGGGTATTTTTGATAACTGCACTTGCACCTCCATCCACATAAGGTGGGGGTGGTGCGCGTGAACTGCTGGCAATACCTTCCACAATGCTACCTTGCTGCACGTGCGCGCCATTTTGCGGCTCGCCCACATTGCAATTCAGCGTCGCGGATGTATTCTCTGGAAATGCGCTCGCAATGCTAGTTTGCGTTGCTTGCGCATTTTTAAGCCACGCATCCCCTTCATGCAGCCACAACTTTAAACATTCATAATTTTTGACCTTTTTCTCTCGGGAACGCATCAGACTGATGTGATCCTGGACATTATCTAATACATCTTTATCAAAACTTCCAACTCTGGGAAACGATCTAACACTCTTCATCGTCATTTTAAACCATACATCACAATACCTTATTGCATAAGTACCATACTTAGTATGCATAATACGACGGGCCGATCCAAACGGCACTTCCATTAGCAGCACATCATTGTCTAACATCTCTATTGTTTGCATGGCTCCCATTCTGAGACAACTCCTATGTTTTTCAATAAAGATTTAAACTGGTGAAAGACAGTCAAGATACTTTCACTTACCTGTGGACGATTTAACGGCAGCGCCCACACACCTGTGAAGATTTGAAGAAGGCTACTCCACCCACCCGGATAAGATGTAAGAAGGCAACTTCCACACCTATGGAAGTTTAAGTCGGCTACTTCCACGCACCTTTCTACAACAAAGACAACATGTACACCTGCTACTGTGTATAGAACGGTAAGCTGCTTACCAACCGGCTAGCACTTAGCCCTTAAAGGTCATACGATACCTCTAACTTTAGGGAACAAGTTACCCCTACCAACAAATACTCACTGTTACACACTTTTTTTCCCGCGCAGAAAAATACACGTTGACCCAGATATTGACAACAATTGAAAAGAACGTAAACCTCAATGGCTTTGTTTAAACACGTGGCAGCACGACCGGAAGTACGTATACGCTATTGTGCGACCAGTCGCATACACAATAATGTGACTACCAGACAACCGTATGACAACTTTTAGCTGCGTACACAAAAGTGCGTCTTTACTGTGCGCAAAACTGCGACTCGGCCGCGTGTTCAATACTGCGACACTCCTTTAAATGTTAGGTTCTATCAACAAAGGAAAACAAACTTTTTCCTCTCTTGTCCCTGGATTCTAGTCAGCGTCCCTGGCTCACACAAAAATGGGTAGTGATCTCTCAGCACTGAGCAGTTGCAGGTAAACCCTGCATGTGGCCACTCCACCCTTTGGTGAGAAATCGATAACTGTAAGTGCAGTGTGAGTGGGTAAGTGACTTCACTATGAGCCCCCAACTAAGGATACTGCCTTTGAGCCTCTATATACCCCTGCCTATACCTTCTAATATCCTGCCTATAAACCTCTAAGGATGACGCGAACAGTAAATAAAGACTCCAGACCTAGAACCTGTGGTTCCAAAGCACAAAGTATTATTCAAGTAAAAGTACAGCAGTTACACGCTATGATCCTCATAAAATCTTAGCGGAAAGAGATTATACAGACCCAAGTACAATTATACATACGCAGCGCTCTCTGGTCCAGATGTTAGGCATCAGCAAGAAACCCCTCATCAATCAGCATTCAGCACAAAGACTAGGAACCCAGGGTCAGAGCACACATATTTATACCCCCCAGAAATAAACAACACAATAGAGAAGTTTGTTGCTAATACCATTGGTCCTAAAGGAGAGGGCATATGTTACATGACATTTAACAGGTTGGTTCAAATAGACACGATCCACCCTCTAACAACTGGTGGTCTCTGGTTTCCCGCCCCATGCAAATCCTAACAGTTGTTCATATAATGTACATTTTGTTGCTTGAAGTCTCTGCGGTCCATAAGTTGAGAATGCATGTGGCGATCTCTCCATCGATATTACCGGAATACTGTAAAATGAGTCCGCATAAGTACAATACCAAACATGGCTTACTTATCATGTATAAAAACTTAGTTACGAAATAATCTTTATTTCATAGTAATTATAGTAAATGTGCATACTTGAATCTTATACCTTAAAGCTTATGGAACCTTGTATGTGAATATGTAATGTGTGAGTATGTGGGGTTTGATGTAAAGATGCTAGTTAACTTGGGGCAGATGCGTGTGCATGAAGCTAATATTCAGCGTTTTCATACAGGATCTTATGCATTTGCTAATATGCGACTAGTTAACAGCACAATTGTGCGTATTAATGTGTGTATGAGAACACCTAGCAGTGTGGAATGCTGAGCATTATAGTTCCATGACTTGCTCATGCCCCAGCAGCCCCCACCCTTTTCAGGCTCCAAAATACTGGTCTTTGTTCTCCCAGGGCCTGTGTGGATGCAAATTTGCACAGCTACAAGACCCAAACCTCAGATAACACTCTTGGCTTTGAAGGTATTTTATTGTAGGAAGCCTGCTAATGTAAGGTGCTGCAAACGACCCTCTTGCTGTATTCGAGCAGGGCCACCTGGAGTGAGAGCAGACGTTATGTCCATGAAGCTTGTCTTCACAGGCTAGTTGTCACGTGGCCATTTGCTCTGTTTAGCTAATGCAATCCAATTTTGACATACTGTACAGCCATTTCTGAAATATATCCTTTAGGGGAATTATAATAATATACACTTTATCCAGAGCACCCAAACTAGGTAAAGTCATGAAATGGGCTTTTGATGAATCGCCGTAACTTATGGCGATGGTCACAGATGCAATCGCATGATGCTAATAGTAATATCGCCACATGTACTAAAGTGTGAGTTTATCTAAAATGGCGCTTAGGCGGCCATTCGCAAAATGGCGTCTTGCAATCTCATTTCCAAGATGGCTGTCGTTGGTCCAGTCACAAGATGGCGTCGCTGCAATCCAATTTTAAACTGATCTTGTCTCAGTCAATAATCCAGCTTCGACAGTACAGTTGTTCCTCTTCCCTTGCAGTGCCTACACTGAACGATACGTCGTTCAGTGTAGGCACCCTCCCTCATCCCTGAACATGGTCAATCTGTCGTTATCGGCAGATTGACCAGCATGTTCAGGTGATGATTGATGTCAGAATCAACCAGCAGGAGCGCGTATAGCTGGTCGTTTCCGACATTATAGTGCACGATTTGTGCACGATTAATGAGCGATTAAACGATAACAATGTTGTTATTGTTCAATCGCTCATTATTATCGCCTAGTGGATGTGCGCCTTAAGACTGTTTTCTAGCATTTGTGATGCATTTAGCATGTTGACAATTGATCACCTTTTCTAGATAGTAGAGGAGGCTGATGTTGCTACAGACAATATAGTCACAATAACTTGACAATTCTATACTTTTCAGTCTGGACAGAGTTTCCCCTGAAAATGCTATTTATCTTTGGTGTAAGATTGCACATTTGTGGTTCACCGACATCTCATCAACTGCAGAACAGTAATAAAATGAAATATAGTGCAATAAACCACAAAAGGGGTTAACACGTGAGCTGCAAACCCAGCAGTTTCTGATACACTAAATCCTCACCAAGAATGGAGAGAAACTAATAAATTAAAAAGAGTGTAATGGAGCTGGAATGCTTATGATAGGGAGCTGCTCGCTTGGGCATCCTGGGAACAGACTGCTCCAAGCTGCCTGTCAGGAAATGAGGCATGAAGACTTTCACTGATTTAGGTCTGGCTTGGTACTAAGCAGATCTCCTATGCAAATGAAGAATATAAACAGCCCTGGGCTTGTTGTTCTTGCAGACTCTCTGCTGAGAGATTTTGGCTGCGTGCACAGGCTGCTCTAACAGAGAATAAGAAATTCTGTCTTTATTATCCAATATCCTCTTAATACCCTGGCTGTCAGAAAACATCGGCCACAGTGTTAGCCACACCAACATCACAGGCTGAGGGGCCTTTATATAAATATTATCATTGCCACTGCCAGTGAGATTGAAAAACCCTTTATGTCAAGTAATGCTAAATGGAGCCTATAGGTTACCATGACTAATGCCAGTACCCATTGCAAATGCCAGTCCCTACCGTATCCTGGTGGCTTGCTTTGGTTTGCCTAATGCAGAAGATATATTTGATATAAATGCTGCAATTATCTAACCAATCGCATTATCTAACTATTAAAAATGGCAGCTCCCACAGTAGGTCCTGATACCTACTCATAGAAGAAATAGAATATGGAAATATGGAGCACTAGTTTGAATAGCAAGAAGTTACTCCAATGTTTCTTTTTAAAATAATTTAATATGTCTTAATAAGTCACAATAAAAAATAATATATACAGTCAGGTCCATAAATATTGGGACATTGACAGAATTTTCATATTTTGGCCTCTATTCACCACCACAATGGCTTTGAAATGAAACAAACAAGATGTGATTTAACTGCAGACTTTCAGATTTAATTTGAGGGTAATTACATCCAAATCAGGTGAACGGTGTAGGAATTACAACGGTTTCTATATGTGCCTCCCACTTTTTAAGGGGCCAAAAGTAATGGGACAAACTAAACAATCCTAAATCTAACTTTCACTTTTTAATACTTTGTTGCAAATCCTTTGCAGGCAATTACAGCCTGAAGTCTGGAACGCATAGACCTCACCAGACGCTGGGTTTCATCCCTGGTGATGCTCTGCCAGGCCTCTACTGCAAATGTCTTCAGTTCCTGCTTGTTCTTGGGGCATTTTCCCTTCAGTTTTGTCTTCATCGAGTGAAATGCATGCTCAATCAGATTCAGGTCAGGGGATTGACTTGGCCATTGCATAACATTACACTTTTTAGCCTTAAAAAACTCTTTGGTTGCTTTTGCAGTATGCTTTGGGTCATTGTCCATCTGCACTGTGAAGCGCCGTCCAATGAGTTCTGAAGCATTTGACTGAATATGAGCATATAATATTGCCCGAAACACTTCAGAATTAATTCTGCTGCTTTTGTCAGCAGTCACATCATCAATAAATACAAGGGAACCAGTTCCATTGGCAGCCATACATGCCCACGCCACAACACTACTACCACCATGCTTCACTGATGAGATGGTATGTTTTGAATCATGAGCAGTTCCTTTCCTTCTCTTCTCTTCCCATCACTCTGGTACAAGTTGATATTTGTCTCATCTGTCCATAGGATGTTGTTCCAGAACTGTAATGGCTTTTTTAGATGTTGTTTGGCAAACTCTAATCTGGTCTTCCTGTTTTTGTGGCTCACCAATGGTTTGCATCTTGTGGTGAACCCTCTATATTCACTCTTGTGAAGTCTTCTCTTGATTGTTGACTTTGACACATATACATCTACCTCCTGGAGAGTGTTCTTGATTTGGCCAACTGTTGTGAAGGGGTTTTTCTTCACCAGGGAAATAATTCTTCTGTCATCCACCACAGTTGTTTTCCGTTGTCTTCCGGGTCTTTTGGTGTTGCTGAGCTCTCCGGTGCGTTCTTTCTTTTTAAGAATGTTCCAAACAGTTCATTTGGCCACACCTAATGTATTTGCTATCTCTCTGATGGGTTTGTTTTGATTTTTTCAGCCTAATGATGGCTTGCTTCACTGATGGTGACAGCTCTTTGGATTCATATTGAGAGTTGACAGCAACTGGTTCCAAATGCAAATGTCACACCTAGAATCAACTCCAGACCTTTTACCTGCTTAATTGATAATGAAATAACGAGGGAATAGCCCACACCTGTCCATGAAATAGCTTTTGAGTTGATAGTCCCATTACTTTTGGCCCCTTAAAAAGTGGGTGGCACATATTGAAACTGTTGTAATTCCTACACCGTTCACCCGATTTGGATGTAATTACCCTCAAATTAAATCTTAAAGTCTGCAGTTAAAGCACATCTTGTTTGTTTCATTTCAAAACCATTGTGGTGGTGAATAGAGGCCAAAATATGAAAATTATGTCAATGTCCCAATATTTATGGACCTGACTGTAGAAAATAGAAATAATGTAAAAATACAAGCAACAATTGTCAGACACCAAGACTATATACATTATAGTTTATTGCTCAGTCTATTAAGACTGCATGCGCAGAAGGCCGCCGGCCGTGGAGGGAGATGGGAGAGTTCCAATAGTATCCCTTTCAGGGGGAGAGTCTCGGAATGGAGACCATAGGCTTCTATTGGGTAACAGGGCCGGATTAATGGGGGGGCGACAGGGGCGATCGTCCCTGGGCCCCCACACGTTAAGGGCCCCCACACCCATCGGGGTTAAAGTGGACCGGAGGAGGCGGAACCAATTCCGCCTCCTCCGGCCAACCTAACCCTGGCGCCGCAGGGAGGCTCCTTTTACCAGGCGCCCGCTGTTTACAGTGGGCGCCCGGCTCCCTCCCCGCAGCGGCAGCCGGAGTCGGAGGCTTGAGCTCACATGAGCTCCAGCTTACGGCTCATGCAGAGCACTATGGCAGAGACGTCATGACGTCTCTGCCATAGTGTGGAGGAGCAGCCGAGCGGACTGCAGCGGGCGCGGGGCTAAGGTTCAGGTAAGTATGAGCTTTATTTTATTTTTTTAGTGCAAGCGGCCTACTGGGGGCATTACTGGCGGGGGGGCATTACTAAAGGGGACATTACTCGGGGGGGAGCATTATACCTGGGGCATTACTCGGGGAGGGGGGAGGCATTACTACTGGGGGCATTACTGACGGGGGCATTATTCAGGGGGGAGCATTACTACTGGGGCATTACTCGGGGAGGGGGGAGGCATTACTACTGGGGGCATTATTCAGGGGGGAGCATTACTACTGGGGCATTACTCGGGGAGGGGGGAGGCATTACTACTGGGGGCATTATTCAGGGGGGGCATTACTACTGGGGTATTACTCGGGGAGGGGGGAGGCATTACTACTGGGTGCATTATTCAGGGGGGAGCATTACTACTGGGGCATTACTCGGGGAGGGGGGAGGCATTACTACTGGGGGCATTACTACTGGAGGCATTACTGGGGGGGAATTACTACTGGGAACATTACTCGGGGGGGAACCATTACTGCTGGGGGCATTAATCAGGAGGCATCTCTATTGGGGGCTCTACTAGAGAGGGAGCATTAGTATTGGGGCACTAATAGAGGGGCATTACTACTGGGGGCATTTCTACAGAGGGCTCTACTAAAGGGGGAATGACTACTGGGGGCATTACTATTGGGGGCACAACTACATGGGTATTTCTACAGGGGGATTTATACAGGGGGTATTACTACTAGGGCATTACTATTGGGCACACGCCCAATTACTATAGGGGGGCATTTCTATTTGGGGCACAACTACAGGGGTATTACTACTGGGGGCATTTATACAGAGGGCATTACTACAGGGGGCACTACTAATGGGAGTATTGCATAGGGGGCACTGCATAAGGGGCACTACTACTGGGTGCACTGCTTACGGGGAACTACCACTGTGGGCACTGACACTACTGGGGGCTCTGCATAAGGTCCCCATTGCGCATACCCCCAGTTTGTCACATTTAATAGGGGCCCCCCCATGTTTGTTGTCCAGGGGCCCCCACAGACCTTAATCCAGCCCTGTTGGGTAACACCACCTGAAGATGGCTTACCCACTGGGACGAAGCACTGAAATGCATCGCATTCCAGTGCCTTGTGCATATGGAGTATGCGGTAAAGCCCCCGAAAACTGAATTTTTGGGGGTTTTACTGCATTTCCCCCTTTAGTACATCCCGCCCATAATGTTACCAGTGTACAAAGACTCTTTGGGAAAAAATGTACATATCGCTATGTAGTTAGACTAGATTTTATCCAGGCTTGCCAACCCTCTCGATTTGGGGGGGGAGCCTCCCGAATATTGGCTGCCCGGGAAGGCAGACAAGCCTCCTGGCGGTTGCCGACCCGTCCAGCCACCTCCACAGTAATGATAGAATGGTCGCGGCGGCTATTTTTCCGGCTTTTTGTACAGTGCTGACACCAGGTGCGTGACTTTGGAGAGGTAAGTTTTAAATAATATGGGTGCAGGGTGTGCGGTGCGGGCCCCCCCTGGATCCAGGGGCCCATGTGCACCGCACACCCTGCTGCACCCATTATAGATACACCCCTGCTCTGAGCACAGACATAAATACAATGTCAGCTATGTGAAAATCCTTGGCACACATCAATATAGTAATACAGAGGGAAAAAATGTATGGATAAATGGTGAATAATGACTGTCCAAAGCATAAACAAGAAAACACACACACAAAAAAAACCTATGTTGGTTCACAAAAATACTAATAAAAAATCCAGGTCTACGGCTTCATTAATGCCATCAGGATATAGAATTTTCAAGGAAAGTGTCCTTAGGCCTCTCTAGCACAGAGTCTACAATAACTGTCGCCATCTCTCTGTGTGCATAGAACCTGTTCAACCACGGTTACCCTGAGCAACTCGGTATTAGCAAAGTGAACTTCACAAAATAGTGAGAGACACTGTGATTGGGCATACGTTTGGTGATGTTTTGGTGGTGTTTGAGAAATCCCAATTTGAATTTTCAGATTGTCCAACCAACATAGGACGAGATTCAAAGCTTGGAGAACGATAAAGTGAAAAGACATAAGTACCAACCAATCAGCTTCTAACTGTAATTTTACAGGTTGTGTTTGAAAAATGAAAGCTAGAAGATGATTGGTTGGTACTTTAGGGGAGATTTATTAAAGCTTGGAGAGAGATAAACTGTAGAGAGATAACGTACCAACCATTCACCATTGTGGATGATTTTTCAGTGAATTTTCAAATGTCTCTACAGTTATGTTCCAATCTATGTAATCGTCCCCTAGGTATATTTTGGTGGTTTCTATTAATAATAATAATAATAATAATAATAATGATAGTTTTTGTAAGCTTGCAAGCAGGGTCCTCTTACCTCTATGTCTGTCAGTTATTACCCTGTTTTGTTCTATCAATGTTTCCAATTGTAAAGCGCAACGGAATATGCTGCGCTATATAAGAAACTGTTAATAAATAAATAAATAATAATGATATTTATATAGTGCTTTTCTCCTAAAAGGACTCAAAGTGCTTTACATTTGCCTTTACAGCACAAAATACAAAGCAAGCTTAACAATGGACATAAGTGAAATGCTTGGGTGAATAGGTGAGTCTTGAGTCTATTTTTGACGGACTCTAGAGTGGAGGCCTCTTGAATTGTGCGGTGAAGTGAGTTCCATAGAGTCGGAGCCACAAAGCTGAAAGCTCAACCCCCAGACAAATTCCGGGAGATTCTAGGTAATTTAAGGTGTATTGTATTGTAATTTAAGTCAGGGCCGGCTCCAGGGTTCAGAGCACCCTGTGCCGGCCCTTGAGAAGGCGTCCTATCATCGCGCGCGGTGAAGCCCCGCACGCCCAAATTTGAGGCGTGGCCTACTTACCATAGGCCACTCCCCTGTGTGACGTTATTTGGAGGCATGCTCACATGGCACGCCTCCAAAAAACGTCAGGCTGGGGGTAAAGCCCAGCACTCCGTCACTGGCTGGGCTTCCCCCAGCCCTCTCCCGTCAGTGAATGGTTGCTGCGCGTCCATTCACACTCCGGGGGTCCCCAACCTCCCGATTTGACCACCCGTGGACCACTTCGGGATGATGGGGTGGGGTGCCGCCCCTCTATGGGTGGCGCCCCTGTGCAACCGCACTGGTCGAACACCCCTAGAGCCGGCCCTGATTTAAGTAATTGTTGCAATCTACATCCTTTTGATAAGTTGATGTGATGGTCTTATTATCTCTTATTTTGAGTGTTATGTGCACAAAATTAATTTTCGTTTGGTGAAGGGTGCGCATGTAATTGAGATAAAATTAATTGTGATTAACGTAATCAACAAAATGAAAAACAGAAGATAGATCCCCTATTCAAATAAAAATTAACCCATGTGCTTCTGCAGCAAGTTCAGCCCTACCCACAGAATTGATTTCTACATCAAACTGTCCGAAGGACTCTGCAATAACATTGGAACTTCCAAGTAAAATTGCATACACAAACAACGATTTAGTTAATGAACGATTTTAGTAAACTATTTTCTCCCTTGAAAAAATTAACTAAAATCGTTTACTAAAGTTGTTCCTTTACTATGTTCATTTAAATGTAATGAACGATTTTTTAGAACTACAAACGATTTTTGCATATTCCCTTACTGAAAATCGTTGAGTTGACAAGTCTGACTGAACTACAAACTACAAACGTGAACGCACATGAACGAAAATCGTTCATAGTTTGACTCAGAAAGTGAACGATTTTTACAAATGATTATCGTTAAACGATATCGTTTAACGATAATCGTTCAAAAAATCGTTGTGTGTGTATGCACCTGTTTTCAATATATCTATAGCAGTCAGCTGCTCCCCACCTTGCACTGTGGAACGTTTACATCATTGTGGGCATTTATTTCCTTGGAGGGATGGATATCTCTGATATACAGCAGCCATACTTGCCAAAACTCCCTGATTGTCAAGTAGACTCCCTGAAATAGTAGTAATCTCCCTGACTCCCTGAAGAGTCTAGCAATCTCCCTGACTGAAGCTGTTATATATATAAAAAAACAGATATATATACATTCAAATGGGATCATTAGTATCATTCCCTGCATTGGACATAAGGCACAATGGGCCTGATTCAGAGCCACTCGTAAGCGGCCACTCATTCGTTCCGAGCGATGTTTGCCCAACTGCGCATGCGTACGGATCGTTATACGCATGCGCGAACCAGTCAGTGCGGTCGAAATTCATGTGCTCGCAAAATAGCGAATGCCTGATAATTTGAGTGACAGAAAGAGGTGTATGTGGGTGGTAACAGGGGAAGGTGCTTGAAAACGGGGAGTGGAGATCCGATCGCAGGCGTGCTTAAAGGTCAAAATGGGCGTTTTATGGGTGTGCATAATTAAAACAGCAGCGTCATTGAGCACGTCACTGGGTTATTTTATAGCCAGAACTGCTAGCAAAATTGTGGTAGCAAAAACCAACCACAAGAATAGCGAGCAGCTCATACCCTGGTCGATGTACTCGATTAATCTAATAAATAGCGGACATGACGTAGGATGCGAGCGGCCAGGGGGCGTAGTTTCCCAAAAAATGACCGCAAATTTTGTTCGCTCGTTCAGACCTAGAGGCATGGACAGACCACAAAGAGCGAACGGTTCATTTGAATAGCCACCCCTTTTTTTTGAACGTCCGTCCGCAAATTGCGCCCGGCTCTGAATCAGGCCCAATGATCCCTATGGCTACATGCATTTTCTGAAAAGTATCAGTGTGTTTTCATCAACAAGTAGATCTTACTAACGGCTTTGAGGCAACAAGTAGATCTTACTAATTGCATTTACGTTTGGATAAAAATCAATATTATGATACGCGTCTCAGATGTAGTAGTCCATGCTCTCTTTACCGCTACGCTCGTAGGTGCTGCTTTAACAATCTCCCTGAAATGCATTTTCAAAAGTAGGCAAGTAAGATATACAGTACAGTAGTCTGCATTTGGTGGGAATAATGAAATCATGTAGAAACTAGAGATGAGTGGGTTCGGATCTAATAGATCCAAACCCACCTGAACTAAGGGGATTCGAGTCGGATCCAAGCCGGCTCGGATGTTCCTGCCTTACTCGGATCTCTGACATCGAGGCAAAACCATAGAGACGAAATCTCGCGGCTCGCAAGCTTTCGTCTCTATATATAAGGGACGCAGTGGGCGCCATTTCACTCCGGCTGTGGAGACTGAACAGGGAGAGTGGGTAGTGTAGGGCTGGGGAGAGGTGCTGTGCTGTCCTGTCTGCTGTGTCCATTCTGGGCTGGTGCTGATCCATTCTGGGCTGGTGCTGTGCTGTCTGCTGCATCCATCTGGGCTGGTGTTGATCCAGCTGGTGCTGGTGCTGTGCTGTCTGCTGTGTCCTGAGCTGGTGCTAATTCATCTGGGCTGGTGCTGTGCTGTCTGGGCTGGTGCTGTGCTGTGCTGCGTCCATCTGGGCCCAAGTTCTGTCAATTTATTTTCTGTGTGTGTGTGCATGTTAGGCTTAGCCGCACAATATACAGCAAGTTGCAACCTAGTGCTGCCCGACTCCAGTTATCATCAATCGGCGCTCCGGGCCCAAGTTCTGGCCCTGAAAAAAAATTAAAAAAACTTTTGTTTGTTTGTCTAAAAATTGACTGTGCGTGTTAGGCTTAGCAGCACAAGATCTAGCAAGTCAGCAACGTAACCTAGTGCTGCCTGACTCCAGTCGTCATCAATCTGTGCTCTGGGCCCAATTTCTGGACCCGAAAAAAACACACAAAAAAAATTGTGTCTTTTGTCTATTTATTTTCTGTGTGTGTACGTGTTAGGCTTAGCCGCACAAGATACAGCAACGCAACCTAGTGCTGCCCGACTCCAGTCATCACCAAAATGTGCTTTGGGCCCAAGTTCTGGAGTTCTGTGTGCGCACAACTGCACGTGTTTGAATTTTGTAACCGCACCTTGGCTACACTATTGGTGGTTGTGGCACTGCTTCAAGACCACAGAAAATATGGAGGGCTGTCACATGACAGGAGAGCAAGGCCAAGAGCCACATGTTGTAGCTGCCGCCAGCAGTCATCATGATAATACAAGGCCGTCAACTTCCTTGTCCTCTATGAAGGCCCATGCCTTCAATCCTCAAGAGTATCCCAACCATCATCTTTGCACAGTCCTCAACTCTATTAATAATTATATCAATTAGTTTTGAGCCAGCAAGCTGGATGCAATCTTTTGGCCCTTTAACTAGATGAAAAAAATCAATATTGTGAGCTGTGAGGTAACCAAAATTGACTGGAAACGAGTGGAAATAAATGTTAATGAGGTTATTAATACTGTAGGAACAAAAAAAGACACGTTTTATGTGACTTTAGCAGTTTTTTTTATTTTTTAAGAAAAAATCCAGATCCAAAACCAAAACACGAAAACAAAACACCGAGGTGAGGTTTTGGCAAAACCAATCCAGATAAAAACCCAGGGGAGATCCAGATCCAAAACCAAAACACGGGGGTCGGCGCACATTTCCGTATGAATTTCGGAGGAATTGACTTTAATAAATAGTCCCCTAAAAGCAGAGTATATTGCTAGAACTGCTCAGTGGCACTGCCATCCTGTCTGCAACCTGTCTCTCATGTTGGCACCCAAGGTCAAAGGGAATAGAACAAGCTATGATTTAACTCGGAATATTTCACCTAACCAAGTGATTTCTTTCAAGTTTAATCATCCTACATGCATTGAATAATGAACAAATAGCTTTTCTATGTGACATGCATTGTAAGCTTGGTGTCTCAGATAATCGTTTTGCATATTTCACATTTGAGGCCAATTCATTCATTAAAATAGTTACATTGTAAATTTGAAATAAGAGCTTTTATTATAAGACACGGAGCCTGACCCTGAGTCGCACGCAGTGGCGTATCTAGGGGGGTTGAACAAGGCTTGTGCCCTGGGCTCCATGGGACCGGCAGCGCGGGGGGGGGGGGCACAGCCAGCCACGGTCCAGGACACTGGTCATTGTAGTGCGGATCACACTACACAATAACAAACACGCTGGCGCCGGGTAGTACACTCAAACTACCCGGCGGCAGTGTGTTTGTTTTGGCAGCAAGGCAGCCAATGAGAGTCAGACAGACTCTCATTGGTTGCTGCGCTCACTGCCGGAGTCGGACTGGTCAGGGCCGCAACTAGGGGGGGGCTGGAGGTGCACGTGCAGAGAGGCTCCAAGCCGGACGTCCGCTGGTAATATTTATTACCAGCGGGCGCCCGGCTCCTTCTCTGCAGCGACGCGTTGTAGCCGGAGCCGGAGGCTGGAGTTCTCTCCCGAACTCCAGCTTCCGGCTCTCCCCACGGGCACTATGGGGGAGACGTCATGACATCTCCCCCATAGTTCCAAGGAGCAGCCGGCGGACCGGACGCGACGCTGGATGCAGGAGCGGGGTTCAAGGTAAGTATTTTTTTTTTTAATAAGCTGCACTACAGGGGCATTATTATGGGGGCAGGGGCATTACCACAGGGGCATTACTATGGGGGCATAGGCAATAAGGGGCATTACTAATGGGGCATGAGCACTACAGAGGCATTACTATGAGAGCATGGGCACTACAGGGGCATTACTATGAAAGCATGGGCACTACAGGGGCATTAATATGGGAGCATGGGCACTACAGGGGCATTACTGTATGGTGGGCACTACAGGGGCATTACTATGGGGGTATTAACATATGGGCATTACTATGGGGGCATTACAATATGGGCACTACTGCAGGGGGAATTACATGGGGGGCGCCAAATTACTGTCTTGCCCCTGGTGACAAAAATCCTAGTTTCGGCCCTGGGCTGGAGCTCATTCATGAGCTCCACCTTCCAGCTCCCGTAGTGGCTGATGGGAGAGACGTCATGACGTCTCTCCCATAGTACAGCGCGGGCCGGCCAGGGAGAACGAAGGAGCGGACGGTGCGGGCACAGAAGCAGGGATTCAGGGTATTTTTGGTATCTTTGTCCTTATATATGTAAGAGGCTCTACTGGGGGCACTGCATGGGGGGACTACTTCTGGTTGCACTATATAAGGGGCACTACTGAGGGCACTGCATGGGGGGACCGCTACTGGGGGCACTGCATAGGGGGGACTACTACTGGGGGCACTATATAAGGGTCACTGCATAGGGGGGACAACTACTGGGGGCACTGCATAGGGGGGGACTACTACTGGGGGCACTATATAATAGGCACTACTGGGGGCACTACTAGATATAAAAGGGGCACGACTGGGGGCACTGGAAATGGAGGACTACTACTGGGGGCACAATATAAGGGGCACTACTGGGAGCACTGCATGGGTGGACTACTACCGGGGGCACTGCATAGGGGGGACTACTACTGGGGCACTGTATAAGGCTCACTGCATAGGGGGGACCACTACAGGGGGCCCTGTGTACAAGGGGCACTACTGGGAGTACTGCATAAGGGGGACCACTGTGCAGTGCCCCAAGTAGTGGTCCCACCTATGCAGTGCCCCGTTGGGAGCACTGTATAAGGGGCACTACTGGGAGCACTGCATAGGCGGGACTACTACTAGGGCAATTTATTAGGGCCACTGCAAAAGGGGGACCACTTCTGGGGGCACTGTATAAGGAGCACTCCTGGAAGCACCACTACTGGGAGTACTGCATAGGGGGGACTACTACTGGGGCACTGTATAAGGGGCACTGCATAGGGGGGACCACTACTGGTGGCGCTGTATAAGGAGCACTACTGGGAGCCCTACATGGGGGGACCACTACTGGGACCACTGCATAGGGAGAACTACTACTGGTGGCACTGTATAAAGGGCTCTGCATAGAGGGGACCACTACTGGGAGCACTGTATAAGGGGCACTACTGGGAGCACTGCATAAGGGGTCCACTACTTGGGACACTGTATAACTGCTGTGGGTTGACCACTATGGGGGCACTGCATAGGGGGGACCACTACTGGGGGCACTGTAGAAGGGGCGCTCCTGGGAGGACTGCATAGGGGGGACCACTACTGGGGGCACTGCATAGGGGGGACCACTACTGGGGGCACTGTAGAAGGGGCACTACTGGGAGCAGTGCTTAGGGGGACCACTTCTGGGGGCACTGCATAGGGGGACCACTACTAGTGGCACTGTATAAGAGGTACTACTGGCGGCACTGTATAAGGGGCACTGTATAAGTGGCACTACTGGGGGCACTGCATAAGGGTGCACTACTGGGGGCACTCTATAAGGGGCACTACTGGGGGCACTGTATAGGGGCACTGCTACTGGTGACATTGCATAAGGGGCACTACTACAGTGGGCATTGCAAGAGGGGCATTACTACTTGGGGCATTAAGGTGCACATGGAATGGAAAAGAATGTTCCCAGAGTGACGAGAAACATGTTACCACGCCCCTATTTTCCAGTGACCACGCCCCTTGTGCCATGTGACCATACCCACCTTTTTGTGCACCTACTTGGAGGGGAGGGCTCAGTTTTTTCAAATACCCTAGTTACGCCACTGGTCGCACGCTAACCGTACGCTATGCCGATGCTCACATAGTTGCCCGTTGCTATACTGTAAGTACTGCGCATGCATCTGTGTCCCTATTGTTACCGCACAGAGATGCAGAATGAATTTGGGTGCAGGAAGTGTGGATTTTAGTGGCCATAGCTGGGAGGTAACAGGTAGGGTGGTTAGGCATAAGTGGGCATGTTGCAGGCGTAACGATGACAGCGGCTGCGTACAAGGACGCAAAGCCATTCACACAGGAGTCCATGTTGAGATGGAGAAACTGCACCTGCCATACAGTAGGGCTGGTGCAAGTTTAGATGGTGCTAAAGACGCACCAAGGCGGATTACCACAGGCACAAGGCATTGCACGTGGGTATCTCAGTTTAATAAAAATCGGCTGTGGCATTAGTAGAAGACACAGATGCGGCTGTAACAACAGACATGGCCACATCTCTGTGTGACTCAGAATCAGGCCCAATTTCTGTGTTGCAATGCTGTTATACATTAGGTAGTTGCAATGCTGTTAGACATTAGGTAGGTGCTATGCTGTTATACATTAGGTAGTTGCAATGCTGTTAGACATTAGGTATTTGCTATGCTTTTAGACATTAGGTAGATGCAATGCTGTTAGAAATTAGGTAGATGTAATGGTTTTAGACATTAGGTAGTAGCAATGCTGTTAGACATTAGGTAGATGCAATGCTGTTAGAAATTAGGTAGATGTAATGCTGTTAGACATTAGGTAGTAGCAATGCTGTTAGACATTAGGTAGTTGCAATGCTGTTAGACATTAGGTAGTTGCAATGCTGTTTGATATTAGGTAGATGCAATGCTTTTAGAAATTAAGTAGTTGCAATGCTGTTAGACATTAGGTAGTTTCAATGCTGTTAGACAGTGGGTAGGTGCAATGCTGTTAGACATTAGGTAGTGGCAATGCTGTTTGACATTAGGTAGTGACAATGCTGTTTGACATTAGGTAGGTGCAATGTTGTTAGACATTAGGTAGATGCAATGATGTTAGACATTAGGGGGCCTATTCATCATTACTAAAAATTATCTGGAGGTAATTAGGTTTAGAACTCGCATGGAGTTCTACCGAATTACAGAAGGAATTCATCATTCCTCCTCTCCATAAGTACCTATTCTGAAAAAGCTGTCATTATTGCGATGACAGCTTTTCGGGAAATAGATACTTTTCTCTGCCTAGTCCTACCTTACCGCAGCTGTAATCAGTGCTGCACATGCACCGTTAAATCCGTAAAAGCAGCGCACGCGCAGCACTGCCTACAGCTGCGGTAATTCTGTGTCCCCCCCTAACCCCACCTCCTCCCCTCCGCTCACCTCCCTGTTCCCCACTTACCTGGCAGGTGCATCCACCTCTGGATCCGTCTGCTGTTCTGACACTGTGTTCTCCGGGCAGAACACAGTAAAGTTTAGAAAGAAAATTTTTTTTTTTTTACAATTGATGGATGCAACAGTATATAAATACAGTTGGTTGTATGAATGGCATCCATGATTAAATTCTTACTGGGTAAATGAAGCCTATTTGGTTTGGAATTAGCCACTGCCTACATGGGTAACATCATGTTGTGCTACAGGGGGAAAATTAGATGGTAGGGATGGAAGAAGCCTGGTAACCGGAGATCCTGACACTTATGGCATTAATTAGAGTTAGCAGCAAATCCAACTAAAGGCTGCACATATACACATGGACAAATAATGTTGTGAGGCAAGAGGTATTTTTATTTTGATTGTTTTTATTTTATTTTTTGCATTGAGGAAATATAATGTGTAATTGGTACTACTGGGTAGCTTTATCTTTACTGTTGAACTGCGATGTGCTTCCCTCCCAGTTCAAAATCTGTTCCCACATTTAGGGGCCTATTCATCATCACTTATTTTTCACAAAAGCATGTGAAAATTTACATTTGCACATACTTTTGTAAAAAATAAGTGTCAGGGCCATTCATCAAGTTCCGAAAAAGCATTTTTTAGAGAACTCGAGGGTGTTACTGAACGCCCCTTTCAGATGGCGTTCAGCCCCCGGTAAAATTCACAGGCTGCTGTTTAGACGGCAGGCTGTGAAGATTTACAAGGCAGCCACAGCAGAGAGATCTATTTACAAGGCAGCCACAGCAGAGGGATCTGTTTACAAGGCAGCCACAGCAGAGGGATCTATTTACAAGGCAGCCACAGCAGAGGGATCTGTTTACAAGGCAGCCATAGCAGAGGGATCTATTTACAAGGCAGCCATAGCAGAGGGATCTATTTACAAGACAGCCATAGCAGAGGGATCTATTTACAAGACAGCCATAGCAGAGGGATCTATTTACAAGGCAGCCACAGCAGAGAGATCTATTTACAAGGCAGCCACAGCAGAGGGATCTATTTACAAGGCAGCCACAGCAGAGGGATCTATTTACAAGGCAGCCACAGCAGAGGGATCTATTTACAAGGCAGCCACAGCTGAGAGCTCCGGGGCACTGCAGACATGTGACCCAGACTCACCGAGAGAAGACAAGTGAGCCCGGGTGGAGAGAAGATGTGGCGGGGAAACCGCCGAGGATCGGACACCCGCGGGGGGTTATTGGACACCTGCAGGGAAGGGGGGCGATGGTGGTGATCGGACACCCATGGGGGGAGGAAGGGGGCGCAACGGACATCTGCAGGGGGGGGCTCGGACACCCACGGGGGTGAGAGGGGGCTGCATCGGACACCCGTGGAGGGCTTGGACACCCGTGGGGGGGGGGCACATCAGACACCTGCAGGGGGCAGGGGTTGTTAGCCAGCGGGGAATAGAGAGTGCAGGGGGGGGGGAGAGACACGCAGCAGTGAGGAAATCCTTCTGGATACCTCAGCTGCAGGGGAAAAGTATCACTTTTCCGAAAAGCTGACTCAGCAAAATGAGCAGTTTTTTGGAAGTGACACTTTTGTGAGGGAGGCATGCTGAATGCCTCCAAAACATCTTTTAAACTCGAGGCGAGTTTAAAACATAATTATCACTAATGATAATTATGACATGATGAATAAACCCCTAAGAGTGTTGGCCATGCAAAATAGGGGAGTTTGAGGGGATTCCTCCATTGCTATAGCTGGCCTGGTGTCCCCCACACAAACCCGAGCCCTGGTAGTCAGCACCTCCCCCCCTGTGGCATTTGTCTAGGATCCCTCCTTCATCACATTATTTTATTGTAAATACAATAGGAGGACGCTTGCTGGCATGTAAGGCAGTCCCCAAGAAAAAGATTGATATCTCACTCAATTTTACACCTAAATTTGCTGTAGCCCTGTGTATTTATCTTATATACAAAGGATGACAAAAACAGCAATGGAGCTAACCAGAAGTAATTCCCCTCTCCCCATTGTCTGTCCCATGATATTACAAACCACCAGGGAAATTACCTGAGAGAGCGAAACCACCAATTCCTGCCCAGCAACTGAACAGTAAACTAACGACTGAAGTAAATCTGTAAGAAAAAGAACAGCGGTCAATGTACAAATCTGTACTCTAAGACAAAGTATAAAGCCTTTCTATTCAGAAGCGCACTGCCACAGGAACAAAAAGGGCTTCCACAAAGCACATAAATAATTGAATCACCAAATTAAAAGTATCACTCACTTTTACAGCACATCTAGCTGCTTACCAGCACATTAATACAAACAATAAGACCGGCTACAGAGCATAATCTTTGCTGTGTGTTTTCAATGATTTCTGGCACCTTGCAAGCCAAATACAGGTGCCACATGAATACCACTCTGCTCATGAATACAGAGACCAGATTTGTACACTATCAGTCGAAAGTTTATAGAACATTTTTACAGTTTCAGTTGAAATTTGCATAGTTTAATTTCTCAATGTACTGAAAGTGAAGCATAGAACAAATAAACAATTTGGGGGAGATGTATCAAGCCTTGGAGAGAGAAAAAGTGGAGAATTTGCCCAAAGCAACCAATGAGCTTCTAACCATCATTTATCTAGCACGTCCTTGAAATGACAGGAGGTGATTGTTTGCTTTGGGCAACTTCTCCGCTATCTCTCTATCCAAGGCTTGATACATCTCCCCCTTTGAGTTAAAAAAATAAGTCATAGAATCATTTTGTTTAACAAAATTGAGTCAATTTGTTTTATTCATCAAAGTAACCACCTTTTACAGATCTAACTGCTCAGCTCATTCGTGGCATTCTGTTTACAATGGAAGTGAAATATTGTTTGGGAAGTTCTTACCAACACTGTTGCAGAAGTTCCCACCCTTCTGTCCAGTTCATCCCAAACCAGCTCAATGAGTTTGAAGTCTGGAGCCTGTGCTGACCATTCCACGATGTGAAGCCTGGAGGTATATTTTGTGTCATTATCTTGCAGTAGGATGAACCCTTGACCCTTTTGGTTCATGGCGCCAGTCACTCTGTGCAAGACACTGATGCAGGAACCAGCAAAAGAACCTCAGACCAGATACTTCTTCTCACATGTTTAACAGTTGGTGTTAGAGGAGTTCCCTGAAATTTAAATTGACAATGACTTTTCATAGCAAACCATGCAGTGTTTTGTTATTAGAAGCATTACCCTTTTAGATGATGGGAAGTGATGGTTTTTACAAGCCACCACTTAGCACATAAACATCACACTCTGAGGAACCATCCTATCGCCTACTTCAGTATACTGAAACCCTGCATGATCAACAAAAGATTAAAAAATTTTGATTCATCTGTCCATAAGACTTCCTATCAGTCTTCAGTAGACCACTGGTGGTGCTTCATGGCCCTGGCAACAGGGTAATAGGGAGGGGTGGTGCCATCGCTGAGGGCCCACAGCCCCTGCATCTGGTGAGCAAGGTGCCTGGAATAGTAACCTGTGGGCAGTAGTGCTTCTACCAAAGGATGCTCCAGACATGCACCCTGAAGTGCAGTGCAGCTCTCTACTTTCTCCTGTAGGTGGCCCGTCCCCTCATGTGATGTCACGTGTCTGGAGGTGGGGCCAAAACAGGGTAGCAGTGCTCCTTGCTCTGGTGGTAGACAAGATTCTTTTTTATTACTGCAGAACAGCAATTACTTTTTCGCTTAAAAGGAAACGATGAAATGTACATTATTTTTCTAGTTTTGCTAACACAAATTTTTTTTTTAACCTCTAGCAGTTTTTTACTTACCTGTGTACCATTGCAGGTTGTACACTGGACTTGAACTGCCTAAATTTCAATAAAACCTGGAAAACCGGGGGAATGTACCTGACCTGAGTAGCATGAGAGGCACACAAAGTAAAAGAGAGATACAGTAGCAATCACAGAAGAGATTTTGGATAAATGCATTTTTTAATTTTCTGTTTGCTATAACAGTGCTAATTAATCCTATTTATACTGCATTGTTGCTGTGCAGAAAACCATTACCTACTGTATGACTGGGTCTATGGGGTCAACACAATTAGGTGTGAATTGTGAGGTGTGAGTTGTTATTTTCTCATCGAATTCGCACAGCAAATTTATTTTGCAATCCAATTAGCAAATCGCACTGAACCAGTGAGACTGAATTTGCATTTTTGCAATTGCAAATCCCTGAGGGTATGAAATGGAAAGGTAAAACTTTATTTTAAGGTTAAAATGTCGGGACCCTATGCTGAACCTCTTGGGCACCCCTCCTAATGACTAATTAGAGAATTGGAAGTTTCCAATTAGCTTAATTAGTCCAATAATTACATGTCATTTTTTAGTAAAAAATAAAATGTCCTAAAATTACCCCCAAATCAACTTTTCCGTCAGTTTAGGCACCCCAAATTTAATTACAATATTTTTGTAATTGAAAAATAATTTTATTTTTTTTTTATAATTTTTTTTGCATTTTTCAAGGTGTCCTCAAAGTACCTGCCAAAATCACCTTTTATTCCTACTTTTTTTTTAAATTTTTCGTTTAATTCGTTTGAGATTAAACTAAAAGTTTGTTTTTTTATCATTTTTATGCATTTCTAAAAAAAAAAGAACAAATCAGCCATTTGACACCATTTAAAAAGCTGCAGTACCTTCCTAATGCCCGCAAACAGCCTTCTATATGGTCCTTCTAACGAAATTATCAATTTTGGGGGGTCCAGGATGGTCTATCCACTTTTTCATGCTCTTCTCTCACATCTCAATTTGCACCCCTTCTCTGCGAGTACCGCGAATAGGCATTTTTAATTGGAGAGTTCTCAGGAGCGCATTCGTGCGAAGTCTGCGAGTTTGAAGAAACAAACTCACTACTCGCAATTCGCACCTAATTGGAATGGGACATCTGAATCTCAGCAAGGTATTTAAGATAGGCGTCAAAATACTGGTGGTGCCGGAATGCCGAGGACGCCAGCCCGAACGAAGGTAAGTCCGGGGCGCCCTTAATGTTAGCTGTGGGGGGGGGGGGGAGGGTTAGGATTAGGGAGTCTAGCGGAGTTACTATTAGGTTTGAGGGGGAGATTAGGGTTAGGCACCCCTAGGGGGCATGGTTAGGCACCCCCAGGAAGAGATTAAGGTTAGGCATCCCCTCTCGAGAGGGTTAGGTTTAGGGAGCAGTAAGAGTTAGGCACCCCCGGGGGTGAGGTTAAGGTTAGGCACTAGGGGGGAGGTAAGAGTTAGGCACCACTAAGGGAGGGTTAGGGGGGGACAGGGGAGGGTTAGGGTACTCACCTGCCCCAGTTAGGATCTTCATCCTGTCGGGCATCCGCTGTCAGGATTTGAATCGGCAGCTAAACAGTCACCTGTATTCCTATCCCATTCCAATTGGAATAACCCCTATGTACTGTATGTAATCAAATCCTTGTTTACCTCTTGCAGATATATCTTGAGCTACTGCTGATGGGTAATGAATAACATTCATATGCTCTAAACATTTATAGGCTGTTACATTTTTACTTCTGTTGCATTTGAATGATTATTCCACATTCTGGAGTATAAAGTTGCTGGATAATTATCCAATAATCTTACTTCTAAATTTTTATTAGGCAGAATGAAATGAACATGCTGTAATCTGTTTATTAATGTTCTGCAACTGGCTACATTTTGCCATTCTCTATGATAGATGCTTAGAGGTCTAGCGTGAAGCCAAGGAACCTGGAGCCTTGAGGGTAGCACCCTCCATTATCGTCAGCGCCGGAGCATCCTGCTTCTGGTGCTCCTCCCACGCTATTGGGTATATATACAAAGGTGCGGGTTTTTAGAAATGGAGATGTTGCCCATAGCAACCAATCAGATTCTACTTATCATTTATCTAGAAGATAATAGCTAGAATCTGAATCTACTTTTAAAAACCCGCACTTTAGTAAATATACCCCCATGCCTCTGGCAGTGACCAGCAATATGTGCTAAAAGCATATGTAATGCATGAACAGTGCCACGGAGCACACTGCAACCCTGGCCTTGCCCCCCCTGGAAAACGGCACGCCCCTCATTTCCAAGAAAGATGACCAACCATGCCTTTGCTCCGCCCCCCCAAATGATGCAGCATGTCAATCATGCTGCGACTTGGGGGATCTGCGAGCGTAATCGCAGGACCCATTCTGCACAGAACGGATCCTATGCAGGCGCAGACCCAGATACATCAGAGATGTACGTACATCAGCGGTTGAACATAGATCTCTGAACAGGCCCTAAGTTTCCTCTTAGCCTGGCCTACGGAAAAGCTAATACTATGTTAGTATATACATTTCTCTGAATTATGCAGAATCAATCACAGCCAACGTCAGAGGTTAGTGTCCCTTTAAGTATAAATAGGTGGTAAGGATGATAGATACTATTGTCCTGCAGTTATCTATGGGCACCTGTGTAATTCCAGCCTTCCACAATAAACAGGTTGTTATGCACTTTTAAAACTGCAGGTTTAATTGTGTGAGACGAGGAGCTCCCAAGTATTGCACAGAATAGATGATGTAGTTTAATCAGTAACAGCTCTAATCACAGTAATAGCTCTAATCTAGAGGTCACATCAGAAAGTACTTTTGGCATTCACTGCAGGTCTCCAGCAGCAATAAAGATTAACATATTTTATGCACTCACTATGTGGCACATTTGTTTTCTTCAGTGAACCATCTAATTAAGCAGATATAAGGTTTAGCATTCTGCACTTAATCTGACTGCTTTGTTGTATATTCTGAATTTTCTCTTTTATTTTCTGACAATAGTATCTAAATAGCCTAAAGAATAGCCCAACAAACCATTTTTCCTTTTCTTTATTATATGTATCCTTCTTTTTGATTGTGTGTATTAATGTATATACATTAACGTTTCTACCCTTGCTCTCAACATAATATACACTCCTTTGTCTTTCCTTATTCACTCATCGTAGAACCCTACTCTATACACCCAGCATGGTCTGAGCTAAAGCAGGGGGGTTATTCAGCATTAGAACTTGAGATGTGCGTGTTCGGTTCCCAGAGAACCGACAACAACCAAATTTAGGGGTTCCAAGTCGAACTGAGGCCCTAATTCAGAGCCGGACGCTCTGACAGAGCGCTCGCTCTGAATCAGGGCCGTCCCTGCTCCTTTTTGAAGCGGCCTCCTGGCCGCTCGCATAGCTGTGGGTGACCACCCACAGCTATAGCGAGCGGCCATGATGATGGTCGCGATGGTCATGATAGGGTCTCGCTGCTGCAAGCCCAGGAGTGCTTTTGGCTCTATCAGAGCCAAAAGCACTCCCACTGGCATCACTAGTGATGTCAGTGGGGCCGGACCCAGATGGTAGGCGTTCCCATGGGAACGCCTCTGTCTGGGCAGCCACGCCCCCGGCACGCCCACCAAAGGGGGCGTGCTGTCACTCGCCATCGACAGCACGCCCCCTTTGGTGCGAGACCCCGAGCGACGGATTCCCCGTCGCTCGCCGGGTCTCGCGCATGCGCACGATGGAGGCGCCTCCGTCGTGCGCATGCGCATTTGGGTACCATCAACCCGCTTGCGAGCGTCCTGCGCTCGTGAGCGGGTCTGAATGAGACCCACAGTAAGCACTCAAGCTGTGAATGCCGTCGCAATGTCTAATTTTTGCACGCCCAAGTAACGGCGTTCATACGGACAGGCACGCCTGTGTTTCTCCAACCACTCCCCGTCACCACCCCCCAAATGCTGACTACTTGTCACTCACTCTGTGATGGTTTACCGCGCTCTGCGTAATTGCAGTGCGAACGCAGTGTAACCTTCACGCACGTGCACTGCGATGCAAGCGCAGTACACAACAATCGGCCAAGCTGTGCATTGTTGCAGTTGCGATCGTTGAAGACTCTGGGCCTGATTCCTTGGGAACGCCTCCGTCTGGGCAACCACCATCGACAGCACGCCCCCTTTGGTGCGAGACCCTTAATGACGGCATGGCCGTCGTTATTCGGGTCTCGCGCATGTGCACGACGGAGCCGCCTCCGTCCTGTGCAAGCGCATTTGGGCACCATCGACCGGCTTGCGAGCGCTCAGCGCTCCCGAGCGGATCAGAATCAGGCCCTGAGTCCGAGTTCAGAATCACTTTGGGGTATCGAAATCTTCCTACAGTTCCATACTCGGATTTAAAATCTGAACTTGATAAACCGGTAAAAATTATATAAGTGGTTTGGGAGACACCGGAGCAGAGGAGCTGGCAGGGAGTGGATACACCAGAGCAGAGGAGCCAACAGGGGGAGGAGACATCAGAGCATAGGAGCTGGCAGGGAGAGTAGACACTGGAGCAGAGGAGAAGGCAGGGGGAGGAGACACTGGAGCAGAGGAGTCGGCAGGGGGAGGAGACACCAGAGCAGAGGAGCTGGCAGGGGGAGGAGACACCAGAGGAGCCAGCAGGGGGAGGAGACACCAGAGCAGAAGAGGCGGCAGGGGGAGGAGACACTGAAGTAGAGTAGCCAGCATCAGGGGTGGGGGAAAATTGGATGTGAGACACCGGAGGAGGAGGGGGGTTGAGAGACACCGGAGGAGAGGAGCGCCAGCAGCAGGAGAGGGCAGAATGGACAGAGGATGCCAGCAGGGAGTGGGGACACTGGGGAGAGATTGTGCAGGTGGGTAACACTGGACATTGGAGAGAGAGTGCTGACTGGAAGCGCAGAGATCAGGGTCACTCACAGCTTAGTATAGGCTGGCATATGCAGTCAGTAGGAGGACAGCGCAGCTGAAGGAGAGAACATTCCCAAAAAGCTGTCTCCGCAGAAAAGTCAGCATTTTGGAAGTGATACTTTAGTAATGGAGGAATAATGAATAGGTCTTAATTTAACAATGAACTCGCAGCAAGTTCATAACTATAGTATCACTACTTACATTTTTATCATTATTAATATGGCCCTCAATGTGGGAAATATTGGTAGATGAGGTCTACTGGGGTAATGTCTGTGGTTTCTATTGTAGCTGGAGAAATGTATTTGTGTATGTAAGATAAGGAAGAGGTATGGGGGAGGATGGAGACTGAATAAAAGGGGGAAAATAAGCTTACGGAAAAGAGTTTGCCAATTTCGGGGTCTGAAATGGCCCTAGGGACATAAAAAAAATATTGTTCAGTGACACTGTCGGCCAGACCACAGTTTATCATCCACATATTTGTGACTCTGCAAGTGGTCCGTCTGCACTCCGCAGGGGTGCTTTGTTGTCCTTAAAGGGGTGCTGTGTTGTCTAGCAAGGGGTTGCTGCCTCGTCCAGGGGTGCTCTTCCCCAGTGTAAAAATAATAAAAGTTAAATAGAATTATCATTTCACAAAAAAATAAAAAAGATCTTTTTTTCAGTTTTTTTTGTGTGTGCTAGCTACGCTGTTATTGTTCGGTGACACTGCTGGCCAGACCGCAGTTTATCATCCCCGTATTGTAACACTATAAGTCGTAGCGCAATGTGTTTTTCTTATTTATAAAAAATCTTGTGACACTGTAAGTGTTAGCGCAGTGTTTTAACTCATAAAAAAATTGTGACACTCTAAGTGGTAGCGCAATGTGTTATTCTTTTCTTATTCTTAAAAAATATTGTGACACTGTAGGTTGAAGTACAGTGTGTTATTCTTTTCTTATTCATAAAAACTCTTGTGACACTGTAAGTGGTAGCGCAGTGTGTTATTCATTTCTTATTCATAAAAAAATCTTGTGACACTGTTGGTCATTGATATCGCAGTGTAATATTTAAAATTGGTACAAATTGACTTGTGTGCGGTATCCAACTTCATTCATGTTTGTTGATATGGAGAGCGATCAGTTGAGAGAAGAGTAGGAACCACATACAAATGCTGGAGCTGCTGATAGTGCCACCAGTCATGACGATACTAGTCCGTCTACATCATCTACTAAAGCCGATGCCCAAGAGCTTACAGGGCTTAAGTCAGGGCATCTAAAATCAAAGAACCAATTGTGAGGTTCTGAATTTGTTGTGGATCCGGGCTGGTGATAGAAGCAGACACAGGAGCAGACTTAAATGAAAAAGTGGGGTTTTTAATAAGTGACTGAGAAGACATGGGAATGGCAAACAAAAAGTCCAGGTATAGCACTAAAATGCACTTGATAACTGTAGTGAGGTTTAATGAACAAATGTCCAGATAGTGACAGGCAGGAACAGTCCAGTATAAGTATGGTGAGCTAAAACAGAATACAGGTATGATGAGCTGTAACAAAATGCAGGCTTGATGAGCTGTAAGTGAATGCAGGTTTGGTGAGCTGTAACTGATGCAGACAGAGGTAGTGAAGTCCAGCTGGGAGTGAAATGAAGCAAGGTGCAGGGATACAGCAGGTTCAGGTACTCAGGCAGGTAAGAAGGTATATGGAGGGTGCAGGGTAAGTCCAGCAGGTTGGAGCAGGCAAGGTTCAGGCTAGTAGCGTTACCGACAGGCAGGCAGTTAAGGCACAGGTACTCTCTCTCAGCCGCAGCTGAGAAACACGTTGCACTGGCAAAGGAAGGAAGGCTCTGGACCTTCCTAAATACTCAGTGCCATGCTGTGACTGGCTGGAATGAGCACATGACCTACCAGGATTGGACAGCTGGGATCACATGGCCGCAGGCAAGATGGCGGCGCCCATGCCAACGGAATGGAAACACCGCCAGACCTCACCAGGCCTAGTGACAATGTGCCCGCACAGGACCACGCACAGCCAATGCCCCTCGCCAAACACCAGCACCGCTGCCAGAGACCCCCCACCACAATGACCTCACAGGCAATACCCGGCGGGTACCATGCCGAGAAACCCTGGCCATGACACCAATCTTTTACAGTGGTAAGGAAAAAAACATCAAAAAGAAAGTTAGCTGCAGAAAAACAAAAAATTGGCAATATGTCTTTCACCACAGGAAGTGGCAAGGAAAGGCTAAGGCCTTGGCCTTTATTTATGAATGATGGTTCTGCCTTTTATGATGATGTAATCCCTTCTCCCTGTAGATGTTTCAAAAAAAAATTATATCGTTATGGCACAGAAACCAACTGTGCACTCAGAAATGTCACAAATCCCTAAAAAGAGTTCAAGTATATTGGCAGGTGCCATGTGTGAGCCTGACATTTCCAATACTGTACTCGAAGAGGAGTCTCCTTCCATCACTTGAGGTCCTCTGCAAATGTGGGGATGAGCAGCACAAGTCAACATGCTGACATAGAAATCGAAGATGCTTCTGTGGAAGTGCACCAGGATGAGGAGGATAGTTGTGTAGCTGATGCTAATAAGGATGTTGATGATGAAGATGCTGATGATGAGAATATTATTGATGAGAATGTTGTTGATGTAAATCAGGACCCAGTGGAAACAGTTGTTGCCCATGATAAGGAAAAGCCCATTGTCATGCCTGGGCATAAAACAAAAATAACCACTTCTTATGTGTGGAATAATTTCTATGCAAATCCAGACAACAATTGTCAAGCCATCTGTATCCGTTGTCATGCCAGAGTAAGTAGAGGTAGAGACCCTAACCATCTATTAACCTCCTCCCTGTTACTTTATCTACAGTGCATCCATCGAAAGTGTGCAAAATTCAGAAACTTTGGATAAAAAAGTAACAACAACCAGTTCAGCGTCAGCTAGCTCCCTTCTCTCTGCTAGATCTAAGCACCTGGCATTTTCACCATCAACACCTTCATCAACAATATCCTCAATGATGATTGGAAGTAGCCCTGCATCCAATTTGATAAGGCTAACTCAGTCCTCCCCTATCCTGGATTCCTCAGAAGAATCCTTGAGGGCTACACCTGCTGCTGCTGGGAGTGGATCATCACCCCTATGGATTACTTCGGATACTAGGTGAGTATGTGTGAGTGTGAGTGTGAGTGTGCATGTATGTTTTATTAAAATTATACTTTCACGGTGTATGTTTGTTTATTTATGTATTTCTTTAGTTGTGGAACTACAAGTGCCAGCGGGCCCGTAATGTGTTTGTGGTTCTCCAAATACCAGCATGCAGGGGAGGCTTGCTGGTACTTGTGGTTCTACAAATAAAGACAATATTGAAAACTTAATTTTACACTTTATACTATCTACCCGGCACCTACCGCCCTAGGGTGCCGGGGATATGCCCGGGCTATCAGTCTAGGCCTGGGGTACCCAGGAGAGGGGTACCCAACTCCCCAGGGATCCCCGGCCTGGACTGACTAGCGGTCAGGGGTAATGCTTTGGCCGGGGGAAACCGGTGAAAGGTTTTTCCTGGCTGTGGCATTATCCCCCCGCTAGAAAGAGTTCGGTGCTGGTTCTGGAATTTTCAGGGGACCCCTACTCGTTTTGTCCCCTGATTTTCCAGAACCAGGACCAGCTCAACAAAGCCCTGTGCTGGTTCTTAATATACAGGGGCCCCCTACGCATTTTGGCCCCTGTATTTTTAGAACCAGAACAGGCCTTATAAAGCCCGGGGCTGGTTATGCTTTTGGGGAGGGGGTGCACTTTTTTTTTTTTTTTACACACACACAGAAGTCATCACGGATCTCACTGATCTGTGATGGCTTCTCTAAAACTCGCACCTTTTAATGCTACTCGCATTAAAAGGTGTCAGTTTACATAGTCCTAAACTCGCCCAAACTCGCAAATGCAGTAGCCTCGAGCTGAAAAGTTTGCAGGCTATTGAATTTGCGAGTTTCAGTACAAACTCGCACTTTCTAAAAGAGCGAGAAAGTGCGAGTTTGTACTGTTACTAAAACAGACTACCTATTATATTTGGCCCTATATCTTTGTCTTGAGTTTTTTGTGATTATGGAGCTATTTTTGATATTAATGAGTTGTTATATATTGGTCTTTTATGCACAATATACACTATGTAGACAAAAGTGATTGGACACTGACAGCAAATAGATCAATGAGATTTTATTGATGTCAGTACTTTGTAGATCCACCACGTGCATACTGCAGACACCCTTCTTGGCAAACTGTCCACAAGTTCCTGGACAATAGCAGGCGGTATGTGTTGCCATTCCGCCTTAAGTACAGTGTCCAACTGTGACACTGAAAAAGGTAGAGTTGGCCTAGGACGCACCCTGCACTCCAATTCGTCCCAGTTCTCAATGGGGTAAAGATCTGGACTCTGAACAGTCAGTCCATCTGGATTTCCAAATTTTATATATACCATTCCAGCGTCGCCCCCTGGAAACATGACACGTGGCATTTTTGTCCTGACAAAAGCATTTGTTGTTTCCTTAAAACCTACAAGTGCATGGTCCTCCCTACCAAGTGCTCTTGTCGAAAACGCCACATTAGTGGCCATTTGGAACTTGTGTGCAAAGGCATGCATAGTATGCATTTCACTTGCTAGGGGGTGCCCAATCACTTTTGTCTACATATTGTATTTCCTACTATAACTCGCTGTCTATATCTCTTAGTGGGTTAATCCTCTGAGTCTAGTATTTTTATGTTAACGTATATATTTTTTTAGCGTGATAAAGTTGTAAATTAGCATTTGTTGCATTTAGAGAAATGTAAAAGACTATTAAAGACAAAATAAAAGTTGCATTATATATTTGTGAATATTTGCTTTTAGATGCTCTTTTACATATGTAAAAAAAAATTGTGGCATCTGGTAAATTTGCTGGGCAGCTGCGAGCTGCTATTGTTCTGTCTCTGACAATTTCTGCAGAAAGGCACTGGCTGCTGTGTCCTTCACTAGGGTTATTATTATTAATGACAGTACAGTAAGTGCGCTGTGTAGGAAAAACTCTCCTCCTGTGATCACGACCAGAAATATCTCCCATTCTGATAAAGTCATGGACCTTTTACTTATACATGTAATATTTATTAGTAGTTCTATTGTATAAGACAGCTTTGTGTTTTAGGCTTTGTGCTCCTATAAATTGTGGCACTTTACAATGAAACATGTTGTTAGGAGAATGTTTGATCATACTGTATCATGCTTGACTACTTTTGAAAAAGCATTTCAGGGAGATTGTGAAAGCAACACCTATGAGCACACGTTACAGTGGATATGTTCTGCTAAATCTGAGAGACGTATCATAAAACTGACTTACATCCTAATGTAAACAAGCCCAAAAGCAGTAAATAAGTAGGGATGTGCGCCGAACCATTTTTGCCGGATTTGGATTTGGTTCTAATTTGTCGTCCGGTTTTGGATTTAAATTTGGATTTGCCAAACAGCGGTGACTGGGCTTTTTTTCTTCCTAGAGTATTAGTAACCTCAATAACATTAATTTCCAGTCATTTACAGTCAATATAGACCACCTCACAGCTTATAGTATTGTTTTCACCATTATTGGCCAAAGGTTGCAGCGAGCTGACTGGTTACTAAGCGACAGAGCAGCGGCACAGACACCACAGTTTAAAGCACATCTTCTATGACACATTGTCACACAGCAGTGGCAGAAATGAAAGGTAGTGCAAGATGGAATTGTCACTGGGCCCTTCCACCCACCCAGTGGGGTACGGCCAGCAGAATCACAGTACTTGTTTACACAGTGGGCTACGACCCAAGGAGTCACAGTGCACAATCTTATTCACATTACACCACACATAGTGCCCATTTCACATTACACCATAAAGTAGTGTCTCTTATTTATGTTACGACGCACAGTAGTGCCCCTTTTACACAATGCCTACAGTAGTGCCACTTTTACACAATGTCCACATTAGTGACCCTTATACACAAAGCCCACAGTAGTAATGCCCCTTATAGAATGCCCACAGTAGTAGTGCCCCTTATACAATGCCCACAGCAATAGTGTCCCTAACACAATTTCCCCAGCAGTGGTGTCCCTTACACAATGCCCCCAGTAGTGGTGCCCCCTATGCAGTGCCCTCAGTAGTAGTGCCCCCTATGCAATGCCTCCAGTAGTAATGCAGCTTGTAGTAGTGCCCCCAATAGTAATGCCCCCTGTAGTAATGCCCCCAGTGGTAGTGCCCCTAGTAGTTTGCCCACATTAGCAGTGCCCCCAGTAGTATGCCCCCATTAATAGTGCCCCCAGTAGTATGCCTCCATTAGTAGTGCCCCCAGTAGTAATGCCCCATTAGTAGTACCCCCAGTAGTATTAGTAGTGTCCCCAGTGGTAATGCCCCCTATAGTAGTGCCCCTAGTACTAGTGTCCCTAGTAGTATGCCCCCAGTAGTATTCCCCCATTAGAAGTGCCCCGAGTAGTTGTGCCCTGAGTAGTTGTAACCCCATTAGAAGGGCCCCAAGTAGTAGTGCCCCCAGTAGTATTCCCCCATTAGTAGTGCCCCCATTAGTAGTACCCCCAGTAGTATGCCCCCAGTAGTGTGCCCCCAGTAGTATGTCCCCATTAGTAGTGCCCCCAGCAATATGACCCCAGTAGTATGCCCCCATTAGTAGTGCCCCCAGTAGTAGTGTCCCCATTAATAGTGCCCCCAGTAGTATGCCTCCATTAGTAGTGCCCCCAGTAGTAATGCCCCATTAGTAGTACCCCCAGTAGTATTAGTAATACCCCCAGTAGTAATGCCTCCATTAGTAGTGTCCCCAGTGGTAATGCCCCCTATAGTAGTGCCCCTAGTACTAGTGTCCCTAGTAGTATGCCCCCAGTAGTATTCCCCCATTAGAAGTGCCCCGAGTAGTTGTGCCCTGAGTAGTTGTAACCCCATTAGAAGGGCCCCAAGTAGTAGTGCCCCCAGTAGTATTCCCCCATTAGTAGTGCCCCCATTAGTAGTACCCCCAGTAGTATGCCCCCAGTAGTGTGCCCCCAGTAGCATGTCCCCATTAGTAGTGCCCCCAGCAATATGACCCCAGTAGTATGCCCCCTATAGTAGTGCCCCCAGTAGTAGTGTCCCCAGTAGTATGCCCCCATTAGTAGTGCCCCCAGTAGTATGCCCCCAATGATGTGCCCCCAGTAGTATGCCCCAATTAGTAGTGCCCCCAATAGTGTGTCCCCAGTAGTATGCCCCTGTAGTATCCCCCAGTAGTATGCCCCCATTAGTAGTACCCCCAGTAGTGTGTCCCTAGTAGTATGCTCCCAGTAGTATGCCCCCATTATTAGTACCCCCAGTAGTGTGTCCCTAGTAGTATGCTCCCTGTAGTATGCCCCCATTATAAGTGCCCTGAGTAGTTGTACCCCCATTAGAAGTGCCCCGAGTAGTTGTGCCCCCAGTAGTGTGTCCCTAGTAGTATGCCCCCATTAGATGTGCCCCGAGTAGTTGTGCCCCAGTAGTATTCCCCCAGAAGCGCCCCCTTACACAAACACACACACAAAAAAAACCGTACCTGAATCCCCGCTCCTGCCGTGACCACTGCAGTCCGCTCTTCTCTGCACTATGGGAGAGACGTCACCCCCTCCTCTTCCTCAGTCCCTGTGTCTGTCACCCCCCCCCCTCTTCCCCAGCACCTGTGTCTTTCACCCCCCCTATTCCCCAGCCCCTGTGTCTGTCACCCCCCCTTTTTTCCCCAGCACCTGTGTCTGTCACCCCCCCTCTTCCCCAGCCCCTGTGTCTGTCACCCCCCTCTCTTCCCCAGCTCCTGTGTCTGTCACCCCCCCTCTTCCCCAGCACCTGTGTCTGTCATACCTACATCCACCTCTTCTCCAGTCCCTGTGTCTGTCACTCCCCTCTTCCCCAGCACTTGTGTATGTTACACCCCCCCTCTTCCCCAGCCCGTGTCTGTCGAACCTCTGCATCTTCCCCAGCCCCTGTGTCTGTCACACCTCCCATCTTCCCCAGCACCTGTATCTGCCACCCCCCTTCATCTGCAGCTCCGTCCCCATCCTGTGATTCTCTAGTACAGCCCGGCCCTGGGCAACACTCACCTGCTGCGTTGCCTGTGTACTTCAGACTTTCCCGGCAGGTGGCTCCTCTGATTCAGCGGTGCGACGTCATGCAAGCTGCGCCTGCCTGGCCTCCCTGTCACTGCTGGGACTTGGGAGGGCCTAGCCGCAAGCCCGCAATAATCGTGCCAGGTGCCCTGCTTACACAGCAGGTGGCAGAGGCAAGGGAGACACGTGCACTGGGTTCCCGAAATTCCTGAGGGTTCAGGGCCCCTCAGAATCTCGGGGCCCGTTACAAGTGTCCCCTTTGCACCCCCCTGTTGCCAGGCCTGATGTAGCCATAGGGATCATTGTGCCTTATAACCAATACAGGGAAATGATACTAATGGTCCTATTTGAATGTATACATATCTGGTTTTTTTTTTATTTTTAATATAACAGCTACATAATGGGGGTAAGGTGCAATCAGGGAGATTGCTAGACTCTTCTGGGAGACAGCTAGATTGCTACTATTTCAGGGAGTCTCCCTGACAATGAGGGAGAGTTGGCAAGTACTGTATGTACTGTACAGGATTTACATTCAATGTGACCGGCAGAAAATAAAGCAGTAATAATTACTGCACAGCATTCGCCAATACATAGACATAAACATATTAGTTGAAATCTGAAGAATCCTGAAATTCCTCTTCTAAACACCAAGGTTAAATGCACAGGCGTGCAAGGGTAATGGACAATGCAGGAGTTACATTCCATTATACTAACAATAGGTGAGGATGCCTGGGGATTTCTAAAGACTCTTCGGTCCTTTCCACTAACGTAGTTTATTTTAGTCCTTGCTCTGTTATTATTTCTGAAGGTGACGCCTGCCATGGTATGACAGCTGGCAGTCCTATGAAGGTGAGACTTTCTTTATACAATGCTGTCTACTGTATGTAGGTTACGCACATAATTACCGTTTACTCAGAAACAATAGAGAACTAATGCAACATCCCTCATTCAATCATAGTTACGTTATGTTTTATTTAACTATCCTTTTACCATCCTTTATAGATTTTACCATCTAACCCACTAGGCCAGAGGGAAGCAAATTAAATCAGAGCATCCAACATTTAGCTCATAAAGACATTAATAAAATATGTGAAATAATGAAGTGATAAGGGACCTGTTTTAGAGTTAGATGCTAATGGCATCGCTGCTGTGTTCGAATACATCAGAGATGCTGAAATATGCTAATTCCAGAGTAGGTATGCAGATCCGAGTGCTGCGTCCGAAGATGCAGCTTTGGATCACCATAGCAACCATCAGTCGTGAAGGCCGCAGCCCTCGCCTATCTGAGTAAGTCTAAGCTTACTCAGAATAGGTAACAGTACTCGGGGCCAGGAAATTTACATCAGAAGATACAGACCCTGGTCTTGGCACTACCACAAAATGGATGCAACACGCCTCTGTTTTGTGCAACGGTCCCTACCGCCACCAATTCTCCACTCTCAAGCGGCCACAGCCTGCCAGTCAGGTTGCGGTGCTCAGGGTGCTGCGTCCAGGGTTGCAGGGGTGTTGCAGCACATGCACACTGAGGGCTTTGGTGCATGGGCAGACCACCCACCACTGTACCTGTATGCTAACCATCAGGTTTGCATACAAGTCTGAATCAGGCCCAATGAAAATAAATGATGATTAAAGTAATGTAAAAAAATGCTTAATTCATTTAAGACATGTATTTGTAATCTGGGTATAATGTAGTTAAAACTAAATGTAACATCATTGACCTTTTGAAAATACAGCTGTCTGAGCAGTTGCACCCTCTGCTTTCCCTATTCATTCCAATAAATATTGGCAGGCCAGCAACATAAACTGGATATATTTGCTAAGCAGTGTGTTTTGCATTTAATATTTTTCCCGTTTTAATCCCTATGACCAGAGACACCGACAAGCCGCCACTTGTCATACTACTTGATGGAATGGAATGTTCTGTATAGATTTCAACCATAACTTAGCAGTAACATGAATAACAAAGTTTGCAAATTATTGTTTCATCATTTGGCAAATATATATGTAAATGAAGAAATGTGTGTTTTGGATTTTTTTTAGTTGAACACCAGTCAAACCACATGTCAAAGCTAATTGCTTTTAACATGCAGTGGTTAATAAGATTTATCTTACATTAGAGATGTCACTGGAGGCCATGTAAGTTTCCTCAATATGCTTAGATGCCATAACACAATTATATGCAGAAGGCAGCATTCGGACAAATGCAACACATCTAATTGCTAGTAACATCACCAGTGGGCATGGGGTCATTGTACCAATGGATTCCTTTTTAGGTTATTATTATTATCATTATTCTTATTCTTATTATCTCTTTAGCTATAAAGTGCTGACATATTATGCAAGGCTGATCATGACATAATGCTTACATGTAAATAAAAGTTAAACAAAAGGTCTTGTTTTGTTTAACTTTATATAGGAGATTCTGTTGACATCTTCGGGGGCGGGGTCAGACTGTTTACGTCAGTAGGCTCCACCACAGCAAAAAGGCTCAGATTTAGTGGGGCCGCGAGTAGGGGCGGGGCTAAATTACGTGATTCGCGTAATTTTAGCCCCGCCCCATACTCACAGACCCAAAAATTCCCAGTAGTATCTAAGTGTGCAGAATGTGGAAGATATGCTTACTCTTACAGGGGTCCGAAAAAATTGGGAGCCTCCCACAACTTTTGGGAGAGTAGGCAAATATGCTTCAGGTACAGAGGGTAACATTTAGGCCTTGTCTGTACATGAAAGTACCTGATTTGGAGATCACCAAGCCAGTCCACATTACAGCAATAGCCCACCAATTCTGCATATCACAGCAATTGGCAATACCAACTCCATATTACAGCAATACCAGGCATTTTCTGCACATTACCACAATAATACTATCCCCACTCAATATCAACACCCCACTATACCACAACCACACAGGGCCTTATTCAGAGGTACACACTGTTGCAGCCGTCACTGCTTCTTTTGCATCAGCGTAACTGCAGGTTATGCTAATTCGCTAATCCGCCACTGTGCACACAAAGATACACCATCGGACATTGCACTAGCCCTATGCCGGTGCAGAATGTCCACCTGCACCTTCATTGGCTGCCGATGCAAGTGCAACGGTGGCAGAAGACGCAAGAAGCCTGTATCTGGCCAGCCACCCCCATTACCTCCCAGGAACGCCACTGAAATGACCACTCTCTGCTTGTCAATTTGTTCTGTATCTCCCAGTGGTAATCATAGGGATGCATGCGTAAAGCAACTCTGATGCATAAGCAGGGTAAAAATATATCGGTTTAAAAATACATATATATTAAACAAACAATAGAGGTGCTAAAAGTGCAAAAGGAAAATGTGTTTATAATGCGATGCCCTGAAGCCGCCCAACCAAAGCAATGCAGGGGACCCACGCCCCAAAAATCAACCCATTGCTGCACTGCAGTATAAAAATTTATAGGACTTACCTAGAATTGTGCCTTGTACTAAGGTGCAGTCAAAATGCCAGAATCCCTGCTTAAAACCAATGGGGGAGGGGTGCAGATCTAGGCTAAAGACGTCTCATATCTTCAGGTGTGCATGGGAGCACACTAAATAGAGTATATAGAAAAGGGGGCCCTAGACTGCCCAACCTGTATACATATAATGGGAGGTGCTATCTGTGGAGACTATTGTTGCAAACACAAGAAGAAAAAGTACAGGTGCACAACTACAACATTACTAATTATATATAATACATTATGCAATAGAATTTTGCAATACATACATTACTATAACAGAATCTAATTCTGTCTACATTAAGGGAACTGATAGAAATACTCTACTACAAGCGAACAGTTATTACCCCATAGCACTGAAACAGGGTCTCCCGTTTTCTTAGTTCCTACGAGTATTTCAAATCTGTAGTTATCCCCTGGATGCAGTCAAACAGATTGATCTCATGCTCCTAAAATTCCTTGCAAGAGGATACCACTCATGGACTTTGAAAGCAGCCAAGGAAAGAGTTCAAGCATTGTCTAGGACTGTTTGTAACCTACCACGAGAAAAACACAGTATAATAAAATGTTATGGGCACAGGATTATTCTCCAACCAATAGAAACCTGATGGCTGTGGCAAAAAATTGTGGCCCATAGTGACTAGAGACACCTGACGTGCACTAAAGGACACCGTTATCATGCCAGCATACAGACGAGGAAGGAATATTAAGGACCATGTAGTACGTAACGATATCTCTTTTCTAAAACAGAGTACCCGTCACACTTTTTGTCTTGGAAACCGGGCAAGACCACTTGCCAATTTACTACTTAGATCGGCCATACGTGCAGCAATAGAGGGAAAAGAATCTGAAGAACCAGTTGCTAGACACTTCAGTGACCTGAGACATGGTTCATCAACAAAAAAAGTACAAGGTGATTGACCATGAACCTTTACAACTTAGAGGGGGGGAGGGAGGACTGCAACAAGGCTTTGCTACAGCAAGAATCAAAGTGGATTCCTTTATTGAATACTGTGCAACCGCATGGTTTAAATTAAATGCTTTCCCTTCCTTGTTTTCTTTAACAGGCTACCAGTGAGGTTGTCGATTATTTTTCTTGTCTCCGTATATGTATATAGAGATTGATTAGTAGAGCTAGTGTTTCTTCTGTCTAGTTGATACTATGATCTCCTTAGAGACTTTAATATAGTTATACAGAGTATTTAATATTAACAATGTATAGTGTGCTATGTAAGACATAGCACAGAGCAGCATGTAAGAGTTATAGATTACTCTATTTACATGTATACTTTGTTTTTATACACTGTTTATCTGTTGTCATGGTGATGGGTCACATGTACAGTCTGGACCCTGGGGGTTGCTGCGATGCCGGCGCCGCGGCACTGCCTTATGATGTCATCGGGACTCCACAGGGTTTTGACTGATTTGGATGCACACACAGGGGCTTTTTCATTTATAAAGGTATGTACTGCTTTATTCTTTAGTATGTCTTGATAAAAGAGCTGAGACTCTGAAACGTTGCCATTTGAACGTTGGTCCTAGCATGTTTTTTTTGTTCAGTAGCCTGGAGTGCCGTCCAGTCTATCTGATATATATATATATATATATATATATATATATATATATATACCTGTATATACTGTATATATGCAGCAAAAGAGATGGATGGCAATCCAGAATAAATAATAGTAATAAAGCAAGCCACTCCAATGTGGTAATCAATGTTTCAGACATGTGATGTCTTGATAAAAGAGGGAGAGCCTCTGAAACATTGATTACCACATTGGAGCAGCCTGCTTTATTACTATTTATTCCGGAGTGCCATCCATCTCTTTTGCTGCATATTAGTTATAATTTTAGGATTATTATAGGAAGGGCGATCCTCTTCTTAAGTGCGTGAATGGTTCTTCCCCACATAGAATAAATTGCAGGGACACTTAATCAGATATACATCAAAACGACTGTTGCTGTCAAGGTGGTGTCAGATTTCATGTTTGGTACCATTCTTGGGGGTCAAAAAAGTGATCACCCAGAATTAGAAATTGGTAGTTGACACACCCGTGGCATTTAAAGGCTCCGTTTTTAGAAGGTAGCCAATTTTTATTCCTGATGCGGCCTATATCCAACTTGGCAAGCACATTTTTGAAGTTACTGCTCCTTTTATAACAGAAGAGTGGTCTTTCTATACACATTTTACCAAAGACTTCATCAGACTGCAATATGTGCCAGTGACATGGTATGATATCTCGAATGTGTTTGGAGGCAATTGAATATGTTGAGGAAAAAAATCATCCTATTCATGTCTGATTAAGGATGTTTGATGGCCAGAGTGTCCTCATGATTGATGTTCAGACATCTAGAAATGGCCTCATCAATTTCCACACTCGAGTAGTACCTGTTAATAAACCTCTGTCCCATCTCCTGCAATGCTGAAGGTAGATCATTGGTCACAGAAGTTATGCGCACTACTCGCAACAACTGTGGAAATGGAAGCCCTTTCTTCAGTGGTGCCAGATGGAAACTGTCAGCCATAAGAAGGGTGTTTTTGTTGGTTTCTTTCCGATAAATCTTGGTAAACAGTACACCATCATAATTAAATATGCAGACATCAAGATATTTAATAGTGATATTACTAAATGCTAATGTGAAACTGATTTTGGTGTCCAAACAATTGAAAGCATCTATGAACTGGGTCAAGAGTTCAACTCCTCCAGTCCACACTACAAAAAGGTCATCTATTTAACGTACATAAAAGAAAATAAATTCTGAAAAAATGGGATGTGACATATGTTGGTTTTCATACATATGCATACATAAATTGGCATACGATGGGGCCATATTAGACCCCATCGCAGTCCCTCTGAGTTGTAAGTAAAAAGAATTTAAAAAAAAAAATTATTTTTACGGAAAACTATATCCATTAGCAGTAACAAAAACTCAACGCAAGGACCCTTGTAGTGTGGACTGTCAGAGATCAAACTCCTGATGGATTCAACACCATCCATGTTGTCGATATTAGGTACCCTTAGGTATAGGACCTAATTTATCCAATTTGTTGAGGAAGTCAGTCGTGTCTTTAAGATAATATTTGGTATTTTGGACTGGCTGTAACCAGAAGTCAATATACTGGAAAAGGGGTTGGCACAATGAACCACAGGATGAAATGATGGGTCTACCGGGCAGCCTCACCAATGTCTTGTGCACCTTAGGCAAGATGTATATGAGTGATATTCTTGGGTGAGTCTGTGTAAGAAAATGTCAGGTAGACTCATCAATCCAACCGTTCATGAAGCCAAGGTTATTAACGCCATCAATCTCCTTTTTGTATACATAGGTGGGATCATAGCTAAGTGTCTTATAACATAAAACATCTGATAGCTGTTTTTTAATCTCTCCTATATAGTCTAACCTCATCAAGACCACTATCGATCCACCTTTATCTGAAGAGCAAATAATGATTTCAGAATTATTCTTCAAGGCAACCAGTGCCTGATTCTCTGTTCTCGTCAAATTCGTATAAGACACTTTCTGTTTATCAATAAATGGTAATGTATCCCGTTTAACCAGATTGATAAAGGTCTCAATAGAGGCATTGGTACCAGGTGGATCAAACGTACTTTTGGGTTTAAAACCCTTCTTATCAACAGGTATCCTCAAATGTTTATTAAAATAGTCTTTGAGTTTGAGGGAGCGGTGAAAACGATAATGAAGTCATTGGTAAAATGTGTATAGAAATACCACTCTTCTGTTATAAAAGGAGCAATAACTTCAAAAACGTACTTGCCAAGTCGGATATAGGCCCCATCAGGAATAAAAATTGGCTACCTTCTAAAAACGGAGCCTTTAAATGCCACGGGTGTGTCAACTACCAATTTCTAATTCTGGGTGATCACTTTTTTGACCCCAAGAATGGTACCAAACATGAAATCCGACACCACCTTGACTGCAACAGTTGTTTTGTTGTATATCTGATTAAGTGTCCCTGCAATTTATTCTATGTGGGGAAGACCATTCGCACACTTAAGGAGAGGATCGCCTTACATCGTTCCTCAATTAAAAAAGCCCTTACTATAGTGGATCTCAACAGACCACCGGTGGCGAGACACTTTGCCACACTCAGGCATTCACTGAGGGATTTTAAATGCATGCCGATTGATTATATCCCCCCTCTTAGACGTGGGGGTGGTAGGAATAGGATACTACTACAGAAGGAATGCCACTGGATTGACCGCTTAAACACTGTTGTACCCAACGGGCTTAATGAGGGACAATATCTACGTTGTTTTCTCTGATATGGCTTATGCGGTTCTTTGGTCTAGACATTTTCTAGATTGATTCTGGACTTTTTCTATTGATTACCGCTTTTTTTAATCTCTATTTTCATATATGTTGGTATATATTGTCTATAATTATTTGTATTGCTCAATCCTAGTTTCATGTTGTCTATTTGTTTGTATATTGTAGTATAGTGATTACACGATGGCATCATATATATCCACCTATTGGCAACTCAATAAATATATTTGTTATTATACTTGCAGTCAGGTTAGATTATGCGGCTGGCACTTTTGCTCTTATACACCTACATTGCGGTATCGCTAAGTGACAGATCAATTACTTAGCAACCTTGGTTGTTTATGTTGTAGTGGATACATTTCTTCAGAGGTTCCACATTGTGAGAAACCACCATATAGGGGGAAATGAACATTCAGCTAACGTGACACAATATTGAAAACTAAAAGTGCTTCCACCCAAACCTCCAGACTTTTGTGGATTCATTCCCTTAAGTGAACTTGGAAACACTCCTGACCGAAGTTTGTATCAATCTAATAACTGAGATTTAAAGGGATTACTGCTAAAGAAACTACTATATGAGGATCCACTGCAATTAATGTGTAAGCATACATGTAAGCACATCATAAGAATACGAATTTCACATGGTGTTTAAGGATAAAGATAGCAATCCATTTGAACATCAAGGAATAAGAAGTTTAAAGATACCATTATATGTGTGGTTAATACTGATGGATGTAAGCAACATTGTGAGCACCCTACCATAAGCTTTTACGCGTGGGTGTCCTGATATGAAGAGATTGGCACATATCCCATTACTTTTCAAATTCGATAATTTAGACCCCATATAATAGTGTATGGACAATATATCTTCGGAATATACTACACTATCAGCTATTTTGTTTCTTCTGTTTTCATATGTACGGAGAGAATGTTTGGAATGACATATAAAGAAGAATCTTATAATTGAAGAAAGAAATACAGACATTAAGGACTATAAGTATATTGCATATCCCATCAGTGGAGCGCACTATTCTAGTTGTAGTGATTGTGTTGCTATGAAACCTGTGATGTCACTTCAGGTTATGATGTCTGTTGTTCCGGTTGTTGACACGCGGCTGCCTGCACGTGTTATGCGTGCATAGAGCTACACTTCTGGGTTGCATGCAGATGCCCGTTGGTGCGCGCCACTACACAGGTGAGTGAGGTTGCCTATTATAGGTTGTGTAAATATGTTGCCATACTATGTCAGTTAGGGTGTCCTTGATGTAGGCGCTTGTGCTGTGCCGAAACAGCTGTCGGACGCACAACTGACCATATGTTCCCACGCACCATGACAGTTTTGGCAAGTGTATCTGACCACCCTGGCTATTTTTAGTATGGTACCTGACCGTTATTTACATTATTTGTCTTGTGGTGAACATAAGCATGTACATTGCTGCTGTGTCTATCAATGTTTATCTTTCTGCATTTATAAAGGATGTGCTGGCTCTTTTATCCACTTTTCTACTAAACACATTTATGTGCTAAGCACTCTGAATTTTGGACTATGATTATGGGGTGCGACTGGGATCTGTAATACTTATATATATATATATACAGTCAGGTGCATAAATATTGGGACATGGACAGAATTTTCATATTTTGGCCTCTATTCACCACCACAATGGCTTTGAAATGAAACAAACAAGATGTGCTTTGACTGCAGACTTTCAGATTTAATTTGAGGTTAATTACATCCAAATCAGGTGAACGGTGTAGGAATTACAACAGTTTCTATATGTTCCCTCCTACTTTTTAAGGGGCCAAAAGTAATGGGACAAACTAAACAATCTTAAATCTAACTTTCACTTTTTAATACTTTGTTGCAAATCCTTTGCAGGCAATTACAGCCTGAAGTCTGGAATGCATAGACATCACCAGACGCTGGGTTTTATCCCTGGTGATGCTCTGCTAGGCCTCTACTGCAAATGTCTTCAGTTCCTGCTTGTTCTTGGGGCATTTTCCCTTCAGTTTTGTCTTCATCAAGTGAAATGCATGCTCAATCGGATTCAGGTTAGGGGATTGACTTGGCCATTGCATAATATTCCACTTTTTAGCCTTAAAAAACTCTTTGGTTGCTTTTGCAGTATGCTTCGGGTCATGTCCATCTGCACTGTGAAGCGCCATCCAATGAGTTCTGAAGCATTTGACTGAAAATGAGCATATAATATTGGCGAAACACTTCAGAATTCATTCTGCTGCTTTTGTCAGCAGTCACATCATCAATAAATACAAGAGAACCAGTTCCATTGGCAGCCATACATGCCCACACCATGACACTACCACCACCATGCTTCACTGATGAGGTGGTATGTTTTGGATCATGAGCAGTTCCTTTCCTTCTCCATACTCTTCTCTTCCCATCACTCTGGTACAAGTTGTTATTTGTCTCATCTGTACATAGGATGTTGTTCCAGAACTGTAATGGCTTTTTTAGATGTTGTTTGGCAAACTCTAATCTGGCCTTCTTGTTTTTTTGGCTCACCAATGGTTTACTACTTGTGAAGCCTTCTCTTGATTGTTAACTTTGACACTCCTGGAGAGTGTTTTTGATTTGGCCAACTGTAGTGAATGGGTTTTTCTTCACCAGGGAAATAATTCTTCTGTCATCCACCACAGTTGTTTTCTGTGGTCTTTTGGGTCTTTTGGTGTTGCTGAGCTCTCCGGTGCATTCTTTCTTTATAAGAATGTTCCAAATAGTTGATTTGGCCACACCTAATGTTTTTGCTATCTGTCTGATGGGTTTGTTTTGATTTTTCAGCCTAATGATGGCTTGCTTCACTGATAGTGACAGCTCTTTGGAGTCGACAGCAACTGATTCCAAATGCAAATGTCACACCTAGAATCAACTCCAGACCTTTTACCTGCTTAATTGATAATGAAATAACGAGGGAATAGCCCACACCTGTCCATAAAATAGCTTTTGAGTTGATAGTCCCATTACTTTTGGCCCCTTAAAAAGTGGGAGGCACATATAGAAACCGTTGTAATTCCCACACCGTTCACCTGATTTGGATGTAATTACCCTCAAACTAAATCTGAAAGTCTGCAGTTAACGCACATCTTGTTTATTTCATTTCAAAGCCATTGTGGTGGTGAATAGAGGCCAAAATATGAAAATTCTGTCAATGTCCCAATATTTATGCACCTGACCGTATATATATATATATATATATATATATATTTATATATAAAGCCGTGTCACTCACAGGACTTGTTGCATCAAAAAAACGCTGGTGACATACCATTTAAGCCTCTTATGTGTCAACATTTCAGTTTTATTCAACTTTCATCAGGACAAAAAAGTTGAATAAAACTGAAACGTTGACATATAATAGGCATAGCTGGTGTGTCACCAGCGTTTTTTTGATGCAATAAGTCCTGTGAGTGACACGGCATATCTCTTCCTGTATTTTCTATATCCGAGGGCACCCAGGCACTTTGTTTTATAGTGGAAGAGTGCCAGCCAACTCGCTGCCCTATATAAAGTGCCGCCTATCTTCGTGAGACTTCTTTAAAGGTGAATACATTTCAGTGTTTAATCTTCAATCAGTGGTTGAAGCACCAGAGCAAGTGACCCCACGGAGGGCCCGGTTGTGGTTTTCTCTCTCTCTCTCTTTATATATACCCCAACATGTGCCCCAGCATCCATACTGCATTGACCTGGCTATGGTGCCTTCCTAGAGGGTATGCAACCCCAACATGCATCCCGCAAAAGAAGAGGTGGCACTCGGAGGCCGTTGTTGTACTGAGTAAGGGAATATGATCCCTGAAATGTAGACTGCTAATAAACACCCTAGTTTAGGGTTCACTGATTTTTGGTCTCTGAGTGCCGCTTCTTCTTTTGCTGGATATATATATATATATATATATATATATATATAGATAGATAGATAGCAAACAGTCAAAGTGGCATTCCCAAATAGATTCTGTCCAACTTTCCTGGGGTGTCAAACCTCAAGCTATGCTGCAGAAATAATCCACAGCATGCTATATTTTATTGTAGGGTAAAGAGAACACTTATCAATCTTCTTAACATAAACAAGTGAAAAAACTCTTTTTAATAGCTCACATATTGCCACAAGTCCATTTGGTCGACGTTTCGGGCCTCAGCGGACCCTATGTCAAGACACAGAGGCCACAAAGTTTTTCCAAAGCAGATCATTACCAAGGTGTCACACAAGACACACCTAAGCAAAGAGCTCTCTCAAGACCTTCGCAACCTTATTGTTGCAAAACATACTGATGACATTGGTTACAGAAGGATTTCTAAACTTCTGAATGTTTCAGTGAGCACCAGAGGGCCAGATTCAGACCCGGAAGCAATTCTTTGTTCGCTCATACGCATTCGATGTTTTCCAATCATGCATGCGTCCGGTTATCACTGCGCATGTGCGGCCGTATCTTTGCGGTCATTTTTCTTTTGCTTGTATACACAGCGAGCAGGAAGTGACCTATGTAATTTGATTGACAGAATGGTCCATTTATGGGTGGTGACGGGGGTGGAGATGTGAAAACGCAGGCGTCTCAAGATGTTTTTTGGGCGTACATTAATTATCTTGTGCGAGCGCAATATTTGAACGGAAGTTGTGATACGTCACTGTGTGATCCAGTTTCCATTATGACTGCTTGTTCAGCTTGTGGTAGGGTATTGGATCTTGCAAAGACGATGGTGTCTTCGTAGCTCCCTTAGCGAATCGATGATTTGCTATTCTCTTTAATAAGGCACAAGACCAATCACCTAATAATTGGATCACTTGTTATAATGTGATGTGCAATGACCCTGATTTATTAGCTAAATTTGGAACGGATGTTGTGATCCTATTTGTTTGTATGTTTGGAAATCACCACAGCAATCACCTAATAAATGTTTCATTTGTTATAATGTTATTTGAATTGTGCTTGTTTTATTTGCTATATTTCGTAAGCATGTTGTTGGCACATTTCCTTAGTTTTTTTTATAGCACAACACCAATCACCTAATAAAAGTTTTTTTTTTTGTTTAAATACACAAAAACAATCACCTACTAATTGCTTAGCTTGTGTTACTGTTTACTTACCTGTTACCTTATTGGTTTTTTTTGGAAGCAAATTTTTTAGTATAAGATCTTTCTCATGTATTTAAGTATGTTTGTTGCAGTCCCTTTTACCCAGTTGATAATGAAATTTCAAAACAATTTTTGGTTTTAATTTTTTGATTTGCAGAAAATAATTTATTAATATAATTTCAAAAAACATTTTTTGTTTGGGTCAGCCAAAAAGAAAATTAGTGTCAATTGCACAAATAAAAATATAAAAAAAAAAATTCACAAGAAAGGAGAGGGAGGTTTTGGGGTGCACAAATATGGGGCAAACACAGAGATGGATTGTTTGGAAATTAGCCAGTGCTATCAATGCCTTTTCGTCCGCTTGGCCTGGTGTTGGAGGGAGCATGACTTTGTCCGTGTGCTCCTGCGCCTGGCCTGGCCAGAGGTAAATGTTGTTTCCTCTGGCCTAGGCATAGGGCTAGGTACATTTTGAGGGATGGCCAATTTTGCGCCAGAGGTGGAGGGCCCTCATGTTCCGGCAGGAAGGGAGGGTGGCTCCAACATGCACAGGCAGATGAGCTGCGCTGGGGCATTTGCTATTCTCACATTGGCCGCAGCATTTTCCTCCAGGACGTCCACCACCCGTAGCAGATTGGTATCCATCCTCATCAGAATCTCGGTGTTCTTATCCGTTTTTTCATTGACATCTGTGAGGAGGGCCACTGCCTGCGAGGGTGAATGCCCTGGACTGTCTGCCACAGGGTCCCCAGCTGGATATACTGCTTCCTCCCCTGCGGAGCCAGCGGATCTACTGCGGCCAAAGCTCACCTCTGGAGCAGACTCGTCCTCTTATGTGCATGTGTGGAAAAGATTTTAAAAACTAAAATTAGTACATTTGGAACTTTACTTCTACATTTTTAAAAAAAATTAAAAATAAATTTACCTGCGGCAACATGTGAAGCCGCAAAGTCTGGCATGTCTGTGTCCATGTTAGACACGCCAAACACCTCCTCTTCCTGTACACACCCCTGTGCCAGCTCCTCCAAATCTGTAAGCTCCAGTGACACAGGGGTTGGCCCACCACCTGTCCCCCTGCATGACTAGCCCTATCTGCCAATTTTTGTTTTAGGCGATACTTGAAGTCGCTCCATCTGTTGTTAAAAAATGTAGGCTTAGATTTTAATTTAAAAAAAAAACTTTTGAAAGAGGTTACAGCATTTACGTACCGGCGTTTGACCTCTTTGGTTGAATGGACAAAGTCACCAACCCCATTGACAGCACTGGCTATTTAGTCCCACAGTTTCCATCTCTGTGTTGCACCCATATTTCGGGGTCCCTGTGCCAGGTTATCGATGCACATTTGCACCAAAGCTCCATCTCCTTTCTTGTGAATTGTGGCTGCCTTTTGCGTTTGGCCCTGGCCTGGGTACTAGGCCCCACAGCCTCCTCATTCTCAGTCTCAACACCTTTCAAAAAGGTAAAAAATAAACATTATTTGTCTATTTGTTATTTTATTTTTAAACTTTAATTTTTGAGGTACTTACTGTGAGTTACAGAATTTTGGCTTTGCTGCTGTTCAGTGGTCATGATGAGACAATTGAATTCAGCAGACTCATTGTGGGCTCTCGTGACGTTTTTATAGATGCGTGTGCATTATGCGGGCGCATCTATTGTGCGTCATTGATTTGAGCGGGAAAGTTAAGGCTATTTAAGGCTTTTTTGTGGCCTTTCGGGGTGGGTTGTTTGGAGTTGTATTTGGAGTTGTATTTGGAGTTGGAGTTGTAGTCGTGGTCTTGGGTGGAGAGTTTGGAGTGTGCTGTTTAGTGATTTGTGTTTGGTTTGGTTATTTACGTTAGCATATTTGCAGGGTTTTTTTGTGAATTTTTTTTTTATTTTTGGAGGTAAGTTTTTAATTTTTAATTTGGGTCTATTATAACTTGGTAATTTCACATTTTAAAATTTAATATGTGTTTACTTTGCTTTTATTTAGTTTTTTGATTGTTATCGTTTGCTTTTCTGGATTTGGATTATTTTGGTCTGTTCGTCTTTGTGTGGTAAGTGTTTTTTTTTTCTACATTATAACCCTTTATTTATGTCCATTTTTGTCGTTTTTTTTAGGGGTCACACTGTGCAGATTGGTGTACCTAAAAACATGTCGGTTTTGCAATGCCCTTTTTTTATGTATTGCGTATAGTTTGACCATCTCCTGTCTGTGGGTTAAGCGTACCATTAGCGTTAATTTTTACATGTGGTGTATAGTTTGACCATCTCCTGTCTGTGGGTTAAGCGTACCATTAAGCGTTAATTTTTACATGTTGCATATAGTTTAACCATCTCCTGTCTGTGGGTTAAGCGTACCATTAAGCGTTAATTTTTACATGTTGCGTATAGTTTTACCATCTTCTGTCTGTGGGTTAAGCGTACCATTAAGCGTTAATTTTTACATGTTGCGTATAGTTTGACCATCTCCTGTCTGTGGGTTAAGCGTACCATTAAGCGTTAATTTTTACATGTTGCGTACAGTTTGACCATCTCCTGTCTGTGGGTTAAGCGTACCATTAAGCTTTAATGTTTACATGTGGCATATAGTTTGACCATCTCCTGTCTGTGGGTTAAGCGTACCATTAAGCGTTAATTTTTACATGTTGCGTATAGTTTGACCATCTCCTGTCTGTGGGTTAAGCGTACCATTAAGCGTTAATTTTTATATGTTGCGTATAGTTTGACCTGTGGGTTAAGCGTACATTACAAATTTACTGTAGAATCCAAGAATAACTCAACATCATCTGTGTAGTGCATGCATTCTTGATATTTTGGGCTTAGCCTGTCTTGTTTTTTTAAAATTATCTTTTTAATTTCTTTACAAAATCTAAATCATAGGTTTACTACAAGATGTCACTGCCCAACCCTGTAAGATTCTTCTTTATATGATAAAAAGATAAGTATATTTTAACATTCTTAAATTTCTAAATCATAACTACATTGTCTAACATTCAGATTGATGTTGGGCGAATTATAGTGGCGATGGTCCCAGACCCCGACCAACCTGGACATCCTACTAGGCGTAGGCCTCGTAGGTGTGCAAGGCCCCAGATATTTCGAATATGTGTCACCCTTTTTGGAATACCTGATGATGTGGTGTTAAGGCTTTACCACCTACCACCCAAAATCATCCTAGACACTCTTTCATTAATAGAGAGTGATCTTGAAAGGCAAATTAACAATCCAACAGCAATACCACCACTTATGCAATTAATATCGGTGTTACATTTTTGTGCCTCAGGATCCTTCCAGACCACAGTAGGCATAGTTGCGGGAATTTCACAATCCTCCTTTTCAAGGATCCTGAGGTAATGGATGCCATATTTAAGCACCTCCATCATTTTATTAATATGCCATTGGATATGGGGTCCCTTAATGTGGTTAACCAAAAATTTTTCGAAATTGCAGGCTTCCCACACATCATAGCGGTTGTGGATGGCACTCACATACCACTTCAGCCTCCAGCAGTGCTGGAGGCAATATTTAGGAACCGAAAGCATTTCCATTCAATGAATGTAATGGTGGTATGTGATGCCCCCCTCCAGATCCTGTCCCTGAATGCCAAATTTCCCGGAAGTGCACATGATTCTTTTGTCATCCGGCAATCAGGGCTTTGGCACAAATTAAACAACCTACAAGCTGGTGATGCGTGGCTTCTGGGTAAGTGGTACCCTTAATTTTAAAAGCAAACACATTTGGCTTAGAAATTGTACAGATATTTTTTTTATTTTCAATGGAGACAGTGGTTACCCTTGCACGCCCTGGCTTCTCACTCCTTATTTGGTTCCTATACCAGGGCCACAAAGTCAATGTAATTCCGCACTTACTGCCACTAGGCAGGTGGTGGAGTGCTGCATTGGCCTTTTAAAAGGCCGATTTAGATGCCTCCACTGCTCTGGTGCGACCTAATGTATTTGCCGGCTATGGTTTCCAAAATTGGGGTCCTGTGTGGGATATTTCACAACATCGCCATAAGGAGTGGTGTCCCAATGTAGCCAGAGGATGCCTTGCCTGAGGATGGCACCCCCGAGTTTGGTTGGAGGAGAGTGTCTGGGGGGGCCATACGTGATAACGTTGTGGCACGGTTTTTCAGGTAATTTTTTTCAATCATTTAATTAATCAAACATATGTAATAAGGTAATTTTTGAGTGTTAAATTTCCAATGTGTTATTTTTTTTAATTTTTTCTTCTCTTTTTTTACCAACAAATAAACAACCTGCATACTACCTGAAAATAAACGGCTGTGACAAATATGTTCCAAAATGGGATTTTACATCTGGACAAATGAATTATTACCATGAATTTTGGAAACATGTTGGCATGCTAGTTCTTGATGTCCATTTTTTATGTATATTAAGCGTGTTTGTGTCGTGTTTATTAAATGTTTGATTTAAAAAAAATTTTTTTTTAAGATAAATTACACAAAATGTGTTGAGTTGAAAAACGGGACAATACCTTCTTAATTTTGGGCCAAGTATAAACTGTTGCATATGTGGCTAAAATATTTTTGGAAAAATTCACTTTTTACACAGGTTTTCTGTTTTTTTAAAAATATTTTTGTTTTTTTAATAAAAAAGGTATTGTGGCAAAGCAGTATGGAGGTAAAGACTAATACAAACACGTTTATGTAAATGTATCCATTAAAAAAAAACATAATGTGTGTTAAGGAATTGGGAAAAATGCTTATTAAATGTAATGGTATTAAAATGACCACTTTCATAATTACTCAGAGTTTCAAAATATTCCTTTTCAAAATGTCAAAACACATTCAACAAATGCAAACTTATTATTTGTCCAGGGATTAACATGTTAGAGGCAAGGAAAGAGAGTTATTAACCAAAATGTTTTTTTATTTTTAGTAAACAAAGTAACAACTATAACACACCAAATAACCCACAATTAAGGCCTCCTTAAGGCCAACAAATGGTCCAAAGAAATTAGAATGGCAATAATATGGCCACGCAGACGCACAATTTCAGCAAATATCGCCTCATTCCGCATCCGTTCCTCTGTTGAAAGAGAAATGTGTGTATTACTAAAATGTAGGCATTAATATTTTTTCAAATGGTCATTAGGCTTAACATATAAAACAAGATAAGATGCCATGCAAAATGGGGCAAACATTTCTCATTTATTAAAATAAACTCCAAATTGAACTTTCAACCACAAAGTAAATGTTAAAAAAAAAAAAATGAAAAAATGAAAAAAAAAATGATAACAGTGGTTAGAACAAAAACATTTGTATATGAAGTAAGCCTAACACAAGTTGTCAATTTTAAAATTAATAAAATAACATGAAAGACACAAGTGGTAGTGGTTTGGCATGTGTCATATGCACAATGTTAAACCAACATTTTTAAAAAAATAAATAAAACTAGCAGATTTGTACTAAACTGAATTTTTGATGTACACAGGGCAAATTTAAACTTCATATAAAATGGTTAAAAACAAATATAATGTCAAAAAAACAAAAACCAAAATAAAAAAACAAGATTCCACAGTGTTTGCATATAGGGCACATTTCAAAACATTACTGCCACAAAAAAAATACCTGCAGCATCCAGAACAGGGGCAGAGTGGCCAATCTCATCCTCGGATGATGTTGGCCAATGAAGATGAGATGTGGGAGGGGTGAGTTGGGAAAGAGATGAGGGAGTGGAACATGGAGAGGGTGGATCAGGGGAGGGAGTAGAAATATGGATGAATATGACAGGGGAGGGAGGGGTGGTTTGGGATTGGGGGCCAGGAGAGGGAGGGGAAATATGGATGACAAGGTCAGGGGATGGTGGTGCATTTGGGGAGGAGTGGGCAGGGGAAGAGGGTTGGAATGGGGGATAGGGGTCGGGCCGGCCTTCTTCGCCGCCTCACTATCCGCTCTTCACCTAAATGATGGATAGTTCAAAATATTAACTAAATTGGCATACATTAAAAAAAAAAACTTTAGCCTAAATTCACATACACAAATACAAGGTATAATTGTTAACAAAACAAGGCCATACTGCAAACATGCACACGCATTAATGATAATTTACATTAGCAAAGTACAATATGCAAATAAGATTAAGATTAAACCATTCACATATACACTTACGCCGACGGATCCGCAGCCAGAGAGACTCGAGCAGGCGTGGTGACCTGCGGCGCAGATCCGACCTTCTGCGCTCCAATTGGCCGATTTTCTGGCAGTAGCCCATGGAACGCAGACGACGCCGCATCTCCGCGTACACCCGACGCTTCATTATATTGGTGACTGGGAGCTGGCGTGTGGTAATTCGCTGGTCCATGACTTCTGTAAGGACCAGCAACTCACGGCATGTGAACGCACTGGCTCTCATGATAGCAATGATTTTTTTCACACAAAACAGTTTTAATAAAGGTACAAGAAAAATCTGATTGGCTAATGTACTTTCATAATTAACAGGAACAATTCTATTGGTTAATGTGTGAGTCATGTGAAAAAACCCCAAAAATATATTGGGACTTATGATTGGCTTGATGCATTTAGATGCATTAGCAAAGGTCAGAGCAAATGGAATAACCATATAATCTGTTTGTAAACCAAAAAGGAAAACATTAATAACATAGAAAAATTCTTTGGACTTATACTAGAAATCTGCTTTGTCCTTATAACCGTACGGATTCAGCGTAACAAATGTCACACAATACAAACAATAAAGTTTATTGACATTCAATAAAAAAACAAGATTGAAAACATTTGAGGTACAATTAAATAACTTAATATTGTGATTGCCACCAATCGATTCAAGTATGTTTGCAGAACGAGAAACAAGGCAATCGAAAACTGACAGGCCAACTTCCGGAAATTACTTGTGCGAGCGCAGACATCAACCAAAGACGAGTAGAGTGCTCGCTATTTTGAACGCTCGCTAGCTAGAGGAGGGGTTGGGTGAATATGGGGCGGAAGCCTAGCTACGAGCGATCACACATGCGAGCGCTGTGTTTTACATATTTCTACTTGTACGGACTACGAGCGAACGGCCGCTTGCGTTCGGGTCTGAATCAAGGTTTGAAGGCTGTTTGTGTGGAAGAATGGCCAAAATGACACCTTAGCAATGCATGCAGCTAGTTTCTCTATACAGGAGGCGTCTTGAAGCTGTCATTACCAACAAAGGCTTTTGTACAAAGTATTAAATCCATTTATTTATTTATTATTTATTAACAGTTTCTTATATAGCGCAACAAATTCCGTTGCGCTTTACAATTTGAATTAACATTATACTGGGTTGTAAAAGACATACATACATACATAAAAGAGACATTTCAGTAAGCGTGTTCAATACTTTCTCCCTGTGTCATTTCACATTATTACACATACAGTAACTTAATAAATGGACATCTATGGTTTGATTTATTTGCATGTGTGGACTGCATGGGTTGTTGCTGACATTTGGTGAACATTTCACTATATTAGCCCCATTACAAATACATTTACTGAGAAAAATGTTGATGTGGGCAATACTTATTTTACCCGATATATATATATATATATTAATCCACACACATATATAAATATGTGTGCACACACGTATATATATGCACACACATATAATCACACACATACAGTATATATATATATATATATATATATACATATATATATATATATATTTATATATATGCACACTCACTGAAACATTTACATATGAAGCTGTGTTATTAAATTTACATCTTGTACCTGGTTTCATAGGTTCTGTAATCTGGATTGTTGAAGCTGGTCTGGCATCATGGGGGTGGGTCCGGATGGAATAGAGGAGCCCTAGGAAGCTGGAGCTGCTGTGACTGGTCCCCTCCAGGAAGTAAATCAATATTGAAGAAGTCACTAAGTGCTGGGGCACCTTTTAATTAAGCGGGAAGAGGGAGGTAGCGGCCCGCAGTCAGTGGGTGGGGCGTCGGTTGGAGGGCAGGGCCTCCTACGTGGTGGGGACTTGTAAGGCCACTAGCAGGCTGCTGTAGCAGGGAAAAAATTACTGTCTACAGCAGTAGAGCAGATGCTGTACAGCTATTTTAATAAGGGGCCTGGAGCTGCAGCTCCACCCGCCCTATGTTAATCTGGCCCTGACCTGTCCCACATCATTTACAACTCCACATACCTGTCCCACATCATTTACACCATCACATACCTGTCCCACATCATTTACACCATCACATACTTGCCCCACATCATTTACAACTCCAAATACCTGTCCCACCAGTAGTGCCTCTTATACAGTGCCCCTAGTAGTAGTCCCCCCATGCAGTGCCCCCCAGTACTGGTCCCCCCATGCAGTGCCCCCAGTACTGGTCCCCCCTATGCAGTGCTCCCAGTAGTGGCCCTTATACAGTGCCCCCAGTCAGGGCCAGCTCTAGGGGTGTTCGACCAGTGCGGTCGAACAGGGGCGCCACCCATAGAGGGCGCACCCCTCCCCAACATCCCGATTTCAGCGGGACAGTACAGTACAGTCCCGCTGTTCCACCCGTGGGCCAAAGTAGCCCGCGGCTGTGCGGTAGTGCGCGCGGCATCCATTCAATGACGGGAGAGGGCTGGGGGAAGCCCAGCTCGTGAGGCTCCCCTTCCAGCCTGATGTTGTTTGGAGGCGTGCCATGTGGTCACGCCTCCAAATAACGTAATGTAGGAGGTGTGGCCTATGGAAATGAGGTCACGCCCCCATTTTCAGTTGCGTGCAGCTGCTCCGCGCGCGATGTAAAGGCGCTTTAGAGAGAGCCGCCACAAGATGCTCTGACCCCTGGAGCCAGCCCTGCCCCCAGTAGTGCCCCATATACAGTGCCCCCAGTAGTGGTCCCCCTTATACAGTGCCCCCAGTAGTGGCACCCCTACATGTATAAGACAAACACACACAAAAAAAACACACTTACCTGAATACCTGCTCCCGCCACTGTCCACTCCTCCATCCTCCCAGCCCGCTCGGTACTATGTGAGAGACGTCATGATGTCTCTCCCATCACCCACTGCAGGAGCCAGAAGGTGGAGCTCATGAGTGAGCTCCAGCTCCAGCCCGGCTCCCTCTGTGGATGCAGCAGCCAATGAGTGTCTGACTCTGGCGTCGGTGTGTCTGTTACAGTTAGGGATGTGCAGGCTCGGATAGGTTCGAGTTTGCACGTGGAGTTCGGATTTTTCCCTCCAAAAAAATGGAACTCAGAACGAGGCAAAACGTCATCTTACATGGACGAACATCATCATTCCTGGTCTTTTGTCCAGGAATGATGATGTTCGTCCATGTAAGATGACGTTTTGCCTCGTTCTGAGTTCCGTTTTTTTGGAGGGAAAAATCCGAACTCCACGTGCAAACTCGAACCTATCCGAGCCTGCACATCCCTAGTTACAGTGTAGTGTGACCGCTCTCACTGCGGTCCACACTACACTTAAACACTGTGGGGCCCGGGGGACACTGGTTGCGGGTGCAGCGGTGCTGTTGGAAGCAGGTGGCTGTGGGCCCCTGCACCACAGCGGGTCCCGGTGAAAGGCTCCGGCTGCACCACCGCTAGTTCCGCCACTGCCCATATCATTTACACTTCCACATACATGTCCCACATCATTTACACCTCCACATACCTGTCCCACATCATTTCTACTTCTCTCTCCTCCCAACTCTGTTCCTCTCTCCTGTCTCCTCTGGAATGCCAGTCCTGTATATTCTACTGGTCCCTGTCCATTACGGCTTCATATTCAACACCTTCAATCTCCTAGTCATCACCAATTCCTGGACAAACTCATCTGACACCACTTCTCCTGCAGCTATCTCCTTTGGGAGCCTCACATTCTTTCACACTCCCTGGCCTGGAGGTTGCCACAGTGTTGGTGTTGAGGTACTTCTATCATCTGGTCACTCCCACCAACTTTTACCTTCTAAACTCTTCACTTCATTATTTGCATTCAATGCTCATATCAGTTGCCTTTTCCAACTTCCTCGGGTAGCTGCCTTTCCTTGTCCCCTTGACCTTATCTCAAAATTCCATGTTAACTTTGCTTCTTGGCTCCTAACCTTGAAATGGGCTCTCAAGACCCCTTTCTTCCTCAAAGCTTTCCAGCTCTCATCCTAACACACTACTCCATGTTCCTTCCTCACAATCCAGCCCATCTGTGTCACCCCTGTTTGTCTGCCCCTACCGCTTTAGAATGTAAGCTCTCACGAGCAGGGCCCTTTTCCCTCATCTGCTTCTCCCTCACTTACTCCTACTTTAATTTACAACAACACCTAACCCTTGGTTGCTGACACCATGCTGCTTATTTAAGTGTTATGCAGCAATGCATAAATCATGTATTTGTCCTGTGTTGGTTGTACTGTTAATAACTGTTTTTCTTGTGTGCTTATTTGCCTATGTACTTGTCTTTTGTGTGCGCATTTGTTTATGTACTTTGTAAGGCGCTGCGGAATCCTTGTGGCGCCATATAAATAAGGATAATAATAATAATAATAATAATAATAATTTACACCTCCCCTACCTGTCCCACATCATTTGCACCCCATATACCTGTCCCACCTCATTTACACCTCCACATACCTGTCCCACCTCATTTACACCTCCACATACCTGTCCCACATCATTTACACCTACACATACCTGTCCCACATCATTTACACCTCCACATACCTGTCCCACATCATTTACACCTCCACATACCTGTCCCACATCATTTACACCTCCACATACCTGTCCCACATCATTTACACCTCCACATACCTGTCCCACGTCATTTACACCTCCACATACCTGTCCCACGTCATTTACACCTCCACATACCTGTCCCACATCATTTACACCTCCACATACCTGTCCCACCTCATTTACACCTCCACATACCTGTCCCACATCATTTACACCTCCACATACCTGTCCCACATCATTTACACCTCCACATACCTGTCCCACATCATTTACACCTCCACATACCTGTCCCACATCATTTACACCTCCACATACCTGTCCCACATCATTTACACCTCCACATACCTGTCCCACGTCATTTACACCTCCACATACCTGTCCCACATCATTTACACCTCCACATACGTGTCCCACGTCATTTACACCTCCACATACCTGTCCCACATCATTTACACCTCCACATACCTGTCCCACATCATTTGCACCCCATATACCTGTCCCACGTCATTTACACCTCCACATACCTGTCCCGCATCATTTACACCTCCACATACCTGTCCCATATCATTGGAATTAAATTGAAAATACAAATCATAGTGCGAGTTCGCCCTGAAAACAGCTCTCAGGACTCAACTTGCACCTAATTGAATTGACCACCAAGTGGCAAGTGCAGAGGGAGCGCTGTCACAATTTCATCATTATAGCCATATTCCTGGCAGCACAATGCTGTGGGATTATCCCAGACATTGCGTTAGAGTAAGCAAGTATGCATGACATTTATGCTAGTATACCAGCCTTATGAAGACCTCTGTATCTGTCCAGTATGTTCTGGTATTCAGCATTTGAGAGTCTGAGGTATATGATACCTATCATGAAACACCACAAAAACATATTTATGTAAAATAAACAAGTATATATTAAATTGTAGCTTGTAAATGGCAAATAATAATAGATTCCATTGAAGAAATTACTGATAACTGTTTAAATGATTTGGTTCCCATACTTTTAGATTATTTTTGTAATCACGCTGTGCCTTGTATTTTATGTTGAACCACAAACAAATATCTTGACGTTTTATGAAGGATGGCAAACTGTATCGGTTTGTTAAATTCTTAAATTCCGGAAGCATTACATTTACAAAATCATTCCTAGGTTATTCACTTTATGCTGCCATATTTTTGCATATACACAGGTGCTTACTGGAGGCTGCCTACCTTGTTCCCTTGATTGTGCTCCATTTTGTTACTATGGCTAAGGACAAATGGGCCTGACTCAGACTTGTATGTTATGCCGATGTTTTCACAGTTGTGTGATTATCTCCATCTGCGCATGTGCTTAGGTACATCAATGTAGTCGCTCACTGCAACTTTTTATTTGCAGTGTGATTGACAGGCAGGGAGCATTTGGGGTAGGTAACGGGGAGAGGCGACAAAGAACGCAGACGTGTTGTTACCATTTTTGGGGCATGTCACAGCCTGCATCTGCGATCTTGTATGCAGTGAAAGTGGCTCCGGTGTCTCAGTACACGCGGCAATCCTACGTGACCATAGGACTACTGAGAACTGTGATAATCGGAGGATCTGCGACTGTTGTGTATTTATACACATATGCTTGGATTAGCAAAACAGCCGGCGGGCGTCTCAATCATACTTGCCCACTCTCCCGGGACTGTCATGAGCCTCCTGAAAATCGAGTGCCACTCCCAGCACCCCTCCAGAGTAGGCAAGTCCTCCGCATTGTCCGTCGGCCCCCCGCAACTCCCCATGCCCGCACGTGAAAGTGGGTGGTTTAGGGGGTGAAGACGCGATTCGCGCTGAATCACGTCATCATAGCTTAGCCCCCTGTGTTGTAATGCCGGCATTATAAAGCAGGGGGCGTGGCCGTGATGGCGCAATCACGCAGACACTCCCACGCTCCGCCCACTTCAGCCACTCCCACTCTCCCCCTTGCACCGACCTGGTAGCCTCCTCCCGGTGGTATGGTCTCAATGCTAGTCCCAGAGACTGCAACATTTGCATATTTTCGCAGCTGCACACACAGACGCAGCAATAGTGGCATTAGCGTACAAACACACATACTGTATGTTTGGCCAACACAGTGAGAATGCAGAATGAAATACATACACCTTATACAGTTTATTCATTTTCTATACTGTAACTGGCATTTTCACAGTGTTGCCTGAATACACCAGTCAGTGTCCACTGTGTTCAGCATATGCATATTCTCTTATATTACACCTATTCTCCTGTTTTAGTTGAATCCAGACAGAAGAATGGGACAACAAGACAGTGACGTGAGGTGAGGTAAATGGCTGGGGAGGCACTGGCTAGTATCAGAGCCAGATTTACACATACATATATGAACAAGAGGGTTCATGTGGGCATTATTCAAAGGTGCAGCAGTATATAGTGCCGGGAATGGCGGTCTATTTACTAAGCAGTGTTAGGAGACAGAGTGAAAAGTGATACCAGCCAATCAGCACCCAACTGTCATTTCTCAAACACAGCCTGTGAGATGACAGTTGGGAGCTGATTGGCTGGCACCTTATCACTTTTCACTCTGTCTCCTAACACTGCTTAGTAACTTTAGTGTGTTTTGATCAGGGATGTGCAGAAAATGTAGACAGAGAAGGCAGAGCCTCACGTGCCAAACACTTTTTACTCCAGCGTTTTGACTATAAAAGTGATTAGAATAATACAAAGAGAATATTTATAATATTTTCTTTAACTTTTTCTAATAATTTTTATAGTAAAAACTGTGGAGTATACCTAAGTATGACATATTTACTAATTTGCAGGGTTTTAAAAGTGGAGGTGTTGTCCATAGCAACAATCAGATTCTACTTATTTATCTAGCACCTTCTAGAACAGTGTTTCCCAACCTCGGTCCTCAAGGCACACTAACAGTCCAGGTTTTAGTTATATCCATGCTTGAGCACAGGTGGTTAAATCAAAATAACTGCAGAACTAATTAACATACTTGTGCTCAAGTATGGCTATCCTTAAAACCTGGACTGTTAGTGTGCCTTGAGGAATGTGGTTGGGAACCCCTGTTCTAGAAGATAATAACTAGAATCTGACTGGTTGCCATAAGCAACACCTCCACTTCTAAAAACCCGCACTTTAGCAAATATACCCCCAAGACTGACACCATCATTGGTTAGATGCCCATATACAAGACACGTGCAGTGAATAGTATATATCAATTCCCTAAGTGGTTGTTACTTTTCCACACATGCCATATTTCCCTTTTGTTGAAGGTAACAAGCCCAAAGGGAAGGATTCCGTATATTTCTCCCTCATTGTGGATTATTGCACTTGTCATTGCGGGACATTTATGAGATTTTTTCATTGTATATATTGTCTAATATTGGTGCTCCCCATACATGCCGACTATCTGGCTGCCCCTTCCGGGAGGGAGCAGCTAGATCGGCATTACTGGGGGGGGGGGGGCCAGCAAATGGGGGCGGGGCTGGCCAGATGACAAGTTTTTGTGGGCGGGGCCACGCGAGCGCGTAATTTTGGCCCCGCTCCCACTACACACTACCGATGTTACAGGCAGTGTGAAGCAGGGGGCGGTGCCAAAGTGACGCGAATTGCGTCACCGCCCCCCTTGGCTGCCAGGGTTTTACAAGTAATTGCGGTGGGACAGGAGGGGTCAGCGGAAGCCGGGAGACTTGCCTGCCTTCCCGGGAGGTCGGGAGCGGCACCCGATTTTCGGGAGGCTCCCGACCAAATCGGGAGGGTAGGCAAGTATGGTGCTCCCACACCACATTTGCTCATACTTGCCGACTATCTGGCTGCTCCTTCCGGGAGGGAGCAGCCAGATCGGCAGGATAGGGGGCGTGGCCAGCAAAAGGGGGCATGGCTGGATGAGCAGATGATGTTTTGTGGGCGTGACAGGGGGCGGGGCCACACCATCGCAGCATTTTGGTCCCGTCCCCGCTATACAATGGCGAAAAAAACTGGCATTGTGAAGCAGGGGGCGGGGCCAAAATGACACGATTCAGCATGAATTGTGTCAGCGGCCCCCGCGGTGCTTGGGTTTAACAGGTATTGGCGGGGGGCCGGGAGGGATTGGCGGCAGGCTGGAGGCTTGGCTGCCTTTCCGGGGGGCCGGATTGTACACGTTTATCGGGAGGCTCCCGCCCGAATCGGGAGGGTAGGCAAGCCTGCATTTGCTGCTTATTATTGCAGAGCATATCAAGTGATACTAATTTATCTGTATGAGATTTATTTTCTATGTATTAGATAGGTACACTGGTACTAAAATGTTATCTGATTGCATCATTACTTTGTTACCCTAATAAAGGAGCGCTTGTTCCATAATTATATTTTTTGTAATATTATTTTAAGTTGTACCTCTTGCAACTTTGCTGTATATAGATACTTTAGTACCAAGGTGTGTTTTTTTTGTCAGGACACATTTCGAGTTTGTGTACAGAATATCATAATTAGGGGTGTGCACCGGCCACTTTTCGTGTTTTGTGTTTTGGTTTTGGATCTGGATCTTTCTTCGTGTTTTGGATCTGGATTGGTTTTGCCAAAACCACCCTTCCATGTTTTGGGTTCTGGGTTTTGTGTTTTGGATCTGTATTTTTTTTAAAAAAAGCATAAAAACAGCTAAAATCACAGAATTTGTTGGTTTCTCTGCTCCTATGCTATTATTAACCTCAATAACCTTAATTTCCACTCATTTCCAGTCTATTCTGAACACCTCACACCTCACAATAGTGTTTTTATGTCCAAAAGGTTGCACCGAGGTAGCTGGATGACTATGCTAAGCGACACTAGTGGGCGGCACAAACACGTGACCCATCTAGGAGTGACACTGCAGTGGCAGACAGGATGGCAGTTAGAAAAACTAGGCCCCAAACAGTACATAATGCAAAGAAAAAAAAGAAGTGCAAGATGGAATTGTCCTTGGGCCCTCCCACCCACCCTTATGTTGTATAAACAGGACATGCACACTTTAACAAATCAATCATTTCAGCGCCAGGGTCTGCCACACAACTGTGGCTGAAATGATTGGTTCGTTTGGGCCCCCACAAAACAAGCTGGCAATTAATGTGTCCCTGCACAAACTGGCTCTACGGAGGCAAGATGTCATCCTCATCCTCCTCATCCACCGATTCCTCACCCTCTTCAGTGTGTACATCCTCATCCTCACAAAGTATTAACTCGTCCCCACTTGAATCCACCACCACAGGTCCCTCTGTACCTTCTGGAGGCTGGTCTCCCTGGAAGAGCTGATAATTCATTTTGATGAACATCATCTTCTCCACATTCTGTGGAAGCAACCTCCTACGCCTTTCGCTGACAAGGTTCCCGGCTGCACTAAACACTCTTTCGGAGTACACACTGGAGGGGGGGCAACTCAGGTAAAATAGAGCCAGCTTGTACAGGGGCCTCCAAATTGCCTCTTTTTCCTGCCAGTACAGGTATGGACTGTCTGACATGCCTACTTGGATGCTGTCACCGATGTAATCCTCCACCATTCTGTCAATGGTGACAGTATCATATGCAGTGACAGTAGACATGTCAGAAATTGTTGCCAGGTCCTTCAGTCCGGACCAGATGTCCAAACTTGGTCCTGCCTGCCCTGCATCACCGCCAGCGGGTTGCTTAGGATACCTAAGTTTTTTCCTGGCAGCCCCAGTTGCGGGAGAAAATGAAGAAGGAGCCGTTGACGTGTCACGTTCCGCTTCAGCTGACAGTGTGTTCACCAGCAGGTCTTTGCACCTCTGCAGGCTTGTGTCGGCCGGAAAGAGAGACACCACATAGGCTTTAAACCTAGGATCAAGCACGGTGGCCAAAATGTAGTGGTCTGATTTCAACAGATTGACCACCCTGGAATCCTGGCAAAGTGAATGAAGGGCTTCATCCACAAGTCCCACATGCCGAGCGGAATCGCTCCGTCTTAGCTCCTCCTTCACTTTCTCCAGCTGCTTCTGCAAAAGCCTGATGAGGGGAATGACCTGACTCAAGCTGGCTGTGTCTGAACTGACTTCACGTGTGGCAAGTTCGAAGGGCTGGAGAATCTTGCACAACACGGAAATCATTCTCCACTGCGCTTGAGTCAGGTGCATACCCCCTCCTTTGCCTATGTCATAGGTGGATGTATAGGCTTGTATGGCCTTTTGCTGCTCCTCCATCCTCTGAAGCATATAGAGGGTTGAGTTCCACCGCGTCACAACCTCTTGCTTCAGGTGATGGCGGGGCAGGTTCAAGAGTGTTTGCTGGCGCTCCAGTCTTCGGCACGCAGTCGCTGAATGGCAAAAGTGGCCAGAAATTTTTCGGGCCACCCAAAGCGTCTCCTGCACGCCCCTGTCGCTTTTCAGAAAATTCTGCACCACCAAGTTTATTGTGTGAGCAAAACATGGGACGTGCTGGAATTTGCCCAGATGTAATGCCCGCACAATATTGGTGGCGTTGTCAGATATCACAAATCCCCAGGAGAGTCTAAGTGGGGTAAGCCACTGGGCGATGATTTCCCTCAGTTTCTCTAAGAGGTTGCCTGCCTTGTAACGAGCTGGCGTTTCTGAGATGCTGCTACTGGTGACGCTGCTGCTGTTGCTGCGTAAGGTGATACATCTACCCAGTGGGCTGTCACAGTTATTTAGTCCTTAGTCTGCCCTGTTCCACTTGTCCACATGTCCGTGGTTAAGTGGACATTGTGTACAACGGCATTTTTCAGGACACTAAGGACACTTTTTCTGACGTTTCTGTACAGTCTCGGTATCGCCTGCCTAGTGAAGTGGAATCTAGACGGGATTTGGAACCGGAGACACACTACCTCCATCAATTGTCTAAATCCCACTGCACTAATGGCGGATACCGGACGCACGTCTAACACCAACATAGCAGTCAAGGCCTCAGTTATACGTTTTGCTTCAGGATGACTGCTGTCGTACTTCATCCTCCTCGCTAAGGACTGTTGGAGGGTCAATTGTTTAGTAAAAGTAGTGGTGTTCCTACTTCCTCTCTAGGATGATGAACGACTCCCAGCAGCAGCAACAGCAGCAGCGGCAGCAGTAGGCGTAGCAATGCAGGATCCTCCAGAGGAATCCCGGATAGGAGAGTCAGTCATGCCAGTGACATGGCCTGCAGGACTACTTCCGATCCTGACTAAGGAGGAAATTGACGAGGAGGAAGTTGACGGTGTGGTTTGCAGGCGCTTGGATACAACAGGACAACGGGATTTAGGTGTCCCTGGACTGCTTACGGTCTTAGCCAAAGTTTCTGAACTTGACAGTAACTTTTTATGAACGCGCTGCAGGTGCCGTATAAGGGAGGATGTTCCTAGGTGGTTGACGTCCCTACCCCTACTTATTTCACCTTTACATATGGTACATATGGCAAGACAGTTGTTGTCCGGATTTGGATAGAAATATTGCCAGACCAAAGAGGTGGAATGTTTGGTCTTCTGCCCAGGCATGACCGTGATGGGCTTTTTCATCCCACGGACAACAACTGTCTCCCCCGGAGCCTGATTTAAACAAACCACATCACCATCAGAATCCTCCTCGCCAACTTCCTCCTCAGCGCCAGCTACACCAGTATCCTCATCCTGTTACACTTCAACAGTGACATCTTCAATTTGCATATCAGCAAGTGGACTGTGGGTGCTCCTTTCAGCACTTGCAGGGGGCATGCAAATGGTGGAAAGAGCCACCTCTTCCCGTCCAGTGCTGGGAAGGTCAGGCATCGCAACCACCACCACACTTGGACTCTCCTTGGGGATTTGTGATATCTTCTTAGAAAGCACAGTTCTTCGCTGTGCTTTTGCCAGCTTAACTCTTTTGATTTTTTTAGTGGGAGGAGGGCTTCCATCGTCATGTGAAGCTGAACCACTAGTCATGAACATACTAGGGATCGACCTTAGCCGTTCCTTGCCACTCCGTGTCGTAAATAGCATATTGGCAAGTTTACGTTTTTCTTCAGCTGATTTAAATGTCTTTTTCAAGGTCATTTTCCTGAACTTTGCCATTTGGGATTGTATGTGCCCTCTACTATGACATTGGGCATCGGCCTTGGCAGACGACGTTGATGGCATGTTATCGTCTATGTCATGACTAGTGGCAGCAGCTTCAGCACTAGGAGGAAGTGGTTCTTGATCTTTCTCTATTTTATTTTTATCGGAGAAAGTTTGGTCCTCCATTTATGTTATATCGATTTGATATATACGTGCGGCTAAACACAGAAAATAATTTTTTTTTGGTTTGGACTGGAGTGTACTTTCGGGGGTTACAGCACCCTTAACAGTCAAGCCAGCCGGCCCTTTACTTATGACACAGGCGCACGCTTGGCACTACTTTGTTGATGCACGTGCGGCTACTGCGCACACAATTCACAAACACAGAAAATAATTTTTTTTTGGTTTGGATTGGAGTGTACTTTCGGGGGTTACAGCACCCTTTAATGGTCAAGCCAGCCGGCCCTTTACTTATGACACAGGCGCACGCTTGGCACTATTTTGTTGATGCACGTGCGGCTACTGCGCACACAATTCACAAACACAGAAAATAATTTTTTTTTTGGTTTGGACTGGAGTGTACTTTCGGGGGTTACAGCACCCTTTAACGGTCAAGCCAGCCGGCCCTTTACTTATGACACAGGCGCACGCTTGGCACTACTTTGTTGATGCACGTACGGCTACTGCGCACACAATTCACAAACACAGAAAATATTTTTTTTTTTGGTTTGGACTGGAGTGTACTTTGGGGGTTACAGCACCCTTTAACGGTCAAGCCAGCCGGCCCTTTACTTATGACACAGGCGCACGCTTGGCACTACTTTGTTGATGCACGTGCGGCTACTGCGCACACAATTCACAAACACAGAAAATAATTTTTTGGGGGGTTTGGACTGGAGTGTACTTTCGGGGGTTACAGCACCCTTAACGGTCAAGCCAGCCGGCCCTTTACTTATGACACAGGCGCACGCTTGGCACTACTTTGTTGATGCACGTGCGGCTACTGCGCACACAATTCACAAACACAGAAAATAATTTTTTTTTGGTTTGGACTGGAGTGTACTTTCGGGGGTTACAGCACCCTTTAACGGTCAAGCCAGCCGGCCCTTTACTTATGACACAGGCGCACGCTTGGCACTACTTTGTTGATGCACGTACGGCTACTGCGCACACAATTCACAAACACAGAAAATATATTTTTTTTTGGTTTGGACTGGAGTGTACTTTGGGGGTTACAGCACCCTTTAACGGTCAAGCCAGCCGGCCCTTTACTTATGACACAGGCGCACGCTTGGCACTACTTTGTTGATGCACGTGCGGCTACTGCGCACACAATTCACAAACACAGAAAATAATTTTTTTGGGGGTTTGGACTGGAGTGTACTTTCGGGGGTTACAGCACCCTTAACGGTCAAGCCAGCCGGCCCTTTACTTATGACACAGGCGCACGCTTGGCACTACTTTGTTGATGCACGTGCGGCTACTGCGCACACAATTCACAAACACAGAAAATAATTTTTTTTTTGGTTTGGACTGGAGTGTACTTTCAGGGGTTACAGCACCCTTAACGGTCAAGCCAGCCGGCCCTTTACTTATGACACAGGCGCACGCTTGGCACTACTTTGTTGATGCACGTGCGGCTACTGCGCACACAATTCACAAACACAGAAAATTATTTTATTTTTGGTTTGGACTGGAGTGTACTTTGGGGGTTACAGCACCCTTTAACGGTCAAGCCAGCCGGCCCTCTACTTATGACACAGGCGCACGCTTGGCAATACTTTGTTGATGCACGTGCGGCTACTGCGCACACAATTCACAAACACAGAAAATTATTTTTTTTTGGTTTGGACTGGAGTGTACTTTCGGGGGTTACAGCACCCTTTAACGGTCAAGCCAGCCGGCCCTTTACTTATGACACAGGCGCACGCTTGGCACTACTTTGTTGATGTACGTGCTGCTACTGCGCACACAATTCACAAACACAGAAAATAATTTTTTTTTGGTTTGAACTGGAGTGTACTTTCGGGGGTTACAGCACCCTTTAACGGTCAAGCCAGCCGGCCCTTTACTTATGACACAGGCGCACGCTTGTCACTACTTTGTTGATGCACGTGCGGCTACTGCGCACACAATTCACAAACACAGAAAATAATTTTTTTTTTGGTTTGGACTGGAGTGTACTTTGGGGGTTACAGCACCCTTTAAAGGTCAAGCCAGCCGGCCCTTTACTTATGACACAGGCGCACGCTTGGCACTACTTTGTTGATGCACGTGCGGCTACTGCGCACACAATTCACAAACACAGAAAATAATTTTTTTTTTGGTTTGGACTGGAGTGTACTTTTGGGGGTTACAGCACCCTTAACGGTCAAGCCAGCCGGCCCTTTACTTATGACACAGGCACACGCTTGGCACTACTTTGTTGATGCACGTGCGGCTACTGCGCACACAATTCACAAACACAGAAAATAATTTTTTTTTTGGTTTGGACTGGAGTGTACTTTTGGGGGTTACAGCACCCTTAACGGTCACGCCAGCCGGCCCTTTACTTATGACACAGGCGCACGCTTGGCACTACTTTTTTGATGCACGTGCGGCTACTGCGCACACAATTCACAAACACAGAAAATATATTATTTTTTTGCACTTGGGGGGAGCACCCCTGATGGACAGAGCACCCCCCTGGACAACACTACAGCACCCCTTTAGGACTGGGACACTGCACAGGACATTGGAGTGGACACAGCCCCTATGGAGAACTGACTGCACAACACAGTCCAGCCAGCCCCTATGGACTTTGAAGTAGTGGACACAGCCCCTATTAACAACAGCAGCACAGCACAACACAGCCAGCCCCTATGGACTTTGAAGTAGTGGACAACAGCAGCACTACACTACACTACACTACACAGCCCTAACTCCCACCCTCCCTCTTCACTGTCCACAGCCGATTGAGAAAATGGCGCCGACGCGGGTACCTTATATAGGATCCAAAACCCGCGAGACTCGGAAGGCGGGATGATGACGTTTTGCCTCGATTTCAGATCCGAGTCAGGCGGGAAAAGTCGAGCCTGATTCGGATCGGACTCGGATCGGGGGGGCTCGGGGGGGTTCGGATTTCAGAAATCCGAACCCGCTCACCCCTACTTATAATAACTGTCATGCAGTGATACCCCATAGTTTCAAGGCATCACTTCAATGTCCCCATTGTAGCTGCAGATGTCTGAAACCTCAGGAGTCTCAGATTACAAGAGATATAGGTGTGAAAACTGGGGAGGAGATCTTGCAGAGTCCGGATGACAGACTCAGGACAGAGAGAAAGAAAGAATCCATGATGAGAAATGTGCGAGCAGGAGTGTGGAGCTAAGCAGACACTCAGCCAGGGAAAGATACAGAAAGTGTGGAAACATGAAATAAAAATCAAGTAAAGGAGAAGAGCTGCATGTGAAAGACAGTGTTCAGAGAGACAATCTGCATTAAAGAGATTGCTGAGACTTGTGGTGCCATAGTCAAACCAAGCATTCCAGTGGGAAGGAAACATCCATTCATCCCAGATTAACCTGAAAAGGAGGAGAAGCCATTGCCTGAGAGCTCCGCTGATTTGGTGAGAGAAACCCATGACACCCACCAGTCTTGCTTTATATGATAGACATTGTTACTAAAATGTATAACTGCAAGAGATGAGCGGGTTCAGTTCTCAGAGAACCGAGGCCACCCGAATTTAGCATAATTGAGTCGAATCCAAGCAGGCTCGTAGGTTCCCGCCTTACTCGGTTCTCGAAACCGAGGCAAAACCATAGAGAAGGAAATCTCGCGGTTTGCGAGCTTTCGTCTCTATGATCAATGTAGCATATAAGTGACCACGCGACAGACGCCTTTTCCACTCCGGCTGTGTAAAGTGAACAGGGAGGGTGGGTAGTGTAGGGCTGGGAGAGGTACTGGTGCTATCTGCTGTGTCCTGGGCTGGTGACTGCTGATCCATTCTGGTCTCTGGTCACGGTGCTGTCACTGTCATTGTGCTGTCTGCTGATCCATTCTGGTCTCTGGTCACGGTGCTGTCACTATCACTGTGCTGTCTGTGCTGATCCATTCTGGTCTCTGGTCACGGTGCTGTCTGGTGATCCATCTGGGATGTCTGCTGTATCCTGGGCTTGTGCTGTGTCCATCTCTGGGCCCAAGTTCTGGACTCCAAAAAAAGAAAGTGTCTTTTTAAGTTTTTATATTTTTCTGTGTGTGCATACGTGTTAAGCTTAACCACAGTAGCGCACAAGAGCCAGCCAGCAACGCACATTGCACTTGCAACCTTGTGCTGCCGGACTCCACTCATTCTTAAAAAAAAATAAAAAATACAAGTGACACTGTCTTATATATTTTTTTCTTCTGTGTGTGCGTGGGTGTTAGGCTCAACCACATTAGCGCACAAGATCCAGCAACTACAGTACAGTCATGTTCAATTAAAAAAAAAACAATACAAGTGTCACTGTCTTATGTATTTTTTCTTCTCTGTGTATGTGGGTGTTAGGCTTAACCACATTAGCGCACAAGATCCAGTGACTACAGTCATGTTCAATAAAAAAAAATAAACAATACAAGTGTCACTGTCTTATATATTTTTTTCTTCTGTGTGTGCGTGGGTGTTAGGCTTAACCACATTAGCGCACAAGATACAGCGACTACAGTCATGTTCAATAAAAAAAAATAAACAATACAAGTGTCACTGTCTTATATATTTTTTTCTTCTGAGTGTGCGTGGGTGTTAGGCTTAACCACATTAGCGCACAAGATACAGCGACTACAGTCATGTTCAATAAAAAAAAATAAACAATACAAGTGTCACTGTCTTATATATTTTTTTCTTCTGTGTGTGCATGGGTGTTAGGCTTAACCACATTAGCGCACAAGATACAGCGACTACAGTCATGTTCAATAAAAAAAAATAAACAATACAAGTGTCACTGTCTTATATATTTTTTTCTTCTGTGTGTGCATGGGTGTTAGGCTTAACCACATTAGCGCACAAGATACAGCGACTACAGTCATGTTCAATAAAAAAAAAACAATTAAAGTGTCATATTTTTTTCTTGTTTGTTGGGTGGGTTTTCGGCTTAACCGTAGTAGTGGACAAGATCCAGAAACTAATGCAAGTTGCAACCTTGCGTTGACAGACTCCAATCGTTCTTAAAAAAAAATACAATTAAAGTGTCATATTTGTTTCTTGTTTATGTGGGTGGGTTTTCGGCTTAACCCCATTAGTGGACAAGATCCAGCCAGCAACACAAGTTGCAACCTTGTGCTGACAGACTCCAGTCGTGATCAATCGTTACTCTGGGGCCACGTTCTTCTGGAGCTGACAAAAAATATAAATCATTTGTCGTTTTTTCGAATATTTTTGTGTGTGTGCACGACTGCACATGTGTTAATTTTGTAACCGCACCTTGGCTACACTATTGGTGATTGTGACACTGCTTCTAGACTGCAGAAAAAATATGGAGGGCTGTCACATGACAGGAGAGCAAGGCCAAGAACCACATGTTGTAGCTGCCAGCAGCAGTACAAGGCCGTCAACTTCCTCGACCTCTAGGTAGGCCCATGCCCCAGGGCTTAAGTCATGCCATCGATATGGTAAAGCAGGTTTGACTGAAATTAAGAAAAAAAAATTGAAAGGATATTTGACTTTAGATAAACAAAAAATTGGCAATATGCCATTCTCTACACGAAGTGGTAAGGAAATGATAAGGCCTTGGCCTTCTTACTTTATGAAGAAGACTGCTGATTCTGATAGCCCTTCTGCTTGTAGTAGTAATGGTGGTGGTCCAATTAAAAATGTGAAAGTTGTTAAGACCGGAAAAACCAACTGTGTGCCCTGAGAAATCAAAATCACAAATCCCCGAGGAGAGTGCAAGTGTGTCTGCAGTTGCCATTTGTGAGCCCGACCTAAATACTAGTGTACTGGAGGATCCTCCAAGTTCCAACATTTGTGTGCCCTCTGTAAATCATAGAGGATGCTTCTGTGGAATTGTACATGGAGGAGGAGGATATTTTGGTGGATGAAGGCGCTAAAGATGATGAGGATGTTGATGATGAAGATGTTGGTGTTGGTGATGAGGATGTTGATGCCGAGTATGTCCTTTGTGTAAGTAAGGCAACAGCTGTTGCCCATGGTTTGAAAAAGCCAAAGCCCATTGTTGTCATGCCGGGACAAAAGACAAAAAAATCTACCTCTCACGTGTGGAATTATTTCCATTCCGAACCGGACAACAGTTGTCAAGCCATATGTGCCCCTTGCCATGCAAGAGTGAGTAGAGGGAGGGACCTAAACAACCTAGGAACCTCCTCCTTGTTACGTCACTTGGAGCACATTCATCAAATAGCAAAGTGTACGTTGCCAAGTTCCAAAACTCAAAACGAACAACAAGTCCAGTGTCACCTACCTGCTCTCTCTCTGTGAGATCCAAGCGCCTTCGATCTCCAACACCAACACCTGCATCATCGACATCCTCATTCGTCATCGGGAGTAGTCCTGCTGTATCCAATGTTGGTATTCCAAACATGATTGACTCCTCTCCTATCTGTGAAACCTCAGAAAGATCCTTGATGACTACGCCTGTTGCTGCTGCTGTTGCTGTCAGTGGATCTTCATCCCAGAAGGGGACCAGGAGGAAGACTACTTGTAGCGTAGCCTCCAAAAAGCAATTAACTGTTAAACAATCATTTGCAATGGCAAACAAGTATGACAGCAATCACACAGTTGCACAGCGGATTACTGACGCCATAACAGCTATGCTGGTATTAGATGTGCGTCCAGTATCCGCCATTACTGCAGTGGGTTTTCAACAGTTAATTCAGGTCCTGTGTCCTTGCTACCAGATCCCTTCTAGATTCCAGTTCACTAGAAAAGCAATTCCAAATCTGTACAAGGACATTAAAATAAACCTTATTAATATCCTCAGAAATGCCGTTGTACCCATTGTCCACTTGACCACTGATATGTGGAGAAGTGGGACAGGGCAAACTAAGGATTACATGACTGTGACAGCCCACTGGGTAGGTGTATTGCCTACAACAGCAACAGCAGCAGCAACATCTCCCAAAAGACAGCTGATACAGAACCAGGCTACTCTTTGTATAACTGGTTTCACTAAGAGGCATACCGCTGAGAACCTCTTAGAAAAACTCAGGGAAATCCTTTGCTAAATGGCTTACCCCACTTGGACTCTCCTCGGGATTTGTGATTTCGGAAAATGCCACCAATATTGTGGGAGCATTACGTCTGGGCGAATTCCAACACGTGTCATGTTTTGCTCACACAATTAATTTGTTGGTTCAACAATTTTAATAAAATGACAGGGGCGTGCAGGAGATGCTCTCGGTGGCACGCAAAATATCCGGACATTTTAGACATTCGGCGACCGCTTGTCGAAGATTGCATTACCAGCAGGTACAGTTAAATTTGCCCTTCCATTAGCTGAAGCAAGTGGTAGTAACTCGGTGGAATTCTACCCTCTATATGCTTCAGCGGATGGAGGAACAGCAAAAGGCCATCCAGGCCTATACAGCGGACTATGATATAGGCCGTGGAGGGGCAATGCACCTTACTCGAGCGCAGTGGAGAATAATTTCCGTGTTGTGCAAGGTTCTCAAACCCTTTGAACTTGCCACACGTGAAGTTAGTTCAGACACTGCCAGCTTGAGTTAGGTCATTCCCCTCATCAAACTTTTGCAAAAACAGCCGGAGAAACCGAAGGAGGAGCTGAATGGAGCAATTGTGCAAAGTATGTCGAACTGGTGGATCAAGCCCTTGATTCACTTCGCCAGGATCCAAGAGTCGTCAATCTACTGAAATCTGAAAAATATATTTTGGCCACCATTCTGGATCCTAGGTTTAAGTCCTACCTTGTGAGTTTTTTTCCAACAGACCAAAAATCTAAACTATGCAAAGAGCTGTTCGTCAAAAAATTGTCAGCTGCAGCCGCATGTGAAACGCCTTCATCTCCTCCTTCAGTTTCAACAGCTGCCAGGAAAAAACTAAATTTTCCTTACAGAATGCCTGCTGGTCATGCAGATCAGTCACCAAAAAATGACATCTGGTCGGGCCTGAGAGAACTGCCTACTAGTGACATGTCTTCTACCGTGACTATGTGTGATACGGTCTCCATTCACAGAATGGTGGAGGACTATTTCAGAGATAACATCCTAATAGACATGTCAGACAGTCCCTTTCAGTACTGGGAGGAAGAAGAGGCAATTTGGAGTCCCATACACAAACTGGCTTTGCATTACTTATGTTGCCCACCCTCCAGTGTGTACTCCAAAAGAGTTTTCAGTGCAGCTGACAACCTTGTCAGTGATCGGCGTAGTAGGTTACTTCTTCAAAATGTGGAAAAGATGATGTTCATTAAAATTAATTACAAATTCCACGAGGAAGACCTCGACCAACAATTACATAAAAAATTTACAGAGGCGCCTATGGTGGAATCCAGCGGGGAAGAATTGATATTGTGTGAAGAAGAGGATGTACACACTGATGGGGAGGACGAGGATGATGACAACTTGTAATGTAAAGCCAGTTTGTGTATGGGATTATTTTCTTTTCCATGTCCAAAGCACATTGGCAACTTGTTTTATGGGGGTCCAAACAAACCAATAATTTCAGCCACAATTGGCAGTCCTTGTCGCTGAAATGATTGGTTTGTTAAACTGTCCTGTTGCGTATACAACATAAGGGTGGGTGGGAGGGCCCAAGAACTATTCCATCTTGCACCTTTTTCCATTCCATTACGTGCTGATTGTGGCACTGCTGCCTGACATTTTAAATTAATGTTATGGTTGGTTTAGGAACCAATGATTTTTTAAAATTAATTTATGATCAATTTAACAGCCAGGGACTGCAACCAATGAATTGTTTTTTAATTAATGTATTATCAATTTAACAGCCAGGGGCTGCAACCAATTAATTGTTTTTTAATTAATGTATTATCAATGTAACAGACAGGGGCTGCAACCAATGAATTGTTTTTTAATTAATTTATGATCAATAACAGCCAGGGTCTGCAACCAATGAATTGTTTTTTATTAATTTATTATCAATTTTACACCTGGCTGTCACTGTCATCGGTGTAGCTGCTCAGGGGTGCTGTGCTCCTGTCTGTCGAGGGACTGCTGCCCAAAATAATAAATAAACTATTTTTTTTATGTGCGTGTCAGCCACACCTATCATCGGCATAGCTGCGCAGGGATGCTGTGCTGCTGTCTGGCAAGGGGCTGCATGAATATTGCAATGAAAACTTTTTTTTTAAGTTATTGGGTTACAAAAAGATTATTTTGTTTTCATCTTAAACATAGCAGAAATGTTATCCTAACAGCTTATAAAGTTATATGCACTAAAAAACTAAAGCCTATATTTATAATATTTGGAAAAAACTAAAGCCTAATTCAGCCAAAAGAGAGACTGACACCACACCTAAGAGTCACCTTCTGGATGTGAATTGTTTAATTTGCATGGGGAAAACACAACCTCAACCCTCAGATGAGATGTATCACAGCCAGTGGACAACATTGAAATCACCATTAAAAAGTCACAATGGAAGACTACAGTGCGGAAAATCTTTCTTCACAGTCAGGAGAGGCCTCAGAGAACATGAAAAAAGATGCTCTAGGTGCTGAACTTCAAGGGTTTTCTCCATTATGTTCTGCAGTATGGAAAGGTTTCATTCACATGTTTTCTATAAAGCAGTTCAAAGTTACAGCCTTCAGAGTGTCTGGTAATTCCTGGCAAAGGTGGGTGTTATAGATAGCCAAAGATTATTACAAGCAAAGGATTCATCTGTCCGGAATCTGTCTGGGAATTCATGGATCGTAATTGACCTGAATGCACTAAGACATCCAGTGATTCTATCACTGTGTTCTGTAGCCCACTAGTTTATAACTACCTGAATGGCAAACTGAAATACGGAATAGTAAGCACAGACAACATGGAGGCCTTTGTTATTCCGCTGCCTGCATACCAACCAATACCTCCCAGACTACACCCACTTGGGGGCCCAGGTCTTGATAATGACCATCCCCATCTGTTGCTAGGACTTCTTCTTCCACACCATCCATGCTGGACTTATTGTCTAAAAAGGGTAAGCAGGGTACAGAAAAAGGAGATAGATGTCCCCAATGGCATTTTTTTTCTTCTATCATAAATGATGTGGAGAGAATAAGAGCTTCAAATGTTGGACTTGGAACAGGGGCTCCCATCTATTTGGCTTCCATCCAGAGAACAGAGCTCTGTTCCTCAGGAACTGTCTATGCCTGAGCTGATAGGTAGGTAGTCTCTGTCTGTTGGTAAACACCCTTCAGGAGATGGAAACCCAGAATAACAAAAACTATAATTAATGTGTCCACTGATATAACCAGCCTGATCCCTTAACAGCAACATACCCCATATGGCCAACTCATAACATGACACCCAGTTTGCAGCCTCCTCAAGTTATGACACTAATTCAGTTGCCATGGTTGCTCCAGTCCAAGAATAAGTGGACAGTGGGAACAATGGCAATTTGAAGGCCACTAACTAACTCTGTTTTTTTAATCTCCCTTTACAGGTTGGAAAAATTCTGTTACAGAACAGAAGATTTATTTTTGGAAAGCATGCTTCCTGCTCCCTTTTTGGGATGAAAAAAAAATGCCAGCAAGAAGGCATGGCGCAGCCGCACAACGTAATACTTAAACCTTAGGTCAGAAATGTTGCATTTGCTGCTCAGTTCTGCTTGTTCACAATATATCTCATATGGTTAAGTGGACAGTGGGAACAATGCCAGTTTGAACTAACTATGTTTTTTTTATGTCCCTCTAAAGGTTCGGAAATGCCAGTTTATAGAAGATTTGCAAAGCATTATTTAAGTCATTTGTTTATTTATTTTTGGAAAGCACACTTCCTGGTCTCCTTGTGAGCTGTGATATGGTCAAAATTGACTGGAAACGAGTGGAAATAAATGTTATTGAGGTTATTAATACTGTAGGAACAAAAAAATGCCCATTTTATGTGATTTTAGCTGTTTTTTTGATTTTTTAAGAAAAAATCCAGATCCAAAACCAAAACCAAAACATGAAAACAAAACACGGAGGTGAGGTTTTGGCAAAACCAATCCAGATCCAAAACCAGGGGAGATCCAGATCCAAAATCAAAACCAACACCAAAACACGTGGTCGGTGCACATCTGTAATAACAGCGCACCAACGTTACCATTTAAATAGAGCTCCTATTGTATGTATACATCCAGGTGAGGGCCCCAACTGTGCACATGACTATCCCCAAAAACAACCCGGATTCAAAGCAGTGAAGCTTTGTATGCTGGATTCTGCATGAGGGACTGATATCCTATTTAAGGAGAACCTTCATTGAACTTATGCAAATTAACAGTATACGGGAAACTATGTGACTATATTGTTCCATGCTTAAGTAATTAGGTATAATTGTGAATTGCTAAGTGAAGATTATTGTAAACTGCTATGTAGATACAACTGTGAACTGCTATGTAGATATGAATAAGAACCGTTAAGTAGGAATTACAAATGAGAAATATTTGCACAAAATATACATATGTGAAGGGCTAGTTACTGTGCTTTGCTGAAGGGATCCATTCTAGTCTTTATTTGTAGTCACTATAAATAAATGTAAAAATCCTTTTGCATAAACTCTGTCAGCCATTTTATTTGTGTCTGGGAAAGAGTACGCTCTCCTTGCCTCTCTCCGCTGCGGTGTGAAGGATGAAAGAAGTAACAGTGCTGCCGAGGACAGAGTGCTGGAGCAAGAGTGGATTCCTGCCGACACACCGCACCGGTACCATCGGGCCTGTGATAATCCAACACTTTAACATCTACTATAAATTAGGGGTGTGCACCAGCCACTTTTCGTGTTTTGGTTTTGGATCTGGATCTTTCTACGTGTTTTGGATCTGGATTGGTTTTGCCAAATTCACCCTTCCGTGTTTTGGGTTCTGGGTTTTGTGTTTTGGATCTGTATTTTTTTTTAAAAAGAATAAAAACAGCTAAAATCACAGAATGTGTTGGTTTTTCTGCTCCTATGCTATTATTAACCTCAATAACCTTAATTTCCACTCATTTCCAGTCTATTCTGAACACCTCACACCTCACAATAGTGTTTTTATGTCCAAAAGGCTATGCTAAGCGACACGAGTGGGCAGGATGGCAGTTTGAAAAACTAGGCCCCAAACAGTACATAATGCAAAGAAAAAAAAGAGGTGCAAGATGGAATTGTCCTTGGGCCCTCCCACCCACCCTTATGTTGTATAAACAGGACATGCACACTTTAACAAACCAATCATTTCAGCGCCAGAGTCTGCCACACGACTGTGGCTGAAATGATTGGTTCGTTTGGGCCCCCACAAAACAAGCTGGCAATTAATCTGTCCCTGCACAAACTGGCTCTACGGAGGCAAGATGTCGTCCTCATCCTCCTCATCCAACGATTCCTCACCCTCTTCAGTGTTGTCTACATCCTCATCCTCACAGACTATTAACTCGTCCCCGCTGGAATCCACCACCACGGGTCCCTCTGTACGTTCTGGAGGCTGGTCTCCCTGGAAGAGTTGGTAATTCATTTTTATGAACATCATAAGCAGCCTCCTATGCCTTTCACTGACAAGGTTCCCGGCTGCACTAAACACTCTTTCGGAGTACACACTAGAGGGGGGGCAACTCAGGTAAAATAGAGCCAGTTTGTACAGGGGCCTCCAAATTGCCTCTTTTTCCTGCCAGTACAGGTACGGACTGTCTGACATGCCTACTTGGATGCTGTCACCGATGTAATCCTCCACCATTCTGTCAATGGTGACAGTATCATATGCAGTGACAGTAGACATGTCAGAAATTGTTGCCAGGTCCTTCAGTCTGGACCAGATGTCCAAATTTGGTCCTGCCTGCCCTGCATCACCACCAGCGGGTTGCTTAGGATACCAAAGTTTTTTCCTGGCAGCCCCAGTTGTGGGAGAAAATGAAGAAGGAGCTGTTGACGTGTCACGTTCCACTTCAGCTGACAACGTTTTCACCAGCAGGTCTTTGCACCTCTGCAGGCTTGTGTCGGCTGGAAAGAGAGACACCACATAGGCTTTAAACCTAGGATCGAGCATGGTGGCCAAAATGTAGTGGTCTGATTTCAACAGATTGACCACCCTGGAATCCTGGCAAAGCGAATGAAGGGCTTCATCCACAAGTCCCACTTGCCGAGCGGAATCGCTCCATCTTAGCTCCTCCTTCACTTTCTCCAGCTGCTTCTGCAAATGCCTGATGAGGGGAATGACCTGACTCAAGCTGGCAGTGTCTGAACTGACTTCACGTGTGGCAAGTTCGAAGGGTTGGAGAACCTTGCACAACACGGAAATCATTCTCCACTGCGCTTGAGTCAGGTGCATACCCCCTCCTTTGCCTATGTCATAGGTGGATGTATAAGCTTGAATGGCCTTTTGCTGCTCCTCCATCCTCTGAAGCATATAGAGGGTTGAGTTCCACCGCATCACAACCTCTTGCTTCAGGTGATGGCGGGGCAGGTTCAAGAGTGTTTGCTGGAGCTCCAGTCTTCGGCACGCAGTCGCTGAATGGCGAAAGTGGCCAGAAATTTTTTGGGCCACCCAAAGCATCTCCTGCACGCCCCTGTCGCTTTTCAGAAAATTCTGCACCACCAAGTTTATTGTGTGAGCAAAACATGGGACATGCTGGAATTTGCCCAGATGTAATTCCCGCACAATCTTGGTGGTGTTGTCAGATATCACAAATCCCCAGGAGAGTCTAAATGGGGTAAGCCACTGGGTGATGATTTCCCTCAGTTTCTCTAAGAGGTTGTCGGTGGTGTGCCTCTTACTGAAACCGGTGATACACAGCATAGCCTGCCTTGGAACGAGCTGGTGTTTCTGAGATGCTGTTACTGGTGACGCTGCTGTTGTTGCTGCTTAAGGTGATACATCTACCCAGTGGGCTGTCACAGTCATATAGTCCTTAGTCTGCCCTGTTCCACTTGTCCACATGTCCGTGGTTAAGTGGACATTGGGTACAACCGCATTATTCAGGACACTGAGGACACTTTTTCTGACATTTCTGTACAGTCTCGGTATCGCCTGCCTAGTGAAGTGGAATCTAGACGGGATTTGGAACCGGGGACACACTACCTCCATCAATTGTCTAAATCCCACTGCACTAATGGTGGATACCGGACGCATGTCTAACAACAACATAGCAGTCAAGGCCTCAGTTATACGTTTTGCTTCAGGATGACTGCTGTCGTACTTCATCCTCCTCGCTAAGGACTGTTGGAGGGTCAATTGTTTAGTAAAAGTAGTGGTGTTCCTACTTCCTCTCTGGGATGATGAACGACTCCCAGCAGCAGCAACAGCAGCAGCGGCAGCAGTAGGGGTAGCAATGCAGGATCCTCCGGAGGAATCTCGGATATGAGAGTCAGTCATGCCAGAGACATGGCCTGCAGGACTACTTCCGATCCTGACTAAGGAGGAAATTGATGAGGAGGGAGTTGACGGTGTGGTTTGCAGGTGCTTGGATACAACAGGACACCGGGATTTAGGTGTCCCTGGACTGCTTACGGTCTTAGCCAAAGTTTCTGAACTTGACAGTAACTTTTTATGAACGCGCTGCACATGCCGTATAAGGGAGGATGTTCCAAGGTGGTTAACATCCCTACCCCTACTTATTCCACCTTTACATATGGTACATATGGCAAGACAGTTGTTGTCCGGATTTGGATAGAAATATTGCCAGACCAAAGAGGTGGAATGTTTGGTCTTCTGCCCAGGCATGACCGTGATGGGCTTTTTCATCCCACGGACAACAACTGTCTCCCCGGAGCCTGATTTAAACAAACCACATCACCATCAGAATGCTCCTCGCCAACTTATTCCTCAGCGCCAGCTACACCAGTATCCTCATCCTGTTGTACTTCAACAGTGACATCTTCAATTTGCATATCAGCAAGTGGACTGTGGGTGCTCCTTTCAGCACTTGCAGGGGGCGTGCAAATGGTGGAAAGAGCCACCTCTTCCCGTCCAGTGCTGGGAAGGTCAGGCATCGCAACCGCCACCACACTTGGACTCTCCTTGGGGATTTGTGATATCTTCTTAGAATGCACAGTTCTTCGCTGTGCTTTTGCCAGCTTAACTCGCTTGATTTTTTTAGCGGGAGGAGGGCTTCCATCGTCATGTGAAGCTGAACCACTAGTCATGAACATAGGGAAAGACCTTAGCCGCTCCTTGCCACTCCGTGTCATAAATGGCATATTGGCAAGTTTACGTTTCTCTTGATGATTTAAATGTTTTTTTAAGGTCATTTTCCTGAACTTTGTCATTTCGGATTGTATGTGCCCTCTACTATGACATTGGGCATCGGCCTTGGCAGACGACGTTGATGGCATGTTATCATCTATGTCATGACTAGTGGCAGCAGCTTCAGCACTAGGAGGAAGTAGTTCTTGATCTTTCCCTATTTTATTTTTATCAGAGAAAGTTTGTTCCTCCATTTATGTTATATTGATTTGATATATACGTGCGGCTAAGGCGCACACAAACACAGAAAATATATATTATTTTTTTTTGGAGACTAGTGCACTTTATGGGTTACACCACGCTTTAAGAAATGAGCCAGCCAGCCCTTTACTTATGGGACACAGGCGCACGCTTGGCGCTGCTCCTTTGTTGATGCACGTGCAGCCACAGTGCACACAATTCACAAACACTTAAAATATTTTTTTATTTTGTTTGGTGTGCCCTTTGGGGGTTACAGCACCCTTTAATGGTCAAGCCAGCCGGCCCTTTACTTATGGGACAAAGGCGCACGCTTGGCGCTGCTCCTTTGTTGATGCACTTGCAGCCACAGTGCACACAATTCACAAACACTGAAAATATTTTTGTATTTTGTTTGGAGTGCCCTTTGGGGGTTACAGCACCATTTAACAGTCAAGCCAGCCGGCCCTTTTCTTATGGGACACAGGTGCACGCTTGGCGCTGCTCCTTTGTTGATGCATGTGCAGCCACAGTGCACACAATTCACAAACACTGAAAATATTTTTTTATTTTGTTTGGAGTGCCCTTTGGGGGTTACAGCACCCTTTAACGGTCAAGCCAGCCGGCCCTTTACTTATGACACAGGCGCACGCTTGGCACTACTTTGTTGATGCACGTGCGGCTACTGCGCACACAATTCACAAACAGAAAATATTTTTATATTTTGTTTGGAGTGTACTTTGGGGGTTACAGCACCCTTTAACGGACAAGCCAGCCGGCCCTTTACTTATGGGACATAGGCGCACGCTTGGCGCTGCTCCTTTGTTGATGCACGTGCAGCCACAGTGCACACAATTCACAAACACAGAAAATATATATTTTTTTTGTTGGTGGCGCACTTTGGGGGTTACAGCACCCTTTAACGGACAAGCCATCCGGCCCTTTACTAATGGGACACAGTCGCACGCTTGGCGCTGCTCCTTTGTTGATGCATGTGCAGCCACAGTGCACACAATTCACAAACACAGAAAAAATATATATTTTTTTGCACTTGGGGGGAGTACCCCTGATGGACAGAGCACCCCCTGGACAACACTACAGCACCCCTTTAGGACTGGGACACTGCACAGGACTTTGGAGTGGACACAGCCCCTATGGACAACTGACTGCACAACACAGTCCAGCCAGCCCCTATGGACTTTGAAGGAGTGGACACAGCCCCTATGGACAACAGCAGCACAGCGCAGCACAGCACAGCACAACACTAAACTGCACTACACTACACAGCCCAGCCAGCCTTAACTCCCACCCTCCCTCTTCACTGTCCACAGCCGAGTGAGAAAATGGCGCCGACGTGGGTACCTTATATAGGATCCAAAACCCGCGAGACCCGGTAGGCGGGATGATGATGTTTTGCCTCGATTTCAGATCCGAGTCAGGCGGGAAAAGTCGAGCCTCGGATCTGGGGGGCTTGGTGGGTTCGGATTTCAGAAATCCGAATTCGCTCACCCCTACTATAAATTTATTTGGGGTACCACAATGCCATTTTTAAAAACCTAACAAGTTACAATGGGATGCAGTAAATTTACCGCCGGTGGACAGGATGCCGGGCATTGAAATACTGATGCCGGAATCCCTCCGCCCGGCATAATGCCGACGCTGATATCCCTTAGGAGAATAGTATATCGGTGTCGGCATCCCGAACCACTGCAATCCCGATCGTCCAGACAGGTAAGTATTGTACATGTCTCTGGGGAAGGGGGGGTTAGGTTTAGGCACCCTCGGGGGGAAATTAGGGATAGGCATCCCACTGAGAGGGTTAGGGTTAGGCTGCAGGGAGGGGGGGGGATAGGATTAGGCACCACTGGGTGGTGGTTAGGGTTAGACACCCCCTGGGGAGGTTAGGTTTAGGGTGGTGGGAAGGGGGGGGTTAGCGTTAGGCACCACCGGGGGGAGGTTAGGGTTAGGCACCATCTGGGGAGGTTAGGGTTAGGCACCACCAAGGGAGTGTTAGGGTTAGTGGGGAGAGGGGAGGAATAGGGTACTTACCACCCTCCATCGGGATCTTCATCTGTCGGGTTTCCGGGGTCGGGATTTCAGCCGCTGATATTTCATCCCTTTCTGTTACAACAGTACAGTAAAAGTCTAATCACAAAATACTGTTACTAGCCAAATCTGTGCAACACTGAGAGGCACCCTCTGTCCTGTATGTTCTGCAAGTATACCTTGGATTAGATTATTTTATTACTCTTTGTACTGAACCTCTTCTGTACAGTTTGGTAATTGGAAGAGTTAAAGATAGATTTATCTAAACTCCTTCTTCCCTATTCAGTTTTTAAAAGACAATTACTGGAGCACTAGATTGGGATCTTGTGACCCAAAGCGAATCCAATGTATCACCAGGGATTTAACTAAAGTAGATGATATTAAAAATTAATTTTAAAAAATGCTGCCAGCTTTCCAATCAGCAACTGAATAATAAACTTGTTACACATTTGAAGGACAGTTTTCACAAAAGTACAAGTTTGGGTTTTTTAAATGTTGTGTACAATTAAATACAGGTTGAGTCTCACATATCCAAATATTACAAAATACGGAATATTCCGAAATACTGATTTTTTTTTTAGCATGACTGAGATGGTGACACCTTTGATCTCTGATGGTTCAATGTACACAATACTTGTTTAATGCACAAAATTGTTAAAAATATTTTATAAAATGACCTGCAGGCTGTGTATAAGGTGTATAAAAACATAAATGCATTATGTGTGTACTTTTCAGTCCCATTCCCAAGAATTATGGTATGCAAATAATCCAAAATTTGGAAAAATATGATATCCAAAATACTTCTAGTCCCAAGCATTTTGGATATGGGAGACTCAACCTGTATAATTGACCTTTTCAATGTATAAGAAAAATAACCTAAATGTGTTTATTTAAATGTTTTCAAGTGGTGCTTTCCTTTTTGTTATTTGGGTATTATGTTCTTGCAGCCTGCAGGCACTGATGGCTTCTCATAAGAGCATAGTCAACGACTGAAAGCCACACTATACGAAGAGGAAGGTCAGCATAGCGACTCAATACAATCACATATGGCCATCTATACTGAAATTCATTGGAAACTACAACTACATTTAATTTGTGCACAATGTTAAAGAGTATTCTAATAGTTTGTCTTTTAAAAAGGAAACCCCCAGGTAGATGGAACTGCACCAAATATCAATCTACAAAAGTAGAGGTGATTGTTTGCTGTTCGAAAACTAATTTTCCAATTGTTCAATGTCATAATGCCTCTTTGCTTGCGCAATGATTTAGATGTTTTATGGGTAGCACAGTGGGTAGCATTGCTGCCTCGCAGTATTTAGGATCATGGGTTCAATTCCGACCAGGGCACTTTCTGTGTGGAGTTTCTATCTCCTTCCGTGTTTGTGTGGTCTTCCTCTGGGTGCTCCTATTTCCTCCCACGCACCAAATACATACTGACAGTTGGCTTATAACGAAATTAACCTCAGTGTTAGTGAGAGTTGGTGAGTAGGGAATACAGGTTGTAAGCTCCACTGGGGCAGGGGCTGATGTGAATGATTATATATTGTTTATTTGTTGTGTAATATGTAGGTGCGATTTAAATGATAAGAAGGTGGTCACTGCGCACTGCCATTGGCATAGCAAGAGAGGGTGCAGGGGGAGCGAATGCTGCCCCTGCTGAACAAATGTTGAAAACAGCACCTATTACATAAGGGATCCAGTCAGTGCAGTGCTGCATGAAGGCTATGTAACATGTTTCTTTTTTTTTCTGGGTGCAGGTCTAATAAATGAGAACCCTAGGAGGGCCTACCGTATAGGCAAGTGGGTGGCGGAGAGTGGCTGGCTGCCCAGATGATTTTTAAATACCTAGGCCAAGGGTGCCTAGAGTTCCAACTTCACTTCCCTTTATGACCAAGGGGTCTATTTACTAAGCAGTGTTAGGAGACAGAAAGTGATAAGAAAGTGATAAGGTGCCAGCCAATCAGCTCCCAACTGTCATCTCACAGGCTGTGTTTGAAAAATGACAGTTGGGAGCTGCTTGGCTGGCACCTTATCACTTTCTTATAACTTTTCACTCTGTCTCCATGGGGGGCATCCACTAGACTATTTTATCCCTGTCCAACCTCTTAACGATTTTCCCTTGAAGTTTCCCTTGAAATATGATCTTCCACTCTGAACAATTTGCAAAAGATTTGCAAAAGATTTGCAAAGGATTTGCAAACGATTTGCAAAAGATCTAACAATAAACTATGTTGTTTTAATCTGTGATTGAGAGCTTTCAGCTATAGTGGGCAGACAGTAATTCATCGTTTGATCGTTCAGCGTGAACGATGTGTAAACAATGTGTAAACGATGTGTAAACGATTTGTAAGCAATCAAGTGAAATTGACCTGCATGTTCAGTCGATGGAGGAGACGATCAAACGACCAGCGGGAGCGCGCATCGTACATCGTTAGAAACAATTACTGCACAATTTGCAAACGATGTTCAAACGATGTTCGAACGATTATCGAACGATTATCGAACGATTTTATAATTATCGTTCAATTGTTCAACTTTATCGTCTAGTGGATACCCCCTGACATGCAGCAACCTGACGAGGTCGTCAGGTTGGCCTGCATGTCAGCGCGATGAACGATGATGACGAACGACCCGCGGGAACGCGTGTCGTCGTCATTGTTCATCTTTTTTGTGTTAAAAATGGACGATAAAGTGGACGACTGAACGATAACGATATCGTTATCGTTCAGTCGTCCACTTTAATCGCCCAGTGTGTACGCACCATAACACTGCTTAGCAAATAGACCCCCAAATCTTGCTATGTCACTGTTTTTTCAGATCTGATTTAACATAATATTTTTATATACCTTTGCTTATACAGTACATCACCTCTTTCAAAAACAAATAAAGAAATCATGATCATAGAATGCTCTTTGCTCTCATTATGGGCTTTATTCTGGATTGTAAAATGCATCCACAAAACAAGTTGAATTTCTGGGACCTATTCAGAGCCGGTCATATTCGCGAGTCTGTATCTGTGGATCCTTCCCCATCACATACCTGAGTCTGATGCAGCTGGAGTACGACTTAGGGCGGAGTATCAGGGTGAGTTCTCAAATGGTAAAAATCTCAGTACTCAATGCAAACGTAGTACTGGCTGATTGGCAGATAATACGTTCCCATGTGGCTTGGAGAATGTTTTAAATATGTGCATGCTTTCCCTTCCCCTACTGAGTATGAAGCATTCTTTATTTATATAAAACAAGTAATCCATGTACTGTAAAATGACTTATAAGACACACTTGCAGCAGCTTAAGTGCATTTGTATATACCTTCTATCGGATGAGGTGTTGTCATGTGTGCAAACCACTTATCATACTAACATAAAATAAAGACACTGAGACGTGGATTTGGCAGATAACTTGATGGCGATTTATTGGAGCAATAATAATTATTATTTATTTAAGGATGTATGGTGGCAAAGAAAGGACGGCCAGAAATCAGCCAGATCTGCTATGCCCACACACAAACAACAAAAGGCATAGCAGGCGTAGATCGCCCAGAGTGCATACACATAACCATGTAACTCATATCATCAACAAAAGGTAACGCTCACCCCCATCTTGACTTCCCACCCGTTTAGGTGGTAATACTGCCCCCCGTTAGGTTGGTACAGCCAACTACCAGTCAACGAAGGGAGCGCCCTTAAATCATAATTGCACCCGGACTGGCGACCTGCCGTTCTTTCCCGCCACCCAAAACCAAACCCACAACATACCAAAATTTATAGGGGAGGGAGGGTGGGGAATCTGCAACAAAGAGGCTTTGGCCCACACTTTTATCCCACTATATAATGTTCCTGTTACAAACCTGCCCCTGCTTGCCATAGGCTAACTCCCACAAGTAATTTGCATACATGCCTGCCCCCATCCTAGAGGTTTAAAACACCTCTTTTCTTATGCAATCTTTCGGTTTCTCTAAACCTTCTATCGGATGAGGTGTTGTCATGTGTGCAAACCACTTATCATACTAACATAAAATAAAGACACTGAGACGTGGATTTGGCAGATAACTTGATGGCGATTTATTGGAGCAATAATAATTATTATTTATTTAAGGATGTATGGTGGCAAAGAAAGGACGGCCAGAAATCAGCCAGATCTGCTATGCCCACACACAAACAACAAAAGGCATAGCAGGCGTAGATCGCCCAGAGTGCATACACATAACCATGTAACTCATATCATCAACAAAAGGTAACGCTCACCCCCATCTTGACTTCCCACCCGTTTAGGTGGTGATACTGCCCCCCGTTAGGTTGGTACAGCCAACTACCAGTCAACGAAGGGAGCGCCCTTAAATCATAATTGCACCCGGACTGGCGACCTGCCGTTCTTTCCCGCCACAGCAAGGTTCTGCTTATAGAACCGCCGCACCGCCACCATACCAAGTACTACCCCAATAACGCCAACTCCTCAAAAAGATCCCCAATAAACAATGACAAACCCTCCTCTGTTAAATGAACTCCATCAGGTCTATACATATAACTAAATCGAAATTGAATGTTCTTATGGTAAATGAAACGGCCATAATTGGCCATCACAAATTTGGCAACTGCGAAATTAAGTTTCTTCCTAGCTTCGTCATTAGCAGGAAAACTCCTAACCCCACGCCAGACCTATCGAGGTACAATGCAAGACCAAATTAATTTACACAAGGGCCAGGCCGATAGCACCCTCGCCAAATCGTTGACAATATGAACTCGTAATTCTACAGTGGACCTCTGCCCTAAGTCGTTGCCTCCTAAATAAGCCACCAAAATACGTGGCCTACCAAAAAGCCTTGCATACTCTAACAGTTTAGGACAAAAGGAATGCTATCTCATACCTCTGAAACCTATCCAACGGACCCTAGCTGAATATTCAAAAATTGGAGCTTGATCTGAACTCAAACCTAGCAGCCCAGAAAATATATGAGTGGCCTATAACCCAAATGTCCTGCGTGTCAAAGAGCAATCCTAAAGGTGGAGGAAAGCAGTAAATAAAAAATTAGTAATTGTCATAAAACAATAAAATTTTATGGTGTATTAGTGGGATCTGATAGAACATAAGTGAGTATCTGCCAAAAAGAAAAATTTTCTATTGGTCACCGACTTTACTATTTGAAGTGGCTGAGACAAACAGAAGACACAAAGGGGAAGAATGGGTGGGGGGGAATTGGGAAAAAACAGGTGAACTCGGCAAGAGGTAAAATAAAAACCTGCTGAGGGATGGACTATGGCCTAATTAAATGATTGAGAATAGCCGAATTGAATCCGTCAGTTCAGGTAAAAATTGTAAAATCCCTCAAGACTCCCATTGCCAGCAATGGCGAGTAGCTAATCCCGAGTAGGACGGACAGGGGTAACAGACAAGACAGGACAGTACATGAGACAAGACAAAAACCAGGCAAGCATAAAATATAAACGTAACCGACAGACTGTGAAATGACTTTAAACAAAGGGCCTTCACGCCTAGGTCGAATGTAACCTTTATAACTATCCGATTTCCAACGTCCTAGGGCCTTAATTTCTGATGCCGAGAAACCCGCAGCTGCCGCCGAAGTTGCGGCTCCGATCAGAAACGAGTGTGTACCAAAATCTTGAGGCGGGAGGCCTGAAACTGATACACACCTCTTCAAAAACCAACCAAACCGGTATTTGGTAAGCGGAGTCCTGTCCATATGCATGAGTCATGAACCAGGAACATCCGGCCGCAATAACTCATACCGCATAGCTAGTGCCACGGGGCAGATCTGTTCGTACCTAGATGGACCCAACGAGATCCACCTACCCCTACCAGTCTGGTCGGTCTTTGACCGCCGAATCCTACAGAGAACAGACCTCTCACTGACCAGGATATCCGAGAGGAGCATGGCGGCATCAACCCATTTGGATGATGCCACCAGCTCCGATACCCTCAAGGTGCCGTGAAAAGCCTCTGAAAACACCACTTGAATCAGGACCGCCTCATACGCAGTAAGAGCCACTCCGAGAACCGCCCCTAATACTGCCGGAAGCAGATGAGCGTCCACAGGTCTCCTACGGTCAGCTACTGGCCGGGAGACCCGTGCCCAACCCTTTAAAGCCTTCACAATCAGAAAACTTTTAGTAAAGTCAGGTTGGCCCTTCAATTTACAATAAAATGCAATGCCCCCCAAAGAGCGCGCAACAGAAGCCCTGGATCTGCCAGCCAAACGGAGACTCCAAATAAAAGAAAGCATCGAACGATGCTGACTCTTACCTGCCTGTTTGCTGCTACGGGAATAATCTTCCCATTCATTCCATGCCTGCCGATATGCTCGCAACGTGGAGGGGGCTAAAGACTGTTCTGCTAAGCCCTCCATGCCGGCTCGATCACCTGCCAAACATAAGAGGGGCAAAGCACAACGTCAGCACCAGGGGCCACAGATCGGGACCTAGCCCACTGGAAACGTGATAACGCATCGTCTATCTCATTCTCCACCCCAGGAACGTGTCTTGCCTTAAACATGATGTTACAGCGCAAACATGTGAGCACAGCTGCGCTAGCAAGCGCAAAACCAGCAGGGAAGCCGCATGTTGCTGATTGTATCGCATGGACCACGCCCAGGTTGTCACACCTGATAATGATGCTGCGATTGCGTAACCATTCCCCCCGGATTTCCAAGGAAACCATTATGGGAAAGAGTTTGAGAAGGAGTAAGTCCTTAGTCAAACCCTTTCCCACCCATTCTTCCAGCCAACGGCCAACGCACCAGGAGCCATCAAGGTAACATCCGAACCCCGTGGTGCCTGCTGCGTCGGTGAACAGCTGCAGCTGCAAATTGTCAGCGGCTGGAGACATCCACAACCGAACGCCATTAAAATCCCGAAGAAACGAGACCCAGACAGAGAGGTCCTGCTTAATCTCTGAGGATAAACATAGCAAATGTCTCGGTTAGTGACACCAGCCGTGGCCCTTTCCAATTTACGTGAAAAAGCTCTGCCCATTGGAATTACTTTACAGGCCCCGGAGGGATTGCGCCTGCCGCAGGGTAATTCTACTGGAAGCCGTGCATTCCGCTATGGCATTACGCAACTTGACAGGCTTATCGAGAGGAATGCGACAAGAACCCGCCGAGGTACAGATCTCGATACCCAGGAATGATAAGGGGAAGGGCCCTCCGTTTTGTCCGCAGCAACGGGAACTCCAAATGAAAAAACAGCGCTCGTAAAGAAAACAAAAGATAACTGCATCTGCCTGAACCGGAAGGGCCGACACACAGAAAGTCATCGAGATAGTGGGCTATTCCATGACTACCGCAAAAATTAAATAAATAAATTCCGCGCACCAGTGTAGGAAGGTGCTAAAATGCTCGAAAAATGCACAGGACACAGAACACCCCATAGGCAAGCATTTGTCTATGCAATATCCGTTGTCCAAGCTAAAAACCCATAAACTGGAATGACTCTGGGTGCAAAGGAAGTAGACGAAAAGCTGACTCAACATCTATCTTAGCCATCAGTGCGCCCGGACCATAACACCTAATGACGTCCAAAGCATCGTCAAAAGACTGGTACACCACCGAGGAAACCTCAACTGGTATGGCATAATTTACTGACGAGCCTGGCGGATAAGACAGATGTTGCATGAGCCTGTATTTTCCTGGAATTTTCTTGGGAACCACTCCCTCCGGGGAATTCACAAGATCCCTAATGGGGGTTCTGCAAAGGCCCTGTAATGCGCCTGACGCTAACCTCGCCAGCCACTTTTTCCCTAAGAATGTGAGGCAATTCAAAGGCAGACTTCAAATTTCTAGGCGAATATGTGTCGACATCCCTGCAAATAGGTAAACGAAAACCAAAACTGAAGCCTTTTAACGAAAATTCTGCGTCCTGCAGAACCGGGTACCAACTCAACCATTTTGCTATCGCTGTGACACGGACAGGGGATGGAACTTTACTTAGCACTTGTGCCTTTTGCTGGCTGTGCAGGCTGCTGCTGGGCACCCCCCTTGAAACACTTGGCAACTGGGTGATTGCCACCACATCGCAAGCAGAGGTGACGAAAACGACATTTTCGTCCCTGCGTACAGGTGGAATTATTAAAGGCGAAGCATTTTCCCCAGACGCCTGCTGTTAGCCCTGACGAACTGAACTAGCTGCTTTGCTCGCGTTGTACCCCTCATAGGCAGGACGCGAAGGCTGCGTGACCTCCAGCAATGTATATTTGTCGAAGTAGGAGCATAGCTGAGAATGGAGCTTCCCGGTGATAGCTGCTTGGGGCAGTGATTGCAATAATAAGCTGTGCACCCTGTAGAAATTCACTGTAGCACATGTATTCTGTCTATTTTGTAAGTTAAATGCTCAGAATACAGTATATAATACAATCTCCTCTATTGACTGATAATATGATTCAAAGGAGATAAAAGCTAGATCTTAGGTGCTATACATAAATAAAGCAGTGTCAAAGCCATTACCCCTTACTGTCAGATAACGCATCACTAAAGCATTCTATTCCCCCAATGATACCTCAATGCCCAGCATAATACTGACACTGTTTGCTGCAACTGTTTTCTACCATTAAGAGGCATAATCAGCACTTAGACCAGCTATAAAATACATCATACGAATGTACTGAATGATATAATTCTGGCATATACAGGACCAGCAGACACAGTAAGCAATTATATGTAGAAGTAGGGCCATCCTGTCTGAGCTGAATCTTTTTATTTCATGTGCCGGCTCCTTTACAGATCATATGAGCAAGTTGGGGAATCTGGGAGAGGGCAGAAAAAGAAACCATGCTCTGTCCTGGACATAGATGCACAGATTGGTCCCCTTATGTACTGGATGGTGTATTATCCAGTATTAATAATTGATCCAATAGGTGATCCATATCAGTGCACCCCGTACAGTGCATGTTTTCCAGATCTAGTTGGTGCATAACAATATTCATTACTGGCTTTTTAACTTTTTCTACTGGCTGACACATTTAAAAGATCAACAGGGACTGTAGTGCTAGTTATTTCATTTGTGACACTGAGGGGATCCTAAAAAACACGCAACTTTAGTATTATATGCTATTTCTATTGTAGTCCTCATGGTGTGGGCTGAGGGGGGGTTCAGGCAAAAACCCCTCCTGCATTTGCCTATGGTGCTGGCCACTGCAGCCACAAAGATGATATTGACCAGGGGCATTAAGGACTGAAGGGAAGCACCCCTCCCCCGCACTGGCACACCTTCCACAAAGCTGCTGCAGCAGCCTGAGGGGGGATAGAACTATCAATAGGGGAACCACACCTGCAGCCCCTAATAACATGGGGGCACTGTGGAGCCAGGGACCAGGGTCTGGGGAGGCTCATTACTAGGCAGGACATAGCTACACCCACCCCCAGCAGAACAAGAAATCAGAAAAGACAGTGATTGAGGACAGAAAGGAAAAGTAAAAGCAATGATATGAAGTAAATGAAAAGAATGACTAAATACAATAAGGAAAAGGAGGAGAGAAGAAGAGAAGAAGGAGAAGCACTAAGAGAGTTTTATTAAGGAAAATGACAACTGACAAAATGCACTTCCCTGTCCTGGAGGAATCTGGAACAAAGAGGCTTTGGCCCACACTTTTATCCCACTATATAATGTTCCTGTTACAAACCTGCCCCTGCTTGCCATAGGCTAACTCCCACAAGTAATTTGCATACATGCCTGCCCCCATCCTAGAGGTTTAAAACACCTCTTTTCTTATGCAATCTTTCGGTTTCTCTAAGTGCATTTAAACATTTGCAACCGTCATCACCAGTGTGCATCTTACACCAGGGTTACAGCACCCACAGCCCAGGCTCCTCCATGTGGGTACGTTTGATGCCCATATTAGTCATAACCCGCATGCCTATTCCTGCCGCAGAAGGCTCTGTCCTCTGGTCAAACGTAGTTGCTGATTAGATGTATGCATGAACAATATCAATGCAGTATCAACAGTATCAATGCCTATTTCCCTATAGATTGTAAGCTTGCGAGCAGGGCCTTCCTACCTATATATCTGTCTGTTATTACCCAGTTTTGTTCTATCAATGTTGACAATTGTAAAGCGCAACGGAATATGCTGCGCTATATAAGAAACTGTAAATAAATAATAAATAAATAAAATGAACAAAGATGCAAACATTTGCACAAACGTATTAACAAAAATGCTACTTGCTGCCATAAGCCCTACGTATGGAAAGTAACCCTTTGGCCAAAACCAAAATTGCACACCTTTCACCATGGAAAAAAGCAAAATGAGAACACCCAAACCCTTCCTCAATCTAGACAGCCGCATCCCCAGTTGTGAAGCATCTTTCTTTACGATAAGCAAAGTTCCTTTTAGGATCCCAGATCAGGACAGTCCTGCCACAGTCGGCGCTATGGAGATGCATGGAACGGCACAAGCTGAGACTGCAGAACTGATGAAGGTCTCTATAATCTCTGAATAATCCCTTTCACACATGTAAAATAAGTGTTTTTTCATTTTGACAGTAAGCTATCAATAAAATGCATGTGGTGGGCTACACAAACGCCCTTTCCAGGAAAATAACATTTCAGCTCTGAGGCTCAACATTAATCACTCTGTATTGTGTGTATTGATGTCCAATTTTACATTCAGTGTCTCTTTCCCTATTAAAATGTCTGCGCTAGTCATGAATTGTATTGATTAGAATATGATTTACACTCTAAGCCACATTGTTATGAGACTACACAATGGAATTGCAGTAAACTGCAATGCCTGGTGTTAAATAAGTAAGGACTAATGTCACTGCGTGATACAGTATATGTGAAGAATGAGCATAGTAACGTGCCTGTATTGTACCAATACTATGGATGATTATTATGTGCAATATTTAGGAATAGTCTTACAGCTGTATATATACAGTATTTAGAGGACCACTAACGAGTGACTATTCTTCTGTTTTTGTACATCTATTTCTCAGTAACAGCAGAACTTACATTCTACAGGAACAGTGGCAAATGCAGGATTTCTAGAGGGGGGTTTCCAAATGCTTGATTTTAGAGCGATTGTGGTCTGTCCATGAAGAGTGAATTATTTGTGGGAAGAATGGGAAAAGGGGAAGAACGCTACATGAACGGATACATGACATCACACTGGAACAAGGTCACTTTCTAGCAAGTATAGATGTAGAATCGCTTTATACAAGTATACATCATACACAAGTAATTGAGGCTACACGATTCTTTCTCAATATGGAAGGCGCTTCAGACTTCCATGACTTTGTTCTAGATCTCCTGTCTTTTGTTTTGAATAACAACTATTTTGTTTTCAATAAAAAAATTTATTTACAAATGAGGGGGACAGCCATGGGAGCTGCCTGTGCTACCACCTATGCTAATTTATTTTTGGGGTGGTGGGAGCACTTTCATGTATTCAATGAAGAGAACGAGGAATACACTATGTATCCTCCTATGTGGATCCGATACATAGATGATATCTTTGTGATATGGATAGGGACAAAATAAAAATTTCAGGACTTCATGATGAAGCTTACTGATAACAATCTTAATCTGAAATTCACCTTTGAGATCCATCCCAAATCCATCACATTTTTAGACCTGAGACTTACCATCGATGAACAAGGTAACTTGGTATCGGACCTATATAGCAAACCCACTGCAACCAATAGTCTCCTACATTCCAAGAGTCACCACTTTCCACCAACAATTTACAACATTCCAAAAGGTGAATTTTTACGGTTACGCAGGAACTGCTCGGACGAGATAGCCTTCAAAACTCAATGTGATGACCTTATGGAGAGACTCATACAGAGAAGATATAGCAAAAAAATGGTCAAAAAAGCAAGATATACAATCTCCAAGACATCAAGAGAATCTCTTATTTTTCCTGATAATAAGATAAAAGACAGTGCTAAGCAGGATAAAGTGAGATTCGTTGGAGATTACTGTCAAGAGTGGAAGGAGTTGACTACTATTATACAGAGGCACTGGCATGTACTTCTCCTGGATAATGATTTACAGAAACAACTTGAACCAAAGGTCCAAATGAGCTGGAGGAGGGCCAAAAATCTTAAAGACCGTATGGTACATAGTCATTTCTCTAAATCCATTAGAAAAGACCCTCAGATTTGTGGCTCTTATCCCTGCGGTCACTGTAAAGCATGTCCTATTATGATGAAACAACACTCTGTCATGGACCGCTTTGGTATTAACCACAAAATACGTCAGTTCATTAACTGCAGTACCCCTGCCGTAGTGTATTGTCTTGAATGTACCTGCCACAAAAAATACATAAGCATGACTATGCCTCCACTAAAACAACGTATTTTGGAACACATAGGCAATATTAAGCATGCCGCTGAAGATCTTGCCAAAAAGAAACAAATTAGTTCGGTGGCTAAACATTTTCTGGTACAACATAAAAGCTCATGGAAGGATCTAAAAGCGATGGGCCTGGAGAAAATACAACTGGACATTAGAGGAGGTGATATTACGAAAGAGTTACTTAAGAAGGAATGTGAGTGGACATTCAGGATGGGTACAGTAAATCTGAATGGCCTCAATGAGATCATTAATTACAGCCCCTTTCTGGACACTTGATAGCCAACGTATATCTTTTCTCCTTTTTCTCTTTTCTCTTCTCTCCTCATGATTTCCAGAATTACCTCCCTCCTCTTTCCTCACATCAATATTGAACTAGTTTGACTATTTGTTATTGTGTTATGGATGTTATGGCGGATTTTGGATACATAAACTTGGCATTACAACAGATCATATATATATATATATATATATATATATATATATATATATATATATTTATATTTATAACTTTCCATTCCTTTTGGTTTCCTCGTTTAATTCCTCACAACCTCTTTATTTTTCATTTCTCTCTTTTCTGTATACACCCTACATACACTTTTATCCTTTATATTTATATTTTCATAACACCAGTAATCTTATTATATGTATTTCTTTTTTTAGTAGCTACACCTTACTCACATTCAAAAGTCACATTGATATAATTACAGTTTTAGTTAGGACACATCATTTCTTTTGACGGTACACTTAATACATTCACTATTAATATGACTTAATTCACACATTTTTTTCCTTTTTATTCATCATCATTTACTCACTAATTTCATTAATATTCTTATTATATTTTTTATATATCTATTTACCATCACTAATGGTCAGTTTGAGATTATGGCCCTCATTCAGAGCCGTACGCTCTGAGCAGAGCGCACGCTCTGAATGAGGGCCGGGCTCCATTTTCATGGAGCGTCCTCCTGGACGCTCGTATAGCTGTGGGTCACCACCCACAGGCTATACGAGCGTGCTTTTTGATGGCCGCGATGGTCGAGACCATCGCGACCATCGAAATTGCGAGCCGGAGCCTGCGGTTGAGGTTTTCAACCGCATGCTCCGGAGTGATTTTGGCTCTATCAGAGCCAAAATCACTCCCACTGACATCACTAGTGATGTCAGTGGGCCGGCTTCTGACGGGAGGCGTTCCCGTGGGAACGCCCCCGTCAGGGAGGCACGCCCCCGGCACACCCACCAAAGGGGGCGTGCTGTCAATCAACATTGACAGCACGCCCCCTTTGATCGGACACAACGAGCGAAGGACTTTCCTTCGCTCGTCGCGTCTGGCGCATGCGCACGACGGAGCTCCCTCCGTCCTGCGCATGCTCAGTGCATAACATCGACCCACTTGCGAGCGGACAGCCGCTCGCGAGTGGGTCTGAATCAGGCCCTATATCTGTATGATTTCTTCACATCCTTTTTAAATAATTATATTGTTGATATCCATATCTTTGACACCTACCAATCTTTGTTTTTAACGAAGCAATCCATAACACTTCCATTTAAAATCATGTTGATGGAGAGAAAGTGAGTATTCTAGATTTATGGTCTCATTTCCTCTCCTTTTCTGTATTGGTAAATAATTTTCCTTTTCAACAGAGAGTCTGCAGTTCCTTTTCTTATTGATACAGACTGTTTAATGAGATTCTCTCTTTTTTTCAGACATGCAGCAGTTAAATAGATTAACATATATGGGGTTGATCTATGTCTCCATACAGACCTTTGGAGCCAGCAGACCTGCCCATAAGACGCATCACTTGATATACTATTGGAGCGCTGAGACTATAATGTGGATTGGAGGATTACTCTCTCAATTAGAGAATCCTATCCAATCATAAGACCGCCGGATGTATTTTTTCCCGGCGATTACACTAACACGTGAGCCCTCTTGAAAAAGCCTTCCAGGCGAAACGCGCATTGGGCCACGGGAGTACCTGTGCGCACAGGCACTCCGGACTACACGAACGGCAGCCCAGGCTACTTTCCCTCTCCCCGCTGAGTGTATCAGTTAGAGGTATCTCTGTCCTACTCTTTCTTCACCAGACTCTCATCAGCTGCCAGCTTTGTTATTTCCACCCTGCAATACTGCGGCAACAGGGGGGTTACACTGCCCGCGTTGACAGCAGAGAGAGTGCTTTCCATATTTCACTGTGCTATTGGACAGGGACTCTCATTCCCAGTCCAATGCAGATGTAAGACTGGCAATAGCAGATCCCTATTTCCTTGTAAATGCACAGGCACTTTTTTCCTAATTAATCTATCATTGGGGCAATTTATGGTTAAATGAGGGACGCCTCATGTATATCTTATAACTATAGCACTGTCAGGTCCGTGTTATTACTGCATCTATTAATATAGGCAGTAATTGATCAATTGATGACACTTTTTCCATATTTGTTTTTGTTTTCGCCTACTATATATCTTACTAATTAATTGTGTTCTATCAAATAATAATGCATTTATTTATGCTAATATGATTTTGTTATATCACTTGTTCAAGAGGAATAGCTTCATAATATATGTCTTTTTGTGACCTATATGTATTTTGGTTCATCTATTTAAAGATCTTTTTCAATTGCACTAGCACTTTTGATATTTTTTGTTAATTACTAATTAATTGCTTATTACTGCTCATCTTTGCACACACACGTTATTGACTGTGTTCTCTTGATATTTTTCAATTGCACTAGCACTTTGATTTTCCTTGCTGCTAATGTGTATTTCGCTAATTACTAATTAATTGCTTATTAATGCTCATTTTGCACACACACGTTATTGACTGTGTTCTCTTGATATTTTTGAATTGCACTAGCACTTTGATTTTCATTGCTGCTAATGTGTGTATATATATATATATATATTCTTCTGTTTGATTATATGCTTCATCTATTTATTAATTAACCATCAGTTTAATGTCGTTATATTTATTTAATGACTAGACTATACATCTCTAAGGGACATATATACATATATTTTTCTTTTTTAGTTGCGCTAAGCACTTTGACGTCCCCTATTGCCGACTATATATATAAAATACTGTCATACTTTCTTTTTCTAGTTTTAATTATTAACATGATGTATCTGAGTTTGATTTTTTAATTTTTTAAATAAAAGTTAATTTTTATTATTTTGGTGACACAGTGTGCCCCAAACAAAGGAGTTACCTTTTTCTTTCCTTTTTGTGAATACTGTCCATGAACAGGGCAGAATTAGTACTTATCCAGCTTTAATATGTTACATAGAAAGTATATTGTGTTGCATAATTCCAGCATATACAGGACCAGTGATCACAGTAATACCCCTTTTACACCGGAGCTAAAACCCTGGTTTTTGAAGGGCAGCTCCCTGGTGTAAAAGTGGAGAGAGTTGGATCGCCGGGTCTAGTGACCCGGCAATCCAATCCAGGTAACTAGCAGGGAATAACATGGGCGTAGCCCGTGAAACCCTGCTGTGAGAACAGCGCACTCCGGGTCACGATGACCTGGAGTGCGCTGCTAGCCGGCCGATTGGTCCGGCTTCAGTGGCGCTTGGAGATGACGTCATCTCCAAGCGACCACTTTCACTCCGCAAAAGCTGGGTCTATGCAGACCCGACTGCGGTGTGAGCGGCGCTGACTCGGGAATATCCCGAGTCGGCGCCGGCAAAATTCCAGGTCTGATCCGGATAGGAACTTTGTTCCAACTCCGGGTCAGACCCGGAATTTAGGTGGAAAAGGGGTATAAGCCATTAGATGCGGCAGTAGGTCCATCCTGTCTGAGCAGAATGTTTTTCTTCAGATGTGGGCATCATTCCAGAGCATTGGAGAAAGTCCGGGAGTTTGGGGGAGCGGCAGAAGAATCTAGCACTGCCCTGGACAAATATATGTATATATTGGTCTCCTTATGTACTGGATAGTGTATTATAATACAGTATTAATAATGAACCCTATTGATGGTCTATAGCAGTGCACCCCTAACACAGGGTTGCCTACCCTCCCGATTTTAGCGGGAGGCTCCCAATTTCTAATCAAGCCTCCCGCTGCCCCGCAAAAGGTACATTAATTCCTGATTTTTTTTTAAGCCAACGGACTGCGCATGCGCGAGTCCGGGAATGCTGGGGGCGAAGCCTGTATAGGAACGTCATGACGTCACTATGCGTGACGCTATAATACTAAAAGGCTGCTCACAACCCCGCGGTGGCCGGATAGTCAGCCCAGCAGTCCACGTTCAGAGGGGACAGGCGGGCAGCGCCGCTACTGCGGCACTGATCAGCGGCTGAGGTCGGCCCCCTCTCTGGTCAGCCACTGTCACCAGGCTGACAGCGGGCCGGGGATGTCTGGTGACTGGGCTGTTCCCTGCAACATGCAGTGCGGCACAGCCTCTATGGCCACAGTGCATGGCCCCACTCCCTACCTTTCCCTGGGGCTTCTTTAAGTTGAGCAGAAATGCTGTGGGACCCGCTCCTCCATGGCGGCCACACAGCAGTGAGCCTGTGCTGCGCACAGGCTGAAGGAAAGTACCTAGCCAGCACAGACCTCCACACAACATTGCCTCTCCCAATGGACCAGCCAACCTACCTGAAAGTGGATTGCACATATCAGCCCTGTTCATCCTGCTGACTTGCTCCTTGCCCGAGTCACTGCCTGTGCCACCCCCCTCACAACACTGCCCAGGCTCCCTGCTCAGTTTTTATAGGAGAAAAAAGGTACCATGGGGGTACTGTGTATTGGGGGTTAATATGGGGGCACTGTGTGTACTGGGGGTAATATGGGGGCACTGTGTGTACTGGGGGGTAATATGGGGGCACTGTGTGTACTGGGGGGTAATATGGGCCACTGTGTACTGGGAGCAATATGAGGGTACTGGGGGGTAATATGAGGTGGTCCGTGTACTGGGGATAATATGGGGCACTCTGTACTGTGCGTAATATGGAGGTGCTCTGTGTACTGGGGGCTAATATGGGACACTGTGTGTACATGGGATTACTATGGAGGCACTGTGGGGTACTATGGGGGCATTGCAACCATATATAAAAGGATTGCAGTCTTTGTACACCTCTGGTAGTAGGCTACCCATAGAAAAACTAGCTCTGGTAAGCTGCTCTTAGTACTATATTTTTCAACTGCCACTGCAGGACACGCCCCCTGAGTGACAGACACGCCCATAGGTGAAGCTAGACACGCCCTTTGGGTGGAACATGACACGCCCCCTCGCACGGCACATTCTGCTGCCACCTAGAATCTCCCTGAAACTAGTTTTCAAAAGTAGGCAAGTATGCCCTAACAGTGCATGTTTTCCACATCTTCTAGTTGGTGCACAGGTATATTTATTACTGGCTGATACATGTTAAAAGATCCACAGGTGGTGCTATTTATTTCATTTATGATACTGACAAGAACATGCAGCGCTAGTAACATTCTATTATATTACTATTTCTATTGTGTTCATGGTGTGTGCAGGGGAGGGAGGTTTCCAGGCAGATGGAACCCCCCCCCCTGCGTTTGCCTATGAGGAACAGGAAACAGGGCCCATGTAGTGCGACTGCTGATCCATCAGCAGACGGATCGTGCTGTCACCACCGGCAATAGGGTGGTCCCCGCTGACCGCACGATATACCGGCTCCCGCCTCCTCCATCTGAATGGGATCGTACATAGCATCCCAGATCAGATGAATATGCTGGAAGATCTGGGGATGCGATATACGATCCCGTGGGAGCGCGCAGCACGTTATCAGGTACAATATCGTGCCCATACATTGCACGGTATAGCACCTATATCATGCCGATCTGTGCATGGCCACCTTTACACAGCAGTAGTGAGAATTTATGCTAATGCCACTGCCACTGCAATTTGTACAGAGACGCCCACCGGTTGCTTCTTTAATCAGCCACTTGCATACAAAGACGCAATAGGTTACACATCGCAATGGCAAACGCAGGATTTCTAGAGGGGTTTTTTCAAATGCTTGATTTTAGAGTGAGTGTGGCCAGTCCATGAATAGGACATAATTAGCACTTAAGCAGCTTTAATATGCGTCATACAAAGTGTATTTTGTGTCATAATTCCAGCATATACAAGAGCATTGATCTCAATATGCCATTAAATGCAGCAGTAGCGGCCATCCACTGGCAAACGCAGGATTTCTAGAAGGGGGTTTCCAAATGCCTGAGTTTAGACTGAGTGTGGCCAGTCCATGAAGAGGTGATAGATTAGCACTTAAGCAGCTTTAATATGCGTCATACAAAGTGTATTGTGTGTAATAATTCCAGCACAGTATGCAATTAAATGCGGCAGTAGGTCCATCCTGCCTGAGCTGCATGTTTTTATTTCAGATGTGGGCGCCATTCCAGAGCATTGGAGCAAGTCTGGGAGTCTGGGGAGCAGCAGAAGAATCTAGCACTGCCCTGGACATATATGTACATATTGGTCTCCTTATGCATTGGATAATGTATTATTATACAGTATTAATAATTAACCCCATGGATGGTTTATAGCAGTGCACCCCTAAAAGTGCATGTTTTCCTGATCTCCTAGTTGATACACAGGTGTATTTATTACTGTCTGACACATGTTAAAAGATCCCCAGGTGGTGCGAATTATTTCATTTGTGATACTGAGAAGAACATGCCGCACTAGTAAAATTCTATTAAATTACTATTTCTATTGTGGACATGGTGTGGGCTGGGGGAGAGGGATTTCCAGGCAACCGGAAACCCCCCTGCGTTTGCCTATGATCCTGACTGATTGTGGGCACCATTCCAGAGCACTGGAACTAGCCCGGGCAGAAGAACCTACCACTGCCCTGGACATATACTGTATGTACATATTGGTCTCATAATACACTGGATAGTGTATTATTATATGGTATTAATAATTAACCTTATTGATGGTCTATAGCAGTGCACCCCTAACAGTGCATGTTTTTACAGATCTCCTAATTGGTGCACAGCTGTATTTATTACTGGCTGGCACAAAAGATCTACAGGTGGTGCTAATTATTTCATTTGTTATACTGAGAAGAACATGCAGCAGTAATAAAATTCTATATTACTATTTCTATAGCAGACATGGTGTGGCCAGGGGAGGGGGGTTTCCAGGCACCCGGAACCCCCCATGTGTTTGCCTATGCATCGGTCACTCCATTGAACTTCTGATCAACCCCAAGGCTCGTCAGAATGTCTGTCAGAAGTAAGTTACTGAGGCCATGGAATCTGTGTACAAAGATGCCGGCGCTGGCTGTGACACAGTGACAAAATGCTCACCACCTGCCCGCGTTTGACTACCCACCCAATTACCTCCTATAAACACACTGACTGTCAATCACTCTGCGACCTAATAATCACTACAGCTGCCATCTGTAACCATTTTTAACACATGCGCAGTGCGACTTAGGTGTATGCGCAGTACAGAAAACATGGACCAACTGCGCAAACAAGGGCATAGCGCCCACCTCTAATTGCCAGTGTTTGATCCCATGCACAGTTATTATGTGGGGCCCAGAGTCTGTATCTGATCACTCAGTGCCTAGCTCTGAGTCACACACAATGCCCATGTTCAATGTTTTGTAACTCTGGCCCATGTGTCCCATGGTATGTATGCACAGAGGTGCAGTTGCGATTGAGAGGTGGCTATTCTGATGCACAGAGATGGTACATCTTATAGGCTTATCTCAGTGTCGCTGAGGTGGTTGCGTACACACGCTCACATTATAAGCCATACTCAGATGGAAAATCTGCATCTACCATTAGACTGGTGCGACCGATGGTGGCATCTAAACACGCACCATGCAGTTTCACAGTGTCTGAAGACACCAAGGGGGAAATGTGTCAAAGCTTGGAGAGGCATAAAGCAGATGGAGATAAAGTACCAACCAATCAGCTCCTGTCATTTTTCAAATGCAGCCTGTACAATGACAGTTAGGAGGTGATTAGTTGGTACTTTATCAGTCTCCATTTTATCTCTCTCCAAGCTTTGATAAATCTCCCCTTGAAAGTGGACGTCTCAGTCCTTGCACATTCAGACACACATCAGGGGAAGGGCTGATACTAGTATTAGAATATAGTCGCAGATGTGACTACGGTAAAAGACGCTAGAGCAGTCGCAGCAGCTCGCGACTCAGAATTAGGCCCTTATAGAATTAAATAGCTCAAAAAATTTACTTGGAAACTCAAAATAATTATTCCTATACCATCCATTCACTTGTGGATCATGTTCAACTGAATTCATTGCATATGACAAGTTAGTTACCAAACTTATCATGCCATATTTAGTTAATGAAAAGTAGGGCAGGAGGACACAGTAGGCAGTCTATGAAAGAACCTATGATCCAGCAGGTGTTAAAAGACATGACTACCTATTACACTTGGGAAATGTAGTCAGCATCCTGACAGTCAGAATCCCGACAGATTGCGGAGGTATTAGGGTCAGAGGGAGACTTAGGGTTATGGGGAGGAATTTGGTTAGGCACTAGGGGAAGGGTTAGGGTTAGGCTGCAGGACGGGAGGGTTAGGGTTAGGCTGCGGGGACAGGAGTGTTAGGGTTATGTTGCAGGATGGGAGGTTTAGGGTGTGGGTTGGGAATGTTAGGGTTAGGCTGCAGGAGGGGTGAGTTAGGGTTAGCGGGATGGTTAGAGTAAGGGTTATAATACTTACAAAAATCTGTCGGTATTCTGACCATCGGCATCCTGACTATTGGGATACCATACCCAAACAACGCTTGGTTATTAAACCAAGGGCTTCTCATGCCAGCAGTGATTATGTTAGGCTGGCACAGTTTTTATGTATCTCTGCAGGTTACTGATCATAGAATGTGCTGATGAATATATGTGTAACTCTAAAGGTGCGTACACACTAGGCGATATTACTGAGCGATTGCACGATTACGACATCATAATCGTGCAATCGCTCAGTAATCGTGCACAAATCGTGCACTAAAATGTAGGAAACGACCAGGCCATGTACAGGAATGATGGAGTGTGCTTGCACTGAACGACTGATCATTCAGTGTAGGCACTGCAGGGGATCAGGAACGACGGTACGATTACAATGTCGTAATCGTACTGTCTTTCCTGATCGCACAGCGTGTATGCACCTTAAGGCTGCTAGAATGGAGAAGAATGTGGGCACAATTTGCTACACTACATAAGACTTCATTAAGGGCTCTATTTATTATCATTATTTTTACTAAAATAAAGTGAAAAAGGGTGTTTTCACAACCTTTTCACATTATTTTAGTTTCACCTAAAGTTACTACAGGGCAATTGGAGTAGAATTCTTAAAATTCTACTCCAACCCCTAAGTATCACTTACTTTTAGTAATCAGATCGCATTTCCCATAATTGTAATGGGAAATGCGATCTGTGTGCAAGTTACTAAAAATAAATTGTGAAAAAAATACAGAGGGAAGCCCTGTGATAATAATTATCCAGGGTCTCCCCCAGTTACCGGACTCCTGCTCCTCTCTAATGTGCAGAGCAGAGCCCGGAGCCAGCCCCAGTGATCAGCTGTATGGTCTAAACAGACCACATGCTGATACACTGCAAAAAAAATTAAAAAAATTGTGAAAAAAAAAATTAACTTACCTGAGTCCAGGGACCGGAGTTCGGGGCTCCGGTGATGTCCTCCCTCCGGTCAGCTGGTCTCCCATACTGCACTGCGGCCTGGTCATCAGGTGACCGGGTCCCAGTGCAATATGGGATGTCAGCTGACCGGAGTCATGGAGGACATCACCAGAGCCCGGATCATGCAGGTAAGTGCAATTAAGGGAGGGGGGTCACGGGGGGGTCTGCGATCGCGCGGGGGGGTAACAGATCAGTGTGTCTTCAATTCTTCCTCCTACTTCTGGAAGGGAAAGATACATATTTGTTACACTTAAAAATTATATGGGTCTATACAATTTTTCCTCCTGATAACTAGCATTTTTACTGTCACTATATGCAGCCATAAGAGGTGTGTTGTTGGGGTACCTTCTCATGCCAGGACACTTGCACCGAAAGGCAAAAGTACTGTTTTGCTACTAATCTCAGCAATGACAGACAGGTTCTGATCCTGTTATCCTACTGTGCATCTGGACAAAATGTAGCTATTGGAGCTAAAGGTACATATCCACCACACGATAAATTGTACGATTTGAACTATAACGATATCGTCCGCCATATCGTGCAATGTATATGCCGTCAACGATCAGTGATGCGCGCTCCTGCTGGTCGTTGACGACATCTATCATCGCCCGTACTTGCAGGGCAACCTGATCATATCGTTAGGTTCTGCAAGTACGGGGATGAGGGAGGGTGACGTCACTGAAGTGTGGGTGCTGAATGTCGTTAATGACATGGAGCACATCACTGCCGGGGAAACACTAGACGATATCGCCCATGGAGCATATCGTCTAATGGATACCCGCCTTAAGTCCTAAAAAGCTAAGCTTAAAATTGGCCCATATTATTGTCCCTGTAGAAAACTATGGAGATGGTGATATTGTAGTAAATAACAGATACTGTGATATCTATGGCACTAGTAGTTAATGACAGTGAAAGTTACATTTTACATAATACTGTAAAAACTGACTCTTTCACAGGATTATGGCGTAATAAAAAGGCTGCCTAGAGCTTACTGACCTTGTCTTTTAGCTTGTACTGTATATTGTATTTTAAATAAATAGCTACTTATAACGCCCTCACGATCCTTTATTAATTTGTCCCTGTCTTTGTGCAAGCGCAGAGCTGTGCCCCCATTTGCTGGGCTATAGTAATGCATCTATGAATATAGTGCCTCCAGTGATGCCCAGGGGGTATTGTATAAAGCCATGCTGGTTATTAGCGAGTCTTAGTTTGCCTGTGGGTAGATACTGCTGTGCAGTAAAATGCTTTCATTACAGGATCAGTATATGGATGTGAGTCATAAATCAATATGTCGAGTATATTTTTCTGCCAGAAAACTTTATCACATTATAAAATATCTCATTGCAGATTGCTCAGATTCTACCTGAGCAGGACAGGACCCTGAGGGTATACAGAAACCTACTTGAAATGCACAAAGAAAATAGATGTTTGCTCACATTGCCCAGAATCAACATAAAGGAGCTTCAATTAAACTGGAAACGTATCTTTATTCAATCTCAGCGGCTACAATATCAATTGACTGAGTCAACCGGTGCACCATAAAGCTAGACCCAGTTCAATAGTAGTAATTATATCAGAGCTGTTATACTATTTTATCGGGCAGCCAAAGCTTGTAGCTAGATGTCAACCAGTTCTGTAGTGTGCAGTCTGCTGCATGGGTCCCATCACCTTTCTAGCACAGGTAACCCTTTGTAGTCTCCCTAGCAAGATGCTAAATCAATATTAGGCATTGCCAGCTTTAAAATGACATGTGTAGGGAGGGGGGATGTAAATAGCATTGCCATATGCCATATTTTCCTCGAAATAAAGCAGCGTGCCATAGACCATACTGGGAAATATCATGGAGAGTGCTTCATCACTATTACCACGTGCTCTTTATGGCTCCCTAGGAACAAACTTTTGTGCAGCTGCTCTTTGTGTATGCCAGCGCAGCAATGTTCTTGGTTCATAGCATGCTTAAAATCGTGGAATAAAATTGAGTTTTAACAAATTAAAGGAACTAGTATTTATTTATTTGTTTATTTATTTATTACCAGTTATTTATATAGCGCACATATTCCGCAGCGCTTTACAGAGCATATTTGGCCGTTAAGTAGGAATATCCGGCTGGCAGTGCCAATAGGCAATTCTTGGCGATTGCCTAGGACACCCACCAATGTGTGGTTGGCATAATACACTTATTTAGTGACATATTGTCATATACCCAGGGTTTTAATACCCTCACACAAAGCACTAGCCGATTACATGAAGTTGAAACATCCGGCAGCTTCTGACCTATGCAGCTGTTACTTTCCGTTCCTTAATGTAAGCGATCTGCTTGATGTATGGTGCTTTGAGGGTTGACTGTGCCTTGTGATTGGTTCTCCAACCTCCACACCCTGCACCCAATATTGATATGCCACTGACCTAGGTGGTAGGGGAGTTACTTGACAGTTATTGAAGCTTAGGTCCTCACACAGTGTACTCGACAATAAGGTAGTGTTGCTAATTTTATTATTGTATGTTTACAGCAGAACTTCCAGCTAGATTATCCAGTTTGAGTAGTGGCAGATTTTACCTAGGGGCTGCAGGCTACCTACCCCGCCTCCCCCTCCCCCCAGTAAAATTGGCCACTTCCAGTGAGCCAGTGAGTCTGTGCACTGGCTTCACTGTCAGTAACAGTGGCTTCCTATTGGTAGCACTACCTACCTATCACAGAGAAGACAGGCAGTCCTAGAGGGAGGTGTTTTCTCTGGGACTGTCAGTCATGGCCTGCAATTAAAAGAGAGAGCATTTGCAATAGGAAGCCACTCATCTAGCTTCCATCAGACCTACATGGCTTCTTGGGGCTAAAAACTGATGTTTGTGCGCATGCGTTCCCTCTACTCTGTGCAAGATCTGTATCTTTCATCCACTCTCATGACCTTCTTACATTCCCTCCCTGCTGTGGCTGCTGCTTCTTCAGCTACTCTCCTGCAATATACTCATCAGCTCACAACAAAGGACACTTGTGGGAGAGAGATGTTTTGTTAGTTACCTTACCAGGCACTGAAATGCCTACCATGGGATACCCATATTCAGAATACTGCATCACCTGTTTGTAGGCTTTTAAGTCCATTTAATGGTGGTGATGGCTATTACATTATTGATGGAGAAATGATGGCTGAAAGAATAAAGATGCCCTTGTTTATTGTGGGACTGTGCATCCTGGGACAACAGTGAAAGGGTGTTGTGAGAGCAGATGTTGGGTTTGTGAGACCGGAGATATTGTATGGTCAGGGCTCACCTTTTGGTTTGTCTTCGGCATGGACCCTCTTCTGCTCTAGGCACGGGGTGAACTGGAATGTGGAAACATCAGGGATTCACAAGTGCTGCCCTAGCTCAGAGCCAGTGATGAATAGCAAAAAACTGGGAATATATCTGGCCCCTTGCTGAGCCAGTACGACCCTGTTTCATATATATAATAATAACATTGTAAAATGTCCTTTAATTTTTTTTTTATAAATCCCAATTATTCACATATATGTTTCAAAATGATTTAGTGTACAATGAATGTAACTGACCTATTAAAATCAATTCTGACTTCTGTCAATAATATTGGTATAATGGCATATTCTATCATCAGAATGTGCCGATTGTTCACTGAAGACACTGCACTCGCCTTTCTTAGACAACTGAAGAATATTGGTCACTGCTGCACCTGAATGAGCAGCCTCATTAGTGAAGAACAGGAAGTGATATTATTGCCACATCCTTTCTGTAGGCTGCATCCTCAGGCTTTGGTAATGCCAGGGCCATAAAAAGTGCACAAAGCAGAAACTTTAATTGGCTCCAGGTAAAGTCACAATTTGTTGACACCACAGAAGGTGAGATGGGATAATGGAGGAACGCCTCCGTTTGTCCAGCTACCCCCCCGCCCGCCTCCAACACGGGGCAAGCTGTCAATCACAATCAACAGCCACCCCATTTTGGTGTGAGACCCATAGCGACGGAGCGCCCATCACTGGACGAGTCTCGCGCATGCGCACACCGGAGGCGGCGCATGCGCAGGAGGTAAACATCGACCCGCTTGCGAGTGCATAGCGCTTGCGAACAGGTCTGAATCAGCCCCTGGGTCCTTTCTATGGTCATAGAACTTGGTGAATTCTGCTATTCTCTGGTGGTGTAAAACAGCAGTAATCAGCTTCTTCAGAGGGCCTACTGTATTAATATGGCAGTGACAGCTCTTTTTAAATGGAAAGGCAAAGCTTCCAATCATTATTGAGTCACACTATACAACTTATATTGTACCCAGATTGCATTGAGTATGTGATGATAATTGATTAACTGGCCCCATAAACACATGTGCCTAAGGCAATATCACTCTATGATAATGATTTAAATTTAATTTCACAGCTGGTTTGAAGGAAGGAAGTGTATTTATTAAGCCCTCCTCAGCGCATGATGTCATGCAACAGGGGGTGGGGCCACAAGCGACCGGAATAACAGCGCTGCCCAGAGCTCCGGGCGACACTGCATCTGCGATTGTGGCTGCAGGGTGCCATTCCAGGCACCCTGCTAGCCTGATAAGGGAACATGGCGGTGCCACCCACAGAACGCTGCACTCTGTGCAACAGCCCCGGTCACCCATAGCTAGTTACGGCCCGGATAGTACCTATTTTCCAAACAGTGCCCAACATTTTAAAATCAGAATATGCGCAAATACTATACCGCCTCATGTTTCAATGTGACAAGTGTACATCATTAGGGGCCTATCTATTAATGTCAAGCCCATCACAGCTAGATGTATAAGTTTAGATCTCCATTTATCGTGGTGATAAAGAAGAATTTACTTATTGCTGGTATTTGTGAAAATAAAATTTTCTAGGCAAGATGCGTAAATTCACCTGTCCCAAAGATACTGTACGGAAGTGGTAAGAACTTACCGCGTGGCTGGGCCAGTCTCTGCAACTGTGAGCATACCGTACATGAACTGGTTGCTGGTTCTCACATGAGCAGTAAAGATGAAAGTCCAATTTTTGTTTTATTTATACATTGTTAAATAAAGTTTAAAGATAGAATTTAGGCTTTTAAAAGAATAAATATTTCAAGATAGTAATGTGTCACGATCGGACCCGCACTCAGAACTCCATCCAAGTTGAGTGGTTGTGACGTTGGTGTTTTGCAAATCACCTTAACAACAAATATAACACATTTGCCACCACCAAGTAATTTTTGTAGGAAGAAACTCCTCCTACATCAGTCCTTCAGTTCCGTTCACAGAATATACGAACTAGAAATTAAGTTTTCATTTCAAGAATACTTCACAGCTTTTAGGTTGAAAAAAGAGTTACAAATATTATTACAATTATTAAAAGTACAAACAGACTACAGACAATTTCAATGAAAATAAAAAAGGGTAACACAAAGTTCAGATATCACCTTCAGAATTGAACAATGCTGGAGTAAAGCCTCTCCTGGAAGAATTTTGGATCATCACAGCCATGTAACTCCCTTAAAAGAATGAACGCCTGCTGTCCAGTTTGCTGGGTTAATATACCCATTCTGTCATGCTTCCGATCTCATGGAAATGGATTCTGAACTTCATAGCACATGGTAAAGGGAGACAGCAAGTCTGAGAATTAATGACTTCCCTGGTATTAGGTGTGATTGTCTGACCCTGTTCTCAGAACAGAGGGCCTGATTCAGACCCGCTCGTGAGTGCTGAGCGCTCGCAAGTGGGTCGATGGTGCCCTAGTGCGTATGCGCATGACGGAGGGAGCTCTGTTGTGCGCATGCGCGAGACCCACATAGCGACGGCCAAGCCGTCGCTATGGGTCTTGCACCAAAGGGGGCGTGCTGTCGATGGTGGCAGCACGCCCCCTTTGGTGGGCGTGCCGGGGACGTTGCTGCCCAGACGGAGGCGTTCCCATCACTAGTGATGTCAGTGGGAGTGGTTTTGGCTCTGATAGAGCCAAAAGCACTCCTGGGCTTGCGGCAGCGAGACCCTACCGCAGGGTCTCGTCGCAAGCCCCATGGTCACGATGGTCTTGACCATCGCGACCATCTTTTTGGCCGCTCGCATAAGCTGTGGGTGGTCACCCACAGCTATGCGAGCGGCCAGGAGGCCGCTCCAATTTTAGGTAGGACTCCCCTGATTCAGAGCGAGCGCTCTTGTCAGAGCGTCTGGCTCTGAATCAGGCCCAGAGTTCCTGTCTGGCAAATGGAGATGACACAGTGGGCAGCGTGAAAATAGGAGATGATCCAGAGGTCTCTTTTCCATCTTCCTGAGCTTTCTGTATACTGAGAAGACAGTATACAGTATTAGATTATAGACAACCTATAAGTGTGAATTCCATTTTTATTTTCCATTCAGCTCATTGTGGTGCTACTGTAAGTACACAACCTACACAATACACTGGCTTGTTCCTTTTGGCATGCAAACATTTTGGGTCCTGCTCTACTGGAACTAGCAATCTATCAACCACGTCCTTTGAAACTTAATTAGCTTTGCATAAATATATAAACATTCTGGCCTGCTGGAGTTTGCTATAGCTTTGCTAACTGTTACAAATTATACATATATACAGTGGATCACATAGATCATAACACATACTTTTACCAATATCATGGTTAATATGCCAAGCCCGATATGAAATGGGCTTTATTATTATATAATGCGTTAAATGTTTTATTCAAAGAATTTTGTTATCACTATCACTGTACCCCTTTAGGTCTTGCTAAGTAGTTTTCCCCATGCAAAAATATGGGGAATTATTTGGCTATAACCGCATTCATTTATTGAGCAATGCAAGAATGAGCCCATTTGTGGTCAAAAACACCAGTTTTCACCATCAATCGGGCTCACCTATATAATAAAGCTGACTGCTGATAAAAATTAGATAATTGCGGTTCCCAATGCAGCAACTCCACAAACCACCCAGAGAAAAGGACCAGGAACAGTAAGCAAATATCACAAGATGGGAGGGGGTGGTGAAGGGACAGGAGATATCCCAGTGGGGGTGGCTGATGTGCCCCATCAGATGCCAGGTCAATTTACTATTATTGAATAGAGAACAAAATATCTTTATTGCAGGTTAGATGCAAAAATATTTTGAATGTATCTGGTAATGTTATTATTATTACAAACATTATGGTAAGTGAGCATTCCTGTAAGTGATTTGGGAGAGTATTCAGGTGTGTATTAGGTACCTACAGTATGATACACCTATGATCAGTAGATATTTCTACCCACCTCTGCAGATATGAGCCAGGACAGACAGTACCGCTAATGGAAAAATGATTCCATTAAGTAGCATTAATTTGAAAGGCCTCAACCATGTGGATGAGTAAATTAAAACCACAGCATACAAATTACATATTACAAATTACAGATGTGTCCGCCTACATCTTTGCTCATAGCGTGCCATACAGGCTTCTAAATCGTGGCATGAGAATACCACGGTGATCCACGGCATGCAAAGAAAACTTCACCACTGGGTGAACAGAGCTCCACTGATTAAAACTACAGTGGTGAATAATACTGCAGTGGATAGATACAGTATGGCGCTACAGAGTACAATAGAACAGTAAGCCCTGACAGGCAGACCAGTCACATACTGTAGAGCAGGGATGGGGAACCTCAGACCCGGGGGCCGTATAAGGCTCGCGGAGTCAGTTTGTCTGGCCCTCTGAACTTTTTTCCGTTAGCCTCATCTGGCTAGAATGGCACCCTGCAGCCAAAATCTATGCAGCAGTGCCTCCTGGACCATCCTTAGGATACTTCAGATGGTCACACCACTGCCCTTATAGCTCCCCAGAGCATCCTCAGGATGCTCCGGGCATTGCTGTAATCACCAGAGATTATGGCCCCGCCATGTATGACATCACACAGAGGGGGAGTCGCCTGCACCAGGATAATGTTTTATATATCAAAATGGCCCTCGGGAGCAAACCGGTTCCCCACACCTGCTGTGGAGTATTGCAGAGTGTAAACAGTGACTTTAATACAGTACACACTTTCAGCAGTGATGTGCGGCACTCACACAGCCTTAGAAATAAGTATAGTACTGTAGTTGGGTTTTAAAATGTAGCACGTCGCATTGGACTGGCACTGTCTTTTCAAAAATGAGGTGTGCATGTACCTAGCACTGTAATAATGATGGCAGAACACATGTATAAATTGTTTTTCAAAAGTGTACTCAGGACGAATGATATAAGCCTTTATTACACAGTCAATTACAGCTCTCCATCGATGACAACTATAGCGTACAGAATGACAGGTGCAGTCAGCCAATCAGCGGGCAGTAATACAGACATTGCATTGTCTTTTTTTACGCATGCGCAGTGCAGTTTAGGGAAAGCGACATCTGATGGACAGAAACTTTTACTACACTCTCAGGCTTTTCCAGCACTTCAGTACGTTACGATGCGACTCCATACGCCACAGCATAGTGCGACTAGTAGGGTGCGCTACATGGCATCTGGACAGGCCAGGCTCTAGGGGTGTTCGACCAGTGCGGTCACACAGGGGCGCCACCCGTAGAAGGCGGCACCCCTCCCCAGCATCCTGATTTCAGCGGGACACAGTACTGTCCCGCTGTTCCACCCATGGGCCGAAGTGGCCCGCAGGTGGTCAAATCGGGAAGCTGGGGACTCCCACCGCCGCAGCTGTGCGGCGGTGCCGGACCCCCAGAGAGTGAATGGATGCTGTGCGAATGCGCGCGGCAACCATTCACTGACGGGAGAGGGCTGGGGGAATCCCAGCCAGTGACGGAGTGCTGGGCTTTACCCCCAGCCTGACGTTATTTGGAGGCGTGCCATGCGGGCACGCCTCCAAATAACGTCACACAGGGGCGTGACCTATGGTAACTAGGCCACGCCTCCAAATTCGGTCGCGCGTGAGGTTAGGGCGCTCTCTCAAGAGCCGGCACAGGGTGCTCAGAACCCTGGAGCCGGTCCTGCATATAGAGTGAAAGATGTAGCAGGACACATCTGTATACCATATAAATACATACAAACCTACAAAACACAAAGACCTATATTTTAACTATTGCTGTACTATGGGGCTGTTCCTGTTATTTGTATTACTCTCACTTAATTTTTATTTGTTGAGCAGAGAAACCACCTTTGCTCCTTCAAATTTTATCAAAACATAGTCCAGCCATGTCCCCAACTATTCTTCTAATTTTTTATAATATGACAAACCTGCTGACATACAAGACACATTATTATATTATGTTTTCCAAACACACCGTTGTCAAATGTTGCAATAAACCCAGACTGATGAATGAATTTGATTTTATTTCAGAACTAAAAATAAATCGTAGCTTATTAAGATCCTATTAAGAAAATTAACACATGACAAAAGTGATCTCCGTTTGAAGCTCCTGTATGCAAGAGGCCAAAGCTCAGTGGCTAAGATCAGTGGCCGGCAGCCGCGATTCAGCTATTTAAGCAGCAGAGTGTCTCAACTCAATTCCTCCAAAGTGTCGGTGGTATTCGGAATGACAGGAGATGTAATCAGCAACACACAGTCCGTCTGTAGTTTAGCAGCAGATATAAAAGGAGCCCATGTGCCTTAACGCATTTCTCCGGGACTTTTGCTCCCAGTTTCTTCAGAAGGAGGGCATACCCTGAAACCGTCCTGACAGCCTCGAGAGCAGGCACCATGTCCTTAAGCCCAGCCCCCTCACAGCAAAATGCCACGGTTCGTGGGCTAATAGGGAGGAGGCAGAGCAAATATGACATGATTATATTGGAATTGCGTAATTTGGCTCCGCCCCCTCCTGATTGATCTGCGAATAATGGCATTTTGCCACTAAGGGGAGGGGCCTAATGACATGGTGCTTTCCTGCCAGTTCCTGAACCCTGCAGTTGCTGCAAGGTAAGTTGTGTGTAATGTATGTGTGACATATGTATGTGTGTGTGTATATGTATATACTGTGTGTGTATATGTGTATATATATATGTGTGTGTGTGTGTGTGTGTGTATATGTACAGTATATATGTTTGTGTATATGTGTTTAAGGTATGTGTGACATATGTATGTGTGTGCTAATATGTATATATGTGTGTGTGTATGTATGTTTGTGTACATATGTATGTGTATATCTATATGTATGTACATGTATATATGCATGTATATAATGTGTGTGGAAACCCCCCATGTAAACATCTTGCGTTGCCCCTGAGGCAGGGGTGTAACTAGAACTTTATGGTCCCCATAGTAACATTTTTAAATGGGCCCTCTAAAATCAAAAACACCATAGAGGAGTAGGGGCATCTGCACATCTGCATACAAGTAGTCCCCTGCTTGGACCTTTGTGTTTTGGATTTAAAGTAATTTTCATGTGTTTTAATTTTGGTTTTGGCAAATTACCCTGAAATATTTCGTTTGTGGATCTGCATTTCCTTAAAAATGGTTAAAACAGGTAAAATCATGTATTTTGGAGCATTTTTTATTCCTCATCAGTATTTCTATTTTAAAGTCACTTTTCAAATGATCCCCTCTCAGCTGTCAATTCTTATTCAGCAACAGTGGTGAAGGGCTGCAGCGAGCTGGCTGGCTAATAATAGTGACAGAGCAGCAGAGCAAACACATGGCAGTGTAATAACTTATCCAACACCTAAGAAATGCGGTGGCACAGCGGTGGCAGATAGGATATCAGTTTAATAAATTATATAACACCTATTTTTTCCTTCACCACTGGTTATACAGATGTAATAGTAAATTATGAACCTCACATTAGATACCACTCTTCACAGAATACAACTAGGATTTAATTATTACAGAAAAAATGCTTCTTTTTTTTTTTTCGTACAGCTATAAAATGCTGAATTTGCACTAATGCTGCCACTGATCAGATATTGACACAGACAAATCTATGACACTACTGTAGTTGGAAAAAAATAAAATCTAAAAACATTCTCTTTGTAGAAAGGTGCTGCTGTCTCCAATCTCTCCAATCGACTAGACTGATTTAGCAGACCACCACCTAACTAATCTCTTTATACATGCTGTCTAATCTACAATGCCAGAATGATGGAAAAAAATTTGGGACATGATGGAGAACTCATGCCAGTTGTCCACCACGTGTCTCACAATTAGTTCATGCACCTCCCCAGCCATTAGCCGAGTGTCACTTATGAGATAGGAGGGGGACCGGAACAGACAGGCTCCGTCTCCTGTGATGGGGACAATGGTGTAAGGCACCATCACCCCTTTAACATTCAAAAAACTCAATTGCCATGTTCAAGATAAAGAAAAATCCAAATACTGTACAAAGCAAGTGAAGTATCCAAATGGAAAAAAACCTAATCAAAGTGTTAAGTCATTAGTGACGACTCCAGAGGTGGGGCTGCACGCAGTCCAATATTCAAATAGAGGAGCCACACCAACTGCCACCCCAAATGCTGCCAAACATCACTGGCAGTTGGTATGGCTGGTCTATAAAACTATCAGACTGCACTGCAGCCCCACCTCTGAAGCTGCCACTCGGCCCAGACAATGAGCTTACAGTCCCACAGCACTCTGGGCATGTTGCTTTGTCACCCAATCATCTCAGTCGAGAGAAAATAATTTACCACTTTTCACGCCCTTAAGGGGTCAAATTTTTAAAAATTCCTCCTTAGTTGGAACTTACATCATGGAAGGAATATGATCATTGAATTTCATGATTCTAGGTCAAGGGGTTTGGGCTGGATGCTGATGAGTCAGTCAGTCAGGACATTGCACAAGGGGAGGAAACATTTTAGCCCTTTTCACCTCCTTAGGAGTCTAATTTTGAAAAATCGCTGCCTGGTGGGTGCCTACGTCATGGATGGCTGATACTTTGGGCTGGCGTTGATGAGTCAGTGAGACAGTCAGTCAGGACATTTGTTTTATATATATAATATATATATATATATATTAGGGATGTGCAGGCTCGGATAGGTTCGGATGCACGCCAAGTTCGGATTTTTCCCTCCAAAAAAACGGAACTCAGAAAGAGGCTAAACGTCATCTTGCATGGACAAACATCATCATTCCTGGCTACAGTGCATAAAGTGGGGTGTGCTGCTGTGTCACTGTTGTCCTGTCAATCAAGGGGCTCTGTTCTTCTCTGTTGTTCAAGGGTGCAGTGTTGTAGTTGTTCAAGGGTGCAGTGTTGTAGTTGTTCAAGGGTGCAGTGTTGCCGGGCTTGGCTGCAGTACATAAAGTGGTGCTATGTCATCCAGGGGTGCTCTTCCCCAGTGTAAAAAAAATAAAAGTTAAAATTAATAATTATAATTCCACAAAAATAAAAAAATAAAAGATATTTTTTTAGTATTTTTTTTTTGTGTGTGCTAGCTATAAAAATATTGTTCGGTGACACTGTCAGCCACACCACAGTTTATCATCCATGTATTTGTGACTCTGCAGGTGGTCCATCCGCGCACCGCAGCGGTGCTTTGTTGTCCATTAAGGGGTGCTGTGTTGTTCATTAAGGGGCTGCTGTGTCGTCCAGGGGTGCTCTTCCCCAGTGTAAAAAAAATTATTGTTCTGTGACACGGCCAGCCAGACCACAGGTTATCATCCACTTATTTGTGACTCTGCAGGTGGTCCGTCCGCACTCCTCAGGGTTGCTTTGTTGTCCATAAAGGGGTGCTGTATTTGTTCATCAAGGGGCTGCTGCTTCGTCCAGGGGTGCTCTTCCCCAGTGTAAAAAAAATTAAAGTTAAATAAAATTATCATTCCACAAAAAAAAAATTTTTTTTTTTTTTGTGTGTGTGCTAGCTACGCTATTATTGTTCTGTGAGACTGCCGGCCAGACCGCAGTTTATCATCAACGTATTGTGACACTATGAGTCGTAGTACAGTGTGTTATTCTTATTTATAAAAAATATTGTGACACTGTAAGTGGTAGTGCCTTGTTTTACTCATAAAACCTCTTATATGTATATTTATATATATATATATATATATATAATATATATATGTACTGTATATATATATATATATATATATATATAGCTAAGCATAAGCTTTATACTGCAGCATAAGAACTAACAATAGGGCCCTGAATTTATGGTTTTTATACTTGCGATATTAAGGTTTTTTAATTTGTAATTGAATTAGCCTAGTCTGCATACATTAAAAATATAGATGCAAGGTAACTCGCATCCAGTGGCGTAACTAGGGCAGGGTGAGCGGGGTGCTTGCCCTGGGCGCCGTCGGACCGTCGGTGCGGGGGGGGCGCCGCCGGCCACGGTCCGGCCCGCCCTAGTTAGCCACCAGTGTAGCGCCGACCACAATGAGTGCGGTCAGCGCTACACATTTACACAGGACCGGCGCTAGGCTTCCAGCGCCGGTCCTGTGCTGCACACCTGAGCCCGTTCCCTCCCCCTGAGCACTTGCCCAATAGCGCCAGGAGGCGGGCTCAGGCTGTGCATAACACACGCATCGCCGCCAGCGCTGGCGGCGATGCGTGTGTTAAACAGCAGCCAATGAGAGTCAGATAGACTCTCATTGACTGCTGCAGCACCCACTGCAAGAGCCGGACTTCCGTCCGGCTCCTGCAGTGGGTAATGGGACAGACGCGCCAGCCTGGGAGGACTGGCGGGCGGCGACGGCGGCGGCGGGAGCGGCGGCGCGGACTGTAGGAGCAGCAGCAGCGTGGATTCAGGTAAGTATGTTTTTATATATATATTTTTAAAAACCTGTCAGCACTACTGGGGGCACAATGGGGGTGGCTACCACTGGGGGGACCTCTACTGGGGCGGGGCACAATGGGGGGGTGGCTACTACTGGGGGCACCATTATTAGAAGGACCTCTATTGGGGGTGGCTACTACTGGGGGCACAATTATTAGGAGGACCTCTACTGGGGGGGCTATTACTGGGGGCACCATTATAGGGAGGCCCTCTACTGGGGGGGCTATTACTGGGGGCACCATTATTAGGAGGACCTCTACTGGGGGGGGCTATTACTGGGGGCACCATTATTAGGAGGACCTCTACTGGGGGGGCTATTACTGGGGGCACCATTATTGGGAGGACCTCTACTGGGGGGGGCTATTACAGGGGGCACTTAATCGGGAGGGGGAACCTCAACTGGGGACCACTACTTGGGGGGGAACTACTACTGGGGGGATTATAAAAGGGGCCTACTACTAGGGGCACTGCACTGGGGGACCACAACTGGGGGCAATAACAGGAAGGACCACTACAGGGACCACTGGGTAGGGGGGGTCACTACTGGGAGCCTGCATCAGGGGGACCACTACTGGGGGCACTGCATGGGAGGGGGGGACTACTGCTGGGTGCACTATATATGGGGCTTACTGCTAGGGGCACTGCAGGGACCACTACAGGGGGCACTAGATAGGGGGGATCACTACTGGGTGCCTGCATAAGGGGGTCCACTACTGGGAAACCTGCATGGGGGGGACTACTGCTGGGGGCACTATATAAAGGGCACTGCATAGGGGGAGGGACTACTACTGGGGGCACTATATAAAGGGCACTGCATAAGGGGATACCACTACTGGGTGCACTGCATTGTGGGGACTGCTACTGGGGGCACTGCATAAGGGGGAACACTACATAGGGCACTGCATTTGGGGGGACCACTACTGGGGGCACTGAGTAAGGGGAACTAATTGGGGGCTGTATAAGGGGGACCACTACTGGGGATACTGTATAAGGGGCACTACTATGGGCCTGCATCAGAGAGGGACCACAACTGCATACTGGGGGTACTGTATAAGGGGTACTACTGGGGTTAAGGTGCATATGGATAGGAATGTTCAGCGTGAAAATAAAGGGGTGTGTTGTGTTGACACGCCCCATTTTTAAGTGACCACGCCCATTTTTTCCCGCACATATCGGGATGTTGGGGGGGGGCTCCCTTTTCAAATTTGCCCTGGGCTCCAATTACCCTAGTTACGCCACTGCTCACATCTAATTGAATCATCCCAATATGTTGCTTGGTGAAAAGACATTGCCATTCAAATCACATCTCTTTTTAAAGGGGAAAACTTTGGTTTGCTAAATGCTCTAATTCTAAACTCCCACCCATTTTATATAAACATGTCTAATTCTTACAGTCAGCTTGCAGACAATGAGGAATTGTGAAACCTATTTCAGCAATGACGGCAATTGCGGAGAGGTGGTTTGATCCTGAGGATGCTGCGGGACCTACCACAGCGAAATGCATTTGCCACCCCATCATTTCATACAGCACTTGGATTTCTATGTGGACCTGCTTCCGGACCAGCACCATCTACCACTTTCCAGTCTTCTTTCTACAAGCGTCAGCATGCCAGTGCAGGAATATCTGCATCATTCTTAGGCTGTGGACATTTAATGAAGTCTGGTAAATTAGCTGGATAATACACCGGATCCACACGTGTAGACCAGTGACTGTCACTACTTTGTGCATATACTATAACCTCAAGCGAGACTGCTATCTGAGATTTATTTCTCACAATTAATTCTTTTTAAAATTTTTCCAATTCATATGGACATTTTCATTTGGACTTATTTTAGAATATTTTTTAATATTCTTTGATTGCAGTCATTATCTTATTATATTTACATTTATTATTTCTATTGATTGATTATTTAATTTTAATTTTTTTTTTTATTATCATCCATTGTTTACTTGTTTTCATTTTTTATTGCTTATACTGTGAAATGCAATATTTATGGAATATACATTTTTAATATATTTTATATACTAATAAATTGATATTTTCAATCAAGCCGTATAGAGATATATATGATTGACTATAACATTTACTGATACTCTATAGAATTTATTTATTTCTCTATTTTGAAATTGTAGACTTTATCTGTGTGTTATTTGTGGATTTGCCTATAACAACATCTATTTATGATACATTATTAAGTTACTTAGCGCTGTTCATATCCTTCTTGATCCTGAAAGGTAGATGACTGTAGTAGCCATTAGTATTTCTCCTGTTACTTTTTATTTACTTATTTTAGAAAACATATAAAAGAAAATATACAAAGCAATAAGGGGAAACAATAAAGACATACACAAATATACAGTACTTAATCTAGGGGCTGTGGAGATTGTTGGCTTTTCCTACTGATTACCCTACCTTAGAAAAAAAGATAAAACACAGGACCTGATTCAGACCCGGACGCTAAGAAACGTTCGCTCGTAGCTGCCGATGGTTCGCATTGTGCGCATGCGTATGCATCGTATTGCGCTTGCGCAAACCACTGCGAAAGATCGGAAAGCGTTCGCTCGACCGAAAATAACACAGTTTCAGAGGTGTGCATGATTATCAGAAGCGTCATAGCACAAGTCACCTGGTTGTATTTCACACTGAAGTGATCGCAGTGCTTGCGGTAGGGTATAGTCTACCTCAAGCGTTGCGTTCGCTTCCGATGGTAGCGGATGTACCGATGGTTGCATACACTTCCTGGAGATGACGTTTATAAGTGGGCGTCATAAGAGAGGCTGGTGGGCGTCTGCATACACAAAGCAAACGCACTCCAAGACATAGTGGGCGTGCTTATGGCTTGCTGTGCGATCGTCTGCCTTGCCGTCACTTAGCCTAATTTGCATACGCTGCCAAAGTGCGTTCGCATCTAGCGACCGGGTCTGAATCAGGCCTACAGTGCTCAATTATTCTATACAAAAATAGATAGCTGGAACGAACATTCACAGAATTGGCCTAATTATCATATGTTTTAATAAAAATTATAATAAAATCAATAAAGATGTGCAATCATAAATGTACTTCCCCTATAAATAGTACTGTCACCAGCCAACAGAAGTTACCCTCAGGCTATCCCTCTTGACAACACAACAATAAACTCAGCCCATTAAGCCCTCTGCCATCAGAACTGTAATTTACTCCCTACATTCAATCTGTTTCCACATCCTGTCACACATATCTAAGAAATGTTTTCCAGAATACGCACATATATCACAGAAGACACTGCTAAGTCTTTTAATACATGCACTCATTATTACTCACAGTAAGTACTGCAATAGCCTCCTCAGTGGTACTCTCTAACCAGACTTTCACCCTTACAATCTATTTTGAATGCAGTGTTGTAGCGGATAGATTCAGACGACCACTGGAGACTGATGTGCTTCAAAACAAATAGGTTTTATTCCAGCAGAAAAGTACAGCCAGTGTAATAACTTTATACACAGGAGTATAATGTCACAGTACACCGGAGCCTGGTTCGTACTTACCGGGTCCAGCAGCACTGGTCCTCAGGGGCTGTGGTGCCCCTTCATGAACAGGTGCTGTCCAGCTTTGTCAGTGTCCCCTCGCAGCCAGCGGTCCTCTCCTGACTGCTGCAGGGGCCGCTGGTATCTCCTCCTCCCTGCTGCGGCTGTCCCGGCTGCTATGACAGGCAGCTGTGGCTCCCTTAGGGACGAGTGCATTGTTCTGTTTCGAATTTACTTTGGCGCCAAATTCAAATTCTTTTCCCTATAAAAGTAAGTCCTTAAGTACTAGTCAATGCCAGAGTATTAGGCTAGTTTCTTAACTTTAGTGTTGTGCCCAGTGCAGGTTATTGTGACTCCTGGTTCTGATCTTTTGTTATTCCTAGACCTGGTTTCTGCTCGCCCCCTGATACTGCACACACCATTGTGTCTCTGACACATTCCTGATGATCCCCCTCCGGTTCGATCCAAAGTAACCTGTCTCCACCTTACTTCAGTTCCTTCATACCACCAGTCCATACCTTGGAACCCAGACGGGGGTCCACGACCTGCGTATTGAGAGCAGCAAAATCCAAATCCCCTTGCAGGGGTCCCCGGTGAAAACCACCAAAACATTAGACTCTGCGCCTCAGTCCTGGGTGTACGGCAAGTCCAAGTGCACGGCCAACATCCACATTATCCATCCGAGGAGTGTGACATGTAAACAGCAAACTAAGGAATGTAGTTTCATAAGAACATAGCAGCATGGTAAATCATGGAATACAGCATCTTTGTGCACAGGAGGGTGCTAAAGGTGCACACCCTACCATCCCTCCTGCTGACTGACCAACACAATCAGGTTTATATACCTTAGCTCCTCTTAAATGAAGTAAGGGTGTTGTTCTTTCCTGAGCCACAGAAGGTTAACCCTTTCTACAAATGTGGGAGATTTCCACCCTGCCATATTCCTCCCAGGATAAAGGATGATTCTTAATGGACCTTAGGGAGCGGCCCGACTCCCCAGCCCTTACCGTGACAAAAAGTCCTCATTCAAATGCAGCGTCCTGGCCGGTGATGGTCTTCCATAATTACCTGCTCTTGTTTCCCCCTTGAGGGCCTTTGCCCCATCATCATCCCTGGTGGTTCAATCGGCCCACTAAATAAACCCCTATTTTCTCAAAGGTGACCCCTATTACTAGGAGGAGAATCAATGGAATGTCTTTTGACACTCTGAGCAGATGGCACAAAACCGTGCAATCTCAGTATAAACACCGGCTCAAAAGAATCGGGTTGTTATTTTTCCAACCGTCTTATTACGGTCTAAATGACCACCCCAAGGATTTGCATGTGCTAAAAACAAAACCTGCTTTTTAAAGGGGGTTGGGACTACTAACTGCCATAACCTCCCTCGTGTCTGTGATTGTTTAGGCGATACAAACTCTCTCGGAACAACACAAAACAGGGATATATTAATTCCACTACACGGGGCAACATGACGCCATCTACAGAAAGTACATTTTAGAGCAGGGTATTCCCATTGAGCCTTCCTTAAATCAGCCTGAAGTGCAAGGGGAAGGGTTAACACCTCTTCATTGATAATACTTATCGGGACCACTGTCACCACTATTCTCACTATCACAAAAAGTGGCCTGACCACTGACAGTCGCCTGACTGCTAGACACATTAGAGTTCCTAAGCATCTCAGCATTAATAGTCAGAATATCATGGTTAGATGAATCAACATCAGCAGACACATCAGCATTGCTAGGTATATCAACATTAAAAGTAGGGGTGAGCGGGTTCGGTTTTACTCGGTTTTACCCGGATCTTTTTATTGGCTGCCGCCGAACATGTGTTTTGGATAGCGAATAAAATCGAGCCAAATTTGCGGTAAAGTGGCGATAAGAACCGAGTAAAACCGAACCCGCTCACCCCTAATTAAAAGGCACAATATCATGGTTAGTCAAATAAGCTTTCATAGGCACATTTTCATGGTTGGATAAATCAGTATTTATAATTATATACACATTATAGGTAGATTTCCAGGTCAAAAAGCCTCTTGACATAAACGGAAGCGCGGAACTGTGGACCTGGATTTTCTGATGAGGGAACTGAAGCCTGTCCTAATCCAGGCCTGGTGACAATTGCGCAGATGTGAGTTTTGCTTTTTGCCAGAGTCTACTGCGTATGTGCAGGTCTCCGGGAAGATGGTGCATGTGCTATGTTCCCAGAGACTTCTATACTGCACAGGCGCAAATCTCCAGGAAAAACATTTTGCCAGTGATTTCTGTCTGCAGCTCTGACTGAAGCGGCAGGACTCCGTAAAGGCAAGTTTAATTATATGGGTGTGCGGTGTGGGCCCCATAGACCCAGGGGCCTATGTGCACCGTACATGCTGCACCCATTAAAGATACGCCAATGCCGGTACGGACCTAGGGTGGTGCGGCCGGTGCCACCGCACAGAGCGCCACAGTCCTGAGGGCGGAACCAGCCGCCCACCACCACTTTTTGACATGACAACAGCCAGCAGCCTTGCCCCTGCAATTCATTCCGCCTCCTCACAAGTGTATTGGGACTGGAGCCACAGTTTATACTTGTTGCTGACCGCAATACAAATGCGGACCGGCGGCCAATCAAAAACAAGTGGTGGTCTTAAATTTGGTACAAGCCGCTAGCCAATCAAGGCTTGCAGACCAGCAGCCAATCAGAAGCAGCCGCGCGGTTGCTTCTGATTGGCAGCCGGTTCGCACCACGATTGGTTCACGCCTGGTGCAAAGTTTAAACTGCTGCCATATCTGCCCTCATGCCCTGACGCTGGCACCCAATACTCCGTCCCAGAGTATTGGGTCCCTTGTTGGTGCATTGTCGCCGAAGCCGAGCCGCTGCAGAGAGCCCACCGCCAGCGGGAAGGGGAGGAGGAGAAGCTACTGGTCTCAGCCTGCACCGATAAAAGATGTGCCCCTGCTTTGTGGTCAGCCACTCATGGAGAGCCCACTGCCAGGTGGACAGGGAAGGGGAGAAGCAGCCTGTCAGCGCGGACAACAAACATGGACTGAGAGGTACTGGGGGTGAGGTAGTTTGAGGTGCAGGGGGTGGGAGGGAAGAAGGGGGTGTTAGAGAGAAGTAGGCAGTGAAGTGCAGGGGGGGTGGGAGAGGGAAGTAGACAGTGAGGTGGAGGGGGGATGGAGAGGGAAGCAGAGGCTAATTCTCATGAGAAGGCATCCCAGAAGAAAAAGAGTAGATTGTAATTTGGCTAGTGATTTTTTTTTCTAGGTAGTCAGTTGGGGGGGCGCCAATGCTCTCTCGCACAGGGCACCAAAATGTCTAGCTACGGCTCTGCGCCAGTGGCCCTGCATTAGGGGGCCTTGAGAACCGACTTTGAGAACTACTGTACAGTTTGGGCAAGAACTGTGCCCTATGTATGTTGGATTGTACATGACCAGCAGGAAAATCTTTCTTGAAGTACAAGTCCTGTGCTGAATGGAGACAAAAAGCAGTTGTCTGACTCCACCTCTGTACTAAAAGGAAAATGTGTCCCAAAATCCGAAATGGCAGCATTTCCCATATGTACCAAGCACTGGTATGCGATACATTCTGGAACTTCAACCTGGTGGACAATGCCATCTTTAGATGATGTTGCCCAGCAAAAACCTATGGGCTTCTTTTCACATTCTGTGCTGAGAGGGATCCAATCGAATCCCTCACAGTGTCCCCAGCGGCGTGCGCATCATACAACACATGCGCAGAGGGACTTATGGGTCATTAGCCCAAAAGTCCCTCAATCACAAATTACAGCTCTTATCGGGAGAGCTGTCCTTTGCGCATTTCTAGGTACATACCGTATTATTAATGCCGGTATGCACCCGATAAGTGGCGGGATGTACGTCATCGGCAATGCGATGCTTAATACATCCTGCCCCTAGAGTCTGTGGATCAGGTTACAGTGAACTCCACAATGGAATATTATGGTTTATAATGACAGATAGACAGACAGATAATTTTGTTTCCAAAGAGCAGTGGCGTCACAAGGGGGGTGCAGGCCACACCCGGGTGTCACCCGCCGAGGGGTGACACCAAGGTGCAGACTCTCCCTCAGTGACAGGAGCCGGGTGTTGCACTGTAGTATTAAGTGCAGCACTCGGCTCCTGATACTGTGAGGGAACCGGCACTGCACACAGGACAGGACAATCCGCACCTCCTGCACCCCCCCCCCCGCTCGGCCCCCCGGTAAAAAGCACGGGACAGGGTACAGGCAGCGAGACCACGCCCCTTCCCACAAGGTCTCGTCTCTTCCCGTGAGGCCACACCCATTTTTGGTGGTGCACGGCTCCGTTGTGCGCACAGCATCCCTCCCCGCACCAGGTGACAACGCGGGGAGGGACGCCACTGCCAATAAGTACTGATCCACCTGGCACTGACTGCTCCGTATTGTATACCCACATTTGTCTTCTATAATATGAGTGTTTTATTATACTCAGTCATAACATCCACTATGCCCAGAGCCATAAGTAATATGTAAACACCTGTGTAAGGCAGTTGACCGTGTAAACAAAAAAGAATACAAATAAAAATGAATCCTGACAGCATACATATGTCCTGCAATTATCATCAGTCCATTGAAGCTAATGTTTCTCTTCTGTACAGTAACCTATTTATATTATCCCTTAATAGTCTTCCTATCTCTATTATAATTTGTTCGGTACACTCTCCAGAGAAATTCTGTACACTCTGTAACCATCTATAGGCTGCAGTCTCAACGTGGATTTCATATCTACAGTAACTACTCTCTACTGGTTACAGAGCTACTCTGTCCACTCAAGTACCAGACCCTCCTAGCAGAGGTTAAAAGAACAGTTGAATAAACACAGCATTAATCACTGTCCAGAGGGGCATCAAGGTCAGTGCTTCCCTCTGGAAACTGTTCCTTGCTTTAATTGGCTAATTTGTAGTGTTAATTACTACAGTCAGGATGAGTAATGGCATTAACTGCCTGTTCTTAGTCTTATTTTTAACTTGCATCATTGAACAACACCTCACACTGTACCAAAAGGCTGGATGCGGACAGTGAGGAAACAGACCATTTAAACATGACTCATAGTCGATAGTGAAAGGCGTAGCTGGAGAACTAGAAAACTTAAAGTCCAGGATGATAATCCATTATATGCATTATAAGATTATATGATGGAGCATAAATTATTAAATTGAAAAAAAACAAGGAACTCCATTTGTCATCAAAATGATTACTCCACATAACAGAACACTAATCAAACAAAATCATACATGCTTTCAAATGTAAGATATGTTTATTTCCCCCAAATAATTAAAGCTTTTTTGATGTGCTGTAAGGTCCTTCACCTATTTTACCCCAACTGCACCCTGGCTCGGCAACAGGGGGGTACTAAGGGTGCTCCCGTACTGGGCCCCAAGGCTCAGAGGGGCCAGAGGTTTAAAGGTGTGTAATGATGCAAGTATACTCTGTAAAACTTCACTCACCTACTTCTGAATTCTACTTCGTGTCTGTCCCCCAGGGCCGTAGCTAGGGTAGTGCGGCTGGTGCCATCGCACAGGGCAGGATGAGTAATGGCATTACTACAGTCAGGATGAGTAATGGCATTAACTGCCTGTTCTTAGTCTTATTTTTAACTTGCATCAGCTGGAGAACTAGAAAACTTAAAGTCCAGGATGATAATCCATTATATGCATTATAAGATTATATGATGGAGCATAAATTATTAAATTGAAAAAAAACAAGGAACTCCATTTGTCATCAAAATGATTACTCCACATAACAGAACACTAATCAAACAAAATCATACATGCTTTCAAATGTAAGATATGTTTATTTCCCCCAAATAATTAAAGCTTTTTTGATGTGCTGTAAGGTCCTTCACCTATTTTACCCCAACTGCACCCTGGCTCGGCAACAGGGGGGTACTAAGGGTGCTCCCGTACTGGGCCCCAAGGCTCAGAGGGGCCAGAGGTTTAAAGGTGTGTAATGATGCAAGTATACTCTGTAAAACTTCACTCACCTACTTCTGAATTCTACTTCGTGTCTGTCCCCCAGGGCCGTAGCTAGGGTAGTGCGGCTGGTGCCATCGCACAGGGCAGGATGAGTAATGGCATTACTACAGTCAGGATGAGTAATGGCATTAACTGCCTGTTCTTAGTCTTATTTTTAACTTGCATCATTGAACAACACCTCACACTGTACCAAAAGGCTGGATGCGGACAGTGAGGAAACAGACCATTTAAACATGACTCATAGTCGATAGTGAAAGGCGTAGCTGGAGAACTAGAAAACTTAAAGTCCAGGATGATAATCCATTATATGCATTATAAGATTATATGATGGAGCATAAATTATTAAATTGAAAAAAAACAAGGAACTCCATTTGTCATCAAAATGATTACTCCACATAACAGAACACTAATCAAACAAAATCATACATGCTTTCAAATGTAAGATATGTTTATTTCCCCCAAATAATTAAAGCTTTTTTGATGTGCTGTAAGGTCCTTCACCTATTTTACCCCAACTGCACCCTGGCTCGGCAACAGGGGGGTACTAAGGGTGCTCCCGTACTGGGCCCCAAGGCTCAGAGGGGCCAGAGGTTTAAAGGTGTGTAATGATGCAAGTATACTCTGTAAAACTTCACTCACCTACTTCTGAATTCTACTTCGTGTCTGTCCCCCAGGGCCGTAGCTAGGGTAGTGCGGCTGGTGCCATCGCACAGGGCACCACAGATAAGGGGGCGCTGTTTGGGCCTGTCAAATTTCTGTTTATTATCATTCTCACTTGTAGCTTCCTCTTATTTCATCCCCAGCTTCTCCTGGCCTCTCCTATCTCTTCCCTGGCCCTTCCCCATGAGGCCATTCCCCTTTTTTGGATGCATTATGTCCCTTTGAAAAATGAGGGGAACGCCAATGCTCTTTCTGGCACAGGGCAACAAAAAGTCTAGTTACGGCTCTGCTGTCCCCAGAGTCTTAAAGCTAAATTAGAGAGGCAATTCAACTAAACCAACTAAATCAGCTCTATACTGTACACAGTAACTGTGAATTATATTTCTGGTGTTTTTATTTTACAGGTACAAATAGTCCAGCGGTAAACAGCAGTCACAGCATAGAGAACAATGCAAATAATGATCATGAGTTCACGTCAGCCAGGACATAGCTTTAACATAACAGGATTCATACATGAGTACTGGTGTAAGCGAACCTTCAATTGAAATTAGTATAGCAATAATACAGAAATACTGTGACTACTTCAATAAGCCATTAGGAGATTCTAACTAACTGAGCACAATGCTCAGAAATAAATGGTAACAAGTAAACAGATTTGTAAACATGCATTTAAATACAACTTATCAGTCTAAATATTAATACCCTAAACAAGTTCACTAGTTCTCTACCAAGTCCTATTCCCAAGACAATATCCCCAATAACTAAAGTTCAATAATATAGCTCAGTCTCTTCCTTCCTGCGGGGAGTGAAGAAAATTCTTACGTTGGTGCACAAAGCTAAGTTAAGGAACTAAAATGCTGCTTCCCGTGGTCCTTTGTCTTATTGCACACAATGTACTACTCTGTCTCACAGTGGGGAATTGTTCATTGGGGTGCACTTGAAGGAGTTTTATTTTAAGTCTCTAGTTTAACTATTCCACTTGCTTAATAACTTCAATATTTCACAGGGAACCATTAGACTGGGGGTGGATGCTAGTGTATTGCAGTGTGCAGAAATGATGCAATATAGTTTCGATGAGCTCCCCTCACTTCTATACGACTCTGTCACTCTTTAGGACCGAGACAGCTCCACGCTATGCCTTCCCTGTCTCATTGGCTGCAGAGCATCACATGGGCTGGTGAAGGACGGATGTTTCCACTGGACCTTTTAATACGGAGGTCACGCTGATTGTGACATCTGTCCGATGACAATATTGAGGAATCACTGCCACTGCCGCTGCCGCTGCTCCCATCCTTCTCCTCTCCAACTGACACTTCTCCACCGCCCACTCCCAACTGTCTGTTAGTGGCACCTGCCAGAGTCCTGGGCTCTTTGGTTGTCCATCCATGGTGATCGAGATGCTTCACCAGCATGTTGGCACCCAGAGTCTCTCCCCGCTGCATCCACTGATGCCAATGCTGAGTTTAAGTGAAATATGTAACAAGGGGGCATGCTAATAATCCATTTCAGCCCATGTTCGCAAAGTAATGCTACATACAATGAAGGAATAATGAAAATACATTTTCTGTCATATATTTGACTAATAAGAGGGGTACCCCCAATAAAGTATACAGACACTTAGTTGAGGGTATTACAGGTGCACAAAACGACAGGGCTGCTGCAGCACCTAAATTTCATATACAGCCGTACCGCAAAAATAAAACAATCAAGTTGGCCAGGGCACCCCCATCTCTCCTCCCCCTTCCCCAGACACCCCCGTCACCTGGTCTGTGCTGCACATATTAATAAATTATCTGGTGACGTCATTACACGCGACGCTGAGCCCGCCCGCCCCTTCTGTTCCAGCCTCCCTGCAGCCGCATCCACCTAGTAGGAGCTGTAGGACCTGAAACGGGCAGGAGCAAACTTGTTGCGCGGCCTGACTGTAAGGTAGAGACTATTTCCACTTCAGATACTGTACCTGGAAGTGACGTGTACTATAGGCGGAAGTGCAGTTTCCTGCCCACACAGTCAGCCAAAAAAAGAAAGTTAACCCCTCGCTGGCTGGCTTCACTCACCACGCTTTGGGCACGGTGGCTCACTTCGCTCACCACATGGTTATATTCCCCCTCTATGCCCACTTGGATGGTAGGGAATGATGTTGGACACTGACTGATGACATCATGGTCAATCTATGGAAGGGGATCTAGCTGCTTTCCTGACTGTAAGCACGGCCACACAGCACAGCACTACTGTCTGCTCTACTGCAGCCTGCACAGCAGCTATCTGCAGCACCAGTGACTGACTGCAGATAGCCTCCCTCCCCACCCCAGGCTGCCTCAACATTGTCAGCAAGAACAAGAGCATCATCGGTGTGTGGTAAGTCACAGAGTATTTTTTTTTTACTTTATATAAAGGCTAGCATATCTTTAAATTAAAATGATCATGCCTCTCATGTCATACACAGGGGAGGGATGTTTGGGTGCGGGGTCGAGGATACTGGTGTGTGTGGATTGGAGGGTTGAGGGTGGTAGGGCCCACAGACATGAAGGTACCGGGCCCCAAGATTTCTGTTACTGGCCCTGACTGCACCCGATCCCTCTATAAGGTGCTGTAGAACCCTTGTGGTGCCATATAAATAAATTATAATAACCATACAAACATGAGTTGGTGAATTTGTACATTATCATTGTGGGTTACAAAGGAAACAGATGGTGACATATAAAAATTCATATGTTAGGTAAAATAGAGAGAGGCAGGGAGCTGGGTTCGCCTGTTCCCCCTTTTATCACCCCACGCTGCCCACACACCCACAATCGTATCACCACACCATAACACTGATGCCTATTTACCAGGGGCAATGCGCTGTCTGCGCTAACTTTTGGGATGTTGGGATCAGACCTTACCAACATGTGGGCAACATATCGCTGGGATCTGGCTCCGGGCACCTGGTCAGCGGCTCCTGTCACTGCACATTACACAGGCGTTGGGCTACAGCTCACAGTCTGGCTCGGTAAGTATGTGTAGCGCAGCCATGTCAGACGTGCACACCAGCAAAACTAAAATGTGCCCTTTGGATTAAGCAGCCTGCCCTAAAAAAATTCCTATAGTGAACACTATGGTGGACCCAAAACAGCCAAATTATCAGATCAAAATCATGAATGGCATGGGGTGATGTGAATATAAACATCCTTCCAATTGTTCCAAGATTTGGGTAATCACCCAAAATGTGTTTCATTGAAGCATTTTGTGCCTAAAGTCATACATGCATTTGTATCATCATGCTTAGACTACTGAAATGCCCTCTACCTGGGTCTCCCAGCAAAATGAATGCATCACTTGCAGCTGATACAAAATGCAGCTGTCTGGCAATTAACCAACCAGTCCCATTCCAGCCACATGACACCCATTCTCTACTCCCCTCACTGGCTGCCCATAAGATCGAGAATCTATTTCAATACTGGTTACTGACTTTCAAACCCCTACATAACCATGGTTCAAGGTACATGAAGCACAATGTTGGAGCGGGGGCATGGGCGAATAGAGCCGGTCCAGGTCCATTACTATTGGGGCATGGCATAATCACGGGAGGTGTGACCACGCCCCCTTAGAAAAAAAAACCCTAATTGCAGTAGCACGAAGAGGCGCTGTGAGCCCCTCAGCCTGGCACAAATCCAGGGGGGGGCATGATCAGTGTGATCACTCTCCCTCACAGGCAGAGGAGAATGCTGCTGCTGCTCAGTGGCAGCATTTTCCTTGGTCTCCCACTGCAGCCCAGCACACAGCAGCTAGGCTGCTGACAAGCAAGAAGGAGGGGGCCATGTCAGACCCAGGCACCGCCAGGCCCCTCCAACAGGCTTGGTCCCTGGTAATTAATACCCACCCCACCCCACTCTGCACCCCTGGCGGGGGGTGTGGTCCCCACAGTGTGACATCATCCAATTGGATGACACCAAAATAGCAGAGCTGGTCTGCTATTTTGGTGTTATCCCCTCAGACAGTGTCACCAAATAGCGCATCACTGTGCTGAGGGAGGCTGGAGGTTTCCCAGCAGCTCCCAGAATGCTGTGCAAGCCACCAGAGTGACGAGGACGGGGGCATAACACACAGTGACTAGCCCTAACTGTCCCTCCTAGTGCCTAACCCTACCCATCAGGGTAACGCCTAACCATAACCGCCCCTCCTAGTCCCTAACCCTAACTGTTAGGGTAAGGGTCTAACCCTAACTGTCCCTCCTAGTGCCAAACCCTAACCCTCTGATAAGTGCCTGACACAAACCCTAAGAAACAAAAAAAAACATTGTCAACCATTTGTGTGTCGACCATTTCCATGTTGACTTTTTATACCTATCAACATTATGTACCAGTCACCCTAAACCCATGTTGACGTGTTGTGTGTCGACCTATTGTCCCTGTTGACCTACAGATTGTCGACCATCTGGTGTCGACCTAATGCTTGTTGAATTTTTACTCTCGACCTTTCTGCTGGAACCCCTCCATGTAATGTTGCCTGCTAGGATGAGGTAGTATAGTCAGCCAGATCACTCTGTGCTTCCTTCTGCTTAGCTAGACACTACTTTGTCTGCTATTATACATATTCATCTTCTCTCCTGTGTTTCTGCACTTGAACGTCATAAAGCTGTGGTTGAAATATATGCCTGTCTCTGTAGTCTAAAGAGATAAACAACGCATTGTGAAGGTTGGTATGCATTAGCTGTTGGAAATGCAGGGTTAAACATGAGCAATGTAATACAGAAGTCTGGACTTACATCAAACTCATCCCACTGACGTCAGTCTGAGGACAGTAACATTTCAGAGACTTTCATTATTTTTCCTTTGAAACGGTGACTGGAGTAGGGGTGATAGGGTATAGTAATATGTGTGTGTGATGAAACGTGATTAGCTGAGGACGTGATGTCACAGCGCACAGGACTGCACAGTTAAAAAGGCTGTTTTTTCCTCTTTCAAACATTGTCTTGACTTTCAGCACGAAGGACAGCTCCTTCCCATTGATATATAATGTTTTTCATTGATCTTCCTGCTCTTTCAATAATAGCTACTGCTCTTCATCCTGTCATTGTTCTGCACAAGTCCCTGCTTTATGAAACCTGTTTAGCAAGATAGTTCTACTGAAGTGTATTTTCCCTTGAACAGACCTCCTGTTATCCTGGAGATTGCTAAACCTTTTGAAGTACAGTAGCTACGTTCTCTTCATCTATTGCTCCGCTGATCACTTTCTGAAGTGCTTTTATTCTTTAAAATTGACATCAAGGTGAGGAGGGGTATCTGCTAAAGATCAACACAGGCACCTTAAAATTACAAAACTAAATAATAAAAAAAAAAACAAGTGTAAACCTAGAGAGAGTTCGGCAGGCACAGGAGAATGTATATACACAAACGGGTCAATTCTGTTAGGCGCAACTAAGTAGTGCCCGTGAGTAAGTGCAGCTATTTGCCACACTTACAGTACTTTCAGACTTGTGGATTTTTGTTTGTAGCCCCACTGGTTCCAGGGCGAGATGGGCTTGTGATGAGGGAGGTGAGTTCAGCTGCTGTTGCTGGCTTTTCTGCGTCATTGCAACAGCATCTCGCTCCATATTGAATTAAGCCCAAATTATTTGTTTTGAAACCTGCTGTACACAAGAAGTTCAATTGAAGGAGTTAGATACTGTATATTCCAGATTGTACTTAGTTTAATAAAAAAGAAAGCATTACTTATACAAGTGTTCACGCTATAGCAGTGTAGTGTATTATGAATTAGAAGAGTGTAGCATAGTATTATGTGAAATATTTAAACTCTTTACCATTTGACCACCCCACATGTCCAATCAATACCCCTCAGACCACCACACATACTCCATCAATGCCAATCAGACCACCACACATACTCCATCAATACCCCTCAGACCACCACACATACTCCATCAATGCCAATCAGACCACCACACATACTCCATCAATACCCCTCAGACCACCACACATACTCCATCAATGCCAATCAGACCACCACACATACTCCATCAATACCCCTCAGACCACCACACATACTCCATCAATGCCAATCAGACCACCACACATACTCCATCAATACCCCTCAGACCACCACACATACTCCATCAATGCCAATCAGACCACCACACATACTCCATCAATACCCCTCAGACCACCACACATACTCGATCAATGCCAATCAGACCACCACACATACTCCATCAATACCCCTCAGACCACCACACATGCTCCATCAATGCCAATCAGACCACCACACATACCCCATCAATGAAAGAAGACTACCGCATACATAGGGGGCACTGTACATAATAAACCATTGCCTGTTTGGTGGGTAGCTCTTGGGGCTACCCACCAAACATTTTTCTGCCAGCAGAGAGTGGCAGAAAAATGTTGTCCACCAGAGAGGGAAAGTGCAGCTTTCAGGCACATGGGCATTTAAGCAAAACCACCAGAGGCTTGAGGTTACAGTCCGGCTCAGCATTGTGCAGATCAGAAGAGAAGGTACCCAGGCCAAGCTCGATGATGGTTATGCAGTAAAACGGGGTCTCAGGTGCAGCCAGACAGCTACATGCCTTAGCTATGACACACTGCAGCTCTAGAATTGCATCGGCTCAGCAAAGATTCCAGACCGCAAATAAGGTGCCGAACGCGCTACTTTCAGACAAGAAAGCATTGTACCATTGTACCCTCAGCTAAATCACACCCCTACTTCTCATTCAATTTGTAGTGCTCCAATATAGAGCAGGGCACTTTTCTTCTTTTAAAAATTACGCAGGGCTTTGGGAACTGCTAAAACAGCCTAGAGGAAACACTACTTATACTATTTTTTTGGACAGGGCAACCCCTTTTACATGCTTTTACTATACTGTATACTTACTCATAAAGGTTAAGGGTTAGGCACTAGGGAGAAGATTAGGGTTAGGCACTAAGGGGGGAGGGTTAGGCACCGGGGAGGGGAGGTTAGGGTTAGGCACTAGGGGGGGAGGTTCGGGTTAGGCGCCAAAGAGGGGGGGTTAGGGTAGGGAGAGGTGAAGGGTTAGCAAACCGACCAACAAGTGTCGGTATGCTAACCCTTCCGGCATGCTGGCATCGGGATTCTAACAGCCGGGATCCCAAGCGTCGGCATCTCATACCGATTCCATACATATATAATGAAATGCAACTGAGGATACTTTTATATTAACACATTACTTAAAGTGCAATTTGCCACCTTCAGTAGCAATAGTTATTGTTATCTATTGGAAATGCATATTCTCATTGAGTGGATTATATAGTAACCAGGGTTTTCTGTTGTAATTCTCTATATTTCTTCTAAACCTAGTTTATGCTGTGTTGAGCTAAAGATTTGTCATATCCAGCTAACTGAAAGGCCAATCAATGAAATTCGTGGTATCTGACACTGTATTAATGCCTTCCAAGTTATGATGTATAATACACCGATGCTATTCTTGCTATGTTTGTTTCAAAATTGTAAAAGATGTTTACTTTGATATTTGTTTTCATTTAAAATTTCCTGGAGTGTGATAATCTCATGGAAGGAATAGTTTTCCATGATCATCATTAAGGGCAAATTTATCACAATCTGTATCTCAGATGCGGATTGCATGAGATAAATTCACCCAGAAAGATCTGTACCTGTGAATCTCTCCCCAACACTTCTCAGGATATGTTTTGCAAATAAAAACACTGAGAGTGTGACCACAAATGCACCACCTGCTACCAAACACCCCTGCGATCGCCCTTCTTCCCCACTAAGATAACACTTACCTGCTCTGTGATCGATGAGCAAGTGACTTCAGTCAGCTGATCACTGGGATTCTGCTCTGTTACCCCTGGGCAGCTTCTCTATGCTGTGAACTGAGATACCGATCACCGGTCCCCTAGGTGCAGGTAACTAGGTTCTTTTCTTTAAATATTTGTTTTTACTGTAATCAGCTTGTGGTCTGTTTAGACACACAATGCTGATCACAGGTGCCAGCTCCCAGCTCTGCTCTGCCTGTAAGAGCAGAACAGAAGTCGGTGAAACAGGGGAAAAGCCCTAATAACGCCATCTACAGGTAATATTTTAGTGAAAAATTATATTAATAAATATGCCCTTAAATCTGATAGATTCCAATGGTTTTCCTAAGTGTATAAATTCTATTTTGTGGTATGTACTATTATTAATGGGAATTCCAAATTCAGGTATAAACAGCAGATACAAGAGAAGATTAGAAGGTAGAGTAGCAGAAATAAGTATTATGATGAGAAGAGATGGGATTGGAGAGGTACAGTAAGAGCAGATAGCAAGGCTACAAGGGATAGAGTGGTCTGAGGCAAATAAGCCAAAGTTAAGTTAGAGATCTGTAGCTGAACAAACAAGGATCAAGGAACCATGGTAATCAGGCAAAGCAGAGGCTCGAAATAACCACATACTGTACAATAGACAAACAGACACCACTGAAGAAGACTGAACCCTATAGGGCTCATATATCATATCCTGCATTTTAATGTGGTATGGCTATGATAATAATGAGAATGTAAAAATGAACATTTTCATGCAAATTTAGTTTTGTGCAGTTGCTTGGACACGGACTCCAATAAGCCCATCCTGATGAAGAGCTAGAAGCAGAGTGACAGCTAACGCTATCACGGTGCTTTCGAATTCAGGATTGGTGCACGTACTCCTCATGCGCGAGTATTGGCATGTGCATGTGTCAGTGGGTGCAGATGGAGAGGGATCTGGAGTATTCCCCTCTGAAATAATCTGCGATAGAGTAGCTCACAATCTACTATAAGCTAATGCCATCTTCATGCCAATAGAATCCTATGGAGGCTGCTTTGTGAGTGAAAATGGAAAGAGAAACCTGCTGCAGTCCTTCTTAAATTATGGGAATCCTTCATATTTACACATGTACCCCTAAAACACCCGCAAATATGCCTCTAATGCTGCACAACGTTATATAACTGACACTCTGACAGCAAACCATTGACTATGTTATTACGCTTTCTTGGTTCTACTGAGACTGCAAATAAAAAATATAGTGGTCGCTCACATCAGCGTAATGATATTGCACAGGTGCTTGTAAGGGGCGGGGTTTATTCTGAACCACAGAAGAAAAGGGTATTCCCTCCAGCACACTGCAACAATATCAGCAAAAAATACTTGAACCCTACATGATAATAGAAAATCAGAGGTATTAGTTGCATACATTTGCAAATATATGATTAAGCGCTGGGCCAGCGTCAAAACCACTGTCCTGGACCGCCCCACATGCCACCGATCTAACAGCGCCCAGGGCACATGCCCTGCTCAACCCCCCATGTTACACCACTGAATTCAAGAATTTCCACAATTACCAGGGGGGCGTGTGTTTTTTTAAGGACAGTATTTCACAAAAAAAATATTTTTATTTCCACATATTCCATGGTTTCGAGCCTTTGTGGATAAGAAGAAAATAATATTTTGGAAACTTTACGGACGTCTCTCTTTACAGTTTGGTGGTTTGAATTTATTTCAATCACCTATTACATTTGCTTGCATCGCCTTAGATCCTCTCCTTATATTTGTATATTTACTGTGAATTCAAGAATAATGTTTGCATGTTTTTTGCACATCTTAATTTAAATTAGACAGTAAGTATGGTGTCACAAAACCAGGACAAAGGGGTCTATTTACTAACATGTGAAAAGGGTAAAAAATGAAAAAGACAGTGAAAATCCCTGTACATATCACTTCTCAACATGAACTAAAAGATTTTCACTTCTCTCTTGCCTGCGCTAAGTTCTGACATGCATATCACACTGCCATAGGCTGCTATGGCGGCGATATGTCCTTCAGCTGTTACTAAAGTGTGGTATGAATGAGTCACTGTTAGCACTTACCTCTAGCGATGGCTTCGCCTCTGAGAGCTGCCGTTATCTGCCCTCTCTGCAGGGCAGAGTGCAGAGCCGAGGTCGGTTCCATGCTGTTAATTTTGTTCATTATAAATAAAGTTATTCTGTTGTTTAAAAAAAACTACGTTGAAGCTGATGAGGTGGTCAGTGTGTGACTCAGTGCAGTGCAATGCAGTCAGCTCCCAGCTGATCGGGGCTTGTAACCGTTCAGGAATGCGCTGTGTGCTTTAGCTCACACCCCAGAGAGGATGACTTTACGATCACCCACTTGGGCAGGCGCTGCAATAGTAACTATTGTGGTAGCCGCCTCCTGCTTCACAGCGGTAGCAGGTGAAGCAGGAAGGGCTGTTTCTCAGTGAAAAGTACCCTCTTAGTAAATAGACCTGTTATTCTCTCTGACCTTGTCCAGCGGTGCTTTACAAAGGTTGGTCGTTCTGTCCTAGTGCGCTATTATACACTCCTTGTGGTTCATGGGCGCAGCCATGTGTCTCTGATCAGGTGAGCACCAGTGTCCAGTCTCTGCCTGTCTCCTGCGCTCACAAGACCACCTTTACAGTTAAAGTCTCCTTTTCCACTCTGTCTGCTCTGCTGTTATAGTACCTCCGGTCCCATTCCAGTTGAAGTCTCCGATTCCACGTCTGCAACCTCTTGTTCTTATCCAGTTAATTTACTGTCCAACTCTGTGAATTATTCGCTGCTCTGTCCGCTGAGTTTTCAAACACTGGATCAGGCCCCTCATCCCTACATTTAGGGTAAGGGGTTGAGTTCATCTCAATGGGTTCCAGGAGAAGATTGGGATCCTTGCTGGTATCACTGACTTCTCTGAAGGCACTAGGCATTTATCACTCGTGTCTCACGCTCGAATAGACTGCCGATCCTCCCACCTCTATTCTGCTACAAACTGTCATCCTAGTCCACGGATCCTGACTCAGATATAAGAACAGTAAGGGGTCTATTCATCATCACTTAATTTATACAAAAGTAGGTGAAAAATAAAATTTTCACCTACTGTTGTATAATTTTAGTGCCAGCCCCATTCATCATTCTTGTAACCCAGGAGATATCACAGATATCTCCTTGTTACAATTGTGTCTCGATAACTAAAGAAATTCATCAAATTCCAAAAATGCTTTTTTTTCAAAATTTGACTGAGAAACTGTACACCACCCTGAGATGGCGTACAGCCCCCAATAATCTTCATAGGCTGCTGTTTACAAGGCAGCCTGTGAGGATTTACTAGCTAGCCCAGCCACTACAGCCAGCAGAGGGATCTATTAAAATACCTCCCTGCCAGGGCCGGATTAACGGGGGGGCAACAGGGGTGGTCGTCCCTGGGCCCCCACACGTGAAGGGCCCCCACATCCATTGGGGTTAAAGTGGACCAGAGGAGACAGAACAGTTCCGCCTCCTCTGGCCTACCTAACCCCAGCTCCGCAGGGAGGCTCCATTTGCCTGGTGCCCGCACCATTTGCCAGACGTCTCTCCCACAGTGCAGAGGAGCAGCCAAGTGGACTGGACATGGACAGCAGCAGACGCGAGGCTTAGCTTGAGGTCAGTATGAGCTTTTTTTTTAAGTGCAAGTGGCTTACTGGGGGCATTACTCTCTGCATTACCACTGGGGGCATTACTTGGGGGGGCATTACTACTGGGGGCATTACTCAGGGGGTGGCATTACTACTGGGGTCATTACTCAGGGGGGGCATTACTACTGGGGGCATTACTTGTGGGGCATTACTATTGGGGGCTCTACTAGAAGGTGGAGCTTTACTACTGGGGCACTACTACAGAGGGAGCATTACTATTGGGGGCACTAATATAGGAGCATTACTACTTGGGAATTTATAGAGAGGGCATTACTACTAGGGCATTATTATTGGGGGCACAACTACAGGGGTATTATTACTGGGGGCATTTGTACAGGGGGTATTACTACTAGGGCATTACTATTGGGCACACACAGGGGGCCTGATTACTGGGGGCATTACTACAGGGGGGCATTTATACAGAGGGCATTACTATTGGGGACACTACCACAGGGGGCATTACTAGGGGGGGCACTACTAATGGGAGTATTGCATAGGGGGCACTACTACTGGGTGCACTGATAAAGGCCACCACTACTCTGGGCTCTGCATACGGGTCACTGACACTACTGGGGGCTCTGCATAAGGTCCCCATTGTGCATACTCCCAATTCGTCACATTTAATAGGGGTCCCCACATGTGTGTTGCCCAGGGGCCCCCACAGACCTTCATCCGGCCCTGCTCCCTACTGTGTCTGCACTGCAGAGCCTCAGAACTGAGAGCTCCGGTGCACCGCAGACATGTGGCTACACTCACCGGCAGAAGAGAGGTAAGAGGGTGTCGAGGGAGAGGATGCAGTGGGGATGCAGTTGGCAGAGGTGGGAGGATGGACACCCGCGATGCTGTGAGGGGAGTACGGTATAGGATTGGAGGGTGGGCACAGTCAGACACCTGCTGAAGGGGGCTGGATCGGACACCTGTGGGGGCGGATCGGAAACCCACGGGGGAGGGGGGGCCAGATTAGCAGTGGGAGAAAATCCTTACCTCATCTGTAGGGGAAAAGTATCACTTTTCTGAAAGCTGACACCGCAAAAAGAGCAGCTTTTAGGAAGTGATACTTTTGTTAGTGAGGCATGGTGAATGCCTAAAAAACATTTTTTAAACTTGCATCGAGTTTAAAGCATAATTATCACTAGTGATAATTATGTAATGATGAATAGGCCCCTAAATCTGTTATTTATGCAAAGAGCCAAAAGCAGCCCTTTAAAACAAACTGTGTAGTGTACCTTTAAAATATTCATCTGATGGAGAAGATAAATTAGAATGCAATGCCCATTCATCATTTAGGAATTCAGTGTTCCTCCAGTCTCTCATTCTGCTGGTATCAGGGAGGTGCTATCAAACACTACTGTCAGTACGCAAAAGAGACAGAAAAATATATTCAGTAGAAATATTGAAGAATGTATTAAATGGATGACTTGACTTCAAAAATACCACTGTCGAAAACACAGTTTATGTAAATTATAACCCAAAAAGTCCTGCTATTAAAAGGAATAGAAAGAGGAGTCGTGCCCAAATAGACTTGGTATTTTCAAATTTAGCTTTCTGTAGAGAACTGAATCTGAAGAATTAAGCTGTAAGTAATATAAATGGTTGCAGTGGATCGACCGGACAAAGCTTGCAGCAATATGGATCCCTGTTATGGGGATAATTTATCAAATTCCCTTTTTATCTGAAATGTACTGTTAAATTGTAAATAACCTTATAATATATTCCTTCCTATAAACCTCTAAGATTCACCTTCCTAAAACCTCTAAGACAAAACCCTGCCTATAACCTCTAAACAGAACGCTAATTGCGTACGCAGTTTAACCGCAAATACAGACAGGAGTGGAATCTGTGTTTCCACAAGTATTATTCAGGTAAAAGTACAGTCAGTTACACGCAATCTATACATACACAAGTTAGGCGTAAAAGGAAATAATACAGACCAAGTACGGTTATATACATACGCTGCGCCTCTGGATCCAGAGATAGACTTCTGACTAGATATCCTCAGCTCACCCAAAATTCAGCATGAACTGCCAAACCAGTGTTTGGACACATGTATTTATTCCCCCCCAGACTGAAACAGGACAAAGGGGAAACTTCCTGCTGATCTCATTGGTTCCCAGAGGAGGAGCATATGTAACGACACATTTAACAGGTTGTTTCAAATAGACTTTTCCTGCCTCTAACAGCCGGGGTCTTTCTGGTAACGCCTCCTATAACATTCCATCAACTAAAACATTTTGTTGCTTATAAGTTCTGCGATCCATAACTTGAGTTTGCATGATGCGATCTCTCCACCGATAACACCGGGATTCTGTAAAAAGCGTAGGCATCAGAACAAGATCAAACATACCTTGCTTATCATATATAATACCTTAGATATCAAAAACCTCTATTTCTTAGCATTTAAACTAACTTAACCAACTTGAATCATACATTTTGATGCTAATGGAACCTTATGTGCGAATATGTAGTGTGTGGGTATTCGGGGTTTGATATAAGGACGCTAGTTATTAATGGGTGAGATTTAAGTGCATAATCTCTCATACACGAAGTGAACATCCAGCAGTGTGGATGGCTGAGGGTTGTAATTCCACATGCCCTCTGTCAGCAGGCCCCCACCTGCTGTGTTCAAAGGAAAACAAAACTTCTTTTGTTCTCACAGACACTTGTGTGAAGTGCAAATGTATTATCACCTCAAACTATGGGATTTAGAGCCATCTTGTCTAGAATTCAGGCAAATCCAATTGTGTAGATATTATATTACAATTGCCACAACTATACTTTATCTGCATCCCGGGATTCCCAATTTGTATGTAAAAATACCCATTGTCTCTCCTTATTTACTTCTACTTAGGAAGCTGGTTTTTCCCGTTGCCCTTGGTGTTAACAAAAACATTGCCATCTGTTCTTAGTTAATGGGTTATAACTTGAATTAATGCTGACCACACAAAATGGTGTCTTGTGATCTCATTTCCAAAATGGAGTCTTGTGGCCATTCGCAAGATGGCGTCGCTGCAATTAAATTTTAAACTGAACTTGTCTCACTCAATTATTCAGCTTTGACAGTACGTGATGTAGAGAGTATAACCGCTCTCCCCTATACCTTGCCTCCCACTATACACCGGACTATTAGACTTCTGCACTGGTAACTCCAAACTCACGTAAAATATCACTCACAGGGATAAATTTACTAAACTTGAATGAATTCGAATGCGGCTAAATCGCACGTTAAATGCATATTCACAATTTACTAAATGCTACAATCAGCAGAGTTTGTCTCATTCTAAAGGGAAAAATCGGTCAAAACACCTGAAACTTGGACGGTAACATGTTTTCGGACAAATAGACCATCAATCCAACTCGGCAGCCTTTTGCTATAGACATCAATGGGACCTGGAAATTTACTAAGGATTTGAAGTTGTCATCGCGTCCGAAATATAGTGTGAATCGGCCACAAAAGACACTAAAACGAGCCCAAATAAAAAACTTAAATAGAATGCCTTTTTCAATTCGAGTTTGACATCTGAACATACTTAACCATCACTGACAACTGAAATCTGTTGACACTAAAAGGGGGTTAAGCATATGAGCACAGAACATAGGTATGCTGCATATCATTTTAATAAGCAGAAGCTGCTTGTGCTACCTATTACGCGTTTGAAGGTAAAAAGTCGCACAAAAAGATGCTCGGTGCTTCCGAGTCATACAGCACTCACGGCGGATACATTTATGTGGACACATCTGTATGACACTTTAAACCAATCACACGCGGTCTCTTTCAGAACTTGCAAAATCGGCCGAGTTAGAGTGATTGCGTACGCATTGGCACAATACGAACGATGCAAAACCCTGTCATGTTCAGCCAAGATGATCAAAATCGAACGCAAAATGCGAATGAAAATTACGAATGGTTACGAATGAATACACCATCGATCAACACGAATGACAACAAATCGGCAGCTTAGTAAATCCAGTAACCATCAAAAACGAAACACATGAATACGGACGATGTCATCCGAGATTAATCTTCAATGACATAGAATAGAAATCGCCACTTTAGTAAATTTACCCCATAATCTGTGTTACTAAATTTGTTTTGTACATATGTGTCATGGATAAGCATTCCTATTTCGTCTGTCATTGTAAAGTCGCACATGCAAGCAGTATCATGTAAGCTAAACTAGCTAAACATTCAGTGCAGCAGGGAGAAGAACAATATAATTTATACATGTTTCTCGTAATAATCAAATACCTTATTCTGAGAATAAGGATGTACTAAAAACTAAATTGACAGTGATGCAATTGTGAGTGTATTTTTATCTACTGTTAACTTTTTAATTATCGTACCTAATAAGTTACACCAGTATGCCGTGTCACCTAGTCCCTGCCCTCTGCTCTTTCGACACAGTCGCGGCTCCAAAGGTGGGGCTGCAGCGCAACCCAAAATTGAAATAGGATAGCCAGCAGTGCTATCTGTTGGAGTGCACATCCAGGCTTCCACTGTGAGTACATTGAGAAGACAGGATAGATGTTTGGAAATTTTTATATATATCTGCTTGATGGAGGTAAACATTTTCCATCAGTCAGTGTTATGTATGAAACCATTACAACTATTTTTTTTATAGATATGAAACACTTTAGACTTAGAGAGTCTTTTTGTTATTGGATAAATGTATAGGTTCATTCTTATTTTAATGATAACATACTACTCTGTTTTTTATTTTGTGCCTGAGTATTTTATACTTTTTTTTATTAGACCAACCTCACTGGAAGGTGAAAATATAGGAGCAACTGACAGAGATTTTGATAACCCTTTAGAGAACTGTCTGATTTGAGTATCTGTGTTATATACATAAAATATGCTATGTCTGGATTTTTGGAAAAACACTGGCCCTGATTCAGAGCCGGACGCTCTGATCAGAGCGCTCGCTCTGAATCAGGGCCCACCTCCATAATTATGGAGCCTCCTCCTGGACGCTTGTATAGCTGTGGGTCACCACCCACAGCATATACGAGCGTGCAGGATGATGGTCGCGATGGTCTTGACCATCGCGACCATCGCCACTGCGAGCCGAAGCCTGCGGTTGAGTTTCTCAACCGCAAGGCCAGGAGTGATTTTGGCTCTATCAGAGCCAAAATCACTCCCACTGACATCACTAGTGATGTCAGTGGGGCAGGCTTCTGACGGTAGGCATTCCCTTGGGAACGCCCCCGTCTGCGAGGGACGCCCCCGGCACGCCCACCAAAGGGGGCGTGCTGTCAATCAACATCGACAGCACGCCCCCTTTGATCAGACACAACGAGCGAAGGAAAGTCCTTCGCTCGTCGCGTCTCGCGCATGCGCACGACGGAGCTCCCTCCGTCGTGCGCATGCGCAGACCATCGACCCACTTGCGAGCGGACAGCCGCTCGCGAGTGGGTCTGAATCAGGCCCACAGTGTGTCCGTCAGGGCTATAGAGAGCTGTGCTGGGCCTTGGTACTTTCGGGGGTGTGGCCTAATTTATGGTGGCATGGCCACGTCTCCTTACAAAAACATTATAAAAAAATAATATTTAATATGCCGTGATCTCCACAGGGGGGCGCCGTGTGCCCCTCAGCCATGGGTAGTTCCGGAGAGGAGGGTTGATCATTGTGATTGCTCCCATTGGCAAAGCCAGATGAGACCTCTGCTGCTGATCAGTGGCAGCAGCCTCCCTGGACCCGCCACAGCCCAGCAGACAGCAGTATGTGATGGGCTGGGAAGACACAGTCTGCTGCCGCTAACAAGTAAGGAGGAAGGGGAGCAGCATGCCCGGGCCCCTTATCAAGCCTGGGCCTGTGTAATTAGTACCCGTTCTCCCCCCTCCCAGCGCCCCTGGTGGCAGTGTGAAAGTGTTGCACATCGCTGGTGGTTTTGACCTCTAAACGGGATGCAGTCAGGAAGCCGACGGTCGAAATACCGACCGCCGGTTTCCCGACTGTCAAATCCCGGCAGGGTACTAATGACAGGCATCCAAATCCCAACGCCTGTCATTATACCTACGCCAGGAGCCCGACGCCAAGCATATTGACCGGGGTGGGAGGGTTAGGATAGGGGCTCCCGGGGGGGACTTAGGGTTAGACACCCCCCCTGGGATGGTTATGGTTAGTCTATGGGAAGGGGGGGTTAGGGTTAGGCACCCCTCGGGGAGGGTTAGGTTTAGGCTGCGGGGACAGGGGGGTTAGGTTTAGGCACTTGGGGGGGGTTTAGGCACTAGGGGGGGAGGTTAGGGTTAGGCACCCCTAAGGGAGGGTTAGGGTTAGGGAGGGGGGGAGTAGGGTTAGTGATACTTACCTTAATCCCCTGTCGGGATCTTCACTCCTGCTGGTCTTCCGGCATCAGGATTTGAACCGCCGGCCATAGGGCCTGCGGTCATGCATACTTATTCCTTCTAAAGCACTGTATTTACTATTCACCGGCTTGGAGGGTAAAGCCATTGATATGTGGTGCTTAGGAATGACCAAACTACTGGTGTTTTCATCCAAACCACCACAAAACCCATGCAAAACCATCAGAAAGCTATCTTACCAATCAAAAGATAAGGACATTAGATAATAGATTATTAGACCAGTATTATTTGTAAATTCAATTGCTGTAAGTTGCTAATATTAAATGATTGCTAATAGGGCCAATAAAAATATATTGATGAGGTGGACCGTGGAAACAATTAATATTTTATGATGTGGGCACCATTTATAAGACCTGAGTCTGAGTCACACGCAATGGAGCATTTTTCTCCTGTGCATGCATCTAAAGCTGGGTACACACAAAACAATGTGTACCCAGTATACACACTTGCTGATGCCAGAGCTGCGGAGCGATGGCGGGGGTCATACTGCATTCGGTGGCATGGCCCACGCTGACGATATCGTGATGGGCGATGATGCTGAAGACGCACAGAAGCATCCATCGTCAGTGACATGGCTGGTACACACTGGCCGATGTGCCCGATATGTCGTCCGATCGGACAACATATAGTCTAGCGCATACCTGGTATAAGTCGAACTGCACATGTGTCCATATTCCATATGCACAGAGATGGAGCTGCGGTTGAGGTGCACAGGAGACGCACAGTCTGAGAAATGTACTGAATGTTGCAGGCGCGTCACTGAACACGGTTGCGTACAGAGAGGCACAGACACTCACGTAAGAGGCCATACTCAGACAGAGAAGCTGCATCTGCTATAGGGCAGATGCAAGTTTCAATGGTGCAACCAATGCTGTGTCTAAGGACTCACCAGGCGGTATTTCAGCGTATGCGGCTGACAGTGGGCATCTCTCAGTTCTTGCACATTCGGACGCACGGCTGTACACCTTGGAAGGGCTTTGTAGTGGCATTTGCATAAAGTCGCAGATGTGAGACTGGATTGACGCACAGACTGTCGCAACTACGTCCTATAGTCCTATAGTATTATAACAATATGTATTATTTGCCCCATCATAATTACATTAATAATTGAATTTAATATTCAAAACTTAAAATAATTAATAAATAATAAGGTTTATAAATCTAAGTACTCATTAAATTAACCCTCTAATATATTCATTAAATAACACTGCCAACATATTCATTACTTATGATTGGCCACGCAATAAATGCATTGTGCCCCTTGTCTTCTGATTGGCCAGACAGCACCTATGAGCAGGGCTGCCATCAGAAATTGTGGGGCTTGGGACTGACAAAATAGGCAGTGACTCCCTTGTGGATGGGTGGGGTGGAGCTGTGAATAATGTAGGTGGCACTACAATGGGGGTGTGTCATCAATATTTGGTGCGCAATCCAATTGTTTTTTTTTTCAATTGTCAAAGTTTGGGCTGTGAGGGTGGGTATTATTATAACATGTCAATCTATCATATAGGTTGTATGATACCCAAGCCCTGTCTCAGCTACCCTAGTATGATTCTCAGTATAATACATAAATACCCTCATGGCAGCTCTAACACACACACACAAAGGTAGAGATACGGCAGTGGATGATGGGACCAAAGGATTTAGGAACTGGATATAATGTGCGCCGACCCCCATGTTTTGGTTTTAAATCTGGATCTCCCCTGGTTTTGGATCTGGATTGGTTTTGCCAAAACTTCACCTCCATGTTTTGTTTTTGGGTTTTGGTTTTGGATCTGGATTTGTTTCTTAAAAAATAAAAAACAGCTAAAATCACATAAAATGGGCCTTCTTTTGTTCCTACGCTATTAATAACCTCAGTAACATTAATTTCCAGTCTATTCTGAACACCTCACAATATTGTTTTTAGGCCAAAAGGTTGCACCGAGATAGCTGGATGACTATGCTAAGCGACACATGGCCCATCTAGGAGTGGCACTGCAGTGGCAGACAGGAAGCCAATCAGTGTTATGGTGCCCATTTGCATGTAGCACGGACCCGGGAGATCCGTGCTACATGAATCTGTGTGATTGACACAGACCTTGGACAGGTCCGTGAGACCCATCTGTGCTGCTGTGTATTTCAATTACACAGATGCACACATGGACCAGGAGGTCCATGCTACTTGCATCTGTGTCATTGACACAGAGCACTGACGGGTCTGTGAGACCCGTCTGTGCTGCTGCGGTAAAAGACAAAACGGGACAAATGACGTAGGTCCCCCGTACTTAAGCACAACCAGCACCAGGCTAGTCAGAACCAGCCCTTCTTGCCAAAATACGGGGGACAAACGACGTAGGGGTTCCCCGTATTCTGCGCAACCAGCTCTGGGCTCTGATCCGGTCCTGGTTCTGGAAATACAGGGGAAAAAATTAGTAGGGTTCCCCTGCGGCTCTCCATTGACTACAATGGAGGGAGCCGGTCATTGGCTGAGAGACGGGGGATGACCTCTCTCAGCCAATGAACGCTTAGCAGCAGGGTTTCCATGGTGATATCCTGCCGCTAGGCTGTCATTCGGGAAGTACTGTTCTACTGAACGGTGCTTAAGTACGTGGATCGGGATTTTCTTTTTTGCCAAGTCCGTGGGATGTCTACTTTGGAACAAAGAGGACAGAACCTCGCATGGGAGATGGTAAGTATAGTTTTTTTTCATAGGTCCCCTATGGATGCTTTACCGGAGAAGTGGACTGATAGCTACAGGGATACATAGGTGAGTATGTGTACATGTGTGTGTATATGTGTGTGTACATGTGTGAGTGCATGTATGTTTATTAAACTTATACTGTCACGGTGTGTGTGTCCTGTGTTTTTTTTAAACATTTTTTTACAGGTGAACTACAGGTACTAGAGGGCCCTTAATGCCCTGTATGCTGGTACTTATGGTTCTCCAAGTACCAGCATGCGGGGCAGGCTTGCTTGGACCTGCAGTTGGGGGGCCCGGTGAAAGGGCTCCCCTGGCTTGGCGTCAGCCCCCCGCTAGAAAAAGTTTGGTGCTGGTTCTGGAAGATACAGGGGAACCCTACTCCTTTTTTTCCCCTGTATTTCCAGAGCCAGGACTGGACCAGAGCCCAGTGCTTGTTGCGCAGAATACGGGGGACCCCTATGTCGTTTGTCCCCTGTATTTTGGCAACCAGGGCTGGTTCTGACTAGCCCGGTGCTGGTTGTGCTTAAGTACTGGGGACCCCTACATCATTTGTCCCCTGTATTTAAGCACACCCAGCACTGGGTCACTAATGCCCAGGGCTGGTTGCTCTTTTTTTTGGGGGGGGGGGCACGCCATTTTTTCTTTTTTTACACAGGTTTTTTTTTTTTTCGCGGCAGCACAGACGGTTCTCATGGACCCATCAGAGCTCTTTGTCAATGACACAGATGCACGTAGCACGGATCTCCTGGTCCGTGTGTGCATCTGTGTCACTGAAATACACAGCAGCACAGATGGGTCTCACTGACCCCTCCGTGCTCTGTCAATCACACAGATGCATGTAGCATGGATCTCCCGGATCCATGCTACATGCAAATGGCCACCATAATGCTGATTGGCTGAGGGCCGTGACAGACGGCTCTGTCAGCCAATCAGCGTTTTTGCCCATTGAAGGCAAATGCATTTTTAAAAATGGCCACTCGAGGCAAAACCTTGAGATCCGACACAGAGGATTGAGAGGTTTTGCCTCGATTAGGGATCCAGGGCAGTAGGAGAGATCCGAGGGGTGCCTCGGATTCGGGTGGGTTCGTTTCTCAGGGAACCGAACCCGCTCATCCCTAGATATAACGGACTGGAACCATTCCGATATAGTACCTGGGAGCTCAGCCCAGAGCTGTAACTTCAGCAAGAAGTGATGTACTGGCAACAGAGGCCAGTCAGGAAATGGAATTTATAGGGGTGGATCCCCAGGAATTGGATGCTGCGATCAGGTGGTCTGGTAGCAGCGCTCTGAGTGGATGAAGAGCTTCAGGTGAGTCCAACATGACTACACCCATATTGTGGTTTAGGTGGGAACTTTCGCTTGCAGCTTGTGTGAAATAATGCTGGGAAGACACGCTGTGAGCAAGGAGCTGCGGAGAGCAGTAGCGGCTCGTGCCCTCTTACCTTCTGGCCTTGATGCCTTCACAATGAATGTTAAGGCACCGGGACTTGCACATGCGCATGAGCAGTGGTATCGCCATGCATGGCACATAATGCTAGACCAGCTTCTCGGTGCAGCATCCGATCCAATTGTGGTTCCAAAGCACAAAAAGTTATATTATACAAGGAAAAGTACTGTATAACGTGCTGTGATCTAGACAATTAGCGCAAAAAGCAAGTAAATACAAAGGTACAAGCCGATACATACGCGTGCGCACTGGTCCCAATATACAGTCATCAATCCAGAAGCCTGTAGTCATTCAAGGAGAATGGCTGTATACTATAATCATATACCTTACAGAGTTCAGCTCTAACAAAGAAACTAGTTGAAAGAATTCCATTGGTTCTTGCTCCTGGACATTCTGGTACGATGCAGGTCATAGGTCAGTTCATACAGTGTCACTAGAGGTATGTCCAAGTTCCTCAGAAGTTGCTTTGTGTGGTTTTCCCGCCGAAGAACTGGTTTAAACTAGCCAAAGACCCTACATACAGAGGTATACATTCCAATCACTAATTCCCTATAATTCATAACTTGCGGACGCATGATGCGATCTAATTGCCGATAGAACCGGAGATCTGCGAATAAACAGGGATTTAGAATGGTACCAAACATGACATGTCTACTATGTTTCTGAACCTTAAATATCATATACGTTACATTTCACAACATAAGTATTTGCTAATAAAACCTCTAATATTAAGCTTAATGTGATGGAACCTTTTTCTAAGTGCGTGCATGTGTGAGTGTGAGAATATTGTGTACTTTCGCTAGTATGTGTTGTGCATCTTGTATATTTTATATGTATTATCTAATGTGCGTATGTTTTGATCGGACTTTCAACAATATGCAGTAGCAAAGCAGACGCACAACGCTAATAGCCAAGTAGAGCGTCGTACACAATGGTATCGTGCTGACGACGCAAAATGGCATTGTCAGAGGCGACACAAAATGGCGTCGCCAGATATTAATTTAAAAGATTTGGTCTCAGCCAATCATCCGGCTTTGACACATATAACATAAATGGTCAGGAAAAGCTGCTCCATTCCGTCCATTACACTCCATATTGTGGCCGCAGCTGTAGTAATATCGTATTATATACTACAGCTATTGTGGTCATGATTTGAGCTGCCGACAGTGGGGGTGGGATTTAGCGGCAACTTAAATACCCCATTACGTTGCTTATGTGTAGAGAGGGCCATCAGAAACCAGTGGTTCATGACCATTGATGTTTCCAGTGGAATGCTGATGGTCAGGTCCGGCGCTAGGTGTCTCTGCACCCTGTGCCGTCCCGTGTTCCCCCCCGCCCCTTCTCTCACTGCGCCCTCCCCTGTGCTTACATATTCACTGCAACCGACTGGGCGAAGGGTGGGACTTTCCTGCTGCCGGACCCCGGCGCCTCTGTGCAACCACAAAGCCAGGAACATAACTGGAGCCGGCCCTGGTGATGGTTCTGCCATTAGATTCCATGATTGCGATGGTTGCCGTCACCTCAATCCTCTCTTCAATGTGTGATCACGTGACACGTGGTGATGTTATACAACTGACCCTGCAGCAGTACTCCTTTGTGCATGCGTATACCAGATCTGCTTTCTGCACACACCTGTACCATCGATGATGTACAATTTCAAATGGTTTAGAAACTATGGTCATACAGTACTATTGAAAGGCATCATCCGGTGGCAGAAAGGTTTCAAAAACTCAATCCCCCCTTTCGATGGATATCCATAGTTTGCTGAGATGCAAGAGACATGCTGGAAGCTTAGTATTAGGTGGATTAGTGCTGCGCTAATTGATATGGACAATAGCTGAATAGCCATGATCACAAACACACTAGATTATGTATAAATATAAATATAAGGTATTGCTATAACATACAAATAAATATTCCTTAGCAATTCTTCATAGCAGGGACGTATCTATAATGGGTGCAGGATGTGCGGTGCCGACGGGCCCCCGGGTCCAGGGGGAGCCCCCACCACACACCCTGCACCCATATTATGTAAAACTTACCTCTCCGAGGTCCCGCGTCGGGTCTCCCAGCGCTACTCAAAATCCATAAAATGGCCGCCGTTGCCATTTTTCCGGTGTTTTGCACATGTGCTGTGAGGAAATCGCCGGGAAAATGGTGGCCGCGCCATTTCCCCGGCGATTTGCGCATACGCAATAGATTCCGGGCACACTCTGGTGCCCAGTATCTATTGATTCTGCGATGGCCAGCCAGCCGGGTCAGTTGACTGCCGGCCGCCGGAGTGAGAGGAGGGGGCCTGTGACGGGGGATGCACACAGGCCCCCTCTTCTCTAAAGACGCCTCTGCTTCATAGTAACATATATAAAACAGTATTTTTCTTTAAAAGTATGCAGTTGAACAATACTAAAAATTGAACTTAATTATGTGGCATCTAAGGAAATCTCTCAGGATGACCTTTATGATGTATGTAGATAATGTAGACAAAAGAATATGTATGAGCTCATACCTATGTAAAAAGAAAACATTTATAAAATCCTATTTCACCTTCGGAGTAATATTTCAGTCACTGTTAGTGGTTTAATAGTGACAAGAGATTTTTCTTTTGGCTCCAAACAAACTCTCCAGCTGCTATATCACAATTATAGTGGGAAGATAAGGAGGACGCATGTGCAGCATGTACTGTTCATGTACTGTGCTGCTGTAGTATTTATATAGCGTCTGTCGCTGCTGGTGCTTACCAGAGAACGCCTCCTGAGGTAGATATTTCCACTCCCAAAAAGTCCCGGACTGTCTCACCCGCAGCTGTATTCGTTACATCTCCGTTCAGTCACCTTATGTCATGGCAGAGTGGAGCGTGCTGGAAGCCGCTGTCTAGCAGCTGTGAGAGACCTCTGTCCTGCAACAGGTAAGGGGATTGCCAAATCCTTAACCCAGGTATCTGCATCCGTAGAAAACTCTGTTCTCTCCCAGGTGAAGGAAAGAGATAAAAAAAAGAGCAAGGCCACCTTACCCGGCCAGTCAGCCCAGTGCCATAGGGAGGCTCCAAATGCCTGGCACCCACTGAGATTTTGATACTAGCGTGTGCCCAGTTGCTTCCCTACAGCGACAGCTGGAGTTCACTCCTGAGCTTCGGGTTCCGACTCCCGCAGTGTGCACTATGCCCCCATAGTTCCTAGGAGTTGCGGGTTGGATGGCAACGGACGTAGGAGCGGGACTTAAGGTAAGTATTGTGGAGTTTTATTGTATAAGGGGCACTACTAATTGGTGGCACTACTACAGGGAGCACTACTACAGGGGCACTATTACAGTGAGCACTACTAAAGAGGACATTACCACTGGGGGCTCTGCCACTGGGGCATTACTACTGGGGGCATTGCTGCTGGAGGCACTGCTGTGGGCTGTGGGCATTGTGTAAAAGGGGCACTACTGTGTGTCATAATATGAATAAGGAACACTACTAAGTGGTGTAATGTGAAAAAGGGGCACTATGTGCAGTGTAATGTGAATAAGATTGTGCTACTGTGTGGCATAATTTGAATTGGCGTGCACAGTCCCTTTCTTAAATAAGCACCAGTTCCACCACTTAGCTAGGACTGGGGGCACTGCTACTGGGGCACTACTACTGGGGGCACTACTACAGAGGGCATTAGCACTGGGGGCACTGCCACTGGGGCATTACTACCGGGGGCATTACCACTGGGGGCACTACCACTGGGGGCATTACTACTGGGATAAATGCTGCTGGGGGCACTGCTAATGGTGGTATTACTACTAAGGACATTACTACTGGGGGCACTGCTAATGGGGCATTGTATAGAGGACACTGCATAAGGAGTACCACTCTTGGAGGCACTGAATAGGGGGCACTACTACTGGTGGCACTGCATAAGCGGCACCCCTACTGTGGGCTCTGCATAAGGGGCACTACCACTACAGTGGGCATTTCTGCTGTTGACAATATGTGTAATGGGCACTACTGCTGTGGGCTCTGCATAAGGGGCACTACCACTACAGTGGGAATTTCACAAGGGGCACTACCACTACAGTGAGCATTTCATAAGGGGCACTTCTGCTGTTGGCATTGTATAAGGGGCACTACTACTGTGGGCATTGTGTATAAGGGACAATAATGTGGACATTGTGTAAAAGGGGCACTTCTGTGGGTCATAAAATGAATAAGGGACACTACTATGTGGCATAATGTGAATCAGGGGCACTATGTGCAGTGTAATGTGAATAAGATTGTGCTACTGAGTGGCGTACTTTGAATTTGTGTGTGCAGTCCCTTTCTTAAATAAGCTCCAGAGGGTGAGTTCCACCACTTAGCTAGTACTGGGGGCACTACTACTGGGGCATTACCACTGGGGGCATTACTACTGGGGGCACTGCTACAGGGGGCATTACCACTGGGGGCACTGCCACTAGGGCATTACTACTGGGGGCACTACTAATGGGGGCATTATCACTGGGGGCACTACCATTTGGGGCATTACTACTGGGGGAATTGCTGCTGGGGCACTGCTAATGGGGGTATTACCACCGGGGGCATTACTACTGGGGGCACTACTAATGGGGGCATTGCATAGGGGGAAATGCATAAGGGGCACCACTCTTGGGGGCACTGAATAAGGGGCACTACTGGTGACACTGCATAAGGGGCACCACTACCGTGGGCTCTGCATAAGGGGCACTACCACTGTGGGCACTGCATAAGGGGCACTACCACTACAGTGAGCATTTCTGCTGTTGACAATATGTGTAATGGGCACTAATGCTGTGGGCATTGATAAGGGGCACTACTAATGGGGTCATTATGTGTATTGGGGCACTACTACTGTGGGCATTGTGTATAAGGGACACTAATGTGGGCATTGTGTAAAAGGGGCACTACTATGTGTCATAACATGAATAAGAGACACTACTATGTGGTGTAATGTGAATCAGGGGCACTATGTGCAGTGTAATGTGAATAAGATTGTGCTACTGTGTGGTGTAATTTGGATTGGTGCACGCAGTCCCTTTCTTAAATAAGCACCAGGGGGTGAGTTCCACCACTTAGCTAGAACCACTTTAAGCACTGGTGGTCACAGCACACCTGGGTGCTTGCAGTTCTTTCTATATATATTTATGTGCACATTTATATTATATTGTAAATCAGGTGATTATTATCTAGCGTCTAAATAAGTAGGGTATTACATTTCTGAAAGCTTAGTATTGCACACTGAAGAGCCTATTTATCAAATATGTAATATGTGCACAATATTCCCCGAAAACAACTTAGTGTCAACAAACTCTGGACCTGATTTACAGCTGCGCGCAAGTCGCATGCAATGCAGATGTTCACGTAGTTGAACAATTTTTTGCAACTGCGAGTATGCGAATATTCCTAAATTCTTGTACAGTGCACTGGGGCTACACAGAGTGTACACACAAAGGCGCTGTAGCTATGCAGAAGCTCGGTATCAAGAAATGTTGTAGAAAGTGAGGGGCATTCTTGGGCAGTGGGATGTGGCTAGGAATGCCTGCAACAATGGTCCATACAGTGGGCGTGTTATGGGAGTGTCACAAGTGTAATTGCATACACGGATGCACAGCCGCATACATAGGAAGCCATAGTCAGAAGGAGAAACTGCACCTGCTGTAGGCAATGGCGGCTCCAGGCACGGGCAAGCCAGTCCATTGCCCGGAGCGCCATTGTATATGGTGGGCGCAGGAAACGCCTACCATCCCGGTGCTGGTCTGTTTATGTAAGCTCAGGGGGAGGGAGCGGAGGAGGGAAGGGGCGGCAACACAGGACGGCGCTGGGCTCAGCAAAGCCTAGCGCCGGCCCTGGCTGTAAGGCTGGTGCAAGTTTTGATGCTGCGACCGATGGTGGCATCTAAGGATGCACCAATCGGTATTACTGCGTTTACGGATGCTGACAGCAGGCGTCTTAGTCCTTGAACATTTTGCCGCACGGGAAGGAGTGTGTAGCGGAATCTGCATGAAGACGCAGACGAGCGGCCACATATAGGCGCTGCTGTGCATGTTTCGGTGTCAACCTCTGAATGAGGCCCTCAGTGCCCCAGTACATAGTAGACACATTTTGCAAAGCAAAATATCTTTTACATAAGACATCTATCAGACTTATTATTATTATTATTACTATTATTATTATTATTATTATTACTACTAATACTATTATTATAATTAGCAGGGCTGTAAAGATTAAAGTAAAAAACTAGGTAAAATTTAGTTGTAATACCCCTTTAAATATGCTTGGAGTTTCTCTCTGTTTATAAGCATATTTTAAATACAGCTTTATACGCACTTCTGTCCTGTGAATGGAGTCTCTGGGTTATCTCCCTGCTAGCGCAGAAAGGTTTTTGTATCTGGAGCATTTAATGCAGATTTTATGCATGACACATGCTGTCTCTCCCTGTGGATCCGAAGCCCATGCACAAATGGCAAAAAAATAAGCGGATTCCCTGGACATATCGGATAAACACAATGACGGAGGGGAGAACAGCTGACAGAGTGAATACATTGGCATTAATACGGATGACAGCTATTGGCAGCATGGGGAAAATAGCATTGTCTTGCTTCCAGACAGGCCAAATCTGGTGGAACATCTTGGAGCCTTCTGTATATAACAATAGTGATGTTTCAGCTCTTTCTCTCAGCTTCCAATTATTCATCTTGTGGAGGGTTTTGACACGTTTGACAAAGACGTTAAGTATTGTGGTAGTAATTAATTATGAGGAAATGGCAATGTGATTGATATGTGACCCTTTCCGGAGTCTGATCAGAATTTATCTCTGTCTCTTACTCACATGGAATACATTATTCCAGCTCCGATCTGCAGGGGAGACACTAACCTTTTCTGCTGATGTCTTTGATTGATGGCTGGTACAACGTTTGTTATCCAGGCTTGAAACTGTTCACAGCTCAATGAGGCCACAGGTGTTTTTCCACTGCGTTGCTATTCCACTCACATGTTACCATTAGTTAGAGATAGATCGCGCTCCGTAGCGCTGTGTCAAACCCTTTTTATTTTTTCTATTGAAATATCAGTCAGAGTTGCAGCAGCCAAAATGCTGAAAAATGCAGTATATCAACGGAGAATAGTGAATGTGATGATTGTATCTTGTCATGAGAATTATGTAAATATGGGACTGTTGGTTTATTCCCAAAATGCTTTATCAGACTGCTTACCCGGAATTGCATCAGAGGTCAGCAGAGCTCCCACCAGAAATAATGGGGCTCAGTAGAAAGGATACAGGTGGGGCTCCTTGACAAAATGACACCTGCAACTCATACGCCCACCTCCAAGAGAGCCACACATGCCCTGAGATCACAAATGTGTTCTTTAACCCCCACACATGCCACTCAGACGTTCCCGCACACTCCAACATGTCCCTCAGAATTCTTCACATACCCATTAGCCCTAATCCCATTCCCCTTATTTACCCTTCAGACCTCCCCACATGCCCTTATATGTCATCTGACAGTAAAACGTCCCTTACCAGTCCTAGGGTAGAGAAGACCTGTGATGCTCCTTCCTCCAGTCAGTGTGCAGAGGTAATTATTTTCCATCTGTCTCAAGGCCCATCAGTATTGATGATCCTAAGCGCAAACTACTTTTGATTCACTGTGAATGAGAAAAAATGTGCGGCCAAAATCATCAGAGCCAATGGGTCCCCCTAGGCAGTCAAGGCCTCCTATAACTGTACCTCCCATTTCCGCAGGTTTGTCGGTGCCCCAGGGCAACTAACTTGTGGAGGCCCTCCTACTGATACGCTCATGATCCCTCCACTTATATGCTGTGTGATCTTATGTCACAGTCAGTCACCCGACCTGGTGGCTCCTCCCAGCTGCTCTGCATACATATTGCATAGTCACAGACTGCACTGGCTCACTGAAGTGGAGGATTTTTCCTGGGGGGGTTGCAGCCTCACAACCCCTAGGTAAAATCTGGCACTGCATACTACTGATTTTTTTAAATGGTCAAATTATGTAAATAACAGAAATTTAACCATGATTCAGTATCATTTTATTAGTAAATCTGCATATTTAATAAAAAAATTATACTGAATAGAGTTTCCATCCACAAGCCTGAGTCCACACACTGTTAGCAGAAAGTTTTATGGTCATTTTGTTCCAAAATATAGTCAGGATATTATGCACAGCTTCGGTAGGTGGAACAGATCAGTTTATTAATTTACTAATTAGTGTCCATAACAATACACATCACATAATCTCGTGTGAGAAAGACAGATCAAATGCTAATTTTGCCTATTAATTGCTCTACACTTCCCTCCCCTCACCATTCCATGTATGCTGCCTATTGTCATCTTTACTAACTACGAGGACTGATTGAAAAGTTATGAGACTGCCTCTGTTTTCCTGTCCCATAGGTAGACATGGCAACGTTATGCTGGTTATTGTGAAGCTCATACATCGATGTGATTGAACCTGCAGTAGTACTGCCTTAGGGCCTGATTCAGACCCGCTCGCTAGTGCATTGCGATCGCAAGCGAGTCGATGGTGGCCCAGTGCACACGTTTGGCGTGCACGAGCCCGTAGCGAGTGAGACCTTCACTCGTTCCTGAGCTGAGACCGACTGCTCGCCCCGTTTTGTAGGCGGGTAGGGGGGGTGGCTGAACAAACATGGCCGTTCCCAAAGGAACGCCTGTCGTTTGTGGGCGACCCTACTGACATCACTCGTGATGTCAGTAGTGGACTTCCGGCTCTATTAGAGCTGTAAGTCCACTTGGCATTGCGAATGCTGAGACCCTACCATAAGGGTCTCCTCTCAATGCCGATGGTTGCGATAATCGCGATCATCGCCAGGCCACACACACAACCTGTGGGTGGTCACCCACAGCTCTGCGAGCGGCCTGGAGGCCAGAATTTCAAAAAAATAGGGACGCCCTGATTCAGAGCAAGCGCACGCAAATAGCGAGCGCCTCTGAATCAGGCCCTTAGTCTTCTTTGTTTGGTCACAGCGAGTGAAAGATCTTCGTACGAAGCGGAAATGAAATGTTATGGCAAACATACGGTGGAGAAAAAATTAGCCGTGCTGCAGTATTTCAGTGGTGGAAGCACTTCAAAGAGGGTAATAAGGGAGTGACTGACAAAGTGTGTTCTGGTAGACCATGCACTGTGGTTACAGATGTCAACATTGCCAAATGACAGAAGGTTAACTTTATGCAAACTTTTGGCTTCACTTGGCATCTCATTTGAATGTGTTCAGCATATTGTGACAAAGGAACTGAAAATGCATTGCGTGTGTGCCAGCAGGGACAGACTGGGGCTGCTAAGCAAAGGGGCGTGGCCTTGCCTCAAAAGGGATGTGACATTGCCTCACAGGGGCGCACCACGAGTCACTGGGGCGAGGCCTCGCAGCACACCCCCGTCTTTCAGTATCCCTGGCCGAGCAGAGAGCCGGGAGGCGGAGCTGCTCACCCGGGTTTTTTGACGCTGAACCGGCCAATCCAATATCGGCCATTCTGGCATTTGCCAGATGGGCAGTCCAGCCCTGGTACCCAGAAAAAAACAGTTTTCGTGGGTTTTACCACATTCCCAAATGTACTAAACACCGGAATGCGTTCCGGTGCTTCGTCCCGATGGGTAACACCTAAGGGCTTCTTATCAGGATGCTCCCCTTAGGAGGGATCCGATCGGATCCCTCCCATCACCCCCTCCCCCCCCCCCCCCCACGGCCTTCTGCACATGCACAGAAGGATGCCAGAGGGACTTCTGGGTGTTAGACCCGGAAGTCCCTCTGTCCGGAGCCATCACAAAGGACAATTCTTATCAGGAGAGACATCCTTTGCGTTATTCATAATGTGAATGTTTTTAATGTATGTAAGATGTGACATAAGAATCATTACAGCCTGGGTGCTTGGCTACTGTTTGTTATTTTAATTTTACCTTATGTGTGGCCATTACATCTTTCAGCTTGGGAGCCAATCAACTGGATCTGTGAGATCTAATTGGATGGATCAAATTGCTTGATAATTGAGTCCAGTCTGCTGATGAGTGTGCACACTGGGGTATTGTATTCCTCAGTGCTTATTTACATTTGATTGATCTCACTCAGGTGTTCTTTATAATTGCTGCACACTTGGGTCCACTTCCAGCATTTAGGGGTCTAAGGGCCTGATTCAGCAAGGATCGCTGTAGCAAAGATGCACACAATCAGTTGATTAATTCGCAGTGCGCATGCGTGAACCAGCAATTGCGATGGGAAATGCGTTTGCAGAGGCTACACAGACCCTGAGCACATTGATTGACAGGAAGTGCCATTTGTGGGTGGTGACGGGTGGGTGGTCAGGCGAACGCAGGCGTGCCAGTACGTTGCAACACCGTTGCAGGGGTGTGTATAAATTATCCACTGCAATACCATACGCAGGCTGAGGCCTCATAGCGTGACCTGAAGTTAGCAATTCCAGAGTGAGATCTAACCTGCCTTAACTGTTTGTATGGATCCGATTTTACTCGATGTTACCGATTATTTCGCTATGTTGCCCAAGTATACGAATGTGTGTAAGGGGAAGTGGGCGTCCTTATGGTAAGCTGTGATCGCAATGCAATTGCAAACATTTGCATTTCACCACTAATAACAGCACCTGCGGTGCGTGCGTTCTAGCAGAATAGCGATCCTTGCTGAATCAGGCCCTAAGTACTAAACCTTGGACAGAGATAAAGAGGACGGAAATAAAGTACCAACCAATCAGCTACTGTCATTTTACTGGCTGTGTTTGAAAAATTACAGTTAGGAACTGATTGGTTGGTAGTTTATCTCCATCCACTTTATCTCTCTTCAAAGCTTAGTACATAGAGCTCTGAGTTGTTTAAGGCCAAACTGTAGCCAACTCAGCTATAGGCAACAGATTGGATCAGGACACCCAAAATGTAAAGCCTTTGTAGATCTGCTGTCATCTGCAAATAGAAGATCCCGTATTTGCCCAGACCCTGATAACCAAATTATTTAATTTAATTTTTGTTTGTGTATTTGCTGTAACTGGAACACGAAACAAAGGAGAAAGCGCCTGTGATTGTAATTTCACATTGTGCAGCCATTATGTGCCACAGCACTTGAATTGTGTCCTAGTTTATATATGCTTATGTAATTCCATTTTAATTAAAAACCAACAGACATGATACAATGGAGTTAGTTGAGTTACTGTAATGAAAATATTAACTGAGATTTAGCTTTTCAACTTGCATATGAAAGCTTTATTCATATCCAATATATGGACGCTGCTCCTGCAGGTAATGAAGTACAGTTCTTTTCTAGCTCAGACTCACTGTATGTACTGTATGTGTTTAGGTTCTGCAGCTGAGCAGGGGGAATGATAGTACAGAACAGGAATGATAATTAATAAGCCAATAATGAGAATTGTACTATTGAGAAACATTATTATTTTCCATTTGCTGTTGCACAAAATGCTTACAGTGCTTACCCAGGGGCGTATTAAGAGAGGAGGGGGGCTCCCGTGTACATTCCCTGTCTGGGGCCCCCTTCTCACTCCCCGTCGGCCGACAGCGCACTGACCACAGCAGTAGACTCTGGGCACTAGTCTGTTGGCCATGGTGGCCATTTTCCAGGCATTTTGAGCAGCGCTGCTACAGCAGACACGGGACTTCGGAGAAGTACGTTTTAAAAACTATGGGTGCAGGGCGTGCCAAGGGCCAATGTGCACCGCACACCCGGCACTCATTATAGATATGCCCCTGCAATACCCCAGTGTGTACACTAGTCAGTGGACTGGACTAACACATAAATGCTTACTCTCCCGGGATGACCGGGAGTCTCCCCCACAGCGGTGCTGGCTGGTGGCGCGATTCGCAATGAATCGCATCATTGCAGCCCCGCCCCTTGCTTTGCAATGCCTTTAAGCTCGGCATTGTGAAGAGGGGGCAGGGCCACAATGATGCAATAACATGGCCATGCCCCCAAAATGTCATCATCGTCCGGTCACGCCCCTTGCTGTATACAGACATTCAGCTCCTTCCCGAAAGAGGGAGCTGAGGGCCTGATTCAGAGCCGGACGCGATTTGCGGACAGTCGTTCCAAAAAAGGGGCCGGCTATTTAAATTGTGCGCTCGCTCATTGCGGTTTGTTGACGCCTCTATGTCTGAGCCAGCGAACGAAAAATGTGCTCGCTATTTTGTAAAGACGCCCCTTTGCCGTGCGCATCACACGTCATCTCCGGTATTTATTTGATTAATCGGGTACATCGAAAGGCATCTGAACTGCTCGCAGTGGTTGTGGTCGATGATGCTCCTTTACTAATTATGTACTCCCATTAAACGCCCTTTTTACCGTTAGGCACGCCTGCGTTCGGATCTCCACTCCCCCGTTTTCAAGCACCTTCCCCTGTTACCACCCACTAACGGTACATTCTGTCAATCAAATTAGCAGCCCCTCGCTGTTTTGCGAGCGCTCGATTTCCGACCGCAATGACTGGTTTGCACATGCGCATTAAGACCCATACGCATGCGCAGTTGTGCGAACGAGCGGCCTCTTACGAGCGGCTCTGAATCAGGCCCTGAATGTCGGCAAGTATCGACTAACTGCTCCATTTATCAATCTTTTGTTTACTAAAATAATGTGAAAAAGAGTGTTTTCACACCCATTTCACATTATTTTAGTTTCACTGAAATGTATTAAAGAACAATTATAGTTTTCGTGAAAAAACTACTCCAAAACCCTTTCATTCTCATTTCTTTAGCAAGCAGATCGCTTTTCCCATGCTTATCATGGGAAATCCGATCTGCCTGAAATTTACTAAGGGGGAATTGTGAAGAAATACTGGGTGGGAGATGGCGTTAAGCAGGGTTCCTCCTGGTTCCCCAGCTCCGCTCTGACAGGCAGATCAGAGATGGGAGCTGGCCCCCTGTAATCAGCTTTGGGGTCTAAATAGACCACAAGCTGAGTACTTTAAAAAAAAAAAAAAAAACAACTAGGGTCTCTCCTCCAGTCAGCTGATTGCTGGGGCTCCTGCACTGTGACCCCGCTCAGCTGTGCTGTGAACCAGCATCTCAGTTTACAGCATAGCTGACCGTGGTCACAGACCAGGAGCCCCGGCGACCAGCTGACCGGAGGAGAGAGCTCATGATCACCAGGTAAGTGGCAGCTGGGGAACGGGAAGTCGTGCAGGGGGAAAGGCAGCCGTGGGAGGTTGGGGTGATGGCTGGGGGTAGCGCTAGCTGGCGTCGGTGCTTGCGCAGAGGCACTGTCACTGTACATTTTGCAAAAAATACAGTGAACAGTGGGCCTGATTCAGAGACGGTCACTCTGACAGAGCGCTCGCTCTGAATCAGGGCATCTTTTTTTTTTTTATGGAGCGGCCTCCTGGCCGCTCGCATAACTGTGGGTTGCCACCCACAGCTATTGCGAGTGGCCAGGATGATGGTCGCAATGGTCTCGACCATCGGGCTTGCGACGAGACCATTGTGGTAGGGTCTCGTTCATCGCAAGCCCCAGAGAGCTTTCGGATCTAACAGAGCTGGAAACTCTCCACTGACATCACTCGTGATGTCAGTGGGGCCGCCCCCAAACAGCAAGCGTTCCCTCGGGAACGCCTCCGTTTGGGCAGCCACCCCCCCGACCCACCCACCAAATGGGGTGAACTGTCACTCAACATCGACAGCTCGCCCCCTTTGGTGCAAGACCCGGAGCGATGGATTGCCCGTCGCTAGCCGGGTCTCGTGCATGCACACGATAGAGCCGGGTCCGTCGTGCGCATGCGCTGTGGGCAACCATCAACCCAGTTGCGAGCGCTCAGCGCTTACGACTGGGTCTGAATCAGGCCCAGTGTGAGGTGGGAATTCTCAGGGGCAGAGTTTGCTCGCAAGGTCTTTCCCTGCTTGAGAATGTTGATACTTTCTCATGATAATTCGCAATGTGAATTTAGGTGAAATGATCACACTACAATTCGCACTTGAAATGCTGATTACAGTAAATAGGGGCCCAAATGATTATCAAGCAATTTGATCCATCCAGTTAGATCACCCAGATCCAGATGATTGGCACCCAAACTGGAAGACGAGTTGCACGCCATTGCTGCTGCAGCTGTGGATGTGCGAAATATACTATTGCACAGCGGCTGGGACTTGTACTGAGACGCTCACCTGAGCCATCACAGCTGTCCACAACTGTGTACACATACGCATTATCGGATGCGGATTATGCAAACATCGACTTTCTGAGTGAGTCTCTGGTACCTCGGAATGGCTGCCATAACTGAGACGCCTAAAGCCATGTTTCCTGCATACAGGATCGCAGTCAGTGGCTGGTACACGCACCGATAAGGGTCTCAAATCGCCTGTGTTTTTCTCCTCACTCCCTGTTACCTCCCACAAAACAGCCTCTGCCTATCAATCACTTGCTAATAAATCCTCTGGGCTAGCGTATTCACAATTCAATCGCCATGCGCGCGCATTGGGGCTGTGACGCATCCGCAATCGGCCAATAATCACTCAACTGCGCCAAACATCTGAATAGCGTACAACTCTAAATCATGCCCTTAGTGGATAAAAATAGTCAGTACTTAGGCATCTGTATTTACCAATTATTGACATGGACATGAGGTACCTTACATGATAACCGCATCTGACCATGTGAGCAGCCATAATCTGATTATACTGTGTCTTGCAGAGGTTAAGTTCGCCACTGAAAGGACTAATATTTCCGGGCATCAATCTAGGAGCTTGGGTGAAGCGTCAGAACCTTCCAGGGTACAGAGATCTCTAGTCACCAAAGTTTAATTAAGGTTATTGATTTTGTTTTTCTTATACATTTGTGGTGTTCACATAATGTTGTTAATGCCACAAATGGCAATGCAGTCTTTTAGGATTCCAACAATAGTGCTGGGTTATTAACCACAGCAGGACTTTCTAATTAAATTTTAAATAAAATAATATAATGAAATAAAGTTAAGAAGTTTGTTACAGATTTTTGTCCTTTATGCTCAGTTAATGTGCTTATTAAACTATCACAAGATAAATAAAATAATATATGTATCATAGCAATATAATATTCATCATCCTTTAATATCACACATATGTGTTACTTCGCTATAAATGCCTACGATAAGCACATACAGAATAGCTGCTTTTAGAATCCTAATGCGGCAGCTGCCGATGTCAGATTCTATCACCTACACGTTACTGTGTTAGAGCGTAGTTAGAAAACCTTTCTCAAGCAGCTGTTGTATCAGGATTCTAGAGATCACTACGGGGTGTGGGTCAAGCATCAGACTAATGAGTAAAGTCTTATGCATTATTCATTTTCCCACTGGCATTTTTGTTTTCAAAAGGAAAAAAACGATGATTAGTACAATTGTTCATCAGTGCTGGTCTCTGGCATGTTTCATGTAATTATAAAGAGACAGCTGGAGGTTAAGAGTAGGCTGCAATAAGAGTGGTTTCTTCTGTGAAAATAGGAGGTTTCAGTTTATGGTCCAAAGTAAGAGTTAGATAAAGGGAGTTTATGTAATGAGATTTAGTGGGAGTGCAACAACCATACTTCTAAATCTACTCTTCCACCACTGGATGTTGTATAGGGTTGGGTACGGGATCCCGGTAGGATGCCGGTGGTCAGAATACCAACAGCGGCATCCCAACAGTCACAAACCCGACAGAATTTTGTAAGTATCCTAACCCCTAACCCTAGCCCACCTTTCCCATAGCCCAACCCTAACCCTCATCTCCTGCAGCCTAACCTTATCCCTCCCTTCCCCCCGTAGCCTAACCCTAACCCTTCCCCTAGTGCAGTGGTGGGGAACCTCAGGCCCGGGGGCCGTATAAGGCCCCCGGAAACATTTTGTCTGACCTTCGATGCTTTTTTCTGCTAGCCTCATCTGGTCTAGAATGGCACCCTGCAGCCAGAATCTATGCAGCAGTGCCGCCTGGAGTTTCCTTAGGACGCTTCAGATGGTCACACTGCTGCCCTTACAGCTCCCCAGGGCATTCTCAGGATGCTCCGGGCATTGCTGTAATCACCGGCGATTGTGGCCCCGCCCCCATGTGACATCACACGGAGGGGGGCATGGCCTGTACCGGGCCTGTAAATAATGTTATATATATATCAAAATGGCCCTCGATAGAGAAAAGGTTCCCCACCCCTGCCCTAGTGCCTAACCATAACCCGTAAACCTAGCCCTAACCCTTATACATATCATTGGGATATCAGCGGTCAGAATTCTGGAGCCAAGATAATGAGTGCTGTCTGGATTCCGGCGCTGGGAATCTGACCGCCGGCATCCTGATCGACTGGATGCTGGCTACAATTCCGTTGTATAAAATCTGTTTCATATACATAACAAGTAGCCTTCTATACCATCTTCCCCTCTAATTTATAGCATGGCAACATTTAACTATATATGATTTTCCATGTGTGTAAGTGATGACAATTTTCTGGATATACAGGCCAGAGTAACTGATCAATGTCTGCTACAAGGCATTAATGGATTCACCTGTGAACTATTCTTTCTACATGCCAGAAAAAGACTTAAAAATAAGAGTGATTTCATCCAATTAGTGGTAACCCGCAACACTATTGTGACAGACGGTTGCACATATTTTAATCAATTCCCACTTAGGCATCAATTGATGGCCGAGAGTTGTCATTGGAGCAAAAGAGTTGAATCCACCCATGAGGAGCTTCAATTCAGGCCAGCTTGTATTCAGGGCAGCTTGTATCGCAAGCTGAGTATTGGACACTCTATTTCTTTCTTCTGCCAGGGGAGGAGCAGTAGGAGCATTGTAATGTTTCTCCTGTAAAATATTGTGTTAAGTATAAATTAATTGCAAGCTCAGTACTCACAAACAATTACAATACATTTTTACAAAGGATTAAAAAAAAAGTGAATTTCTGCTTTTGACTCACTTTGTTATTTATCATGCCTAAAACTACCTCATTAATTATTTTTTTCAATAAACAGTTTATGTAATCATTTGAAATTGTTAAAATTCTCAGCAGAGGCTTCTGTAAACAGAAGCTTAAGGTGCCCACAGACATAGCGATGTGCTCACGATTCAACATCGTGTACGATTTCCCCTGAACTCTCCCCGGCAGTTCCCCGGCAGTCATGGGCACGATTTGGTCAAAAAAGCTGCCAATTTGATTCACGATTTCACGATCTGTCGGATCGTATGCATTGTGAGATCATGCAGGATAAATCGTGAGTTTTCCAAAACAACAGAAGAGGCTCTTCACGATTGGTGGTAAATTTAAATAATAATAACAATGGGAGGGGCTAGCCAGGGGGTATAAAAAGCAGGCACCATTTTAACCCTGTGCTCATTCTGCTCTTATACTAGTGAGGCTAGGTGTATACCTGCTGAACCCTGTACATTGCTACTGTGCTCTGCTTTGTATTTGGCTTGCCTTTTACAAAGTGTCTTCTACTTGCAAGTACCTGCATTCTATCCTGTTCTTGAATTTTGTGCTGATGCATCCCTATCAGTATAAAGTGTTAGTCGCCCAAGCTAGGGTCAAAGTGATCCAGGAGAGGGCCCAGCGAAGGAGGATTAGAACATGCTGAACCAAGGAGTGGCTGCAGCAAAGGGATACTCGCTCTCACATGTCCCTGCTGATGGAGATCAAGGAGAACAACCCAGACGACTACCGCAACTAACTGTACATGGATGACGCCACCTTCCAGGAGTTGCTGCATGTGGTGACTCCCCACATCCGGAGGCAAGACACAAGGTGGCGGAGGGCAATCCCTGCTGAAGAGAGGCTGGTGGCTACCCTAAGGTACCTGGCCACAGGAAGGTAATTTGAAGATCTGAAGTTTGAGACACTCATCTCACCTCAGTCCTTGGGCGACATCATCCTGGAGACCTGCAAGGCTATCATTAAAGTGCTGCAGTACCAGTATTTCAAGGTAAGAAAAAAAAAAAACACTACACATTTGTCTCTTGTCAAAGAAATTTTTTTTTTTTTTTTTTTTTTTAATTCAACTCTATGTAATAACTGTGACAGCCAATAAGGCAGCATTAACAAGACTGTGCAGCATAGCAGTCATTAACATTTGTGTGGCAACAACACTACATAGTAGTCAATTAAATTTTTTGGAAGCTTTTTTTTTTTACTCATTATAAAGACTGACAGCCACTGTGGCAATAACACTGCACAGTAGTCAATAACAATTTTTCTGTGGTTTTTTATTTAAACTCTTTATTATAAGACAGTCAATAAGGCTGCATAAACCAGACTGTGCACTGAACTGTAGGCAATAAAAGTTTTTTTAGTTATTTTCAATATATAAAATAAACATATATATATAAATTAGGGGTGAGCGGGTTCGGATTTCTGAAATCCGAACCCCCCCGAGCCCCCCCGATCCGAGGCCGATCCGAGTCAGGCTCGACTTTTCCCGCCTGACTCGTATCTGAAATCGAGGCAAAACGTCATCATCCCGCCTTCCGGGTCTCGCGGGTTTTGGATCCTATATAAGGTACCCGCGTCGGCGCCATTTTCTCACTCGGCTGTGGACAGTGAAGAGGGAGGGTGGGAGTTAGGGCTGGCTGGGCTGTGTAGTGTAGTGTAGTGTAGTGCAGAGTAGTGTTGTGCTGTGCTGTGCTGCGGTGTGCTGCTGTTGTCCATAGGGGCTGTGTCCACTACTTCAAAGTCCATAGGGGCTGGCTGGACTGTGTTGTGCAGTCAGTTGTCCATAGGGGCTGTGTCCACTCCAAAGTCCTGTGCAGTGTCCCAGTCCTAAAGGGGTGCTGTAGTGTTGTCCAGGGGGTGCTCTGTCCATCAGGGGTGCTCCCCCCAAGTGCTAAAAAAATATATATTTTTTCTGTGTTTGTGAATTGTGTGCGCAGTAGCCGCACGTGCATCAACAAAGTAGTGCCAATCGTGCGCCTGTGTCATAAGTAAAGGGCCGGCTGGCTTGACCGTTAAAGGGTGCTGTAACCCCCAAAGTACACTCCAAACCAAATAAAAAATATTTTCTGTGTTTGTGAATTGTGTGCGCAGTAGCCGCACGTGCATCAACAAAGTAGTGCCAAGCGTGCGCCTGTGTCATAAGTAAAGGGCCGGCTGGCTTGACCGTTAAAGGGTGCTGTAACCCCCAAAGTACACTCCAAACCAAATAAAAAAATATTTTCTGTGTTTGTGAATTGTGTGCGCAGTAGCCGCACGTGCATCAACAAAGTAGTGCCAAGCGTGCGCCTGTGTCATAAGTAAAGGGCCGGCTGGCTTGACCGTTAAAGGGTGCTGTAACCCCCAAAGTACACTCCAAACCAAATAAAAAATATTTTCTGTGTTTGTGAATTGTGTGCGCAGTAGCCGCACGTGCATCAACAAAGTAGTGCCAAGCGTGCGCCTGTGTCATAAGTAAAGGGCCGGCTGGCTTGACCGTTAAAGGGTGCTGTAACCCCCAAAGTACACTCCAAACCAAATAAAAAAATATTTTCTGTGTTTGTGAATTGTGTGCGCAGTAGCCGCACGTGCATCAACAAAGTAGTGCCAAGCGTGCGCCTGTGTCATAAGTAAAGGGCCAGCTGGCTTGACCGTTAAAGGGTGCTGTAACCCCCAAAGTACACTCCAAACCAAATAAAAAAATATTTTCTGTGTTTGTGAATTGTGTGCGCAGTAGCCGCACGTGCATCAACAAAGTATTGCCAAGCGTGCGCCTGTGTCATAAGTAAAGGGCCGGCTGGCTTGACCGTTAAAGGGTGCTGTAACCCCCAAAGTACACTCCAAACCAAATAAAAAAATTTTTTCTGTGTTTGTGAATTGTGTGCTCTGTGGCTGCACGTGCATCAACAAAGGAGCAGCGCCAAGCGTGCGCCTGTGTCCCATAAGTAAAGAGCCGGCTGGCTCATTTCTGAAAGGGTGGTGTAACCCACAAAATGCACTACTCTCCAGCAAAAATAAAAAAATATTTTCTGTGTTTGTGTGCGCCTTAGCCGCACGTATATATCAATATAACATAAATGGAGGACCAAACTTTCTCCGATAAAAATAAAATAGGGAAAGATCAAGAACCACTTCCTCCTAGTGCTGTTGCTGCTGCTGGGAGTTGTTCATCATCCCAGAGAGGAAGTAGGAACACCACTACTTTTACTAAACAATTGACCCTCCAACAGTCCCTAGCGATGAGGATGAAGTACGACAGCAGTCATCCTGTAGCAAAACGTATAACTGAGGCCTTGACTGCTATGTTGGTGTTAGACGTGCGTCCGGTATCCGCCATTAGTGCAGTGGGATTTAGACAATTGTTGGAGGTAGTGTGTCCCCGGTTCCAAATCCCGTCTAGATTCCACCTGCATCCTCAAAGCAGCAGCGACAAGCGTGCGTCTGTCTGTTAAAGGGTGGTGTAACCCTCAAAGTGTGCTCCACAAACAATAAAAAAATTCTTCTTTTTTTTTCTCTTTGTGAAATGTGTGGGCTGTAGCCGCACCTGCATCCTTAAAGCAGCAGCGACAAGCGTGCGTCTGTCTGTTAAAGGGTGGTGTAACCCTCAAAGTGCGCTCCACAAACAATAAAAAAATTCTTCTTTTTTTCTCTTTGTGAAATGTGTGGGCTGTAGCCGCACCTGCATCCTTAAAGCAGCAGCGACAAGCGTGCGTCTGTCTGTTAAAGGGTGGTGTAACCCTCAAAGTGCGCTCCACAAACAATAAGAAAATTCTTTTTTTTTCTGTCTTTGTGAATTGTGTGGGCTGTAGCCGCACCTGCATCCTTAAAGCAGCAGCGACAAGCGTGCGTCTGTCTTTTAAAGGTGGTGTAACCCTCAAAGTGCGCTCCACAAACAATAAAAATATTCTTTTTTTTTCTGTCTTTGTGAAATGTGTGGGCTGTAGCCGTGCCTGCATCCTTAAAGCAGCAGCAACAAGCGTGCGTCTGTCTGTTAAAGGATTACATCGGTGACAGCATCCAAATAGGCATGTCAGACAGTCCGTACCTGTACTGGCAGGAAAAAGAAGCAATTTGGAGGTCCCTGTACAAACTGGCTCTATTTTACCTGAGTTGCCCCCCCTCCAGTGTGTACTCCGAAAGAGTGTTTAGTGCATCCGGGAACCTTGTCAGCGAAAGGCGTAGGAGGTAGCTTCCACAAAATGTGGAGAAGATGATGTTCATAAAATGAATTATCAACTCTTCCAGGGAGACCAGCCTCCAGAACGTACAGAGGGACCTGTGGTTGTGGATTCCAGCGGGGACGAATTAATACTCTGTGAGGATGAGGATGTACACAACACTGAAGAGGGTGAGGAATCGGTGGATGAGGAGGATGAGGACGACATCTTGCCTCCGTAGAGCCAGTTTGTGCAGGGACAGATTAATTGCCAGCTTGTTTTGTGGGGGCCCAAACGAACCAATCATTTCAGCCACAGTCGTGTGGCAGACCCTGGCGCTGAAATGTTTGGTTTGTTAAAGTGTGCATGTCCTGTTTATACAACATAAGGGTGGGTGGGAGGGCCCAAGGACAATTCCATCTTGCACCTCTTTTTTTTCTTTGAATTATGTACTGTTTGGGGCCTAGTTTTTCAAACTGCCATTCTGTCTGCCACTGCAGTGTCACTCCTAGATGGACCACGTGTTTGTGCCGCCCACTCGTATCTCTTAGCATAGTCATCCAGCTACCTCGGTGCAACACACACACAAATTATGTGATTTTAGCTGTTTTTATGCTTTTTTTAAAAAAAAATACAGATCCAAAACCCAGAACCCAAAACACGGAAGGGTGGTTTTGGCAAAACCAATCCAGATCCAAAACACAAAGAAAGATCCAGATCCAAAACCAAAACACAAAACACGAAAAGTGGCCGGTGCACACCCCTAATATAAATTGTACAAAACAGCATTATCACCAAATTTTAACAATCCCAATAGGTAGGCTGCTGTATGTTGTACGGTGGGTCAGACACCAGATTGAACAGGCCAATACACACATGGCACAAGTACAGATTGTGGCCCCAGCTTCCATCAATCTGTACTTGCGCCATGTGTGTAGTGACCTTGTCCAATTAGTGTCATCACCACCGTATACCATACAGCCAGCACCTATTGGGAGTGATAAAATTGGTGATAGTACAGACAAGAAGAAGAAAAAAAAACTAAAAATTAAGTGTAACGCGGCAAATCTTCTGACTCCAGCACAGCATTATAAATGGTCTGGCTTGTGGTTGGGTTGCTGGGTGGGGAAGTAATCTCCAACTGGGCTGGGGAGGCCTCACATAGGCGGTTGGGGCAGGCGAATAAAGAAGTGGGTCTGCAATGTACTGTAGGTGGAGTCATGTAACTTGCTGTTGTGTGACCTAATTAAAAGCTCATAGACGAGCCTGTGGACATTTTTTTTAGTTAGCTCATCCATTTTTCTCATGCGACTGTTAATATGTGCTGTAATATCGTCGATATCATCCGGCGGTTTCTGAAGGATGCGTTCTGCTTGTTGGAGAAATAATTCATCCTGTTCTGTGTGCTGCTGCTTTCTTCCCTGTTTTTTTTTTTTTGGGGTTGTGTTGAAGAAGATGATGGTCATGGTAGAATGGGTGTTGGCACTGGGGTAAAATTTTCCACCTCGTTGTCCCTGAGCAAACTAAGGTCCGGCGTGGAGGACATATCAGGCTCTTGGGTGGGAGTCTATATAGAAAAAAAATGAAAAACAATATTATAGTCATGTTTTAATCCATTTTTTTTATTTTTTTTCAGTTTCCTAACACCATGGATGAGTAGAAGAGCATTGCTGAAGTTTGAACAACGTTGGAATTTCCCTAACTGCGGAGGAACCATCGATGGAAAACACATCCGCATCAACCCACCTGCCAACACCGGATCATATTACTACAACTACAAAGGCTTCTTCAGCATTGTTCTCATAGCAGTGGTGAATGCCAAATACAAATTTTTGTTTGTGGATGTCGGGAAGAATGGCCGTGCTTCAGATGGTTGGTCTAACAGACGGCTTTCTACCAGAGACTCACCAACATAACCCTCAATTTGCAGTCACTGGACGAGACAAAGCACGGCCTAAATTACGTTTTCATCACAGACGAGGCTTTTGCATTACATGAACATGTGATGAAGTAATTTGCACAGAGAGAAGATGATCTACAACTATCGTCTATCCTGGGCACGGCGCATTGTGGAAAATGCATTTGGAATACTCAGCAACCGGTTCCGCATTTTCCACACCACCATAAACCTACATGTGGAGAAGATAGACTGGGTCGTGATGGCGAGCTGTGTGCTGCATAACTTTCTGCGAAGGAAAACTACACAATGAGGACCAATCCCAGCTAGACCAAAAAATGTAAGTTTACATCAGTGTCTGCACCACCAATTCCTATAACATCGGTAGCACATGCCAAAGAAGTGAGATGAGGAGTATATGGCCTGTTTCAATGGCCCAGGTGCGGTGTCATGGCAGGAGGACTGTCTGTGAGATAAATGACTATAGTGGACAATTGGGATAGAGCTACAAAAACAATAAAAGGATTTGGTTTATGAATTGAGGGCCTGATTCAGACCCGCTCGCAAGCGGGTCGATTGTCCCCCACAGCGCATGCGCCTCCTCCGGCGTGCGCATGCACGATACCCGTTCAGTGATGGCAGCTCCGTCGCTATGGGTCACGCTACAAGATTGGGCGGCTGTTGATGGTGAGTGACAGCTCGCCCCGTTTTGTAGGCGGGGAGGGGGGGTGGCTGCACAAATGCAGACGTTCCCTTAGGAACGCCTGGCATTTGTGGGTGGCCCTACTGGCATCACTAGTGATGTGAGAAGTGGACTTCCTGCTCTATTAGAGCAGGAAGTCCACTCGGGCTTGTGAGAGCCGAGTGTTATGTTCTGGGTTGTTTGTGGACCCGGGGTGGTAGCAGGAGCGATCATAGAAGCAGATTTGAAAATAAAACTAGGATTTTTAATAAGTGCTTGAGTAGACATATCATGGCAGTAATTAAAAGTCCAGGAATATATAAATGTGCACAAGAGTTCTGTGGTGGGAGTAAAAGGGTTAATGTTCAAGTAGAAACAATTAGAGCTGTCCAGGTGTGCAGGTAGTGAAACTGAAAATAATCAAACCAGTTATGCAGGTAGTGAACTAAAATAATCAAGCCAGAAATGCAGGTAGTGAACTGAAGCGCAGGATGTCAGCAGGCTCAGGCACTCAGGTATGGGCAAGGGTGATGGAGGAAGCGGGGTAGTCCAGTGGGAGCTAGGAGCTGACAGGCAGACTGGCAGACAGCGAATTCACAGGAACAGGAAAGCACAGAGAACTCCCTCTCAGCTAGGCTGAGATACGCGTTGCACTGGCAAAGAAGGAAGTCACTGACCCGTCCTAAATACCCCATGCCGTGCTGTTACTGGCCGGAGGGAACATGTGACTCACCAGGATTGGCCAGCCGCATCACATGGCCAGAAGGCAAGATGGCAGCGCCCATGCCAAACAGAATGGAGACGCCGCCAGGCCTTACCAGCGCAGAGTGACAACAGGCCCGCACAACAACGCGCGCAGCCAAAGCCCCCCGCCAGACACCAGCTCCGCCACCAGACAGCCCGCGCCACAATGACCTCGCAGGTAACACTCGCCTAGCGCCATGCTGAAATACCCTGGCCGTGACACCGAGACCCTACCACAGGGTCTTGTCGCAAGCCCGATGGTTGCGAGTATCGCGATGGACTCCAGGCCGCTTGCACAAGCTGTGGGTGATCACCCACAACTTTGCGAGCGGACTGGAGACAAAAAAAACACACCCATCAGACCTGCGAGCGGGTCTGAATCAGGCCCTGTGTCTCTACTTATCAAAATTTCCTCAGACGGTTCACTCACTTCTGGCGCTTCTTCTCCCTCTCACTTGGCCATCAGAACTACAGACTGGCATTGTGGCTCCTGTTCGCTGATGAAGTTTATCAGGTGATAGTACCACAGTGTTGGCTGGTACACGTCGACGGTGCCTGCACCGGAGCTTTTTGAATCGTCCACTTTTCTCTTTTTCTTTATGATAACGGTACGCAGGTTCTGGATTTTGTGGCGTACTGTTTTAAGGTCAGCATTCGCAATGAACTTTTTGGTGTATTCCAACAACACCCCGAAAGCTGCCAATTTCTGAGACTTCTTGTGGTATTGTCTACTGGCTATCCGACATAGACATTCATTTGACTGTAGTATTTTGAGGAATCAAGTCACAAACTCTCGTTCACTATCCATAGACATTGCTATGAAGAAAAAATAATAAGGACATTTTATTAAGCTATAATTGTAAATTGTTTTGTAAATTTGTAAAGTTTATTTCTAGTTTACAAAATTTTTTAAAATGTTTTTTTTTTTTCTAAATTTTTAATGTTTTTAGTTGTTTTTTTTATTTATTTTTTTACAGGAATGTAATGCATTTTTAATAGTATTGTAATTTTTTTTTCTAATGATTTTAATGTATTTGTATTGTAATATGTTTTTTTACAGGAATATAATGTGTTTTAATAGTATTGTAATATGTTTTTTTTAAGGATTTTAATGTCATTTTATTGTATAGTAATATGTTTTTTTTTACAGGAATATAATGTGATTTTAATAGTATTGTAATATGTTTTTTCTGGATTTTAATGTATTTTTATTGTAATTTTTTTAACAGGAATGTAATGTGTTTTTAAAAGTATTGTAATATGTTTTTGTTGTTGTTGCAATGTATTTGTTTATGTTGTTGACACACATTTGTTTATGGTGGTATATTTAAACATCATAAACAAATGTATCACAAGAACAAAAACAAATTTAATATATGTATTGATGTTGTTATAATGTTTTATTTTTTGTTGTTGCACTAAATTTGTTTATGGTATTTTAATATATTTGGAGAGTTTTATGATTTTGAAGGTATTTATTAGGTGGCCCGTGACATTGGTGGCCAATGAGTGGCTAGGTGGGTGGCACACATTGGTGGGCAGTGGGAGATTAATGCATGACCCAGCCACTGCCCGCCTCATTCTGGGGGGCGGTGGCTGGGTCATGCATTTAAGTGAGTGGCACAGATTGGTGGGTATGTGGGCGGCACACATTGGTGGGCAGTGGGAGGCTAATGCATGACCCAGCCACCGCCCACCTCATTCCAGCAGGCGGCGGCTGGGTCATGCATTTATAAGTGGGTGGCACACATTGGTGGGCAGGTTGGTGGCGAACATTGGTGGGCAGTGGGGTTGCATTAAATACAGTACCAATACTCACCAAAGTGCTGAAATCCAGACTTCAGTGTGCTGGCCCCCAATCGTGCTTCCTTCTCCTTCTATCCACGATGCTGCACAAGATGGCGGCTGGGCGTGTACAGGGTCCTTCCTGTCAAATTCCGCAATGTACGATGAATTGTAAGATACATCATGAGTAAAAACCTACTCATGATAGGCACCACATCGTGTCCCAGATTGGCAAATCTGCCCTACAGCACGGCAGATCTGAAGATGCAATGTACGACTAGCGGGGACACACATCGTCATCGTGAGTGGACACTCACGATTTGGCCATATTTTATATGATTTGTCATCACGATTTGTCGAAATCGGCCAAATCGGGTAAAATATCGCTATGTGTGTGGGCAGCTTTAGACGTCAGATTTTGATAGCATAAAGAGAGTACGGAGAAATATAATCATTAAAAAGAAAATTACAAAACATTTATATATATGACTGGTCCATAGATTTAGATGAAAGTTGTTTTAGCAATAACAATCAGTATTAGCCAAAGTCCAGGCACAAGTCAGGGCAGGTGGTACAGTAAATTGAAAGTCAGCTTAAAAACTAGATGAAGTCAGGGCATTCAGTCACAGGATCGCCCATAAAAGGCAGCATTAACTAGATGCTGGCTGTGCCCCACTGCATGCTCTCTGATGGTAACGCTGTCTCCCGGAACACTTCTGAGGTGCCATTCAGGTATTATAAACTGTGGTCACATGACAGCTTGGCAGCGGCATTGCATCTGTACAAGGATTGCCTAGCTTGGGAATTGTGTTATTGGCTGTCTCATTCATTTAATGCTGCCCTGACCTCTGCGAGTTTGGATTGTGACTTACTATTAACACCTGCTCTGACTGCTTGCATCCTGCCCTGACCTCTGCTAGTTTGGATTGTGACTTACTATTAACACCTGCTCTGACTGCTTGCATCCTGCCCTGACCTCTGCTAGTTTGGATTGTGACATACTTTTTACCACTTGCTCTGACCTCTGACTTAATTATCACGGATTGTATCCTGTCCTGACCTCTGCATTGACCTTTACAACTACTGACGGCAGCCTGCACTGACCTCTGCCTGGACCTTGACCACCGCTGACTGGTGCTTATACTGAATGAAGGATAGAATTCTGCAAAAAAAAGCAGAATATGGGCATATTGCCTTGCAGGTCGTCTCTCTGAGTAATTTTTCCCCCTGACCTTGATACAATATAGCTGGACGGGGACTAGTCAGTGAGACAGAGGGACTAACAAAGTGCCCAGATTCTGCTTGCTTTTACACAATTATATCCTGCTTTCAGTAAAGGGGACACATTACTTAAAGAGTCGAGGAAACAAAGAAAGTACCCCAAGTCCCCATGATTTAGCACAATTGTAAGTGCATATATTATATGATTTTATACTTCCAAAACCTTATTTAATTGGATTTTTTGTTTTGTGGCTTTCTTTTATGTGATATTGTGGCCAATCCTTCATTTTTATACTACAAAATATTCAACCCTGTAGAGTCGCCATTTGGAACAGAACTATAAGGTTCTACTATTTCATGAACGATTTTGGACAATAACTTTGTCTGTTATGAGTAGCACTGTCTTCTAACACCTTTGGTGTGTCTTTGTTTGAATATTCTCAATGGACCCATTCTTTGTAAATCTCTGTGCCAGATAACAGAGCAGTTATATTTTCCTCTTTCAACTCAATAGATTTTGACCTATTTCCCAATTGCCTTTGTGGGTAATTCCACAAGTCATATATCTCATGTTTTCATGAGAATGTACTAAACTTTTCCAAATGTGTTAATCACTCCTAGCCTGCGGCTGTCAGGAAAGGTCTAGAAGTGACTTTGTTTCTCTAGGATTTACAGCACTGGAGACACACGTTACAGAAAGCTTCAAACACCATCAATGAAGCTTGAAGCTGTGTCTCTGAGCAGGGCAATGTCATGCAAGTGAATAATAGTCTTTGGCTGCCTGTAACAGGAGCTTTCCTGCTACTAATCAACAGACCTACTCAGGCCAAGAAATACCTACATCAATGCACTGTTTTCATGATTGATCAGTATCATGATTACCCTGCTACAACACATCAATAGTGGGACTAGTAATTACATTGCTAATAGTACTTAAGATTAAGCTATATTGCCAGCGGTAAAAAAAACATTTTATTGCTGTTGTGTTCTCCATACTAGCCTCCTCTCATGGAATTTCTGTGACACATACGAATTGGGGGACTTCTCCCATCTCCCTGGAGATTGGGCAACCCTACCACATATTTCCACTTCTCCACTCATGTGATTTTAAATGTAATGATGCAAATAGCCCTCCCAACTGGCCTACCCCCTCCCTTTATTTTATGGAGGACAGATTTATAAAATAGGTAAGTATGGCTTTCCTAATGTGCCCCCTCCCCTAGCCGAAGCTGCCACCTGCTGAGGACAGCGACTAGTGATATAATCTCTCGCTCACACCCCTTCCTTCATCTCCATTTAAAAATGGGGAGTTTTATTAATTTGATTGTTCTGTTTTACGGAAGTAACAAAGCTTCGGGAATGGTTGCATGTAACTGCCCATAGTGCTCCTGCTATGGAGAGAGGAAATAGTTTACCTAAGACAGGGTTGGACTGTCCCACAGGGGTACAGGGGAAATCCCCTGGTGAGCCCCACTGCCCACCCCCCTCACCTAGGTGTCAGGTTCCAGACCTCAAATTATAGATTGTTGCTCTACTAGTTGGTCAGTTACCTGGTGGAGCAATAACACTGATCAGCAAGGGGGATTTTTTCCCTTCCATAGAAACTACACCAAGATTTGCCCATTAGTTAGCCAAGCATCTCTGGTGGCTGGCCATACCACCTCTATAAGCATGGGCCCCTACCACTGCATTCCCCCGGCGCACCCTTCATGTCCCAGTCTGACACTGACCTAGTGTCATGGTTCTGGAATTCTGTAGATATAGCATGGGGCCCAGGGTATTAACTGAGGAGTGCAGGAAACGGGGAGGCTCCAAGATACCATGACTCATAGGTAATACAGGTACTGGCAGGCTAGAGACACTAGGAATCATGAACCGGAGCAATGCAAGGATACTAGAATTGGAACAGGAACCCAAGTAACCAGGCAGCCTCTCACCTAATGATCCAAGGACCAATCAGGCCAGAGAACTACTCCAGTGACAAGAAGCAGAGTAGTAGCATGTAGTCAGGGCGCCCGGAGCATGTGCGTGCTATGGCTCCCCCCCTCAAGTGTTCCAGGTAGGAGGCGGGTACATATGGAATTAAAGTAAAGAGAAGTAAAAATAAAGATATGGGGCAGCATCAAAGTGGGGCATGTAGGGCTAAATATATTCCACTGTCTTCCCCCTATATCTCCATCCTCCTTCCCCAGCTTTCCAGCCTCCTTCCGAATCACTCCTGTAGTAGTACCCCTTATGCAGAGCCCTCTGTAGTAGTGCCCATATGCATTGCCCCCTATAGTTGTGCCCATATGCAATGCCCCCTGTAGCTGTGCCAATATGCAGTGCCCCCTGTAGTAGTGCCCTTACGCAGTGCCCCCTGTATAGGTGCCCATTTGCAGTGCCCACAGTAGTTGTGCCCCATAAAGCAGTGCCCCTGTAGTTCTGCCCCTTAAAGTTGTGCCCCTGTAGTTCTGTCCCTTAAAGTAGTGACATCATGACATCACCCGCGCGCTGCATCACTGGGAACGCTGGCCTCTGAAGCGATTGGAGGCTTCCTTAGCCTCTGATCACTTCAGAGGCCAGCGTTCACAGTTGCAGTGGGGAAGCAACGTACACCGGCACCCCCAAACCACTGCGGGGGCCGTTGTTACGCCACTGCCGCTGCCCTGTTTTCTGCCCCTCTAACCCCTGGGGCGCCCTATGCGCAAGGCACAAAATGGAAGTTCCCCTGATGCTGGCACCCGGCAGGCTGTCTGCAGGGACGGTGCTAAGATGTTCGGCGCTCTCCTGCAAACTATAAAGTTTGCGCCCTCCCACTAATACATATGTGGCCACTCTCATCCTACCTGCGAGCGCCAGCATTGTGATTGCGGCTAGCTGCGGCAAGCTGCATCCTGTTCGCGTGAGAGTTTGCACAATGCGATCCCATGGATCGCGGGTGCATGCACACGCAAGCATACACCCGTGGGCACACTAATCGTGCAAATGAGTCACATTTGCTGCGATTAGCCTTTAAGCTGAAAAGGGACACATCTGTATGTCCTCTTGACATGGCTCTTTACAATGTCCTATAGTTTGAAATGTAATGTGCAATACAGTGTGTTGTAAAAAAAAGTGATTTGACTCCTGTATCTATACTCTGTTTTATGCTTGAAAAGAGAGAAAGGGTGAGGGGGAGAGGGTGATGGGGAGAGTGTGAGAACCAGTGGGTGACAAGAAGAGAGTGACAGGGAGAGAGAGATGACGGGAAAGGGTGAGAGCTAATGGGTCAGGGAGAGGGTGAGAGTTAGTGGGTGACAGGAGAGAGAGATGATGGGGAGATGGAGAGAGTCAGTGGGTGACAGGAGAGAGAGATGATGGGGAGATGGAGAGTCAGTGGGTGACAGGGAATGGGTGACAGGAGAGAGAGATGACGGGAATATGGCGAGAGTCAGTGGGTGACAGGTGTGGGGTGACGATGAGATGGTGAGAGTCAGTGGGTGACAGGAGAGAGAGATGACGGGAATATGGCGTGAGTCAGTGGGTGATAGGGAGAGGGTGACAGGTGTGAGGTGACGAGATGGTGAGAGGGAGAGGGTGAGTCAGTCAGTAACAGGGAGAGGGTGACAGGTGACAATGAGATGGTGAGAGTCAGTGGGTGACAGGGAGAGGGTGACAGGTGACAAGGAGATGGTGAGAGTCAGTGGGTGACAGGAGAGAGAGATGACGGGAATATGGTGTGAGTCACTGGGTGATAGGGAGAGGGTGACAGGTGTGAGGTGATGAGATGGTGAGAGTCAGTGGGTGACAGGGAGAGGGTGAGTCAGTCAGTGACAGAGAGAGGGTGACAGGTGACAATGAGATGGTGAGAGTCAGCGGGTGACAGGGAGAGGGTGAGTCAGTCAGTGACAGGGAGAGGGTGACAGGTGACAATGAGATGGTGAGAGTCAGTGGGTGACAGGGAGAGGGTGACAGGTGACAATGAGATGGTGAGAGTCAGTGGGTGACAGGGAGAGGGTGAAAGCAGTGATAGGGAGGTGGTGAGTCAGTCAGCGACAGGGAGATAGTGATAGGTGAGAGAGGTGACGATGAAATGGCGAGAGTCAGTGGGTGACGGAGAGGTAGAGGGTGAGAAGAGAGGATGAAAAGAGAGGGTGATAGGGAAAGGGTGAAGAGAGAGAGAGGTGGCGGGGAGATGGTGAGAGTCATTTGGTGACAAGGAGAGGGTGACAGAAGATAGAGGTGATGGGGAGAGGCAGTGGGAGATGACAGGAGAGAGGTGATGGAGAGAGGGTGAGCGTTAGTATGTGACAGAGAGAAGGTGATAGGAGAGAGAGGTGACGGGGAGATGGTGTGAGTCATTGGATGACAGAAGATAGAGGTGATGGGGAAATGGGGAGAATCATTGGGTGACAGGGAGAGGGTGACAGAAGATAGAGGTGATGGGGAGAGGCAGTGGATGACAGGAGAGAGGTGATGGAGAGAGGGTGAGCATTAGTGTGTGACAGAGAGAAGGTGACAGGAGAGAGAGGTGATGGGGAGAGTCATTGGGTGACAGGAGAAAGGTGACAGGCAGAGGGTGACGGCCGGGGAGAGGCAGTGGGAGATGACAGGCAGAGGGTGGTGCTGGGGAGAGGTAGTGGGTCACAGGCAGAGGGTGGTGCTGGGGAGAGGTAGTGGGTGACAGTCAGTGGGTACGTGTCAGGCAGTAGGAGTAAGCATTCATTTGAAAAAAAATTGTAACAAAACAAAAAAAGAAATATGTGCTTACCTCACAATCACTTACTGTAACTCCTAACAGACAGAGAGAGAAAGTCCTCACCACGCGACAATACCTATAAGGCAATTAATGTATGCATTTAAATTCTAAGTAAGCATAATTAATATATTAAATATTATAATTAATATTTTAAATGAAATCTACACATATAAATAGCCCACCCCACCCCCAACCTTTATCTATAACCCAAATAGTTTTACCTAATTAAATCCCTTATTAAATAAATATAAACATTTACCATAAAACACCTTTTTTCCTGCAACTGTGCTTCTCCTATCTTCTCCTCTCCTTTACCAGATGTCTCTCCTCTCTCTGTGTTGGCTCCTCTTCGGCTGGACGCCATTTCCATGACATCACGTTCCTGTGAGGGGAGGAGAAAGAAGAAGGGGAGGGGCGGGGCGGTGCAGAAGCCTGCAGTGTCTTTAGAGACAGCGGGGAGGAAAGAGAGGGGGGCAGGGCTGCTGTCTGTCTGTCATCCAGCTTCACAGGGCAGCGGGGAGGAGCAATGAAGAAATGGAAGGGGGGGGCCTGACACAGGAGTAGAACTTGAAGCCGCTCTTCGTGCTGCTGGCGCCGCTGCCTGTCATACACTGTAACAGGCACAGGCAGTAGGGAGGCAGAGGGTCAGAGAGGTGGAGGTAGGCGCTGCAGGAGCTGCTCTTCATGCTGCCGGCGTCACTGTCTGTCATGCATTTGGACAGGGCAGTGGAACACATTCAGTAAGGAGGCAAAGAGGGGAGGTAGGTGCTGCAGGAGCCGCTCTTCATGCTGCCAGCGCCCTGCTGCCTATCATACAGTTTGACAGGCGCAGGCTGCTGCAGCCGACAGCAACAGTGCACATTAGCAATGGGTACAGTAGCTGAGCTGGGAGAGCGTCTCTACAGCCAGGTGCCTCCCTGCTTTGCAGAATGTGCTGACCCCTGATAAGAAGAACCTGAACTCAAAACAGTATAGTACTGACAGTCTGGGACCCAAGCCAGGAATCGGAGTCTTATGTAACCAGGGAAGAACTAAAGAAACTATGGGCCTGATTCAGACCCGGACGCAAGTGGCCGTTCGCTCGTCCGCTGTACGAGCAAAAAAATTTAAATTTAAGCGCTCGCTCGTAAGTTCGCTCGTAGCTAACCTTCCGCCCCATATTCTCCTAACGCCTCCTCTAGCTAGCGAGCGTTCAAAATAGCGAGCGTCCGTCTCCTCTTTGGTTGCATTGAGCGCTCGCACAAGTCAATTCCGGAAGTGGCCCTGTCATTTTTCGATTGCCTGCTATTTCATTCTGCAAACATACTTGAATCGATTAATGGCAATCACTATATTAATTACCTTAATTGTTATTCACATGTTTGCAATCCTGTTTTTTTTTGCAATGTCAATAAACTTTATTCTTGTTAGTGTGTGACATTTCATCCGCAGAATACGTACGGTTTGACGAAGGGGATGGTTTTTCTAAATTAATAGTTTTTTAGAATGCTGCTATTGTTTGGCTTTTTATTTTTATAGGCAGATTTTAATACTTTAATTTGGATATTTAAATTAGCTTACGCATGTCACTGCATCAAGCCTATCATAACTCACATTATATTTGTGAGGGTGTAGGTCACATGACTCATACAATAACCAATAAAATTGTTCCTGTTAATTTACAAAGTACATTAGCCAATCAAATTTTTTCTAGGCCCTTTATTAAAACTGTTTTGTGTAAAAAAAATCATCGCCATCATGAGAGCCGCAGCTTTTTGTCGCCGTGAGCTCCTGGTCCTCACTGAGGTGATGGACCGGAGAATCACCGATTTTCCACACCCCATCACCAACCTCCGCAAGCGGCTGGCCTACGCGGAGGTGCGCCGCCGCCTGCGTTCCATCGCCTATCGCCGAAATATCGGCCAGCTGGAACGCAGGTGGTCGGATCTGAGGCGCAGATCCCCACGCCTGCTGGCCTGTTAGCTTGTCCAGATAGTGGAAAGTAAGTGTTTCTGTTTATGTTTTTTTTATTTTGTTCGATTTTTTTTTCTCATACCTGCGTGTGCATGTTTACAGTATAGCCCTGTTTGTTTATTTTTAACATACCTGCATGTGCATGTTTACAGTATAACCCTGTTTGTTTATTTTTAACATACCTGCGTGTGCATGTTTACAGTATAGCCCTGTTTGTTTATTTTTAACATACCTGCGTGTGCATGTTTACAGTATAGCCCTGATTTTGTTAATTATTTTTTGTTGGAATTCCAAATACTAAAAGCCAATTTGTAATTACAAATGTTTTTCTCCATCATTTAGGGGCACAGCGTAGACTCACACGGCGCAGACGTGTGTCTCGACCACTATCCCCCACTCCCTACCAAACATCCTCAGCCCACTCTTCCCCAAATTCCCCCTCCACCCCAGACCTTGCCGCCCGTCAGTCCCCTACCTCTCCTCACATTAACATCCCTCCAACTTCCCCCTTCACTCAAACCCCCCTCTCTTTTCCTCACCCTCCACTTCATCCCACATAACCCCTCCTCCTTCCCTGAGCCACTGGCCCACCTCGGAAGATGAGGAATTCGGGGCTCCAGGCCCAGTCAGCAATCTTCCTTGTATGTTTACATTTTAAACTATGGTTTTTTGTTATGTTTGTTTTATTTTGGTTGATGTTGTCCTTTTGCCTGTGCATTTCAAAATAGTAACGTAGTTCAAATGTTTTTTAAAAATATCATTGTGAAACAATGTCAAGGATGTTTCCCCTTACACATATGACACATGTCCAAACACTCACACTTGTGTCTTTCTTGTTTACGCTACCAACAAATGTCGTAGTTTGGCTTCTTTATTTTGTAGGATTTTTTTTAGGTTTTTTGTTCTTCTTTTTGGGCCCTTATTAGATTTAAATCTTATCTTTTTGCATTCCTTTTGTTTTGGACATGTTTTGTTAACTGATGTATTTTTTTGGTATTGTCTGATTTTGTGCTTGGTTGTTAAAATCTAAATGAAGGTGTCATTTTAGTAATCCTCACATTTTTTAAACCCACAGAGGACCAGAGGCGTAATGAGGCAATTGCGGTTGGATTAGTGGAGATACGGGGCCATGTAATTGCCATGCTGGTGGCATTGGACCATCTGTTGGCGATCCTGCGCCACTAATATGTTTACAATGCCAAAAAAAAACAAAAAACAAATAAAGTTTATTTTGATTTATTTAAGTCTCATTCCTTGTCTGTAAATCTTAGATTGTTGAAAGTTACAAAAGTCTACTATTTGTCCCTGAGTTTTTAAGTAATGTACATTTGTTTGTAGAAAGCTCAAGTATGTATGTAAGCTTGCACATTAAACACATAACAATACCAATAGGTTTGTAGAATTAACCTTCAAAAGAGATTATTTTTTTGGGGGGGTAATGTAAAAATTAATGCTACCTGCTTAGGCCTAGAATGTACAACATACTGATTCAGCATAATACCTTTGGGGTTTGTTTTGAGCAACAAAGTAGGGTACTAAAGATTACAAATTAAGAAATTACAGTATTAGGCATTAAGCAACTTTGCATTTTTTGAAACAGGTTACACTTGGTTGTAATTGACGATGGAAATGGTTGGGTAATGTAAAAAATAAATTTAATGCACACAAATAATAAACACCAAGTGAATTGACACAATAAATTCAAACATTGAAAACACACACACAAAAGTCCAAAAATCACCAAAACCCACAAAAAAAAACAATCAGGAACTGTTTGAAGAAGTAGCATGCCAACATGAATCCACAAATGAGGAGAAGAAATCAGTGTTCCCGAAGTTATATCCAATGTGTCCACATAAAGTCATTTTTGTTGATCAGGTAGTATGCATGGATTTGTATGGTCATTTTAGGGAATAAAACAAACAAACAAAAAGTTAAAAATGTACATTAAAATATTACATGTCTACATTGTGTCAATTAAATAAATTTGTTGAAATAATTACCTAAAAAATCTTGCAACAACTTCATCGCGTATGGCCCCCCCACATACTGACCTCCGACCAACCTCGGGGGGCCGTCCTCAGACAAGGCATCCTCTGGCTGCATTGGGACACCACTCCTTATGGCGATGTTGTGAAAAATCCCACACAGGACCACAATTTTCGAAACCATAACCGGCAAATACATGAGGTCGCCACCAGAGCGGTGGAGGCTTTCGATGAGCCCAGGGAAGCACGAAGAGACCATCGTCATTGTGGTAGACTATACCAGGCCACAAGCTGAGCGAGCAGTCTTAATGGAAATTGGATGAGACCGTGACGTATCACTTGTTCCATTCACATTTGGCGCTCGCATAAGATAATTTATGTACACCCAAAAAACGCCTTGACACGCCTGCGTTTTTCCATCTCCACCCCCGTCACCACCCCAAAGCGGACAATTCTGTCAATCACATTTGACATGTCACTTCTTGTTCGCTGTGTCTACGATCGACTGAAAAATGACCACAATCAGACGTACGCACATGCGCACTGTTACAACGACGCATGCGTGGTTGTACAACATAGAATGACTATGAACGAGCGGCTCTGAATCAGGCCCAATATCCCTGGTACAGCTCTGACACAAGACCAGGACCATAATCCGGAAGAGGAACTCCGGATAGAGAGACACTTTTGGCACACACAGTACTGAACACCTCGATGCTAATAGACTGTGACCCGATCATGCCCTCCAGACGTGGAACAACAAACGCTGACTATCAGCCCAAGACAAGAGCACACAGTACAGGATAACCAAAATAGTCAACCTAGCTTATGCAGTAACCCACTATAGCCACAGAGTATAGTGATACTTGCAACGCAGTCCACATGATAACCTACCCTCCAACATGACCCCTTCCATCCAGTATAAAATGCTCTGCTCCTGGACTTCCTCTTCTTAATTAATGATTGCAGACACCCGTGTTGAACTAGTTAATAGATGAGACAGGTGTTTCACCACAGGTGTCTGGAATTATCAATTAAGAAGGAAGTCCAGGAGCAGAGCATTTCGTACCGAATGTAAGGGGTCATGTTGGAGGGTATGTGATAACTGCACAATGCAGAGTGGAATCCACACAGGTTAGTAGATGTGTGGCAACAGCAGATGGTATGCACCACAGGTACACTGGCAGAACTGGAGATGGAGTCAGAAGCGGTCTGTGTGCAGCGTGGGAGCTGCAGCGTTGATAGATGGTACACAGCGGTAAATGGAATGCAGACAATGGCAATTGGTCTGTGTGCGGCGTGGAAGCAGTGGAGCTTAGATGGTATACAGCGGCAATGGTAAACAGTCCCGGTGTTTATCTTCAGGCTATGTTCAGGCAATGAGTCTTTCCTAGGCCTGGAAATATACAGGGAGTGGTAACAGGTAATTGGCCAGGCTGACCAAGTGAGCAGTAATTAGAGATGAGCGGGTTCAGATCTCAGAGATCCGAACCCACCTGAACTTAGAGATCCGGGGCGAGAACCGAACGTGCGTTCGGTTTCCCCGCCGACCCCGGATCTCAAACTGAGGCAAAGCCTCAGAGACAAAATCTTGCGGCTTGCGAGCTTTCGTCTCTGCTTTATAAGAAGGAGCCGCACGGCACCATTTTACTCCGACTGTGGAGAGTGAACAGGGAGGGTGGGTAGTGTAGGACTGGTGCTGTCTGCTGTGTCCATCTGGGCTGCTGTGCTGTGTCCATATGGGCTGGTACCGTGCTGCTTGTGTCGTCAATCGCTGCTGCCTTGGTCAGAGGTGCTCCAGGCCTAAAGTTGTGGGCAAAAAAAAAAATCTATATAATAAAAAGTGTATTTTTTTTTCTGTGTGTGCGTGTACGTTAGCAGCAATCATTCAGACAGCAGCAACCTAGTGCTTCCTGTGTCTTCAATCACTGCTGCCTCGGTCAGGGCTGCGGGCCCAAAGTTCTGGACAAAGAAAATAAAAAGTGTAAAATCAATATTGTGAGCTGTGAGGTGGTCAAAATTGACTGCAAATGACTGGGAATAAATGTTATTAAGGTTAATAATACTGTAGGAACAAAAACAGGCCCAAATGATGTGGTTTTAACTGTTTTTATCATTTTTTGAAAAAAGATCCAGATCCAAAACCAAAACACGCAAGGGTGGTGTTGCAAAACCAGATCCAGATCCTAAACATGAAGGAGATACAGATCCAAATCCGAAAACAAAACCAAAATATGGGGTCGGCGCACATCCCTAGCAGTAATCACTGGGATAGTCTGTTGGAGGCTTCAGACACAGCAATGAATGAATGGTTAATTAACCCTGTATGGGCGGCTAAGACCATGATTCGTTACACCAAGGACAGGTGGTAATGCATCTTTGAAGCTGAACATGTCAGATCTGTGTATTTATTTTTCTTGATAGAATTGCCATAACCAGTGATATTTTTTCTAGTGGTACTCAGTGATAGGCAGTACAGCACCTTTTTGTGTCAGAAGTTTTAATTCTTATAACTGGTTTCAGAAACAGGAAAAAATCAGTGAAATTTCAGAAATGAATAAAATAAGCATCTGTAATCTTATACAGATTATGAAAGCTACTGTAAAAACATTGTATTAAGTGGCAACTATAGTTGAGCACCAGCACCTTTCTTTGTGAGTACCCATGTTTCATAGAAAAAAAAGCACTGACAATAACATGGGCAATCCCTGTTTATAAGCAGGGATCGTTTTTATTTTTTAATTGATCAGCACAGCCTATATTATTCTACAGAGAACCACATTTCACAGCTTAATCGTGTTCATCAGTGAGTGAGAGCTACTATAGTACTTAAGGCATACCTACCAACTTTTCAGTTTTAGGTTGCGGGACAACTTGTGCACCATAAGCGCGTGCGTCTAAAAAGGAGGTGGAGCTTCGTGGAAAGGGGACGGGACCTTGCAAAAACTGGAGCGGAGGCTCGCAGCACCCCTGTTCACGTCACTGTGGGGGGCGAACGGAGGTGCTGGGCTGCCCCTGGCTCCCCCTACACTGTGAATAGCATGCGCACGGCATCTATTCTTCCCCTGCTTACCGCTCCCCGCAACTTCCCCCCCACCGCGAGACACTGTGGCCCACGGATGGGACAGCGGGACAGTCCCTCTAAATGTGGGACAGTTGGGATGTATGCTTAAGGTAACATAAAAAGCATCCATAACTGCACACATGCAGGCATCCATTTTATGGACTGAACCAATTTATTGATTCTCATCTATAAAATGGCTGCCTATTATTTGTATAAGGCAGACTCCAGAATGCTTTTATTTTTACTTTTTATATTAATATTTAGCAAAATACATTGGCAAAATAGTCTGAACTGTAACGTTATGTACCTGTTTATTTTAGGGGTGAGCGGGCACGGATTTCTGAAATCCGAACCCCCCCAATCCGAGTTGTATCCGAGTCAGGCTCGACTTTTCCCACCTGACTCAGATCTGAAATTGAGGCAAAACGTCATCATCCCGCCTTCCGGATCTCGCGGGTTTTGGATCCTATAAAAGGTCCCCGCGTCTGCGCCATTTCTCACTCCGGCTGTGGACAGTGAAAAGGTAGGGTGGGAGCTAGGGCTTGCTGGGCTGTGTTGTGCTGCTGTTGTACATAGGGGCTGTGACCACTCAGTCCATAGGGGCTGACTGGGCTGTGTTGTGCTGCTGTTGTCCATAGGGGCTGGCTGGGCTGTGTTGTGCTGCTGTCTTAGGGGCTGGCTGGGCTGTGTTGTGCAGTCAGTTCTCCACAGGGGCTGTGTCCACTCCAAAGTCTATAGGGGCTGGCTGGACTGTGTTCTGCAGTGTCCCATAAAGGCTGTAGTCCTAGAGGGGTGCTGTAGTGTTGTCCAGGGGGTGATCTGTGCAACAGGAGTGCTCCCCTAAAGTGCACTCCAAAAAATTATTATTTTTTTTCTGTGTTTGTGAATTGTGTGTGCAGTAGCCGCACGTGCATCAACAAAATAGCGCCAAGCATGCGCCTGTGTCATAAATCAAAGGCCGGCTGGCTTGTCCGTTAAAGGGTGCTGTAACCCCCAAAGTGCACTCCAAAAAAAAAACATGTTTTTCTGTTTGTGAATTGTGTACGCAGTAGCCGCACGTGCATCAACAAAGTAACGCCAAGCATGCGCCTGTGTCATATGTAAAGGGCCGGCTGGCTTGACCGTTAAAGGATGCTGTAACCCACAAAGTGCACTCCAAACAAAATAAAAAATTATTTTCTGTGTTTGTGAATTGTGTGCACTGTGGCTGCACGTGCATCAACAAAGGAGTAGCGCCAAGCGTGCGCCTGTGTCATAAGTAAAGTGCTGGCTAGCTTGTCCATTAAAGGGTGCTGTAACCCCCAAAGTGCACTCCAAACAAAATAAAAAATTATTTTCTGTGTTGTGACCACCCACAGCTATAGCCAGCAGCCAGGAAGATGGTGGCGATGGTCAAGACCATCACGACCATCGGCCTTGTGACGAGACCCTTGTGGTAGGGTCTCATTGCCACAAGCCCTGGAGTGCTTTCAGCTCTATCAGAGCCGAAGGCACTCCCACTGACATCACTTCTGATGTCAGTGGGGCCGGCCCCAGATGGTAGGTGTTCCCATGAGGACGCCTCTATCTGGGCAGGCACGCCCCCGGCACGCCCACCAAAGGGGGCGTGCTGTCACTCAACATCGACAGCACGCCCCCTTTGGTGCGAGACCCGGAGCAATGGTTTGCCCGTCACTATCCGGGTCTCGCGCATGGGCACAACGGAGCCACCTCCGTCATGGCCATGCGCACTGAGCCAACATCGACCTGCTTGCGAGCGCTCAGCCCTGTGTGCATTGTGGCTGCACGTGTATCAACAAAGGAGCAGCGCCTGTGTCCCATAAGTAAAGGGCCGGCTGGCTTGTCCGTTAAAGGGTGCTATAACCCCCAAAGCGCACTCCAAACAAAACAAAAAATTATTTTCTTGTGTTTGTGAATTGTGTGCACTGTGGCCGCACGTGCATCAACAAAGTAGCGCCAAGGGTGCGCCTGTGTCATAAGTAAAGGGCCGGCTGGCTTGACCGTTAAAGGGTGCTGTAACCCCCAAAGTGCACTCCAAACAAAATAAAAAATTATTTTCTGTGTTTGTGAATTGTGTGCACTGTGGCCGCACGTGCCTCAACAAAGTAGCGCCAAGTGTGCGCCTGTGACATAAGTAAAGGGCCGGCTGGCTCGTCTGTTAAAGGGTTGTTGTAACCCCCAAAGTTTGGACATCTGGTCCGGACTGATGGACCTGGCAACAATTTCTGACATGTCTACTGTCACTGCATATGATACTGTCACCATTGACAGAATGGTGGAGGATTACATCGGTGACAGCATCCAAGTAGGCATGTCGGACAGTCCGTACCTGTACTGGCAGGAAAAAGAGGCAATTTGGAGGCCCCTGTACAAACTGGCTCTATTTTACCTGAGTTGCCCCCCCTCCAGTGTGTACTCCGAAAGAGTGTTTAGTGCAGCCGGGAACCTTGTCAGCGAAAGGCGTAGGAGGTTGCTTCCACAAAATGTGGAGATGATGTAAAAATGAATTATCAACTCTTCCAGGGAGACAAGTCTCCTGAATGTACAGAGGGACCTGTGGTGGTGGATTCCAGCGGGGACGAATTAATACTCTGTGAGGATGAGGATGTACGCAACACTGAAGAGGGTGAGGAATCGGTGGATGAGGAGGATGAGGATGACAACATGCCTCTATAGAGCCAGTTTGTGCAGGGATAGATTAATTGCCAGCTTGTTTTGTGGGGGCCCAAACGAACCAATCATTTCAGCCACAGTCGTGTGGCAGACCCTGGCGCTGAAATGTTTGGTTTGTTAAAGTGTGCATGTCCTGTTTATACAACATAAGGGTGGGTGGGAGGGCCCAAGGACAATTCCATCTCTCACCTCTTTTTTTTCTTTGCATTATGTACTGTTTGGGGCCTAGTTTTTCAAACTGCCATCCTGTCTGCCACTGCAGTGTCACTCCTAGATGGGTCACATGTTTGTGCCGCCCACTCGTGTCGCTTAGCATAGTCATCCAGCTACCTCGGTGCAACCTTTTGGACATAAAAACACTATTGTGAGGTGTTCAGAATAGACTGGAAATGTGTGGAAATTAAGGTTATTGAGGTGAATAATAGCATAGGAGCAGCAAAACCCACAAATTCTGTGATTTTAGCTGTTTTTATGCTTTTTTAAAAAAAAATACAGATCCAAAACACAAAACCCAGAACCAAAAACACGAAAGGGTGGTTTTGGCAAAACCAATCCAGATCCAAAACACGAAGAAAGATCCAGATCCAAAACCAAACCACAAAACACGAAAAGTGGCCGGTTCACACCCCTAGTTTATTTCCATTAATTAATATTTAAGAAGGCCTATCCTAATCCCAAATTAAAATTAAGCATTAAGTACAGAGTCAGAGCTGGATTAAGGTGATGGGGCACAGGGGTCACGTGCCCCAAGGTCCCCTCTCTCAGCAGGATCACCTGGATATTGATTGTCATTTCAATGCAGAGCAGGAGTCAGGATTGCACTGTGAGGCTTCCAGCTGTAGAAGAGTGGAGACTGAAAGAGAGGTGATATCTAAGAATGGGGCGGGTCTACACGGCACAGTGCAGTCAATGCCATAGCAGCATGGGAGCGAGAAAGGGAGGAGCTGCTACAGACAGTGTGTCCAGAAAAATGTGGATTATCCAGACTATAAGGTGAGAGGGGGACAATGACACTATATTGTCTGTCTGTATGTACGTGACTGTATGTATGTATGTGTATAGGTAGGTGACTATATATATATATATATATATGTGTATGTATTAGTGTGTGACTCTATGTGTGTATAAGTGTGTCACTGTATGTATGTATTTGTGTAACTGTATGTAGGTACAGTATGTGTGTGACTGTATATATGTATGCTTGTGCGTAACTATGGGGTTCTAGACTATAGACAGTTAAAAGATGGACAATGTTTAGATAGATACCAGATGTTAGACAGACAATAGGTCAACAGGGACAAAAGGTCGACATGGAAGAATGTCAATCGGTACAAATGGTCCGCTGGGTCAAAATGTCGACACAAAAATGGACAACACTTTTTTTTTTTCGTGACATGGTTAGGGTTAGGCACGTACCGGAAGGCTAGGATTAGGTACTTACCCGGATGGTTAGGGTTAGGCACTTACTCCTACGTTTAGCTTTAAGCACCAGAAGGGAGGGTTAGGAATAGGCACTTACCGGATGGTTATGATCAGGCACTAGAAGGAACGGTTAGGGTCAAGCACCTTCCCCGACGGTTAGGGTTAGGCACCAGGAGGGAGGGTTAGGGTTAGGCATCAAGGGGAGGGTTAGGGTGAAGATTAGGGTTAGAAAACAAAAAACATGGGTTGACCATTTCTGTCGACATTTAGTGTGTCAACCTTTTGTCCCTGTCATTAAGCCTCTGACGAAGCTGTGATCCACAGAGAAACGCGTTAGCCTGACCCCTTCACGTAGATCCCAGATTATCATTATAGGACTAATGGTTTATGAACACAGGGCCTGATTCAGAGCCAGATGCTCCGACAGAGTGCTCGCTCTGAATCAGGGCCGGCCCTCTGTTTTTTTAGAGCGGCCTCCTGGCCGCTCGCATAGCTGTGGGTGACCACCCACAGCTATAGCGAGTGGCCAGGAAGATGGTTGCGATGGTCAAGACCATCGCGTTCATCGGGCTTGCAACGAGACCCTTGTGGTAGGGTCTCATTGCCGCAAGCCCTTGAGTGCTTTCGGCTCTACCAGAGCCGAAAGCACTCCCACTGATATCACTTGTGATGTCAGTGGGGCCGGCCCCAGATGGTAGGCGTTCCCATGGGAACGCTTCCGTCTGGCCAGCCACGCCCTTGGCCCGCCCACCAAAGGGGGCGTGCTGTCACTCCACATCGTCAGCACGCCCCCTTTGGTACGAGACCCGGAGCGACGGCTTGCCCGACGCTATCTGGGTCTCGCGCAAGTGCACGACGGAGTCGGCTCCGTCATGCGCATGCGCACTGGGCCACCATCGACCCGCTTGCGAGCGCTCGGCGCTCGCGAGCGGGTCTGAATCAGGCCCAAAGTTCAAATATCCATCACCTCCGGTCTGAGTCAGTCTCACCTTTATGGACACAGGATTATAGTAATCACCTGAAGCAGGACTGCACCAAGCTGCAGGAATTCACAACCCCGGGAATCCTCCTGTTTAACGACATTGATATTCACTTTCAGACACGGTAATTTCCAACACCTACCTGCAGGTTAGGCAACCCTTTTTTTTCTAACAGTGACTCCAAAATTCCGGGACTACGTACCATACTTACATTCCAGCTATTCATTTCATTATTTTATACTCATTTTTTATTTTTCATATTTATGCAATTTGTAGCATTTTATCACGTATTGTAGGAATGCTACACACTTTTGAAATTATGGTGTATATTATGTTAATAAATTTTATAATAATTCTTTTTCATATCATCACGTGCAGTGGTTTAATAGACATACTGTATATATTGCGCTGTTTCCACCACTCTATTTTGTTGTCACATTTTAATCAGATGACCTCTGATTTCTAAACAGCAGCAGTATATTGTGTGCATTTTCTATTTATAACATTGTATTATTTGAGACAGTAGTTTTATTATTTGACTATATACTGCAGAACTCTGAAATTGGAGCAGATGGCGCAGTCTCTCTTTTGTGTATATTTTTGTCCCTGTCGACCTATTTCCTGCCTAACATCTGGTGTCTATCTGGACATTGTCGAACTTTTAATAGTCTATCTTTTATACCACACCCATAACTATTTACGTGTATATGTGTGTCACTATGTATGTACGCATACCCTCCAGGAAAGGAAAAGGTAGGAAGGGAACTCTCTCACCTGCTGTGTGAGGCTGGGGAAGCAATTTACACTCCCCTCCACCTCCCAAAGTGTGACATGAAATGGGGGCGTGATGTGTGGCCATGCTTCCTTTTCTTGTCTGCACCAAAGGTCTGCGCACGAGAACCCGATCCCCATGTCCCAAATTATGTTCTTTATGGCTCCCCAGTCTTAATTGCCTCAGACCCCCATAGCCTTAATACAGCTATATACAGAGTATAATACTTTTGGGGCATCACCAAGTAGAAACTGATGAATTAAATATTCCTTAGGAATAATCTTCATTTCTTCAGTAAGACTAATGAAGAAAATATTGGATATCTTTTACAATGATAATAACTTCAGTATAAATAGTGCCAACTAGTGACGCGTCCAGTTTTTGCTAACTATCAACTTTGATAGTGGCAAGTAAATTCATTCTTTCTTTCTCTCTCTCTCTCTCTCTCCCTCTCTCTCTCTCTCTCTCTCTCTCTTCTTACGTCCCAATATCAGGGCTATGTACTGGCTATCCACCCATACCAGCTGGCAGGGAGTGTACCTAGAGTTAATTGAAGACAACTCCTGAACCAGGGCCCGGCTGTGGTAAGCTTTAGCCACCACAGCCTGGCCAAAGGAGCAACCATCGGTGATCCCAGGCTGCAACCTCAGTCGCACCACTGGGATCGCAGATGCCGCAAGTAGGTGTCTGTTTCCTACACACACCTCCCCTTCAGCATTTGCATTTTAGATGGACGGAATTGCACAGCCGCTTGTGTGCAGCTCTGCAATTCACTCCATCTCTGATTCAGGCCCATAGTTTGCAATTACAGTCACAATACACAACAAATACAACATAGACGACTAACAGTCTGGAGCTGCCTGTCTCTTACTGCCAGCATAGATGTGGTCTACGGTCTACCTTAAGTTTAACATGGACATAACTTCCCAAGGAACTTCAACATCGACGCTATTGAGGTACTTGAATTAGATCCACAAGAAGAAGGGCCGGAACTTTAGAAGGCTGCAACAAATCATTACGTCATCCCAGCATCCTATCCCATTATAACAAAGCTATAAGGTTAAAAGTACCAGTGCCATTCATTGCACCTCTTTGTGATAAGTGCAACTTCTCCATTTTTGCATCGTGTGAATAACTTTTATCAAGTTTGATGTTTTTGTTAGCATTGGGAGGGCTCATGTGGATTTGGATGTATGTACATTGTTTTACATAAGGCTTTTGTGCACCAAAAATTGTACACAAACATTTGTATGTATATTTTGGTGCATCTTACACTTAGCAATCCTTGTGCCTGAAGAGCCATTGTAGGGGGGCTGGGGGGGGGCTAAGTCTAGGCTGAGTATAGTAAGAGCAGTTTCACATAATTGTTACTGAAGTAAACTTGGACACAGATGCAGATACATCCATTGGGAGGAATATCTCTTGCAGGTAATCCATGCTATATTCCCGGCATTATCATGAAAAAAAATCCCAAACTTTACTGGAGGTTGTCGCCAGTGAGGTTACAATGACAATCCCAGAATGGAAATTGGACTCTTTATAAAAAAAAACATAATTTTTTGGATAAAGCAGTATAATCTGCCATAATGCTTCACAAACTGACTTTCCACTAAGCCTTAAAGAAATGCTTTAAAGAAAAAGCCATTCAAACTTCATCTTGTAAATTAGGATCATATGTCAACGGAAAGACAGCTACTCAGAAACCTATTTAAGAGCCAATGCAAGTAGCATCTGATCTCAGACTGGATCCATATCTATTAACCTGCATCCAAGTTTAATCACCAACCCCTTTTACTGTGTGTTCCTCTATTAAATAAATCACATTAATACACTGGAGTAGTTTTATAATTGCCTAATAGATCTAATGAGAATAAAACTAAGACATGAAAGTGTGTGGCATAGAAATAATCTTGGTTTTATGTGTAGACGGCAAGTGACAAATTTACAGGGGTTCTCTATGTTCTATGCCTATTCTATTATGTACCAAGGAACATGGGGCATTTATTATTTAATATTGTCTCTGATATTGCTGGACCTATAAGCCAGGTAGCACCAGGGATGTCTACTCTAACAGGTGGTAGAACTCATTGCTAATAAAAATACTATTTTTAAATAAAAAAAAAACATGGTTGAACTTTAGGAACTGTATAACTGGAATAATCGGCATACTTTGTTTATGATGATAATCAAAAATATTATAAAATCTGGGCTGTAAGTTCTATTGGATGACTTTTTGTAAATAAGAGCCATCCACTCATGTTTAGTACTTTCAAATTTAACATTTTTAAAAATTAGCAAATTAGAAAAAATGATTTGAAAATGTTATTATGAAATTTTCGCTCTACTATGCATGAAACACGTTTATTAGTCACTTTGCAGCACTAGTAGTCAACGGTTTGGCAAAGATTTGTAACAAATATAGCCCAGTAAAAGTTATGTTGTTGTGAAAAACTTTATTAGGTTAGAAATAACTTTAACTACGGGCCTGATTCAGACCCGGACGCTAGCAGGCGGCTGCTTGTTGCAGACGATGTTTGCTAATGTGCGCATGCGTGTAGTTCGCAGTGCACGTGCGCAAACTAGTACAATCGATCGGAATGTGCTCGCTCACCCTGCAAAGATAGCCCAGTGGAGTGAGTGACAGGAGAGGCCGTTTGTGGGTGGAAACAGGGGCAAGCCAGTAGTAATGGGGGAGTGTAGTTGCGGACGCAGGCGTGCCAGAGTGTTTCAACAACGTTTCTGGAGTGTGCATAATTAACAGGCAGCGTCATAGTACACTTCACTTGGTAGATTTTTACACTGAGCTGCTCGCAGCGCTTGCAGTAGGGTACAGTCAACTGCAAGTGCTGCGGTCTGATCCGATGGTTCCCAATGTACCGATGGTTGTACATACTTCCTGGAGATGACGTACGCTAGTGAGCGGCTAAAGACAGGCTGGTGGGCGTCTATAGACACAAAGTGATCTCTCACCAAGACATAGTGGGCGTGCTTATGCCTTGCCGTGCGAGCGGCTGCCTTGACGTCATATGCTGAGAGCGAGCGGCCGCACCTAGTGAGTGGGTCTGAATCAGGCCCTATATTTACAGTTGGTCACTTTTTCCTCCAGAAGGCAGCAAAAACAGTTGTGAATTAAATTTAAAAAATGTGGTGTCAAGTTCAACTTATTCACAATGTTTAGTTTGGATTTCTTCCATGAGGAGAGCCTGGGCAGGGGTGTGGTATACTATGTTGACATTCATAATTTCAACATGAGAATGTTCCTACTGTTATACTCTTCCAGTCACCAATGTGGTCAGCATTGCACTTAAAGCAGTAGGAGGTGTATGGTAAATAACCACTGAGGCAAGATGCAATAAGTGGGTCTGATTCATTTAAGATCACAGTTGTTTATATGCAAGCAGTCGGCCGATTGTGGGGTACTGAGCATGTGTATGCATCCCACCATTGCGATCGAGACTGCAGTGACCACGCAGACCTATCGCAGAGTGATTGACAGGAAGCTCCGTTTGTGGGTGGTGACGGGGGGTGGTAGGCTGAACGCAAGCGTGCCAGTGCGTTTCAAGGCCGTTGCATGGGCGTACATAAATTAGCCACTGCGATGCCGTGCGCAGCCTGAGGCCTCATAGCGTGCGCTGAATTAAGCAATTCCTGAGTGAGGTTTGACCTGCCTTAACTGTGTAAGGCTTCGATGGTATCGATTGTACCAATGTTTTCACAGTCTTGCTAACCATTACGGATATGCGTGTAAAGTAAAATGGGCATCCTTATGTAGTGCTGCGGCGGCATTGCGATCTCCATGGAGTAGCATACTATCGCACTGAACTGCATGCGCACGCTGTATTGCTATATGGCCTGATTCAGCAAGAATCGCAATTGCAAAGCTGCACGCAGGCAGCTTTGCAATTGCGATCCTTGCAATAATGCAAATGTAGCAGGTGTATGACATCCCATGCTGCATTTGCGATCCCAGCACTACGACGGAGGTCGCAGACTGGGATCACCATCGCGACCATCGGTGGTCGATGGTCGTGATGGTGAACAGAACCGGGTGGCCGGACCGCTGAGTAAGCCTCAGCTTATTCAGGCTGGCTGGCTTGCGAGCACAGAGGACTGCATACGTCCAAGCAGTTTCTGGGCTGGCCACTCCCGGAAAACGGGGTGAACACGCCCCGTTTCCGGGAACGCCGGCAGCCCCGCACCACCCCTTAAATGTCTCTGCATGTCAATCAGGCAGATGCATTCAAGGGCTTGCGTTCAATTGAGCAGGACCCATTCTGTACACTGTCAGAATGGGTCCTGTGCACGCGCAGATTCACGGGAATCTGCGTTCAAGCCCAGTGACAGGAGAGCTACTCAGGAAACAGATGTGGAAAGTCTGCAAGGTTTCCCCAGTGGTACCGGACATATCTTCCCTCATTTCCCAGTGCAGCTTGCCATTACTGGTATACTTCTCAATGCTGTGAATCGAATTCGCTTGTGCTATCACCTGCTGCATACAGTAACTTGTGAGAGAAGTGTCAAAGAGTGGAAACTTTGCACTAATGATGATTAGGTGTTGCAGTCCATAGACTATACTCTGTTAAAAATAAGATTTGTTTGGGATTGTGTCTGTGTAGGTTTTTTTTTTGTAATACAAAAAATTCCAAGGACAGTAACAATAATAATGGTGTTTGGGTCCTTCTATGCCCTGGTTATTCCTACCAGCTTAATACCCTCAGAACCATCCCTTACATTTTCTACATTTGAAGTTCATGCTATACGCCTCTTCCAACCAGTACACCTCCGAGTATCTGTCATTTACTGTCCCCCTGGTCCTCCCTCCAAGTTCCTTGGCAACTTTGCTTCCTGGCTCTCTCACTTTCTCTCCTCAGATCTTCCCTCCGTTATCCTAGGTGACTTCAATATTCCTATTGACATTCACACAGAATCCTCTTCCTGGATGTCCCAGTGATTTCTCAAACTTAATATGTCTAAGACTGAGCTGATCGTCTTCCCACCCTCCCACATAACCAAATTTCCCACTATTTCTTTATCAATAGATGGCATAACTATCTCATCTAGTCCCAAAGTGCATTGTCTTGGAGTCATCCTGGACTCTTCCCTCTCCTTCAAACCACATATTCAGAACCTCTCACAGTCCTGTCGTTTCCATCTCAAGAATATTTCCAAGATTAGACCCTTTCTCAACCAAGATGCAACCAAAACCCTCACACATTCACTAGTCATTTCCAGACTGGACTACTGTAACCTCCTCCTATCTGGCCTCCCCAAATCCCATCTCTCTCCTCTCCAGTATGTGCTCAATGCTGCTGCTCGGCTTATCTTCCTCTCCAAACGCTCTACATCTGTCTCCCTCTCCTACAAGCCCTCCACTGGCTCCCCTTCCCTTTCAGAACCCAATTCAAGGTTCTCACGCTCACTTACAAAGCCCTCTCCCATTTACATCTCTGATCTCATCTCCCTTCACTCTTCTGTCTGCCCGCTTCGTTAACTTCATACACGCTGCCTTTCATGCGTATTGATTACTTCCTCCCATTCCGGCCATCAAGATTTTTCCCACACTGCTCCCCACCTTTGGAACTCCCTCCCTCTCCCCATCAGATGCTGAACCTCTCTACAATCAATCAAACAAGCCCCACTACTTCATTAAAGCCTTCCAGCTGTCATCCTAACTTGCAGCTACATCTTCCTTCCTCCTCGCCTACCCCATCTGTGTCACTCCTGTTTGTCTGACCCTCAATTTTAGAATGTAAGCTCTATTGAGCAGGACCCTCTACCCTCTTGTGCTTTTCCCTACTGCAGGGTTTCCCAACCACAGTCCTCAAGGCCCACTAACAGTCCAGGTTTTAAGGATAGCCATACTTGAGAACATGTGACTTAATTAGTACCCCAGTTATTTTGATTTGACCATCTGTGTTTAAGCATGGATATCACTAAAGCCAGGACTGTCAGTGTGCCTTGAGGACCGAGGTCGGGAATCACTGCCCTACTGTATTTTCATTCATCTTGAAATTCTGAAGCCTATCATTATCTCCACGCTGAAAGTCCGATGCCCGGCATACCGAACAAAGGTAAGCCGGGCGTCGTGAGTGAATAGCTGCGGGGGGGGATGTTAGGTTTAGGGGCTCCCGGGGGGACTTAGGATTAAGCTAGGCGAAGGGGTAGTTCGGGTAAGGCACCCCCAGGGGGAGGTTAGGGTCAGGCACCCCCTCGGGAGGGTTAGTTTCAGGGTGCGGGGTGGGGAGGTTGGGTTTAGGCACCCCTGGGGGGAGGTTAGGGTTAGGCACTAGGGGGGAGGTTAGGGTTAGGCACCCCTAAGGGAGGGTTAGGGGGAGGGTTGGGGGGGATAGGGTTAGGGATAACTTAAATACTTACCTTGTTGTGATCTTCATTCTTCTGCCTTCCGGCAACAGTATTACATCCACCGGGCTTTAGTCCGGAGGTATGTCAGACCGATTCCGGGTCTGCCACTCCCACCTCCATACTTAATAGCTTGCTATATGTGTATTTGTGTGTGTATGTGGCCATTGTACTAACTGATCTGCCACCCATGTATTTTTAATGATAACAGTGATGTGCTGATTTGGTTACAAGGAACAGTTCCCCAGACACTAAGGCAGGTGTTCCCCACCATAGTCCTCAAGGCACACTAAGGGCCTGATTCAGACTTGGGAATAGAGAGAGATATCTCTCTCAACTGTGAACCCGAACAAACCATATTGCAATGCAAGGGGTGTAAATACATAATTTTTTTTGCATGTGGGGTAAATACTGGCTGCTTTTGCATGTAGCCCACAAATACTTCACAGCTTTATTATTACTCTACAATTTACATGTCAGTTTGGAAACACTACTCCCAAATCTAAATCTCTCTGCACATTTTAAATCTGCCCCACCTGCAGTGCAGTATGGTTTCACCAAGATGATCTCCGTTGTGCGCATGCGCGAGACACGGATAGCGACAGGCACTCCGTCTAACAACAAAGGGGGCGAGCTGTCGATGTTGAGTGACAGCTCGCCCCCTTTGGTGGGTGGACCGGGGGGGTGGCTGCCCAAACGGAGGCGTTCCCATGAGAACGCCTGTCGTTTGGAAGCGGCCCCACTGACATCACAAGTGATGTCAGTGGAGAGCTTCCGAAAGCGCTCTGGGGATTGCGGCCATGAGACCCTACCACAAGGGTCTCATCGCAAGCCCGATGATGGCGATGGTCTTGACCATCATCATGGCCGCTTGCTGTAGCTGTGGGTGGTCACCCACAGCTATGCGAGCGGCCAGGAGGCCGTTCTAAAAAAAAAGCCCGGCCCTGATTCAGAGCGAGCGCTCTGTCAGAGCGACCGGGTCTGAATCAGGGCCTGTGTATGTACGTACTGTGTATGCACGTACTGTGTATGTACGTACTGTGTATGTACTAAGGGGATTTGGCAGATAACAGATGGAACTAATATATTTGTCATTTCAGCTACTGAATTCACTTCATAGCATAATATAACTTTTATATATCACATATCAGACATGCTTTAGCTTTTATAAATCACAGTTCTTTATTGTGCTTTCTGTAGAAGCCGAGGGTCATATATCCATTGTTGTACTTTGTCTCTGCTCTAGCATCTCTAACAGTTCTGTACTTAAATATTTTTACATTCCTTAGCAATTTTTATATTCCTGTTATCTGGATCTATCGATTCATATATAAATGTAATGGAAAGTAAGTACTGATATACCCAGTTAGTCTGTGAAAGTGTTATGGTTTAGTATTCTTCTAATGTTTCACAGAGTAGGTGATCCCAGCACAGCTGATACCGCAAAACTCTAATGAGCAGAATTCAGTATTCATTTGGCATAAGTTATATGCATCACAAATGGTCTAGGATGAATATATTAAGATAATGGGAATTAGTAATCACAGTTGGATAAGTTTGGGCACCAAATATACGTAGGAACAGATGCACAATGAAAAAGCGTATTTACGCACATGTTGTGTTGGATTAATTCCAAGATGCATTCAGCTAATAAATAATGTTATTTATGCCAGACGTGTTTAGTGTACAAGTATGTATCCTTATGTCTAATTATAGCATTTGTGCAAAACATCTATAAAGGGTACAAGTGTGTATCCTTATATCCAACTATAGCATTTGTGCAAGACATCTATGCGGGGTACAAGTGTGTATCCTTACATCCAACTACAACATTTGTGCAAAACATCTATAAGGGGTACAAGTGTGTATTCCTTACATCCAACTACAGTATTTCTGCAAGACATCTATGAGGGGTACAAGTGTGTATTCCTTACATCCAACTACAGTATTTCTGCAAGACATCTATGAGGGGTACAAGTGTGTATCCTTACATCCAACTACAGCATTTGTGCAAGACATCTATGTGGGGTACAAGTGTGTATCCTTACATCCAACTACAGCATTTGTGCAAGACATCTATGCGGGGTACAAGTGTGTATCCTTACATCCAACTATAGCATTTGTGCAAGACATCTATGCAGAGTACAAGTGTGTATCCTTACGTCCAACTACAGCATTTGTGCAAGACATCTATGAGGGGTACAAGTGTGTATCCTTACATCCAACTACACCATTTGTGCAAGACATCTATGCGGGGTACAAGTGTGTATCCTTACATCCAACTACAGCATTTGTGCAAGACATCTATGCGGGGTACAAGTGTGTATCCTTACATCCAACTACAGCATTTTTGCAAGACATCTATGCAGGGTACAAGTGTGTATCCTTACATCCAACTACAGCATTTGTGCAAGACGTCTATGCGGGGTACAAGTGTGTATCCTTACGTCCAACTACAGCATTTGTGCAAGACATCTATGAGGGGTACAAGTGTGTATCCTTACGTCCAATTGACATTATTGCATATTATTGCACCAGTCGTCTGGTAACAGTAAGAGACACACCTTACAAGAGATGTATTTGCGTATAGGTCCATATAAAGTTGTGTTACAATCAGGGCCAGATTAAGCCTTTGAGGGGGCCTGGAGCACTTAAGACAGGAGGGGCTTCACCTTCTTGTCAGCACCGCCCCCCTGACTGTTCCTGGTGTGTGTGTGTGTGTGTGTGTGTGAGCGCCTCCTCCCTCAGCAGCGATGGCAGGCTCTGTAGACTCCTCCCGGGCAGCGCAGCAACCAATTTTGCTCGTCACCAGCCTCTGCCACCAGCAGCAACTCTGGGAGAGCTGCTGCTTGGCGGCAGAGGCTGGAGACAAGCAGAATCATCCCTGGACAGCAGCGTGTGTCAGCAGAGGGGGTGTGATCAGCAGTGCAGAGAAGTTCTCCTAGGCGGGTAGGTGTGATGTGGTGACAGACTATATTACTGCACTACTTCCCCACACTGCATCCACGCACTATGAGTCCATTCACTAATTATATCTTTTTTGACCGGAATTTTATACTTTGTTAATGTTGCTATTCATAGTAATTAGAAAATCTACCCCTGGAAGGTATCATCTCACACATGCAGGGTCGGGGTCTCAGATAGGAGCCCGTACCTGTGTTGTGTAAAAGTAAAGTGATCACATTAGCTCCTTTACTTTCAGTTGCCAGTGACTGTTGCAATGTGCAGTCTGCTGACCTCTGGAACCCCCTCCTGGGGCCTTTTGTAGAAAGTAGCCTATAGGCTACAGTGGTTGGTGCTAAGCTCTGGAACACATCACATTTTGGAGCTTAGTAAATTCAGCCAGAAAGCAGCTACAGTAGGTTTATATGGGGGCTGCTTTTGCTGTCTTAAACGGGAGACCACAGCAGATATCTCTGAAATCTGCTGCAGCCCCCTGAAGAACATTTGGGGGATACTTATTATTTATGGGATAAATAGGCCCCTATAACACTGCACTACATCCCTATGGTATATCACCGCACTAACTCCCCAGACTACGTTATTGCACTATTCCTGCACTACATCACTGCGCTATCCCCCCACATTACCGAAATAAAATAACAATTAAAATGAAAATGATATTCAGACATGTTGCATATACAGTATAACGTGTAGGTATTATTAACTGTACAGACTATCCTAAATTTTGTGATAGCTGAATATTTTTTGTAATTAGTCAGATTAGCACAGGATAGCAGAGATACGTAATGCAAGGCAATAAGCAACATTTTTCACAGAAATGTTCTATAAAAAAAAACACTTCAATTATCTTAACTATATTGGTAGATTGTTATGATATATAATTTAAAATAGCTAATATGTTATTATACTGTCAACATAGTGGGGGACATTCAATTGTATTTGTGGACCCTCTTCCACCCGATATCCCATCTAAAGTGATGGGGCAATATTCAGTTGTTGTGCTGATCAGGTGCGAGTAACTGGCGCCTATTACTTTTTGGAACTGGACGCCTGCAGCACTCGCACCCAATCAGCACAACCATTGAACAGCTCTGTCGGTGCCCAAAAAACAATTGAATTCCCCCCATTGTATATTATATAACAGGGAGAGGGGAGATTTAATCCAACCCGGTACCAGCAACCAATCAGTATAATTTTACCTTATTATGTATTTTCTGCCCAAAAGACTTACCCCCATATAATGCCGCTGTCACTGAGCTGCCTCCATCACAGTCGCTGGCTCACTGCCTCAGCTACGTCTTTGTTGCAACTGGACTGTGGTCCTGATTCAGCAAGGAACGCAGTTGCTTATATGCACACAACTGGCCAATTGTTGCGTACTGCGCATGCATATGCATCATAATGCGTGTACACAAACCGACCACTGCGATCGGAACTGCGATCGCAGTGACCACGCAGACTGATTGACAGGAAGTGCTGTCAGGGGGGGTGGTCAGGTGAATGCAGGCGTGTCAGTGCGTTGGGACGGCATTGCATGGGCGTGCATAAATTAGCCACTGCAATGCCATACACAGCCTGAGGCCTCATAGCGAGCGCTAAAGCAATTCCTGAGTGAGATCTGACCTACCTTAACTGTGCGTACAGGTCCAATGTTACTCGATATTACCGATTATTTTGCTATGTTGCCAAAGTATATGGATGTGAGTAAGGGGAAGTGGGCGTCCTTATGTTAGGCTGCAAACATTTGCATATCACCGCTGATATTAGCAACTGCGGTGCGTGTGTACGGTATAATCAGAATAGCGATCCTTGCTGAATCAGGCCCTGTGTCCTCCTCTCCTCAGTAGAATAACAAAAACAGAAATCACCTGGTGCTAATCTTATTGTAAATCACAATTGAAAAACCAGTATATGCTGAATCTGCAGCTCTCTATGTAGGAGATCTACTCACAACCTCCTTATCTAGCACATAGGAAGAAAGAAAGAAAAAGAAAGAGAGCGCTGAATACAGCTAAAATATTTTTAAATATAAATTTATTAATAATAAATAACCCCTTTTTTAAAAAAAATATGAATATTTAATTTATTAACATTTACCAAATGTCAGCCAGCAACATTACAGTACATCCAATGATTCAACATTTACCTCAAACAATTAGCATATACCACATATTAAAAAAGCATCATATTAAAAACTAATCAGACCTCAAAAGCATATAATTAATATTAACAATATTGCACATGAACATGAATGCCTATCTGAAATTTTGTCCATAGAATGTTGCATTCAACAGAGGGTTCAGCTGATTCTACCCTATGTGCAGTTGTAAGGATACTATTGTAGCGATTTCTTGTACTTCAAATACAAATTGATACACAGTGTTTCACCTCCGCTGCCTTAATCAAATTTCAGGCAGTATACTGTTTATTAATGTCAGCATTCTCCATGTGGATCTATTCAGCTGCTGTTCTTGTGTAGCAATTTTAAAACGGATGCAGTATCAAATATATCTATAGCAGCTAGTTAATTTCTTGAGCAGTATATTGTGCTTCTCTTCCCTGCTTACAGAGGCATAGCATGTATACAATTAAACAGTCCACAGTCCCCTTTAGCAGCCGTTTAGCTGTGTATTTAGCCAAAGAATATTCTTTTTATAGTATTTAAAATATACATTTTTGGCTAATTTCCATCATGGCCATGTGGTAATAAAAAACATAAAAGGAAGGAAAAGAAAATGTATTCATTTTACCAGGATGTTGAGCCCGCAGTTCCTGGGGATCCTCCCGATAATAAACTTGTTGCAGCCACTTTCTGTATGTTTATTCAATTGCTGCACCTGTGTGTCAGTGGGGTGTTTAAGCCTGCAGTTTATGGGGATCCTCCAGGCAATTAGCCTACTGCAGCTATCCTCAGTCCTGTCGCTCATCTCTAGGGGTAACCCTTTGCATTTTAGAACGGTAAATGTGGGTCGGTGTTTGCCGGCGTCTCTGGGTAGCATAAAACGCATTTCTCCACCTAACTATTCAGCGGCTTCCTCAGTCAGCATATCCCCGCATTGGGAGGCAATCTCCTTTTATATATCTCTCAGAGTTAGCACATGAGCGCTTTGCTCATTATCCAGGTCTCCTTTTCACCTCACCTGTATAGCACCGATCATAGGTGTATAGGAGCTGATTTATATCTTTTATATTTACAGCTGTCAATTATGTCCCTTCCAATAGCGAAACAACTGCTCGTTTTTTAGGATTTTAATTCATGTACATCATTTTGTTTGTCGGAACATGTATCATTGAACGTATAGTAAATGGTATCATATTTTGGAAAATGTTCATTTATTTCTTTTACCTTTTATTGGTATATGCTCTCCTCATTTATATATGAGATTAATTTATAATATATTCTCAATAAGCCTATAAGGAGCCTTTATCGAAATGTAACATAAAGGAAACCTACATCTCTACTTAACAATACAAAAAAGAAAATATCATCTAGCTTATATTAAACAATGAAATATAATATGGTGAACATAAAATATTGATAACCTTGAATATCAATTATCTTAATTGCGATTTATAATAAGATTAGTGCCAGGTGTATTCTGTTTTTGTTATTCTACTTTGGTATCTACTCTTACCAGGCTGCAAATCTAGGAATGTCTTCTTTAAGATGTTTGTCAGATAGGATGGAAAGAAGAAATGGTTATCTTAAATGGACAGATCAAATGGTACATGAAAATCCAAATACAGGTGATATGCATGGACTGTTCAATAAATTGGAAAACTTTTGCATATCTGAAACGAAACATTGGTGGGATCAGGTCACCCTGCAAAAATATTTGGATGGTGACCTGATATCCAGGGGTCTTAAAATCCTTAAAAATCCAACCTTTTTTGATGATAAAAAATTTACGGAGGATTGGAATAGTATTCTTGATGCCTGTTCAAAGAACTTGATGAGGTTGCTGATTAGATTTAAGGAAGAAAAGGTAAAAGAAATGGCGAATGAAATAGAGAAAATACAAACATAATTAAAAACACATGAAAACAACCCAGAATTTACAATAAGAGATTTAAAGGTGAGCCAAAAATTTTAAGAATTTGAAAAAACCCTAATTATGAGGAAAGAACATAAAATTAATAGAGATGTAATGGACTATCAAAAAGGGGAGGAGAGACAATATAATAGGAAATATAGAAATATACAAAAAAAAACCTAAAGAGGAAAACAAACTGGGTAGATTTTATGAGAGATCCCACTATAATGGAAAGACTAGATTTGATAAAGGAAATTACAATCAGAAAGGTAGAAGGAATTATCATAATAGGGAAAGAGAGTATAAAGATTGGGGCTTTGTACATAGGAATAAGTACGAAGTATTTAATCAGTATTCAGATGGTAAACAAATTACACCAGAATGGAAAAATAGAATGGGACATAAAAAATCGGAATCTGATGATGAAAATAGATCCCCTTTTAATAGAAAGCATTTTTTGGAGAAGCGCCAATTTACAAGAATTGGTATAAGAGAGAGCCCAAGGGGCCCTCTAAAAAGAATAAGATTAAAAAAACTAGAAGCTCAAGGGGAGGTAGGAGAAAACCCAACAAAGAATTTATGTGTAAGATAAAAAATGAAAAAGGCAAAGGGATCTTTAATCTATCAAATAGAAATCTTAATGATGAGAAAAAACTTTTAGAAAAAGGTCTGACCTTTGCCCCTGTAACCAAGCCTAATCTATTTACTCTTTTCATTGATTTAAATAAATATGTAAGGACCCTTAGTAGAAAGAGATATTTTGCATTGAAAGCCCTAAAACAATTGAAAATAGAAGGGAACCCAGTACTTATAGATGAGTGATACAATTATTATAGAAATATTAGAATCCCTGCAAGATGAGGAAATGATAGAGACACAAAAGGAAGTAAAAATATTTGATGCAAAACAAAGTAATACAAAGGCCCATTTGTTGGAGCCTTCTATAGTAGTACAATAAATGATTGTGAAAAAGCAGAAAAAAGTAATATAAAAGACAATTTGAAATAGGGTGAAAGAAAAGCTCTAAAAACCTTATATTCAGATAGGGAAATAATAGTAAAACTGGCAGATAAGGGAGGTGGGATTGTGATAATGAATACAGCAGACTATTTGGTGGAAGCAAATAGACAGCTGCATGATGTAACATTCTATACCAAAATGGACCACAATCTCACCTCCCTATATCAATTGGAGCTAAAGAATTTACTTGATGAGGCTTTGCTAAATGGCGCAATAACCAGGGAAATATCTCAATTCTTATTTAATATACATCCCACTATACCCACATTTTATTTTTTTACCAAAAATTCACAAATCACTTACTTCACCCCCAGGGCGTCCTATTATTTCTGGTGTAGGGTCACTAACCAATAATTTATCATCATTTGTAGATTACTATCTTCAGGGTCACGTAAGAAATCTAAAATCATATATAAAAGATACTAAACATTTTCTGAATAAAATAAATAATATAATATGGAAAGAAAATTATATTCTACTAACATGTGATGTAGAAGCACTGTATTCAAATATTCCCCACAAAAAGGGAATAGAAGCCGTTGAATATTACCTTGAGTATGATGAAAACATCTTAGATTCCTTGCGTGACTTTGTTTTATGATCCATTGATTTTATTTTAGAACACAATTATTTTTTATTTCATTCTAATTTTTATTTACAAACGGAAGGTACAGCTATGGGTACCAGGTTCACTCCAAGCTTTGCCAACCTCTACATGGGCCACTTAGAGGAGGAACATGTGTGGGGTGGTGAGTTCGGGGCGAGCCTGGTATACTATGGAAGATTCATAGATGATCTATTTATTATGTGGGATGGGGGTATTCACAATTGAATTCCTTCATTGATAGTTTAAATCACAATTCTTTTGGTTTAAAATTTACACATCATATTAGCACTCAAGTAATTAGTTTTCTGGATATTGCGCTCAAACTTAAAGATGGTAAGCTGGTGACAGAGACATATGTGAAACCAGTTGACCAAAATAGTTACTTAAACTATAGAAGTTCACATGGACAAATATGGAAAATAAATATTCCAAAAGGGCAGTTTATGAGGATCAAAAAGAACTATTCCACAGAGGAAGCATTTGATAGACAAGTAGAAATACTGTTCAACTCTTTTAGGGAACAAGGCTATCCGGTTAGCATTTTACAAAAAGCTCTAGAGGAGGTCAAGACAATAAATAGAAAAGATTTATTGAACATGGAGGGGAGAGAGAAAAATGAGATACAAGAGAACAAAAGAGGAAATATAATAAGTGACAAGTCAGCATTATTTATTACAAAATTCAATAATTGAGAACGAGAAATTAGATCTATCATAAGAAAGAATTCATCAATCGCCAAAGGACACTGGACCTCATTCAGAGTCAGTCGAAGCGGCCGCACGGTCGTACACGAAAAGGGGCCAGATGTTCAAATGATTCCCTCGCAAGTTGTGTCCCTAAGTTCGGATCGGTAGCTGGCCGACCAAGGGGAGGAAGTGGTCGGAATTCAAAAAAATACGCCCCCTTCTCGTACGCATTGCATGTCATCTCCGGGCATATAAGGATTAATTGAGACCATCGGGAACCATCGGAACTGGTCGTAGAGCTTAAGGTTGACCATACCCTCTCTTAAGCTCTACGATCATGTCAGTGTAAAAACCTCCCATGTCACATGTGCCATGACGCTACTTTGTTAATTATGCACTCCCATAAACCGTATGCACTCCCATAAAATGCTGTTCGCATAATTAGGCACGTCTGCGTTCTGATCTCTACTCCCCCGTTTTCAAGCACCTTCCCCTGTTACTACCCACAAACGCCTCATTCTGTCACTCAAACTACCGACCTGGCTGTGTTCAAAGAGAGAGAAATTTCTGATCGTAGCGTCTAGTTTGCGCAAGTGCATTATAGCGAACATCGGTGGCATACGACCGTGCGGCCACAACGACCGACTCTGAATGAGGTCCACAGTCCTTAAAGGACAAGTTGAGTTGGGCGGGAAGGTTATTTTCAGGAGGTCTGATAAATTAAAATCCAGTCTTGTCTGTAGTCATTTTGGAATTTTCCAGAAAAGTACTGACAGTATAAATACCTGGCTACACATGAAACCGAAGGGTCTCCACAAATGCGGGAAAAATCGATGCAATACATGTATTCACACAAAACAAAAAACAACTGAATGTATGTCATATACATATGACAAAAAATTCCCCATCAAGGAATTTATAAATTGCCAATCCTCTTATGTGATATATGTAATACAGTGCAATTGTGGAAAACAGTATGTAGGGAGGACTACCTGAAAATTAAACACCAGGTTTATGGAACACTGGAGGAATATATGTAAATGAATAAAAACACATCCCCTCTCAAGTCATTTTGTTTATTGTAAAGATACTTCTCACAAAGATATTAACATCATAGGAATTGAACAGATTAAATCTATAGCAAGAGGGGGGGATAGATTCAGTCGGCTCTGTAAAAGAGAAGCTTTTTGGATATACCAACTGGGGACTTTGTTCCCGGAAGGTTTAAATGATACCATCAAACTTAACAATGTCCATTAGATTCCAACAATAGTATTACGACATATGAGATTCCTCGTATAACTGGTTAGGATCAAAGGACCCTTTGGGCTTGGCAGAATTATGGGAGATCTTATATAAGAGACATTTTGAGTATGTCATATCCCCCCTTTCTTTCATATATTCCCTTGTTTTGGTCCACATATGTGCATATACACATTATGTTGATTTATATACATGCAAATCTAAAAGATTGTATGATATATAATACTGGTGATCTCTGGTCTGGTTATATTTGTCTTGATTTCATTATTTTTTTCTTATTTAATCTATCTCGATTTTATATATTTATATTTTCCAATTATGATGTATAAGTGAGTTCAATACTAACATAATTGATATTCAAGGTTATCAATATTTTATGTTCACCATATTATATATTATATATTGTTTTATATAAACTAGATGATATTTTCTTTTTGTATTGTTAAGTAGGAATGTAGGTTTCCTTTATGTAACATTTAGATAAAGGCTCCTTATAGGCTTATATATTATAAATGAATCTCATATATAAATGAGGAGAGCATATACCAATAAAAGGTAAAAGAAAGAAATTAACAATTTCCAAAATATGATACCATTTACTATACGTTCAATGATACATGTTCCGACAAACAAAATGATGTACATGAATTAAAATCCTAAAAAATGAGCAGTTGTCCCTATTGGAGGGGACATAATTGACATCTGTGTTGAAATATAAAAGAAATAAATCAGCTCCTATACACCTATGATCTGTGCTATATGGGTGAGGTGAAAATGAGTCCTGGATAATGAGCAAAGCGCTCATGTGCTAACTCTGAGAGACATATAAAAGGAGATTCCCTCTCAATGCGGGGATATGCTGACTGAGGAAGCCGCTGAAATGCGTTTTATGCTACCCAGAGACGCCGGCAAACACTGACCCACACTTACCGATCTAAAACTCAAAGGGTTACCCCTAGAGACAAGCGAGAGGACTGAGGATAGCTGCAGTAGGCTAATTGCCTGGAGGATCCCCATAAACTGCGGGCTTAAACACCCCACTGACACACAGGTGCAGCAATTGAATAAACATACAGAAAGTGGCTGCAACAAGTTTATTATCTGGAGGATCCCCAGGAACTGCGGGCTCAACATTTCTTTTCCTTCCTTTTAAGCTTTTTATTACCACATGGCCACATGGATATTAGCCAAAAATATATATTTTAAATACTATAAAAATAATATTCTTTGGCTAAATACACAGCTAAACGGCTGCTAAAGGTGAATGTGGACTGTTTAATTGTATGCATGCTATGTGTCATGCTGGGAGGCGGGTTTTTGAAAGCCGAGGTCTGAGGCTGTGGGAGGAGGCGAAGGCGAGGGGCCTGGACGTATGATCACTGCATCCACAAGTCTCGATCGTTGGCTAGACCTAGTCAATGGTGCGGAGTCTAACTCACAAGGAGGTGTTCGCCAGTGACCCCTCCAAGCGGGATATGAGCTTGTGCGGCTCCCTGTAAGCAGGTCGCGGTCGTTTGACTTGGTGACCAAGACCTGCAGGAAAAAGAGAATCAAAACACCCATGGCCCAAGGGTAATGCCTGGAATAGGCATGTGGGGAGTGGGATAGAACTCCTGGCTGGAGAAAGGCACTTGAGGTGCTGGCTAGAGAGGTGTGGAGATTTATTGGTAGGCTGAGGTAACAGCTGGATAACCCACGAAGTATATACCGGATTGCCGGCCGGAGATCATGCACTAGGGTGCAATGAGATGAAGGGTTAACCTGCACACAGGCTGTGATGGTGAAAGCACTGCGATGAGATGAAGAGTTAACTTGCAAACAGGCTGTGATTGTAAAAGCTCTGCGAAGAGATGAAGGGTTAACTTGCACACAGGCTGTGATGGTAAAAGCACTGAGGTGAGTTGAAGAGTTAACTTGCACACAGACTGTGATGGTAAAGCTCTGTGGTGAGATGGAGAGTTAACTTGCACACAGGCTGTTGATTAGTAAAGGCACTGTGGAGAGATGGAGGTTGAACTTGCACACAGGCTGTTGCTTAGTAAAGGCACTGTGGAGAGATGGAGGTTAAACTTGCACACAGGCTGTTGATAGTAAAGGCACTGTGGAGAGATGGAGGTTAGCTGCCACACAGGCTGTTGATAGCAAAGGCACTGTGGAGAGATGGAGATTAAACTTGCACACAGGCTGTTGATAGTAAAGGCACTGTGGTGAGATAGCTCAGAAGCTCTGGAAGAAACGCACTGGAAGCACGGGAACCTGGAACGAGACTCCTCTAGTTACACTAGCGGCGACAATGATTGTTCAGGCAACTACCTGGAGCACAGGAGCCGGATATATACCCCTGGAAGCCCGCTGATAGGCCCACAGCATCAGCTGACCAGCCGGGCCACTCAGGGAAGGAAGTACTGACATAGGGAAAGTGTCATGGCGGCGCCCATGACGGAAACTGCGATCCCCACTCACCGGGTCGCCTGACACCACAGCTACAGTGTGAATGCTCAGCTCCTCCCACGTCGCCGCGCCAGCCGCCCGACTGCCCGGGAAGTCAGATGAAGCTGGCGGGACGGTAAGGGACGGCCGATCCCCGGCTGAACTCTGACACTATGCCTCTGTAAGCAGGGAAGAGAAGCACAATATACTGCTCAAGAAATTAACTAGCTGCTATAGATATATTTGATACTGCATCCGTTTTAAAATTGCTACACAAGAACAGCAGCTGAATAGATCCACATGGAGAATGCTGACATTAATAAACAGTATACTGCCTGAAATTTGATTAAGGCAGCGGAGGTAAAACACTGTGTATCCGTTTGTATTTGAAGCAGTGCTCGAAGTGGGAATTTAGAGGTGGGGGTATGGAGATTGAATCCCCCCCATTGGGCCCCTGCTTCCATATAACCCCACTGTACGTCTCACCCCCCACCCCCACACTTCTCCCTGCCTGCTCCCCTCTCTCACACCCTGCCCTTCTCACTGATTTCCTCTCTTTCACCCCTACAATACTAACTGCGTGCCTCCCTCTCTCTATCCCTCTCTCTATTCCCTCTCTCACACCCTTCCCCCTCTCTACTTCACTCTTACCTGCGCTGCTGGAATGGAGCTGCAAGGAGCATCGGGTCCTCGTTGCTGGTGCAGTAGTGCGAGCCAATGAGAAGCTGCTACTTGGCAGCTTCTCATTGGCCGGCGGCCGCGAGCCCCGTGATTGGCTGGCGGACGTGAGCCCCTTGATTGGCTGGCACTGCAGCCAGTGTGCGCTGCTTAGTGCTTACAATGCAGCCGGGACCGGATGCTTTGTCCCGGCTACATGCCAGCGTCTCCACTACCGCCGATCGAGATGTGTCCCCTGAGGAACACATCTCTACATATTGCCATTGCCGCCGCTGTTCCAGGGCTGGGATGCCATACTGCATCCCAGCACTGGTGCATTCTATTCTTAGGCTAAAATGAAGTGGGGCCGGGAAGTGGCGGTATTTCATACCGCTGTATACCGCCCCACTTCGATCAGTGATTTGAAGTACAAGAAATTGCTACAATAGTATCCATACAACTGCACATTTGGTAGAATCAGCTGAACCCTCTGTTGAATGCAACATTCTATGGACAAAATTTCAGATAGGCATTCATGTTCATGTGCAATATTGTTAATATTAATTATATGCTTTTGAGGTCTGATTAGTTTTTAATATGATGCTTTTTTAATATGTGGTATATGCTAATTGTTTGAGGTAAATGTTGAATCATTGGATAAAATGTTGCTGGCTGACATTTGGCATATGTTAATAAATTAAGTATTCATATTTTTTTTTTTATTAATAAATTTATATTTAAAAATATTTTAGCTGTATTCAGCGCTCTCTCTCTTTTTCTTTATTATTTCATCCGCTCCTCAGGCTGAGACAGTGCTGTGCGCTGCTGCTCCTCTCTCTGTATACGTGACGTGGCATCATTACATCATGTTCCGGCTTACATGATGATGCAGCCTGCCGAGCAGACTGGGCACAGAGAATAATGATGCAGCCCGGTCCTGGAAGCGACATTAATGTGTTCACACTCCAAGTTAGTCTCCCTCCCTGTACTCACAGCAGCAGGGACGGGCTGCAAGGTAGCCGAGTGATGGCAACAAGGTGGGAGAGAGGTGGGCACATTGATACTGCCGGCACCTAGTCCTGCTGTGTGCCATGCTGGGTCAGAGCAACTTCGGCTTGGGAGGGGCCCTGGGAGAGGAGGGCCCGGGGATACTCACCGCCTGTGCCCTCCCCCCTTAATCCGGCTCTGGTAACAATTACATACACACACCATTTGTGACTTGGTTTATGCTTGTCGCTACTACTGGTTCCCAATCCTTCTCTCCAGGCATAAGGGACCACAATACATAAACTCTACATACTGTTTTGTGACCTGCAGCACATTTTTGGTGCACATGGACCATACACAGATGTGTATTAAATGCCAAAAATATGACATAAGGCCAGCTCTAAATGAACCCTTTAATTAAATTTCATATTAGATTTTATATGGCTTAATGAGGGCTTGTCAGGTCCATAAGTTTAACAAATATATATTCCCAAACCCCAAGCGATGAACACATGCTATATGACAAAAATATAAGTATCCTGGGATTTATTAAAAGGCAAAAAGCCTTAATGCCAGGGAAACTAATGTTTGCTCCAGAAGTAACCTACAAAGGGTTACCACTGGAGTTAACATTATCATCACTGGCACTAAACTCCTCTGGCAGTATAATTTGCTAGTGATGGCTTCCCCATGACTTTGAATTGTGGAACGTGTACCTGCACAATAACTGTTCTGTCTCAGGAGGGTAATAACTGATGAAATGTTTGAATAGAACTGTTTAAATTAAGCATATTGAAAAGTTTTTGTCCTTTCTTTTTGCATTTTTAGCAGTTTTTAACCTTTTTTTATTTGTGCTACTGAAAACATAATAATAATAATAATAATAATAATAATAATAATAATAACAATAATAATAATAATAATAATAACAATAATAATACATATCTGAAAAACACACAAGTAAGCCAGCAAGATACAGCAATATACTTGATTAAAGGTGCAGGAGGACATGAGCAAAGTTAATAAATTCAAGTAATGACTGTAAGATGTCAGTAATGTAGGCAGTGGAAATGTATTCTTTAAATTGTAAAATAATCTGCCCTAGCTAAAATATGTTCTGTACTTTCCTTCCTTGTTCTCAGAGTATCTCAGCAGCTTTTAGTAATGAGCTTCTCTGCAACCGCAGAATGATCTTTCTTCTTCAGCAAAAGCCGCCTGTGCAGAGTATGTGCCCATATGTGCCCTCTGCACTTCTCTCCATACATAAAGAGGAGCATGCGGATCTCATATCAGGGCCTATTTATCTAATAATGTTTGTATCATATCCCCCCTAAATGGTGCATGCACAGTAGTGCGGCGGGGGTACCAATATAGTAGAATGCGATCACTTCACTACTAACACATTGCAGGCACAATTTTTTTATACAAAAATCCTGTATTATTGCAGAGACATGTATTTCTAAAAACTTAATGTATGTGCTTCGACGATCTGTGTTGGGCTAGACGGTTTCATGGATTTTATGTGCCCTTTATTTTCCCAATGTGCAGATAAAATATATGTGATTAATTGCATAGCAAAATAGAGCGACTTGCAATTGTGTGTAATTAATTGTCTGAGATTAATTGACTCCATCCCACAAAAAAATATCTGGATTCCCTATTCACTATTATTTTAGTTCACTTAACTTTTTTTATAGCTACTTCCCTTAAATTATCTCCCTATAACGTCAATGACTAGAAGTCAGGAAACTAAAACTCTCCCCCACAATCCAAATCTTAACACTTTCAATGCTGCCAATAAGGGACATCAAAGTGTAGGTGAATTAAATAAAATGGCAATGTAAAAACTCTTAGGGGTATATTTACTAAAGTGAGAGTTTTTAGAAGTGGAGATGTTGCCAATAGCAACCAATCAGATTCTAGTTATTATCTTCTAGAAGGTTCTAGTTAAATGTTAAGTAGAATCTGATTGGTTGCTATGGGCAATGTCTCCATTTCTAAAAACTCTCACTTTAGTAAATATATCCCTTATTGTCATAGGCTGGCTGGCAAAGTTTAGCTTGGGTGACAGGTAGAAAAGGAAAATGTAAATGCCAGGCGCTGAATTATATATATGTCCACCAAAAATATATTGAAAAGAAGCTGAAGCACTAGTATAATCTACTTGAAACCTGCAGCTCTCTTAATAAGGACGGGGTGCTGGTCCCCCACAAAGAACTGCAATAAGAAAAAGAAGAGAGCACTGGGTTCAAGTAAATAAAATCTGATCAATAAGAAACAATAATATGTATATATATATATATATATATATATATATATATATATAATATGGATATTATGTAACAATAAAATAGCATTTAATATCTATACACAAAATCAGATGTGTGAGAGCTGTGGAGATGGCTGTTATATTCAATCATGTTAAATTATCTCTGTAAACGTCATATAAGAAGGTCATTCCAAGCAAGTGTTCACATAGAAACAGTCCGTAATAACCGATTAGTAGCAACAACCAGCAGTTATGGTTAGTAAATAGCAGCAAGTGAATCCTTTTGGTTAATCTCTATTCAAGGAGCTGTTAGTAGATAAAGCATTCAATATCAAACCACAATATATGCAGTCAATGGGTAATTAGTAGCAACAACCAGCAGACTTTTGGTTAACGAATAGTAGCAAGTAATAGTCCTTTATTTGTGCTCTATTAAAGGAGCTGTTAGTAGGTAAAGCATTCAATATCAAACCACAATGTATGCCGTTAATAGATAACACAGGTCAGCGATGAAAAAGCTTTTTTAACAAATTTATTTGATACTTATAGATTTTTGGTTTCCGAACATGAAAATGACTCCCGATTTTACATATCACATCACGTCTTTCTTCAAAACGTGTATCTATGAATAAGAAAATTTTTTCATATTCTTTAAAGTGATAAATGTATTCTGCCTACAATCATTATAAAACATTGTCTTAAATGAATTCAGTCGGTAGTATAGAACGTTGCAATTCAGTTCTTGTCAAAAAAACTTCCCCACACCCAGTGCCAGATTAAGGTCCACATGGTCTTGGAGCTGAATTTACAAAGGGCCTAAACCCCATACTGTCTAAAGGAACATTGCACACACACAACTACTACTACAAGGTGAGCTGGTGAAAGTGGAACCAAATACAACAGGTGCAAGACAGTTTTGCCCTGTGCCAGTTCATTTTACCCCTGCCTACAGTACTACCACATACACACACACAGTACATATACAGTACACATCACTCATACAGTATACATTTTTAGGCAATGTCAAGGATCCAAACTACAAAGAAATTGTCAGTGAAATGCTTAAAAGTTACATAAACCTTGGCTGCAATATGATTTTAAAGGTAAATTTTTTGAATTCCCATATTGAGCATTTCCCGAATAATCTCGGAGACTACAGTGAAGAACAGGGTGAACAGATGTTAAAGATGTAGAAAGAAGACACCAGGGTTGTTGGGATGTCAGCATGATGGCTGACTACTGCTGGATGATACACAGAGATGCCACAGAAAAAGCTTATAAGCGAAAAGCAACAAAACAAAGTTTGAAGACAAATAAAACGAGTTTTTCATTAATTATGGTTTTGTTTCTATTATTGTTTGATTTTATTGTTATTTTATTATGTAATTAAGACAAAAACACAGTGATATCATCTACACTTCTTCACAATAAATATGTCAAATACAATTCAACGTCTTGTTTTTTCTTAAAAATGTATGTAACCCCCTTATAGATAAATGTGATGTGATCATTTTTTTAAATATACTATTTCTCGATGTACACAGGAGTATAATTAAGAATATACAAGTATTATTAAAAAAGCTTTCAATACCTTAAATTTCGCAGACCTGTGCAATTAGTAGCAGCAACCAGCAGACTTTTGGATAATGCATAGCAGCAGGTAGTAGTCCTTTGATCAATCTCTAGGAACTATTAGTAAATAGGACATGCAATATCAAGTCGATAGTTAGTGCAGCATGTTATTAAATGGATGTATTCCTAGTCATGCTGCAGTTTTTAGAACAAGCTGGGTTTACCTTATACACGTTCCCACATCTCCAGTCATTGGTGGCCAGCCACGATAATGGAGAAGTGTTGGTAGGTGGGGCTAAGTCCAGGTATCCCGGTCTTTCAAGTGCTGCTATTAGAATAATAGAGGTGAGCGGTGAACTCACCTCCACAAGCCGCCTGTAGCTCCCAGCAGTGTGAAGTTCCACAGACGGGGGACAGACAGGGCTGCGTGTCATGGCTGCAGTATGCTCGCTCTGGATTCTCAGCGTCCCAGCTCTTCCTGGTATGAGTCACAGTCTACTGATGCATTTCTCGACCTATCACGTGGGTTGTTTCATCAGGGTGACAGGTACCGATGTGCCCTCATACTTCTTTGCTCATGTCATGGCATTAGCCCCTCTTCACCAGGTCCCAGATGACTCGGCTGCACAGAGCACCTTACTTGCTCAAAATTTGCATCTTAGTCGCATAAATAAAAAAAACTTGGATCGATAAATCTATTTTGATAAGAACTGATCAATGTAATGTGCAACATGTGTACATCTGTGTGCGACTGGGTCTGAATCTGCATACGAAGTCTTACGATGCAGCGGCTGCAGATCTTTCTCCAAGTTCTAATGTGATGCTTTTGCGACTTTTTACATGTGTAAAACGAATTCCTGTGCGGTTAGATTTGTAGCCCAGTGTCTCTAGTGCACTTTGAATGGTGTTTTTCTGCATCTGCGATGCAAATAAGATGAAAAATTGAAAGAAAACTACGGTACGCTGCACCTCTGAGAGCACCTTAGTCACACCGGGCATCTTGTGCCGTATGGCGTATAGATGCTAGGTGTATGAGGACATATCTGTACACTGCACTGAGCCATGAGCAGTGACCCATCCCTAAAACGCAGTATGGAACTTATTGACTGATTTGTCAGAAATCGGATATTATTGCCAAATAGAAGAGCTTATTTATCAAGCATTGCTTTCTGGACTGGCAGTGTCTCAACCCCCATTAGGGCTTGTGCTATTAGGACATTGACCTTAATAATGTGTAAAATATTTATTATTCAGTCATTCAGCACAAATTATTAGTATCAGAAGATTGTGCTCACCTGCCACCCTCCGGTTCCGCTATGTGGAGATGGAGACATTTGTGTCTGGGTACATCCATATTGATCCTTGTCAGCAGCCACCAGGAAACCATCATAAACTTTAGCAGTAAAAGAGAAGGATTGGTAGAAATAAAAGAGGAGAAGGAATAGAATTTGGAGGACATAAGTAAAAGTGGTTTGAGAAAGCCACAGGGAAGACGGGGCGGTAGAAGCAAATGGTCAAAGAAGGTATGCGGGTAGATATGATAAGAGGGGTCAAAAAAGGCAGACACACAAAGGGAAGAAATGACAAACACCCACAATACAGAGACAATGGCACACAAAGGGGAAGGGACAAAGATAAAGATTGGACGACAAAGGTGAATATACAAAATAGTGATAGACACATAAAAAATGGGGCATAAGGACAGGCTGAGATGTGCACCTACACATAGATATAGGGGACAGAGGCACACAGGGGTATTCCATGACTGGAATGTGTGAAAAATAATTTTTAACTATTATAATCATTATTACTATTTATAAAATGATTTCTCTTAGTGACTATTATTAGCTATGTATTAAAGCACAAAGGATTGGGCTTTGGGCAATAGGAAACCATGTTGTATGTGTGCCTAAATGGTCAGCTCTGTACACATCAATGTGTTTGTCTATTCTCTGCCCCCAGTAGGTGCCTCTGAGAACTAGTAGTGCACCATTTGCAGACTGCTGACAGAAATGCCTAAAGGATTAGGGAGACACCATAATACACCTTCTACCTTATTCAACCACATGGAACCCTTCAATTACGCTTCAAGGATCCAGACAGCCATCGGGTCTTCTTCAGCAGTGCTGGGGAGAGGTAAGCAGTTACCTGAGATGGGATTAATGCCAAGATAAGAATCATCTGACAGGCAAGCCCAACATGGGACATAGAATGCAGGCGCACACTCTAGGTACTAAGAACAATGATAGACAAAAAATCCTGATAAACTACAATTTCAAATTAAAGGGAAAGGGGGAAGGAGACCACTGCACTAACTAGTTTTAATAAGACTCCAATATTGACCAATTGATGCTCTTTAAGGTCTGGTGGTGCTGCCTAGGACAAAAATGAAAGTTCCAGATCAATAATCCAAAATAATTGGAAAAAGAAAATGTCCTATGTAGGCGCACAATAACAACTTGGATACAATAAAATATAACTTTTATTATTATGTATTATTAAACCCTTATCCAGTGAAATATAATTAATATGATATAGATTAAAGAAGTAGTGAACAAAGATTGAAAAGTGAAAATAAAATACTAAGACACTGACTCTCTGAATGCTGCTAATCAAAACAGTATTAAATTAGACTGAATAATTGAGTATCCATGTCTCTTATTCCTAGTGATTGGTTAGATCGAGTGTGCTATTCATGCAAAAGGAATTGATATATAGTTGAATATAATTAATCTGAGAAATGATTCCCTAATAAGAGCACATAAATAAGTAATCCTATAAACCCAGAGCTTCCTTATTGTGCAGTATGAGGGACAGCAGCAACAATGTCTCTATATGTTACATTTATTTAGCTGGCTGGAGACAATTGTTGCTATTCTTACCCAGTGTGTTCTACACCTACATGTGCGCTGTTTATTATTTTATTAAAGCATGAATTATACACACATATTCGGCCGTGATGCCCACACAGTTTACTCCCATATGTCGGGATAGCTGTCGTAAACCGTACAGTTGTATAAACTCCCTATTTCAATATGAGGGATGGTAATAATGGAGTCTCTAATATATTACAGTATTTATTATAACTGGAAACAATTATTACTATCCTAACACCGTATATAGTACTCCCTCATGTGCACTATAGGGCTCACCATGTTATATATATTAGGTAATGAGAATGTTTCAGAATATTTGACTACAGACCTGTACTATCGCTGAGACAGCAGTTTTGCAAACTCAGCTAAACTTAGTAGGAAGGAGTAACATCAATAGCCCTGGTTTTTATAGAACTAATTGTTATCTTCACTTTGTGTAACTGAAGGATTATTGAAACTGAAATGTGCATGAAAACTCTTCTTTGAACCATTTTGGAACATAGATGCTCATAAAGGATTCAGAATGAAATAGAGGAAACTTTCTCTCATCTACTTCTATGCCATATGACTAAGCAGAGGAAGACATGTCTTAGTTTGTAGCCACATGGTCCCATGAGAATAACTTGAAAGAAAGGATCTTAACAATATTCACTGAAAAATAATGGCTGTTGCAAGGCAGCAGTTTTCCGACGCATTTGCTGACTGTAAAGTCCCTTGTAGGACCTCAAGGGCTATGAAATATGATGCTTTAGAGTTCTTTTCCCTTCAATTAGGCAGAAAAGTCTTCCCCTTCAGCAAGCTTTACAAGAAAAGGTACAGTATGGTATAGTCAAGTTAATGAGGGGATGTAAAATGGAAACCAAATCTTATATGATATCCAGAATACCTGTTCACTAACTTCCATTACTATCCTAAAATGCTCATCAGCTCCTCCAAGTCTGATGGATTTTTAATTGTTAGTTGTATTTTTATATCTGACAAATTTGACATTACAAAAATGCACCTAATATGGCACTTAGGACTAGAGATATGCAGTTCGCTTTGCTGAAAACCCGAACACTCCCGAACTTTGGATTCCAGAGTCAAACAGAGTCTCGACTCGGATCTCTATGAGGATTCCAAGTAGAACTGAGTCCCAACTTGGGTCTTCTCACAAGTTCAGAACTCAGATATAGAAACTGCATATCGCTTATTTTGGATTGCATTATAGGGCCGTATTCAGTATGGGGCGAAAAGTCAGAGGTCGGACTCTTTGCCCTCATCGCCATTTTTTGCAGGGATAAAGTATCGGGTGCGTGCCCGCTTATCCCCGCATTCAATTAGGATTTGGTGAAAACGGGACCCGGCGGAAGGTAAGTATCGAAAAGTCCTGGCCATTTTCGGGAAATCATCCTGCCACCCCCCTAAAGATGTCCTGACATGGGGGATCACTATATCACTATAGGTACTGCCGTTTTGGCCTGCGGAAGGTAAGTCAGGTTTTTTAATAGCCGCAGCAGGTGCATAAATGCGCCTGTGAAGAATGGGTGAAGAATAGCACTTAGCTTTTTTTTTTTTAAATAAAATAAAAATAACTATGCACATCAAATTTGGGGTACATGAAAATGGGTGCAAGCATTTTTTTAAGTCCCTAAAGTAATTTTTCAAAATTCTTCAAAAATGTACCTGCCACTACCAGCCACATTCTAGAAAACACTTGTCGCATACATGGGAACCCCCCCTGAATTAATTTTACTAGTTTAAAACTTTGTTCCCCAATATATTTTTTTTGGCCCCCAAAATAAATGCTCATTTTTTGATGTGTCCTGAGGGCTTTTTAAAAATTCTTTGACACAGATTACTTTCAGGGGACACTCCCAAGGGTGCAGGATATTTTTTTTAAGCCTGCACTCCTAAACCGCAATTCTGCACTTTTTTTCACCATGCATTACATGGAGAAAAGTTATCCCTGTTTTTTAACAAGGACTTTTCGCACCGGCAAAAAGTCTTTGAAATTGAATATGGGGATAATTGAAACAGGTGAAAATGACTTAATCGGCGATAAATTAACTGACTTTTCGCCTCAAATTGAATATAGCCCTTAGTCTCTACCTCATTAATTCAGGTGGTGTGAGGTGGTCAAATTTGACTAGAAATGATTGGAAATCAATGTTATTCATGTTAATAATACTATAGGAACAAAAACAGGTCCAAATTACATGATTTTAGTGGTTTTTATCAATTATTTTGAGAAATCCAAAACCGAAACCAAACCAAAACACTTTAGGGTGGTTTTGCCAAAATTAAAATATTTGAGGGTGGTTTGCCAAAACCAAACCCAAAACATGGGGGTCCACACACATCTCTAATTAAGACATGGTAAGCAGGACTCTACGTGCAAAAATGTAGTGTAAAAAAAGTCACCAACAGGAGGAATATGGCGCTGTACGAGGTGACTAGTTGCATGAAGAAAGGATTTCTGATTTGTTGATTATTTGAACAGTGTGCTTGCTAAATTTGATTCTTCTTCTTGCATCAATAGAATAAGTGAAACTATCTGGAATTTGTACACAACTTAACAACCATAAGTGTCTATGGGGTTTATTTGCTAAACCTTGAATCGAGATAAAGTGGACGGAGATAAAGTACCAGCCAACCAGCTCTTAGCTGTAATTTTTAAAACACAGCCTGTGACATGGCAGTTAGAAGCTGATTGGCTGGTACTTTATATCCATTCACTTTATCTCCATCCCAGGCTTAGTAAATAGACCCCTTCAAGACAAAGAAGAATCTTCAGGAAGACCTGAAGGAAACAAGTGATTGTAGTAACGTATTGCAGGCAGAGATTATTGGTCTCTGAGGGGAACTTTATCTGGTCTTATGTATCTTGGGATGGGTGTGGTACAAAATGTTGACACCAGAATGTCGACATGGTCTGGATGTCAACATTCACAAGTATGTCCCCTTCATTGTAAATATCAATATTTTGAGTGTCAACGTTTTCTCCATATCGACATTCTGATGTCGTCATAAATGACTGCATAGCCTTGGGAACCGTACATATGATTGGACACACAGGATGAAGTACAATATATCATGAAGTAAATATGTATTAATACTGCCTAAACTCACGAATGCACTATTTCTCAGCAGTTATATAATATAAAGAGTCTATTTTGCCATTCTTATTGCGGCAATATGTTTGAGGTACATATATGTGTCAAGGTTTTTGTTGGTACAAGGGTTAGTAACATAGTTTGGACATTGATAAATGGAAAAAGATTAGGGGGCAGATTTACTAAAGCTTCTAAAAATGAAAAGTGTTGAAGTTTCCCAAAAAAAGCAATCAGATTCTAACAACACAAACGAGGTAGAGGGTATATACGTAGGCGCTTCACTGCAACTGGAATGCTGCCTCTCACACCTGTAAGGATTTAGGCCCTGATTCAGAGCCGGACACTCTGACAAGAGCGCTCGCTCTGAATCAGGGCCCATCTCCATAAATATGGAGCGTCCTCCTGGTCACCACCCACAGCCTATACGAGCGTGCAGGATGATGGTCGCGATGGTCTTGACCATCACGACCATCGCCAGTGCGAACAGAAGCCTGCGGTTGACTTTCTCAACCGCAAGGCCTGGAGTGATTTTGGCTCTAACAGAGCCAAAATCACTCCCACTGATATCACTAGTGATGTCAGTGGGGCCGGCTTCTGACGGTAGGTGTTCCCTTGGGAACGCCTCCGTCTGGCAGGCACGCCCCCGACACGCCCACCAAAGGGGGCGTGCTGTCAATCAGCATCGACAGCACGCCCCCTTTGATCAGACACAACGAGCGAAGGAAAGTCCTTCGCTCGTCGCGTCGTGCGCAGTGCACACCATCGACCCACTTGCAAGCGGACAGCCGCTGGTGAGTGGGTCTGAATGAGGCCCTTAATCCCAAAAAATCCTAGAAACGAATAGACAATAATAAGGGGCAGGTATGATTAAAATGGCACTGCCTATTGATCATTAGGCAGTACGGAATGGAAGATGGATGTGGTGGACATGTATCTGTATCCAATTCCTTTTCGTTTGTCGTAATCGGTTTTTCCTCATGCGAATGTAAAAGGAAAAAAGGGACAATGTGTAGTATGGTTTGGACTTTAGTTCAGTCGATAATAATAGGGTATGCGCCGACTCACAGATTAGAGAGGGGCCGACTCCTATGATAATAGGTCTCTCTGCCAATGATCTCCAAAAACTTCCTTATTGTATGGGATCAGATGCAGCAAGAATGTATCCAAACTCACTACCGCAGAGGGTGGAGTGACACCTTCTGAAATCTCTTTATGTGGGTTCATATAATTCGGTAGGAATGGGATTTCACACACCTAACAACCGAAGTCCATCACTTTCCTTAGAAAGGTATATTTAGCACTTATTTCCCACACAATAAGAAAATATCAAAAGAAGCTTAAATATTTATAAAATATGGCACACCTTACTCACTATGGAGTAGGCGTAAGTACACATATCCTGGTTTCTTTATTTCTCCAGGAAAAAACTACATACCATTACTCACGTAATCGTCATTGTATGGACTCCCATAAAAGTATCTTTTCTCGCTGTAGGTTTTTTTCAAAATATCAGAGGATCTTTCTCCCAGTCATGCAGTGTGAAATCTCCCTTAAATGGACCGACGCGTTTTGAGAACGATATTTCTCTTTTTCAAGGCATCTTAGAAAATGATAAAGAGAATCTGATTGGTTGCTATGGTCAACACCACTGTAGCGCGTAAGTTCCGGACGACCAATGGGAGACTGAGATGTTGCAAACAAGTAAGCTTTTTATTCCAGACTTAAATGACAGAGCCAGTGTAATGGCTTCTTACACAAGTTATTGGAAAAATCACCAACTCTGGACCTTCAACTTCTGGAAAACAGGCGGCCATCACCTTACCCATGGAACAAGTTCTGGTCCGAAAACCCTCTTTACGTAAAGAGAAGGGCGGAGCTATGGGCCTCAATATCCCCAGAGCCATTGTCTATGAGGCATACTGGCGTTTATCTGAATACATACATGGGGGCACCTTACCCTGAGACAATGGCCACTGCAGAGACAGATGGGGAGACTCTGGCATAAGTAAAGAAGACAGTTACTCCATACCCTCCTGTGCCAGCAAAGCATTTTCCACTAGATGGACAGTGGAATCCAAATTCTTGACTCAATGCAGCTGGACACAGTGAGCAACTTTGACAGGTAGAAATGCAATAAATTGTTCCAGAGTTACCAACTCTACCAGCCAGGCAGAATTACTGTATGTTGGTCTGGCTGCAGCCATTTAACTGTGAGGTCAGCCAGTTTCTGGGCCAGGACCCAAGGACTCCCATCAGGATCATAGGACACAGATCTGAATTTCCACCGGTATGCTTCTGGATAGTTGCCAAACCATTGCGCTATGGCAGCCTTCACTCGGTCATATATTTTTGCATCCTCTAGGGATAGGGCAATGTATAGCAGATGGGCACTCTGTACAGCCCAGGAATCTTTGGACCATGCTCGCAAGGTAGCAACCCTTTCAACAGTGGTAAGAAAGGCCTTCCTATAATCTGAGGCCTGCATTTTGGGGAGTACTGGAGCAGTTACCACCACCTGCTGCTGTTTAAAGAAGTCTAACATCTGTTGCAAAACAGCTTCCATGGTGATCTGTTTAGGATCCCTGGCACAGGACCCACTATATCCCACTTCTGACACCACAATGTAGCTCCATTTGACCAATGGGAGATTGAGATGTTGCAAACAATTAAGCTTTTAATACCAGACTTAAATGGCAGAGCCAGTGTAATGACTTCTTACACAAGGCAAACAGTTCAGGTACAATTGTTCAGCTTACGTGAAATAGCAGTTCAACTGAGCAGAGTATTCACAGCAGAGTCATGGTTCATCTGGTCCAGCATAGAGAGAGCAGATGAAGGTGCAACCTCTCCCTCACATTTACCCCTGACTAACTCATCTAACCTGGTTTTTATACCTTATATAGCTGGTCATAATTGAGATAAGGGTGTGGTTGCTTCCTGGCTACAGGAGGCTAACCCTTTCCTCAGAATGTGGGAGAGACTCACTCCCATATACATTGCTGTATAAAGAATCACAGGCCAAAATAAATTGGCCATCTTGGAGGAACTTGAGGATTCTTGTGGATTTTAGGGAGACTGTGAAGCAACGGGACTTTGGAAAAGTCCTTTACAAGATGTGTATATATTTCATCGACAATGATCTTCTCAGACAGTGCCTGGTGCAAGACCATATCAAGCTCCTGTTTTTATTCCAAAGTAGGATTTTGTGTAAATTTGATATAAACATCCTGCACCGCTAATTGTGACATGAGTTCACTGGTGTACTGACCCACATCTTTGACAACGATCCCGCCACCCTTGTCAGCGAGTCATATAACTATATCTCTGTATTTGTTAAGATCTCCACTCATCCTTAGTGAGGTTACTCTGAACAGATCTTTGTTTCTGATGTTGTTCCATCACTTGATAATCCAGAAGTTTCATAAACCCCTTTATAACACATCATAATTGATCATGTCCCAGAGAACATCAGGGATGGGGATCAACACAAAAAACTTTTGCAGTTGGAATACAAATAGATATTGGACAAAGTTAAACCGAGGGGTCTTAATTACCAATTAACCTTTAATGCATTCCTTTAGATGCTAGTCTTTTTTCTCTCCCATTTGTCCTTCTACATTTTTTCATGTTTCATTCGTTATTGCAATATTTGGTATTTTTATTGTTTTGCACCACACATGCTCTACGTTTATTGGTGTCCTGCATATACTCAACATACCTTTCTGGATGGAGTCATTGCAGACTTTGTCAGTTCTATGCTTTTTCATCTATATATTGTTGGTTAGCAGATTTTTTTTTCTCCTACTTTTTGAATTTTACATATAGACTTTTGTGCTTATTATCAAATTTTGTTATATATGCCATACATGTTTTTTATTTGTGCTGTTGTCAGAACTATTGCGCTTGTCTTTCACTGTATGAGTATTATATTGCTGCTAGTATGCAGTGACGTGCGGTGAGGTAAATGGCTGGGGAGGCACTGGCTAGTATTTACTAGGGGTGAGCGGGTTCGGATTTCTGAAATCCGAACCCCCCCGAGCCCCCCCGATCCGAGTCCGATCCGAGTCAGGCTCGACTTTTCCCGCCTGACTCGGATCTGAAATCGAGGCAAAACGTCATCATCCCGCCTTCCGAGTCTCGCGGGTTTTGGATCCTATATAAGGTACCCGCGTCGGCGCCATTTTCTCACTCGGCTGTGGACAGTGAAGAGGGAGGGTGGGAGTTAGGGCTGTGTAGTGTAGTGCTGCTGTTGTCCACTACTTCAAAGTCCATAGGGGCTGGCTGTGTTGTGCTGCTGTTGTTAATAGGGGCTGTGTCCACTACTTCAAAGTCCATAGGGGCTGGCTGGACTGTGTTGTGCAGTCAGTTCTCCATAGGGGCTGTGTCCACTCCAAAGTCCTGTGCAGTGTCCCAGTCCTAAAGGAGTGCTGTAGTGTTGTCCAGGGGGTGCTCTGTCCATCAGGGGTGCTCCCCCCAAGTGCTAAAAAAATAATATATTTTCTGTGTTTGTGAATTGTGTGCGCAGTAGCCGCACGTGCATCAACAAAGTAGTGCCAAGCGTGCGCCTGTGTCATAAGTAAAGGGCCGGCTGGCTTGACCGTTAAAGGGTGCTGTAACCCCCGAAAGTACACTCCAGTCCAAACCAAAAAAAAATTATTTTCTGTGTTTGTGAATTGTGTGCGCAGTAGCCGCACGTGCATCAACAAAGTAGTGCCAAGCGTGCGCCTGTGTCATAAGTAAAGGGCCGGCTGGCTTGACTGTTAAGGGTGCTGTAACCCCCGAAAGTATACTCCAGTCCAAACCAAAAAAAAAATTATTTTCTGTGTTTGTGAATTGTGTGCGCAGTAGCCGCACGTGCATCAACAAAGTAGTGCCAAGCGTGCACCTGTGTCATAAGTAAAGGGCCGGCTGGCTTGACCGTTAAGGGTGCTGTAACCCCCGAAAGTACACTCCAGTCCAAACCAAAAAAAAAATTATTTTCTGTGTTTGTGAATTGTGTGCGCAGTAGCCGCACGTGCATCAACAAAGTAGTGCCAAGCGTGCGCCTGTGTCATAAATAAAGGGCCGGCTGGCTGGACCGTTAAAGGGTGCTGTAACCCCCGAAAGTACACTCCAGTCCAAACCAAAAAAAAATTATTTTCTGTGTTTGTGAATTGTGTGCGCAGTAGCCGCACGTGCATCAACAAAGTAGTGCCAAGCGTGCGCCTGTGTCATAAGTAAAGGGCCGGCTGGCTTGACCGTTAAGGGTGCTGTAACCCCCGAAAGTACACTCCAGTCCAAACCAAAAAAAAAATTATTTTCTGTGTTTGTGAATTGTGTGCGCAGTAGCCGCACGTGCATCAACAAAGTAGTGCCAAGCGTGCGCCTGTGTCATAAGTAAAGGGCCGGCTGGCTTGACCATTAAAGGGTGCTGTAACCCCCAAAGTACACTCCAGTCCAAACCAAAAAAAAAATTATTTTCTGTGTTTGTGAATTGTGTGCGCAGTAGCCGCACGTGCATCAACAAAGTAGTGCCAAGCGTGCGCCTGTGTCATAAGTAAAGGGCCGGCTGGCTTGACCGTTAAAGGGTGCTGTAACCCCCGAAAGTACACTCCAGTCCAAACCCAAAAAAAATTATTTTCTGTGTTTGTGAATTGTGTGCGCAGTAGCCGCACGTGCATCAACAAAGTAGTGCCAAGCGTGCGCCTGTGTCATAAGTAAAGGGCCGGCTGGCTTGACCGTTAAAGGGTGCTGTAACCCCCGAAAGTACACTCCAGTCCAAACCAAAAAAAAATTATTTTCTGTGTTTGTGAATTGTGTGCGCAGTAGCCGCACGTGCATCAACAAAGTAGTGCCAAGCGTGCGCCTGTGTCATAAGTAAAGGGCCGGCTGGCTTGACCGTTAAAGGGTGCTGTAACCCCCGAAAGTACACTCCAGTCCAAACCAAAAAAAAATTATTTTCTGTGTTTGTGAATTGTGTGCGCAGTAGCCGCACGTGCATCAACAAAGTAGTGCCAAGCGTGCGCCCGTGTCATAAGTAAAGGGCCGGCTGGCTTGACCGTTAAAGGGTGCTGTAACCCCCGAAAGTACACTCCAGTCCAAACCAAAAAAAAATTATTTTCTGTGTTTGTGAATTGTGTGCGCAGTAGCCGCACGTGCATCAACAAAGTAGTGCCAAGCGTGCGCCTGTGTCATAAGTAAAGGGCCGGCTGGCTTGACCGTTAAAGGGTGCTGTAACCCCCGAAAGTACACTCCAGTCCAAACCAAAAAAAAATTATTTTCTGTGTTTGTGAATTGTGTGCGCAGTAGCCGCACGTGCATCAACAAAGTAGTGCCAAGCGTGCGCCCGTGTCATAAGTAAAGGGCCGGCTGGCTTGACCGTTAAAGGGTGCTGTAACCCCCGAAAGTACACTCCAGTCCAAACCAAAAAAAAATTATTTTCTGTGTTTGTGAATTGTGTGCGCAGTAGCCGCACGTGCATCAACAAAGTAGTGCCAAGAGTGCGCCTGTGTCATAAGTAAAGGGCCGGCTGGCTTGACCGTTAAAGGGTGCTGTAACCCACAAAGTACACTCCAGTCCAAACCAAAAAAAAAATTATTTTCTGTGTTTAGCCGCACGTATATATCAAATCGATATAACATAAATGGAGGACCAAACTTTCTCCGATAAAAATAAAATAGAGAAAGATCAAGAACCACTTCCTCCTAGTGCTGAAGCTGCTGCCACTAGTCATGACATAGACGATAACATGCCATCAACGTCGTCTGCCAAGGCCGATGCCCAATGTCATAGTAGAGGGCACATACAATCCCAAATGGCAAAGTTCAGGAAAATGACCTTGAAAAAGACATTTAAATCAGCTGAAGAGAAACGTAAACTTGCCAATATGCCATTTACGACACGGAGTGGCAAGGAACGGCTAAGGTCGATCCCTAGTATGTTCATGACTAGTGGTTCAGCTTCACATGACGATGGAAGCCCTCCTCCCACTAAAAAAATCAAAAGAGTTAAGCTGGCAAAAGCACAGCGAAGAACTGTGCTTTCTAAGAAGATATCACAAATCCCCAAGGAGAGTCCAAGTGTGGTGGTGGTTGCGATGCCTGACCTTCCCAGCACTGGACGGGAAGAGGTGGCTCTTTCCACCATTTGCACGCCCCCTGCAAGTGCTGAAAGGAGCACCCACAGTCCACTTGCTGATATGCAAATTGAAGATGTCACTGTTGAAGTACAACAGGATGAGGATACTGGTGTAGCTGGCGCTGAGGAGGAAGTTGGCGAGGAGGATTCTGATGGTGATGTGGTTTGTTTAAATCAGGCTCCGGGGGAGACAGTTGTTGTCCGTGGGATGAAAAAGCCCATCACGGTCATGCCTGGGCAGAAGACCAAACATTCCACCTCTTTGGTCTGGCAATATTTCTATCCAAATCCGGACAACAACTGTCTTGCCATATGTACCATATGTAAAGGTGAAATAAGTAGGGGTAGGGACGTCAACCACCTAGGAACATCCTCCCTTATACGGCACCTGCAGCGCGTTCATAAAAAGTTACTGTCAAGTTCAGAAACTTTGGCTAAGACCGTAAGCAGTCCAGGGACACCTAAATCCCGTTGTCCTGTTGTATCCAAGCGCCTGCAAACCACACCATCAACTCCCTCCTCGTCAATTTCCTCCTTAGTCAGGATCGGAAGTAGTCCTGCAGGCCATGTCACTGGCATGACTGACTCTCCTATCCGGGATTCCTCTGGAGGATCCTGCATTGCTACGCCTACTGCTGCCGCTGCTGCTGTTGCTGCTGCTGGGAGTCGTTCATCATCCCAGAGAGGAAGTAGGAACACCACTACTTTTACTAAACAATTGACCCTCCAACAGTCCTTAGCGAGGAGGATGAAGTACGACAGCAGTCATCCTGAAGCAAAACGTATAACTGAGGCCTTGACTGCTATGTTGGTGTTAGACGTGCGTCCGGTATCCGCCATTAGTGCAGTGGGATTTAGACAATTGATGGAGGTAGTGTGTCCCCGGTTCCAAATCCCGTCTAGATTCCACTTCACTAGGCAGGCGATACCGAGACTGTACAGAAACGTCAGAAAAAGTGTCCTCAGTGTCCTGAAAAATGCCGTTGTACACAATGTCCACTTAACCACGGACATGTGGACAAGTGGAACAGGGCAGACTAAGGACTATATGACTGTGACAGCCCACTGGGTAGATGTATCACCTTACGCAGCAACAGCAGCAGCGTCACCAGTAGCAGCATCTCAGAAACGCCAGCTCGTTACAAGGCAGGCTACGCTGTGTATCACCGGTTTCAGTAAGAGGCACACCGCCGACAACCTCTTAGAGAAACTGAGGGAAATCATCGCCCAGTGGCTTACCCCACTTAGACTCTCCTGGGGATTTGTGATATCTGACAACGCCACCAATATTGTGCGGGCATTACATCTGGGCAAATTCCAGCACGTCCCATGTTTTGCTCACACAATAAACTTGGTGGTGCAGAATTTTCTGAAAAGCGACAGGGGCGTGCAGGAGACGCTTTGGGTGGCCCGAAAAATTTCTGGCCACTTTCGCCATTCAGCGACTGCGTGCCGAAGACTGGAGCGCCAGCAAACACTCTTGAACCTGCCCCGCCATCACCTGAAGCAAGAGGTTGTGACGCGGTGGAACTCAACCCTCTATATGCTTCAGAGGATGGAGGAGCAGCAAAAGGCCATACAAGCCTATACATCCACCTATGACATAGGCAAAGGAGGGGGTATGCACCTGACTCAAGCGCAGTGGAGAATGATTTCCGTGTTGTGCAAGGTTCTCCAGCCCTTCGAACTTGCCACACGTGAAGTCAGTTCAGACACAGCCAGCTTGAGTCAGGTCATTCCCCTCATCAGGCTTTTGCAGAAGCAGCTGGAGAAAGTGAAGGAGGAGCTAAGACGGAGCGATTCCGCTCGGCATGTGGGACTTGTGGATGAAGCCCTTCATTCGCTTTGCCAGGATTCCAGGGTGGTCAATCTGTTGAAATCAGACCACTACATTTTGGCCACCGTGCTTGATCCTAGGTTTAAAGCCTATGTGGTGTCTCTCTTTCCGGCCGACACAAGCCTGCAGAGGTGCAAAGACCTGCTGGTGAACACACTGTCAGCTGAAGCGGAACGTGACACGTCAACGGCTCCTTCTTCATTTTCTCCCGCAACTGGGGCTGCCAGGAAAAAACTTAGGTATCCTAAGCAACCCGCTGGCGGTGATGCAGGGCAGGCAGGACCAAGTTTGGACATCTGGTCTGGACTGAAGGACCTGGCAACAATTTCTGACATGTCTACTGTCACTGCATATGATACTGTCACCATTGACAGAATGGTGGAGGATTACATCGGTGACAGCATCCAAGTAGGCATGTCAGACAGTCCATACCTGTACTGGCAGGAAAAAGAGGCAATTTGGAGGCCCCTGTACAAGCTGGCTCTATTTTACCTGAGTTGCCCCCCCTCCAGTGTGTACTCCGAAAGAGTGTTTAGTGCAGCCGGGAACCTTGTCAGCGAAAGGCGTAGGAGGTTGCTTCCACAGAATGTGGAGAAGATGATGTTCATCAAAATGAATTATCAGCTCTTCCAGGGAGACCAGCCTCCAGAAGGTACAGAGGGACCTGTGGTGGTGGATTCAAGTGGGGACGAGTTAATACTTTGTGAGGATGAGGATGTACACACTGAAGAGGGTGAGGAATCGGTGGATGAGGAGGATGAGGATGACATCTTGCCTCCGTAGAGCCAGTTTGTGCAGGGACACATTAATTTCCAGCTTGTTTTGTGGGGGCCCAAACGAACCAATCATTTCAGCCACAGTTGTGTGGCAGACCCTGGCGCTGAAATGATTGATTTGTTAAAGTGTGCATGTCCTGTTTATACAACATAAGGGTGGGTGGGAGGGCCCAAGGACAATTCCATCTTGCACTTCTTTTTTTTCTTTGCATTATGTACAGTTTGGGGCCTAGTTTTTCTAACTGCCATCCTGTCTGCCACTGCAGTGTCACTCCTAGATGGGTCACGTGTTTGTGCCGCCCACTCGTGTCGCTTAGCATAGTCATCCAGCTACCTCGGTGCAACCTTTTGGACATGAAAACACTATTGTGAGGTGTGAGGTGTTCAGAATAGACTGGAAATGAGTGGAAATTAAGGTTATTGAGGTTAATAATAGCATAGGAGCAGAGAAACCAACAAATTCTGTGATTTTAGCTGTTTTTATGCTTTTTAAAAAAAAAATACAGATCCAAAACACAAAACCCAGAACCCAAAACACGGAAGGGTGGTTTTGGCAAAACCAATCCAGATCCAAAACACGAAGAAAGATCCAGATCCAAAACCAAAACACAAAACACGAAAAGTGGCCGGTGCACACCCCTAGTATTTACAGATACATATAGGAACCCGAGGGCACACATGGGCATTATACAAAGGTGCAGCAGTATATAGTGCTGGAAATTTGGTGTCTTTTGATCAGGGATGTGCAGAAAAGGTAGACAGGGGAGGCAGTGCCTCACCTGCCATACACTTGTTACTCCAGAGTTTTGAATGTAAAAATAAATGACTTTACATTTTTCTTATAATTTTTATAGTCAAAACTTTGGAGTATACCTTAGTATGACAGGAAAGGCTCTGCCTCACCTGACCGCACATCCCTGCTAGTATGCACCTGCTTTGCCTGATTCTTTGGACATCTGGAGACATATTGCATCTTTATTTTATGCTGTTGGTTTTATCTTTCTTCTTTCTAGATTGGTGGTGGGTAAGTCACTTTAATATGCAGTCCTGTTTATGGTTACGAGGACACTCTGTCTGGCCACGCACAACCGGCATGTCTTACCGGAAGTGAGTCGGATCCAAGTGCCTCGTGTAGTGGGTGTTGGATGGCATTTGTGCACTGGGTGTCTATAAAGGTAAGACTTCTTTTGTACTATACTTTGTTCCTTGATTAAGGGTTAATAAAGACCCAAATCATTGGATATTTACATGGCCTTGTGAAGTTTATTAGTTACTTTGTGAAGACCCAGGAGTGCCGCCCGTATTTGCATATGTATCAATTCTTGTTGGGATTGAGCGCCCGGGCGTTTCTTTCAAGTACTGGGAGTGCTGACCATTGGATAAATATAGTATATACTGCTCGATGAGCAACCATCTGTTCTCCTTTGTCGTTACATATTTCACTTTCAATTCACACAGCAGCTATTTCCCACCCTGACTGAGCCAGCAGCTATATCCCACCCTGACTGAGCCACTCAGTGTAGGTGAGGGGTACACTATTATTATTATTATTATTATTATTATTATTATTATTATTATTGTTATTATTATCCTTTATTTATATGGTGCCACAAGTGTTCCGCAGCGCCTTACATAGTGCATAAAATAATAAGTGAACAAGAAACAAGTAACTTACACATATTACAGTGCAGGACAAGGACATTTTTATATACATTGGTTTATATACATAGCTGCAATAGTGATTAAAACACTCACAATAAGCAGCAGGGAGTTAGCAGTCAAGTGTTAGGTGCTCTTGTGGGGAGTAAGGAGTAGAAGAAAATGTAAAAAGAAGCACATGAGGGAAGAGGTCCCTGCTCATGACAGCTTACATTCTAAATGGGAGGGGCAGACAGACAGGCGTGACACAGAAGGGGTTGATGGGGAGGAAAGAGCATGAACTGGGTTAGGATAAGAGCTGGAAGGCCTTGATGAAGTAGTGGGTCTTGAGAGCCTGTTTGAAGATTTGTAGAGGTGGAGAGTCTGATAGGGAGAGAGTTCCAAAGGTGAGGAGCAGCACAGGCAAAATCTGGGAGGCGGGAGTGGGAGGAAGTAATCAGTTGGCAAGAGAGGCGGCATGCATTTGTTGAGCGAAGTGGACGGGCAGAAGTGTGAAGGGAGATTAGGTCAGAAATGTAAGTGGGAGAGGATTTGGTGAGGGCTTTGTAGGCTAGTGTAAGATCCTTGAATTGGCATCTGAAGTGGAAGGGGAGCCAGTGTAGGGCTTGAAGGAGAGGGGAAGCAGATGTAGAACTTCTGGAGAGGAAGATGAGTCGAGCAGCAGCATTGAGGACTGATTGTACTGGAGAGAGGTGGGAGAGTGGGATGCCAGCTAGGAGAAGGTTACAGTAGTCCAATCTGGAGATGACCAGCGAGTGGATGAGTGTTTTAGTAGCATCGAGGGTGAGGAAGGGTCTAATCCTGGAAATATTTTTTAGGTTGAAATGGCAGGAATGCGAGAGGTACTGAATGTTTGGTTTAAAGGAGAAGGAGGAGTGCACTTTGGGGCTAGAGGAGATAGTTGTGCCATCAATAGATAATGAAATTGTGGGAAGTGAGGTAATGGAAGAAAGTGGGAAGATGATCAACTCAGTCTTAGACATGTTAAGCTTAAGAAAGCACTGAGACATCCAGGAAGAGATAACAGATAGACAGTTGGAGATACGGGTAATGAGTGAGGGGGAGAGGTCTGGGGTGGAAAAGTAGATTTGAGTATCATCAGCATAGAGATGATATTGGGGGTCAAAAGAGTTGATGAGTTCACCTAAAGAGGACATATAAAGGGAGAATAGGAGAGGTCCAAGAACAGAACCTCAGGGAGCTCCTACTGTAAGTGGAAGTGGGGGGGAAGAGGAGTCATGAGAGGAGACAGAGAAGGAATGATCAGAGAGTGCAGGACAAGAACATGGTTTATATACATTGCTGCAATAGCAATTAATACACTCACAATAAGCAGCAGGGAGTTAGCAGTCAAGTGTTAGGTGCCCTTGTGGGGAGTAAGGAGTAGAAGAAAATGTAAAAAGAAGCACATGAGGGAAGAGGTCCCTGCTCATGAGAGCTTACACTATAACTTACTTGCTGATAGTTACTCAATCTCTTGTAAAGTTATGTAAGTTCTAAATTCAGAAACTTTTTTTCATGCTTTGTCTGATAAAATATATATAATTTTTATAAATTTTGCCAGCAGGGGATACCAAACATTCCCTGGTACAGTATCTGTATAATAACATTGCAAATTTATGTTAAGCAGCCCGACAGCAAACCTGAATTGCAAATATCACAGAATGAAAGCAAATTGGTGCACTTGTATCAAAGGTGCCTTTGAAATGAAAATGGGATTACAACTGGGTTTCCCGATGGAAAAATATTTTATAAACATTATCAATTAAAAAGTAATTTAAAAATTTCCCAGTAAAAGCAATAGAATCTAAGAGAATGCTCTGCGTGTGGCTTCCATCAAACTAGTTTGTGAGCACACTGCTGATACAAAAGGTTGTTTTGCTGCTGTGTACAAAAAAATATACATCTTCCTGTCCCTAGCGTAAACAAATAAATAATCATTATTTTCTTTGGATTCCAGTAATCTAATCATGCAAGAACATCATCGAGAGGCATTAGTGCCATGTTGTTTTACTGGTTTGCTGTGCAGACGAGACCAGAAGAGGGGGTCAAGTGCTTCTCGTAAGCTAGATCCATTAGGTTTTGCATGTGTGATAATTTGGTTGTTAGTTTAGGAACAGAAAAGCTGCAGTTTAATATTTTTATATATCTATTTTGTGCCACTGACCTCCCTGTGCATGTGACTTTTATTTTTTTATATAAAGCTCTCGTTTATATACTTAAACAAACCGCTCATCTGTGCAAAATCAAAAGAGGTGAACATATTTGCAATCTATTATGTGCACACACAGCTCCTTTGGTGCAGAAATTGTATAGATGTGGACCCTACATGCCTAGTTTCCAGAATCTTGCATCCTAGCCACTTTCTAGTAAAATGGGTGGGACAAGTGGCGGTGATGACATGATTCTCAGCAAATCGTGTCGTTGTGGCACTGCCACCTTTGCGTGAATTGCAATATGTAGCAATGCAATGCTGGACCAACATCTCGCAATTCACCTCACCCCTTTCACTAAGTGCGGTGAAGTGAGGCAGATGAGGCAGAGCCTTTCCTGTCATACTTAGGTATCGTCTATATCACGATCCACATGCAAGTTCCTCCGGTAAGGACAAGAGCCAGTGGGTTAGGGTGGCTAGGGAACAACTAGGTAAGTGACAGACTAGGTCTCCCTATTGCGGCCAAACCCAGGTTTGGCTAGACCTGCCCAGAGGCACGGAGTCTAACCCACTTGGTGGTCTTCACCAGTGACCCCTTCAATCAGGATTTGGCTTTGCTGCACCAAGTGAGCAGGTCATGGCCCTCTGGACAGGTACTGTACCTGGGAGTGGCATGAAGACTGGAACTATATTACAATGAATATTAGCATATGAACTAATACTTTAACACAGGAGATCGGCAAATGAACTGTATACTAGGACACAGGGAAAGAATTGAATACTTGAACACAGGGTATAAACAGAATACTTGAAAACAAGGGATGAACAGAATACTTGAACACGGGGGATTAACAGAATTCTTGAACACAGGAGATGAACTGAATACTTGAACACAGAAGATGACTGAATACTTGAACACAGGAGATTGACTGAATATAGGAAGTCCAGCTGAGAGCTAACTAGTAATTAAAATGAAAGCTGACACCACAGTAACACAGGGTGGCTGCAAGAGAGCTAAGCAGCACACTAAAAGACAACAAAGGAATAGAAACATGAAACACTGGAGTACTAAGAGAGAGCTAAAGTAACATACTTAAGAATTAACATGGAAGCTAATACAAGTAACACTGGAGAACAGTGAGTAGGCTGAAGCAACACACTGAGGAAATAACATAGAGAAAAACTGGTGAATAACACAGACACTGGAACAGCAAAGTTGAACAGCAGTTTCCTGTTCCTGGAGTCAGACTTAAATACCCCTGGGAAGCTGGTCATTAGATCTGAGGAACAGCTGAGTGAACACAGGACTACCATTGGGAGAGAGTAATCAGGTGATATGGACCAACATGGCCACGCCCATGCCAGACACCCTGAGATCCAGGACGCACGCATGGAAGCCCTAGCAAACCCTGGGGAGAATACTCAGTCACCACTCACCTCCACTCCCAGCGACTGAACACCTAAGCCCAAGGACGCCGGCGCAGAGGTGAGTAGCAGCCGATCCCAGGCCACATCCTGACACCCTAGAGTTTTGACTATACAAATTATAAGAAAAAATGTAAAGAAAATATTATAAATATCTTTTATTTATTTATTATTCTGATCATTTTTATAGTCAAAAGTCTGGAGTAAAAAGACACTAAATTTCCAGCAATATATACTGCTGCACCTTTGTATAATGCCCACATGAACCCTCGGGTTCATATATGTATCTGTATATCTGGCTCTGATACTAGCTAGTGCCTCCCCAGCCATTTACCTCACTACATGTCACTGCTTTCACTGGCTACCTACATTTCCCCTCCAGGGACTCCGGAAGGATAGAAGATAGGGAAGGCTATATAATGGTTCACCTTCAATGGTTTCCATCAATGCCACCATTGGTACTTTCAAAGAATGGCAGGAAACCACAGACAGAAATCCAATGTTTGTTGGAACCATCAATGGGCATCACTAATGGGTATAAGTGACAGTGGAGGGCCAATCAGAAGCTAAGTACCAAGCAATAGGAGGGAAGAGCTCTGTCCCTTGTGATGAAAAAAAATAATCCATGATCATATCACTTTTGGAACTCTGCCATCGATGGTGGGGAAGAAAAAAAATTGGACCACTGCCATTGATAGCAAAACCATTAGTAGCAAGCCATCGATAGTTCCTAACCATTGACGGTCTATGGCTATCCCTAAAACCAAAGTAGATAAGTATGATGCGGACAAATCAGATTGTTACATGATAACTTACAATTTGATCTTTGGCCATTAAGTTCTTCCTGCATTCTATGAAAGTCGGCCTTTTGTAGTGCACTCAGGCTACTGTTGTCCAGTTAGGTGTATATGTATATCTATGTTATATTTTTACAAAGAACAATGTGGCAATGTTGCACCTGGTATGCATGTGACATAGGCTAATGCAGGGGGGTTTCCGTCTGTCTGGAAACCCCTTCCTCAGCACACACCACGACTACAATAGAAATAGTAATATAATACAATGTTACTAGTGCTGCATGTTCTTCTCAGTATCACAAATTAAATGATTAGCACCACCTGTGTATCTTTTAAATGTGTCAGCCAGTAATAAATATACCTGTTCACCAACTAGGAGATGTGGAAAACATGCACTGTTAGGGGTGCACTGCTATAGACCATAAATAAGGTTAATTATTAATACTGTATAATAATACACTATCCAGTACATAAGGAGACCAATACGTACATATATGTCCAGGGCAGCGCTAGGTTCTTCTGCTCCTACCCCAGACTCCCGGACTTGCTCCAATGCTCTGGAATTGTGCCCACATCTGAAAAAAAACATTCTGCTCAGACAGGATGGACCTACCGCTGTATCTAATAGAATACTGTGATCGCTGGTCCTGTATATGCTGGAATTATGCAGCACAATATACTTTGTATGGTGCATATTAAAGCTGGATAAGTGCTAATTATGCCCTCTTCATGGACAGGCCACACTTGCTCTAAAATCAAGCATTAGGAAACCCCCCTCTAGAAATTCTGCGTTTGCCACTGTGTGATTTAGCATTTCTGGAATAAAGTTACATGATCGTGTGGAGAATATAACAATAATTCAAAAGTCGCCCCAGAGACAAGAAACCCATATGTTCCTAATTTCCCTTTCATTTTTTTACATTTATAAAATGCCAGACTATTCTGATGAGCTGTGCAATTAATACTAGGCTATATTAAAGGAAAATTATACTGAAAACATGCACTACATTAATACTAAAATATTGTACTAAAGAAAAAACAGAATCCTGCATAAAAAAAAATTAATCTTTAATTTAAAAAACACAGAATTCCACCTAACTTAGTTTTATTTACAATTAAAATAGAATATATAAAAGACATTGCTTATCTTCATTAAGCCCGGAATATTTGCCAGTCACCAGAAAATTGACCTACTTTTTCGCTTTAAGATTTTGATCTGTAAACGGCTGTATTTCTTGAGACTTTTTATTTAAAAAAAGTGCTATATGAATAACGCTTAACAAATAAATTAATAGGCAATGAAACGGGTTAGCAATCCCTTAGAGCCACAAGTCTCACAGGAAAATTGAATGTTTGAAAGCTGTCCGTCTTGATAAAAGAGCTGCCAATCTATCAGGGTAAGCTGTAAGATTACTAGAGAAAGCCGCCAAACTCACACTGTCAATTCCAGAGGAGAATCTGTCATTGTCAAAGAATAGTCTGCCAGAAATACAATGCAAGCTGCTCGAGGTTCATGGTCCAGCCTTGAGGCCCGTGGAGAGTCCAGATCCAGTCCAGAAGACCATTAAGAGTATGGAATTGGTCAAGTTATTTGCAGAGTATCTTGTTCCATTTATCAGTTGCCTGCTGCAACTGTTGCTGTTAATCCAACTACATTTCTATCTCTAGAGAACAACTATGTAGATACATTGGGCCTGATTCTCAGTTGCACGCTATGTTGATGTTGGACACAGTTGAGCAAAATTTTAGCTGCAACTAAAAAAAACCCTAACCATAACCAACTTTGGTGGTGCCTTACATTAAATATTCAGTGATGACAAGACAGGTTTTGTAGATTTGTCTGTAGCAAATAATTAAGAATACACAAAGACACTAATATACTCAGACAGAGTGAATTTGGAAACAATTGTTAGGCATTTAAGCTATCGTTAGCCATTGTAGGCTTGATATCTGATGTGGTTAAGCTAAATAAACCATTGTATTTAAGTCTGAAGCTTAAACAAATTAGCCTTACCTTTGTGATCTCATCAAGCATCTTTTGATCAAATGTGTAAACACATTGCCTGTCATTGTTGTAGTCAAGACAAGAAATACCAAAATATGTCAAGTAAAGCATAGAGAAATATATATATATATATATATATATATATATATTAATTCATGATAAATACATGCATGCACATAGACAATCGCATGTGTATTCACAATGTGTGCAAATATACACACAATTACATTAAAAAGTTCCACAGTATTTTAGCTTAATATTCAGGGTTTTATTTATATCAGCAATGTTGTGAAGTGCATGTTATATGATATCTATGGTTTAGTACATGATAAGCAGACCATGTTTGGAGCCATTCTGATCCGCTGTTTATTTGCAGATCTCCGGTTCTATTGGTGGGGAGATCGCTACATGCATCTGCGAATTCTGAAATATAGAGAGATAGACATTGAAATGCTGTAATGAAATAGCTAGATTAGATTTGTTTACAGGACACAAAGAGCCGTTGGCAGGCTGAATTACTCAAGTACAAACAGAACAATGAACTATCGTAACAGAAGATTCAAGAAGAAGAACCAATGAAATTATGCCAGTTTATGTCCATTGTATTGCTTATCTCTTTTCGGGTATACAGTCAGGCTCTCTGAAACCAGCTAGGCAGTCATCTTCTTTTCTTGACGGAGGTTTCATCTTTGATGCCGGGATCTGGATCCATAGCGCCTGCGTAGGTATCGACTGTACCTATATTGAATGTAACCTTTGCACGTATTGTCTGGTACCTTTTTCTTTTATGCTGATTAATAACTTTTTGTGTGTTGGAACCACGACCAAAGTCTGAAAGTGTTTATTGCTACGTGCGACTATTCATAACGCTATTTAGCGTCATCTAAGGTTTCGAGGTTATAGGCAGGATTCTATAGAGGTTTAAATAGGATTCCATAGTTGGGGGCTCAGAGTGAAATCATGCTACCACTTACACGGTAACACACGGTTAGCTGATGAGTTATCTCTCATCAAAAGGGTGGAAAGGCACCATAAGCGGGAAAGAATGCTTTGCCTTCGAAAACCTGCTATCACTTGGTTGCTGAGAGAGCGCTACCGTCATCGTGTAAGATCAAGAAGCGCTGATTAGAACCAGGGACGAAGAAGGAAAAGTGTGTTTTCCTTTGGTGTTAAAACAGTGTGTTAGGGGGTAAGTCGCACATTAGCGTCTGCATGTTTTCTGTATTGCTGCCGCAAGTTCAAAAAGGTCATTGTGTTTTGTAGTGTGAATACCTGTTCAAACCTCTGAATTGTACTGCTATATTTTGGGAAAAGGTTTTATTTTTCTGCGCAGAATTATGGTATGTGATTGAAGTGTGTATGTGTGTGGGGGCTACTGTCTAGTTAAGCCCGAAAAGCTAAGGCTACTGTCTAGTTAAGCCTAGTGGAGGTTACTGTCTGGTCAAACCTCAAAGTGTAAACTCAGTAGGTGCCTGACGAGGCCGAGCAAACTACTGGGCCAGTGGTTTTGGGAAACAAGGTTTTCCCGGTCTGAACACCCATTAATCGCAAAGTCCATTGATAGGTTAGCTTCCTTGGGCAGAGTGATCGAACCGCATAGTTTGTGTAAACTGTGGTTGTGAAGTGAGTGTCGTGGGAGTGAAACTGTTGGCAAGGTTAAGGGTTATTGGAATTTCTAAATGCTACCAGCGGGAGTAAACTCGAAGTAGGAAGCGGTGTGGTAAAGCTTGAGGTGATTTACCACGAGGAAAAATAAATAACTCACAAAGCAAGTTGTTTTCTTTCGTCACGTTTTGGCTATACAAACGATCCCTAAAGGGGGGGAAACCGATGTATAAGCTTGCAGAAGTGAGTGGTTGAAGCTTGGTAATACAGCTGCAAGTAGGGTAAGTACAATAAGTGTTTATTCTGCTCCTCGTTGTGCAAAGCCGACTGTGAACTTTAGAAGGGTTGGCTGTGCATAACGGGAGGGAGTGCGTAGCTCTTTGAAAATCGTTCACAGGTCGACGTTTTCTGGAAATTGCATAGCATTGTTCTTAATATGGGTGCTAAGCAATCTCTAGTAACGGTCGATGAAGTGCTGCGGATAGAAGGGCCGCAAGGGTCGGCAAGGTATGTAATGTTTACAAAGTATGGTGCTTATGCTACGGCCTATTGTAACTTATTGGTCAAAATGACCAAGAAATGTAGAAAGCCTTTACCCAAGATAGGTAGCTTTGATGTGGAAGTCTTGAACAATGTTAGAGACAGTATTTGCTTGGTGAGGTCTCTAAACAAAAGTGTAAAGTTCAATGAATGTTTGAAGTTGTGGCAGCGTGAAGGGAATATGTGGCAAAGCGGAGTGCATGCGACACAAATCAGCACCGCGTGCATGGCGCAAGGGAGTGCTAGCACAATGCAAAACAGCATTGAGCAAGTGACGCCAGGGAACGAGCACGCACTGCAAAGTAGCATTGCCAAAGGTACTGTTAACGCACATGCGCCACCGCCGCCCTATGCGGATAGTGGTGTAGGGTCAGTCGATCACAAAAATCATTAAAATGTAACAAGCAATTTGTACCCTCTTCTTAGTAACTATAAGGAACATGTTTATGATGCAGATAACGAACCTATTGTAATGTCCGCTCTTTCCCATGTTGTAACTCCCGCAGCTACAGAAACTGCTAATCCCATATGTAGTAGTCAGAGGCTGAACCCTACACAAGGTAATAAAATCACAGGCAGTGGTGTATTAGGCATTCACCCCGTCCAGACAATAACTGTTCCCAATGGGAATCCGGACACACAGGGTGTAGTGGTCACAAGGGATGTAGCAATGCATTGTCCATGGACGAGGGTGAGGTACATTCCATAATGGTAGAATTCCCAGACCCTAGGAAGGATTTAACAAGTTGCCAAAAATTTGTAAAGGATTTGGGTAATACTCACGAGCCAACCAACAAGGATTGACGAGTAGTATTACGGGCATATCTTCCACACAATACCGACGTGAAAAAGTTTATCACAGCCTGTGTATTGGATGGAGATGTTCCCATAACTGTTGAAGGCAACCAAAATAATATAACTCATATTGTAGATCAACTGGCCATATTTTTCCCTGTAGTAGTTAATTGGAGTAAAAGTTTTACAATTAAACAGAAGGAGAGTGAGTCTGCAGGAGACTATTTTAACCGAGCCCTGCAGACTATTACCCAATATACAGGCATAAAAAATATTAAAGATAACACCCATTACAGGGAAATGACAGTCACAGTACTTATGGACGGTCTTAAAGACGTCCTTAAGAGCATGGTTCAGACCTCACTTTCTGGGTGGAGGGGAATTACTGTGGATAGTCTCAGGGGAGCTGCAATTAAACATTACAAAAACATCCTTAAGAAGAGAGAAATGCAGAGCGAGAAACTAATGGCCATTAGTATTCAAGCTCTAGAAGAAATACAACAACCGCCGCAACGCTTCTACCACACGGCCAAAATATACACACCCCACACAACCTCCAAACTCATATCCTCATACCCAACCTCAATCTTTTCAACCTCAATCTTTTCAACTTCAATCTTTTCATACTTCTTCCCCCAAACAACAACCTTTCAACACACGTCACATAGATGTTTTAGATGTAACAGGGAGGGTCACATAAGTAGGTTTTGTAAAGTAGGTCAGGGAATCCCTAGGTACCAACAGGAGGGACACCCACAACAGTCACCTGCTAACACCATGACCATGAATGCTGTCTTAGAAGAAGTCAGCTCTAGGGGTTAGGTCACACCTGTAGTCTACAGCCAGCCAGGTAAATTGGGGATACTAGGGAAGAACCAGTAATGGTAATTGATGTAACTGATACCCAATCTCTGTTCTGCTTTCTTCCCTGTTCCCTAACACCCTGACTGTCAGTACCTCTTTGTTTCACATAGGGGGAGGTGTACACTACACATGAACACGAGTGCCCCATGGTTTCATAGACAATCACAGTATCTTTTCCCAGGCCTTATACAACTGTTCACAATCTTTTTAACCTGCCAATATATCTGTTCTGATACAATATGTGGATGATTTATTGTTGTGCCCTGATTCATTTATGCCATGTTTAAATGATACTAAACTGTTGTGCTTCATCTCTCACACACAGGACACAAGGTTGCTAAGGACAAATTGCAGCCATGCCAAGCTAAGGTCAAGTACTTGGGATACTGTCCAAACCCAGGGGCTAAGACACTACCTAGAGGAGTAGCTATTAATAACAAGGTTTAATTGTAGAGGTTGTAATCAGATACGGTATCCCTAGAGTATAGGGATACTCATTTCACAGGTGATGTCTTTTAAAAAAAAACATGTGTAAGTTGGTGGGTATTAATAATATCAAGATCACCCCAGACCGTCTTTTTATCTGTCCCCCTTTGAGATACTGTTTGACAGGCAGCCTCATGTGAAAATATGATAATGAGGTTACTGTGCAGTGTCTCACAAAGATGAGTAAGAACAACAGAAATTGAAAGTGTTATCTAACATGTCTGATGCAAACTGTTATGATGTCAAACCTGGAGAATTTGTTATGATCAGGATTTTTTTACGCTCAGGTTGTCTGATTGATTGGTGGGAAGGTCCGTATCAGGTGTTGTTGATGAGTACCACATCCTCGAAGGTGGCCGAGAGAGATACCTGGGTCTCACTGCAGGAAGGTTAACCAACCAGTGGAGATACAGGGCGGAGTCGAGGCAGATAACGAGGACCTGTCAATCGTGAACCTGTTCCGGGAGGATTAAAAGGTGGCAGTGAGATATCTGAGCTAAAGAAATTTGTAGATCCTTGTTACAGTAATGGACTGGTCTGCTGTGTTCATTCTTGTATTCTCTTCCAGAGTTTCCATCATCCTGGTTTGTTCGGGGATTTCCAGTTTCTGTGATGGAGGACAGATAAAGGAGATGGGAGCTAATGTTGATGTTAATGGAGTGAAGTCGAGAGGAGGAGTGCTATGCCAATCAGGGGAGTGTCTGACCAATCTTAGGACAGAGACCAATCTTGTTAAGAGATTTGTGATACCTGAAACTCGGGGACAGTGTGAAGGTTTATCGTCTGAAGATTTCTGTATCAGTGAACTTTGTGGGTCCCTAGTTGATGAAAAATGTATCCAACGGTGCCAGCCTAAATATAACCTGTATTGGGGTGGGTATCCTTTAGAGGATTATCATAACATGGTAGGCAAAGTTTTAAATCAAACTGATTGTTGGGTGTGCTCACACTTGCTTCAGGGACAGCATAATGTAGGGTTGGTGCCATTTCCATTGAATGTTTCAGAAATTTTAGAATTGCAAAAAGGGAAAACACTATATGGAAAATTCCTGTCATCCAAGCCGCCTCATTTTAAACTCCATCAATTCCAAGTAGATAGATCACTTTTATGTTTGAACATAACCAACCCCAATAAACCAGGGAGTTAGGAAGTGACGGGGAATAACCAGACGATGACCTTCTCACTAAGAGCTGATAATGAGCCAATGGATTATGAACTGTTATGCACAATTAGATCAAAAAGGGAGACACTTTAGGTACTGTCATACACTTAGTGATACTAAAGAAATGGTTGGTAGGGTACCAGAAGGGTATTGTGCCAAGATTATACAACCAGAGACATGTCTTGACCAGATGGGAGAACCTGAAGTAGGGTTATATGCAAGAGAAATGTGTTTAATGACTATGATGTTTTCAATCCCTTATGTTCTCCCCGACCATGTATATTTTATATGTGGAAGAAAAGCGTATAAGTGGCTCTCCCCGAGTTCAGAAGGTTTATGTTATTTGGGAAGAATACTTCCAGAAATTATGACCCTTACACATGGTGAAATGCTTGGTATCCATAAAAACACCCCATCTCCATATCTTCATACACATTATGAACATCGTGACAATACAAACATGATACCTGGTGACATACATGCAGCTACACAGATGATTAGTGAGACAACTGGCTTCCAAGTGTTGGTAGCGCTAGATCCCACCAGGATCTCTCAGGGTACTTTAAATTTTAGATATATCCAAGATCTTGCAAAATTAATAGATAATATCACCAAGATGTATGATGACACATTTAGGTATACAGGTAAAGAGTTACAAGCCTATAAGAAAGAACTTGTGCAACATAGACTAGTGTTAAATTGCTTAACAGCTGTCACTGGAGGGTACTGTGTGACATTGGCCACTCAGTTTGGTTTAAAGTGTTGCACGTACATTACAAATAACACCAGTGATCTCAAGGAGGTGATAGACCGGAAGATGGACGAAATTCTGCAGTTAAAGTGGGAATTCCGAAAGAACCATAATGCTTCATTGACTGAAGTTGAGGAACAGGTAGAGTAGTGGTTCACGTGGTTGAACCCTGTGAAATGGTTTTCCGGTCTAGGAGAGTGGGTCCAGAAATAATCAGTGTCATCTTAGTAATTGGCTTATGTGTCAGATGTGTTCCTAATGTGTTGAAGTGCAGGAAACATACTAGGGCAAACCAAGAAATCGAGATGGTGGTGGTAAGTGATGGAGATATGGATTACACGGTTAAGGAAGAGCTGTATTACAACCCTGAATTAGAATATACCCTATGAGACTGTGATCCAGATTTTGCATGGTTGTGCATGAATATATATCGATAATGTTATTTTAAAACATTCTAGGTAATACTGTCCCAATTCCCCCTCAAAACTTCCTTTATAGGTTAGATGAATTCCCACATCCTGCCAATGATCCCATAAGGATCCACAGATGGCATATAAGGGTTGTTTTACCCTCCTTGAGACGCATTATCTAATGGTTCAAATGACCAATCTGTGTCATACCATAATAACATTAAACGGTATATTCTCATGCCTGGCTAAACAGATTCAAAATAGGTTGTCATAGCATTTGAATGGCTATCAAAGGGTGGACTGTCAAAGCCGGATGATTGGCTAAGACAGAATCTGTTAAAATCAAGATCTGCAAGATGCCATTTTGCGACTGGTCGCAAAACGCCATTTTAGCTACAACTAAAAAATACCCTTACATTAAATATTCAGTGATGACAAGACAGGTTTTGTAGATTTGTCTGTAACAAATAATTAAGAATACACAAAGACACTAATATACTCAGACAGAGTGAATTTGGAAACAATTGTTAGGCATTTAAGCTATTGTTAGCCATTGTAGGCCTGATATCTGATGTGGTTAAGCTAAATAAACCATTGTATTTAAGTCTGAGGCTTAAACAAATTAGCCTTACCTGTGTGATCTCATCAAGCATCTTTTGATCACATGTGTAAACACATTGCCTGTCATTGTTGTAGTCCAGACAAGTAATATCAAAATATGTCAAGTAAAGCTTAGAGAAATATATATATATATATATATATATATATATTAATTCATGATAAATACATGCATGCACATGGACAATCGCATGTGTATTCACAATGCGTGCAAAAGTAGAGGGACCGGCAGGTCCCTCTGACATAGGTAGCTGTGGGAAGATTAGCTTCCCGAAGGCGCCTAGTGGGCATGTCTGACTGGATGCATCAGATGCGACCATGTCAGGGAAAGCCCAGTCTGATGAGGTTGCATCTGATGCGACCATGCCAGGCAAATGGTTGACAATATATACTGGATGAGCATTCTCTTAACAGACATAGGGCTTGATTCAGAGATGTATGCTATTCCGATAGTTACGTGTTTGAGCGATTATCGGTCGACTGCGAACATGTCACAGTCACATGGTGCAGCCGCTAAGGTACCTTAGTAATGCAGTTCGCAGTGAGTATTTCTTTGCAAATTGACTGACAGTCAGGAACCATTTTCTGGAGATAACAGGAAGTGGCAACAAAAACTGCAGGTGTTTCCCAGCCATTTTCGGGGTGTGTCGTAGCCTGCGTCTACATTCCCATATGCAGATAAAGTGGTTGAGACATCTCAGTTCAGAAGGCCATGCCACATGATCATAGGGCTACTACGGTAGATGGCCGATAATCGAATGACCCGGACAGCGGCTGTGTATTTGTACACACTTACTTAGATCTGAAAAGCTGCCAGTGGGAGACTCAATACATTTTCAGGTAGTCAGTGTTTGGGGGAGCTAGGGGGGCAGTAGTTAGAAAAAGGCAGGCATGTCAGGACCCTTTTCTGGGCGTGCCCTAGTGAGCCTCTGCAAATTCATTCACAGCTGGAGAGGCCCCAGGATCATAGGAGAGCCGCTGTGTCAGAGACAGCATAGGCTTACTCAGAAGTTCGATGTGCAATTGATTTTTCCACTTTTGTAAGTAAGCAGCAGATGTGAGATGCAGGAAGTGGGTCTCTTAGCGCACAAGACATCAGCTAAGTCCCTAGCATAGTTTTAAAAGTCCGCTATGTCTGGGTTCGCAGTCACAGTGAGATTTGAGGCAGTCTCTGATTTAGACCCATAGTTAATTAACTTAGAGTGAATATAAGTTCTCCAGTCGCACAGGATATATACGTCTCCCAGGTTTTGGGGACAGTGATTACCCCTTTAAATAATGATGAAATCAAAGGGGTGCTACCATGGACATAATAATGGAACTACAGCAAAAAAGGAGAAGGAAATGAAATGTCTTAGGATGGTGCACTGAACTAGTATGTTAAAACATAACTTTTATTAGGTAAATAATAGGATTCTGATATCTTCAGATTATAACGAGAAACAGCAAAAATAAATGTAAAATACAGATAGTGTGAAAAGGTATAAGAATGTGATTTAAGATTTGCGTTCTAAGAAGAACATACAAAGCAGCGCTCCTACATAATCATACAGTTTGTTGTTGTTGTTGTTCTTGACAACAGTGGGGTGTATATATTATATTATATACATATATAGTGTTCTCACACTTTAATACACCAACACACAAATCAGAATAAAAATCCCTGCTATTGATGTTGATTTACTATATATTGCCCTGGTTAGGGGTACACCTCACGTACTTGAAAGAATTCTGTCCATCTGACAATGTCCCATATACCCTTTCATAGGGTTATTATAGAAACATTATATCGTGTCTATGACAGTTATCATCAATCAAGTCTGTTGTTATATACCTAGATATTATGCAGTACCCCTACAGTACAGTGGTTCTATGGAAGTACTTATATTATTAATAAAGTCATTTATATATTGACGAGTTCGTAGTATTCTTCCTAGGTGATTATTATAACAGGTATAAACAAGTATTACATAATTACATATAGTATATTTTCTCTAATGTTCACTCATGTGAGTTTTGCCAGAATGTTCCTGAGAGGAAAATGCTAATCAGTCAGTTATTTAATGTTACATACGATTTGCATCCTCATCGGATGTTTTATTCTGTTTTATTCTCATGTATTGTATGGCTCTCCATTCGGAGTAAAACTGGCTTATACTAATATGAGTAAAATCTCTAGGTATCAAATCTATTGTTGTACACCTGGATATTATTCAGTGTCTCTGCAGTGATTCTTTGGAAATGCTTATATTATTAAAGTCACTGAAATGTTGGTGGATTAATGGCACCTTTATTGTCCCTAGATAATCCTTGTATCATGATGGATATAACCAAATAATATAATATATTTATTTCAGTAGCCCTCTGTTACTGTGTATACTCATATGGGTTTATCCTGGTGTTTCTGGGAAAAATATGCAAATCAATCAACTGTTCAGTGTCACATGCAAACTGCACCCCCATCAGATGTTACAGCGTTTTCAACTGTTATATTATCATGTATAGTATAACCCTCCGCTTGGAGTAGAGCTGGCACACACTAGCATGAGGGTTCTGTCCAGGTTCAAAGTATAGGTAGTACAATTAGCAGGAATAGAATACATAACAACTCATTATCATAATTATTAATGGTAGGCAGTGCCGCGTGACCGACGCTGCGTTTCGCTAAGAAGCTTTATCAAGGTAAGCTGAGCTGACTTGCAGACCTCCCTATAATACCCACAAACATATTGTGTCACCAATCGGGTGTCTGATGCATCTGTGTACACCAATCATTGCGACCCACACTCTATAGTTCCGCCTCCCTCCCTAGACTGGCAATGTGCCCACGTGTCCTGGGGCTTATGACATCATGATAAGGGATCCTAATGGATCTTAGATACAGAAATATAGCCTAAGTCTGGAGTAATCAAACTTCGATTTACATTCGCTTTATAGTACTGTTAATTGATAGAGCTTTACAATGTATGACAATGTTTAAAGGGTTATAATCTGTTATATTATGGTTGTTATAAAAATACTTTTGAATAAATATTCACAAGAAATCTCTCTGCTGAGTACTAAATTGAAGAATTTTGAAAACCTGGACAGGTTTCAAAAAACATATGATAAATACAGATTGGAAGTGGAAAAAAATTGAACAAGAAATTTTTAATAGAAAGAAATCTAAATTACAGAGAGATAAAAATGACTTTCTGTCTAATACGGTCTACAGATGGAGTCCTATAAGGGAAAGGACACCAGAGAGTAGATCCAATTATACCACCTCAGACAGATTCCTCTGAGAATGAATCCACCAGTGAACGATTTACCCTACATAGACAACAGAGGTATTTTTTAGGGGTTACTCCCAGAGAAACCAGGGACAATATAGAATCAATTTCAAGAAAACCAGAAGGGGAAAGAAAAAGACGGTTTCGAGAATGGGGGGAAGAACCCCGGGACCATTGCCGATACAGGAAAAAGAAGGAGACACTTTAAGGATTATAAATCTAACAAGTAGAAACCTTACATCATCACACATCGATATCCTTAATAAAGGATTATCCTTTTCATCTACAACATCCTTTAATAGGTCTGAATTTGAAAAAGATGTAAATCTTTTTGCTAGAAAATAGTTGTTCATGACTAAAGGGAAACATATGGCACCTGACATCGAAGCCTTCTCACAAGAAGATCTGCAAACAATCTCCATTCTGGAAGAATTGGAAGAGGAATCTTTACAACAACCTACTAATCTGGATCCTACTCCAATTATACAAGAATCCTTGGATATTCCATCAAAGTCCCCTAAAGAAAAAGTTCACTTTCATGCCAGATGCCTCCATCTGTCCACCGGTGAAGGTTTTCATTGAGCAAAGATCTAGATCACTTGTATAATAAAAGAACAAAAATTAAAGATTATTATGATAATTTAAATAGAGAAGAGAGACAAGCTTTAAAATAGATGTTGGAATGGAGCGATACAATCATCAAGCCTTCAGATAAAGGGGGAAACATCGTCCTATGGCCTCGGGATAAATATTTAAAAGAACTGAACCGACAATTGGAGGACAAATCCTGCTATAAAAAGAATGGTTTTTAATCCTACTAGAGACTTTCTGGAATTATATAAAATCACTATCGAAGGAGCGAAAGGCAGTAGAGTCATAACCAAAAAGGATTATGACTTCCTTAAAAAAGAGAATCCTAAAACTCCTACTCTGTATCTATTGCCTAAGATCCATAAAGATGAGACTGACCCACCTGGTAGACTTATTGTCTCTGGGATGGGCAGCTTAACTGAGAATGCAAGTAAATTTCTGGATCATCATCTCAGAAAACATGTCCTACAATTACCATCTTATATAAGGGACACTCCTGACGTACTAAGCAAGATTCAGTATATATTCCTGAATACTGACACCTGGCTCATTACCTGTGATGTAGAAAGTCTCTACACGTGCATTAACCATGAGTATGGAATTAAGGCAGTGGAATACTCTTTAAGTATGGACTGCAATAATGAATTCAACTACTTCCTCATCTCACTTTTACGTTTTGTTCTCACTAAAAACTACTTTGTTTGTAATAACAGCTTTTATCTCCTGGTACAGGGGATTGCAATCGGCACTACATGTGCCCCAACATATGATAACCTGTACCTAGGGTGGTGAGAGAGGGAATATGTCTTTAACGATCAGAATGATTTCTACACTGACCATATTCTATTAAGGCTGAGATATATTGATGATCTCCTCATAATTTGGGAAGGTGATATACGACTCTTTGAAAAATTCCTGTCTCAAATCAACTCTAACAATCTCAATCTGAAACTTACCTTTGAAGCAAGTAAAGAGCGAATTCATTTTCTTGATGTTTCACTTACAATTGAAAAGGATGGGCACATCTCTTCAGATCTATTTCGTAAAAAAAAAAACCTCTACAATAGTATTCTACATAATAAGAGCTCATACTTCCCACCTGTATTGAGAGGACTACCGAAAGGAGAATTTTTATGCATGAAACAGAATTGTTCTGAAGAACACACTATTCAAGCACGATCACAACAATTAAGTACCAGGCTGAAAGCTTGAGGATATAGTGGGAGAATGATCAGAAAAGCATATAAGGACACCAGGATGTACACCAGAGAACAACTTCTAACTACAAAGAAGAAAGAGAAAGAAGAGGACTGTGCAAGATTCATTGGGAGTTTTTGTCACGAATGGAGAAGCATTCAAGAAATACTACATAAACATCTATATGTACTACACACTGATCAGGATCTAGCAAAGGTAATTGGGGACAAAATTCAGATGAGTTGGAGACGATCTAGAAACCTTAGAGACATCTTAGTCCGAAGCCATCTAGAACCCCCAAAAAAACAATTATTCTTGAAAAAAGGGACCAGAAAATGTGGAATCTGTAAAGCCTGCTCAATTATGGTCACCACTAATAGTTTCAGAGACAGATACAACAAAACCTGGCACATTAAGGAGCTTATCAACTGTAATTCAACAGGAATTATTTAGAACTTACAATGCCCATGTGGTAAAAACTACATAGGGAAGACCAAGAGACCCCTTTAGTAAAGACTCCTAGAACACATATTGAGCATAAGAAATGTGGAACGGGACAGATGGATATACAAATCCCTGACACCAGTGGCTAGGCATTTTTTTAAATACCATGGAAGTAACCCAATGGGCCTAACAGCCTTTGGGATGAAGAGAATCAACTTGAACATCAGAGGTGGCAATGTGGATCGTGAACTCCTGAAACAGGAGACTAAATCCATCTTTCTTATGGACACCCTGACACCAAAAGGTCTAAATGAAGAGAAGAATTATGTGTCCTTTTTGGGTTAATTACAAATGTATCTTTCTCCCCAAGGAACATTTATAGGGCAATCTACATCATCAGATTTCCTATATATAAAAACAGCTTTATTATATTTTCTTAATAACATAATTTTGTGGAACAATTTAGCCGCACCATTCATAAATAATGAATCATTTATATCTGAATTCAAATATGGTTTATATATTACTATTAGATAATGGATACACTATTATTATTATTTATTACACGTATCTATTTTATTATATTTCCAATATTTCCATGGCTCAATATTACACATATAACATACCAACACAGTCACATTTTAATGTAAACCTTATCATATTTTTTGTGTTTACACTTTTTTATTTGATTTTTTAATTTGGTATTGTCTTGCACAATTTACACGTTTTTTTATTATCTAAGAAGATTATTCACTTTACTATATATTTCAATATTTTTATTATATTATAATATATTATAATACCTTTAATATGTTTTGTTTTGTAATAATATATTTTTTCCTCATATACACACACATTAGTGTTTTTTTCACTAATTCTTGAGTATTTTAATTTAATTTTCGCTATTGAATGTACACACATATGGTATTTCACATTTGGTTTATCCCTATTTGTCCTCTAATTCACCTTATAGTGGATGAGAAAAATGAATAAATAATATTTGTATCCACTTATTATAATTTATACCAATATAACTTCAACCAATATTTAATGTGCTATACCACAATATTACTGTAGAATACTGGAATTATATAGAAATAATTTAACATATGGATTCTATTTAGTGAACTATACCACAATATTATTGTAAAACATTGAAATTACATTGCAATAATTTAACACATAGATTACTACTCATTATTGTATTTTTATCTATATATGAATTAGAATCAACCTATCACTATAATTCAATCTCTTGCCTAATGGGAAATCGATTATTATTATCATCCAGCCTAGATTCCATCGTTTTATCTGCTATCCATTATAGATCCTAAAAAGACTCTAATATCATAGCGATGATCACATGACCTATGAGATCTATACTAACTAATCTATCTTTTTGTGTACTAAGGAAGGAGGTTCTGGGTCACATCCATGTATGTTATAACCCTTTAAACATTGTCATACATTGTAAAGCTCTATCAATTAACAGTACTATAAAGCGAATGTAAATCGGAGTTTGATTACTCCAAACTTAGGCTATATCTCTGTATCTAAGATCCATTAGGATCCCTTATCATGACGTCATAAGCCCCAGGACACGTGGGCACATAGTCAGTCTAGGGAGGGAGGCGGAACTATAGAGCATGGGTCGCAATGATTGGTGTACACAGATGCATCAGACACCCGATTGGTGACACAATATGTTTGTGGGTATTATAGGGAGGTCTGCAAGTCAGCTCAGCTTACCTTGATAAAGTTTCTTAGCGAAACACTGCATCGATCACACGGCGCTGCCTACCATTAATAATTATGATAATGTGTTGTTATGAATTCTATTCCTGCTAATTGTACTACCTATACTTTGAACCTGGACAGAACCCTCATGCTAGTGTGTGCCAGCTCTACTCCAAGCGGAGGGCTATACTATACATGATAATATAACAGTTGAAAATGCTGTAACATCTGATGGGGGTGCAGTTTGCATGTGACACTGAACAGTTGATTGATTTGCATATTTTTCCCAGAAACACTCGGATAAACCCATATGAGTATACACAGTAACAGAGGGCTACTGAAATAAATATATTATATTATTTGGTTATATCCATCATGATACAAGGATTATCTAGGGACAATAAAGGTGCCATTAATCCACCAACATTTCAGTGACTTTAATAATATAAGCATTTCCAAAGAATCACTGCGGAGACACTGAATAATATCCAGGTGTACAACAATAGATTTGATACCTAGAGATTTTACTCATATTAGTATAAGCCAGTTTTACTCCGAATGGAGAGCCATACAATACATGAGAATAAAACAGATTAAAACATCTGATGAGGATGCAAATCGTATGTAACATTAAATAACTGACTGATTAGCATTTTCCTCTCAGGAACATTCTGGCAATACTCACATGAGTGAATAATAGAGAAAATATACTATATGTAATACTTGGTTATACCTGTTATAATAATCACCTAGGAAGAATACAATGACTCGTCAATATATAAATGACTTTATTAATAATATAAGTACTTCCATAGAACCACTGTACTGTAGGGTACTGCATAATATCTAGGTATATAACAACAGACTTGATTGATGATAACTGTCATAGACACAATATAATGTTTCTATAATAACCCTATGAAAGGGTATATGGGACATTGTCAGATGGACAGAATTCTTTCAAGTACGTGAGGTGTACCCCTAACCAGGGCAATATATAGTAAATCAACATCAATAGCAGGGATTTTTATTCTGATTTGTGTGGTGGTGTATTAAAGTGTGAGAACACTATATATGTATATAATATAATATATACACCCCACTATTGTCAAGAACAACAACAACAACAAGAAACTGTATGATTATGTAGGAGCGCTGCTTTGTATGTTCTTTTTAGAACACAAATCTTAACTCACATTCTTATACCTTTTCGCACTATCTATCTGTATTTTAAATTTATTTTCGCTGTTTCTCTTGTTATAATCTGAAGATATCAGAATCTTATTATTTACCTAATAAAAGTTATGTTTTAATCTAGAGTGAGTAAGAAACTTGTTATTCCACTAAATTCAACCTTACAATGAAAACCAACAAAAAAATGAACATATATTGTTGGAATTAGAAAACATATTATCTCAGGGCTTAAGATTCTGGCTACTAAATCATTTGTATAGATAATATCCATAAGTGACTCCCTCTCCAGTGTCAGAGTAAACAGATCTCTTCTGCATTCCATCCATAAGTTTCACTCTCCTTGGCTTAGTTTTGATCCTCATTGGTGACAGCCAGTACACAACCTATAATACGACAGAAAAGTATAAGGCTCACAACCTGGCTAGGTTTCACCCCTGAGGCTTAACATGACCTCCCAGTGTTCTGACCTTGGCTTAGTTGCTGACTATTATCCCTGTAGCTTATCCATGACCGTCAATGTTCCAGACCCCAGTTTTCTGACTTTGCTCATAGTTAACTACTATAAACCTATCAAGAGAACAAGGGACCATGACCTGCATACTGGGTGCAGTGATGCTGAATCTTTCTTGAGGGGGTCCCCAATGAATACCATTGGTGCATTACACTCCACACCTTTGATACTGGAAGCGCAAATACTTGCTGATAGTCTAGAGTCCAGAATTTTTCTCAGAAATGTTACAAAAACTTTTCCAGCCAATCAGTACATTAGAAGTTTTCCAGAACAAGGAGAACCTGTTGTCATTCTGAGTATTGGCCAAACAAAACTTTAAATTGGCATATAGTTGGCAACACGATACACGCTTTCATATAAAATTGCAATTTTATACCCAGCTTGTTTAATTTCTTTTTGTTGACAGCTACAATATAGCAGTCAGTGTGTGACATTCATGAATCTTAGCTGATGAAATTGGTAGCTGCTAATAGTGATTATGGTTACAAAAAGAACAAGGTTCTTAGACTCCTGTTCATTGATATGAAGCCAATATGTGGGTCAGTAGTTTAAAAAACAAAGCATAGTATCCAAGGGTTTTCCACATCCATTGTCCCTCTGAAGTGTACTGATTAGGGCATGCATTTTGTCAGAATTAAAGTAGAGATGAGCGGTTCGGTTTTGGCTCAGACCGACCCACGTCATCTGTCATGGACGTCTTGGCACAGATATCAGTGAAAGAAGATGTTTTTCCTCGTTTGAGATGCAAACTTGGCCAGAAGATCTGAGCCAAAGCGAACAGCTCACCTCTAGTTTAAAGTATACATTAGAACATATAGCATAGGAAGATGGATTTGGCATCTGTATTGTTTGAGCTCTGTTACATCTGACTGATGTGTACTAAATGCCAGAACAAGCTACAGTCAGGTGCATAAATATTGGGATGTGGAGGTGAATAGAGGCCAAAATATGAAAATTCTATCAATGTCCCAATATTTATGCACCTGACTGTATGATGTAGTAGCTCCAATAATTAATGAGATAGCAAGAGATCAAGTACATAGCCCAAGAGAATATGCTTTTTAAATACATTAGTCTAAGAGTTCATCTTGAGGTTGCTTCACATTTGAAACAAGTGATAACTAACACTGCGTTCTTCACTAATTAGTGTAATAAAAAGACAAGACCTCGCAGTTAACTTACACAGTAATATCAGCCATGTTGTGTGGGTTAAGGGCCTGATTCTAGATGTGAGCTATGTCAATGTCGGATGCAGTGGAGCATTTCTTTACTACTACACATATGCTAAAGCCGTGCTGTGCTCATACAATGATTGGTTACTGATGGTGGTCACAAAAAGGATTTATTTGCAAAGTGAGTGACAGGGAATTAGCACAGTGGCGCATCTAGGGTTGTTGATATCCAGTGTGCTGTATTCACCTTGTCACCCAAGCTATGGTCCTCTGTGCACGCCAAAAGCATGCAGGCTTTTGCGAAAGGGATGTGGCTATGTGCCAATTAAGCCACTCCCCCTGATGCGTGACATTTTGGGGATGTTGCCAAGTGTCACGCCCCGGTCTCGTCATGTTGGGGGATTGCCCAGTGCTCCGGGAGCTTCTGAGCAGTCCTGTACCTCACTCCCGACACAGTGGATGACACGTGACGTTCATCACCGCTGTTTGCTGCTTTGTGACACCATCTAAGGGGGTAACACTGTGGTACCCCAGATCTGGGTGTATTCACTCATGTAGGAACCTATATAAAATGTACATATGCACTAGGGGTGAGCAGGTTCGGATTTCTGAAAGCCGAACTCCCCCGAGCCCCCCCGATCCGAGGCCGATCCGAGTCAGGCTCGACTTTTCCCGCCTGACTCGGATCTGAAATTGAGTCAAAATGTCATCATCCCGCCTTCCGGGTCTCGCGGGTTTTGGATCATATATAAGGTACCCGCGTCGGCGCCATTTTCTCACTCGGCTGTGGACAGTGAAGAGGGAGGGCGGGAGTTAGGGCTGGCTGAGCTGTGTAGTGTAGTGTAGTGTAGTGCAGCGTAGTGTTGTGCTGTGCTGCGCTGTGCTGCTGTTGTCCATAGGAGCTGTGTCCACTCCTCCAAAGTCCATAGGGGCTGGCTGTGTTGTGCTGTGCTGCTGTTGTCCAAAGGGACTGTGTCCACTCCTCCTAAGTCCATAGGGGCTGGCTGTGTTGTGCTGTTCTGCTGTTGTCCATAGGGGCTGTGTCCACTCCTCCAAAGTCCATAGGGCTGGCTGGACTGTGTTGTGCAGTCAGTTGTCCATAGGGGCTGTGTTCACTCCAAAGTCCTGTGCAGTGTCCCAGTCATAAAGGGGTGCTGTAGTGTTGTCCAGGGGGTGCTCTGTCCATCAGGGGTGCTCCCCCCAAGTGCAAAAAAAAATAATATTTTTTCTGTGTTTGTGAATTGTGTGCGCAGTAGCCGCACGTGCATCAACAAAGTAGTGCCAAACGTGCGCCTGTGTCATAAGTAAAGGGCCGGTTGGCTTGACCGTTAAAGGATGCTGTAACCCCCAAAGTGCACTCCAAACAAAATAAAAAAATATTTTCTGTGTTTGTGAATTGTGTGCACTGTGGCTGCACGTGCATCAACAAAGGAGCAGCGCCAAGCATGCGCCTGTGCCCCATAAGTAAAGGGCCGGCTGGCTTGTCCATTAAAGGGTGCTGTAAACCCCAAAGGGCACTCCAAACAAAATAAAAAAATATTTTCTGTGTTTGTGAATTGTGTGCACTGTGGCTGCACGTGCATCAACAAAGGAGCAGCGCCAAGCGTGCGCCTGTGTCATAGGTAAAGGGCCGGCTGGCTTGACCGTTAAAGGGTGCTGTAACCCCCAAAGTGCACTCCAAAAAAAATAAAATAAAATATTTTTTTGTGTTTGTGAATTGTGTGCGCAGTAGCAGCACGTGCATCAACAAAGTAGCGCCAAGCGTGCGCCTATGTCATAGGTAAGGGGCCGGCTGGCTTGACTGTTAATGGGTGCTGTAACCCCAAAGTGCACTCCAAACAAAATAAAAAAATATTTTCTGTGTTTGTGAATTTTGTGCACTGTGGCTGCACGTGCATCAACAAAGGAGCAGCGTCAAGCGTGCGCCTGTACCCCATAAGTAAAGGGCCGGCTGGCTTGTCCATTATATGGTGCTGTAACCCCCAAAGGACACTCAAAACAAATAAAAAAATGTTTCTGTGTTTGTGAATTGTGTCCACTGTGGCTGCAAGTGCATCAACAAAGGAGCAACACCAAGCGTGCGCCTGTGTCCCATAAGTAAAGGGCTGGCTGGCTCATTTCTTAAAGGGTGGTGTAACCCACAAAGTGCACTAGTCTCCAACAAAAATAAAAAATTATTTTCAGTGTTTGTGTGCGCCTTAGCCGCACGTATATATCAATATAACATAAATGGAGGACCAAACTTTCTCCGATAAAAATAAAATAGGGAAAGATCAAGAACCACTTCCTCCTAGTGCTGTTGCTGCTGCTGGGAGTTGTTCATCATCCCAGAGAGGAAGTAGGAACACCACTACTTTTACTAAACAATTGACCCTCCAACAGTCCTTAGCGAGGAGGATGAAGTACGACAGTAGTCATCCTGAAGCAAAACGTATAACTGAGGCCTTGACTGCTATGTTGGTGTCAGACGTGCGTCCGGTATCCGCCATTAGTGCAGTGGGATTTAGACAATTGATGGAGGTAGTGTGTCCCCGGTTCCAAATCCCGTCTAGATTCCACCTGCATCCTCAAAGCAGCAGCGACAAGCGTGCGTCTGTCTGTTAAAGGGTGGTATAACCCTCAAAGTGCGCTCCACAAACAATAAAAAAATTCTTCTTTTTTTTCCTGTCTTTGTGAATTGTGTGGGCTGTAGCCGCACCTGCATCCTCAAAGCAGCAGTGCCAAGCGTGCATCTGTCTGTTAAAGGGTGGTGTAACCCTCAAAGTGCGCTCCACAAACAATAAAAAAATTCTTCTTTTTTTTCTGTCTTTGTGAATTGTGTGGGCTGTAGCCGCACCTGCATCCTCAAAGCAGCAGCGCCAAGCGTGCGTCTGTCTGTTAAAGGGTGGTGTAACCCATAAAGTGCGCTCCACAAACAATAAAAAAATTCTTTTTTTTTCTGTATTTGTGAATTGTGTGGGATGTAGCCGCACCTGCATCCTCAAAGCAGCAGTGACAAGCGTGCGTCTGTCTGTTAAAGGGTGGTGTAACCCTCAAAGTGCGCTCCACAAAAAATAAAAAATATTTTTTTTTCTGTCTTTGTGAATTGTGTGGGCTGTAGCTGCACGTGCATCAACAAAGGAGCAGCGCCAAGCGTGCGCCTGTGTCCCATAAGTCTGTTAAAGGGTGGTGTAACTCCCAAAGTGCTCCAAAAAATAAAAAACAATTTTTTTTCTGTGTTTGTGACTTGTGTGCGATGTAGCCGCACCTGCATCAACACAGTAGCAGTGCCAAGCGTGCGCCTGTGTCATAAGTCAAGGGCCGGTTTGAACATCTGGTCTGGACTGAAGGACATGCCAACAATTTCTTACAGGTCTACTGTCACTGCATATGATACTGTCCTCAAAGCAGCAGTGACAAGCGTGCGTCTGTATGTTAAAGGGTGGTGTTACCCCCAAAGTGCGCTCCAACAAAATAAAATAATCTTCTTTTTTTCTGTGTTTGTGTGTGAAATGTATGCGCAGTAGCCGCACCTGCATCCGCAAAGCAGCAGTGACAAGCGTGTGTCTGTCTGTTAAAGGGTGGTGGAACCCCCAAAGTGCGCTCCAACCAAAATAAAATAATCTTCTTTTTTTCTGTGTTTGTGTGTGAAATGTATGCGCAGTAGCCACACCTGCATCTGCAAAGCAGCAGCGCCAAGCGTGTGTCTGTCTGTTAAAGGGTGGTGTAACCCCCAAAGTGCGCTCCAACCAAAATAAAATAATCTTCTTTTTTCTGTGTTTGTGTGTGAAATGTATGCGCAGTAGCCGCACCTGCATACTCAAAGCAGCAGCGACAAGCGTGCATCTGTCTGTTAAAGGGTGGTGTAACCCTCAAAGTGCGCTGCACAAAAAATAAAAAATTCTTTTTTTTCTCTTTGTGAATTGTGTGCGCTGTAGCCGCACCTGCATCCTCAAAGCAGCAGCGACAAGCATGCATCTGTCTGTTAAAGGATTACATCGGTGACAGCATCCAAGTAGGCATGTCAGACAGTCTGTACCTTTACTGGCAGGAAACAGAGGCAATTTGGAGGCCCCTGTACAAACTGTCTCTATTTTACCTGAGTTGCCCCCCCTCCAGTGTGTACTCCAAAAGAGTGTTTAGTGCAGCCGGGAACCTTGTCAGCGAAAGGCGTAGGAGGTTGCTTCCACAAAATGTGGAGAAGATGATGTTCATAAAAATGAATTCTCAACTCTTCCAGTGAGACCAGCCTCCAGAACCTACAGAGGGACCTGTGGTTGTGGATTCCAGCGGGGACGAATTAATACTCTGTGAGGATGAGGATGTACACAACACTGAAGAGGGTGAGGAATCGGTGGATGAGGAGGATGAGGACGACATCTTGCCTCTGTAGAGCCAGTTTGTGCAGGGACAGATTAATTGCCAGCTTGTTTTGTGGGGGCCCAAACGAACCAATCATTTCAGCCACAGTCGTGTGGCAGACCCTGGCGCTGAAATGATTGGTTTGTTAAAGTGTGCATGTCCTGTTTATACAACATAAGGGTGGACGGTAGGGCCCAAGGACAATTCCATCTTGCACCTCTTTTTTTTCTTTGCATTATGTACTGTTTGAGGCCTAGTTTTTCAAACTGCCATCCTGTCTGCCACTACAGTGTCACTCCTAGAAGGACCACGTGTTTGTGCCGCCCATTCGTGTCGCTTAGCATAGTCATCCAGCTACCTCGGTGTAACCTTTTGGACATAAAAACACTATTGTGAGGTGTGAGGTGTTCAGAATAGACTGGAAATGAGTAGAAATTAAGGTTATTTAGGTTGATAATAGCATAGGAGCAGAAAAACACACGAATTATGTGATTTTAGCTGTTTTTATGCTTTTTTAAAAAAAAATACAGATCCAAAACACAAAACCCAGAACCCAAAACACGGAAAGGTGGTTTTGGCAAATCCAATCCAGATCCAAAACACGAAGAAAGATCCAGATTCAAAACCAAAACACAAAACACGAAAAGTGACCGATGCACACCCCTAATATGTACTGGTGTAGGTAATATGTGATGAGGCAGCAGCTGGTCACATGACTCAGAACCTGCAGGAACCAGCTGAAGGTGGCTGAGTTAGACAGGTAAGTCAGTTAGAGCCAGCCCTGAGGTGATGGTGAGGAAGGCAGGATCTGTTCAGAAACACTCACCGGAGTCTCTGCGAGACCGGAGTAACTGCTGGGAATTGGTGGCGCTGCCGGTTAAAATTGGCTCCTGAAGCTGCTGACGTTATCCAGCGTTGACTGACAGCATTTGAGGCAGGAGGTGGAGAATGGTAAGTGCATCCCTTCTATCTGGAGGCTGACTATGAGGCAGACTCTCCCTCCTACAAGGCAGGCAGTGAGGTGAGCTGGGAGCCAGGTGTCTGAGCGTATTTGAAGGAAAGTGGTGATCTCCCCATCGGCAGGCTCCCACTCCAGGAAATGGGATTGAGCTTCTGGAGAGGTCTGTAATCACACAGAGCATAGCCCTGCATGTACATCTTATGTCCTAGCTGTCAGGCTATAAACAGTGACAAGTATCTTCCCCAGCATTGAGTACTGCATACCCTCCCAGCATAGAGTCACCTTGTATACAGCCTAGCTACACGCATTCATCTTACCCTCCCAGCATAGAGTCACCATGTATACAGCCTAGCTACACACCTTCATCCTACCCTCCCAGCATAGAGTCACCTTGTATACAGCTTAGCTACACACCTTCATCCTAGCCTCCCAGCACAGAGTCACCTTGTATACAGCCTAGCTACACATCTTCATCCTACCCTCCCAGCATAGAGTCACCTTGTATACAGCCTGGCTACACACCTTCATCCTACCCTCCCAGCATAGAGTCACCTTGTACACAGCCTAGCTACACACCTTCATCCTACCCTCCCAGCATAGAGTCACCATGTATACAGCCTAGCTACACATCTTCATCCTACCCTCCCAGCACAGAGTCACCTTGTATACAGCCTAGCTACACATCTTCATCCAACCCTCCCAGCACAGAGTCACCTTGTATACAGCCTGGCTACACACCTTCATCCTACCCTCCCAGCACAGAGTCACTTTGTATACAGCCTAGCTACACACATTCATCCTAGCCTCCCAGCACAGAATCACCTTGTATAAAGCCTAGCTACACATCTTCATCCAACCCTCCCAGCACAGAGTCACCTTGTATACAGCCTGGCTACACACCTTCATCCTACCCTCCCAGCACAGAGTCACTTTGTATACAGCCTAGCTACACACATTCATCCTAGCCTCCCAGCACAGAATCACCTTGTATAAAACCTAGCTACACATCTTCATCCTACCCTCCCAGCATAGTCACCTTGTATACAACCTGGCTACACACCTTCATCCTACCCTCCCAGCACAGAGTCACCTTGTATACAGCCTAGCTACACACCTTCATCCTACCCTCCCAGCATAGAGTCACCTTGTATACAGCCTAGCTACACACCTTCATCTTACCCTCCCAGCATAGAGTCACCTTGTATACAGCCTAGCTACACATCTTCATCCTACCCTCGCAGCATAGAGTCACCTTGTATACAGCCTGGCTACACACCTTCATCCTACCTTCCCAACACAGAGTCACCTTGTATACAGCCTAGCTACACACCTTCATCCTAGCCTCCCAGCACAGAGTCACCTTGTATACAGCCTGGCTACACACTTTCATCCTACCCTCCCAGCATAGAGTCACCTTGTATACAGCCTAGCTACACACCTTCATCCTACCCTCCCAGCATAGAGTCACCTTGTATACAGCCTAGCTACACACCTTCATCCTACCCTCCCAGCATTGAGTCACCTTGTATATAGCATAGCTACACACCTTCATCCTACCCTCCCAGCATTGAGTCACCTTGTATACAGACTAGCTACACATCTTTATCCTACCCTCCCAGCACAGAGACACCTTGTATACAGCCTTGCTACACACCTTCATCCTACCCTCCCAGCATAGAGTCACCTTGTATACAGCCTAGCTACACATCTTCATCCTACCCTCCCAGCATAGAGTCACCTTGTATACAGCCTGGCTACACACCTTCATCCTACATTCCCAGCACAGAGTCACCTTGTATACAGCCTAGCTACACACCTTCATCCTAGCCTCCCAGCATAGAGTCACCTTGTATACAGCCTGGCTACACACCTTCATCCTACCCTCCCAGCATAGAGTCACCTTGTATACAGCCTAGCTACACACCTTCATCCTACCCTCCCAGCATAGAGTCACCATGTATATAGCCTAGCTACACACCTTCATCCTACCCTCCCAGCATTGAGTCACCTTGTATACAGACTAGCTACACATCTTTATCCTACCCTCCCAGCACAGAGACACATTGTATACAGCCTAGCTACACATCTTCATCCTACCCTCCCAGCATAGAATCACCTTGTATACTGCCTGGCTACACACCATCATCCTACCCTCCCCGCATAGAGTCACCTTGTATACAGCATGACTACATACCTTCATCCTACCCTCCCAGCATAGAGTCACCTAGTATACAGCCTGGCTACACATCTTCATCCTACCCTGCCAGTATAGAGTCACCTTGTATACAGCCTAGCTACACACCTTCATCCTACCATCCCAGCATAGAGTCACCATGTATACAGCCTAGCTACACACCTTCATCCTACCGTCCCAGCGTAGAGTCACCTTGTATACAGCCTGGCTACACACCTTCATCCTACCCTCCCAGCGTAGAGTCACCTTCTATACAGCCTGGCTACACACCTTCATCCTACCCTCCCAGCTTAGAGTCACCTTGTATACTGCCTAGCTAAACACCTTCATCCTACCCTCCCAGCAAAGAGTGACCTTGTATACAGCCTAGCTACACACCTTCATCCTACCCTCCCAGTGTAGAGTCACCTTGTATACAGCCTAACTACACACCTTCATCCTACCCTCCCAGCATAGAGTCACCTTGTATACAGCCTAGCTACACATCTTCATCCTACCCTCCCAGCATAGAGTCACCTTCTATACAGCCTAGCTTCACATCTTTATCCTACCCTCCCAACACAGAGTCACCTTGTATACAGCCTAGCTACACATCTTCATCCTACCCTCCCAGCATAGAGTCACCTTGTATACAGCCTGGCTACACACCTTCATCCTACGCTCCCAGCATAGAGTCACCTTGTATACAGCCTAGCTACACTTCTTCATCCTACCCTCCCAGCATAGAGTCACCTTGTATACAGCCTAGCTACACATCTTCTTCCTACCCTCCCAACATAGTCACACTGTATACAGTCTATAGCTACACACCTTCATCATACCCTCCCAGCACAGAATCACCTTGTATACAGCCTGGCTACACACCTTCATCATACCCTCCCGGCATAGAGTCACTTTGTATACAGCCTTGCTACACTCCTTCATCCTACCCTCCCAGCACAGAGTCACCTTGTATACAGCCTAGCTACACACCTTCATCCTACCCTCCCAGCGTAGTCACCTTGTATACAGCCTAGCTACACACCTTCATCCTACCCTCCCAGCATAGTGTCACCTTGTATACAGCCTAGCTACACACATTCATCCTTCCCTCCCAGCATAGAGTCAACTTGTATACAGCCTAGCTACACACCTTCATCCTACCCTCCCAGCATAGAGTCACCTTGTATACAGCCTAGCTACACACCTTCATCCTACCCTCCCTGCATAGAGTCACCTTGTACACAGCCTTGCTACACACCCCCAACCTACCCTCCCAGCATAGAGTTACCTTGTATACAGCCTTGCTACACACCTTCATCCTACCCTCCCAGCATACAGTTACCTTGTATACAGCCTTGCTACACACCTTCTTCATACCCTCCCAGCATAGATTCACCTTGTATACAGCCTTGCTACACACCTTCATCATACCCTCCCAGCATAGAGTCACCTTGTATACAGCCTTGCTACAAACCTTCATCCTACCCTCCCAGCATAGAGTCACATTGTATACAGTCTAGCTACACATCTTCATCGTACCCTCCCAGCATAGTTACCTTGTATACAGCCTAGCTACACACCTTCATCATACCCTCCAAGCATAGAGTTACCTTGTATACAGCCTAGCTACACACCTTCATCATACCCGCCAAGCATAGAGTCACCTTGTATACAGCCTTGCTACACACCTTCATCATACCCTCCTAGCATAGAATCAGCTTGTATACAGCCTTTCTACACACCTTCATCATACCCTCCTAGCATAGAGTCACCTTAAATACAGCCTACCTACACATCTTCATCCTACCCTCCCAGCATAGAGTCACCTTATATACAGCCTAGCTACACATCTTCACCCTACCCTCCCAGCATAGTTACCTTGTATACAGCCTAGCTACACACCTTCATCCTACCCTCCCAGCATAGTCACCTTGTATACATCCAAGCTAGACGTCTTCATCCTACCCTCCCAGCATAGAGTCACCTTGTATACAGCCTAGCTAGACGTCTTCATCCTACCATCCCAGCATAGAGTCACCTGGTATACAGCCTAGCTACACACCTTCATCCTACCCTCCCAGCATAGAGTCACCTTGTATACAGCCTTGCAACACACCTTCGTCCTACCCTCCCAGCATAGAGTCACCTTGTATACAGCCTAGCTACACACCTTCTTTCTACCCTCCCAGCATAGAGTCACCTTGTATACAGCCTAGCTACACACCTTCTTCATACCCTCCCAGAATTGAGACCTTGTATACAGCCTTCCAACACACCTTCATCATACCCTCCCAGCATAGAATCACCTTGTATACAGCCTTGCTACACACCTTCTTCCTACCCTCCCAGCATTGAGTCACCTTGTAAACAGTCTAGCTACACATCTTCATCATTCACTCCCAGCATAGTTACCTTGTATACAGCCTAGCTACACACATTCATCATACGGAGGGTATGATGAATGTGTGTAGCTAGGCTGTATACAAGGTATAGTCACTTTGTATACAGCCTTGCTACACATCTTCATCATACCCTCCCAGCGTAGAGTTACCTTGTATACAGCCTAGCTACACACCTTCATAATACCCTCCCTAGCATAGAGTCACCTTGTATACAGCCTAGCTACACACCTTCATCATACCCTCCCAGCATAGAGTCACCTTGTTTACAGCCTTGCTACACACCTTCATCTTACCCTCCTAGCATAGAATCACCTTGTATACAGCCTAGCTACACTCCTTCATCCTACCCTCCCAGCATAGAGTCACCTTGTATACAGCCTAGCTACACATCTTCATCCTACCCTCCCAGCATAGTTACCTTGTATACAGCCTAGCTACACATCTTCATCCTACCCTCCCAGCATTGTTACCTTGTATACAGCCTAGCTACACGTCTTCATCCTACCCTCCCAGCATAGAGTTACCTTGTATACAGCCTAGCTACACTTCTTCATCCTACCCTCCCAGCATACAGTCACCTTGTATACAGCCTAGCTACACATCTTCATACTACCCTCCCAGCAAAGTCACCTTGTATACAGCCTAGCTACATGTCTTCATCCTACCCTCCCAGCATAGAGTTACCTTGTATACAGCCTAGCTACACACCTTCATCCTACCATCCCAGCATAGAGTTACCTTATATACAGCCTACCTACACATCTTCATCCTACCCAACCAGCACAGAGTCACCTTATATACAGCCTAGCTACACATCTTCATCCTATCCTCCCAGCATAGTTACCTTGTATACAGCCTAGCTACACACCTTCATCCTACCCTCCCAGCATAGTCAACTTGTATAGAGCCAAGCTAGACGTCTTCATAAAAACCTCCCAGCATAGAGTCACCTTGTATACAGCCTAGCTACACACCTTCATCCTACCCTCCCAGCATTGAGTCACCTTGTATATAGCATAGCTACACACCTTCATCCTACCCTCCCAGCATTGAGTCACCTTGTATACAGACTAGCTACACATCTTTATCCTACACTCCCAGCACAGAGACACCTTGTATACAGCCTTGCTACACACCTTCATCCTACCCTCCCAGCATAGAGTCACCTTGTATACAGCCTAGCTACACATCTTCATCCTACCCTCCCAGCATAGAGTCACCTTGTATACAGCCTGGCTACACACCTTCATCCTACATTCCCAACACAGAGTCACCTTGTATACAGCCTAGCTACACACTTCATCCTAGCCTCGCAGCATAGAGTCACCTTGTATACAGCCTGGCTACACACCTTCATCCTACCCTACCAGCATAGAGTCACCTTGTATACAGCCTAGCTACACACCTTCATCCTACCCTCCCAGCATAGAGTCACCATGTATATAGCCTAGCTACACACCTTCATCCTACCCTCCCAGCATTGAGTCACCTTGTATACAGACTAGCTACACATCTTTATCCTACCCTCCCAGCACAGAGACACATTGTATACAGCCTAGCTACACATCTTCATCCTACCCTCCCAGCATAGAATCACCTTGTATACTGCCTGGCTACACACCATCATCCTACCCTCCCTGCATAGAGTCACCTTGTATACAGCATGACTACATACCTTCATCCTACCCTCCCAGCATAGAGTCACCTAGTATACAGCCTGGCTACACATCTTCATCCTACCCTCCCAGTATAGAGTCACCTTGTATACAGCCTAGCTACACACCTTCATCCTACCATCCCAGCATAGAGTCACCATGTATACAGCCTAGCTACACACCTTCATCCTACCGTCCCAGCATAGAGTCACCTTGTATACAGCCTGGCTACACACCTTCATCCTACCCTCCCAGCGTAGAGTCACCTTCTATACAGCCTGGCTACACACCTTCATCCTACCCTCCCAGCGTAGAGTCACCTTGTATACTGCCTAGCTAAACACCTTCATCCTACCCTCCCAGCATAGAGTGACCTTGTATACAGCCTAGCTACACACCTTCATCCTACCCTCCCAGTGTAGAGTCACCTTGTATACAGCCTAACTACACACCTTCATCCTACCCTCCCAGCATAGAGTCACCTTGTATACAGCCTAGCTACACATCTTCATCCTACCCTCCCAGCATAGAGTCACCTTCTATACAGCCTAGCTTCACATCTTTATCGTACCCTCCCAGCACAGAGTCACCTTGTATACAGCCTAGCTACACATCTTCATCCTACCCTCCCAGCATAGAGTCACCTTGTATACAGCCTGGCTACACACCTTCATCCTACGCTCCCAGCATAGACTCACCTTGTATACAGCCTAGCTACACTTCTTCATCCTATCCTCCCAGCATAGAGTCACATTGTATACAGCCTAGCTACACATCTTCTTCCTACCCTCCCAACATAGTCACACTGTATACAGTCTATAGCTACACACCTTCATCATACCCTCCCGGCATAGAGTCACTTTGTATACAGCCTTGCTACACACCTTCATCCTACCCTCCCAGCGTAGAGTCACCTTGTATACAGCCTAGCTACACACCTTCATCCTACCCTCCCAGCATAGTGTCACCTTGTATACAGCCTAGCTACACACATTCATCCTTCCCTCCCAGCATAGAGTCACCTTGTATACAGCCTAGCTACACACCTTCATCCTACCCTCCCAGCATAGAGTCACCTTGTATACAGCCTAGCTACACACCTTCATCCTACCCTCCCTGCATAGAGTCACCTTGTACACAGCCTTGCTACACACCCCCAACCTACCCTCCCAGCATAGAGTTACCTTGTATACAGCCTTGCTACACACCTTCTTCCTACCCTCCCAACATACAGTTACCTTGTATACAGCCTTGCTACACACCTTCTTCATACCCTCCCAGCATAGATTCACCTTGTATACAGCCTTGCTACACACCTTCATCATACCCTCCCAGCATAGAGTCACCTTGTATACAGCCTTGCTACAAACCTTCATCCTACCCTCCCAGCATAGAGTCACATTGTATACAGTCTTGCTACACATCTTCATCGTACCCTCCCAGCATAGTTACCTTGTATACAGCCTAGCTACACACCTTCATCATACCCTCCAAGCATAGAGTTACCTTGTATACAGCCTAGCTACACACCTTCATCATACCCGCCCAGCATAGAGTCACCTTGTATACAGCCTTGCTACACACCTTCATCATACCCTCCTAGCATAGAATCAGCTTGAATACAGCCTTTCTACACACCTTCATCATACCCTCCTAGCATAGAGTCACCTTAAATACAGCCTACCTACACATCTTCATCCTACCCTCCCAGCATAGAGTCACCTTATATACAGCCTAGCTACGCATCTTCATCCTACCCTCCCAGCATAGTTACCTTGAATACAGCCTAGCTACACACCTTCATCCTACCCTCCCAGCATAGTCACCTTGTATACATCCAAGCTAGACGTCTTAATCCTACCCTCCCAGCATAGAGTCACCTTGTATACAGCCTAGCTAGACGTCTTCATCCTACCATCCCAGCATAGAGTCACCTGGTATACAGCCTAGCTACACACCTTCATCCTACCCTCCCAGCATAGAGTCACCTTGTATACAGCCTTGCAACACACCTTCGTCCTACCCTCCCAGCATAGAGTCACCTTGTATACAGCCTAGCTACACACCTTCTTTCTACCCTCCCAGCATAGAGTCACCTTGTATACAGCCTAGCTACACACCTTCTTTCTACCCTCCCAGCATAGATTCACCTTGTATACAGCCTAGCTACACACCTTCTTCATACCCTCCCAGAATTGAGACCTTGTATACAGCCTTCCAACACACGTTCATCATACCCTCCCAGCATAGAATCACCTTGTATACAGCCTTGCTACACACCTTCTTCCTACCCTCCCAGCATTGAGTCACCTTGTAAACAGTCTAGCTACACATCTTCATCATTCCCTCCTAGCATAGTTACCTTGTATACAGCCTAGCTACACACATTCATCATACCCTCCCAGCATAGTCACTTTGTATACAGCCTTGCTACACATCTTCATCATACCCTCCCAGCGTAGAGTTACCTTGTATACAGCCTAGCTACACACCTTCATAATACCCTCCCTAGCATAGAGTCACCTTGTATACAGCCTAGCTACACACCTTCATCATACCCTCCCAGCATAGAGTCACCTTGTTTACAGCCTTGCTACACACCTTCATCTTACCCTCCTAGCATAGAATCACCTTGTATACAGCCTAGCTACACACCTTCATCCTACCCTCCCAGCATAGAGTCACCTTGTATACAGCCTAGCTACACATCTTCATCCTACCCTCCCTGCATAGTTACCTTGTATACAGCCTAGCTACACATCTTCATCCTACCCTCCCAGCATTGTTACCTTGTATACAGCCTAGCTACACGTCTTCATCCTACCCTCCCAGCATATAGTTACCTTGTATACAGCCTAGCTACACTTCTTCATCCTACCCTCCCAGCATACAGTCACCTTGTATACAGCCTAGCTACACATCTTCATACTACCCTCCCAGCATAGTCACCTTGTATACAGCCTTGCTACATGTCTTCATCCTACCCTCCCAGCATAGAGTTACCTTGTATACAGCCTAGCTACACACCTTCATCCTACCCTCCCAGCATAGAGTTACCTTATATACAGCCTACCTACACATCTTCATCCTACCTAACCAGCACAGAGTCACCTTATATACAGCCTAGCTACACATCTTCATCCTATCCTCCCAGCATAGTTACCTTGTATACAGCCTAGCTACACACCTTCATCCTACCCTCCCAGCATAGTCAACTTGTATACAGCCAAGCTAGACGTCTTCATCCTAACCTCCCAGCATAGAGTTACATTGTATACAGCCTAGCTACACATTCATCCTTCCCTCCCAGCATAGAGTCACCTTGTATACAGCCTAGCTACACACCTTCATCCTACCCTCCCAGCATAGAGTCACCTTGTATACAGCCTAGCTACACAACTTCATCCTACCCTCCCTGCATAGAGTCACCTTGTTTACAGCCTTGCTACACACCTTCATCTTACCCTCCTAGCATAGAATCAGCTTGTATACAGCCTAGCTACACACCTTCATCCTACCCTCCCAGCATAGAGTCACCTTGTATACAGCCTAGCTACACATCTTCATCCTACCCTCCCAGCATTGTTACCTTGTATACAGCCTAGCTACACGACTTCATCCTACCCTGCCAGCATAGAGTTACCTTGTATACAGCCTAGCTACACTTCTTCATCCTACCCTCCCAGCATACAGTCACCTTGTATACAGCCTAGCTACACATCTTCATACTACCCTCCCAGCATAGTCACCTTGTATACAGCCTAGCTACATGTCTTCATCCTACCCTCCCAGCATAGAGTTACCTTGTATACAGCCTAGCTACACACCTTCATCCTACCCTCCCAGCATAGAGTTACCTTATATACAGCCTACCTACACATCTTCATCCTACCCTCCCAGCACAGAGTCACCTTATATACAGCCTAGCTACACATCTTCATCCTATCCTCCCAGCATAGTTACCTTGTATACAGCCTAGCTACACACCTTCAACCTACCCTCCCAGCATAGTCACCTTGTATACAGCCAAGCTAGACGTCTTCATCCTAACCTCCCAGCATAGAGTTACATTGTATACAGCCTAGCTACACATTCATCCTTCCCTCCCAGCATAGAGTCACCTTGAATACAGCCTAGCTACACACCTTCATCCTACCCTCCCAGCATAGAGTCACCTTGTATACAGCCTAGCTACACAACTTCATCCTACCCTCCCTGCATAGAGTCACCTTGTATACAGCCTTGCTACACAACTTCATCCTACCCTCCCAGCATAGAATTACCTTGTATACAGCCTTGCTACACACCTTCATCCTACCCTCCCAGCATAAAGTTACCTTGTATACAGCCTTGCTACACACCTTCTTCATACCCTCCCAGCATAGAGTCAGCTTGTATACAGCCTTGCTACACACCTTCATCATACCCTCCCAGCATAGAGTCACCTTGTATACAGCCGTGCTACAAACCTTCATTCTACCCTCCCAGCATAGAGTCACCTTGTATACAGTCTAGCTACACATCTTCTTCATACCCTCCCAGCATAGTTACCTGTATACAGCCTAGCTACACACCTTCATCATACCCTCCCAGCATAGAGTTACCTTGTATACAGCCTAGCTACACACCTTCATCATACCCGCCCAGCATAGAGTCACCTTGTATACAGCCTTGCTACACACCTTCATCATACCCTCCTAAGCATAGAATCACCTTGTATACAGCCTACCTACACATCTTCATCCTACCCTCCTAGCATAGAGTCACCTTAAATACAGCCTACCTACACATCTTCATCCTACCCTCCCAGCATAGAGTCATCTTATATACAGCCTAGCTACACATCTTCATCCTAACCTCCCAGCATAGTTACCTTGTATACAGCCTAGCTACACACCTTCATCCTACCCTCCCAGCTTAGTCACCTTGTATACATCCAAGCTAGACGTCTTCATCCTACCCTCCCAGCATAGAGTCACCTTGTATACAGCCTAGCTATACGTCTTCATCCTACCATCCCAGCATAGAGTCACCTGGTATACAGCCTAGCTACACACCTTCATCCTACCCTCCCAGCATAGAGTCACCTTGTATACAGCCTTGCAACACACCTTCGTCCTACCCTCCCAGCATAGAGTCACCTTGTATACAGCCTAGCTACACACCTTCTTTCTACCCTCCCAGCATAGAGTCACCTTGTATACAGCCTAGCTACACACCTTCTTCATACCCTCCCAGAATTGAGACCTTGTATACAGCCTTCCAACACACCTTCATCATACCCTCCCAGCATAGAATCACCTTGTATACAGCCTTGCTACACACCTTCTTCCTACCCTCCCAGCATTGAGTTACCTTGTAAACAGTCTAGCTACACATCTTCATCATTCCCTCACAGCATAGTTACCTTGTATACAGCCTAGCTACACACCTTCATCATACCCTCCCAGCATAGTCACTTTGTATACAGCCTTGCTACACATCTTCATCATACCCCTCCCAGCGTAGAGTTACCTTGTATACAGCCTAGCTACACACCTTCATAATACCCTCCCTAGCATAGTGTCACCTTGTATACAGCCTAGGTACACACCTTCATCATACCCTCCCAGCATTGAGTCACCTTGTTTACAGCCTTGCTACACACCTTCATCTTACCCTCCTAGCATAGAATCACCTTGTATACAGCCTAGCTACACACCTTCATCCTACCCTCCCAGCATAGAGTCACCTTGTATACAGCCTAGCTACACATCTTCATCCTACCCTCCCAGCATAGTTACCTTGTATACAGCCTAGCTACAAATCTTCATCCTACCCTCCCAGCATTGTTACCTTGTATACAGCCTAGCTACACGTCTTCATCCTACCCTCCCAGCATAGAGTTACCTTGTATACAGCCTAGCTACACTTCTTCATCCTAACCTCCCAGCATACAGTCACCTTGTATACAGCCTAGCTACACATCTTCATACTACCCTCCCAGCATAGTCACCTTGTATACAGCCTAGCTACATGTCTTCATCCTACCCTCCCAGCATAGAGTTACCTTGTTTACAGCCTAGCTACTCACCTTCATCCTACCCTCCCAGCATAGAGTTACCTTATATACAGCCTACCTACACATCTTCATCCTACCCTCCCAGCACAGAGTCACCTTATATACAGCCTAGCTACACATCTTCATCCTATCCTCCCAGCATAGTTACCTTGTATACAGCCTAGCTACACACCTTCGTCCTACCCTCCCAGCATAGTCACCTTGTATACAGCCAAGCTAGACGTCTTCATCCTAACCTCCCAGCATAGAGTTACATTGTATATAGCCTAGCTACACATTCATCCTTCCCTCCCAGCATAGAGTCACCTTGTATACAGCCTAGCTACACACCTTCATCCTACCCTCCCAGCATAGAGTCACCTTGTATACAGCCTAGCTACACATCTTCATCCTACCCTCCCAGCATAGTTACCTTGTATACAGCCTAGCTACACATCTTCATCCTACCCTCCAGCATTGTTACCTTGTATACAGCCTAGCTACACGTCTTCATCCTACCCTCCCAGCATAGAGTTACCTTGTATACAGCCTAGCTACACTTCTTCATCCTACCCTCCCAGCATACAGTCACCTTGTATACAGCCTAGCTACACATCTTCATACTACCCTCCCAGCATAGTCACCTTGTATACAGCCTAGCTACATGTCTTCATCCTACCCTCCCAGCATAGAGTTACCTTGTATACAGCCTAGCTACACACCTTCATCCTACCCTCCCAGCATAGAGTTACCTTATATACAGCCTACCTACACATCTTCATTGTACCCTCCCAGCACAGAGTCACCTTATATACGGCCTAGCTACACATCTTCATCCAATCCTCCCAGCATAGTTACCTTGTATACAGCCTAGCTACACACCTTCATCCTACCCTCCCAGCATAGTCACCTTGTATACAGCCAAGCTAGACGTCTTCATCCTAACCTCCCTGCATAGAGTTACATTGTATACAGCCTAGCTACACATTCATCCTTCCCTCCCAGCATAGAGTCACCTTGTATACAGCCTAGCTACACACCGTCATCCTACCCTCCCAGCATAGAGTCACCTTGTATACAGCCTAGCTACACAACTTCATCCTACCCTCCCTGCATAGAGTCACCTTGTATACAGCCTTGCTACACAACTTCATCCTACCCTCCCAGCATAGAATTACCTTGTATACAGCCTTGCTACACACCTTCATCCTACCCTCCCAGCATAAAGTTACCTTGTATACAGCCTTGCTACACACCTTCTTCATACCCTCCCAGCATAGAGTCAGCTTGTATACAGCCTTGCTACACACCTTCATCATACCCTCCCAGCATAGAGTCACCTTGTATACAGCCTTGCTACAAACCTTCATCCTACCCTCCCAGCATAGAGTCACCTTGTATACAGTCTAGCTACGCATCTTCTTCATACCCTCCCAGCATAGTTACCTGTATACAGCCTAGCTACACACCTTCATCATACCCTCCCAACATAGAGTTACCTTGTATACAGCCTAGCTACACACCTTCATCATACCCGCCCAGCATATAGTCACCTTGTATACAGCCTTGCTACACACCTTCATCATACCCTCCTAGCATAGAATCACCTTGTATACAGCCTACCTACACATCTTCATCCTACCCTCCCAGCATAGAGTCACCTTAAATACAGCCTAGCTACACATCTTCATCCTACCCTCCCAGCATAGTCACCGTGTATACAGCCAAGCTAGACGTCTTCATCCTACCCTCCCAGCATAGTCACCTTGTATACAGCCTAGCTAGACGTCTTCATCCTACCCTCCCAGCATAGAGTCACCTGGTATACAGCCTATCTACACACCTTCAACCTACCTTCCCAGCATAGAGTCACCTTGTATACAGCCTTGCTACACATCTTCATCCTACCCTCCCAGCATACAGACACCTTGTAAACAGCCTAGCTACACACCTTCTTCCTACCCTCCCAGCATAGAGTCACCTTTTATACAGCCTTGCTACTCACCTTCTTCATACCCTCCCAGAATTGAGACCTTGTATACAGCCTTGTTACACACCTTCATCATACCCTCCCAGCATAGAATCACCTTGTATACAGCCTTGCTACACACCTTCTTCCTACCCTCTCAGCATTGAGTCACCTTGTATACAGTCTAGCTACACATCTTCATCATTCCCTCCCAGCATAGTTACCTTGTATACAGCCCAGCTACACACCTTCATCATACCCTCCCAGCATAGTCACTTTGTATACAGCCTAGCTACACATCTTCATCATACCCTCCCAGCGTTAATTACCTTGTATACATCCTAGCTACACACCTTCATAATACCCTCCCTAGCATAGAGTCACCTTGTATACAGCCTAGCTACACACCTCCATCATATCCTCCCAGCATAGAGTTACCTTGTATACAGCCTAGCTACACACCTTCATCATACCATCCCAGCATAGAGTCACCTTGTTTACAGCCTTGCTACACACTTTCATCTTACCCTCCCTAGCATAGATTCACCTTGTATACAGCCTAGCTACACACCTCCATCATATCCTCCCAGCATAGTTACCATGTATACAGCCCAGCTACACACCTTCATCATACCATCCCAGCATAGTCACTTTGTATACAGCCTAGCCACACATCTTTATCCTACCCTCCCAGCGTTTAGTTACCTTGTATACATCCTAGCTACCTACCTTCATAATACCCTCCCTAGCATAGAGTCACCTTGTATACAGCCTAGCTACACACCTGCATCATATCCTCCCAGCATAGAGTTACCTTGTATACAGCCTAGTAACACACCTTCATCCTATCCTCCCAGCATAGAGTCACCTTGTATACAGCCTAGCTACACATCTTCATCCTACCCTCCCAGCATAGTTACCTTGTATACAGCCAAAACACATCTTCATCCTACCCTCCCAGCATTCTTACCTTGTATACAGCCAAGCTACACGTCTTCATCCTACCCTCCCAGCATAGAGTTACCTTGTATACAGCCTAGCTACACTTCTTCATCCTACCCTCCCAGCATAGAGTCACCTTGTATACAGCCTAGCTACACATCTTCATCCTACCCTCCCAGCATAGTCACCTTGTATACAGCCTAGCTAGATGTCTTCATCCTACCCTCCCAGCGTAGAGTTATCTTGTATACAGCCTAGCTACACACCTTCATCATACCCTCCCAGCATAGAGTCACCTTGTATACAGCCTAGTTACTCACCTTCATCATACCCTCCCAGCATAGAGTCACCTTGTATACAGCCTTGCTACACACCTTCTTCCTACCCTCCCAGCATACAGTCACCTTGTATACAGCCTTGCTACAAACCTTCTTCATACCCTCCCAGCATAGATACCTTGTATACAGCCTTGCTACACACCTTCATCATACCCTCCCAGCATAGAATCACCTTGTATACAGCCTTGCTACACACCTTCATCCTACCCTCCCAGCATAGTCACTTTGTATACAGCCTAGCTACACACCTTTATCATACCCTCCCAGCGTAGAGTTACCTTGTATACAGCCTAGCTACACACCTTCATCATACCCTCCCAGCATAGAGTCACCTTGTATACAGCCTAGTTACTCACCTTCATCATACCCTCCCAGCACAGAGTCACCTTGTATACAGCCTGGCTACACACCTTCATCCTACCCTCCCGGCATAGAGTCACCTTGTATACAGCCTTGCTACACACCTTCATCCTACCCTCCCAGCATAGAGTCACCTTGTATACAACCTAGCTGCACACCTTCATCATACCCTCCCTGCATAGAGTTACCTTGTATACAGCCTAGCTACACACCTTCATCATACCCTCCCAGCATAGAGTCACCTTGTATACAGCCTAGCTACTCTTCTTCATCCTACCCTTCCAGCATAGATTCACCTTGTATACAGCCTAGCTACACATCTTCATCCTACCCTCCCAGCATAGTCACCTTGTATACAGCCTATCTACATGTCTTCATCCTACCCTCCCAGCATAGAGTTACCTTGTATACAGCCTAGCTACACACCTTCATCCTACCCTCCCAGCATAGAGTTACCTTATATACAGCCTACCTACACATCTTCATCCTACCCTCCCAGCACAGAGTCACCTTATATACAGCCTAGCTACACATCTTCATCCTATCCTCCCAGCATAGTTACCTTGTATACAGCCTAGCTACACACCTTCATCCTACCCTCCCAGCATAGTCTCCTTGTATACAGCCAAGCTAGACATCTTCATCCTACCCTCCCAGCATAGAGTTACCTTGTATACAGCCTAGCTAGACGTCTTCATCCTACCCTCCCAGCAAAGAGTCACCATGTATACAGCCTAGCTACACACCATCATCCTACCCTCCCAGCATAGAGTCACCATCTATACAGCCTTGCTACACACCTTCATCCTACCCTCCCAGCATAGAGTCACCTTGTATACAGCCTTGCTACACACCTTCTTCCTACCCTCCCGGCATACAGTCACCTTGTATACAGCCTTGCTACACACCTTCTTCATACCCTCCCAGCATAGATACCTTGTATACAGCCTTGCTACACACCTTCATCATACCCTCCCAGCATAAAATCACCTTGTATACAGCCTTGCTACACACCTTCATCCTACCCTCCCAGCATAGAGTCACCTTGTACACAGTCTAGCTACACACCTTCATCCTACCCTCCCAGCATAGAGTTACCTTATATACAGCCTACCTACACATCTTCATCCTACCCTCCCAGCACAGAGTCACCTTATATACAGCCTAGCTACACATCTTCATCCTATCCTCCCAGCATAGTTACCTTGTATACAGCCTAGCTACACACATTCAACATACCCTCCCAGCATAGTCACTTTGTATACAGCCTAGCTACACACCTTCATCATACCCTCCCAGCGTAGAGTTACCTTGTATACAGCCTAGCTACACACCTTCATCATACCCTCCCAGCATTGAGTCACCTTGTTTACAGCCTTGCTACACACCTTCATCTTACCCTCCTAGCATAGAATCACCTTGTATACAGCCTAGCTACACACCTTCATCCTACCCTCCCAGCATAGAGTCAACTTGTATACAGCCTAGCTACACATCTTCATCCTACCCTCCCAGCATAGTTACCTTGTATACAGCCTAGCTACAAATCTTCATCCTACCCTCCCAGCATTGTTACCTTGTATACAGCCTAGCTACACGTCTTCATCCTACCCTCCCAGCATAGTCACCTTGTATACAGCCAAGCTAGACGTCTTCATCCTAACCTCCCAGCATAGAGTTACATTGTATATAGCCTAGCTACACATTCATCCTTCCCTCCCAGCATAGAGTCACCTTGTATACAGCCTAGCTACACAACTTCATCCTACCCTCCCTGCATAGTCACCTTGTTTACAGCCTTGCTACAAACCTTCATCTTACCCTCCTAGCATAGAATCACCTTGTATACAGCCTAGCTACACACCTTCATCCTACCCTCCCAGCATAGAGTCACCTTGTATACAGCCTAGCTACACATCTTCATCCTACCCTCCCAGCATAGTTACCTTGTATACAGCCTAGCTACACATCTTCATCCTACCCTCCAGCATTGTTACCTTGTATACAGCCTAGCTACACGTCTTCATCCTACCCTCCCAGCATAGAGTTACCTTGTATACAGCCTAGCTACACTTCTTCATCCTACCCACCCAGCATACAGTCACCTTGTATACAGCCTAGCTACACATCTTCAAACTACCCTCCCAGCATAGTCACCTTGTATACAGCCTAGCTACATGTCTTCATCCTACCCTCCCAGCATAGAGTTACCTTGTATACAGCCTAGCTACACACCTTCATCCTACCTTCCCAGCATAGAGTTACCTTATATACAGCCTACCTACACATCTTCATCCTACCCTCCCAGCACAGAGTCACCTTATATACGGCCTAGCTACACATCTTCATCCTATCCTCCCAGCATAGTTACCTTGTATACAGCCTAGCTACACACCTTCAACCTACCCTCCCAGCATAGTCACCTTGTATACAGCCAATCTAGACGTCTTCATCCTAACCTCCCTGCATAGAGTTACATTGTATACAGCCTAGCTACACATTCATCCTTCCCTCCCAGCATAGAGTCACCTTGTATACAGCCTAGCTACACACCTTCATCCTACCCTCCCAGCATAGAGTCACCTTGTATACAGCCTAGCTACACAACTTCATCCTACCCTCCCTGCATAGAGTCACCTTGTATACAGCCTTGCTACACAACTTCATCCTACCCTCCCAGCATAGAATTACCTTGTATACAGCCTTGCTACACACCTTCATCCTACCCTCCCAGCATAAAGTTACCTTGTATACAGCCTTGCTACACACCTTCTTCATACCCTCCCAGCATAGAGTCAGCTTGTATACAGCCTTGCTACACACCTTCATCATACCCTCCCAGCATAGAGTCACCTTGTATACAGCCTTGCTACAAACCTTCATCCTACCCTCCCAGCATAGAGTCACCTTGTATACAGTCTAGCTACACATCTTCTTCATACCCTCCCAGCATAGTTACCTGTATACAGCCTAGCTACACACCTTCATCATACCCTCCCAGCATAGAGTTACCTTGTATACAGCCTAGCTACACACCTTCATCATACCCGCCCAGCATAGAGTCACCTTGTATACAGCCTTGCTACACACCTTCATCATACCCTCCTAGCATAGAATCACCTTGTATACAGCCTACCTACACATCTTCATCCTACCCTCCCAGCATAGAGTCACCTTGTATACAGCCTAGCTACACATCTTCATCCTACCCTCCCAGCATAGTCACCTTGTATACAGCCTAGCTAGACGTCTTCATCCTACCCTCCCAGCGTAGAGTTATCTTGTATACAGCCTAGCTACACACCTTCATCATACCCTCCCAGCATAGAGTCACCTTGTATACAGCCTAGTTACTCACCTTCATCATACCCTCCCAGCATAGAGTCACCTTGTATACAGCCTTGCTACACACCTTCTTCCTACCCTCCAGGCATACAGTCACCTTGTATACAGCCTTGCTACAAACCTTCTTCATACCCTCCCAGCATAGATACCTTGTATACAGCCTTGCTACACACCTTCATCATACCCTCCCAGCATAGAATCACCTTGTATACAGCCTAGCTACACACCTTCATCCTACCCTCCCAGCATAGAGTCACCTTGTACACAGTCTAGCTACACATCTTCATCATACCCTCCCAGCATAGTTACCTTGTATACAGCCTAGCTACACACATTCAGCATACACTCCCAGCATAGTCACTTTGTATACAGCCTAGCTACACACCTTTATCATACCCTCCCAGCGTAGAGTTACCTTGTATACAGCCTAGCTACACACCTTCATCATACCCTCCCAGCATAGAGTCACCTTGTTTACAGCCTAGTTACTCACCTTCATCATACCCTCCCAGCATAGAGATACCATGTATACAGCCTAGCTACACACCTTCATCCTACCCTCCCAGCATAGAGTCACCTTGTATACAGCCTAGCTACACGTCTTCTTCCTACCCTCCCAACATAGAGTCACACTGTATACAGCCTATAGCTACACACCTTCATCATACCCTCCCAGCACAGAGTCACCTTGTATACAGCCTGGCTACACACCTTCATCCTACCCTCCCGGCATAGAGTCACCTTGTATACAGCCTTGCTACACACCTTCATCCTACCCTCCCAGCATAGAGTCACCTTGTATACAGCCTAGCTGCACACCTTCATCATACCCTCCCTGCATAGAGTTACCTTGTATACAGCCTAGCTACACACCTTCATCATACCCTCCCAGCATAGAGTCACCTTGTATACAGCCTTGCTACACACCTTCATCCTACCCTCCCATCTTTGTTACCTTGTATACAGCCTAGCTACACGTCTTCATCCTACCCTCCCAGCATAGAGTTACCTTGTATACAGCCTAGCTACTCTTCTTCATCCTACCCTTCCAGCATAGATTCACCTTGTATACAGCCTAGCTACACATCTTCATCCTACCCTCCCAGCATAGTCACCTTGTATACAGCCTATCTACATGTCTTCATCCTACCCTCCCAGCATAGAGTTACCTTGTATACAGCCTAGCTACACACCTTCATCCTACCCTCCCAGCATAGAGTTACCTTATATACAGCCTACCTACACATCTTCATCCTACCCTCCCAGCACAGAGTCACCTTATATACAGCCTAGCTACACATCTTCATCCTATCCTCCCAGCATAGTTACCTTGTATACAGCCTAGCTACACACCTTCATCCTACCCTCCCAGCATAGTCTCCTTGTATACAGCCAAGCTTGACATCTTCATCCTACCCTCCCAGCATAGAGTTACCTTGTATACAGCCTAGCTAGACGTCTTCATCCTACCCTCCCAGCAAAGAGTCACCATGTATACAGCCTAGCTACACACCATCATCCTCCCCTCCCAGCATAGAGTCACCATCTATACAGCCTTGCTACACACCTTCATCATACCCTCCCAGCATAGAGTCACCTTGTATACAGCCTTGCTACACACCTTCTTCCTACCCTCCCGGCATACAGTCACCTTGTATACAGCCTTGCTACACACCTTCTTCATACCCTCCCAGCATAGATACCTTGTATACAGCTTTGCTACACACCTTCATCATACCCTCCCAGCATAAAATCACCTTGTATACAGCCTTGCTACACACCTTCATCCTACCCTCCCAGCATAGAGTCACCTTGTACACAGTCTAGCTACACACCTTCATCCTACCCTCCCAGCATAGAGTTACCTTATATACAGCCTACCTACACATCTTCATCCTACCCTCCCAGCACAGACTCACCTTATATACAGCCTAGCTACACATCTTCATCCTATCCTCCCAGCATAGTTACCTTGTATACAGCCTAGCTACACACATTCAGCATACCCTCCCAGCATAGTCACTTTGTATACAGCCTAGCTACACACCTTCATCATACCCTCCCAGCGTAGAGTCACCTTGTATACAGCCTAGCTACACACCTTCATCATACCCTCCCAGCATTGAGTCACCTTGTTTACAGCCTTGCTACACACCTTCATCTTACCCTCCTAGCATAGAATCACCTTGTATACAGCCTAGCTACACACCTTCATCCTACCCTCCCAGCATAGAGTCACCTTGTATACAGCCTAGCTACACATCTTCATCCTACCCTCCCAGCATAGTTACCTTGTATTCAGCCTAGCTACAAATCTTCATCCTACCCTCCCAGCATTGTTACCTTGTATACAGCCTAGCTACACGTCTTCATCCTACCCTCCCAGCATAGAGTTACCTTGTATACAGCCTAGCTACACTTCTTCATCCTACCCTCCCAGCATACAGTCACCTTGTATACAGCCTAGCTACACATCTTCATACTACCCTCCCAGCATAGTCACCTTGTATACAGCCTAGCTACATGTCTTCATCCTACCCTCCCAGCATAGAGTTACCTTGTTTACAGCCTAGCTACACACCTTCATCCTACCCTCCCAGCATAGAGTTACCTTATATACAGCCTACCTACACATCTTCATCCTACCCTCCCAGCACAGAGTCACCTTATATACAGCCTAGCTACACATCTTCATCCTATCCTCCCAGCATAGTTACCTTGTATACAGCCTAGCTACACACCTTCATCCTACCCTCCCAGCATAGTCACCTTGTATACAGCCAAGCTAGACGTCTTCATCCTAACCTCCCAGCATAGAGTTACATTGTATATAGCCTAGCTACACATTCATCCTTCCCTCCCAGCATAGAGTCACCTTGTATACAGCCTAGCTACACACCTTCATCCTACCCTCCCAGCATAGAGTCACCTTGTATACAGCCTAGCTACACAACTTCATCCTACCCTCCCTGCATAGTCACCTTGTTTACAGCCTTGCTACACACCTTCATCTTACCCTCCTAGCATAGAATCACCTTGTATACAGCCTAGCTACACACCTTCATCCTACCCTCCCAGCATAGAGTCACCTTGTATACAGCCTAGCTACACATCTTCATCCTACCCTCCCAGCATAGTTACCTTGTATACAGCCTAGCTACACATCTTCATCCTACCCTCCAGCATTGTTACCTTGTATACAGCCTAGCTACACGTCTTCATCCTACCCTCCCAGCATAGAGTTACCTTGTATACAGCCTAGCTACACTTCTTCATCCTACCCTCCCAGCATACAGTCACCTTGTATACAGCCTAGCTACACATCTTCATACTACCCTCCCAGCATAGTCACCTTGTATACAGCCTAGCTACATGTCTTCATCCTACCCTCCCAGCATAGAGTTACCTTGTATACAGCCTAGCTACACACCTTCATCCTACCCTCCCAGCATAGAGTTACCTTATATACAGCTTACCTACACATCTTCATCCTACCCTCCCAGCACAGAGTCACCTTATATACGGCCTAGCTACACATCTTCATCCTATCCTCCCAGCATAGTTACCTTGTATACAGCCTAGCTACACACCTTCATCCTACCCTCCCAGCATAGTCACCTTGTATACAGCCAAGCTAGACGTCTTCATCCTAACCTCCCTGCATAGAGTTACATTGTATACAGCCTAGCTACACATTCATCCTTCCCTCCCAGCATAGAGTCACCTTGTATACAGCCTAGCTACACACCTTCATCCTACCCTCCCAGCATAGAGTCACCTTGTATACAGCCTAGCTACACAACTTCATCCTACCCTCCCTGCATAGAGTCACCTTGTATACAGCCTTGCTACACAACTTCATCCTACCCTCCCAGCATAGAATTACCTTGTATACAGCCTTGCTACACACCTTCATCCTACCCTCCCAGCATAAAGTTACCTTGTATACAGCCTTGCTACACACCTTCTTCATACCCTCCCAGCATAGAGTCAGCTTGTATACAGCCTTGCTACACACCTTCATCATACCCTCCCAGCATAGAGTCACCTTGTATACAGCCTTGCTACAAACCTTCATCCTACCCTCCCAGCATAGAGTCACCTTGTATACAGTCTAGCTACACATCTTCTTCATACCCTCCCAGCATAGTTACCTGTATACAGCCTAGCTACACACCTTCAATATACCCTCCCAGCATAGAGTTACCTTGTATACAGCCTAGCTACACACCTTCATCATACCCGCCCAGCATAGAGTCACCTTGTATACAGCCTTGCTACACACCTTCATCATACCCTCCTAGCATAGAATCACCTTGTATACAGCCTACCTACACATCTTCATCCTACCCTCCCAGCATAGAGTCACCTTAAATACAGCCTAGCTACACATCTTCATCCTACCCTCCCAGCATAGTCACCGTGTATACAGCCAAGCTAGACGTCTTCATCCTACCCTCCCAGCATAGTCACCTTGTATACAGCCTAGCTAGACGTCTTCATCCTATCCTCCTAGCATAGAGTCACCTGGTATACAGCCTCTCTACACACCTTCATCCTACCTTCCCAGCATAGAGTCACCTTGTATACAGCCTTGCTACACATCTTCATCCTACCCTCCCAGCATAGAGACACCTTGTAAACAGACTAGCTACACACCTTCTTCCTACCCTCCAAGCATAGAGTCACCTTTTATACAGCCTTGCTACTCACCTTCTTCATACCCTCCCAGAATTGAGACCTTGTATACAGCCTTGCTACACACCTTCATCATACCCTCCCAGCATAGAATCACCTTGTATACAGCCTTGCTACACACCTTCTTCCTACCCTCTCAGCATTGAGTCACCTTGTATACAGTCTAGCTACACATCTTCATCATTCCCTCCCAGCATAGTTACCTTGTATACAGCCCAGCTACACACCTTCATCATACCCTCCCAGCATAGTCACTTTGTATACAGCCTAGCTACACATCTTCATCATACCCTCCCAGCGTTAATTACCTTGTATACATCCTAGCTACACACCTTCATAATACCCTCCCTAGCATAGAGTCACCTTGTATACAGCCTAGCTACACACCTCCATCATATCCTCCCAGCATAGAGTTACCTTGTATACAGCCTAGCTACACACCTTCATCATACCATCCCAGCATAGAGTCACCTTGTTTACAGCCTTGCTACACACTTTCATCTTACCCTCCCTAGCATAGAGTCACCTTGTATACAGCCTAACTACACACCTCCATCATATCCTCCCAGCATAGTTACCTTGTATACAGCCCAGCTACACACCTTCATCATACCATCCCAGCATAGTCACTTTGTATACAGCCTAGCCACACATCTTTATCCTACCCTCCCAGCGTTTAGTTACCTTGTATACATCCTAGCTACCTACCTTCATAATACCCTCCCTAGCATAGAGTCACCTTGTATACAGCCTAGCTACACACCTGCATCATATCCTCCCAGCATAGAGTTACCTTGTATAGAGCCTAGTAACACACCTTCATCCTATCCTCCCAGCATAGAGTCACCTTGTATACAGCCTAGCTACACATCTTCATCCTACCCTCCCAGCATAGTTACCTTGTATACAGCCAAAACACATCTTCATCCTACCCTCCCAGCATTCTTACCTTGTATACAGCCAAGCTACGAGTCTTCATCCTACCCTCCCAGCATAGAGTTACCTTGTATACAGCCTAGCTACACTTCTTCATCCTACCCTCCCAGCTTAGAGTCACCTTGTATACAGCCTAGCTACACATCTTCATCCTACCCTCCCAGCATAGTCACCTTGTATACAGCCTAGCTAGACGTCTTCATCCTACCCTCCCAGCGTAGAGTTATCTTGTATACAGCCTAGCTACACACCTTCATCATACCCTCCCAGCATAGAGTCACCTTGTATACAGCCTAGTTACTCACCTTCATCATACCCTCCCAGCATAGAGTCACCTTGTATACAGCCTTGCTACACACCTTCTTCCTACCCTCCCGGCATACAGTCACCTTGTATACAGCCTTGCTACAAACCTTCTTCATACCCTCCCAGCATAGATACCTTGTATACAGCCTTGCTACACACCTTCATCATACCCTCCCAGCATAGAATCACCTTGTATACAGCCTAGCTACACATCTTCATCATACCCTCCCAGCATAGAGTCACCTTGTATACAGCCTTGCTACACACCTTCATCCTACCCTCCCATCTTTGTTACCTTGTATACAGCCTAGCTACACGTCTTCATCCTACCCTCCCAGCATAGAGTTACCTTGTATACAGCCTAGCTACTCTTCTTCATCCTACCCTTCCAGCATAGATTCACCTTGTATACAGCCTAGCTACACACCTTCATCCTACCCTCCCAGCATAGAGTTACCTTATATACAGCCTACCTACACATCTTCATCCTACCCTCCCAGCACAGAGTCACCTTATATACAGCCTAGCTACACATCTTCATCCTATCCTCCCAGCATAGTTACCTTGTATACAGCCTAGCTACACACCTTCATCCTTCCCTCCCAGCATAGTCTCCTTGTATACAGCCAAGCTAGACATCTTCATCCTACCCTCCCAGCATAGAGTTACCTTGTATACAGCCTAGCTAGACGTCTTCATCCTACCCTCCCAGCAAAGAGTCACCATGTATACAGCCAAGCTACACACCATCATCCTACCCTCCCAGCATAGAGTCACCATCTATACAGCCTTGCTACACACCTTCATCCTACCCTCCCAGCATAGAGTCACCTTGTATACAGCCTTGCTACACACCTTCTTCCTACCCTCCCGGCATACAGTCACCTTGTATACAGCCTTGCTACACACCTTCTTCATACCCTCCCAGCATAGATACCTTGTATACAGCCTTGCTACACACCTTCATCATACCCTCCCAGCATAAAATCACCTTGTATACAGCCTTGCTACACACCTTCATCCTACCCTCCCAGCATAGAGTCACCTTGTACACAGTCTAGCTACACATCTTCATCCTACCCTCCCAGCATAGTTACCTTGTATACAGCCTAGCTACACACATTCAGCATACCCTCCCAGCATAGTCACTTTGTATACAGCCTAGCTACACACCTTCATCATACCCTCCCAGCGTAGAGTTACCTTGTATACAGCCTAGCTACACACCTTCATCATACCCTCCCAGCATAGTCACCTTGTATACAGCCAAGCTAGACATCTTCATCCTACCCTCCCAGCATAGAGTTACCTTGTATACAGCCTAGCTAGACGTCTTCATCCTACCCTCCCAGCATAGAGTCACCATGTATACAGCCTAGCTACACACCATCATCCTACCCTCCCAGCATAGAGTCACCTTCTATACAGCCTTGCTACACACCTTCATCCTACCCTCCCAGCATAGAGTCACCTTGTATACAGCCTAGCTAGACGTCTTCATCCTACCCTCCCAGCATAGAGTCACCATGTATACAGCCTAGCTACACACCATCATCCTACCCTCCCAGCATAGAGTCACCTTCTATACAGCCTTGCTACACACCTTCATCCTACCCTCCCAGCATAGAGTCACCTTGTATACAGCCTTGCTACACACCTTCTTCCTACCCTCCCGGCATACAGTCACCTTGTATACAGCCTTGCTACACACCTTCTTCATACCCTCCCAGCATAGATACCTTGTATACAGCCTTGCTACACACCTTCATCATACCCTCCCAGCATAGAATCACCTTGTATACAGCCTTGCTACACACCTTCATCCTACCCTCCCAGCATAGAGTCACCTTGTACACAGTCTAGCTACACATCTTCATCATACCCTCCCAGCATAGTTACCTTGTATACAGCCTAGCTACACACATTCATCATACCCTCCCAGCGTAGCGTTACCTTGTATACAGCTTAGCTACACACCTTCATCATACCCTCCCAGCATAGAGTCACCTTGTATACAGCTTAGTTACTCACCTTCATCATACCCTCCCAGCATAGAGTTACCTTGTATACAGCCTAGCTACACACCTTCATCCTACCGTCCCAGCATAGAGTCACCTTGTATACAGCCTTGCTACACATCTTCTTCCTACCCTCCCAACCTAGAGTCACACTGTATACAGCCTATAGCTACACACCTTCATCATACCCTCCCAGCACAGAGTCACCTTGTATACAGCCTGGCTACACACCTTCATCATACCCTCCCGGCATAGAGTCACCTTGTATACAGCCTTGCTACACACCTTCATCCTACCCTCCCAGCATAGAGTCACCTTGTATACAGCCTAGCTACACACCTTCATCATACCCTCCCAGCATAGAGTTACCTTGTATACAGCCTAGCTACACACCTTCATCATACCCTCCCAGCATAGAATCACCTTGTATACAGCCTTGCTACACACCTTCATCATACCCTCTTAGCATAGAATCACCTTGTATACAGCCTAGCTACACATCTTCATCCTACCCTCCCAGCTTTGTTACCTTGTATACAGCCTAGCTACACATCTTCATCCTACCCTCCCAGCATAGGGTTACCTTGTATACAGCCTAGCTACACATCTTCATCCTACCCTCCCAGCATAGAGTCACCTTGTATACAGCCTAGCTACACATCTTCATCCTACCCTCCCAGCATAGTCACCTTGTATACAGCCTAGCTACACATCTTCATCCTACCCTCCCAGCATTGAGTCACCTTGTATACAGCCTAGCTACACATCTTCATCCTACCCTCCCAGCATAGTTACCTTGTATACAGCCTAGCTACACGTCTTCATCCTACCCTCCCATCATAGTCACCTTGTATACAGCCTAGCTACACATCTTCATCCTACCCTCCCAGCATTGAGTCACCTTGTATACAGCCTAGCTACACATCTTCATCCTACCCTCCCAGCATAGTTACCTTGTATACAGCCTAGCTACACGTCTTCATCCTACCCTCCCAGCATAGAGTCACCTTGTATACAGCCTTGCTACACACCTTCATCATACCCACCCAGCATAGATTTACCTTGTATACAGCCTAGCTACACACCTTCATCCTACCCTCCCAGCATAGAGTCACCTTGTATACAGCCTAGCTACACATCTTCATAAGGAAGCGACAGTAATTCATTAGTGCATGACTCCAGCCAGCTGCAACCTTTTCACTGCAACTGTTGCAAAAGAATAGAAACATAATAACTACCCTTGGAATATGTTCACCTTCATTCACAGCACAGAGAGATATCAATTTGCACAGAAAGTGTAGCTCTGTATTCGGGAACAGTTCATCTTTAGTTAATACAGGCTTAAAAAGGGAAAGGAGTCCGCGTCAGGGTACAGAAGGACAGCGTAAGGCAAGTGCAATCTGACTGACCCAGTTTAAACTCCATGGTGGTGGGAGCAGTATACCTGTAAAGACTTTTGATGTTAGTGTCAGTCATTAGTGTTAGCCTATAGGGATCCTTGGGGGCTTGGCCTTGCTGGTATAATATGTCTGTTAGCCAAAGACTCCTCTTTGTTTCTGGAAATTTCCAGCTGAAGGAGTCAGGGAAGTGTTTGTACAATTATTAGTATAAGTTGTGCATAGTCTGTTTTCTTCTCTTTCTTTCTTATTTCTTTTTCTAACCTTTGTCATCGCCCTTCTTTCCTTTCTTGTCTCCCAGTATTTTATTTTATTCTCTCTTTGCTTTTCTTATAACTCTAACTTATACTTGTCTTCTCTTGTCTCATTCCCTGTGTTTTCTGGGTATTTCCCTCCCACCCCCTGTTGCGCTATTCTGCCTTATCCCTCCTCAGTTCATTTTACAATGCCCCGCTGTCCGATTCCACGTGCTGCCCGCTCGGCTTCTGCTGCGGCAGTGGGGCCTGCTGAGACCCGAGAGGCTGGCAGTCACGTGGCTCACAGCGCGGGCCACCGCTAGTGATGGCTGCGCCAGGGACGGAGGCTGCTTCACCAGCCCCGGCTCCTGGTAGTGTGATGCAGCGGCAACGGGCTTCGTCGCGCCGCATATTAATGACAATCGCGGCCCGTGTGGCTGCATCGAGTGCGCCCAGAAGTGGGCCTTTACATGGCGCCGGCAGGGTCAACAGTGCCTCAGCTTGTCCCCGCTGCTGGTGCCGGACATGTTGGGGAATCTTGTTGCTGCGGACCCCGGCCGGGGTCGGCGGCACTTCGGGCAGGGGGTGGGGCTTGCAGCCGTGTCTGTACCATTGCTTGGGGGGTCTAGGTCTGGGAGGAGGCGTAGTTTGGCATTACAGGTCCCTGCAGGCCGGCTTAGCCCTGTAGATCAGGTGTAGAGTGCTGCTGCTGTTTAGGGATAGGTGATGAAAAGCCCAATACAATAGAATATAGTAATAATAGAAGATTGCTAATGTCGCATGTTCTTCTCAGTGTCACGGATTAGATAGCACCACCTTTTGATATGTGTCAGCCAGTGACGGGTGACCTGTGCACCAACTGGGAGATCTAGAAACCATGCACTGTTGGCAGGGCCGCTTCTAGACATTGTGGAGCTCAGGGCGAAAGTTCCCAGTTGCGCCCCCCCCCCCCCCAAAAAAAAAAAAAAATATATATAATTTTTTTGAGATAAGATAACATTATGCCACACGCAGTAATGCCCTTTATAACACATTATGCCACATGCAGTAATGCCCTTTATAACACACTATGCCACACGCAGTAATGCCCTGTATAACACATTATGCCACATGCAGTAATGCCCTGTATAACACATTATGCCACATGCAGTAATGCCCTGTATAATACATTGTGCCACACACAGTAATTACCTTTATAATACATTATCCCCAATTCAAATTACGACACACAGTAGTCCCTTATGTTATGACACACAGTGGTGCCCTTTTTACATAGTGCCAAAATTAGTGTCCCTTACAAACAAGGGCCCTCATTCAGAGCCGGACGCTATTTGCGGTCGTTCGTTTAAAAACAAGGGGTGGCTATTCAAATGATCCGTACGCACATTGCAGTCTGTTCACACCTCTAAGTCTGAACGAACGAGCAAAACATACGCTCGTTTATTTGTTAAAAACGCCCCCTGGCCGCACGCATCCTACGTCATGTCCGCTATTTATTAGATTAATCGAGTACATCGACCAGCGTATGAACTGCTCGCTATTCTTGTGGTTGGTGTTTGCTACCACAAATTTGCGAGCAGTTCTGGCTATAAAATAACCCAGTGACGTGGTCATTGACGCTGCTGTTTTAAATATACACACCCATAAAACGCCCGTTTTGACCTTTAAGCACGCCTGCGTTCGGATCTCCACTCCCCATTTTCAAGCACCTTCCCCTGTTACCACCCACATACGCCTCATTCTGTCACTCAAAATAGCAGGCACTCGCTATATAGCGTACAAACGATTTTCGGCCGCACTGACTGGTTCGCGCATGCGTACTAAAAAGCGTACGCATGCGCAGATGTGCAAACATCGCTCGGAACGAGCGTACTGCCGCTAACGAGCGGCTCTGAATGAGGGCCAAGGTCCACAGTAGTAGTGCCCCTAATACAATGCCCACAACAGTGGTGCCCCTTACACAATGGCCCCAGTAGTGGTGCCCCCAATGCAGTGCCCGCATTAGTAGTACCCCCAGTGGTAATGCCCCCTATAGTAGTTCCCCCAGTAGTAAAGCTCCACAGTAGTAATCCCCCAATTAGTAATGCCCCCTATAGTATTGCCCCCATTAGTAATGCTCCCCAGTAGTAATGCCCCCATTAGTTGTGCCCACAGTAGTAATGCCCACAGTAGTAATGTCCCTTATAGTAGTTCCCCCAGTAGTAATGCTCCCCAGTAGTAATAACCCCATCAGTAGTGCCCACAGTAGTAATGTCCCTTATAGTAGTAATGCCCCCCCATTAGTAATGCCCCCATTAGTAATGCCCCCCATTAATAATGCTCCCCAGTAGTAATCCCCCCATTAGTAGTGCCATTAGTAGAGCCCTCATTAGTAATGCTCCCCAGTAGTAATCCCCCCATTAGTAGTGCCCCCTACAGTAGTGCCATTAGTAGAGCCCCCATTAGTAATGCTCCAAAGTAGTAATCCCCCCTATTGTAGTACACCCATTAGTAATGCTCCCCAGTAGTAGTGCCCCCATTAGTAATGCCCCCTATAGTACCGCCCCCATTAGTAGAGCCCCCATTAGTAATGCTCCCCAGTAGTAATCTCCCCTATTGTAGTGCCCCCATTAGTAATGCTCTCCAGTAGTACTGCCCCCATTAGTAGTGCCCACAGTAGTAATGTCCCTTATAGTAGTAATGCCCCCCAATTAGTAATGCCCCCATTAGTAATGCTCCCCAGTAGTAATCTCCCCATTAGTAGTGCCTCCTATAGTAGTGCCATTAGTAGAGCCCCCATTAGTAATGCTCCCCAGTAGTAATCCCCCCTATTGTAGTGCCCCCAGTAGTAATGCCCCTATTAGTAGTGCCCACAGTAGTAATGTTCCTTATAGTAGTTCCCCCAGTAGTAATGCCCCCCATTAGTAATGCTCCCCAGTAGTAATGACCCCATTAGTAGTGCCCATAGTAGTAATGTCCCTTATAGTAGTAATGCCCCCCATTAGTAATGTCCCCCATTAATAATGCTCCCCAGTAGTAATCCCCCCATTAGTAGTGCCCCCTATAGTAGTGCCATTAGTAGAGCCCCCATTAGTAATGCTCCCCAGTAGTAATCCCCCCTATTGTAGTGCCCCCATTAGTAATGCTCCCCAGTAGTACTGCCCCCATTAGTAATGCCCCTTATAGTAGCGCCCCCATTAGTAGAGTACATTCAACACAGCTCAGGCTCTTATGGGGGGGTATCCACTAGACGATAAAGTTGAATGATTGAACGATAACGATAAAGTCGTTCGATAATCGTTCGATAATCGTTCGAACATCGTTTGAAAATTTGGTCTTTTAGACATCTTTTAGACATCTATCATCGTGCAAACATGCTGGTCAACCTGACGATATCGTCAGGCTCTTCATGTTTCCAGATGATAGATGACCCTGCATTGAACGTCTGCTCGTTCAGTGTAGGCTCATCACACGACTGACAAACGACTACACGACTGACAAACGACTGCACGATTACAATGTCGTAATCGTGCAGTCGTTTTCAGATCTTGTAGTGGATGCCCCCCATTAGTGTTCCTTTATATTTTACTTATTATACATATTATATTTTATACTTCTTTTTTAAAACCAGAAAACGGACAATAGAAGGTATATTTGTTCTAAAGTGCAGGTTTTTAGAAATGGAGTTGTTGCCCATAGCAACCAATTAGATTTTAGCTATTATCTTCTAGAAGGTGCTAGATAAAGGGTACTGTAAGTAGAAGCTGATTTGTTGCTATGGCCAACAACTCCAGCTCTAAAAACCGGCACTTTAGTACATATACCTCTAGCTGTGACTCCAGCATCAAAAGTTAGCAGCTATCTTCATCATGCCTATTAACGAGTCACACATTTTGTCCAGTCACAATTTAGGGCTTAGATTTGAAGTCACATTGATACACGTCAATCCCTTTTTCTTTTTTTTCAATCAGCCTCAAGGACTTTGTCTGCTTGTTTTTGCTCTTTAACTCTTGGCCAAGTTTTCAAACCATTCTTCCTGCCAGCTGCAGCATTAAGTCTTAAACCCCTTAACCTTCCCAGCTATGACCAAATTACATCTCATTACCTGATCTCATCTTTTTCATGATAAGAAATGATGGGAACGTTGCTGCTAAAAAAACCAAGTAGTTTCAAATGGTCACACAATCCTCTCCAAATATTGGCCCTCATTCAGAGCCGCTCGCTAGCAGCAGTACGCTCGTTCTGAGCGATGTTCGCACATCTGCGCATGCGTACCGTTTTTAGTACGCATGCGCAAACCAGTCAGTGCGGTCGAAAATCGTTTGTACGCTATATAGCGAGTGCCTGCTATTTTGAGTGACAGAATGAGGCGTATGTGGGTGGTAACAGGGGAAGGTGCTTGAAAACGGGGAGTGGAATTCAGAACGCAGGCGTGCTTAAAGGTCAAAACGGACGTTTTAAGGGTGTGCATAATTAATACAGCAGCGTCATTGCCCACGTCACTTGGTTATTTTATAGTCAGAACTGCTCGCAAGATTGCGGTAGGAAAAACCAACCACAAGAATAGCGAGCAGTTCATACGCTGGTCGATGTACTCGATTAATCTAATAAATAGCGGACATGACGCAGGATGCGAGCGGCCAGGGGGCATATTTTTCAAAAAAACGACCGCATGTTTTGTTCGCTCGTTCAGACCTAGAGGCGTGAACAGACCGCAAAGAGCAAACGTTTCATTTGAATAGCCACCCCTTTTTTCTGAACGAGCGAGCGCAAATAGCGTCCGGCTCTGAATCAGGCCCCTAATTCCCCAATACACTCTTTGTGATATATTTACTAAAGTGCGGGTTTTTAGAATTTGAGATGTTGCCCTTAGCAACTATTCAGATTCTAGCTATTATCTTCTAGAAGGTGGTAAATAAATGATAAGTAGAATCTGGTTACTATGGGCAACAACTCCACTTCTAAAAATCCACACTTTAGTTAATACACCTATATACACCCATTTACACAAAACAGGTCAAAGTCTAAGACAACTGGGTGAGTCATTTTTCATATGCACATCCTGTCTGTAAATGTATTATTATTATTATTATTATTAATAAACTTTATTTATAGGGCACCACAAGTGGTCTGCAGCGCTGAACAGAGGGCAAAACAATAAGACAGTACATGGTAAAACAGTAAAGTACAATACAGTAGACAAGTAACAAATAGCATTAATAATCTCAACACAGCCACTTATGCAAGGGGTGCAATGGAAATATTCAGTTTAAGCTGAAACCTCTGGGCACATATAACTGGCCTAGATCGTCTGAAAAAACTAAAACAACTAAGAAATGGAGTCAAGTAGCAGAGAGGAGGTGTAGACTGTAGCTGGTGTGCAAGAGAAATAGATAATGAGAACAAGAGGGAGGAGGGTCCTGCTAATGGAGCTTACAGTCTAAAGGGAAAGTCAAGACAAACAGAAGACCTAAGGAGTGAGCCAGTGTAATGGGAGCTAAGGACAAGAAGCAGGAGTGAGAGAATTGAAAAGTGCAAGAGAGTAAGGTAGACTATGTGGTAAAATGGATAAGTGGTGGACAGATATGCTTTTATGAACAGCTGAGTTTTCAGCAATGCAGACTGGGGGTAGTCTGATGGAATGAAGCAGATCATTCCAATAGTGGGGGGCAGCACGGAAGAAATCTTAGATTCTGGAGCGAGATGTAACCAGAGGGGAGGAAAGGTGATGGTCATTGGCCGACCAGAGAGTGTGGGAGGGTGTGTAAGGAGATTAGATCGGAAATAAAAGGAGCAGTGGAGTTGAAGAGGGCTTTATACGTTTCAGATTTTTTATGGGAAGGGTAGCCAGTGAAGGGCTTGGTAGAGAGGGAAGACAGATGAGGAGCAGCAGGAGAAGACAAGTCTACCTACAGCATTGAGTACAGATTGAAGAGGAGCAAGATGGGAGCAGGGCACTCCAGTGAGTAGAAGGTTGCAGTATTCGAGGCAAATGATGACCAGTTTGTGCACAATGGGTTTGGTGGCATCCTGTGAGAGGAAGGTTCTCATGCAAGCAATGTTACAGTTGGGGAACAGGGGAGATAGTGGTGTTGACAGTGAGAGAGAGGTGAGGAGAGATTCTACATGGAGGGAAGACAATGAGTTTAGTTTTGGTGATGTTGAGTTTGAGAAAGCACTTGGACATCCAGGTGGAGAGTTAACTGGACACATGAGAGAGGAGGGATCAGGAGAGGTAGAGTTGAGTGCCGTTGGCATAGATGTGATACTGGATTCCAAAGGAACCAATGAGTTCACTCTGAGAAAAGAGAAGAGAGCCAAGGACAGAACCCTGGGGGATTCCCACAGGAAGGATGGATGGGGGTAGAGGTAGAGACAGAGAAGGAGTGGTTGGTGAGGTAGGTGAACCAAGAACGTACAGTCTCAAAGCGGCTCATAATCTAAAGGTTGCATAGTAGGAGAGGGTGATCCATGAAGTCAAAGGCTGCAGAGAAGTCCAGGAGGATGAAAAGGGAGAAGTGGTCCCTGGATTTGGCCAAGAGAAGATCATTGGTGACTTTGGCCAAGGCAGTTTCAGTTGAGTAGACGGGATGGATGCCATTTTGGAGTGGATCAAGGATAGAGTTATCGTAGAGGTAGCAGGCGAGACGATTGTAGACAAGCCGCTTGAGTACTTTAGAGGCAAACAGAATAAGAGAAATAGGGCAGCAATTAAGAGAGTAAGGACGGGTCAGTGTTGTTGTTTTTTTTAGAATGGGTGAGACGAACAAGTTTGAAGGTTGAGGGGAAGATGCCGTTGGAGCGGGATAGATTCAAGAGATAAGCTAAGTGGGAACAGGCAGTGGAGGAGAGGGAACAAAGGAGGCAGGAGGAGGGGGGAGAGGATGAAATAAGAGAATTAACTTTGTCTAATGTGGTATGGTGGAAGGAGCAAAAGGATGGGTGGCTATAGAGAGGTATGGTAGGGATGGCAGAAGAGTGATGGAAGGAGACTTCCTGATGGGTGGCCTCAATTTTGGAGGTGAAAAAGGAGGCAAAGTCAGTTTCAGTGAGTGAGGATGGGAGGGAGGCAAAGGAGTGTGTTTAATGTGGCAAAAAGGTGGTAGAATGGGAGGACTGAAAAAAGACTTGGAGGATTGCTTGGCAAGGGAGAGGGAAGAGCAGAAGGGAGAGAGGATTAATTTTTAAGTGTAAGAAGTCTGCCATGGATTGAGAGTTCCTCCAGTGGTGTTCGGCGGTGTGTGAGCATTTTTGAAGAAACCAGGTAAATTTGGTGTGCCAAGGTTGGGGCTTGGAGCAGTAAAGTGGGACAGAAGTGGGGCAGCAGATTCGAGAGTGGAGTTGAAGGTGAGGAGACAATAGCAGGTTCAAGAACATTGAGATTACATATGCTGATGGTAGATTTGGGCATAGGAAGGGGTACAGGAGATAAAGAGAGTAAAGGAGAAAAAATGGTGCTCAGAGAGTGGGAAGGAAGAGTTGGAGAAGTCAGAATGCAGAGATGGGAGAAGACAAGGTCAAGTGAATGGCTGACACAGTGGGTTGGTGAGGAGTTTCACTGAGAAAGGCCAAAAGAGGTGGAGAGGGCAAGAAGTTTGGCGAAAGCTGGGTCAGTGGGGATGGTAAAGTCACCTTGGATAAGGGAAGAAAGGTCAGAGGAGAGGTAGTGGGGTAGCAATGCAGAATAGTTGTGAAGGAATTGGGAAGTGGATAGATGACTGGGACATGAAGATAGATGGGGTAGAAAGAGATGGATAGAGTAGAGTTCAAAGGAAGAGAAGGAAAGGGAGGGCTCAGAAGGGATGACACGAAAGGAACAGATGAGGGATAGGAAGATGCCCATTGCACTGCCTGGGCAGTCATCAGGTCTGGCAAAGTGGATGAAGGAGAAGCCCCCATATGAGAGAATCGGGGGATGCAGTGTCAGTGGAGGAAACTTGAGATTCAATGATAGCAAGAAGGTTAAGAGAGTTGGAGATGAAGAGGTTATGGATAATGAGTAGTTTATTACGGATGGACCTGGATTTCCAGAGGGCACAGGAGAAAGGGAGAGAGGGCAATAGGGAGATATGGATGAATTTGGCAGGGTTGCTGGTGTGTGGTGGTGTGCTGGGTTGGGGAGGGAGATGAGGGCAGGTGGTGAGGATGGGTATTGGAAGGGAGCGAGCACACACTGTAACAGTAAATAAAAGTGGCCAAAGTGACAAGTTGAATGGAGAAAATACAGTAAAAAGTAATACAAGTCGAGCACAATCAAAGTTGATATTCAAGGAGAAGCTATTGAGAGAGTTGTAGTGTGTACAGAGGCCCTGATTCAGAGCCGGACGCTCTGACAGAGCGCTCGCTCTGAATCAGGGCCGTCCCTGCTCCTTTTTGGAGCGGCCTCCTGGCCGCTCGCATAGCTGTGGGTGACCACCCACAGCTATAGCGAGCGCCCAAAATGATGGTCGCGATGGTCAAGACCATCATGACCATCGGGCTGGCGACGAGACTCTGCGGTAGGCTTGCTGCTGCAAGCCCTGGAGTGCTTTTGGCTCTATCAGAGCCAAAAGCACTCCCACTGACATCACTAGTGATGTCAGTGGGGCCGGCCCCAGACAGAAGCGTTCGCATGGGAACGCCTCCGTCTGGGCAGCCATGCCCCCGGCACGCCCACCGAAGGGGGCGTGCTGTCAATCACCATCGACAGCACGCCCCCTTTGGTGCGAGACCCATAATGACGGCTTGGCTGTCGTTATTCGGGTCTCGCGCATGCGCACGACGGAGCCGATATCGTCAGGTTGGCCTGCATGTTCAGGCGATGAAAGATCATTAAAGATCCGCGGGAGTGCGCATCGTTAATGATACCTTGCATACACACTGGATGATATTGTGAATGATTGAACGAAAACGATACCGTTATCGTTCAGTCATTCACAATATCGGCCAGTGTGTACTCGGCATAAGATTGTAAGTACAACCACAATAGTGTATTGTTAAGGGGAATAATCAGGAGATGTTAAGGGTCTATTCATCATCACTTCATTTCTACGAAAGTAGATAAAAATTAAGATTTTTTACCTATTTTTGTAGAAATTAAGTACCAGGGTAATTCATCATTCATGTAAGGCAGGAGATGTCTCCTGATTACAATTGTCCTACCGATCCACATCCCCATACTAACCAATCATCTGTATTTTGGAGGGGGGCGGGTCCCGCTGGAAGGAGGAGTGTTGCACTCCCCTCTGCGCGGCTGCCGCCCTAAGTGTATTGGCAAGGCCAGATTATAGGGAGGGCGACAGGGGCGGTCGTCCTGGGGCCACCACACATATGGGGCCCCCTCATCCTGTCCCCAGCCGGGCCTGCCCCTTCCCCAAGATGAACTTTTAGTTTTTCTTTTATCGGAGCTGCCTGTCGCGGCCTGCAATTAAGCTCCGCCCCTCCCGGTATTTGGTCGGCCCCTTCTGCTGCTGCCTCTGAATATCGACCAGAATATCTGATCGTGTGTATGCACCATAACTCTGATATCAATATACCAATCTCTTTTTGTTGGAGCAATACCTATACAACTCATATGTTACAAATGTCTGTAGCAACAAGTAACAAGTGTGATAGAAGCATTGGAGAAGTGTGGAATGGCTGCTATATATGTCCCAGATTCCTGTCTTATGTCTTTTAAAACCCCCAGGAGTAGGTTGTTGGATAAGCAGACTACTAATGTCGCATTCTGTGAAAAGCCAGAATGGGTCCAGGGGGTATGGATGTGAGGAGAGGGAGGGCTCCATCCACAGGCCACTCCAGGTGTTAGGCCTTTTAGCCTGGTAGCAGACTCATTAGGGCTTGCACCTGAAAGTGGCTCAGATAAGCTGGGTTTTTTCATAGCTGAGTGTCTCATACCTGGGAGAGCATGCCGCAGGTTAGCTTGCTCTGAGACACTGTTGGCTGTAAACCAGAAGGTACTGTGGACGGGGATTTTGTTTAGTGTTCTGTTAGATAGGGAACTTAGGGCCTGATTCAGAGCCAGACGCAACTAGCGCTCGCTCGTCCAGAAAATAGGGGTGGCTATTCAAATGAACTGTTCGCTGTTTGCGGTCTGTTCACGCCTCTAGGTCTGAACGAGCGAACAAAACTTGCGGTCGTTTTTTGGGAAACTACGCCCCCTGGCCGTTCGCATCCTACGTCATGTCCGCTATTTATTAGATTAATCGAGTACATCGACCAGGGTATGAGCTGCTCGCTATTCTTGTGGTTGGTTTTTGCTACCACAATTTTGCGAGCAGTTCTGGCTATAAAATAACCCAGTGACGTGGTCAATGACGCTGCTGTTTTAATTATGCACACCCATAAAACGCCCGTTTTGACCTTTAAGCACGCCTGCGATCGGATCTCCACTCCCCATTTTCAAGCACCTTCCCCTGTTACCACCCATATACGCCTCTTTCTGTCACTCAAATTATCAGGCATTCACTTCGCTATTTTGCGAGCACATGAATTTCGACCGCACTGACTGGTTCGCGCATGCGTATAACGATCCGTGCGCATGCGCAGTTGGGCAAACATCGCTCGGAGCGAACGAGCGGCCGCTTACGAGCGGCTCTGAATCAGGTCCTTACTGTCTAGTTAGTGCCCAGCCGGACTAGGGTTTATTTTATGTTTTCTTTATTTGATTGTTGAAATTGCACAATAAAAACTGGAACCATCCAGTTTGCACGAAAATCCATGACTGGAGTGCTGTTTCCTGGCTGCTGTGTGTAAGGTGGTGTCCATCTACCCCAGGAGAGAGACCCACTACTCCGATCTTATCACACAAGATACAGTTACAATGTTTACCACTTCATAGAAGTGTATCTTTTAACAATTAGTTACTAGAAATCAGTGACTACTAGTATCTTTCCTAAATTAAATTGCTATTTTTTAAGAAGATATCATTAAAGAACAATAAAGATTTGTAAAAACACTAATGGACCGAGTATTGTCCCGTCCCCTCTGGAATTAGCCAGTTAGGAAATATTATACAGATAAAAAAAAGCCAATACCAGGTAGGTGGGACTTCCTTGATAAAGTCACTCATGTTGATGAGACAATGAACAAATTAAAGAAACCATTTCCAAATGATTTGCGCTGAAATAGCCGTAACATACAACTACTACCAGCTGGTGCCAGCCGGATTAGCCGCCCCCCACTTTCTACTCCTGGCTCTCTACGGACTGTACCTGTTATCTTAACAGCACTTAACTTATGATGCTTCTTCAGTTGTTGCAATACATTGGGAAGGTAACACATAAAATTACAAAACTTTACAATATGTTACAGCAGTATATAATAGTATCACTGAACAATATATTTCATTCATGCATATTTGGATTTTTTATTTTTATGTTTGGTGTAGCTATCCTTTCATTTGATGACCTTTGTGGTCCTAAGTTTGTATCTGAATCCTCAGCATAGTGTAGTACTTAGTTATTGCAGCATGATAAAAATGAAACACACAAAGGCATACGTAAGGACAAGAATGTGAAAGAACACACACAAAAAAGCAATTGAGGTCACAGTTTTCTAGAGTGAGAACACCGAAGTTTTGGCACAGCCTCCTGTTCTTTCCCCAATCAATAAAATAATATAATGCATGGCTGATCTCTTCACACTGCTAAGAGCACATCAGGATTTCCATGTACATAAGAGCCATACTCCAATATCCAGACTGCCTCAGCTATTGACAGTGTTATTGCTTAATTACTTAGTGCATAGGAAAAATGAATTGTCTTGTGATTACTGATAGAGGACCTTGGTGGTTCTGAGCTTTAGTACATTAATTGACTTTAATACAGGATGGAGATGTGACAGCAGGTGCTGAGAGCCTGCTGCTGAACCATCAGTTTTTATCACTAACAAAAACTTCCTCAGGAGGATTACTCAGGGCGGAAATGCTGTACTTTTATTTATGTGACAGTCACTACAGTCACAAGAAAACACAAAGTATGGACAGCTCCTGTATCTTATACTCCGTAGTTTATAAGGAAAACACAAATATAGAATTTTTTTTGCTTTTGTTTGATGAAAAAAAATACTTAGGGGCCAATTTATCAAACCTATTTACTCTGGTAATTATGCAGAAACAACAGTTTTTCACATGATTACTACTAAATTAAGTAGCAAACCCATTTATTAAGCCTCTAACGAGAGTGATGTCTACAGTGGAGGCTTAATAAATAGGTGGAGAACATTGCAGTCTCCATAAACTGTATTCACTTTTGGTGTATTTCACTCTTCCCTATAGGCAGAAAGTCTACAGAGTGATGAGTAGTCCATTTGGATTCCTTTGCCTGCTCCGGCCTGGGCTGTGCATATAGCGAACAAGCGGATTTGCGTCCACATGGGCATAACTGCACATGATATTGCGCCAGCAAACCCGTGGATTTCCCTTGTATATGTATATGTAATGTTATTTGTGTATAGGAAAGGACAAACCTTTGAAGATGGACAGAAAGGTTGTGAGAGAGGCTTAGGAGGTTCTGCTTTCCTGCTTCGGCCATAATTATGTCAAATTGTATATAGCATGTAAGAAAGATGTCCAGGGAAAGAACATGACTTCTGGCCAGACCCTTGATAGCCAATCCTTAAGAGCCCTGTGTTCTATTTAGGGTCAGAGATCAAGGAAGGATTACTTATACCAGACACACAATCTTGACAGATGTGCATTCCCCCACCAAAGTCCATGGGTATGTTTATTGACACAAGTCTGTGATCCCAAACACAGCTTCACAAAGAGCGGAAGGTATAATAAAAGAACCCCTGCCCAAAGAGACCCTGGAGCTCCAGCTAGAGGGACAATACACTCTGAGCTGACAAGGGTTAAAATCACCCCAGGGAGGGGAGTCGGGGGGCACCTGGGGAAGCAGGTATAAAAATGTAACACTCTGGTAGTTCAGTGTTCATTCTGAGATAGGCTATCGAAAGGTACAGATGATCCAGAGTCGTCATTGGGACTGCCTCATCCCACAACCACTTAAGTGACGTGGTTTGTTTATTCCATTTTATTGTATTTCTGAATTTGTGAGTAATTGTGTTAATCTTTTTTTTACCATTATTATATTATTGTAACTTTTTGTAACTAAGCTTTGAATATATTCTTGAATTAAAACATTAATTCTAGTTCTGGAACTGTGTTTTTATGACCCAATGCCTCATATGACTCATGTTACCTATTTTTCTAAGTATTGATAATTGTGTGTGCAGGTGGGAGCAGAAGCCCACCTTATGCTTTAGCATTACAGATTCCTTCTGCTGATGGCAGTTACCTGGTTTATTTAACCACACGTGCTGAGGTGACCTGCAAAGTTACAGGTGGCGATTCTCAGATTGGTGTATCTGAAGGGTCGGCCGGCAGGACAGTACGCATGTGCAGTAACTGTCGAGGTGGAGATGGAACCCAGCATTGCAAACTTTGGTGCTGAAAGTGTTGAAATTAGACTTTGCTGGGACAGCTGCGCAATAAATGAGAGTGCTGATGCCTCTAATGTAAGTGAGTGCATAATGTATGGAGATAATACCTAATTGCCATACGAATGTGCATGCAAAGACATACACAACACATTCAAATAATGCTATAGATTTCTATATACACAACACATACAAACATTGCTATAGCTCTTCTACATACACAACACATACAAACAATGCTATAGATCTTCTATATACACAACACATACAATGATATAGCTCTTCTACATACACAACACTTACAAACAATGCTATAGCTCTTCTACATACACAACACATACAAACAATGCTATAGATCTTCTATATACACAACACATGCAATTAAATGCTATAGCTCTTCTACATACACATCACATACAAACAATGCTATATAGCTATTCTACATACACAACACATAGAAACAAACAATACTATATAGCTCTTCTACATACAAAACACATACAAACAATGCTATATAGCTCTTCTACATACACAAAACATACAAACAATGATATAGCTCTTCTACATGCTCAACACTTACAAACAATGCTATATAGCTCTTCTAAATGCACAACACATACAAACAATGCTATAGATCTTCTATATACACAACACATACAATGATATAGCTCTTCTACATACACAACACTTACAAACAATGCTATAGCTCTTCTACATACACAATACATACAAACAATGTTATAGATCTTCTATATACACAACACATACAAATAAATGCTATAGCTATTCTACATACACAACACATACAAACAATGCTATAGATCTTCTACATATACAACACATACAAACAATGCTATAGCTCTTCTACAGACACAACACATACAAACAATGTTATATAGCTCTTCTACATACACAGCACATACAAACAATTCTATAGCTCTTCTACATATACAAACAATGCTATAGATATTCTACATACACAACACATACAAACAATGCTATAGCTCTTCTAAATATACAAACAATGCTATAGATCTTCTACATACACAACACATACAAACAATGCTATAGATCTTTTACATACACAACACATACTGTACAAACAATGCTATAGCTCTTCTACATGCATAACACATACAAACAATTCTATAGCTCTTCTACATACACAACACATACAAACAATGCTATAGTTCTTCTACATACACAACACTTACAAACAATGCTATATAGCTCCTCTACATACCCAACACATAGAAACAAACAATACTATATAGCTCTTCTACATACACAACACATACAAACAATGTTATAAAGCTCTTCTACATACACAGCACATACAAACAATTATATAGCTCTTCTACATATACAAACAATGCTATAGCTCTTCTACATACACAACACATACAAACAATGCTATAGCTCTTCTACATACACAACACATACTGTACAAACAATGCTATAGCTCTTCTACATGCATAACACATACAAACAATTCTATAGCTCTTCTACATACACAACACATACAAACAATGCCATAGCTCTTCTACATACACAACACATACAAACAATGCCATAGCTCTTCTACATACACAACACATACAAACAATGCTATAGCTCTTCTACATACACAACACTTACAAACAATGCTATATGGCTCCTCTACATACCTAACACAAACAAACAATGCTATATAGCTCTTCTACATACATAACACATACAAACAATGCTATAGCTGTTTTGGTGAATAATTGATAGAAGTGACCAGTCGCTATAGAATGGTAGAATGGATCCTGTCCCTGTTTTAGTCTATAAAGATCTTGAGCTGTATGTAATACTTGCCATCCTGTGCATTGTTCTGAAAAATCCCTGGTCCTTCAGCACCTGATGGTAAAACTCCTGCATAAAAATTAGTACAAACTACACATATTTGGTATCACTATCAGAGGATTCAGCTAACCTTTGTTGTATACAGTATGTGTAGGAGTAATTGTATAAATGTGACTTTGTGAAGAGTGTTCTGCTTTTTACTTTTTCACGGGAGGGTCATGATTTTTCTGGTTGCCCCCCGCACCCCCAGAAGAGTAGGCAGATCTCCAGCATCCTGCCCACTTCCTAGTGAAGTGGGCAAAAATAAAAATTTCTTTGGACTTGATGGCACAGTCCTTAGCTGGTTCAAATCATTAGCAGGTCACAGAGAGTTTCTTCTGGAGTAAACTCTTCATCACCAGTGCCACATCCATGCGCTGTCCCACAGGGTTCTATACTATCTCCCATGCTTTTTGCAGTATACATGCTGCCATTGGGTGAAATAATCAGATGTCATGGCCTGGTCTACCACTGCTATGCAGAGTATACACAACTGTACCTGTCCATTGCTCCAGATACTAAGAACCCCATAACAATCCTAAATGGCTGCCTAGCTGTGCTCCAGGAGTGGATGAGTGCTAGTTGGCTGCGACTGAACCCTGATAAAACAGAGGTCCTTATGATAGATCACAGGACAAGGCTACAGCATAGCCAACCAACAGGACTTACACTTGGGGGCTCAGAGTTACAAAACACTGAACATGGGCGGAATCTTGGGATTGTCCTGGATAGTGGCTTGACACTTAAACATCAGGTATCAGCCACAATCAAATCCTCAATCTTTCATCTGAGCAACATCGCCAAAATCAAGCACTTAATTCCCTCAGAAGATCTGCCTAAAGTCATACATGCATTTATATCAACACGCCTAGATTACTGCAACGCCCTCTACCTTGGTCTCATTGAATTGCAATGCTTGCAGATGGTATAAAATGCAGCTGCCAGACTATTAACTAACTAGCCCTGTTCCAGCCACAGAACACCCATTCTCTATGCCTTTCAATGGCTGCCTGTCAGATGGTGAATTGTTTTCAAGATTGGCTTACTAACTTTCAAAGCCCTACATGCCCAAGGTACCTGAAGAAGCTTCTGATCCCTTACTGTCCCACTCGATTACTGCAATCCACTGATGAAGGACTATTAACAGTACCTAGAATCTCCCGGAATTCATCTGGGGGTTGACCTGTCAGCTTTGTGGCTCCGACTCTATGGAACTCACTTCCACACACTGGGCCTGATTCAGAGCCGGACGCTCTGACAAGAGCGCTCGCTCTGAATCAGGGCCGTCCTACCTATTATTGGAATGGCCTCCTGGCCGATCGCATAGCTGTGGGTGACCACTCACAGCTTATGCGAGCGGCCAAAAAGATGGTCGCGATGGTCAAGACCATCGCGACCATCGGGCTTGCGACGGGACCCTGTGGTAGGGTCTCGCTGCCGCAAGCCCAAGAGTGCTTTTGGCTCTATTAGAGCCAAAAGCACTCCCACTGACATCACTAGTGATGTCAGTGGGGCCGGACCCAGACGGTAGGCATTCCCATGGGAACACCTCCGTCTGGGCAGCCACGCCCCTGGCATGCCCACCAAAGGGGGTGTGCTGTCAATCACCATCGAAAGCACGCCACCTTTGGTGCGAGACCCATAGTGACGGCTTGGCAGTCGCTATTCGGGTCTCGTGCATGCGCACGACGGAGCTCCCTCCGTCGTGCGCATGCGCACTAGGGCAACATCGACCGGCTTGCGAGCGGGTCTGAATCAGGCCCACAGTTCGAGATGCCTCCACTCTACAGTCCTTCAAAAGTAGACTCAAGACTCACCTATTCACCCAAGCACTTCACTAATGTCCATTGTTAAGCTTGTGTTGTATTTTGTGCTGTAAAGGCAAATGTAAAGCACTTTGAGTCCTTTTAGGAGAAAAGCGCTATATAAATAACATTATTATTATTTCAGTTTTACTCACCGATTCCCATTGACGGCAGCTGAAATTCTGCCTCTCAAAGCTCCCGGCATCCATGTTCAGCTCTGTCCATCCTTAGAAGGCGTGCAAGCGCATCCTAGCGAATGGGTCTGAATCAGGCCCCAAGTACAAACAACCTCCGCCATAAAGAAGATCCTAACACTCTCCCTGCTGAAGTCTCCGACAACAACATCCACTTACTCTTTCTTCTTTTTTTTCTGTTGGTTAAATAGATAAAGCATGTTATTCATCTGATGGAAGTATCTGAAACCTTCACAGCAGCTATCAGCATCCTGTGGTTTTGAGTCCCCATGTCTGTGCTTAGCTGGTCAAAGTTGGAAAGTAACTGACAAATTAGTCCTTTGGTACCTGTGTTCTGTTCTTGTACAGACAGCAGCTATTGTAGTGTTTTCTGGGAGAGGAAAGTGAATGTCAGCCTCTCTATGTTACTTACTGAGTTGTGGAGATAGACGAGTGTATTTACTAAGCCTTGGATGGAGATAAAGTGAACGGAGATAAAGTACCAACCAATCAGCTCCTAACTGTCATTTTTCAAACACAGCCTATGACGTGGCAGTTAGGAGCTAATTGGCTGGTACTTTATCTCTATTCACTTTATCTCCATCCAAAACTTAGTAAATAGACCCCAGAGAGCAGTGAATTTCTGTCATCCTTTCTCACTGTGCTAGGGAATTATGGATCACCAGGGTTGGGAAGAAGGGGGTTTGAAGCTTTAGCTGGTACACATTGGGATGTTTTCATGATTCATATTTGAACATTTCAATTTTGTGGTTGTTTAATTATAGATGATGATATTGGTGGGCACAAGCTTGATAAAAAAAATGAAAAACACGCTTGGGGCAGAAGATGTAATTACTTTGTATATAAACACCAGAAAACACCCGTCCTTCCCCTATGATACTCCTTTAATGGTACATACAGTACCCTGCTGATGTTGGCTTATTCCATATGTGTCAGTCTTTCACAGATAGAGGTGTCTATTCCTTGTTTCCTTCTTAGAAAAGTGTATTGGAGATATGGTTGCAGCTAGATACTCTTCTGCTACAGTACCCTGACATCACTCACCACGTGATCACCGTGCCCGAAGCATGGCGAGAGTACAATTCTTTACTATTGGTGGCCAGATACTAAAATTGAGACAAAAAACCAGCACTGCCAGGGCATAGAACCGCACTTTCGCCCTCATTCGGCGTCATATTTGGGTACTTTAGCTGAAGGTGAATTAGGATGTAGGGGGAGATGTATCAATCCTTCTAAATAGTGGAGACGTTGCCACTGAAACCAATCAGCTTCTATCTATCTTTGCATAGAATGCACTTGGCAAATGCTAGTTAGAAGCCGATTGGTTGCTGTGACCGACGTCTCCACTTGTCTACTTCTCCACTCTCTACATTTCCTCCATAGTTACAGATAAATAACACAGATCTTCAATTCTAATCATCAGGCTTTAAATAATGTAACAGAAAACAGCATTGATGGACTCCTGAGCCCCAGGTTACTTATAGTCCATTTCCTTCCTTGGTAACACCCAGTCATAATCATCTCACAAGTGCTAAATTAATAAGGACAGTAATAAAATGATGCCAATATTTATTAAATTAAAGCCTGCTGCAATACACCTAAAGCTGCCCGCTATCTACACATAATAAGGATCTGATGACATTCCGTCAATGATAATTGTAACTCTGCATTAACCATGTGTTATAGATCTGTGAGACAGGTATAAATATATATTGAATGAGAGACTGTCGGTGCTGACCATCTGAACTAAAAGGGTAATACGTATACTAAACCATTAATGTTAAAGTCAAGCTCTTCTTATTGCATAAACAAGTACATTCTTAGATCTGAAATATATGCTTTCTCTCTCAGTAAGTATTTTATCATTTTAATGGCTTGGCCTGTAGGGATGCTGTTGATTTGGAGTTTATGGCTGATATTTCATTATGGCAATATGTCGGCTCCCACACATTAATAAACACAAATGAGAATAAGCTTTTCTGCACATACTATAACAATCTATGGGTCTCTGTTTTGCTGAACTATTGATACATAAAGTGAGAATACATTTAATATAAATGTAATAATTTATATATCCTTTAGCTTTTGGCAGTGGTTATTTTCTAGCCTTTGGACAATTTCTGTTGGTCACACTGTGTAGCAGTTCTACACAGACAGAAGATTTTTTGGATGCTAACGACCTCTATTTTGCTTATGCAGAACACACAATAATTATACCTGTTTTTTTCAGAAGATTTTGAATTAAGTGAACCAAAAGCCAAAAGCAAATATATCAAATATATTTATTCCAATACTGCAAAAAGCAGGATTCTACAAGTGAATTTTCATAATAAGATCTGCACTTTGAAAATTATGTTTTGTTTTGTTTACATTGCCTTGAATACAGTGCATACTTATGGCTTGTGTAAGGATGATATGGGTAGCCAACGAGTCAAAACATTGTAAATGCTAGACAAGCTATTGTATTAAATGAGGAATCCCCTTTCTTAAGGGGGCCATACATCTGCGCCCAGAGGCGGTCTGGGCTGGGGGGCAGGGTGCCATCTGCCTTCCAGGCTAATCCAATTTTAATGATTTAGGGGAGGTGCCTGCTCCCCGGCCGCTCTGTACTGTAACATGAGTAAACCCTGGCTCTCAGTCAGGAGAGATCTGGCTGAGCAGCAGGGGCTAACAGAAAATGGCTTTCCCTATAGCAGGCTACTGAAAGATGGCTGTGATCGACCAATGGGGAGGCAGATTTACTTTACCAGGATCCCAATGGGCTGGAGAGGGCAAAAGGAGGCAGGGCTTATTGGGGAAAAGAAGAGGAATAGGTGAGTAAATTAGGTACACACTAGGTCGACGGGTCAGTGGTTTGGCCAACCTATCTGACGATTGGTCAGTGTATAAACACTTACCATTCATCTGCCCCATGTACTAGGCTTGACAGCTCAACTGGGTGCCCTGTTGAGCTGTCAATCATCACTGGATGCCTGCAGCATGTGTACAGCATACTTGCCTACAGGGGCTGGCTGGCAACTTTCAGCCTGGGGGACAAACAAAAGCAAGTGGCCCTGGCTTTTCTACCAGTACATTGTGATATACTCCGGAGCTTGGCCCCGTTAGCGTAATGCCTTCTCTCTCACACACACACACACAGCAGCCACCCATTCTCTCTCTCTCTCTCTCTCTCTCTCTCTCTCTCTATCTCTCACACACACATACACACACATACATACACACACCAGTCACCCATTGTCTGGGACACAAGGTAGTTTATCATATCTTGGTAAAAATGGAGCAGAGCAAGCTTAGGCGTCAGTCTAATATAAGAACCAGGGTCTTGGGACAATGGACCTGATTCAGGCTAGGGGTGTGCACCAGCCACTTTTCGTGTTTTGTGTTTTGGTTTTGGATCTGGATCTTTCTTCGTGTTTTGGATCTGGATTGGTTTTGCCAAAACCACCCTTCCATGTTTTGGGTTCAGGGTTTTGTGTTTTGGATCTGTATTTTTTTTTTTTAAATAATAAAAACAGCTAAAATCACAGAATGTGTTGGTTTTTCTGCTCCTATGCTATTATTAACCTCAATAACCTTAATTTCCACTCATTTCCAGTCTATTCTGAACACCTCACAATAGTGTTTTTATGTCCAAAAGGCTATGCTAAGCGACACGGGTGGGCGGCACAAACACGTGGCCCATCTAGGAGTGGCACTGCAGTGGCAGACAGGATGGCAGTTTGAAAAACTAGGCCCCAAACAGCACATAATGCAAAGAAAAAAAAGAGGTGCAAGATGGAATTGTCCTTGGGCCCTCCCACCCACCCTTATGTTGTATAAACAGGACATGCACACTTTAACAAACCAATCATTTCAGCGCCAGGGTCTGCCACACGACTGTGGCTGAAATGATTGGTTCGTTTGGGCCCCCACAAAACAAGCTGGCAATTAATCTGTCCCTGCACAAACTGGCTCTACGGAGGCAAGATGTCGTCCTCATCCTCCTCATCCACCGATTCCTCATCCTCTTCAGTGTTGTGTACATCCACATCCTCACAGACTATTAACTTGTCCCTGCTGGAATCCACCACCACAGGTCCCTCTGTACGTTCTGGAGGCTGGTCTCCCTGGAAGAGTTGGTAATTCATTTTTATGAACATCATCTTCTCCACATTTTGTGGAAGCAACCTCCTACACCTTTCGCTGACAAGGTTCCCGGCTGCACTAAACACTCTTTCGGAGTACACACTGGAGGGGGGCAACTCAGGTAAAATAGAGCCAGTTTGTACAGGGGCCTCCAAATTGCCTCTTTTTCCTGCCAGTACAGGTACGGACTGTCTGACATGCCTACTTGGATGCTGTCACCAATGTAATCCTCCACCATTCTGTCAATGGTGACAGTATCATATGCAGTGACAGTAGACATGTCAGAAATTGTTGCCAGGTCCTTCAGTCCTGGCCAAATGTCCAAACTTGGTCCTGCCTGCCCTGCATCACCGCCAGCAGGTTGCTTAGGATACCTAAGTTTTTTCCTGGCAGCCCCAGTTCCGGGAGAAAATGAAGAAGGAGCTGTTGATATGTCACTTTCCGCTTCAGCTGACAGTGTTTTCACCAGCAGGTCTTTGCACCTCTGCAGGCTTGTGTCGGCCGGAAAGAGAGACACCACATAGGCTTTAAACCTAGGATCAAGCACAGTGGCCAAAATGTAGTGGTCTGATTTCAACAGATTGACCACCCTCGAATCCTGGCAAAGCGAATGAAGGGCTTCATCCACAAGTCCCACATGCCGAGCGGAATCGCTCCGTCTTAGCTCCTCCTTCACTTTCTCCAGCTGCTTCTGCAAAAGCCTGATGAGGGGAATGACCTGACTCAAGCTGGCAGTGTCTGAACTGACTTCACGTGTGGCAAGTTCGAAGGGCTGGAGAACCTTGCACAACACGGAAATCATTCTCCACTGAACTTGAGTCAGGTGCATACCCCCTCCTTTACCTATGTCATAGGTGGATGTATAGGCTTGAATGGCCTTTTGCTGCTCCTCCATCCTCTGAAGCATATAGAGGGTTGAGTTCCACCGCGTCACAACCTCTTGCTTCAGGTGATGGCGGGGCAGGTTCAAGAGTGTCTGCTGGTGCTCCAGTCTTCGGCACGCAGTCGCTGAATGGCGAAAGTGGCCCGAAATTATTTCGGGCCACCCAAAGCGTCTCCTGCAAGCCCCTGTCGCTTTTCAGAAAATTCTGCACCACCAAGTTTATTGTGTGAGCAAAACATGGGACATGCTGGAATTTGCCCAGATGTAATGCCTGCACAATATTTGTGCCGTTGTCAGATATCACAAATCCCCAGGAGAGACTAAGTGGGGTAAGCCACTGGGCGATGATTTCCCTCAGTTTCTCTAAGAGGTTGTCGGCGGTGTGCCTCTTACTGAAACCAGTGATACACAGGGCCACCTTTTGAGAAAGTCACGTGAGCATGACGAAACGCGTTAAGGGCTTCTTGGACTTCTGACCTTTAGAGACACCGGAGTGTCTGGCCGCTCCAGCTACCTCTGCCGGCTTTTATTCATTGCACCTGTACAGTGGAGACAAGCGGATAACCTTGGTCCCTTATCGGAGACCACCCTGTCTACATCCAGGGAGACCGGAGTGTCTGGCTGTTCCAGCTACTATTGCCAGCTTTCCTGTCCTACACCTGTGCTGTGGAGATTAGCGGGAGACCTCTGGTCCCGCGAGCGGAGACCGCATCTGTTCACTTGGAACCACGTCATCTATCTGTCCCTTCTGGACCTACACCGGACTCCAGCACGGTTGATCCAACCTTCACTGATCTCCGAGGACACTCGGAGAGATCTAGTGCATCATTCTACAGTCGTTTGCTACTACACGCGCTTCATCTACAGCGCAGAATTTACAAGTCCGCGCTGTATACCGGGGATACACAGCTATACCTACACTCCAGGACTTATTCATCTAACTGTGAGTTGTTTCCTGTCCATTATCTACGGGACCATATACATTGAAGTTTGTGCCTGATGTAGGTACTATTTAAGTTCCATCTTTCTCACTGTGAGTATATACTCACCATTTTTACATTAAGGTGAACATTCTGTGTACCAATTGAGGAACTGTGCCCAATTAAAGGGAATATATTCTAACTTTCAACTGACTATGTTGTGCTAAGGGGGCCTATTACCTTCTAAAATATCCTCCATTATTTGCTTTTTTGTACTCATATACAGAGGTAAACTTACAGTGTGCATATTGAGGATTTGCACCCTTATTTAGGGATTATCTTCATATCCTAATAGACTCTGTTGTGCCAAGGAGGTCCACTTCTTAATTATAAGGAACATCCATCATTTCTTTATTTTTTTTTTATTTTTTTTTTAGTCACCAGCTGGTTTTTTCTTTTTTCTTTTTTAAAGAAACAATACATTGTTTCATGTCATGGTTTCATTTTGAATCTGTATATCTGTTTATTTGGATTCATTCTCAATACGTGTTCCTACTTATTTATTTTTATAGATCTTCTCTTACTTTATAACTAATTTTTACCACATATAATTTATTGTGCATTTTATACTTTGATATTCCACTTTGGAATCTATTAATAAACAGTGATCTATTATACATCAGCAGCGCAAGTCTTCTTTGTATTCATACACAGGGCCTCATTCAGAGGTGGTTGGAGGATGCAAGCGGTCGCTCAGAAACTGGGCGGCCGCTTGCATCCTGACCGCCAGCCTCTGTTTCGGTCGTTGTGACCATCGCGACCATCGGGGCTTACGACGAGACCCTAGGGTACGGTCTCACTTGTCGTAAGCCTCGGAGAGCTTCTGGCTCTGTCAGAGCCGGAAGCTCTCCACTGACATCACTAGTGATGTCAGTGGGGCCTCCCCCAAATGGTAGGCGTTCCCATGGGAACGCATTCGTTTGGGCTGCCAACCGGGGACACACTACCTCCATCAATTGTCTAAATCCCACTGCACTAATGGCGGATACCGGACGCACGTCTAACACCAACATAGCAGTCAAGGCCTCAGTAATACGTTTTGCTTCAGGATGACTGCTGTCGTACTTCATCCTCCTCGCTAAGGACTGTTGGAGGGTCAATTGTTTAGTAAAAGTAGCGGTGTCCCTACTTCCTCTCTGGGATGATGAACGACTCCCAGCAGCAGCAACAGCAGCAGCGGTAGCAGGAGGTGTAGCAATGCAGGATCCTCCGGAGGAATCCCAGATAGGAGAGTCAGTCATGCCAGTGACATGGCCTGCAGGACTACTTCCGATCTTGACTAAGGAGGAAATTGACGAGGAGGGAGTTGACGGTGTGGTTTGCTGGCGCTTGGATACAAAAGGACAATGGGATTTAGGTGTCCCTGGACTGCTTACGGTCTTAGCCAAAGTTTCTGAACTTGACAGTAACTTTTTATGAACGCGCTGTAGGTGACTTATAAGGGAGGATGTTCCTAGGTGGTTAACGTCCCTACCCCTACTTATTTCACCTTTACATATGGTACATATGGCAAGACAGTTGTTGTCCGGATTTGGATAGAAATATTGCCCAGGCATGACCGTGATGGGTTTTTTCATCCCACAGACAACAACTGTCTCCCCTGGAGCCTTATTTAAACAAACCACATCATCATCAGAATCCTCCTCGCCAACTTCCTCCTCAGTGCCAGCTACACCAGTATCCTCATCCTGTTGTACTTCAACAGTGACATCTTCAATTTGCATATCAGCAAGTGGACTATGGGTGCTCCTTTCAGCACTTGCAGGGGGCGTGCAAATGGTGGAAAGAGCCACCTCTTCCCGTCCAGTGCTGGGAAGGTCAGGCATCGCAACCGCCACCACACTTGGACTCTCCTTGGGGATTTGTGATATCTTCTTAGAACGCACAGTTCTTCGCTGTGCTTTTGCCAGCTTAACTCGTTTGATTTTTTTAGCGGGAGGAGGGCTTCCATCGTCATGTGAAACTGAACCACTAGTCATGAACATAGGGAAAGACCTTAGCCGTTCCTTGCCACTCTGTGTCGTAAATGGCATATTGGCAAGTTTACGGTTCTCTTCAGATGATTTAAATGTTTTTTTCAAGGTCATTTTCCTGAACTTTGTCATTTGGGATTGTATGTGCCCTCTACTATGACATTGGGCATCGGCCTTGGCAGACGACGTTGATGGCATGTTATCGTCTATGTCACGACTAGTGGCAGCAGCTTCTGCACTAGGAGGAAGTGGTTCTTGATCATTCCCTATTTTATTTTTATCGGAGAAAGTTTGGTCCTCCATTTATGTTATATTCATATATAAGTGCGGCTAAGGTGCACACAAACACAGAAAATAATTTTTTATTTTTGTTGGAGACTAGTGCACTTTGTGGGTTACACCACCCTTTAAGAAATGAGCCAGCCGGCCCTTTACTTATGGGACACAGGCGCACGCTTGGCGCTGCTCCTTTGTTGATGCACGTGCAGATACAGCCCACACAATTCACAAAGACAGAAAAAAAAGAAGAATTTTTTATTCTTTGTGGAGCGCACTTTGGGGGTTACACCACCCTTTAACAGACAGGTGCACGCTTGGCGCTACTGCTTTGAGGATGCACGTACAGTGCAGACAATTCACAAACACAGAAGAAAATGTTTTATTTTTGTTGTAGTGCACTTTGGGGGTTACACCACCCTTTAACAGACAGAAGCACGCTTGGCGCTGCTCTTTGGTTGATGCACGTGCAGCCACAGTGCAGACAATTCACAAACACAGAAAATATTTTTTTATTTTGTTTGGAGTGCACTTTGGGGGTTACAGCACCCTTTAATGGACAAGCCAGCCGGCACTTTACTTATGGGACACAGGCGCATGCTTGGCGCTGCTCCTTTGTTGATGCACGTGCAGCCACAGTGCACACAATTCACAAACACAGAAAATATTTTTTTATTTTGTATGGAGTGCACTTTGGGGGTTACAGCACCCTTTAACGGTCAAGCCAGCCAGCCCTTTACCTATGACACAGGCGCACGCTTGGCACTACTTTGTTGATGCACGTGCGGCTACTGCGCATACAATTCACAAACACAAAATAATATATTCTTTTATTTTGTTTGGAGTGCCCTTTGTGGGTTACAGCACCCTTTAACGGACAATCCAGCCGGCCCTTTACTTATGGGACACAGGCGCACGCTTGGCGCTGCTCCTTTGTTGATGCACGTGCAGCCACAGTGCACACAATTCACAAACACAGAAAATATTTTTTTATTTTGTTTGGAGTGCCCTTTGGGAGTTACAGCACCCTTTAACGGACAATCCAGCGGGCCCTTTACTTATGACACAGGCGCATGCTTGGCACTACTTTGTTGATGCACGTGCGGCTACTGTGCACACACTTCACAAACACAGAAAAAATATTTATTTTTTTTGCACTTGGGGGGAGCTCCCCTGATGGACAGAGCACCCCCTGGACAACACTACAGCACCCCTTTAGGACTGGGACACTGCACAGGACTTTGGAGTGGACACAGCCCCTATGGACAACTGACTGCACAACACAGTCCAGCCAGCCCCTATGGACTTTGGAGGAGTGGACACAGCCCCTATGGACAACAGCAGCACAGCACACCACAGCACAACACTACACTGCACTACACTACACTACACAGCCCAGCCAGCCCTAACTCCCACCCTCCCTCTTCACTGTCCACAGCTGAGTGAGAAAATGACGCCGACGCGGGTACCTTATATAGAATCCAAAACCTGCGAGACCCGGAAGGCAGGATGATGACGTTTTGCCTCGATTTCAGATCCGAGTGAGGGGAAAATTTGAGCCTGACTCGGATCGGCCTCGGATCGGGGGGGCTCGGGGGGGGTTCGGATTTCAGAAATCCGAACCCGCTCACCCCTAATTCAGACCCACTCGCAAGCAGCTCGCTCGATCGCGGCCGATATTTCCAATCTGCGCATGCGTATGCATCTCAATGCGTGTGCATGAACCACTGCAAGTGGTCTGGATGGGCTTGCTCGCCCAGCATGAACAACCTATCTGAATGAGTGAGAGGAGAGGTCGTTTGTGGGTGGTAACAGGGCACTAATAACGGGGGAGTGAAGGTGCGAACGCAGATGTGCCTGAGTGTTGCTACGTTGTTTCAGAGGCGTGCATAATTAAAAGGCAGCATCATAGTTCACGTCAATTGGTGGAATTTCACACTGAAGTGCTCGCAGTGCTTGCGGCAGGGTATGGTCAACCTCAAGCACTGTGATCGCAGTCGATGGTGCTCAATGTACTAATGGTTTTAGGTGCTTCCAGGAGATGACATACGCAAGTGGGCGTGTTAAGAATGGATGGTGGGCGTCTACATACACAAAGTGATCGCACTCCAAGACATAGTGGGTGTGCTTATGTCTTGCCTTGCGATCGCTTACCTTGCTGGGTGTGTGCCTGATTTGCATAAGCTGGAAGCGAGCAATCGAATCTATCGAGTGGGTCTGAATCAGGTCCAATAAGTATTTGAACTTTGACTGTGATGCCAATATCAGAATACTTAAGTTAAGGGCTCTTTCACATATAGTATATGCACTAGAAATATGGTTTAAAGCCTACATTCAAAGTATTTTTATTAATGCATTTAATATGCTTCTCATGCACTTTTTTTTATTTTACCAAGCAAATGGAATGTATTTGTAGCATATGTTAACTGATAAGAAAGGTGTATACCTGTATTTTTAATTTGTGTTTGTTTTGATTTTTTTTTAAAAATAGAAAAAAACATACCCAGATATTAAAAAGCAGTAAGAATAAGGGTGCATACTGCATACACACCAGGACGATATTAGCACGATTGAGCTGATTTCGCTAAATCGGAAGGACAAATCGGGCATACTGTGCAGTGTGTATATGCTCGTTTTGTGTGCTCCCGCAGACGCATGCAATATCATATGATTTGCTGTGCTGCAGTCAATCACACAGTATCGTATGTGATGCAGTATATATTAATGAAGGACGGAACAGTGATTGTTCCATCGTTCATTAAATCTTTTAAGTGTGTACCGGCCTGCAATCATGCGATGTCTAGGGTGAAGGCAAATCGCTCTGAACATCGGCACGATTGCTGGTCATTTAAGTGTGTACCCAGCCTAAGACCTCCACCAGACCTCAGAGTTATAGTCCTGCCAAGGGTGATTTTAGACCTAACCAGACTCCTGCCACCTGCAGTCTCTGGCTCTGCTTGTCATCTATTGCAGTTAGCTGCCCTATGATTGGTGGGTAGCTCCATCCACCAATCAGTATGTGAGTACCTGTTAATGTGTATGACACAGGACCAGCCTGGGGTGCAAATGCCACAAATCAGAAGGATAGGACAGCAAATCAGAAAGCTAAGACATGGCGGGCGGGGGAGATTCCCGGCTATGGAGCATTACCTCTCCTCGGCGCCCCCCTCCTCGGTGTGCCCGGAGTAATTAAAGGGCCAATGGTGCCCACCTCACGAGCGGTCCATACGGGCAGTTCTGCCACCTAAGCCCACAGCAGGAATATGGCTGCCGATCCTCCCTCAAACGCGGACCGCGGCTCCCACTCTCCTCTCCTCCCACTGCATCGTCCAGCCTCAGCACTGCCTACGACGTGATGTAATGACGTCACGTCGCTCCTTACCAGCATGGGGCCATCCATTACATACAAATGCAGTGCAGCTTGTGTCACAGTGCAGCAGCGGCCCTAGTGCTGCACTATTGTACCGGGCCAGGAAGCAGATGGCACCCTGCCCTCCGGAGCATTGCGCCACTGCTTGCCTACTTTTTAAAATGTATTTCAGGGAGATTTTGAATGCAACACCTATAAACGGCAATAAAGTGGATGTGTACTGCTACATCTGAGAGGTGTGCCGTAAAATCTATTTACATCCAAATGTAAATGAGCCCCAAGGCAGTTGGTAAGATCTATTTGTTGATGAAAACACACTGATACTTTTCAGAAAATGCATGTAGCCATATGGATCATTGTGCCTTATTATTATAACCAAACCAATGCAGATAAATGATACTAATAATCCCTTTTCAATGTACAGTATATATCTGTTTTTATTTATAACAGCTACATAATGGGGGTAAGGTGTAATCAGGGAGATTGCTAGACTCTTCAGGAAGTCAGGGAGATTGCTACTATTTCAGGGAGTCTCCCTGACAATCAGGGAGAGTTGGCAAGTATGGTGTATGGGCAATTGGTGGGTCGCCCGTACACACTGGCAGATGACCAATATATCTTTAAGATATATCGGCCATCTGCTGTGTTGCACAGCAGAATGGATATGTCTGTGAATGACATAATTCACAGACATACCTGCTTTACACACCCGGCGATGCACTATAGATGGATTCAGTATGATATACCGCCGGCCAACAGCGGCATCTCCGCAGCACTGAAAATCTCAATCTTCCCCAGGTAAGTATTCTCTAACCTATTCTACCCCCTACCCCTTACCCTCCCTTAGGGGTACCTAACCCTAACCTCCCCATTAAGTGCCTAACCCTACTCTCCCCTCTAAGTGCCTAAACCTAACACCCCCTTCCCTGCCGCCTAAACCTAAGTCCCCTGGGGGGGGGTGCTTAACCCTAACCTCCCTCCCGGGGGTGCCTAACCCTAACCCCCCTTCCCCTAGCCTAAACCTAACCTCCCCAGGGGGTGCCTAACCCAAAGTGCCCCCCCGGGAACCCTAAACCTAACCCTCCCCCCCGCAGCTGTCCGCACCTGCCGCCCGGCTTACCTTCCATCGGTAAGCCAATTGTCGGTTTCCCGTCATAGGGAAAATGACAGGTGTTGGGATTTCAACGCCTGTCATTTAACCCTTGCCGAGATTATACAGACGAGAAGCCGGCGGTCGGGATTCCGTCCATCGGCTTCCCGACTGTTTCCCCTATAGATATATTGCCCCTTCCATTGAACGGGCGATTTATCTATCAGTGTGTATCCAACTTAAGGGGAACTACAGTACTGTATGGCATAATAGGGATAAGTTACATAATGTGGATAAGGGGAGCTAAAGCACTGTGTGACATAATGTAGATAAGAGGAACTACAGTACTGTGTGGCATAATGTGAAGGGGAACTACAGTACAGTGTGGCATAATATGGAAAAGGTGAGCCCCAGTACTGTGTGGAATAATGTGGATAAGGGGAGCTACAGAACTATGCGGCATAATATGAATAAGAGGCACTACTGTGTGGCATAATGTGTAGAAGGGAGATTACTGTGTGGTACAACATGTATAAGGGGAACTACTTTGTGGCTTAATGTGGATAAGGGGAACTACTGTGTGGCATAATGTAGAAAAGGGGAACTACTGTGTGGTGTAATCGGAATAAGGGGTTCTACTGTATGGCATAATGTGTATTAAGGGTGCTACTATTGTGTGGCATAGTTTGTATAAGGTGTACTACTGTTAGGGCCAAAACTAGGATTTCTGTCACCTGGGGCAAGGTAGTAATTTGGCGCCCCCACCCAGTAAGGTGACACCAGGGTCACCCTCAGCAGCACAGTAAGGTTACATCAGGGTACCCCCTACAGCACAGTAAGGTGACATCAGCCCCCCCCCAGCAGCACAGTAAGGTGACATCAGGATCCCCCCCAGCAACACAGTAAGGTGACATGTGGTCCCCCCCCAGCAGCACAGTAACAGTAAGGGAAGAAACCTCATTACCTGCTGCTGCAAGGCACAGTAATGTCTTCCCTCCACTGCTGCTGCTGGTTAGTTACTGGCCCTGCTCACTTAACAGTCACTGGGAAGTTGCAGCCAGCAAATAGACAGTGATACTTCGTATCTGTGGAACTCAGGAGGCAGAGCTTGGTGAAATGCACAACGTGGGAACAGAGAGCAGGCAGGTTACATAAACGGAGGGAGGGCTCAGGAGGAAGGCAGGGGGTGAGTACATGGGACGGGGCAAAGAAGGAAGGCAGGGGGCAGGGCTCAGGAGAAAGATGGGGGAACAGAGGACAGGGATCTGAAGGAAGGCAGGGGCCGAGCATCGGAGGAAGGGCAGAGTACAGGGACAGAAAACAGTTATTTGGAAGAAGGAAGTAAGTTATGCACTAGTGGACCGCAGAATGCTTGGACAGAGGGAATAAAGGGGGCAGGGAGGCAGATAGGCTGGTATGGGGCTTGAGTGGAAGGCAGGAGGCAGAGACATAGAATGGGGCTCGGGAAGACGTAACTGTCAGATGGCCAGTATGGCCATGTCTCCAACTATCTCCTTTGCACCCACCAAATCTGACACCCAGTCCATGTCCCCCCCTAGCCCCCCCTAGATGCCCAGCTACTGTGTGGCATAATGTGGATAAGGGGAACTACTGTGTGGCGTATTTTGTGTATAAGGGATACTACTTTGTGGCAATTGTGGGCACTACTGTGTGGCATAACGTGAATTGTGGGAACTACTGTGTTGCATTATGTGAGCAAGGGGCACTACTGTGTAATGTAATGTGTGTTTTGTACAGCATTTTAATTTGGCCACTTTGTGTGGCATAATGGGAATTGGGGGCATTATATTACAGTACATATATAATGTAACATACTGTATATTAATGTTATATTACTGTTGTATAATTAACTATGTACATCAGCTTCAACGATGCATCCAAAATTTTGCCCCTCAAACTTCAAATGTGCTCCCCTTAGAGGTCAGCACCCTGCCCAAAAAAGGCTGAACACTATGAGGGGGATTCAAATAGCCTTGTTAGCTGAACGAGTGGAGGAATGCTACTTTAACAACCCCTACTCAGATGACCGGCCTTCCCAGCCCTCCCCTGATGCCAGGGAACAGGGGGAGGGAGACTAAAAAGCATCTGGTGATGAAGGGGAGCTGGAGATGCCCTTTGATAGAGATGGGAAGATATGTGCCTCTGCATAGCTGGCTGGAAACATGCATGATGTCCTATGTTCTTATAATACATTTGTTTTCTGGGTGTATGTGTGATACATACAGCTGTCTGCCAGTTACACTGTGCTGCTGGGAGTATAGGTCTAGGTTAGAAGGGGTGAGGGTGTAGGGGTTAGTGCTGAATTTCTTAAATCAGAGTTTTCTAGTTACTTCACAACTCAATTACTAATATTTATAAGCACTGGCGGCTCCAAAGGTGAGACTGTAGTGCTGTCCATACTTGCCTACACTCCCGGAAGTCGCGGGAGGATCCCAACTTTATAAATAGGCCCCTTAAGGGTGTAATTATGAAAACAGTCCATATCGCTAGGGATATTTTCATTTTGAATGTAAATATCCCCCCTATGTACTAAAGTTAACAAGCAGGAACAGCAGTAGGGATGTCGTGTGGCCTGATAGTTAGCCTTTTGCAGGAGATTTATGTGTACAGTACAGAGTGGTGATACATTAAATTGAGCAAAAACTGTAATTTCGTCATAATTTTATGAAAAGTTTTGCTTACCAAAACAGTTAGAGGTTCCAGGGGTATAAATATGCAACAATATTTTTTTTTTAGATGTATTTTTCTCATTTTTTTAAATGTTTAATTTAATACCACTGTAAAATTATAACTATTGTATTTGTCAGACTTCAGGACATTTTCTTACCAGTCTAATAAGAGCTCCCTCATACCCCTTTAGAAACCTCATAGTCCATTCATGCCCCTTTATATGCCATCAGAGCACCATTATAACCCTTTATATATGCCCTCTGCACATCAGATAGTGCCCCTGTATGTATTATATATGCCCCTTGCACATCACATAGAGCCCCCGTATGTATTATATAATTCATCTGTACATCATGTAGAGTGCCTGTATGCATTATATAAGCCACCTGTGCATCACATATTGCCCCTGTATGTGTTATAGAAGCCATCTGTCCATCACATACGGCCTCTATATACAGTATATTATATAAGCCACATGTACTGTACATCACATACTGCCCCTGTATTATATATGCAACTTGTCAGTTAGAGCCTCCTCATGACTTTAATGACAGGCCAGCCAAGAACCCATTCATGCCCCTTCTTTGGCTCACCATTACACCTCACCAGACGTGTAGGCAGGCTCCACAAAGTTAGAAGATTATTACAGCAGATATTGCTCTGTCCTGGCCGTCACACACACTAAGGCTAACTCCAGTCAGTCACACCCCACGGCTGGAATACAAATGAGGAGTCACGGCCCTGCAGTAGAATCCCGGACACCACCCATCCAGGATTAGGTAGCTGCCGGACTATGTACAGTGCTGGTGATTTCCAGACTGTCCAGAGGAATCCCGGATGGGTGCTCACCCTAGAATAATGGACATGGTTGAAATGGTCAAACACACTAATTAGAATGAGTGTCAATATAGTGCATGTCAGCAGCAGAATTTTTTACTGTCATGTCGTGGTTGTGCTTACAGTACAGGAGGAAATAAGGGGTCTATTTACTAAGCAGTGTTAGGAGACAGAGTGAAAAGTGATAAGGTGCCAGCCAATCAGCTCCCAACTGTCATTTTTCAAACACAGCCTGTGCCATGGCAGTTGGGAGCTGATTGGCTGGCACCTTATCACTTTCTTATCACTTTTCACTCTGTCTCCTAACACAGCTTAGTAAATAGACCCCTAAGCCTTCAGTGACAAATCAGATAAGTAAAATGAAAATGTCACTCCCTTCACCATGGGGACATCTCTTGGCTCTGGGACATGGGTCAAAAGAACCCAATTAACTTTTATTGGTTAAAAAATGTTGATTTAATATTTTAACATTCCATACCAATGAGACATGGCATAGGTGTGGTTAAGGAAGGGCATATAATGAGCACAATGTGGCAGTTGTCAGGAAGCAGGTTTTGTTGCAACAAATGTAGATGATAAATGTACTTTTGTCTGCAAATAGTCTAAATTGGTGGTTTCTACCATGTCATTAGATCTAATAATTATTAACATTACAATACTTGCATCCTCAGGGTACACTAATTTGTGTTGGGACTGACACTTTTGTCTGTTGTGCTGAGTGCAAGGCAAGTGGTAAGGGAAAGGGACGTCTGCAGGCATAGGGATTCTTGTGGCTGATATTCAGCTTTGTTCAGCTGTGGAAAATGGAGCATGGGTAACAATAAAACTAAATTGTGCATACTTTAGGAGCACCATTCCTAGGCTACACTGATAATCAATTTAAACTAGCATGGCTGACTATTACAGCAGTTTCCACTCAATTGTAACTGCAGGTGTGAATGGCTTTGTAAGGGAAATATGCTACCTCTTGTAGGTAAGGCTTGAGTCATTGTCATTATCTGGTGGGAGCAGTACTTACCATGATATTATCAGGATTTATGTACATGTTGTGACAATCCCTGCACTCCTAAATTCCATCCTCTCGTCTAGGTCATGTACAGTAATTCACTCCTATAACTGTTGCCCATTAATGGCCGTTGTAACTCACTGGCGCCTGCTGCTGGAGAAAGATTCCCAGCTATGACATTATACTGATTAATAATAACTGCTAAGCATAGAGCCATATTTAGAAAATCAGGGCCTGATTCTGAACCAGATGCAGAGTGACTAGTTTTACGTGAAGCCGCGGAAGCCAGATCTTCTACTATATTGTAATGCGAGATTCCGTTCAGCAAATACGAAAGTCTTCAAGTGTGAAGCTCACCAATGATATTACGCTGACCACTATCACCATTTGAATTAACACTTGTGCCAGCCCCATGCTAGAGCCCTCTGATACAAGCTTCTCTTCTCTGTACATGCTACTTAAAATCATGCAGAGCTTTTTATTAAAAAAAAGGTTACAAAGAACATGATTTGGAGAGCACCACAAGCACTATTCTACATAAGGAAAGATCAGATTTTTTGAAGATAATGGTGTCTATTTACTAAGCAGTGTTAGGAGACAGAGTGAAAAGTGATAAGTTAGTGATAAGGTGCCAGCCAATCAGCTCCCAACTGTCATCTCACAGCCTGTGTTTGAAAAACGGCAGTTGGGAGCTGATTGGCTGGCACCTTATCACTTTTCACTCTGCCTCCTAACACTGTTTAGTAAACAGACCCCTAAACCACCCATGAATAGACAATCGAAAAACTTCCAATGGTCATTTACAGTATAACAGGATACGACTCAGATCACAAAACGATAGAATCCATCATCAACAGACATTGGTATCTACTAAAAGAAGATCCCATCTTGAAAAAAATAATCCCCACTAAACCACAATTCATCTATAAAAAAGCACCTAACCTTAAAAATCACTTAGTAAGAAGCGCTTTGGAAGGAAAACCCTCAAATCCAATCTGAACTAAAGGTTTCCACCGTTGTGGAATGTGTGTAGCCTGCAAACAAATGAAAAGCACTACCTCCAAATACATAGAAACAGAGGTCAACAATGTGAAAATCAAGATCGAAGATTTCATTACCTGCAATTTAATCAATGTAATATATTTAATTGTCTGCTCAGGCGATAACGCATATAATGGAAGAACGTCAAGATCCCTCAAAACTAGAATAGGAGAACATCTCCGAAATATAAAAAAAGGGGTTATGACCCACAATTTATCTGACCATTTCCGCATTCATCATCAGTGTTCAACCAATCATATCAAACATTTTATAGGCCTCAAACACATCAAACCCACTTGGCGTTATAGAAATGTTTAAAAAAACCTAGCCCACACAGAGATGATAACTCACATTTGCAGCTGGACAGGGAGCTGGATTACTGGATTTCGCCTAGCTAAGAGGTGCCAGACAGCGGGCGGCTGTCACCGGACCAGTCTTACACCCCAGGATCCGTGTGGGAACTGTAAGCTGGGTAATTATGCCAGGACTATGATCTCTATGTAAATACTGGCGTGCTATATTTGCTGCATCTTGTCACACCTTGATTTTGTTGTTACAAGCTACTTGCAATTCTTCTGCTACAATTGTTTGTAGACTACAGAGACATTGTATCAAGTTTAAAGATCAGCTCTTTGATGCTACAAGCTGTTTGCAAACAAAAGAGACATTTCATCAAGCATTATGATCAGCTTATTGCGGCTAAAGATATCAATTAACTGTAGCTCTTATTTTGTTTGAATCTATAAGTGGACACAATCATCTAGAACTGGTGAAACATAATTTTGCTATCAGTTTCTGGGTATTTTATTGAACCCATTTATTATTCACTATACAGTATGTGATGGTTGTAATCTGTTTTGTATCTGATATATAATATATGTTATGTTTTCTTTTTTTAATAAATGTATGTTTTTATGACTTTATTAGGTGCACACTCAAGTGATTGGAATTAATTTCACTTATTTATATTATTAAGAAGTGATGTTGCCCATAGCAATCAATCAGATTTTAGGTATTATATTCTAGAAAGTGCTAGATAAAAGAGAAGTAGAATCTGATTGGTTGCGATAGGCAACATCACTTCTTAATAGAACTCCCATCTTAGTAAATTTATCCCCAGATGTTAGACAGGCAATAAGTCGACAGGGACAAAAGGCTGACACATTAAATGTCGACATGTAACAAGGTCTGCAGGTACAAAAGGCCATCATTCAAATGGTTGACATGAAAATGGTCTACACATGATTTTTTTGTTTTTTTTAGGGTTAGGATTAGGGTTAGACACTTACCGGAGTGCTAGCATTAGGCACTTACCCCAATGGTTATGGTTAGGCATCAGGAGGGAGGGTTAGGCACTTACCGGTGGGTTAGGGTTAGGCACTAGAAGGGACAGTTAGGGTCAGGCACCTACCCCGACGGTTAGGGTTAGGCAACAGGAGGGAGGGATAGGGTGAAGATTAGGGTTAGAAAAAGGGAAAAAATGTGCCAACCATTTTCATGTTGACCATATGCATGTCGACATTTTGACACTGTCGACCATTTATACATGTTGACCTTCTCACATGTCGACCTTTAGTGTGTCGACCTTTTGTCCTTGCCGACCTTTTGTCCCTGTCGACCTATTGTCTTTTCTAACATCTGGTGTCTATCTAGACATTGTCTACCTTTTTACTGTAGATCTTTCAATCCACAACCATCAGCTTTCAATACATTGGCTCCAAATGATCACAAAATATTATTATGATCTATTATTTATAAGGCACCACAAAGTGACCACCACCAACCAATATATATCATGCCAAAGTACATTTTAACATGAGGTACTAGACAAAGGAGGATTGACATTGTTTAATAGCTACTTTTTATTAGGAATATTATGTGCAGAGGCAGTTTAATAGCCCCTACCATGCAGCGGGCCACCCCCCATACCTTGCCCTGGCAGTGCCATCTTTCTGGTGACTTATACTGATTTTATACCAAAATTCCAGGTCTGACCCGGAGGATGGACCAGGGTTCCAATTGAGATCAGACCCGGAATTTCCTTGGTGCCGACCCAGGATATTCCTGAGTTGGCACAGTTCACTCAGTAGCCGGCGTTGAAGTGGACGCTTGGAGATGACATCATCTCCAAGCACCACTGAAGACGGCCAATCGTCAGGCATGTGGCACGATCCAGGTCAACATGCCCCGGATTGCGCCGTTTACACTGCAGGGTTTCACAGATTATTCCAGTGTTAAACCCTGCCAGATAACTCCACCCGGGAATCCAACCTTGTCCCCTTTTACACGAAGGAGCTACCTGGGTTAACCCTGCAATAACCTGAGTTTTAGCTATGGTGTAAAAGGGGTATTACTGTATTCAGAAAGATGACCAACTCACAGAACACAGAAAAGTCTCTTGCAGAGTTCCATGGTCTTTGCTAGCTCCTGTGTGCAGCCACCTTTCCAAATAAATCACCATAAAGATGGCGCCATTAGTGAATATAGGGAGGGGCAGGTCTGTGTTCACCGCACAAACTCTATCTATGATAGATTTGCAAACGCCAACCGTGCTGTCCAGCAGCACAGTTGGCATAATAACCATCACAGCCTCATAGAACAGAATTACAGCCTTGAGATCATGAATTAAATTTCTAACCAAGACACTGAGGCCCTGATTCAGAGCCGGACGCTCTGACAGAGCGCTCGCTCTGAATCAGGGCCGCCCCTGCTCCTTTTTGGAGCGGCCTCCTGGCCGCTCGCATAGCTATGGGTGACCGCTCACAGCTATAGCGAGCGGCCAAAATGATGGTTGCGATGGTCAAGACCATCGTGACCATCGGGCTTGCGATGAGACCCTGCAGTAGGGTCTCGCTGCCGCAAGCCCAGGAGTGCTTTTGGCTCTATCAGAGCCAAAAGCACTCCCACTGACATCACTAGTGATGTCAGTGGGGCCAGACCCAGACGGTAGGCGTTCCCATGGGAACGCCTCCATCAGGGCAGCCACGCCCCCGGCGGCACGCCCACCAAAGGGGGCGTGCTGTCAATCACTTGGCTGTCGTTATTTGGGTCTCGCGCATGCGCACTTGGGCACCATCGACCCGCTTGCGAGCGCTCAGTGCTCGCGAGCGGGTCAGAATCAGGCCCTGAGTGGACTCTGTATATTCTCCCAGTGCTTGCGTGGGTTTACTTTAGGTACTTTGGATTCCTCCCACACCCCAAAAATATACTGGTAGATTATTTGGACTCTAAAAAAAAAAACCTGCGTAATATGTGTGCATTATATAAATAACTGTTAATAAATAATTAACATTTCTCCTAATACCACCCAAATGAAAGTTTTTGTTTTTTTTGCTACAAGTATTATTTATATTAGTGCGAAAAAATGTAGTACTAAATAAACCATGTTTCTTAATAGCGTGCTACAGTACAAGTGCCACAATGACTTGCATCAAACACATTCAGCATATATCAAGGAAAACTTCAATTACTGAACACCGGCAGACTTGGCAAGGCGAAAATGACTGTTTCTGGGTCAAGTATCCAGACATCACCAGCTCTCATCCCCTTGAAGCACGTAATACATAACAGAAGCACTAACCCATAATCAAAACCTTTGCTTGTCAATAGTTTACAGTGTTCTAAAATATACTCTTCCACTAATTAGTACCTGAGAATCTAGATGTTGTATATATGCTTGTATGTAGCTATTTTTCTCTGTAATGGGCCTCTTTAGGGTCTGAAAGGTCCTCTGAATCTGCACAGTTAGATTCAGAACTTTGCATACCAAATGTGAAAACTTGCTCTGGACACACGCTCTCAGGATTATATTAAATATTTTGATTACAGTAGGTGCATTAGGGGCCTGATTCAGAGATGGATGCAATGCAGATATCTATGCAGATTGAGCGATTGTTAGCCATTGCGCATACATGTAAGCCCCAAGGTGCACTCGCAGCTATGGAATTGTGAATACGCTCACACAGAGGATTCACTCGCAAAATGAGTGGCAGGTAGTCAACGTTTGGGGGAGGTAACGGGTGTGGTTAGAAAAACATAGGTCATTGCGTTCTTGCTCGCAGCAGGAGAGCCCTCTGCATGTCTTGAGACTCGCTGTCTACTCAAAAAGCTGACAGTCGCATGATATGCCGTCAGTGTTTCCAGTTTTGTATGTGAGTGGCGAATATGAGATGCTTTCAGTGGACATCTCTAGGCACTGGAGTCATTAGCATTTATTCCCAATTGCAATCCGTGAGAGATCGCAGCTGCGATGGAATTAGCATCCATCTCTAAATCAAGCCCTACAGTAGGATCATTAAGTGTAACACAATTTGTTTTATCTGGGGAATAGTTAGTAATAGCTGCTCTTTCAAAGCCTACGATCTGGATTTTTCTCCAACCGTCCAATCATGGGGACAATCTAAAGTCGATATCAGCTTAAAGTGCTTCTGCAACACTCCTGCAGTCTATTTTTGGTGCCAGCCTCCAGATCCCTAATACCCCTTTCAGACATACGACCAGGGAAATTTCCTGCTCAGACCCAGGAATTTCCCCTGTGTAAATCCCGGGTATTTGGTGGAGACCCCCCTTTCACACTACATAGTCTACCCGGGAAATTCCTGGGTAGACCCCTTTCAGACACAAGCCGGGTATTTCTGTTTTATACACACTGGATGTCTGATAATACCTAGTGTTGTAGGTGCTTATAGAAAGCGAGATGACTGAGACTGCAGTGTGACCGACATTTATCCCACGCTGCTGCCATAGCTTCCCCACCTCTCACTTCCTTCTCTGACACGACAGCGCCACAGCCTAATCCGGACATGTCCCCCGAGATGTGCTAGGGGAGAGCGGGGGACTAGCCAGGCTGGAGCCAGTACTGCCATTCTGTAATGGGTCCCCGGGCTGCAGTGACAGGGGAGGCCCACTCTTGGAGCCAGGTTGATGGCGCTGCGCTAGAGCCGAGCTTGTTGACCCCATCAAACCCCCGCCCCAGTGACCCGGAGCCGCCTCTTCTAGCATCCTGCCCCTCGCAATAGGGGCATAGTGGTGGTCCAGCGGGAGTGTGGACGGGTGGTGAGCGGCAGCGCTGAGCGTCCTATAAGACGATCTGCGCTGCCAACTCAGAGCAGCAGCACTGAGCGTCCTATAGGACGCTCTGCGCTGTCGGCTCAAAGCAGCAGAGCTGAGCATCCTATAGGACGCTCTGCGCTGCCAACTCCATGTAAAAGCTGCTTGGTGCTGCCCGGGAGTAGTAAATTCCCAGGTAGCACCATTCAGACAGAGGCAGGGTAATTTCCCGGGACTTAAGTCCCGGGAAAAACCCTGGTCGATTGCAGGGGCGGCTACCCGGGAACGTGTTCCCGGGTAGGTACCTTTCAGACAGACTTGGCTTCCCGGGAATTTGGCTGAGGCAGGCCAAATTCCCGGGAATCTCGAGATGTCTGAAAGGGGTAATAGATGAACGTACATACTGAGCTATTTCTAGCTCAGTGTGTATGGGGTCACAGGGGTTCAAGCTGGGTATACACTACTTGACTGATAAGGAGTGTGTAACCCGATCAGCCGAGTGATCACAAAGGTGTGTACCCAGCTTTGCACTTACACTTTAGTTGCTAATAGCAGTGGCGAAAGATTACACTGTCAGGTTCTATCCACTGCCCACCCCACTGCCCTCATACCCTTGCCCTCTTTGTGTACATGACTTCCATTTACAGTGTAAGCTCTTGCGAGTAGGGCCCTCTTTATTCATTGTTTTTTAATGTAATAATGTTTAATGTTTTTTAATACATTTTGTAGGTTGTAATTATCTATGTTCATTTGATTCATGTCTGTGTCTGTTTGTACTGTTCACTGTATACCCATGTAATCCTGCATGTTATTTGCCTATATACAGCGCTATGGAACTCTTATACCTTATGGAGACATAGGAATAAAAAAATAATAAGAAACTAATATTCTAGGTGCTCATCTGCTGTAACAGTTAGATTTCTATAGTCTCAATATAAATTAAATTGATATACAATGTAAACTGAGGGCCTGATTCTGATCCGCTCGCGAGCGGGTCGATGGTGCCCTAGTGTGCATGCGCACGACGGAGTGAGCTCCGTCGTGCGCATGCACGAGACCCGAATAGCGACGGCCAAGCCGTCACTATGGGTCTCGCACCAAAGGGGGCGTGCTGTCGATGTTGATTGACAGCACACCCCCTTTGGTGGGCGTGCCGGGGGCGTTGCTGCCCAGACGGAGGCGTTCCCATGGGAACGCTTACCGTCTGGGGCCGGCCCCACTGACTTCACTAGTGATGTCAGTGGGAGTGCTTTTGGCTCTGATAGAGCCAAAAGCACTCCCGGGCTTGCGGCAATGAGACCCTGCCGCAGGGTCTCGTCGCAAGTCCGATGGTCGCGATGGTCTTGACCATCGCGACCATCTTTTTGGCCGCTCGCATAAGCTGTGGGTGGTCACCCACAGCTATGCGAGCGGCCAGGAGGCCGCTCCAATAAGAGGTAGGAGGGCCCTGATTCAGAGCGAGCGCTCTTATCAGAGCGTCCGGCTCTGAATCAGGCCCTGAATTTACAGCTGCAGGTCCTCAGTTATGGGATTTGTGAATACCCATTACTTGGACTAAGAAAGGAAAAATAGAATGAAAGGACTGCACTAGTATTATCCTACAGTTCTGAAATGGCAGAAGATTAGATATAGCAATAAAAACTCTGTCATAGAAAAAATTTATTTATTTACTAACAATTAATAATATAAAGTGATATGCAGATATATGTTCATGCACAATAAGATATAAAAGATAAAAGTTACTGTAACTTATCCAAATGGATCTTGGAAACTACACAAAAAAATACAATAGTGATATAATAAAAATGATCCCTAATGTGTGCACACATCATTTAGATTGCAATATTTGCGTATTTGTTGTTATCTTGGTAATATTTGATCCAGTTTAAAAGTTCCACATTAATGTCCAATTGGACTGGTTAGGATTGGGCAAACCGAGATGTGTCAAGGAATTAATTCCAAAGTACCTGCGGTTGGTAGTTTAACAAGTATTTTGTGACACTGTTCCAGCTGATGGATCTCGCTTCTTGTGTCTCCAAGGCAGCCACCGGAGCTGGGTTGACGCTGCACCGGCAAGTCCTCCGTCTCCCGTGCTCACCAGCTAGGCATGCCGTACTGCTTGCACTGGAGCCTGTAAAAAGATCCAACTGGCTGATGTGCGTGCTCGCAACCGTTTGGCTGCTTAATGTACAGTATCCCTTTCAGGGAGCTTGTCCCATATAAAGATGCTGTCAACCAGGGGGTCCTCTGATGCGTTTTGCCCCTAAGAAGTGGGGGCTGTCTAAAAAATAATAATAGACTTATACAATATAACACAAAAAATTACACTAGGTGTGTAACAAATGCCAGATGGTGTAAAGCATTAAAATTTACTAATAGGATGTAATTTCTTTGTTTTTTTCTTGAGCAAATAGAATTTTCTAATCATATGAATACATATACCTTGCATGAGGGGTGGGATGTAATAGAATGTGAGTTTTAATGTGAGTTCAAATTTGCTCCTTGACGCACATTTAGAAGATGCGAGGTTGTCCCACAACTCCAATTGTAATAGGGTGCGAGTCCCAGCATGTCATCCAGGACAGGCCAGCAGAGAAGGATGAGGGAGGAGGAGGAGGTGTTGGTGGGGCAGGCTGTCAGTGAGGATGAGGGAGGTAGTGATGACCAGGAGGTGGAGGTGCTCACACAGAAGGTGGAGGAGGAGGAGGCTGCTGGACCATTGCCTGGGAAAACCCACTGGGAGAAATGTGCTGTTTTCATACGATGAAAACTGTACATTAGTCCACACAAGGGTACGAGTTTTCTGCCGCCTCCTAGGAGACTAGGCACACCTCACTCCCATAGATAGAAAAAAACAGATGTGGCTGGCCATCACAGATATAGAAATAACAATTGGCTGCGCTTTCAACACTGTTTACAGTTCCACAGAATTGGACAATAGAGTATTAATTTATTTCTAAAAAAGACAGAACACATATATTTTTCACAAATACACAGTATAAAATATATTTAAACATCAGAATATAAGTCCTATTGCAATCAGAGGCCTCTGTGTAATCAAGAAAATACACTTTGAAATAAAAAGGAATCCTGTAGACCAATTCCAGTGTGTGAAAAAAAAAAAAGTTTATATAGGTTATGCGGCCTAGGGGCCGGGGTGCAGCTTTGAGAGCTGAGGTGATCTTGGCAAGATGTCGCCTACGGTCGAGGTACGGCTGAGTCAGTCAAGATGGACTTGGCAAGGATGCGGCCTATGGGCCATGATGCGACTTGGATCAGGACAGAGCGGCCTTGAGGGCCGTGACGACCGGAACTTAATGATGCGGCCTTGAGGGTCGATGTGTGACTTGAAACAGGACGGAGCAGCCTTGAGGGTCGTGATGGTTGGAACTAGGTGCTGTGACTGAGAAAGAACTGAGCGGCCTTGAGGGCTGTGGCGTGACTGGAACAAGGTGATGCGGCTGAGACAGGACGGAGCGGCCTTAAGGGCCATGATGTGACTTGAACTAGATGATGCGAATGAGACAGGACAGTAAACTGATGAACTTTAGGCACAGCAGTTACAGTGACTGGATGCAGCGCAGACGAGAACATTGCAAACTTGAATCTGGTGAACATAAACAGACATGGCTTGATAGTCAATGGATATGCAGGTTGTGATGCGGCCTAGCAGGCTGAGATGCAGGAACCAGATGGCAGACAGGTGCACTCAGACATGGCAGGAATACAAGCTGGATGACACACAGGCAGAACCAGATCAGACAAACAGGCACTGGGAACTGGAACAGCAGAACTAGGTAAACTGGTGTAGAACTCAGGTTTACTGAGAACACGACCACATACTGTGGAAGTCCGGCAGTATAAGCGGCATGGAGTGAAGGGCTGGCTGTAACTTAACAGATGCAGGACCCAATCAGAGCAAAACCCTGCAAGCCTCCCTAATGACAGACTAGTGTGCAGCTGTGTTCAGCACAGAGACAGATGATTAATTAGAGAGCACTTGAGATCTGCACACAGACAGGCATGAATGACAGGTTATGAGCTGTATACAGACAAGACAGGATTTCCACCTACCTGCAACAGCCAGAACATGGACAAGATATATTGCAGTGTCCCAATCACAACTATGGCTGGGACTTGCCACCAAAATGATCCGCTACCCGCGGACCCTAATACTATCTAAGAAAAGCACATATGTACAGTAGTTTGTAATTTGACTTTAAAAAACGTAACAAACATTCAGTGACCTGTATACTTACGCCACTGCATTGCAAGGCCCTTAGCAAAATCGCCCTATAATGACATATTTTAAAAGTAGTACTTATAAATCTTTACTGTTAAACATATGTCCCTATATTGATATTTAAGTTAAAACACACTTACCTGATAAATATTGGCAAATTATTCTGTTGTGGACCTCATTCCCGCCTCTGTATTGGCCACGTCCTCTGATGGAATAGGATTCGGTTCCTCAACAACTACTGCAATGTCATCATGCCTTTGACCTAGGGTGATGTTATGGAGCATGCAGAATGTCTGGATGATGTCCCCTACTTTCCAGGCATCATAATGTAGGATTCCAGATGACCAGTCCAAACAACAAAACATACTCTTGAGCATGCCAAACATCAGCCCGATTATATTGCAGGCGGCAATGTGGGCGCTGTTGTACTGATGCTGTGAAGGACCTTGTGGCGTTGACAGAGATGTCATGAGCCAAGTTTGACCCCCATATGCTGAAGCACCTGTATTTTTTTAGGGAGTGAAGTAAAGAACAAATTAAACCTTTTCTAACAACAAATAGCACAACACCAACTATTGCACACATTTAAGTGTTACATTAAAGGGGCAGTACCATTTGCACTTTAAGGTATTTTAAAGTTGCAATACTGACATTCTATTTTGTGGTATGAAACCTGCTAACACAACCACATACACTCATATGGGGTAAGTACATTTGCTCAACATATATAGTGTGTTATCCAGTAAGCTCATGCTTGTTTATAACTGTACAATCAGAGAATAAAAGACACATTATTCAATGGAACCAAAAAAATTGGGATACATCAAGTGCAACATACCAAGTAGACAGCCCTTCAGCATCTCTACTTCTTCAAACTTCTCCCTTAGAGCTGAATGGCACAGGATTTAGGCATCATGGCAAGACCCTGGATAACCTGCAACCACACTAAGAATACGCAGGCTAGCATCGTGTCAGGATCGGCGCTACTCACCTCCGCGCCGGGTCCTTGGGCTTAGGTGTTCAGTCACTGGGAGTCTCCCTGGGGTCTGCTAGGGCTTCCGTGTAAGCGTCCTGGTTCCCGGGCTGCCGGGCATGGGCGCAGACATGTTGATCCATATCACCTGACTAGTCTCTCCCAATGGTAGTCCTGCGGTCACTCAGCTGATCCTCTGATCCAATGACCAGCTACCTAAGTGTATTTAAGAGCAGAGGATAAAGACCGGATCAGTTTTCCTCTGTGATCTGTAAGGAGGAGGCTGGGTAATTATACCGTGACACTTAATGCTCACAATCGTGCTGCTGGCTATTTGGTCTTACACAGGATTGGAGAGCTTTTTTGCCAACACGCTCTGAATTCCAACTAATCTGGATGTGGGTCTAATACTTTTAGTGCTAATCACACATACTCTGCCTATATGTGGAAGGGGAAATAAAAACTCCCTTTATTTCAGCTAAAGCAAATCATATGCTTATATATAGAGGAACTTTTATCTACGTATCCCTAAATGGAGCCTACAGTATTTCTGTTTATAAATTGTTTCATCATTTCATCTATTGGAAGTTGATATATTTACTGTAGGTGGTGTGTCTTTTTGAAGCTTTTTATTATATATATATATATATATATATATATAGATGCATGTAGACAGGCACTCATTAAATAAGCAACGTGCCGTGGTGCCAGCTATAATATCATATAATCCATGTCTCCTGCTCAAAGAAGCAAGAATAAGCGGCACTCATCCGGACTTGATAACGTAGTAAAGATATTTTATTCCAGCGTGAACCGACGTTTCAAGGCCTAAACGGCCTTTTTCTCAAGGTGTGCATAACAAACTAAACTACAGTGCTTACCTTTATACAAGTAGATCACAAATGAAAAACGATAGACCAACAGCGTGCCTCCGTGCGGCGGGTGTCGCCCCCTGGTGACGTCATCAGACGGTCACATGTGCTAGAGAAAGAGAACTGTCTCCATGGAGACGGATCACAACAATGTGTGAAAATGGGCGGAGCCCGACACACACGGAGAGCATTTGGTTTCCAAACGTGCCAGCACTTTGGCGCGGTCGCCCCCTAGCTTTAATGGAGCCACATGATCGATAATCTTATATCGTAGGCTTGTAAGTGGATGGCCAGCAGATTTAAAATGGCGAGCAACTGGTTGGTCAGAGTCCCTCCCTTGAATCGCTAATTTAATTGAAGAACGGTGAATCGCCATTCTCTCTTTAAACATACGTATGGTTTGACCTACATAATGCAAGCCACAAGGGCATGAGAGTAGATATATGACAAATCTGGACGTACAAGTTAAAACATGATGGATATAGTACTTTTTTCCAGTGTGTGGATGGCAGAAGTAATTTAAGGGGCCATATAGCTACAAGTTACACATGAGGCACACCGATAGCAGCCAGGTTTTTTATACATTATGCCACTTTGGACGGCTGTAGTAGCATGTGGAGTAATGTCTGCTCTTACCAACATGTCTTTGAGGTTTCTACCTCTCTTGTAGCTTATAAGCGGGGGAAGTGTTACATAATGATCCCAATTCTTTGTCCGTTCGGATAATAGGCCATAATGCTTTGGCAGCTTTGGAGACCACGGGGCTGCTCAAAGTAAATTCCGTCACAAATGGGATTTTGTCCAGCATGCTGGATTTGGGTGTAGGATGGAGTAATTGGTCTCTAGTCATTTGTAATACTTCCTGCTTATTTTTTAAAAGGGAGTTTTTGTTGTATCCCCTGGCTAGGAACTTGTGTATAATTTTATCCACTTCACTCTCCACTAGTGTAGGGATATTAGTAATGCGGGCCACCCTCATCATTTGAGATTTAGCTAAGCCATTTTTAAGTGCTGGAGGGTGGAAACTATTGGAAACCAGGAGAGTATTTCTATCCGTGTCTTTAGAATATACAGAAGTGGCCATATGGCCCTCCGAAACAGTGATGAGAACGTCTAGAAAATGCACTGACGTAGAACTGTAATTAAAGGTAAATTTAATCGGAGTATTGTCATGATTTATCCCGTCGATCACGGAAATCAACTATTCCTCAGAGCCAATCCAAATAAGGAATAGATCATCTATGTATCGTGTATATGTAAAAATGTGCTTGGAAATCTCAGGATTCGAAAAAAAGAATTGATGTTCTTTTTCGAACATATAGATGTTCGCGAACGATGGCGCTACATTCGATCCCATCGCGCATCCTCTCTTCTGTCTATAATATGATCCGTTAAAGTAAAAGTAGTTGCGCGTGAGAGTCAATTCCAGTAACCTAATAAATAGGTCAATATTACATTGGTCAAACGACTGTTTAAGTAAAAAACGTTTTACTGCTTGCAGACCATCTGATTGAGGAATGACAGTATAGAGGCTTTGAACGTCTAAAGTGCATAAGAGTGCATTTTCAGGTAAAGCCGTAAGATCCCCTAATTTAATCAAAAAAGCTGTGGTGTCCTTTAGGTAAGATTTTTGCTGAATCACTAGGGGTTGAATCAACCAATCCAAGTATTGAGCAATGGGTTGATATAACGAGCCGCGGGCGGAGATGATGGGTCTGCCCGGCGGTTTTTGTTGATTCTTATGTAATTTAGGGACTGTGTAAATAAGGGGAACTTTTGGATGGTTTGTAGTAAGAGATTTGACGATTTTAGAAGTTAGTGTATTGTTGGACTCGGCTTCCGCCAACAAAGTGTCCAATTCTTGCTTATAATCGCTAGTAGGGTCTCCTGATAATTTGTCGTATGTTGCCGAATCCGACAATTGACCATCAAGTTCGTGAATATAATCTGTAAGGTCCTGCACTACCACTCCTTCCCTTGGGAACGCCCCCGTCAAGGGAGGCACGCCCCCGGCACGCCCACCAAAGGGGGCGTGCTGTCAATCAACATCAACAGCACGCCCCCTTTGATCAGACACAACGAGCGAAGGACTTTCCTTCACTCGTCGCGTCTGGCGCATGCGCACGACGGAGCTCCCTCCGTCGTGCGCATGCTCAGTGCAGACCATCGACCCACTTGCGAGCGGACAGCCGCTTGCGAGTGGGTCTGAATCAGGGCCTAGGATCCTTACCAATTCTAAGTGTATTCCTGTGTCCAGGGGTGCCGAGCGAGGTGGGGAGCGGGTACAAATTACCTGGGCCTGCTGGAGAGGCCCAGGTCCAGCACAGCTTCCCCACCTCTTTCATCACACAGCAGCCCAGCACACACTGCTGTGTGCTGGGCTGCCCTGGAGACTACTCATGGCTGCTAAGGAGCAGCCACAGCAGTCTCCTACAGTATGCCTGTGGGGGGGAGCGATCAAGCTGATTGCGCCCCCCCTGGTTAAGTGCTGGGCTGCAGGGGCTCACTGCACCCCCCTCAACAGCGCACAGTGACAACTTTTTTTTACCTACAAAAGCATGGCCACAGCTCCCAAAATTAGGCCACTCCCTTTTTACAGGGGGGCCCGGGTCTGCTCCTGGCGGGCCTGCCTGTGTGTTATGTTCTGGGTTGTTTGTGGACCCGGGGTGGTAGCAGGAGCGATCACTGAAGCAGATTTGAAAATAAAACTAGGATTTTTTATAAGTGCTTGAGTAGACATAAAATATGGCAGTAAATAAAAGTCCAGGTATATATAAATGTGCACAACAGTTCTGTGGTGGGAGTAAAAGGGTTAATGTCCAAGTAGAAACAATTAGATGTGCAGGTAGTGAATCTAAAAATAATCAAACCAGGTATGCAGGTAGTGAACTGAAAATAATCAAGCCAGGTATGCAGGTAGTGAACTGATGTGCAGGATGTCAGCAGGCTCAGGCACTCAGGTATGGGCAAGGGTGATGGAGGAAGCGGGGTAGTCCAGTGGGAGCTAGGAGCTGGCAGGCAGACTGGCAGACAGCGAATTCACAGGAACAGGATAAGCACAGAGAACTCCCTCTCAACTAGACTGAGATACACGTTGCACTGGCAAAGAAGGAAGGCACTGACCCTTCCTAAATACCCCATGCCGTGCTGTTACTGGCCGGAGGGAACATGTGACTCACCAGGATTGGCCACCCGCATCACATGGCCAGAAGGCAAGATAGCGGCGCCCATGCCAAACGGAATGGAGACGCCGCCAGGCCTTACCAGCGCAGAGTGACAACAGGCCCGCACAACAACACACGCAGCCAAAGCCCCCCGCCAGACACCAGCTCCGCCACCAGACAGCCCGCGCCACAATGACCTCACAGGTAACACTCGCCTAGCACCATGCTGAAATACCCTGGCCGTGACAGTACCCCCCCTTTTGGGGTGGCCTCAGTACACTCACCAGGATTCTCCGGATGGGCAGAATGGAATCTCCTGATGAGTGTGGGAGCATGTACATCACGAGCATCGGTCCAGCAACGTTCCTCTGGACCGTAACCTTTCCAGTCCAGCAAATACTGTAGATGACCTCTGCGTAGACGAAGATCTGGGCAACCTGAAATTCAACTCCTCTCTTCGTCTGGAATCGAGGAGAAGCAGGTAGAGCACTATGGAATTTATTCAGGACCAGGGGCTTCAATAAGGAAATATGGAAGGAATTAGGGATTTTTAGGTATGGGGGTAACTGTAGACGATAGGCCACTGGATTAATGACTTCTGGAGAAGGGACCAATGAAGCGTGGTGCAAATTTCATAGAAGGAACCCTCAGACGAAGATTCCGGGTGGATAACCAGACCTGGCTTCCAACTTGCATGCGTGGAACTATTCTACGCTTTCTATCGGCCTGGGTCTTATAGCAAGAGGATGCCTTCAACAAATCAGACCGTACTTGAGTCCAGATGGCAGCAAAATTCCGCACCGTGTCCTCCATGGCCGGAACATCGAAAACAGGCAGGCTTCGGAATTCGGGAACACGACGATGAAGGCCATATACAACCTGAAATGGCGTTTGGTTAGTTGACGAGTGGTAGGAAGCATTATGTGCAAACTCAGCCCACGGCAGCAAGGCAGCCCAATTGTCCTGGGAAGATGACATAAAAATTCTTTAGAAAGTCTCTAGATCTTGATTAACTCTCTCGGTGGAGCCGTTGCTTTGCGGATGGTAGGCCGTGGAAAAGTTTAACTTAACTTGAAGAACAGAACACAAAGCCCTCCAGAATTTTGCAATAAACTGCACACCACGGTCAGAGACAATTTCAGCAGGAAGGCCATGTAGACGAAATATGTGTTGGACAAACAACTGTGCCAGGTCAGGGGCAGAAGGTAACTTCTTCAACGGTATATAGTGGACCATCTTAGAAAATCAGTCTATTACAACCCAGATAGTGATGAAACCTTGAGAGACTGGCAGGTCTGTGACGAAATCCATGGAGAGATGCGTCCATGGACGTGATGGAGTAGGTAATGGAAGCAATTCCCCAGCTGGAGCTTGTCGTGATGATTCATGCTGGGCACAGGAGGAGCAGGAAGAGATGAACTCCATTATATCTGCCTTCATAGAAGGCCACCAATAGTGTCTTTTCAGGAACTCCAAGGTCTTCCGAGTACCTGAGTGCCCTGCGAAGCGAGAGGAATGTGCCCAAGTGAGAAGCTGCTTCCTTAATTCCGGGGCCACAAATGATTTTCCCATAGGAGGCTGAAGTTGTAATGCGGCGAAAACTCTTGATTCCAAGACAGGGGTATTGCTTTGATTTTCAGATTGATCATCACAGAGGAAAGATTTCGATAGGGCATCAGCCTTCTGATTAAGTGCTCCAGACCGGAAGGTCAGGGTGAACTGAAACCTGGCAAAGAATATTGCCCAGTGGGCCAAACTAGGACTCACACATTGGAGGTTTTTGAGAAATAGGAGATTTCTATGGTCTGTAAATACAGTAAATGGAAACTTGGCGCCTTCTAGCAAATATCTCCATTCCTTCAACGCCAACTTTACAGCTAGTAGTTCTTGCTCACCTATGGCGTAGTTCCTTTCGGCAGGTGAGAATTTTTTAGAAAAGAACCCACACGGATGGACTCGGTTGTCCTCATAACGTTGAGAAAAGACTGCTCCCACAGCTTCAGATGATGCGTCTACTTCCAACAAGAAAGGCCTGTCCAGATCTGGTTGTCGAAGAATTGGTGCTGAGATAAAGGCCTGTTTTAGAAGATGAAAGGCAGACTCTGCCTCAGGTGACCATTGGGCAGGATTAGCACCTTTGCGGGTCAAGGCTGTAATGGGAGCCAGCAGTGTAGAAAATCCCTTAATGAAGCATCTATAATAATTGGCGAAGCCCAACAATCTCTGGATGGCCTTCAGTGTCTGAGGTAGGGTCCAATCCAGAATTGCTTGTACCTTCTTGGGGTCCATTTCTAAACTGGAGCCAGATATTACATAGCCGAGAAAAGGTACACTGGGCACTCCAAAGACGCACTTCTCCAGTTTGCAGTAAAGGTGGTTTTCTCTCAAACGGGTCAGAACTTCTTTAACATGTTCTTGATGTTTAGCCACAGAGGGTGAAAAAATCAGTATGTCATCCAGATAGACAACAACCGAAACATATAACAGATCCTGGAAAATCTCATTAACGAAACTTTGAAAGACAGCAGGGGCGTTACACAATCCAAAAGGCAATACTAAATACTTGAAATGTCCATCTCTGGTATTAAAAGCGGTCTTCCATTCATCGCCAGCTCGGATACGAATGAGGTTGTAAGCCCCTCTCAGATCTAATTTAGAAAAAATGACAGAGCCCTTGACCCTATCAAACAACTCAGTAATCAGAGGAAGAGGGTATCGATTCTTTACAGTAATGTCATTAATGCCTCGATAATCGATACATGGTCTTAGACCACCGTCCTTCTTGCCAACGAAGAACAACCCAGCTCTGGCAGGTGAAGTAAAGGGGCGAATGAACCCCTTTGCCAGGTTGTCCCAGATGTACTCGGTCATGGCTTGAGTGTCAGGCAAGGACAGCGGATAGGTACGACCACGAGGTGTTATCTTATCAGGTATCAATTCAATTGGACAGTCCCATTCCCTATGAGGGGGTAAGATATTTGCTTGTTGTTCAGAGAAAACATCGGCGAACATCTGATATTCCTTGGGAATGGCAGAAGAAACTAATGGAACTGTCTTTCTCACAGGTTGAATTTTTGGAAGACAGGATTTCTGACAGTCCATACCCCATGACAGAATCTGCATAGAACTCCAATCAATCCTGGGATTATGTTGACGTAACCAGAGTAGACCAAGAACAATTTCTTGAGAGGCCTCTGATATCACCAGGAATTTTAAGGACTCCGAATGAAGTGCCCCAATTCGGACCAATACTGGTTGAGTCTCTTTGGTGACTATCTCTTTAGTTAGAGGGTGTCCGTCTATAGAGGTCAGAGAGATGGCATGGTTGAGAGACAAACAAGGAATCTGAAATTTATCTATGAAACTAGACGTTTTGAAATTTCCGGCTGCTCCCGAGTCGAGAAGAGCGGTAGCAAAGACAGGTTTGGGTTTAAGATCCAAGGCTAGGGTAATCGTGAAATCTTTAATTTTTGGAGACGGATTCATAACTCCTAACTTGATGTCTCCAGGGTCAGTTAGGATTTGGCATTTCCCAGTTTACGGGGGCAGGAGATCAGCAGGTGAACGGACTCTCCGCAGTACAGAGGTTCTTTTGCATTCTTCTCTGACGTTCTTCTTTGGAGAGGTGTGTATGATTCACCTGCATTGGCTCCTCTTCAGTAGGAGAAGGAATGGGACGGGTAAAAATGGAGGGGGTAAATGACCTTTGCCGGTCAGTTCTGTTTTTTTCAGCCTGACGTTCCCTGAAGCATAGGTCAACTTTGATACGCAACGTCATGTCGTTCAGATTAGTAGGAAGCTCTCGAGTGACTAGATCATCCTTTAGTCGGTCTGACAACCCATGCCAGAAGGTCGAGGTGAGGGCTTCCTCATTCCATTTGAGCTCTGATGCTAAAATTTGAAATTGCACGGCATATTGACTGACAGGACGGACCCCTTGTCTCAGTGTCATGATGTTTGATGATGCTGATACAGTACACCCAGGTTCATCGAAAATCCTCCTGAAGGATGACACAAAGCCTGCATAATTATCCAGCAGCGGATCTGAGCGCTCCCAGAGTGGGGAAGCCCATTCCAAGGCCTGGCCGGATAACAGAGAGACTATATAAGCCACTTTAGTTCTTGCAGTTAGAAAGTTGTCAGGCTGCAGGGTAAAATGTATGTCACACTGATTTAGGAATCCTCGGCAGAGTTTAGGATTGCCGTCAAATTTATTTGGTAAAGGAAGATGTAAGCGGGGAGATGATCTGCCTCCTGTATTCCCAGATGCTGATGCAGATGTAGATGCTGGTACTTCAGGGGTAGAAAAGGAAGTTTGCAAACTATCCTGTAGCTTGGACATCTCTTGCAGAAATTGAGCCATCTGATGCTGCATGTTTTCCAGATTGTCTAAACGACCAGAAATGCATCGGAACAAATCCACTCCAGACTCCTGATCCGTGGCCGGCTCCATGGGGCCAGTGCAAACTGTTATGTTCTGGGTTGTTTGTGGACCCGGGGTGGTAGCAGGAGCGATCACAGAAGCAGATTTGAAAATAAAACTAGGATTTTTAATAAGTGCTTGAGTAGACATAAAATATGGCAGTAAATAAAAGTCCAGGTATATATAAATGTGCACAAGAGTTCTGTGGTGGGAGTAAAAGGGTTAATGTCCAAGTAGAAACAATTAGAGCTGTCCAGGTGTGCAGGTAGTGAAACTGAAAATAATCAAACCAGGTATGCAGGTAGTGAATTGAAAATAATCAAGCCAGGTATGCAGGTAGTGAACTGATGTGCAGGATGTCAGCAGGCTCAGGCACTCAGGTATGGGCAAGGTTGATGGAGGAAGCAGGGTAGTCCAGTGGGAGCTAGGAGCTGACAGGCAGACTGGCAGACAGCGAATTCACAGGAACAGGATAAGCACAGAGAACTCCCTCTCAGCTAGGCTGAGATACACGTTGCACTGGCAAAGAAGGAAGGCACTGACCCTTCCTAAATACCCCATGCTGTGCTGTTACTGGCCGGAAGGAACATGTGACTCACCAGAATTGGCCAGCCGCATCACATGGCCAGAAGGCAAGATGGCGGCGCCCATGACAAACGGAATGGAGACGCCACCAGGCCTTACCAGCGCAGAGTGACAACAGGCCCGCACAACAACGCGCGCAGCCAAAGCCCCCTGCCAGACACCAGCTCCACCACCAGACAGCCCACGCCACAATGACCTCACAGGTAACACTCGCCTAGCGCCTTACTGAAATACCCTGGCTGTGACACTGTGTCTACATTTCTCAGTGCAAGTCTGCGATTAGGATCCCTAACAATTTTCAGTGTATTCCTGTGTCTACATCTCTTAGTGCAAGTCTGCGAAAAGATCTCTATCAACTCTCAGTACTACAATCCCTGTGTTTATCAGTGCAAGTCTGCCTCCAGATTATCTCCAGTGACTATCCTGATTCTAGTGTCTTCTAGTGTTTACTCATCTCTAGGGTTCCTAGTGTTAATCCGTGCTAATATAGTTTTTTTCCTTCCTGCCACTCCCAGGTACCTGTCCAGAGGGCCGCGACCTGCACACTTGGTGCAGCAAAACCCATATACCATCTGGAGGGGTCACTGGTGAAGACCACCAAGTGAGATAGACTCCGTGCCTCTAAGCAGGTCTAGCCAAACCTGGGTTTGGCCACAATAGGGAGACCTAGCACTGTCACTCACCTGCTTGTTCCTTAGCCACCTTAAACCCTTGGCTTTTGTCCTCACCTGAAAAACTTCCCGTACGGTTCCTGACACATCGCAGACCACCTGCACATTGAGGATGTGGTAGCCATGTCTATTTTTCATTTTAATGAGTTAAATGCCTTGAGAAAGTGGCCTGTGTAATCCCCAACGCCCAAGAGCTCACAGATTAAAATGAGCCTGTGGCAAAAAAGTGCAGGGCACACATTAATTTATGCAGCCCTGACACTGCATAGTTACTGTCTGCCAAAGGCTCCAAATCATCTCTCTCCTGTTCATATAAGTTCATGAGGTTTGTGGGGTTTAACCTAAACAACTGGAAAATGGCTGTGGTGGCCATTTTCCCGTTGTTGGTGCATGCGCAGTACAGGGACAATGGCCACGGTGGCCATTTTCCCATTGTTTGTGTGATACCCTGTAAAGACCCCCATATTTGTGGACGTTTGTATGTTGCCCTGAGCTGGAGAATGTTCTGGAACTGAAGTGAGGAGGTGCACTAGGACCCAGGAAATCTGGCAGAGTGTGCTTCACTAGTGAGCTCAGACTAAAAACTGGAACAAAAAGGGGAGGAGTGAGAAGGACCCTGAAACTGGCTGAGAAAGCACATGTGTGGTGTGTGAGGGGACTGAAAAGTAGGCTGTGAGGAGTGCAGCACCTGGGATTGTTTGCAGGGCTGTGACCAGAAGCCAAGCGATGGAGTGAGGAAGGTGTGCTGCCAGGTCAGAGGACGCAGTGGGCAGCAAGTAGCCGGCAATATGAAGTAAGAGACTCCCAGTGAGACAGAGAAAGAAGGAGCAGGTGCAGTGATTGCAAGCACAGTGATATGCTAAAGTGTACTGTGGCTCCCATTATCTATTATGAAAGACTCAGTAAGGCACAGTGAGTAACAACCCTTACAGCACTATAAACTGAACTTTATCCAAGATTTATTTCCCTCCCTTTGCTACCAAGGGATATTTACCTTAAGAAAGCAAAGCAACCAGCTACCAGTCTATAGTAACCAGTGGTGTGCATTGTATGTGACTTGGGATTCATGCTGTTTAATGAACTGGTCAGAATAACAGCCTGCATAGTACACAGTTAACCTAATTGAAATACTTTACCTCTTTGAACTCAATCCAAGAACAGAACTGTGATACATATATTCTGTTAGCAGACAACCAAGAGAACAGGGTGTTACTCCCTTTGCATACAGTTATCAAGGACAGAACAGTTATACACACATATATATATTTCTACCATCTGGAAGTCATTGAAAGCAACGTGACCATTAGTCTGGATACATTTAAGATATCATCTCAGTGCCACCACCTTGTGGATAATAGTAATACATTGACATTCCCAGTCCAAAGTCTGGAGAGAACTCTTTTGCTTTCTACCTGTAGCCACTAAGACTTTGGTGCAATATGTGTTATTGAGGGAGACTACATTAAGGGAAGACTATCTGTTGCAGAACTTCCTGATATTTCCTAATGGTTATGCCAGATTGTTAGATTATTTGTGAGATATTAGAGCGTTTATCATCATTGTATTGTTCTTTGTAAAATTGCTATAACTTATTATGAAAGGTTAAACTATACTGTGTGTAAAACTGAGTTTACTGTTAACAAAGTCATATTGCTAAACTGTGTATTTATATTGAATTAACATTACAGTGATCTACCATTCAGGCAAAATAAAACATTTTGTCACTGTCCACACGTGTAGCGACTTGTCAGGGGTTTTTGGGGGTTTCCCATCTCTCTGCCTAACCACTACAGAATCCAAGAGCAGCAGCAGGTCAAAGACTATTTGAAAGGCCGGGATTGATGACTTCTGCAGGGAAACAGGTACGACTCACCTACCAACACCCCACCACTAGTGACTTATTACAACTTGGCGTCTACGAACAGGATCGAAGCAGATTTTGCAGGATGTCAGAACCCCAGCCTTCTGTAGCAGCTCCAAATCAAGGAGGAGATCCCAACCAAGGAATTTCGCCCATAGCGAACGCTTCCCCAATCACGATGCCATACTATTTCGGGGCCCCATGGCTACCAACATATTCCGGAGATACACATACACCGGGCACGAGTACCTTTAGAGAATTCAAAGACAAGCTACAGTCCATGTTTCGGCTATACCCACTTAGTGACACGCAGAAGGTAGAAATTCTGATTGGACAGCTAAAAGGTCCGGCATTACGAGAAGTTAAGGTGTGGAAGGATGACCAGCGGAAGATGGTCGAAAACATTTTCAAGAGATTAGTAGACATCTTTGATTCGCGGACTATTTCAGAACTGAAAGGCCGTCTTTATGCCAGAAAACAGCAACCCCATGAGGGAGTTTGCTCTAGGTTTGCAAGAGGCGCTGCAGGCAATCCAAACCCTAGATCCGCAAGAAGTACAACAAGAAGACGAAACCCTTATTAACTTGTTTATCGAGGGGGCACGAGGAGAGGCAATACGAACACAACTAAGGATGTGGAAATATGATCACCCAAGGTGTTCATTCTCTGAGTTCAAAGAAACAATGCTAATGACTCTTGGACTTAATCGAATCATTGACACAGAGTACAGTATATCTGCGGAACAGTTAGAAGACAGAAACTTTGGAGGTGTCAATCAGCACATGAGCCTGGAACCTCTGGTACCTAAGGGAACAGTCACACAGCAGACACAGGGATAGTCTGCTCATGATCCAATCGGGGCCATTAATAACAAAATAACAGAATTGGCACAGAACCTATCCGAGATGGGACGGGAGTTAAGGGAACTTCGACAGGAACAGACGGAGACCAAATGCAAGGAATGGCATCAGGATCGTAGTAGGAGGAACCGGCCACACTGGGACATCCCACGGGAGTCAGGTCGACGCCCAAGGAAGGCCTATATGTCGGCGCTGCAAACAAGGTGGGCATGTGGAACGAAAATGTTCAAATGAAGGTTTAAACGACGAAATCCCGAGGCGAGGGACCGACCCTCGGGAAGAGCTATGACAATAGTTCCTTTGTCACAGGAGTGGTGGCCTCGATATGTTGGCGAGTGCCCCCATCTGAGGATCCGGGTCAACGGTGTTGAGGTGTCGGCTCTCTTGGATACCAGCTCACAGGTGACCACAATACAGCTGACCGAGTTTTTAAAACACTGGGATAAACAAGAGATCGTGACCCCACCAACCACCTGGTTACAACTATTGGCCAGTAATGGGCAGCAGATTACATATAGTGGCTATTTGGAGGCCGATTTGAAGATTGGCAAAGCGGATCTCACAAGACAAGGGTGCCTGGTTACCACAGTGCAGAATGATCATCTACCCCCGGTGATCCTCGGGATGAATGTCTTAAAGAATTGTCCTGACGAATTGGTAGAGGCTTTTAGGATGGAAATGCGGATAGCAGCCCCAAAGGAACGAAGAACTCTACAGCAAATGGTGCGGCTGCTTGAGGGGCAAAAGAAATTTACAAATGCAAGGGGAGTAGTGGGTAAAGCCAGGATTGCTGATGGCCAGCCTATACTCTTGCAACCCAACATGTAGTTTGGTGCAAAGCCAGAATTGGACCCGGTGGGTGGGACTAAGAGGCTATAATTGAAGCTTGTGACTCTGATGGATGACATCCATTCGCGGTGGCTAGAACCCTGGCGAGAGTGGAGCAGGGGAAAGTACCAGTCCACATATTGAATCCACATAACTACCCAATCAGACTTTTCAGACATTGCCCGGTGGCGAAGATTATTCAAATTGACTTCCAAGATGTGTTCGGAGAGAGTGTGCTGGCAGCTCAACAAAGAACAGTAACTGGAGAGCTGACGGTTACGAACGGCGAGGCTCTGTGGTGGAATGAGATAGAGATTGGAGACTCAGACATCCCTGAGGAGAAATGCCAAGGAGCGCTCCTGGTAGTGTGGAAGACTGCTGAGGCATTCAGTCAACATCCATCCGACTTCGGGAAAGCTGAAGGCGTCCATCACCACATCCCCACTGGGAGTAACCCCCAATTAAGGAAAGACACAGACCTCTACCACCGACCATGTACCAACCTGTGAGGAATATGATCAGTGAGATGAAGGAAGCTGGTGTAATTCGTGAGAGCCACAGCCCATGGGTGGCACCGCTGGTGATTGTCAGGAAAAAGGATGGCAGTCTCCGGTTTTGCGTTGATTACAGAAAGCTGAACGCAGTGACACATAAAGATGCCTACCCACTACCTAGGATTGAGGAGTCATTAACGGCGCTGAAGACAGCTACCTACTTTACCACTCTGGGTCTAACGAGCGGGTACTGGCAAATCCCAATGGCCCTGGAGGATCGGGAGAAGACGGCCTTCACTACCCTGATGGGCCTCTTTGAATTTGACCGGACGCCATTTGGACTCTGCAATGCACCAGCCACCTTAAAAGGGTCATGGAGCAGTGCCTTGGCCAACACAACTTTGAAATGGTTCTCCTGTACTTGGACGATGTCATCATTTATTCCAGAAGCTATGAAGAGCACTTGGAACAGCTAGATGAGGTATTTGTACAACTGACCAAGTACAAAATGTCATCTGTTAAAGCCCAGGGTACAGTACCTAGGACACATCGTCAGTGCTGAAGGGGTAAAGCTGGATCTAGAAAAAATTCAGGTAGTGCGAGGCTGGCCCGTACCTAGAACAGTAAAAGAGGTCTGAAGCTTCCTAGGTTTCGTTGGCTACTACAGACGATTCATTGAGAACTTTGCAAGAGTGGCCGCACCACTGCATGAGCTCCTACGAGACAAGTCAGGTCAAGAGAGACAGAGCATTTCCTTGGTTGCATGGGCTGAGAACAACAAAACTCCTTCAAGCAACTGAAGTCATCGCTGATAAAGGCTCCCCTTCTGGCTTACCCAGATTATGAAAAGCCTTTCCAAGTCTACACAGATGCCAGCCACCATGGTCTGGGAGCTGTATTGTCACAAGTACAAGATGGACACGAGAGAGTGATAGCTTATGCCAGCCGGGGCCTGCGAAAGACCGAGAGAAATAATGAGAATTACAGCACCTTAAACTTGAACTCCTTGCTCTCGTCTGGGCCATCACAGAGAAATTTAAGAATTATCTGGCTGTCACACCATTTGTAATTGTCACTGACAACAATCCCCTGGCACATCTCTCCACCGCTCGCCTGGGAGCACTTGAACAGAGGTGGATGTCTCGCCTGGCCAATTTCAATTATACTGTTACCTACAGAAGCGGGAAGTTGAATGGAAATGCCGATGCCTTATCCCGCCTACCCACTGTGGATGTCTCGGAAGAAGATAGAGACTGCGCCGAAGACATTGAGACTCCCTTGTTCAAGATGCCGAGAAGCAAACAAAGTGTCGTCACCTCTGACCCTGTGTCTGCCATTGCCAACCCAAAATCTAATAGTCCTCAGCCTGACACATCTGAATCTGATTGGGAACAAGTGCAGAGGGAGAGCCCGGTGCTGCAGGAGTTGATGGATTTCATCCAACATGAACGCCGGCTGACCAAGCTGCAGAGGGTGGATGCCGATCCAGAGTTTGTCAAACTGTTAAGACACAGAGACCGTATTAAACTCAAACAGGGACTCATGGTCCGAATAAGCCTTGATCCAGCAACTCACCAAAATGTAACCCAAATAGTTGTACCGAGACAACAGGCCAGCTTCCCTCTTACCACTTATCACAACAAATCTGGACACTTCGGAACCCAAAAGACGGAAGCCGTATTACGGAAAAGATTCTTCTGGATAGGGATGAGGACTGACATTGAGAAATGGTGTCAAGACTGTATAGCCTCCAGCCTTAAAAGGAATCCTGAAACCAGCCAAAGAGACCCACTACATCCAATAAAGAGTCATTGTCCATTGGAGATTGTTGCCTTGGATCATGTCAAACTTGAGCCCAGCCCAAGTGGATTCCAATACGCGCTGACCATCACTGACCACTACAGCAAATTCCTAGTAGTTGTCCCAGTAGGTAATCTGACAGCCAGGACCACAGCGGAGGCCTTTCTAAGGAACTTTGTCCGCCCCTATGGGTACCCTGATCGGATCTTGACAGATCAATGACCCGCATTCGAGTCACAGCTATTTCATGAACTTTGCTCTTTGTATGGATGCAAGAAGATGAGGACGACCGCCTATCATCCTCAATGTAATGGCTTGTGTGAGAGAGCAAACCAGACTATGATTGGAATGCTAAGAAGTCTTTCAGCCGAGAAGTGCTCTCAGTGGCCTACCATCCTGCCTGACCTTGTGTATCTGTATAATAACACAGAACACTGTTCCACAGGATTCACGCCCTTCTACCTCATGTTCGGACGGCATGGCAAGCTGCCCAAGGATCTGGAGTTGGCTCCCGAGCTGGTCGATCCTGTTACCACACAGACTAATTGGGTTCGTGAACAACAGCACCGGATAGTTACTGCCCGAGAGATAGTTGAGAAGAGGATGGAGACTGTGCATCAACGTCAGGAGAGGAATTACAATTTAGATGCCAGAGCGCTGCCCTTACAAATGGGAGACAAAGTCTGGAAGAAGAAAAACCACAGATCAAGCAAGTTGGATGCCATGTGGGAGGATGTCCCTTATACCATTGTTGGTGTCCCCGTTGATGGCTGGTATGCCTACTTAATCCAGAGGAAGAAAGATAGACAACTCAGCACGGTACCATGTGACCAGTTAAAGTTATGCACTTCTGAAGCTTCCCTGTTACAGCAGGAGGACTCCCCTATGACAGAGAGATGGGGATCTTCTGGGGACGTCCCTCTTAATGACCCCATAGAGTTGCTCACATTCATGTGCGGCCCGGTTCCATTGAGTACAGTAGGGGGTACAGCCCCAGAACCTTTAACAGTAAGGTCTATGGAAGGCGAAGCTGACCCCCTTCCTGCTCTTGATCAGTTAGAGAGTAATGTACCTGACTTAGAAGTCAGAAGGTCAGAACGAAGCACCAAAGGTATAATGCCTGTAAGATACCGCATGTGAACTATTGTAACCTGTATGTATAATTGCCTTATGACAAAGTACAGTATGAGATTGTTTCTGGTTATAAATGTGAAAGATTGTTCAGGACTTTTGAGTAGATACAACGTTGCGTGAGGACATGCATTGTTCTAGCAGAGGAGTGTGTGATACCCTATAAAAAACCCCATATTTGTGGACATTTGTATGTTGCCCTGAGCTGGAGAATGTTCTGGAACTGAAGTGAGGAGGTGCACTAGGACCCAGGAAATCTGGCAGAGTGTGCTTCACTAGTGAGCTCAGACTAAAAACTGGAACAAAAAGGGGAGGAGTGAAAAGGACCCTGAAACTGGCTGAGAAAGCACATGTGTGGTGTGTGAGGGGACTGAAAAGTAGGCTGTGAGGAGTGCAGCACCTGGGATTGTTTGCAGGGCTGTGACCAGAAGCCAAGCCGTGGAGTGAGGAAGGTGTACTGCCAGGTCAGAGGACGCAGTGGGCAGCAAGTAGCCGGCAATATGAAGTAAGAGACGCCCAGTGAGACAGTGAAAGAAGGAGCAGGTGCAGTGATCGCAGGCACAGTGATATCCTAAAGTGTACTGTGGCTCCCATTATCTATTATGAAAGACTCAGTAAGGCACAGTGAGTAACAACCCTTACAGCACTATAAACTGAACTTTATTCAAGATTTATTTTCCCTCCCTTTGCTACCAAGGGATATTTACCTTAAGAAAGCAAAGCAACCAGCTACCAGTCTATAGTAACCAGTGGTGTGCATTGTATGTGACTTGGGATTCATGCTGTTTAATGAACTGGTCAGAATAACAGCCTGCATAGTACACAGTTAACCTAATTGAAATACTTTCTTTGCATACAGTTATCAAGGACAGAACAGTTATACATATATATATATATATATATATTCTACCATCTGGAAGTCATTGAAAGCAACGTGACCATTAGTCTGGATACATTTAAGATATCATCTCAGTGCCACCACCCTGTGGATGATAGTAATACATTGACATTCCCAGTCCAAACTGTGGAGAGAACTCTTTTGCTTTCTGCCTGTAGCCACTAAGACTTTGGTGCAATATGTGTTATTGAGGGAGACTACATTAAGGGAAGACTATCTGTTGCAGAACTTCCTGATATTTCCTAATGGTTATGCCAGATTGTTAGATTATTTGAGAGATATTAGAGCGTTTATCATCATTGTATTGTTCTTTGTAAAATTGCTATAACTTATTATGAAAGGTTAAACTATACTGTGTGTGAAACTGAGTTTACTGTTAACAAAGTCATATTGCTAAACTGTGTATTTATATTGAATTAACATTACAGTGATCTACCATTCAGGCAAAATAAAACATTTTGTCACTGTCCACACGTGTAGTGACTTGTCAGGGGTTTTTGGGGGGTTCCCATCTCTCTGCCTAACCACTACAGAATCCAAGAGCAGCAGCAGGTCAAAGACTGTTTGAAAGGCCGGGATTGATGACTTCTGCAGGGAAACAGGTACGACTCACCTAACAACACCCCACCACTAGTGACTTATTACATTTGCGCATGCACAGTACAGGGACAATGGCCGCTGCGGCCATTTTCCCGGTGACCTGTGCATAGACTATAGACTCTGGTGCTGGCCGCGCACAACTCAGTGTGCTGCCGGACGCCGGGCGGAGAGGAGGGGGCCCATGTCGGAGACTGCACACGGGCCCCCTCCACTCTAGAAATGCCCCTGCAGCCATGCCCCCCTTTTTGGGCATGCACAAGTCCTGAGTACAGTCTCCCAAATGTTGGGAGGTACAGTACTGTATGTATATAGCGACAGTGAAAGTGGTATTTTAATGAGCTGCACCTGTTCTAATTCTGTGTATAAATGTTACCGAAACAGTTATTATGTTTTGTGGGATGTAAAAATCAAGAGTCCTTGCTCCAGTATGATGATAGTGTGGGTCCAGACCCTGTATTCTTTGTTTGACATGTAACTGGAGCAGACCCATGAGTAATTTAAAAGGCAGATCTTCCTCATGTCTACTAAATGTACTACACTTTTCTATTGAAGCAAATACACCATTGACAAATCTGCATAACAAATAATTATGTCAAGCTTAACGAATATCAGTTACAGTGTTAAGCGATATATTATAAACAAATCATAGTGCTTTACCGCAGGTGCCAATAATGTGTACAAGGCCGCAAATCAGGGAACAAGTTCAATCAAGATAGAAGGAACTTTAAAGAGCATTTAAATATCAGATATATGCGATATTAAGGCATACCTATACACAATATTCAAGTACAAATACAAATAATTTACAAAATTAAAAATGAAATAAAAAAAGAAGGATGTGCACTAACCCGCAGGGCAAAACAATGGGAGGTGCACCCAAAAGAATTCGGGTCTCATACCATTGGGTCATGCACATACTGTGATAAAACTGGGATTGCGTTGAGGCTGATAAGGTTGCAATAAAACTTTTCCACGTGCCGAAAAAGGAAGAGACATTCATCATCTTGTCAAACAACACCTATACCCAATCCACACGAAAATGTTTCCCTGTACAATTGAAAATTGATGGGGGTTGGGTATATCCATTCTTGTAGAACAGGCTTCCTTGCTGCAGCGCTTATGGCAGGCAATACATTCCTGCTGCCTATATATATTAGGGGTGAGCGGGTTCGGATTTCTGAAATCCGAACCCCCCAGAGCCCCCCCGATCCGAGTCCGATCCGAGTCAGGCTCGACTTTTCCCGCCTGACTCGGATCTGAAATCGAGGCAAAACGTCATCATCCCACCTTCCGAGTCTCGCGGGTTTTGGATCCTATATAAGGAACCCGCGTCGGCGCCATTTTCTCACTCGGCTGTGGACAGTGAAGAGGGAGGGTGGGAGTTAGGGCTGGCTGGGCTGTGTAGTGTAGTGTAGTGTAGTGCTGCTGTTGTCCACTACTTCAAACTAAGCCCATAGGGGCTGGCTGTGTTGTGCTGTGCTGCTGTTAATAGGGGCTGTGTCCACTACTTCAAAGTCCATAGGGGCTGGCTGGACTGTTTTGTGCAGTCAGTTCTCCATAGGGGCTGTGTCCACTCCAAAGCCCTGTGCAGTGTCCCAGTCCTAAAGGGGTGCTGTAGTGTTGTCCAGGGGGTGCTCTGTCCATCAGGGGTGCTCCCCCCAAGTGCTAAAAAAATAATATATTTTCTGTGTTTGTGAATTGTGTGCGCAGTATCCGCACGTGCATCAACAAAGTAGTGCCAAGCGTGCGCCTGTGTCATAAGTAAAGGGCCGGCTGGCTTGACCGTTAAAGGGTGCTGTAACCCCCAAAGTACATTCCAGTCCAAACCAAAAAAATAAATATTTTCTGTGTTTGTGAATAGTGTGCACAGTAGCCGCACGTGCATCAACAAAGTAGTGCCAAGCGTGCGCCTGTGTCATAAGTAAAGGGCCGGCTGGCTTGACCGTTAAAGGGTGCTGTAACCCCCAAAGTACACTCCAGTCCAAACCAAAAAAAAAAATATTTTCTGTGTTTGTGAATTGTGTGCGCAGTAGCCGCACGTGCATCCACAATGTAGTGCCAAGCGTGCGCCTGTGTCATAAGTAAAGGGCCGGCTGGCTTGACCGTTAAAGGGTGCTGTAACCCCCAAAGTACACTCCAGTCCAAACCCAAAAAAAAAATATTTTCTGTGTTTGTGAATTGTGTGCGCAGTAGCCGCACGTGCATCAACAAAGTAGTGCCAAGCGTGCGCCTGTGTCATAAGTAAAGGGCCGGCTGGCTTGACCGTTAAAGGATGCTGTAACCCCCAAAGTACACTCCAGTCCAAACCAAAAAAAAAATTATTTTCTGTGTTTGTGAATTGTGTGCGCAGAAGCCGCACGTGCATCAACAAAGTAATGCCAAGCGTGCGCCTGTGTCATAAGTAAAGGGCCGGCTGGCTTGACCGTTAAAGGGTGCTGTAACCCCCAAAGTACACTCCAAACCAAAAAAATATATATTTTCTGTGTTTGTGAATTGTGTGCGCAGTAGCCGCACGTGCATCAACAAAGTAGTGCCAAGCGTGCGCCTGTGTCATAAGTAAAGGGCCGGCTGGCTTGATCGTTAAAGGGTGCTGTAACCCCCAAAGTACACTCCAGTCCAAACCAAAAAAATATATATTTTCTGTGTTTGTGACTTGTGTGCACTGTGGCTGCACGTGCATCAACAAAGGAGCAGCGCGAAGCGTGCGCCTGTGTCCCATAAGTAAAGAGCCGGCTGGCTCATTTCTTAAAGGGTGGTGTAACCCACAAAGTGCACTACTCTCCAGCAAAAATAAAAAAATATTTTTTGTGTTTGTGTGCGCTTTAGCCGCACGTATATATCAATATAACATAAATGGAGGACCAAACTTTCTCCGATAAAAATAAAATAGGGAAAGATCAAGAACCACTTCCTCCTAGTGCTGTTGCTGCTGCTGGGAGTTGTTCATCATCCCAGAGAGGAAGTAGGAACATCACTACTTTTACTAAACAATTGACCCTCCAACAGTCCCTAGCATGAGGATGAAGTACGACAGCAGTCATCCTGAAGCAAAATGTATAACTGAGGCCTTGACTGCTATGTTGGTGTTAGACGTGCGTCCGGTATCCGCCATTAGTGCAGTGGGATTTAGACAATTGATGGAGGTAGTGTGTCCCCGGTTCCAAATCCCGTCTAGATTCCACCTGCATCCTCAAAGCAGCAGCGACAAGCGTGCGTCTGTCTGTTAAAGGGTGGTGACACCCTCAAAGTGTGCTACACAAACAATAAAAATATTGTTCTTTTTGTTTCGGTCTTTGTGAATTGTGTGGGCTGTAGCCGCACTTGCATCCTCTAAGCAGCAGCGACAAGCGTGCGTCTGTCTGTTAAAGGGTGGTGTAACTCTCAAAGTGCTCCAAAAAATAAAAAACGATTTTTTTTAATGTGTTTGTGACTTGTGTGCGATGTAGCCGCACTTGCATCTTCAAAGCAGCAGCGACAAGCATGCGTCTGTCTGTTAAAGGGTGGTGACACCCTCAAAGTGTGCTACACAAACAATAAAAATTTTCTTCTTCTTTTTTCTGTCTTTGTGAATTGTGTGGGCTGTAGCCGCACTTGCATCCTCAAAGCAGCAGCGACAATTTGGAGGTCCCTGTACAAACTGGCTCTATTTTACCTGAGTTGCCCCCCCTCCAGTGTGTACTCCGAAAGAGTGTTTAGTGCAGCCGGGAACCTTGTCAGCGAAAGGCGTAGGAGGTTGCTTCCATAAAATGTGGAGAAGATGATGTTCATAAAATGAATTATCAACTCTTCCAGGGAGACCAGCCTCCAGAACGTACAGAGGGACCTGTGGTTGTGGATTCCAGCGGGGACGAATTAATACTCTGTGAGGATGAGGATGTACACACTGAAGAGGGTGAGGAATCGGTGGATGAGGAGGATGAGGATGACATCTTGCCTCCGTAGAGCCAGTTTGTGCAGGGACAGATTAATTGCCAGCTTGTTTTGTGGGGGCCCAAACGAACCAATAATTTCAGCCACAGTTGTGTGGCAGACCCTGGCGCTGAAATTATTGGTTTGTTAAAGTGTGCATGTCCTGTTTATACAACATAAGGGTGGGTGGGATGGCCCAAGGACAATTCCATCTTGCACCTCTTTTTTTTCTTTGCATTATGTACAGTTTGGGGCCTAGTTTTTCAAACTGCCATCCTGTCTGCCACTGCAGTGTCACTCCTAGATGGACCACGTGTTTGTGCCGCCCACTCGTATCTCTTAGCATAGTCATCCAGCTACCTCGGTGCAACCTTTTGGATATAAAAACACTATTGTGAGGTGTGAGGTGTTCAGAATAGACTGGAAATGAGTGGAAATTAAGGTTATTGAGGTTAATAATAGCATAGGAGCAGAAAAACCCACAAATTCTGTGATTTTAGCTGTTTTTATGCTTTTTAAAAAAAAAAATACAGATCCAAAACACAAAACCCAGAACCCAAAACACGGAAGGGTGGTTTTGGCAAAACCAATCCAGATCCAAAACACGAAGAAAGATCCAGATCCAAAACCAAAACACGAAAAGTGGGCGGTGCACACCCCTAATATATATATATATATATATATATATATATATATATATATATATATATATATATATATGAAGAAATAAAGGTAAATGAGTGCCTAATAGTGTATAAAAACAATCATAAAGTGCCAAAATAGTGAATAGGAGTATGAATATGTTCAGCAACTTATCTTAAAATGGGATAATCTTCGGGCACGTGACCATGAGTTATGTTTGATATATGTAACAAATAAGCATTACAATCTCACATAGTGTGTACCAGGTCCTTCCGTGCACTGTTGCAGGGCGGCATTTTACAGTGCGGGCAGAGCCTTTGCTAGACATTGTAGTACACTGGGCAACAGACAGTCCCGGTGCTCCTCCTCCATTTATACATATACTATATCTATCAATATAAAATGTTAACTAGTGATATATATATATATATATATATATATAAACCATTCTATTTTGTGTAGTAAATGTCCCCCCACACTCCTTCCCTTATATGTAAGACAATAGGTGAAAAACAAGCGCCTCATAGTGTATTATATAAATGAATACATTTGGATTCAATGAAGGGTAATTAATATGCGTACCACATAGACTTAAAAAATCATGCAAGTAGTGATTTTGCTTTATCCAAAGATCTTGGAACAACGATAATCAGACAATATCCGTTCTCTCCACTTCCCCTCTGGGTGTGGGATTGTCCGTTCATCCAATAATCACATGCATATAAAGTAAATGTATGCACTCATAGTGTAGTAGTATTAGAACATTTATTCACGTACAACACAGATGCTGAATACAGATAAGCACTTTCGGAAAAGTAAATTTTTATGTATATGTGTTGTACGCATATTATCGTGGTTATCGTTGTTCCAAGATCTTTGGATAAAGTAAAATCACTACGTGCATGACGTACGCATATTAATTACCCTTTATTAAATCCAAATGTATTTATTTATATAATACACTATGAGGCGCTTGTCGTCACCTTTTGTCTTACATAATCTTTTTGGGACTCTGCAACAACGGTCTCACTTGAGGAACATTTAGCTGCAACCGTGAATATGGGAGTGTGCAGTGGAAAGAAACCCACAAGAGACTTTTATTGGACATTAAGTATTGAAGTTGGTGTAGCGCTGTGATTAGTATCAATTTTTTTTTTTAAATTTAAAATATACATATTTTAAGGATGATCGGGTTCGGATTTATTACACAGGGAAAGTCATTGGATTTTTGAGTTGGGGACCTTAGCTCCCAGAGTTCGAAATCCAACCCCCCCGAGCCCCCAGATCTGAGCCGGGAACCGAGTCCAGCTCGGGTTTTCCCACTAGACTCGTTTGCCGGAACGAGGCAAAACGTCATCATCCCGCTGTCGGATTCTCGCGGGTTTTGGATTCTATAAAGGTCACGTGATCGCCGCCATTTTTCATTACGGCTGTGGAGCGTGCAGACTCAGTAGCTGTTGGCTTAGCTACTGTTGTGAAAATTTTTAAAAAAGTACTTAAAGTTATATTATATACATTACATACTGGGCTGGCTAGCAGTGAAGAGGGAGGGAGCTGGGAGCTGTTGCTGACTGTTGTCCATATACATAGGGGTTGGCTGGCTACTGTTGTCCATATAGGGGCTGGCTGTTGTCCTATCCATAGGGGCTGGCTGGCTGGCTGTAGTGCTGTGTTGTCCAGGGGGTACTCTGTCCTTCAGGGGTGCTCTCTTCACCCACCCCCAGTGTGAAAAAAAAATATTTTTTTTTCTGTGTGCGTGCCTTATTAGCCACACCTGTCATTGGTGTAGGTAGGTGCGCAGGGGCGTTGCGCTCCTGTCTGTCAAGGGGCTGCTACTCAAAAATAAAAATATTTTTTACAGGGGCTGCCCTGTGTGGTGTAGGGGTATGTTGCCTTTCATCAAACTAATTTTAAAGGGGCTGTCCTGTGTGGTATAGGCTGCCCTTCATCAAAATAATTTTTACAGGGGTTGCCCTGTGTGGTCTAGGGGTATGTTGCCTTTCATCAAACTAATTTTAAAGGGGCTGTCCTGTGTGGTATAGGCCGCCCTTCATCAAAATAATTTTTACAGGTGCTGTCCTGTGGTGTATGCTGCCCTTCATCAAACTAATTTTTACAGGGGCTGTCCTGTGTGTTGTATGCTTCCCTTCATCTAAATATTTTTTACAGGGGCTGTCCCCTGTGTGGTTTATGCTGCCCTTCATCCAAATAATTTTTACAGGGGTTATTCACTCCATAAAAATAATGGAGGATAAAATAGAGAAAGATCAAGAACCACTTCCTCCTAGTGCTGAAGCTGCTGCCACTAGTCATGACATAGACGATGAAATGCCATCAACGTCGTCTGCCAAGGCCGATGCCCAATGTCATAATATAGGGCATGTAAAGTCCAAAAAGCCAAAGTTCAGGAAAATGACCCAACAAAAATTAATTTAAATCATCTGAGGAGAAAGGTAAACTTGCCAGTATGCCATTTACGACATGGAGTGGCAAGGAACAACTAAGACCCTGGTCTATGTTAATGACTAGTGGTTCAGCTTCACATGACGATGGAAGCCCTCCTCCCGCAAGAAAAATGAAAAGATTTAAGCTGGCAAAGCACAGCAAAGAACTGTGCATTCTAAGAAGATATCACAAATCCCCAAGGAGAGTCAAAGTATGGCGGCGGTTGCGATGCCTGACCTTCCCAACACTGGATGGCTCCTTCCACCATTTGCACGCCCTCTGCAAGTGCTGGAAGGAGCACCCACAGTCCAGTTGCTGATATTCAAATTGAAGATGTCACTGTTAATGTACAACAGGATGAGGATATTGGAGTAGCTGGCACTGAGGAGGAGGTTGACGAGGAGGATTCTGATGGTGATGTGGTTTGTTTAAAGCAGGCACCAGGGGAGACAGTTGTTGTCCGTGGGATGAAAAAGCCCATCGTCGTGCCTGGGCAGAATACCAAAAGATCCACCTTTGGTCTGGAAATATTTCTATCCAAATCCGGACAACTGTCTTGCCATATGTAGCGTATGTAAAGGTGTAATAAGTAGGGGTAAGGACATTAACCACCTAGGAACATCCTCCTGAGAAGTTCAGAAACTGTGGCTAAGACCGTAAGCAGTCCAGGGTTTACCTAAATGCCATTGTCCTGTTGTATCCAAACGCCTGCCAACCACACCGTCAACTCCCTCCTCGTCAATTTCCTCCTCAATCAGGATCGGTAGTCCTGCAGGCCATGTTGCTGGCATGACTGACTCCTCTCCTATCCGGGATTCCTCTGGAGGAGCCTGCATTGCTACGCCTACTGCTGCCGCTGCTGCTGTTGAAATCCCATCTAGATTTCACTTCACTAGGCAGGTGATACTGAGAATGTACAGAGACGTCAGAAAAAGTGTCCTCAGTGTCCTAAAAAATGAGGTTGTACCCAATGTCCACTTAACCATGGTCATGTGGACAAGTGGAACAGGGCAGACTAAGGACTATATGACTGTGACAGCCCACTGGGTAGATGTATCACCTTACGCAGCAACAACAGCAGCGTCACCAGTAGCAGCATCTCAGAAACGCCAGCTCGTTCCGAGGCAGGCTACGCTGTGTATCAGCGGTTTCAGTAAGAGGCACACCGTCGACAACCTCTTAGAGAAACTGAGGGAAATCATCACCTAATGGCTTACCCCACTTAGACTCTCCTGGAGATTTGTGATATCTGATAACACCACCAATATTGTGCGGGCATTACATCTGGGCAAATTCCAGCACATCCCATGTTTTGCTCACACAATAAATTTGGTGGTGCAGAATTTTTTTATAAACGACAGGGGCATGCAGGAGACACTTTGGTTCGCCCGAAAAATTTCGGGCAACTTTCGCCATTCACCAGCTGCGTGCCGAAGACTGGAGCACCAGCAAACACTCCTGAACATGCCCTGCCATCACCTGACGCAAGCGGTTGTAACGCGGTGGAACTCAACCCTCTATATGCTTCAGAGGATGGAGGAGCAGCAAAAAGCCATTCAAGCCTATACATCCACCTATGACATAGGCAAAGGAGGGGGTATGCACCTGACTCAAGAGCACTGGAGAATGATTTCCATGTTGTGCAAGGTTCTCCAGCCCTTTGAACTTGCCACACGTGAAGTCAGTTCAGTCACTGCCAGCTTAAGTCAGGTCATTCCTCTCATCAGGCTTTTGCAGAAGCAGCTGGAGAAAGTGAAGGAGGAGCTAAGACGGAGCGATATGTGGGACTTGTGGATGAAGCCCTTCATTCGCTGTGCCAGGATTCGAGGGTGGTCAATCTGTTGAAATCAGATCGCTACATTTTGGCCACCGTGCTCGATCCTAGGTTTAAAGCCTACGTGGTGTCTCTCTTTCTGGCGAACACAAGCCTGCAGAGGTGCAAAGACCTGCTAGTGAAAACACTGTCAGCTGAAGTGGAACGTGACACGTCAACAGCCCCTTCTTCATTTTCTCCAGCAACTGGGGCTGCCAGGAAACAACTTAGATATCCTAAGCAACCCGCTGGCGGTGATGCAGGGCAGGCAGGACCAAGTTTGGACATCTGGTCCAGACTGAAGGACCTGCCAACAATTTCTGACATGTCTACTGTCACTGCATATGATGCTGTCACCATTGACAGAATGGTGGAGGAGTACATCGGTGACAGCATCCAAGTAGGCATGTCAGACAGTCCGTACTTGTACTGGCAGGAAAAGAGGCAATTTGGAGGCCCCTGTACAAACTGGCTCTATTTTACCTAAGTTGCCCCCCCTCCAGTGTGTACTCCAAAAGAGTTTTTAGTGCTGCCGGGAACCTTGTCAGCAAAAGGCGTAGGAGGTTGCTTCCATAAAATGTTGAGAAGATGATGTTCATCAAAATGAATTATCAATTCTTCCGGGAAGACCAGCCTCCAGAAAGTATAGAGGGACCTGTGGTGGTGGATTCCAGCGGGGACGAATTAATACTCTGTGAGGATGAGGATGTACACAACACTGAAGAGGGTGAAGAATCGGTGGATGAGGAGGATGAGGACGTCATCTTGCCTCCGTAGAGCCAGTTTGTGCAGGGACAGATTAATTGCCAGCTTGTTTTGTGAGGGCCCAAACAAACCAATCATTTCAGCCACAGTCGTGTGGCAGACCCTGGCACTGAAATGATTGGATTGTTAAAGTGTGCATGACCTGTTTATACAACATAAGGGTGGGTGGGAGGGCCCAAAGACAATTTCATCTTTCACCTATTTTTTTTCTTTGCATTATGTACTCTTTGGGGCCTAGTTTTTCAAACTGCCATCCTGTCTGCCACTGCAGTGTCGCTCCTAGATGGGCCACGTGTTTGTGCTGCCCACTTGTGTCGCTTAGCATAGGCATCCAGCTACCTCGGTGCAACCTTTTGGCCTAACAACAATATTGTGGGGTGTTCAGAATAGACTGGAAATGAGGAACAAGAAAAAACAAATTTTGTGATTTTAGCTGCTTTTATGCTTTTTTTCCAAAAAAATACAGATCCAAAACCCACAACTAGAGATGTTCGGTTCGGTTTTATTCGGTTCTTATCGACAAATTATCGCAAGTTCGGATTTATCTTATTGGCTATCCAAAACACTTGACAACCGGATAGCCAATATAATGCCATTTTTGAGATCCGAACATATCCGAGTAAATCAGAGTAAAACCGAACCGCACATCTCTACCGAACACCCGGAAGGGTGGTTTTGGCAAAAACAATCCAGAACCAAAACCAAAACACAAAAAGGGGCCGGTGCACACCCTTAATATATTTATATATATACAGTATATTTCATTACTCCCACCCCTTTTAAAATATATTTAAATGATTTAAACTCCCTCTTATCCCCACCCCTATATAATACATTTAATGCCCCCACCTCTTAAATAATTTATTTAATTATTCTCACCCACAGCCAGAGCCGTAACTAGACTTTTTGGTGCCCTGTGCCAGAAAGAGCATTGGCGTTCCCCCATTTTACAAATGGGGACATAATGCACCCAAAAAGGGGATGGCCTCATGGGGAAGGGCCAGGGAAGAGATAGGGCGGCCAGGAGATGCTGGGGATGAAATAAGAGGAAGCTACAAGTGAAAATGATAATAAACAGAAAATTGACAGGCCCAAACAGTGCTCCCTGCTCTGAGGTGCGCTGTGCCATGGCACAGGCCGTACTACCCTAGTTACAGCCCTGCCTCCAGCCTTTATATATTCAATGATTGGACTGCACACATTGTGGGAGTGACTTGACTGCCAAGCGGGACAGTTGCATGTGCATTTGATAGCCATACTATGGAGACCTGCTGTGCTGCCAACCACCTGTTAGTGGATATTTCAACTCTGGAAGGTCTGCTATTGCCCCTGGGCCGGTTCTCCTGGTGTCCGGACTGCCCCTCATACCAGCTGCGGCTGTTACTATCTCTGCTGAGCCCTGCTACTGGATCCTCTTAGTCTCTGGACCTTTCCACCCCCTCAACTACCGCAGCTGCTGCTCCTGGCTCCCACATGAGTTGCCGCTGGACAGAACTCCGCTCCTTGCTGCCCTCATCTCCACTCCTGTGCCTTTGCTACACCTATACCGCCTCTGGATTCCTCTACACTTCTACCACCCACAAACTGGTTCCAGAAGCAAATGGTGAGTAATACCATCCAATTCCACAGTTAGGCCCCTATTTACTACAATCCGTATTTAAAATGCGGTTGTAGTGCAATATTTCCAACTAAATTTTGCATTGCGAATTTAGTAAATATCACACGGATGTACTAACATCCGCATGCAGGGACAGAGCTTGTGATAAAGCTCTGTCCCTCTGAATCCTATCCGCACACTTTTCCCTTTTTCGGAAAAAATACAAGGAGAATGGGCACAATTCAATTCTGCACGATGTACATAGCGCCGGGAAATAGCTCCCGGAGCTATTCAATTCATCGCGCTGTTAGGTCGGGGAAGGCTCGTTATCGCAGCTTAAACAGGGTGTTTAGGCACGATAACGGGCATTCCCCGACCTAACTTCCCGGCGTGAGGCTGTTTTCCCGGCGCTAAGGGCAGAAAACAGCCTCGCGCCGGGACTTTTGTCGGATTTCTTCTCTCATCCCCGGAGGGATGAGAGAAGAAATCATTAGTCAGACTTGTCAGGGCGGTGTATTGAATAGCTCCGGGAGCTCACTCCCGGAGCTATTTACATCGCGCTGAATAGAATCGAGCCCAATGTGTCTGCGTGCGCTACTGACGGATACCGCAACCACCATCCCCCTCGCAATCACCCATCCCCCTCTATGTAGTAGCTGAACAGGGTCACAGTGGAGGAACCCGGAGACCAGCTGACCAGAGCTTTAGAGAACATCACCGAAGCACCAATCACTGGTCCCTGGATACAGGTAAGTGTGTTTTGTTTTTTTTAACAATTATTTTTATTTTTTTGCAGTGATCAGCTTGTGGTCTATTTAAACCACACAGCTGATCACAGGTGTCGGCTCCTGCCTCTGCTCTGCCTGTTAGAGCAGAACGGTATTCAGGGATCCGGGGAAACCCTGGATAACGTCATCTTCAGGTGGCGTTATTATCATAGGGCTTCCCCCACACAATATATTTTTAGCAAATCTGGGCAGATCACATTTCTCATTACAAGTATGGAAAATGTGATCTGCTTACTAAAAATATGTCATAATTATGGTTTGGAGTAGAATTTTACGAATTCTACTCCAATTCCCCGTTAGTAAATTCTTTAAATAAAATTATTTTAGTAAAAATGTTAATAAATATGTGTGTATTCCAATGAGCACACAATTCTGTGAATTAGCAGCTCCACCATTTTGTGAGTGACATCAATCTCATTCTGTGAGAGCGCTGAATCTGCAGTTAACCAAAGGGTGTGATGGAATACCATATCTGTATTGTGCAAGAAACACGTCCATTAAGGCGTCAGCCTTAATGATTGTCATTTCATTGTTTTTTGAAGTTTGAGTGGCAGAAAATCAATAGGTTTTGTGAATTTTCAGATCATATCTAAGCAGCCTTAATGGGATATGTGAAACCGTAAGGTTTTTTGTCTATGGAATATATATGTATATATACACTAACCACCGAACACAAAAAGTATTATTCCTTGCATCCAGTGTTCTGGACTGTGCCTATCAGATGCATTGATATTTTATAATGTAGCACATGCTATCGCCATTTATGCTTAACTTGAGAAAGGTTCTATTGCTAAGAAGCGAACCGTCGATGCTTAAAGTGGCGGATTATAAATTATGCCATATGTGGCAAATCACTATATTGCCTTTGTGTGAATAAACATTGGTTGTTTAAACCTAAGTGGTGAGAGCTTCCTTCCAGTAACTATGGATACTCCGACAGTATATATATATATATATATATATATATAAATCACAGGGGCTCTGTACTCACCACAATAACTAATAATAATAATAAACATAATAAACAGTGGGGTTTTGGTTCATGAATTGATCAATGCATTTAAGCTTGCAGCCCATCGTCACGGGACCCCACTTTACTGCAAGTCCCTACTCTATTGCACAGAATTATAACATGGACATAGCCATCACGTTAGTGTTAAACTCAGGGTATGCTATCAAGGTTTAAAGCTCACAGCAACTTTGCTTTTAAATGTGAGACAGTTACCAAGCACACCTGTTGCAAAGCACCTAGGAAAACAGCTGACACAAGTTAGATAACTAGTTAAAAGGGGTGCATGAGAAAATGTGATCACAAAAATGATTAATTATAAAAATTAATCATAATAAACAAAAAGCACTAATCCACGGCACTCACCATTCCTAGCTTTGGGGTGCAACATGGCATGTGACCACATTGTTTAAATAGAAATCACAGGGGCTCTGCACTCACCACAATAACTAATAATAATAATAATAAACATAATACATAGTGGGGTTTTGGTTCATGAATTGATCAATGCATTTAAGCTTGCAGCCCATCGTCACGGGACCCCACTTTACTGCAAGTCCCTACTCTATTGCACAGAATGTGCAATAGAGGTCACAATGTGGTCACATGCCATGTTGCACCCCAAAGCTAGGAATGGTGAGTGCCGTGGATTAGTGCTTTTTATATATATATATATATATATATATATATATTGTATTAGACAGGGGCCCCCACTGACCTTAATCCGGCCCTGCATGGATGTATAGCCTGCATTACTCTAAGCGCTAAGCCTAGCGTTGTATCCAACTATGTAAGTATAATGGTGTACCGCCCATCAGCAGTGGGACCTGGGACACGCAATACGCAAGTTAGATGTGACATGCATGCGCCACAATCGCAAATTTCTTCCAGGCCCCATTTTGATAATGGTGAGAGAGAGATAGAGAGAGAGAGAGAGGCGGAGAGAGAGATAGGGAGAGAGAGAGAGAGAGAGAGAGAGAGAGGGAGAGTTCACAGTTTTGTCATCCTCTGGGCCTCTGCTCATTCTGGAGTTTATTACAGAGATCCCTTGTTGGTTCTCTTGTGGACGTGGCCACTTCATCTAATTCTGTCACAGTCCGCAAGTTTCTGCCATTATTTTTACAGCTTTCTGTTGTGCCTAAGGGCGAATTTCCTGACATCTATGATGACATATTTTAGCATTGCTAAGGTCTTGAGCTGTCATTCCGCATATATATCTAATACATGATATAGCCAGGCTGAATACCATAATTGATGATGGATAACTAGAAAAAAATCAGATTCCATATTTATAGCGAGTCATCTGCAGAATTCTATAACATACTTGACCAACAGTGTATGGTTTTCTGCTCTTGTACTTATTATGGTGGAAAAACATTTCTTCCAGCAATTGCAAAGCAATCTTAGACACAAGAGCTTGCAATCATATACAGTAATAAATTATCCACAGTAAGAAAGGCTAGAGGGAGAGGGTCTGCATTAATGAATCATTACTAAACAATGCAGGGAATGAAATAATAACTCATTGGAATCTAATGAAAAGAGATCATGACCAGAGTGAATAAATGACAGGTCATCTTTATAGCAAGGGAGCATTGGATTTGCTTTGCAGGGGCAGTAGCTGCAGTGTGTGCAGTAGGGAAGCCAGACATTGTACAGGGGAGATCCTGTACTATTACAGTGGGGGAATCCTGACTTTACGGTGTGTGACATTCTGTGTATAGACAAGCAATCCCAATAGGCGGCTGGAGAGAGAATACTATGCCATGCTCTCATTGCTCTGCAAGACCAGCTCCTGGATTCCTGATAAGAAGTCGTCTTTCCCTGACTGCAGGTCTCCCACAGGCACACTCCAGATCCTCTCACTTCTGTGTGTGACAGCAGCACTGCAGCCTCTCTCACTCCAGCCTCTCTCACTCACACCACAGCCCCTCACTCGTGTGTGTGACAGCACCAAACAAGCCCTCTCACTCCTGTGTGTGACAGCACCAAACAAGTCCTCTCACTCCTGTGTGTAACTGCAGCACTCCAGCCCCTCTCACTTACTCTCACTACAGCCCCTCACTCGTGTGTGACAGCACCAAACAAGTCCTCTCACTCCTGTGTGTGACAGCAGCACTCCAGCCCCTCACTCTCACTACAGCCCCTCCCTCCTGTGTGTGACAGCAGCACTTCAGCCCCTCACTCCTGTGACAGCACAGCAGCAAACAAGCCCTCTCACTCCTTTGTGTGACAGCAGCACTCCAGCCCCTCTCACTCTAGCCCCTAACTTCTGTATGTGACAGCAACACTCCAGACCCTCACTCCTGTGACAGCACAGCAGCAAACAAGCTATCTCACTCCTGTGTGTGGCAGCAGCACTCCAGCCCCTCTCACTCTCACTACAGCCCCCTCACTCCTGTGTGTGACAGCAGCACTCCAGCCCCTCTCACTCTCACTACAGCCCCCTCACTCCTATGTGTGGCAGCAGCACTCCAGCCCCTCTCACTCTCACTACAGCCCCCTCACTCCTGTGTGTGACAGCAGCACTCCAGCCCCTCTCACTACAGCCCCTCATTCCTGTGTGTGGTAGAAGCACTCCAGCCCCTCTCACTCTCACTACAGCCCCCTCACTCCTGTGTCACAGCAGCACTCCAGCCCCTCTCACTCTCACTACAGCCCCTCATTCCTGTGTGTGACAGCAGCACTCCAGCCCCTCTCACTACAGCCCCTCATTTCTGTGTGTGGCAGCAGCACTCCAGCCCCTCTCACTCTCACTACAGCCTCCTCACTCCTGTGTGTGACAGCAGCACTCCAGCTCCTCTCACTACAGCCCCTCATTCCTGTGTGTGACAGCAGCACTCCAGCCCCTCTCACTCTCACTACAGCCCCCTCACTCCTGTGTGTGACAGCAGCACTCCAGCCCCTCTCACTACAGCCCCCTCATTCCTGTGCGTGATAGAAGCACTCCAGCCCCTCTCACTCTCACTACAGCCCCCTCACTCCTGTGTCACAGCAGCACTCCAGCCCCTCTCACTCTCACTACAGCCCCTCATTCCTGTGTGTGACAGCAGCACTCCAGCCCCTCTCACTCCCGTGTGTGACAGCAGCACTCCAGCCTCTTACACTTACTCAAGCCCCTCATCCCTGTACGTGACAGCAGCACTCCAGCCCCTCTCACTCACTCTCATCAGTCTCACTACAGCCCCCTCACCCCTGTGTGTGACAGAAGCACATTATCCACTCTCTCCTAACTCTGAGGTCCCAGCTGTCTCTCTCCTGGGCTGGTGGAGGCATCTCTCCTGGAAGTCACCTGGGCGGTCTGTGAATGGCGGCTGCTGGCAGTGCTGTGCAGTCTCTGTGCTGTGCGGAGAGCCGGCTGTCACTGGGTGTTGTGCTTCCTCCTCTCTCCCGTGTCTAGCAGTGTGCGGTCCCCGGGATAGCCAATTCCCCGCCGCCTGTGCTCAGTGCTGTGCCCCCAGCGGTCCCCGTCCCTCTGATGCCGGTGGAGGATGAGGGCGCTGCTAGAAGAGCTCGGAGTCCGTGCGCTGCTGTTCGGGGTCTTTGTGTGAGTACCGGGGCTGAGACCCCCTATGTGTATTTACTGACACTGCTCCTGTATACCGCATATTCCCTCCTGTGTCTTACTATGTATCCAGCTGAGGTCACCCTGCACCTACTCACTGTATTACAGATACGATCCCATATTCCACACCTGTTGTCTCCTAATGTCACCTGTCTGTCCGGTCACCTTACCAAGAATCCGCTGTATTCATAAGAATGATTTATACTGTATATACATTACATCCAGCTGTCTGTGTGTTACATTATGCCGCACCATGTGTACCTGCAGTGCTGTGTTACAGTATGTTACATCCTGCAAGTTCATTCCAACTACTGTAACATCACTGTAATCCTCCTGTAACCCTCTCATCTCATGTGTCTGTCAGGTAGTGATAATCACATGCACTAATCTGTAATCACTGTCATATATTGTGTCTTGTAGGGTCATGCATCCTGGCTTATTGCAAATATATTATGTGATATATATAAGCCACTGATATATATATATATATATATATATATAATATATATATATATATATATATATATATATATATATACACACACATACGCCTCACCTTGGTGGCTGCCACATGTCTCACAGGTTGCAGGTGTAGTTTAAGGCTGGATCAGTTCTTTCATTAACTTCAGTGTAACAGTGATGTACTGTAATTAGCTACGGTGGAGCTGAAGTGTGGGGACGCAGCATTATAATAGTCAGGTAACTTGAGAGGACATCACGTTTGAAGTAACCTTGCCCAGTTTCATTACTGTAATTAGTTGATATAACTGATTTTGAATGCACTGTAACATAACAGATGAGGTCTGTTACATAATAGCAGTGACAGGTTTACATACACATCCAGCCCATTGGAAGTGTAAATATTAACTGTTTCCACCAGGGTTAAAATTGCTCCTTTAAAACGATTTTTCACCGCTGGCAAGCTTATCTACAGTATTATCTGATGGTCTTATGGAGTCAGATAGTATTGTTATGCTTGAGAGAAGAATATTAAAGTGTACTTATTAACTGTGCCAGTGTCCAGGGACAGCCTTGTCATGCACTTGTAATGTTAGTTGTATTTTTTTATAAACTGCATCACAGTTATTCACTTTCATTCGATTTACTACTACATGCTCACCTTTCAAAAGGTAAAGATATGATATCTGAAACTTTCTTCTCCAGAACAGTTACATTTTGTTTGATTTAAGTGCTTAGTAGGACATCCTGCCGGATTCCGCCCACTTTCCTTGCTTCACAAAGATGATGCAAATCACATAGTTATACCTCCATCCCTTGGATCTCCCCTTTGGATTTCCCATAGAAAATGTCCAAAAAAGTGGGCACAACTGGTAACAGTACAGGAAGTATTTATAATGGGTACAGGGTGTACAGTGCACACCGGCTCCTGGGTCCAGGGGGGGCCCGCACCACACAGCTTGCACCCATATTATACTTACCTCTCCGGAGTCTCACATCTGCGCTGGTGTCAGCGCTGTAAAAACACCTGGAAAATGTCCATTGCGGCCATTTTCCCGGTGACCTGGGCATGCGCTATAGACTCTGGGCACACTCTAGTGCCCAGAGTCTATCAGTGCAGCGCTGGCCACGCTGTGCTCAGTACACTGCCGGCCGCCGGATTGGGAGGAGATTGCACACGGGCCCCCTCCTCTCATGAAACGCCCCTTGTAGTTGCTAGTCGTTAGCAGGGGCGTATTTATAATGGGTGCAGGGTGTACAGAGCACACCGGCTCCTGGGTCCAGGGGGGGCCCGCACCACACAGCTTGCACCCATATAATACTTACCTCTCCGGAGTCTCACATCTGCGCTGGTGTCAGCGCTGTAAAAACACCTGGAAAATGTCCATTGCGGCCATTTTCCCGGTGACCTGGGCATGCGCTATAGACTCTGGGCACACTCTAGTGCCCAGAGTCTATCAGTGCAGCGCTGGCCACGCTGTGCTCAGTGCACTGCCGGCCACCGGATTGGGAGGAGATTGCACACGGGCCCCCTCCTCTCATGAAACGCCCCTTGTAGTTGCTAGTCGTTAGCAGGGGCGTATTTATAATGGGTGCAGGGTGTACAGAGCACACCGGCTCCTGGGTCCAGGGGGGGCCCGCACCACACAGCTTGCACCCATATAATACTTACCTCTCCGGAGTCTCACATCTGCGCTGGTGTCAGCGCTGTAAAAACACCTGGAAAATGTCCATTGCGGCCATTTTCCCGGTGACCTGGGCATGCGCTATAGACTCTGGGCACACTCTAGTGCCCAGAGTCTATCAGTGCAGCGCTGGCCACGCTGTGCTCAGTGCACTGCCGGCCACCGGATTGGGAGGAGATTGCACACGGGCCCCCTCCTCTCATGAAACGCCCCTTGTAGTTGCTAGTCGTTAGCAGGGGCGTATTTATAATGGGTGCAGGGTGTACAGAGCACACCGGCTCCTGGGTCCAGGGGGGGCCCGCACCACACAGCTTGCACCCATATTATACTTACTTCTCCGGAGTCTCACATCTGCGCTGGTGTCAGCGCTGTAAAAACACCTGGAAAATGTCCATTGCGGCCATTTTCCCGGTGACCTGGGCATGCGCTATAGACTCTGGGCACACTCTAGTGCCCAGAGTCTATCAGTGCAGCGCTGGCCACGCTGCTCAGTGCACTGCCGGCCACCGGATTGGGAGGAGATTGCACACGGGCCCCCTCCTCTCATGAAACGCCCCTTGTTGTTAGATATGTTGGAAATTAATTGGTCTCTCAGCCGAGTGTTTCCTGTTGTCTGTACCCCTCTATCAACTTTCCAACTTTCCTGCAGCCTGCCCTGCTTCTGCCAGTATCCATTACAGGGCCTGTTGCAGGCAGTGGATGGATATTTCCATTCATACAGTATCTGTGTTTTTACATATCAGAGTGTAGTTGACAATCATCTAGTCCTCACCAAGGGGCATAATCATTAATATGCCTCATCTGACGCCCCACTTCTCCATATTTTGGTTTCCAACATTAAGCGAGTAGCGGCGTGGGATACCATATTACCGGAGCAATTCAAGATTGCGCCAGTGCAGGTACAGCTGCTCAAAAAAACAGCTGGATCCACCATTCCTAATATACACAGTTATCCCAATAATTAGTAGTGGTGTAACTTTACACTTCTGGGTGTGACTCGGCAGTGTAAGTGCGCGTGCGTGACCTGAGTCCATGCATGTGCACTGAGAGCGTAGGTTTCTGCAGTCACACTCCAGAAACATTCATAGTTTGATGAATGAATATCTCCATACTAGTGTTTAAAGAATGGCCCCAATACTTTGATTTTACTTGTATTGGGGCCATTCTTTAATTCTTGTATTGGGGCCATTCTTTAAGGTATAATGAGTGGGCCCCCAAGTTATAACATGTAAAAACACAATTCTAACTTTGGGCCTCATTCAGAGGCGGTCGTAGGATGCAAGCGGTCGCTCAGAAACAGGGTGGCCGCTTGCATCCTGAACGGCCGCCTCCATGTCGGTCATTAGGCTGTGGGTTAACACCCACAGCTCTAACGACCGCTAAGGGAGATGGTCGCGATGGTCAAGACCATCGCGACCATCGGGGCTTACGACGAGACCCTAGGTTAGGGTCTCGTCAACCTTAAGCCCCAGGGAGCTTCCTGCTCTGTTTGAGCAGGAAGCTCCCCACTGACATCACTGATGATGTCAGTGGGGACGCCCACAAAATGGCAAGCGTTCCGAAAAGGAACGCCTCCGTTTGGCCGGGCACGCCCCCTGCCCGTCCAGCAAACGGAGCGAGCTGTCAATCAACATCGACAGCTTGCTCCGTCTGCTTCGAGCCCGCTAATGATGGGTGATCTGTCGTCAGCAGGGGCTCGCACATGCGCACGACGGAGCAGTCTCCGTCGTGCGCATGCCCTGTGGACCAACATCGAGTTGGTTGCGAGCGCTCAGCGCTCGCGACCGACTCTGAATAAGGTCCTTTATGTGGCTAATAGCTAATAATAGATTTTACATTATTTATTCAACAAAAAATAATAAGTTAGCATATAGAAGGCATACAGTATGTGTAAAATGAAGTACACCTATTGATCCAGCAGCTTGTAGAACCACACATCGTACAGTATCTGAATAATTTTGGTCCACTGTTATTTACAAAGAGAGTGTCCAAGTCCACATGTGTCTGTGCCTGGAAATGTAAGCATTGACAGAACAATGGATTTGCAGTGTGAAGCTGCCCACACACATAGCGATATTTTACCCGATCTGGCCGATTCCGACACATTGGAACGACAGATCGTGTAAAATATGGCCAAATCATGAGTAAATTGTGAGTCCCCACTCAGGATCACAATGCGATGAGCATCCACGCTGGTCGCACATCACATTGTCAGATCTGCCGTGCAGTAGGGCAGATCTGACAATCTAGGAGGCGATGCACTGTAAAATGTCTGGATGCAGGAGAGATCATATGAAGATTGGACACCAAAATCGTGTGCAAATCGTGTGCAGAGCTGCCGGGGAGAGTTTCAAGGGAAATCATACACATCGGCTAATCGTGAGCACATCGCTATGTCTGTGGGCACCTTAACAGGTTTGAATCTTTTCTTTTTGTTTAATTTTTCAGTTGTTGCTAAATATTTCTTTGTTCCAAACCAAATGTTTACACATTAAATTGCACACTTATAATTGTAGTGATGGGTGTGAGTCTATGGGTTATTCGTTGTTTAATTTTTGTGAGTGGGCCAGATTCATTACGGATCGCAACTGCCATTACGCATGCAATCGGATGATTGTTGCGTTCTGCGCATGCGTATGCATCAGCATTGCCTGTGCGTCAACTATCCATTGCGATCAAGACTGCAATCGCATAGCCTACGCAGACCCATCGCAGAGTGATTGACAGGAAGTGCCATTTGTGGGAGGTGACGGGGGGTGGTCAGCGAAACGCAGGCGTTCCAGCGCGTTTGAACACTGTTGCAGTGGCGTGCATAAATTAGCCACTGCGATGCCATACGCAGCTCGAGTACACAGTGCGTGCGATGAGGTTAGCAATTTCTGAGTAAGGTCTGACCTTGTGCAAGTGTGCGTGAGGCTCCAATTTTATTCGATGGTACCGATGGTTTTGCAGTCTTGCTAAACATTATGGATGTGTGTAAGGTAAGCTGGGCATCCTTATGTAATGCTCCGGCGGTATAGCATTCACAATGGATTAGCATACTATTGCAGTCAGACTGCATGCGTAATCGCAGCCACAATTGCAGTTGTAAATGAGGCCCTGTGTCAGCATTTCCAAATTTTTCGGGCATAACTGACTGTTCTCTATGGTCACAATCGCTTGTTTCACATTCAGGCCATACAGAATAGTGTTTCACAACTCCAGTCATCTGGGATCACTGACATTGCATGTTTTCCAGGTCTCCCCACATAGTCGCAAATTAAATAATTAGTGCCACCTGTGGATCTTTTAAAATGTGTCAGTCAGTAATAATTACACCTGCGCACCAGCCCGGAGTATGGAAAACATGCACTGTTTCCCTGAGGGTTGGAGTTTGGAAGCCCTGCAGTACAATATGAGCAGGAAAGGGATCAATGGAAAATTTGCATAATTCTATTCACTGCTCAAGTACTCCAGCTAATGCTGTCAGGCAAATTGTGTATGACCATACATGCCTACTCTCCCAGAATGTCATTGAGAGTCATGAATTACTGTACTGAGAGTTATACTGGAATCCTGGCAGGGCAGGCCACCCTCCTACATCCTGCCCATTTACTGTGTGAAATGGGCGGGACTTAATGTTGAGATCTGCAGTGAAGCGTTTTATTATGGCCATGCCCCAGTTGTGCAATAATGCAAATATTTTCAACACACTGGTTATTTTGCATGTTTAACATACGTGATGAAGTATCTATCTGTGTAGAAGTATGTCATCCTTATTGGTGGTCAGTTCTTGACCCATACGTTGCAATATCTGAATGGCCAGCACCATCATAATCATCATTGGTTGACTTTTCACTGTGATCACACATACAGCTTGGAGGTGTTAGTGGATGGTATAATGGGGTTGGAGAGGGCAGCGGCTGGTTTTTCTGACCATAGAATGTAAGCTCTTACGAGCAGGGCCCTCTACCCTCTTGTGCTTCTCCCTACTTTAGTTTTATCTACTTCTTACTCACCACGAGGGCACCTTACACTTGGTTGCTTATGCTCTGTTGCTTATCTGGGTGTTATGGTCGCTAATGTAGCAATATATATTATCCATGTCCTGGTCCTGTATTGTATTGTTCTGTAAGTCGCTTGACTACAACTTGTTTATGCACTTTGTAAGGTGCTGCGGAACATTTGTGGCACCATATAAATAAATTATAATAATAATAAATGATAATAATACTCATTCTGCCACAGCTATTGCTCTAAGTGGAGAATAATATCTAAAATGCAGTGAGACAACAAACATATCTCCGTTAATAAATTTAATCTCATTAAAGGAGTGCAGGGTTACAAATATCCTCCATTATTTACCATTGCCCTGAGTTTAAAAAATAATCACACAGATTTTGTGTAGTAATTGATGACTAAGTTTTCTGTGGTCATGCAGTTTCCCGAGCATAGTCAAAGTATCTAATGTTGTGGCAAATTGATGTTTCTGTAACGTGGTAGGTAAGGGAATTTATTGTGCAAATGTGATCTGTTCAGATGGCCAATTCATTTCCTTGATATTGCTAGGTCACTATCAATGCATTAGTAAGTGCAGAAGAATCTCTGTATGGGATCCGGCCAATATCCCGGCTAGTAGGATACCGGCGCTTAGAATACTGGTGCCAGAATCCTGTCATCTGTCAGAATCCTGGCACCAGCATCCCGACTGCTGGCATCCTGAAGGTAAGTATCTGGGTTAGGGGCAGGGTTGGGCACTAGGGGGTAGGATTAGGGATAGGCTCTAGAGGAGGAGGTTTAGGGTTAGGCACTAGGCGGGGAGGGTTAGGCACTAGGTGGGGAGGATTAGGGTTAGGCACTAGGGGGGGAGGTTAGGTTCAGGGCGAGGGGAGGGTTTTGGGTAGGGGTAGGAGAAGGGTTAGGATAGCTACCGACAGGTGTCGGTATCCTAACCTTGTTAGGATAACGGTGCCAGGATTTTGACCGCGGGCATCCTGCACCCAGCCCCTCTGTATTATTAGTCTAAGCTCATGATAGAAACAGACAATATACGTTGCCCCAACTACAAGGCAGCAATGATTTCTGAGCCATTGTCAGATGTCATGTTTTTAATCTTTAGCCATCTGGAGGACAACCAGTGCTCAGCTGTGTGACTTATGTCATTTAGAAATTATGCAATATCTGGTCCAATAAATGTAAAGTGACCTAGAGATCAGTTTCTCCATGTTTAAAACTGGTGAAAAAAATGTTGAGAATGGTGATGGTGAAGAAGCCGTGGATTAATTTTTCCTGGACTCTCAGGGGTATATTTACTAAAGTGCGGGTTATTAGAAGTGGAGTTGTTGCCCATAGCAACCAATCAGAATCTACTTATCATTTATCTACACCTTCTAGAAGATAATAGCTAGAATCGGATTAGTTGCTATGGGCAGGATGGGTACGGGATGCCGGCGCTCGGGATCCCAGCGGTCAAACTCCTGATGCCAGCATCCCGACAGGATTAGGATACCAACACCTGATGGTAGGTATCCTAACCCTCCCACTTTCTGTACCTTAACCCTCCCTCCCCAGTGCCTAAACCTAACCTCCCCTTCCCTGCACCCTAAACCTAACTCTGCCCCCCTAGTGCCTAACCCTAACCCTCCCCCTTGTGCCTAACCCTCCCCCAAACCCTTTGGGATGCCGACAGTCAGGATGCCGGTGCTGGGTTTCTGACAGGTGTCGGGATTCCGGCGCCGGTATTCTAAGTGCCAGCATCCCATTTGTCGAGATACTGAACGTATCCCCTGTGCACAACAACTCCACTTCTAAAAACTTGTACTTTAGTAAATGTACCCCTCAGAGTGTGAGAGCCCTATACAGACCATGGCCATAATCACTCATCGACATATAAGTTGTGTCACAATGTGGACTATAAAGACATATAAAGAGATTCAGGTACAGTCCAGTAACACCGAATATGTTCCTTATTATTATCAGCAAGGACAAGGACACTGGATGTTCATATATATTGTTTGAACTGCCATCTAGTTCTTCTCACAAAGGACACTTTTGATATCTTCCCATATGTTAGATCAGAGCCAGCATTCCGAGCTTTGTCCCCTGGTGACCTCAAATGCTCCTTTCTGCAAACTCTATGCTGTTGGCCATTTACACGTTATCCATATCTCTCTCAGAAATCTTCAAACTGACAATTTGCAGCTTTGATTTGTTACTGACCTTATCAATGATGTGTGGATTGTGATTCTGAGTTCTGCAGCTTTCTTGGGGCTTTGGTGGTAGATGAGGGAAAATAGTAATAGCACTGGCTGGTACTGAATAATTTCCTATGTTCACTTTCTCTCACAGTATAATAAGGAGGGGGATGTGTGCTTCTTAGATGTGGATGGTGGGACAGGCTTTTTTTTCCCTTTTTACGCTTATGTGCCTGATGGATGGGATCTGCATCTAGTTTTCTCTTTATTATCGCTGCTTGACACCATTTCAAGCGTTTGCAGAAAATTGACTGCCTAAAGTAATTCCATTTTGCAAGACATTGCTACCAGCATCTACAAATATGGATTGCTCTGCTTTGTGTACAAATGACAATTACACTTCATTGGATTATAAATAATTTCGATGAAGACGTACCATTGGCACTTTTTGCTTCATTGCCACTGATCTGAGCATTGCTTCTTTAACCCTGCGTCAGGTGCACCTCTGGGACTCCCAGGTTCGGGCGGAGTGTGCCTGACAGGCGCCTCTTATAAAATCGTCATTAGCACCTAATTAACTCAATTCTAACTTTCTTAAAGTGATCAGTGACCTTCATTAGGATGTACAAAGAGAGAATATATGGAAATCTGATTCACAAACCACAGTTATTAACCTTAAAGCAAGTAAAACAAAAAATACAAAATTTTAAGAGGTACAGTGTGCCTAAGAGGCCACCCTGGACAAACCTACATATTTCCGCAAAATACCCACAACCTTTGTAATTTTCATTCATAAAATGAGCAAAATACACAAAATTGTGAGAAAATAAAAAGAAATACGTATCTTCAAAAAGTCGGACGAGTTCGGGCACAATGAGCCTGAGAGGCCAGGAAGGTCACTACTGCACTCCACGCAGGCGGCAGGAAAACTGACTAGGGGGGTTTCAAACAGCACCTAGAGATAGGAAGGTACTAGGTGGGGCAGGACCCTGCGCCCCCTTGCGGCGGAGAGGTGAGCAAGAACAGCTTTATGGTGCCTGTCAGGCCAGCTGCACCTGATGCAGGGTTAAGTGAAGGATACACTGAGCGAATATTTTATTATTTTTTTTGCCAGTAAAGTTTTTCGATTTATTACTTGTTAGTAAACCTGCATCCTCATCTTTTCACTGTTGGGAATGGGATGGGAGTAAATGTTCATCCTTATCATCCCTCTGAGGATAACAAACACATCAGTCTACTGTAACACATCCCTAGACTGTAAGCTCTCAGGGCAAAGTCCTTTACCCTCTTGTTTTCACCCTGCACTATCCATGTCTCCAGTGCACCCCCACTCATTCAGCAGCTCCGATCCTGTTTGTCTGACCTCCCCGGGAACTGGGTCATTGGCTGCTATTGTTACTGACTTTCATTCATTTATATAGAGCTCGCAATGGTTTAAATGTACTGTCTGTATGAATAGATAGAATGAAGAAACGCTGTACGAGTAATTTAGTACATATTTAGTAGATTTATTAACAAAAAATGTATTAGCAAAAATTCTGAATTATTTAAAAGCATCCCTAGCTCTACCCAGATGAACCAGGTGATTACAATAGAGTTCATATAAATGTTAAATTCATTTAACATAAACAATTATCCTTCAACATAATGGCAAACAACATATAACCTGTGCGCTTTTATTCAGCGAAGTAGATTGTCACTGTGTTTAGGTACATTTACCAGTACAATATTAATGATGGGTACATTTACTAAATTGAGAGTTTTTAGAAGTGATTTTTAGAAGAGATGTTGCCCTTAGCAACCAATCAGATTCTACTTAACATTTAACAAGCACCTTCTAGAAGATAATAGCTAGAATCTGCACGGTTGCTATGGGCAACATCTCTTCTAAAACTCACTTCTAAAAACTCTCACTTTAGTAAATTTACCGCTTACTGTATATCTGCTCTCCCATCGTTAATATTGTATAGATAAATTTACCTCAACACAGTGACAATCTACTTCCCTGGATAAAAGCGCACAGGTTATATGTTGTTTGCCATTAAGTATTTTGGGAAAAATGGCATGCTGAACAACAATTGGTATACAAAGTCCTTCTCTCTCCTTTGTTTCCAATTATGTGCATTGCCTTGACCACTGCTAAGATCTGACATATTGTTCTTAAAGTTTGCAAAAGTGTGACAAAATAATTTGTGTCTCATATCAGGAGTTTCATTTTCATCTCATCTGCCATATCCGTAGGCTAGTCATTCCATAACTTGATGTGTTTGACTTATATCTACAAAAGCACTGCTTTGGCTTAAGGAAAAGTCTGTCAGTTTTTTTTAATTACTTTTCTTTATGCAAGTCATCCTTCTATATCAGAAAACTGATTGTCATGTCAATATACTGTAACCTGTATGTTGTTGTTCACAGTTTTGGTTTCAAAGATATTTGCTGCGCCCCCGCCATCCCACACTAATTTATCCAATAAGGCTCCATTTACCAAGATCCAAAAATAAGGAACTTTTCGTAGTTTGGTCTCCATAGCTAATGCCAATTATGGGGTACATGTTCGCATTTTTTACCAGAGAGGGATCCAAAGGAGCTCAGCCAGGTTGGGATATTTTTGGAGCTTTTGGTTATTTCCCTGCTCACACATGTGCCTAATTTCAGTTCACCTCCGCATCAGACCCATAGTCTCTCTGTAGTATAAGCCAGATCAATGCTCGTTACAATAATACTACAAGTTGAAATAAGATAGATGCTGATAGAAAAATATTCATCTTTGAAGCAGTAATGGGAATTAGGCGACCCAGGTGCCACATGCAGCACTAAGGATCCCTCTTTGGTCTTTTTTTCATGATTCCAATGTTACAGAGTGATCACAGGGCATTCACATGTGTACTTAAGAGCTTGACTAGCCTGTTATAGATTACATTATTGTATGAACATTTTGAATGTTTCACACCCATAGACAACACATGTTTACTGAAAATGGTTAAATGTACTTTTTGCCATTTTTATTACTTGCCTTGAACATTTTATTAAATTATTGTACCCTGAAGACATAAAGGAGTCTATATACTGTGAGTAGCCCAAACATTAATTTAGTGATGGGGCTATTTAAGAAATGCTATCTTCAGGTCTCTCCCCATGCGCCGCCCAGTTCTGTGTGATATTTTGAAGGGAAGTGCTCTAAAGCAGGTGGCAACCACTGTAACTTTTTCAGAAGTATTGCCAGTACACAGAGGGGGAGATAGAAATCATTGCATCAGAAACTTCAATGTTTGGTTACAGAAGTGGTGTTATGAGGAGGGATTTGGATTGACAGTCCCTAGCCACGCCATCTGGCAAGATAGAAGCTTATACAAATATGATGGCCTGCACCCATATTCAAAAGGAACTAGAATACTGAGTGAACAGTCTGAAAGTTTCACCAAGATCTATTTAAACTAGAAGAGGGGGACAGTGAACCAAACAAGAAAAAATAAATCTGCTCCCCCAACCAAGAGGTATTATTTCTGCTGGCAAATGGAACAGGAAGCATATCCACAGCAACAGAAGATATTTCAGAACAAAACCAAATAAACATAGACAGAGAGATGAACATACAGTCAGGTGCATAAATATTGGGACATTGACAGAATTTTCATATTTTGGCCTCTATTCACCACCACAATGGCTTTGAAATGAAACAAACAAGATGTGCTTTAACTGCAGACTTTCAGATTTAATTTGAGGGTAATTACATCCAAATCAGGTGAACGGTGTAGGAATTACAATGGTTTCTATATGTGCCTCCCACTTTTTAAGGGGCCAAAAGCAATGGGACTATCAACTCAAAAGCTATTTCATGGTATGGGCTATTCCCTTGTTATTTCATTATCAATTAAGCAGGTAAAAGGTCTGGAATTGATTCTAGGTGTGACATTTGCGTTTGGAATCAGTTGCTGTTGACTCTCAATATGAGATCCAAAGAGCTGTCACTATCAGTGAAGCAAGCCATCATTAGGCTGAAAAATCAAAACAAACCCATCAGAGAGATAGAAAAACATTAGGTGTGGCCAAATCAACTGTTTGGAACATTCTTAATAGAAAGAACGCACCGGAGAGCTCAGCAACACCAAAAGACCCGGAAGACCACGGAAAACAACTGTGGTGGATGACAGAAGAATTATTTCCCTGGTGAAGAAAAACCCCTTCACAACAGTTGGCCAAATCAAGAACACTCTCCAGGAGGTAGGTGTATATGTGTCAAAGTCAACAATCAAGAGAAGACTTCACAAGAGTGAATAGAGAGGGTTCACCACAAGATGTAAACCATTGGTGAGCCTCAAAAACAGGAAGACCAGATTGAGTTTGCCAAACAACATCTAAAAAAGCCATTACAGTTCTGGAACAACATCCAATGGACAGATGAGACAAAGATCAACTTGTACCAGAGTGATGGGAAGAGAAGAGTATGGAGAAGGAAAGGAACTGCTCATGATCCAAAACATACCACCTCATTAGTGAAGCATGGTGGTGGTAGTGTCATGGCGTGTGCATGTATGGTTGCCAATGGAACTGGTTCCCTTGTATTTATTGATGATGTGACTGCTGACACTTTTGTGAATGAATTCTGAAGTGTTTCGGGCAATATTATATGCTCATATTCAGTCAAATGCTTCAGAACTCATTGGACGGCGCTTCACAGTGCAGATGGACAATGACCTGAAGCATACTGCAAAAGCAACCAAAGAGTTTTTTAAGGCTAAAAAGTGGAATGTTATGCAATGGCCAAGTCAATCCCCTGACCTGAATCCGATTGAGCATGAATTTCACTTGATGAAGACAAAACTGAAGGGAAAATGCCCCAAGAACAAGCAGGAACTGAAGACATTTGCAGTAGAGGCCTGGCAGAGCATCACCAGGGATGAAACCCAGCGTCTGGTGATGTCTATGCGTTCCAGACTTCAGGCTGTAATTGCATGCAAAGGATTTGCAACGAAGTATTAAAAAGTGAAAGTTAGATTTAGGATTGTTTAGTTTGTCCCATTACTTTTGGCCCCTTAAAAAGTGGGAGGCACATATAGAAACCGTTCTAATTCCTACACCGTTCACCTGATTTGGATGTAATTACCCTCAAATTAAATCTGAAAATCTGCAATTAAAGCACATCTTGTTTGTTTCATTTCAAAGCCATTGTGGTGGTGAATAGAGGACAAAATATGAAAATTCTGTCGATGTCCCAATATTTATGCACCTGACTGTACCTAGGAACAGGAGAAATAAGCAAACAAATAAAACTATAAGAGCAATGTGTGCAAATGCTAAGAGCTTAGGAAATAAAATCCCTGAACTAACTGCAATAACGACAAGAGATGATCTGGATATTGTGGCTATTACGGAGTCATGGTGCAATTAAAATCATGGCTGGGATATAGCTATAGCGGGATAAACTTTATTTAGGAAGGACAGAATGGGAATAATAGGAGGAGGAGTAGCAATGTATGTCAAGGAAAGCATAAATACTACGTTAATACAGAGTATTGAAGAAAAGAACGAGTCCCTTTGGGTGACTATAGAAACAGGAGAGAAAGTGATTCTTCATATTGGGGTGATCTACAGATCACCAGGTCAGGAAGAGGAACTGGACAATAAACTATTGACATAACTAAAATGGCATTAAAAGGAGAGGTTATAATCATGGGAGATTTTAATCTACCCGATATAAACTGGGAGGTGTCTGTGGCAAGTTCCACTAGAAGTAGTGACATCCTAAATTCATTGCACGGAGCCTCCCTCCAGCACTTGGTGAGGGAGCCCACTCGGAATGACTCAATATTAGACTTAATACTTACAAATGGAGACAGAATATCTGATGTAAAAGTGGGTGAAAACCTGGGATCCAGTGATCATCAAGCAGTATGGTTCAGAATAAAGACAGATACTGACTCACCCCATACAAAAACAAAGGTGTTAGATTTTAGGAAGGCTGATTTTGCAGGGATGGGAAGATGTGTAAGTGAATCTTTGGCAGAGTGGAGGAACTTGAAAGGAGTGCAGGAGAGGTGGGAAAATTTTAAAAGTGCAATATTAACCACTTAACTGACGAATTCTTTCTCCAAAAACCGCTCCGAAATTGTGATTTTTTTTTTAATGATTGAATTAGGTCAGGAACAGCTTTTTAAAACTTATCCAACACGATTTTCTAAAAAAAAAAATGTTTTTAAGCGCTGTATACCATAAAAATTGCAAATTTTATGCTATATAGTACTGTTGGCCATCGATAGGAACATCGATTGTCATCACAGCTGCCGATGTTTCCTTAACATCGGTTGGGGACTGCCATCTATATACGTGTGTGTATATATATATATATATATATACAAATGTGCATATATATATATATATATATATATATACGTGCCTCTATATAAATATACACACATATATATGTGTATATATATATACACACATATATATATATATATATATATACACACACACATATATACATATACATATATATACACATACATATAAACATACATATATATATATATATATGTATATATACATATATATATATATATTAAGGGTGAGCGGGTTCGCATTTCTGAAATCCGAGCCCCCCCGATCCGAGGACGATCCGAGTCAGGCTCGACTTTTCCCGCCTGACTCGGATCTGAAATCGAGGCAAAACGTCTTCATCCCGCCTTCCGGGTCTCGCGGGTTTTGGATTCTATATAAGGTAACCGCGTCAGCGCCATTTTCTCACTCGGCTGTGGACAGTGAAGAGGGAGGGTGGGAGTTAGTGCTGGCTGGGCTGTGTAGTGTAGTGTTGTGCTGTGCTGCTGTTGTCCATAGGGGCTGTGTCCACTCCTCCAAAGTCCATAGGGGCTGGCTGCGTTGTGCTGTGCTGCTGTTGTTCATAGGGGCTGTGTCCACTCCTCCAAAGTCCATAGGGGCTGGCTGGACTGTGTTGTGCAGTCAGTTGTCCATAGGGGCTGTGTCCACTCCAAAGTCCTGTGCAGTATCCCAGTCCTAAAGGGGTGCTGTAGTGTTGTCCAGGGGGTGCTCTGTCCATCAGGGGTGCTCCCCCCCCAAGTGCAAAAAAAATAAATATTTTTTTCTGTTTGTGAATTGTGTGCACAGTAGCCGCACGTGCATCAACAAAGTAGTGCCAAGCGTGCGCCTGTGTCATAGGTAAAGGGCCGGCTGGCTTGACCATTAAAGGGTGCTGTTACCCCCAAAGTGCACTCCAAACAAAATAAAAAAATATTTTCTGTGTTTGTGAATTGTGTGCACTGTGGCTGCACGTGCATCAACAAAGGAGCAGCGCCAAGCGTGCGCCTGTGTCATAAGTAAAGGGCCGGCTGGCTTGACCGTTAAAGGGTGCTGTAACCCCCAAAGTGCACTCCAAACAAAATAAAAAAATATATTTTTTTGTGTTTGTGAATTGTGTGCGCAGTAGCCGCACGTGCATCAACAAAGTAGTGCCAAGCATGCGCCTGTGTCATAAGTAAAGGGCCGGCTGGCTTGACCATTAATGGGTGCTGTAACCCCCAAAGTGCACTCCAAACAAAATAAAAAAATATTTTCTGTGTTTGTGAATTGTGTGCACTGTGGCTGCACGTGCATCAACAAAGGAGCAGCACCAAGCGTGAGCCTGTGTCCCATAAGTAAAGGGCCAGCTGGCTCATTTCTTAAAGGGTGGTGTAACCCACAAAATGCCATAGTCTCCAACAAAAATAAAAAATAATTTTCTGTGTTTGTGTGCGCCTTAGCCGTACGTATATATCAATATAACATAAATGGAGGACCAAACTTTCTCCAATAAAAATAAAATAGGGAAAGATCAAGAACCACTTCCTCCTAGTGCTGTTGCTGCTGCTGGGAGTTGTTCATCATCCCAGAGAGGAAGTAGGAACACCACTACTTTTACTAAACAACTGACCCTCCAACAGTCCTTAGCAAGGAGGATGAAGTACGACAGCAGTCATCCTGAAGCAAAACGTATAACTGAGGCCTTGACTGCTATGTTGGTGTTAGACATGCGTCCGGTATCCGCCATTAGTGCAGTGGGATTTAGACAATTGATGGAGGTAGTGTGTCCCCGGTTCCAAATCCGGTCTAGATTCCACCTGCATCCTCAAAGCAGCAGTGACAAGCGTGCGTCTGTCTGTTAAAGGGTGGTGTAACCCTCAAAGTGCTCCAAAAAATAAAAAACAATTTTTTTTCTGTGTTTGTGACTTGTGTGCGATGTAGCCGCACGTGCATCAACACAGTAGGAGCACCAAGCGTGCACCTGTGTCATAAGTCAAGGGCCGGTTTGGACATCTGGTCCGGACTGAAGGACGTGCCAACAATTTCTGACAAGTCTACTGTCACTGTATATGATACTGGGCCTGATTCAGAGCCGCTCATAAGCGTCCGCTCGTAAGCGGCCGCTCGTTCTCTCCGAGCAATGTTTGCCCAACTGCGCATGCATACGGATCGTTATACGCATGCGCGAACCAGTCAGTGCGGCCGAAAATCGTTTGTTCGCTAAATAGCGAATGCCTGCTAATATGAGTGACAGGAGGAGGCGTATGTGGGTGGTAACAGGGGAAGGTGCTTGAAAACGGGGAGTGGAAATCAGAACGCAGGCATGCTTGAAGGTCAAAATGGGCATTTTAAGGGTGTGCATAATTAATACTGGAGCGTCATTGACCACGTCACTGGGTTATTTTATAGCCAGAACTGCTCGCAAATTTGTGGTAGCAAACACCAGCCACAAGAATAGCGAGCAGTTCATACGCTGTTCGATGTACTCGATTAATCTAATAAATAGCAGACATGACGTATGGTGCGAGCGGCCAGGGGGCGTATTTTTCAAAATTACAACCGCAAGTATTGTTCGCTCGTTCAGACATAGAGGCGTCAACAGACCGCAAAGAGCGAACGGTTCATTTGAATAGCCACCCCTTTTTGTTGAACGAACGACCGCAAATAGCGACCGGCTCTGAATCAGGCCCACTGTCCTCAAAGCAGCAGCGACAAGCGTGCGTCTGTCTGTTAAAGGGTGGTGTAACCCCCAAAGTGCGCTCCACAAAAAATAAAAAAATCTTTTTTTGTGTGTCTTTGTGAAATGTGTGGGCTGTAGCCGCACCTGCATCCTCAAAGCAGCAGTGACAAGCGTGCGTCTGTCTGTTAAAGGGTGGTGTAACCCCCAAAGTGCGCTCCAACCAAAATAAAATAATCTTTTTTTCTGTGTTTGTGTGTGAAATGTATGTGCAGTAGCCTCCCCTGCATCCTCAAAGCAGCAGCGACAAGCGTGCGTCTGTCTGTTAAAGGATTACATCGGTGACAGCATCCAAGTAGGCATGTCAGACAGTCCGTACATGTACTGGCAGGAAAAAGAGGCAATTTGAAGGCCCCTGTACAAACTGGCTCTATTTTACCTGAGTTGCCCCCCCTCCAGTGTGTACTCCGAAAGAGTGTTTAGTGCAGCCGGGAACCTTGTCAGCGAAAGGCGTAGGAGGTTGCTTCCACAAAATGTGGAGAAGATGATGTTCATAAAAATGAATTATCAACTCTTCCAGGGAGAGCAGCCTCCACAACGTACAGAGGGACCTGTGGTGGTGGATTCCAGCGGGGACGAATTAATACTCTGTGAGGATGAGGATGTACACAACACTGAAGAGGGTGAGGAATCGTTGGGTGAGGAGGTTGAGGACGACATCTTGCCTCCGTAGAGCCAGTTTGTGCAGGGACAGATTAATTGCCAGCTTGTTTTGTGGGGGCCCAAACGAACCAATCATTTCAGCCACTGGCGCTGAAATGATTGGTTTGTTAAAGTGTGCACGTCCTGTTTATACAACATAAGGGTGAGTAGGAGGGCCCAAGGACAATTCCATCTTGCACCTCTTTTATTTCTTTGCATTATGTACTGTTTGCGGCCTAGTTTTTCAAACTGCCATCCTGTCTGCCACTTCAGTGTCACTCCTAGATGGGCCACGTGTTTGTGCCGCCCACTCGTGTCGCTTAGCATAGTCATCCATCTACCTCAGTGCAACCTTTTGGACATAAAAACACTATTGTGAGGTGTGAGGTGTTCAGAATAGACTGGAAATGAGTGGAAATTAAGGTTATTGAGGTTAATAATAGCATAGGAGCAGAAAAATCAACACATTCTGTGATTTTAGCTGTTTTTATGCTTTTTTAAAAAAAAATACAGATTCAAAACACAAAACCAAGAACCCAAAACACCGAAGGGTGGTTTTGGCAAAACCAATCCAGATCCAAAACACGAAGAAAGATCCAGATCCAAAACACAAAACACGAAAAGTGGCCGGTGCACACCCCTAATATATATATACTAGGGGTGTGCACCGGCCACTTTTCGTGTTTTGTGTTTTGGTTTTGGATCTGGATCTTTCTTCGAGTTTTGGATCTGGATTGGTTTTGCCAAAACCACCCTTCCGTGTTTTGGGTTCTGGGTTTTGTGTTTTGGATCTGTATTTTTTTTAAAAAAAGCATAAAAACAGCTAAAATCACAGAATTTGTGGGTTTTTCTGCTCCTATGCTATTATTAACCTCAATAACCTTAATTTCCACTCATTTCCAGTCTATTCTGAACACCTCACACCTCACAATATTGTTTTTATGGCCAAAAGGTTGCACCGAGGTAGCTGGATGACTATGCTAAGTGACACGAGTGGGCGGCACAAACACGTGGCCCATCTAGGAGTGACACTGCAGTGGCAGACAGGATGGCAGTTTGAAAAACTAGGCCCCAAACAGTACATACTGCAAAGAAAACAAAGAGGTGCAAGATGGAATTGTCCTTGGGCCCTCCCACCCACCCTTATGTTGTATAAATAGGACATGCACACTTAACAAACCAATCATTTCAGCGCCAGGGTCTGCCACATGACTGTGGCTGAAATGATTGGTTCGTTTGGGCCCCCACAAAACAAGCTGGCAATTAATGTGTCCCTGCACAAACTGGTTCTACGGAGGCAAGATGTCGTCCTCATCCTCCTCATCCACCGATTCCTTGGATAAAACAGGAAAAAGGGATTTAGGTGACCCTGGACTGCTTACGGTCTGAGCCAAAGTTTCTGAACTTGACAGTAACTTTTTATGAACGCGCTGCAGGTGCCGTATAAGGGAGGATGTTCCTAGGTGGTTAACGTCCCTACCCCTACTTATTTCACCTTTACATATGGTACATATGGCAAAACAGTTGTTGTCTGGATTTGGATAGAAATATTGCCAGACCAAAGAGGTGGAATGTTTGGTCTTCTGCCCAGGCATGACCGTGATGGGCTTTTTCATCCCACGGACAACAACTGTCTCCCCCGGAGCCTGATTTAAACAAACCACATCACCATCAGAATCCTCCTCGCCAACTTCCTCCTCAGTGCCAGCTACACCAGTATCCTCATCCTGTTGTACTTCAACAGTGACATCTTCAATTTGCATATCAGCAAGTGGACTGTGGGTGCTCCTTTCAGCACTTGCAGGGGGCGTGCAAATGGTGGAAAGAGCCACCTCTTCCCGTCCAGTGCTGGGAAGGTCAGGCATCGCAACCGCCACCACACTTGGACTCTCCTTGGGGATTTGTGATATCTTCTTAGAATGCACAGTTCTTCGCTGTGCTTTTGCCAGCTTAACTTGTTTGATTTTTTTAGCGGGAGGACGGCTTCCATCGTCATGTGAAGCTGAACCACTAGTCATGAACATAGGGAAAGACCATAGCCGTTCCTTGCCACTCCGTGTCGTAAATGGCTTATTGGCAAGTTTCCGTTTCTCTTCAGATGATTTAAATGTTTTTTTCAAGGTCATTTTCCTGAACTTTGTCATTTGGGATTGTATGTGCCCTCTACTATGACATTGGGCATCGGCCTTGGCAGACGACGTTGATGGCATGTTATCGTCTATGTCATGACTAGTGGCAGCAGTTTCAGCACTAGGAGGAAGTGGTTCTTGATCTTTCCCTATTTTATTTTTATCGGAGAAAGTTTGGTCCTCCATTTATGTTATATTGATATATACGTGCGGCTAAGGCGCACACAAACACAGAAAATTATTTTTTATTTTTGTTGGAGACTAGTGCACTTTGTGGGTTACACCACCCTTTAAGAAATTAGCCAGCCGGCCCTTTACTTATGGGACACAGGTGCACGCTTGGCACTACTTTGTTGATGCACGTGCGGCTACTGCGCACACAATTCACAAACACAGAAAATATTTTTGTATTTGGTTTGGAGTGTACTTTGGGGGTTACAGCACCCTTTAACGGTCAAGCCAGCCGGCCCTTTACTTATGACACAGGCGCACGCTTGGCGCTGCTCCTTTGTTGATGCACGTGCAGCCACAGTGCACACAATTCACAAACACAGAAAATATTTTTGTATTTTGTTTGGAGTGCACTTTGGGGGTAACAGCACCCTTTAACGGTCAAGCCAGCCGGCCCTTTACCTATGACACAGGCGCACGCTTGGCACTACTTTGTTGATGCACGTGCGGCTACTGCGCACACAATTCACAAACACAGAAAATATTTTTTTATTTGGTTTGGAGTGTACTTTGGGGGTTACAGCACCCTTTAACGGTCAAGCCAGCCGGCCCTTTACTTATGACACAGGCGCATGTTTGGCACTACTTTGTTGATGCACGTGCGGCTACTGCGCACACAATTCACAAACAGAGAAAATATTTTTTTATTTGGTTTGGACTGGAGTGTACTTTGGGGATTACAGCACCCTTTAACGGTCAAGCCAGGCGGCCCTTTACTTATGACACAGGCGCACGCTTGGCACTACTTTGTTGATGCACGTGCAGCTACTGCGCACACAATTCACAAACACAGAAAAAAATTTTTTATTTGGTTTGGAGTGTACTTTGGGGGTTACAGCACCCTTTAACGGTCAAGCCAGCCGGCCCTTTACTTATGAACGCTTGGCACTTCTTTGTTGATGCACGTGCGGCTACTGCGCACACAATTCACAAAAAACGAAAAAATATTTTTTTATTTGGTTTGGACTGGAGTGTACTTTGGGGGTTACAGCACCCTTTAACGATCAAGCCAGGTGGCCCTTTACTTATGACACAGGCGCACGCTTGGCACTACTTTGTTGATGCACGTGCAGCTACTGCGCACACAATTCACAAACACAGAAAATATTTTTTTATTTGGTTTGGACTGGAGTGTACTTTGGGGGTTACAGCACCCTTTAACGGTCAAGCCAGCCGGCCCTTTACTTATGACACAGGCGCACGCTTGGCACTACTTTGTTGATGCACGTGCGGCTACTGCACACACAATTCACAAACACAGAAAAAATATATTTTTTTTAACACTTGGGGGGAGCACCCCTGACGAACAGAGCACCCCCTGGACAACACTACAGCACCCCTTTAGGACTGGGACACTGCACAGGACTTTGGAGTGGACACAGCCCCTATGGACAACTGACTGCACAACACAGTCCAGCCAGCCCCTATGGACTTTGAAGTAGTGGACACAGCCCCTATTAACAACAGCAGCACAGCACAACACAGCCAGCCCCTATGGACTTTGAAGTAGTGGACACAGCCCCTATGGACAACAGCAGCACAGCGCAGCACAGCACAGCACAGCACATTACTACTCTGCACTATACTACACTACACTACACAGCCCAGCCAGCCCTAACTCCCACCCTCCCTCTTCACTGTCCACAGCCGAGTGAGAAAATGGCGCCGACGCGGGTACCTTATATAGGATCCAAAACCCACGAGACTCGGAAGGCGGGATGATGACGTTTTGCCTCGATTTCAGAATCCGAGTCAGGCGGGAAAAGTCGAGCCTGACTCGGATCGGACTCGGATCGGGGGGGCTCGGGGGGGTTCGGTTTTCAGAAATCCGAACCCGCTCACCCCTAATATATACATATATATATATATATATATATATATATACACACACATATATTATGGCCAGGGCTCTGATTTATTCATGGGGGTGGGGTTATTGTCAATGGGGAAGAGGCTGCTGATAGCGGGGGTGGAGTGAATGAAGGACAGCGCTGACAGCGCTACCTTCCCTGCCCGAGGGCTGCTGCTAGCCGGAGTTGGAGGGAAAGAAGGACAGCGCTGTTAGCGCTGCCTTCTCTGCCCTGTCAGCATTGTAAATGCAAAATGATGGCCTTTAGGAAATACAAGCAGACGCAAAATAATGAGGACAAAGAGGTGTATTTTGTAAAACAGAAGGAGGCTAAGAAAGTAATCAGATGTGCAAAGGCAAAAGCTGAGGAGAAAATGGCACAGTCAGTGGGTAAAGGGGGCAAAACTTTTTTAAAGTATATAAGCGAAAGGAGAAAAACAAAAGGTGGAATAAAAAGAATAAAGACAGAAAGAGGGAGTCTTGTTGAGGGAGACAATGTAATAGCTGATCATCTTAATAATTACTTTTGTTCAGTATTCACTACTGAGATAGAGTGCAAGGGGCCACAGTTAAGTTACAGGTGTAAGCAGAAAAATGAGGTAGGAACAAGCACATTTACAGAGGAGAAGATCCTAAGAGAACTCTCAAAACTGAAAGTGGAGAAATCAATGGGGCCTGATGGGATACATCCAAGGATACTAAATGAGCTTAAACGGAATTTGCTGCGCTATATAAGAAACTGTTAATAAATAAATAAATAAAGGGGTGCTGGTAACACCATTAACATAATTATTTAACCAGTCACTAGTTACTGGAGTAATTCCAGAGGACTGGAAAAAAGCAAACGTTGTCCCACTGCACAAAAGTGGAAGCAAGGAAGAGGCATGCAACTACCGACCAGTGAGCCTTACATCAGTAGTTGGTAAATTGATGGAAATACACTTAAAAGAAAGGGTCATAGATTATCTTAAATCCAGAAATTTGCAGGATCCCAAACAGCATGGATTTACTGGGGGGAGATCATGTCAAACAAATATTGTTGATGTTTTTGACTGGGTGACTAAGGAAATAGATAAAGCATACTTGCCTACCCTCCCGGGAAGGCAGGCAATCCTCCCGGCCCCGGCGATGTGTCCGGACCCCCCCACGCTTTTAAATAGAAACCCCGGCAGCAGGGGGGCCGGTGACGCGATTCGCGCTGAATCGCATCATCGTGGCTCCGCCTCCGGCTGCACAATGCCATTAATCACGGCATTGTGAAGAGGGGGCGGAGCCACTATGACGCGTTCACACGGTCACGCCCCCATGCTCCGCCCCCAACGCCGCGTCATTTGCCGGGCCCCGCCCCCTTTGGCCGCGTCACGCCCCCAGCCCTGTAAGTCCGACAGCTCCCTCTCGGAAGGAGGGGGCTAAATGTCGGCATGCATGAGATAAAGGGGTGCCATAGATATAGCTTATCTAGACTTTAGTAAGGCTTTTAACACTGTTCCACATCGCAGGCTGTTAAATAAACAGGAAAGCATGGGATTGGATACAAAGATAGTTGAATGGATAAGATCATGGCTGCAGGATAGGAAACAGAGAGTTGTAGTAAACGGAGTGCAGTCTCAAGAGGGAAATGTTACCAGTGTAGTACCTCAGGGATCTGTACTTGGACCAGTGCTTTTTAATATCTTTATTTGTGACATTGCAAATGGTATTGAAAGGAAACTATGCCTTTTTGCAGATGACACAAAGGTATGCAACAGAGTAGACACACCAGGAGGGGTAAAACAAATGATTGATGATCTAGGTAGACTAGAGGAATGGTCAAGAACGTGGCAACTACAGGTTAATGCCAAAAAATGCAAGATCATGCACTTGGGTCTCAAAAATCCAAAGGCTAAATACAGTATTAATCAGTGGCGTCACAAGGGGAGGTGTGGCCGGCACCCGGGTGTCACCCGACGAGGGGTGATACCAAGGTGCAGACTCCCCTTCAGTGACAGGAGCCGAGTGCTACACTGTAGCAATGAGTGCAGCACTCGGCTCCTGACATTGTAAGGGAGTCGGCACTGCCATAAGGCACCTTCTGCACCCCCCTGCAGTAACAAGTACGGGACCACCGGGTTTCGTGGTGTGGAAGGCTGTGCTGGGATCACGTGTTTGATCCCAGCATCAGCCGAGGTGCAGGGGCAGGCAGGAGGGATGTGTCCTCTGCGGGACACATCCGTTGCCGGCGCTGGGACAGTAATGTCCCTAGCGTCGGTGCAGATACCGCGGGCACCTGGTGAAGGGACCGCCTGGTCCCTATCACCAGTGCCGGCGGTACTGTGGCGCCGGGAGAAGCTTGGCTCCGGGCGCAAGCTCAGCGGAGCTTGGCACCCGGCAGCCAAGAAGCGGCGGGTAGCCGGCGCTGGGAGAGAGTACTTGCTCCCAGCGCCGGTCTGGCGTTGGGCGCGGCGGGCGTTTGGCTCTGGCCGCGAGCCAAATCTGGCTCGCGGGCCAGCAGCCAATCAGAGGCGGACGCGACGAGCCAATCGCGGCTCGCCGCGTCATAGCCCCGCCCACTCGCGCCGTCTTGTATTAGACGGCGCAGAGCGGGAAAAGTTAGTTCGGCGGCAGAGAGGGAGGAGAGAAGACCTCCCGAAGAGTGGAAGATCGGCGCGGCAACAGGGGCGGCGGCCGCGGAAGAGGCCAGAAGACGCCGCTGTCAAGAGAGAAGACAGGCGGCGCCGGCTGGAGGAAGAGAAGAAGAGGCGGCGCCGCTGGCCAGGACGGGCCAGCGGCAGAAGAATGCGGCTGAGGACCGGAGAGGACTGCGGGGGTGGGAAGTGAAAGAGCGTCACGAAGCTCCCCCCCGCAGCCTCTTCCAACGTAGCAGGTAGGCCCTCCGTGAGGCCCACCATATACCCCCTCCCTAGACCGCCAGGATTGTCGGGCGTTAGGCCCGTGGAGCGTTGTCGGGCACTAGGCCCGTGGGTAATTAGGCGGGCACAAGGCCCGGGGCACTATAGTGGGCATTAGGCCCTATAAAAGGATCGGCCCGTAATAAGGTGTGAGTGGCCTTGGTACTAGGCCCAGGCCACTAAATGATCGAGTAGGCGGGCACTAGGCCCGTGGCCATAAACCAGGCGTAGGCCTGTACCCATACAGGAGGGCACTAGGCCCTATATTTGAGCCCCAATAAAAGTGGTCTGGACATTAGGCCCAGGCCACTACCAGAGCCCACCGTTAGGCAGGCCACTAGGCCTGAGCTGCAAAATAGAGCGGGACTCTGGGCAGTAGGCCCAAGTCCCTTGAGTACCCCACAGTAGGCAGGCATAAGCCCTGAGCCGCTGGTAAGACCCTGGGCGTTAGGTCCAGGGCCCTGAGCCCATTAGGTAGCCCCCGCATAGATGATTAGAGGTGTGAGCAGTGGTGGAGAGCTGTACGGCTTCCACCCATGAGGTAGTGGTTTCCCCAGTCACCGAGAAGAGGAGCTGGCCAGCTCTGGATAGGTAGCAGACATTTAAAGGGACAGCACTGTGTTTTGCTCTTGTGTATTTAGTCTGTGTTTGGTGTTCCGTGCAGGGCAAATGTTTAGTTTTGTTATATCTGTCGCACTACACACACTGTAGGTTGAGGGTGATGCCGTTTTAGTATGTGTAGTTGCTTGACATAGGTTTAGGCCCTGCACGGCTGTGTTGTGTATCTCCTTACAGGGACCTGTAGGCGAGTGAGCGGACGAAGAGCAAGAGTGGACACGGTGAGAAATATCTGTGTGTACTGTCTCTCCCTGTTTGTTTGTCACTACCTATCTCCTTCCTTCTGGGCGGACGGTGAACCTTGCAACCCGGTGCAAGGACGGATCTTCACCTGGTGCGTGAGTACCGATAGGTGAAAATTCGGGATCTGAGGCCAAAAGTGCCAATGATGATCTTCACTTAAAACCTGAATTTATCCCCCGGTTCAGTAGGGCGCGTCGGTCGACGTGAGGAAGGACGGTACTCACCTCGTCTCCTTCCCCCTAGGTCATCGTGTCCGTGTTCTATTCGGAGGTTCCAGGACCGTCTGCTCAACACACGGCCTGAAGGTGAGAGGGTGCGACGCAAGGTAAGTAACAGACGTACACCTGCACGGCAGCAGGCATTGCACCGCACCCGCCCCTCACAGTGGCACGAGGCCACGCCCCCATCACGCAAGGCCACACACCCATCCCACGAGATCATCTTTTCAGCAGTGCAGCGGCGTCCCTCCCCGCACCAGGTGACACCGCGGGGAGGGACACCACTGATATTAATGGCACTATACTGGAAACTACTGAAGAGGAAAGGGATCTAGGAGTCACTATTTCAGGTGACTTAATGGCAAGTATCTCTTTCCAGGTAAACTAATGCCATCTTCCATATCTGATGCTTTTTACTGCAAGAAAAGTCTGTTTTGAAAGTTTGTTTTACAACTGTGAGGCTGCATCTTCCCCCGACCATTAATTAGCTTGCTGAACAATCTGCTCAAACACTCCCTCCCACTGTACCAGCTGACCTAGCCTCTCCTGCAAAAGGGTCTCATTCTAAAGCCTGCACACACAGGCTTGGCCTGCCATTATTATAGCCTGCATCTTAAGCATGTCATCTGAAGCATGGAGTTAGAACCGGAATTTGAACTGGATTTGGACTTTTGACTACTTTGCAACCAAAAATTAAACCATTTCTCAAACACAGCAGCACAGGAATGCTGCCACTCCCCTGAGACTGGGTTCGGCTGCTGTCTCATGCACAAACTGCTGGATGCGACAAGACCACACACTTGAGCGAAGGAGACGCTGTGGCTTTTTGCAGATCACTCTATAATTTTTTAATTTCTGATTAAGTTTAACATGGTTTTTAACTTGTAATGCGGTCACCATTTTTTTTTTCCTCCACCTGGATGTTATACTTACACTACTTGCACACCCTGCCAGATGTAACCTACACAGTGCGCCCCAGATGGCTGCCTCGGATGGTTCATTCTTGGGCAGGATGAACAAACACGTGGATCTATTCATTCAGTGCATTTCATATTTCAATTGTTTCAGTCACCCATATATGTCATGCCCGAACTCCAGCACTGTTTGCTCTATTTACTATTCCCTATTTTTAAAATGTACTTCCTCCCCACTGTATGCTATACTGGTGTGCTATATCTCCACTGAAGTGCATCCTCCATGGGCAGGATGTACTTTACGTGGATCTATTCCCACTGGGTATATCATACTGCCACACGTGTCACTTTTCCCATATATGCCTTGGGTCCTTGCATGGTTCATCACCCACAGTGTAACCTTAGTAGTGCGTCCATCATGGCTGCCTCACCTGGTACACTTGTTGATGGGATGAAAAATACATGGAACTGACTATTATGTATGGTGGGACCTTACTCCTAGCATCAGGACACTGCAACCACCCATTTTGTGTAATTTCTTCTAGGCGTAACCTATTCCACCCAGGGTAATCCTACATGGTGCGCCAAAGGCGGCTGCCTCATTTTGGTACCTTTTGTGAGTGGAATATATAACCCATGGAAGTTATTTCCCAAAATATGCATCCACCAACCCTGCAATATGCTTATTGTGCTCTCTAGGTTTCGGTTGATTTTAATTATCTCTGTGTGGTTTTCTATTTTTTTGCAACACCAAATCCTTGTACAATGTACCATATTTTCTAATGTTTCTAAAGCGACCTTGAGTCCTAAGGGAGAAAAGCGCTATATAAATAAAATTATTATTATATGCGCCTTCCTCCCAGTCTACCCCATCTGTGTCTCACCTGTTTGTCTGCCATTCCCCTTCAGAATGTAAGCTCTTATGAGCAGGGCCCTCTACCCTCTTGTGCTTCTCCTTACTTTACTTTCATCGACTTCTTTTTCCCCACTACGGCACCTAACACTTGGTTGCTTAAGCTCTGCTACTTATGTGGGCGTTGTGGTCGCTAATATAACAATGTATATTATCCATGTCCTTGTCTTGCATTCTATTGTATTTTACTGTAAGTCTTTAGTCACGTATTTGTTTATATATTTTATAAGGCGCTGCGGAACACTTGTGGCGCCATATAAATAAATTATAATAATAATAAAAAAACATTGTAACAAAGCAATGAGGAAGGCAAGTCAGATGCTTGGTTGCATAGGGAGAGGAATCAGTAGCAGAAAGAAAGAAGTGATAATACCACTGTATCGGTCATTGGTACGTCATCATCTCGAATACTGTGTTCAGTTCTGGAGGCCATATCTCCGGAAGGATATTAATACATTAGAAACTGTACAAAAAAGGGCAACTAAAATGGTGCAAGGTCTACACCACAAAACATACCAGGAAAGACTAATAAATCTTAATATGTATAGTTTGGAGCAGAGAAAGGAAAGGGGGAACATGATAGAAATGTTCAAATATATAAAGGGTTTTAACAGGGTAAAGGAAGGAGACATTCTTCAAAGAAAGAGAAGTATTAGAACAAGAGGACATGTCATGAAACTGGAGGGAAGTAGGTTCAGGGGAAATTTGGGTTAAATTACTTCACAGAAAGGGTAGTGGACAAGTGGAATAGCCTCCCATCAGAGGTGGTAGAGGCTAACACAGTAGAGCAATTTAAACATGCATGGGATAGACATAAGGATATCCTTCAGAAGAAGTAAAGATCAATAAGGGTTGAGGTAACAATAAGTTTAAAAATGGGGCAGACTAGATGGGCCAAGTGATTCTTATCTGCCGTCAAATTCTATGTTTCTATGAAGTCTGAATTGGAGGACCAATAAAAAGCTCCCATTGATTGTGGCATCTTATTGGTCCTCTTGTTCACACATCTCAAACAAGTGTAAGCCCAAGTGTGTAGGTGCTGGTATGAGGGAGGTAGGGTGCTTTCAGTGCCCTCCCCTCATCTCCTGGTTCTACTAGTGTTTCTGTAGTGCAGGGTGATATTGTCTGGTCATCACCACACCATAAAGACTAGGTATGATATAATTTAAGTGTGTGCCCCTGGATTTATTGAAGTCAGTATAGGGAAGATCATGTTGGGAAGTCCCCTGGCCTGGGATGCGGTGAAGATGCCGGTGGATGGGATCCTGGACGTCAATATACCGGCGCCGGCATCCCGAAACCCGTCAGAATGCCGACGCCACCATCCCGAAGGTAAGTATGCGGGTAAGTATGAGGGTTAGCCCGGGGATGGGGGGGTTAGATTTAGGGACCTCCCAGAGTTAGGGTTAGGCACCACCGGTGGGAGGTTAGGGTTATGCACCTCCGGAGGAGGGTTGGGGGGGGGAGTGTTAGTGTACTTCCCGGCCCCTGACAGTATGTTGAACATCGGGGTGCCGCTGGCAGTCTTCTGACCATCGGCATCCCGACCGCCGGGAAATCATACCGAGTCCCCCTGGTCTTCTTAAATTTTATTCAATGTACAGGTTATTGGATGTGATCACACTGATCATGAGACAGTAACTTCTAAGCGGCACATAGTCTGGGAGGGGACTTCCCTCTTTCAAACCAGTATGCCCTAATGTTGCGATTTAATTATCACATGATAAATACGATATTGTACTATCAGTCAGATGTATTAAGCAAGAATTTTTTTTTTTTTCGTGGAAAATTGATGTTTAACTATGTGAGACCCCTGAAAATGTTGCCAACTATTGCTCTAAATAATCTGTTAACAAATCATTGAAGAGAATTGTATGTATCCATGATTATAGGTGCACATATAGTGGTATATTTACGAAAGTGCGGGTTTTGTAGAAGTGGAGATGTTGCCCATAGCAACCAATCAGATTCGAGCTATTATCTTCTATCTAGAAGGTGCTAGATAAATGTTAAATCGAATCTGATTTGTTGCTATGGGCAACATCTCCACTTCCCAAACCTCTCACTTTAGTACATATACCCCATAGATTTTTGAAAAAAACTACTGCAGTTCCCCTAAAAGGTAGTAAAATTAAATGAATGAACACAACAAAACAAAAAAAAACAAAAAACATGCATCTCCATTCACATCTCTGGAGGAAGCCATGCATGAAAGCCATGCTCTACCAATGAACAAACCTCTACAATTAAGCCATGGCCCCTTCTGCTTCTTTACAATATTGTGATGCTCCGTTCGCTTTTATAGAACATGCTGTTCTTGCATACGCTTTCACAGTGCCAAGGCTTTAGGGCACAATAGAGTTAATATTGTTAGTAAAAAAAAAAATCTTGAAACCCTAAAGTAATTTAAAAAAGTATTATAGAATTTTTCATTATTTTAGCTATTGCTATGGTTTACACTTTTTTTTTTTAATAGCATACGTTTTATAATAGGCTTCCTTACCCGCTTTCACATAATCAGATTATTTGGAATTAAATCGCTGCTTCTCCCTTAGATTAATGTCTGAATACACAGCTCAATGTTTCAGTAGGTTCTGCTATTCGTTTTGTGTGCTATGCCATTGATTTTTTTTTTTGGTTAAATTCATCTGCTAAAATAGACAGCACTATATTCTATGGGACAAATCAATATAAGCAGGAGCTATCGAAATTTCAGCCACTGATCGTCTTCATTGTTTGATGCATATTGGGATGAGACATAGATTTACATAGCGCACACATATTCTGCAGAACCTTACAGAGAATACGTAGTAATCCATATCAGTCACGGCCCCAGTGGAGGATAATATCTGGAAAGAACATACAAACTCCACGCAAATAGGACCTTGGTGGGAATAAAACCCAAAACCTCAGTGCTGTGATGCAATACCTCTAACCATTACGCCAACCATACTGATATGATGTAGTTAGTGTATCCGACCAATTGTACCCAGTTTTCATCAATATCTCTGTAAGGCCCATAATTTTCATGCATCTGGACAGTTGGGGTTATGTATTAGCACTATTGTATAACTTACTATTGTATAACTTACATGTCTTCAATATGGGTTCCAGTTTTGGGCACCTTACTGTAAAAAGAATATAGGAGAACTCAAGAAGGCAGTACCTAGGTTTTTTTAACAAACTTTAAGGAAGATACAATGGGGTCATGAGAGAGAGAGAGAGTTACACCATGAGCATATGATAGGATCTCTTACTGTAACCTGTAAGCAGTAAAGCTGGGGAGGTCCTTAACACATGAAGAATTGATGAAAAAATTAAAATGCGTAAATGGATTGGTGTCTGTGGGTGTAAGTATAGACATTATGTGGGTGATTAATCCAGGAAATGTAGCCAGTTACCATTTTGGGGATCAGGAAGGGAATTTGTTTTCCCCATTGTAATACTTCATTGGCACCTGTTACATTGTGGGTTTTGCTTTACCACCCTCTGCGATTAGAATATAAAATGAAGGTTTGAAAGGTGCAATAAAATTGTTGTGGACATCCTCTTGAATCAGCCAGACAGAAGGATCACTATAAAAGCCTAGAATACACTACTGTACTTAGCCGTCTCCTGCTTCAAGAGGACCTTTGTGGCAGGTATTTCTGTTGTTAAGTGCATACTATTTAATGTCTGTAGAAGAAACAGATTTTCCTTCACCCTTGTACGCTGACAAGACGGGCATATAGAAAGCCACTAAGTCTGCGTAGTGTCGGACTGGGGCATGAAGGGCCTACCCCATGGGGAATGCAGTGGTAGGGGCCCAAAATGAAGGGGTGTAGCCAGCCACCACAGAGGGACTTGACCAACCATAAGATAGGCAAAGAACAGGGCCTCTTTATAAAGGAGGGGACATGTGTGGTCAGGACCACCTGCTTTGATTGGCAGGAAGGGCTGATCTTGGTGTAGTTTCCCTAGAGGCAAACCAAGAACCAAAGTGCATCCATAATCTTGCTCCACCAAGTTACTGACCCCCAGATGATGGGCGGGGCTCAGGCAGTGGACCCACAGGGATTTCCCCTGTACCCTTGTAGACCAGTCAGACCCTGGTTCTGCTAATGTCATACGGAGCTGCCTACCAGCCCACTCCTCACCTCCAATACTCCCCACTGGTGTAGTGCACAGAAGGTGGGGGTATTTACTATGCTTGTCACTGCATTTTAAATAGACATGGACCATGTTATAGTAATTGGGTGTGGTTTTTATTTTCTGGAGCACAGGGGTTTAAATTGCATTTTGTTAAAGCCAAAGGTCAATATATAGATCTTTATACATACTATTACTTACCCTGGTTATGCTGATCTACCCAGTACAACAGGTCCCCTAATATCGTGCTCACAGGAGACTGTCCTCACACATGCTGCATGTATGATAAAGGCCTGTCTTACCACTTCATATGAGATCATCCCTTGACTGTGGAAGACATTGGGGGACTCTGGGGGAGGTGTATCAAAGATTGGAGAGAGATAAAGTGGAGAGAGATAAAGTACCAATCAATCAGCTTCTTTCAAACCCAGCCTGTGAAATGACAGCTAGGAGTTGATTGGTTAGTACTTTATATCTATGCACTTTATCGCTCTCCAAGCTTTGATAAATCTCTACACCAGTGCTCCCACCTGCAGAGGCAGCCTTTCATTCAGTCATTCAGCCCATCATCAACACACTGATAGCACTCCACACTGCCTCCTCTGACCATTGGTTGGCAGACCAGATCGGGTGTGATTACCAGATCCCAGGTAAGAATTATTCTGCATTTATGTTGTTATTTTATGGAACTCTAATTTGAAATTCAGGGCCCTATTCATCATTACTAAATATTCGATGGAGGTAATTAGGTTTAGAACTTGCATGGAGTTCTACCTAATTACCAGAGGAATTCATCATTCCTCCTCTCCATAAGTACCTATTCCAAAAAGCTGTCATTATTGCGATGACAGCTTTTCGGGAAATAGATACTTTTCCGTGTGTGGATTGAAAGATCTACAGTAAAAAGGTAGACAATGTCTAGATAGACACCAGATGTTAGACAGTCAATAGGTCGACAGGGACAAAAGGTCGACACACTAAATGTCGGCATGTAAGAAGGTCGACAAGTACAAAATGTCGACACGAAAAGGTAGATACAAAAATGGTCAACACGTTTTTTTTTTCTAACCCTAATCTTCACCGTAACCCTAATCCTCCCCTTGGTGCCTAACCCTAACCCTCCCTCCTGGTGCCTAACCCTAACCGTCGGGGATAGGTGCCTGACCCTAACCATCCCTTCTAGTGCCTAACCCTCCAGTAAGTGCCTAACCAGTGGCGGATCCAGGGGGGGCGATTGAAGCGATCGTCCCCCTAACACAGCACCGAAACACTGCCCTAGACAGTGCGCAGCCAAAATGTCCAGGTGCGAGTCACGAGACTTGCAATCACAGAGTCAGTGCTGCTGGTTGATGGTCCCGCTTCCCACTCCGCACCTCCTCCACCCTCCGGCTCCTGTCTGTGTCCGGACATAATGCTGAATGCACTGCTTGCTCCTGATGCCAGGCCTGCTCTCTAGTTAGGTCACACAGGATTCGGAAGTGCAGAAGGTTAGCGCGACGTGAGTCACGTAACAGCGGCTCCTGGGCCACGCAGGAATCAGCTCTGAGGTAATTAAACGTAATTAGAAGGCTAGTACACACATGGATCCATGAGCGAGAGCGTCTCCACCTCCCTTAATTATAACTTCTCTATCCCACCAGCTCATAATCCTCCCTCCACCATGCCCCCCTCTGGTATGAGTACCCCTCTGGTATCAGTGACAGGCCTCAATTGGATATGAGGGGGAAATATATATATACATAGATATATATATACACACACACACAGGGGCTATATATGTATATATATATTAGGGGTGAGCGGGTTCGGATTTCTGAAATCCGAACCCCCCCGAGCCCCCCCGATCCGAGTCCGATCCGAGTCAGGCTCGACTTTTCCCGCCTGACTCGGATCTGACATCGAGGCAAAACGTCATCATCCCGCCTTCCGAGTCTCGCGGGTTTTGGATCCTATATAAGGTACCCGCGTCGGCGCCATTTTCTCACTCGGCTGTGGACAGTGAAGAGGGAGGGTGGGAGTTAGTGCTGTGTAGTGTAGTGTAGTGTAGTGCTGCTGTTGTCCACTACTTCAAAGTCCATAGGGGCTGGCTGTGTTGTGCTGTGCTGCTGTTGTTAATAGGGGCTGTGTCCACTACTTCAAAGTCCATAGGGGCTGGCTGGACTGTGTTGTGCAGTCAGTTCCAAAGTCCTGTGCAGTGTCCCAGTCCTAAAGGGGTGCTGTAGTGTTGTCCAGGGGGTGCTCTGTCCATCAGGGGTGCTCCCCCCAAGTGCTAAAAAAATAATATATTTTCTGTGTTTGTGAATTGTGTGCGCAGTAGCCGCACGTGCATCAACAAAGTAGTGCCAAGCGTGCGCCTGTGTCATAAGTAAAGGGCCGGCTGGCTTGACCGTTAAGGGTGCTGTAACCCCCGAAAGTACACTCCAGTCCAAACCAAAAAAAAAATTATTTTCTGTGTTTGTGAATTGTGTGCGCAGTAGCCGCACGTGCATCAACAAAGTAGTGCCAAGCGTGCGCCTGTGTCATAAGTAAAGGGCCGGCTGGCTTGACCGTTAAGGGTGCTGTAACCCCCGAAAGTACACTCCAGTCCAAACCTAAAAAAAAATTATTTTCTGTGTTTGTGAATTGTGTGCGCAGTAGCCGCACGTGCATCAACAAAGTAGTGCCAAGCGTGCGCCTGTGTCATAAGTAAAGGGCCGGCTGGCTTGACCGTTAAGGGTGCTGTAACCCCCGAAAGTACACTCCAGTCCAAACCAAAAAAAAAATTATTTTCTGTGTTTGTGAATTGTGTGCGCAGTAGCCGCACGTGCATCAACAAAGTAGTGCCAAGCGTGCGCCTGTGTCATAAGTAAAGGGCCGGCTGGCTTGACCGTTAAGGGTGCTGTAACCCCCGAAAGTACACTCCAGTCCAAACCTAAAAAAAAATTATTTTCTGTGTTTGTGAATTGTGTGCGCAGTAGCCGCACGTGCATCAACAAAGTAGTGCCAAGCGTGCGCCTGTGTCATAAGTAAAGGGCCGGCTGGCTTGACCGTTAAAGGGTGCTGTAACCCCCGAAAGTACACTCCAGTCCAAACCAAAAAAAAATTATTTTCTGTGTTTGTTAATTGTGTGCGCAGTAGCCGCACGTGCATCAACAAAGTAGTGCCAAGCGTGCGCCTGTGTCATAAGTAAAGGGCCGGCTGGCTTGACCGTTAAGGGTGCTGTAACCCCCGAAAGTACACTCCAGTCCAAACCTAAAAAAAAATTATTTTCTGTGTTTGTGAATTGTGTGCGCAGTAGCCGCACGTGCATCAACAAAGTAGTGCCAAGAGTGCCCCTGTGTCATAAGTAAAGGGCCGGCTGGCTTGACCGTTAAGGGTGCTGTAACCCCCGAAAGTACACTCCAGTCCAAACCTAAAAAAAAATTATTTTCTGTGTTTGTGAATTGTGTGCGCAGTAGCCGCACGTGCATCAACAAAGTAGTGCCAAGCGTGCGCCTGTGTCATAAGTAAAGGGCCGGCTGGCTTGACCGTTAAGGGTGCTGTAACCCCCGAAAGTACACTCCAGTCCAAACCAAAAAAAAAATTATTTTCTGTGTTTGTGAATTGTGTGCGCAGTAGCCGCACGTGCATCAACAAAGTAGTGCCAAGCGTGCGCCTGTGTCATAAGTAAAGGGCCGGCTGGCTTGACCGTTAAAGGGTGCTGTAACCCCCGAAAGTACACTCCAGTCCAAACCAAAAAAAAATTATTTTCTGTGGTTGTGAATTGTGTGCGCAGTAGCCGCACGTGCATCAACAAAGTAGTGCCAAGCGTGCGCCTGTGTCATAAGTAAAGGGCCGGCTGGCTTGACCGTTAAGGGTGCTGTAACCCCCGAAAGTACACTCCAGTCCAAACCTAAAAAAAAATTATTTTCTGTGTTTGTGAATTGTGTGCGCAGTAGCCGCACGTGCATCAACAAAGTAGTGCCAAGAGTGCGCCTGTGTCATAAGTAAAGGGCCGGCTGGCTTGACCGTTAAAGGGTGCTGTAACCCACAAAGTACACTCCAGTCCGAACCAAAAAAAAATTTATTTTCTGTGTTTAGCCGCACGTATATATCAAATCGATATAACATAAATGGAGGACCAAACTTTCTCCGATAAAAATAAAATAGAGAAAGATCAAGAACCACTTCCTCCTAGTGCTGAAGCTGCTGCCACTAGTCATGACATAGACGATAACATGCCATCAACGTCGTCTGCCAAGGCCGATGCCCAATGTCATAGTAGAGGGCACATACAATCCCAAATGGCAAAGTTCAGGAAAATGACCTTGAAAAAGACATTTAAATCAGCTGAAGAAAAACGTAAACTTGCCAATATGCTATTTACGACACGGAGTGGCAAGGAACGGCTAAGGTCGATCCCTAGTATGTTCATGACTAGTGGTTCAGCTTCACATGACGATGGAAGCACTCCTCCCACTAAAAAAATCAAAAGAGTTAAGCTGGCAAAAGCACAGCGAAGAACTGTGCTTTCTAAGAAGATATCACAAATCCCCAAAGAGAGTCCAAGTGTGGTGGTGGTTGCGATGCCTGACCTTCCCAGCACTGGACGGGAAGAGGTGGCTCTTTCCACCATTTGCACGCCCCCTGCAAGTGCTGAAAGGAGCACCCACAGTCCACTTGCTGATATGCAAATTGAAGATGTCACTGTTGAAGTACAACAGGATGAGGATACTGGTGTAGCTGGCGCTGAGGAGGAAGTTGGCGAGGAGGATTCTGATGGTGATGTGGTTTGTTTAAATCAGGCTCCGGGGGAGACAGTTGTTGTCCGTGGGATGAAAAAGCCCATCACGGTCATGCCTGGGCAGAAGACCAAACATTCCACCTCTTTGGTCTGGCAATATTTCTATCCAAATCCGGACAACAACTGTCTTGCCATATGTACCATATGTAAAGGTGAAATAAGTAGGGGTAGGGACGTCAACTACCTAGGAACATCCTCCCTTATACGGCACCTGCAGCGCGTTCATAAAAAGTTACTGTCAAGTTCAGAAACTTTGGCTCAGACCGTAAGCAGTCCAGGGACACCTAAATCCCGTTGTCCTGTTGTATCCAAGCGCCTGCAAACCACACCGTCAACTCCCTCCTCGTCAATTTCCTCCTTAGTCAGGATCGGAAGTAGTCCTGCAGGCCATATCACTGGCATGACTGACTCTCCTATCCGGGATTCCTCCGGAGGATCCTGCATTGCTACGCCTACTGCTGCCGCTGCTGCTGTTGCTGCTGCTGCTGGGAGTCGTTCATCATCCCAGAGAGGAAGTAGGAACACCACTACTTTTACTAAACAATTGACCCTCCAACAGTCCTTAGCGAGGAGGATGAAGTACGACAGCAGTCATCCTGAAGCAAAACGTATAACTGAGGCCTTGACTGCTATGTTGGTGTTAGACGTGCGTCCGGTATCCGCCATTAGTGCAGTGGGATTTAGACAATTGATGGAGGTAGTGTGTCCCCGGTTCCAAATCCCGTCTAGATTCCACTTCACTAGGCAGGCGATACCGAGACTGTACAGAAACGTCAGAAAAAGTGTCCTCAGTGTCCTGAAAAATGCCGTTGTACACAATGTCCACTTAACCACGGACATGTGGACAAGTGGAACAGGGCAGACTAAGGACTATATGACTGTGACAGCCCACTGGGTAGATGTATCACCTTACGCAGCAACAGCAGCAGCGTCACCAGTAGCAGCATCTCAGAAACGCCAGCTCGTTACAAGGCAGGCTACGCTGTGTATCACCGGTTTCAGTAAGAGGCACACCGCCGACAACCTCTTAGAGAAACTGAGGGAAATCATCGCCCAGTGGCTTACCCCACTTAGACTCTCCTGGGGATTTGTGATATCTGACAACGCCACCAATATTGTGCGGGCATTACATCTGGGCAAATTCCAGCACGTCCCATGTTTTGCTCACACAATAAACTTGGTGGTGCAGAATTTTCTGAAAAGCGACAGGGGCGTGCAGGAGACGCTTTGGGTGGCCCGAAAAATTTCTGGCCACTTTCGCCATTCAGCAACTGCGTGCCGAAGACTGGAGCGCCAGCAAACACTCTTGAACCTGCCCCGCCATCACCTGAAGCAAGAGGTTGTGACGCGGTGGAACTCAACCCTCTATATGCTTCAGAGGATGGAGGAGCAGCAAAAGGCCATACAAGCCTATACATCCACCTATGACATAGGCAAAGGAGGGGGTATGCACCTGACTCAAGCGCAGTGGAGAATGATTTCCGTGTTGTGCAAGGTTCTTCAGCCCTTCGAACTTGCCACACGTGAAGTCAGTTCAGACACTGCCAGCTTGAGTCAGGTCATTCCCCTCATCAGGCTTTTGCAGAAGCAGCTGGAGAAAGTGAAGGAGGAGCTAAGACGGAGCGATTCCGCTCGGCATGTGGGACTTGTGGATGAAGCCCTTCATTCGCTTTGCCAGGATTCCAGGGTGGTCAATCTGTTGAAATCAGACCACTACATTTTGGCCACCGTGCTCGATCCTAGGTTTAAAGCCTATGTGGTGTCTCTCTTTCCGGCCGACACAAGCCTGCAGAGGTGCAAAGACCTGCTGGTGAACACACTGTCAGCTGAAGCGGAACGTGACACGTCAACGGCTCCTTCTTCATTTTCTCCCGCAACTGGGGCTGCCAGGAAAAAACTTAGGTATCCTAAGCAACCCGCTGGCGGTGATGCAGGGCAGGCAGGACCAAGTTTGGACATCTGGTCCGGACTGAAGGACCTGGCAACAATTTCTGACATGTCTACTGTCACTGCATATGATACTGTCACCATTGACAGAATGGTGGAGGATTACATCGGTGACAGCATCCAAGTAGGCATGTCAGACAGTCCATACCTGTACTGGCAGGAAAAAGAGGCAATTTGGAGGCCCCTGTACAAACTGGCTCTATTTTACCTGAGTTGCCCCCCCTCCAGTGTGTACTCCGAAAGAGTGTTTAGTGCAGCCGGGAACCTTGTCAGCGAAAGGCGTAGGAGGTTGCTTCCACAGAATGTGGAGAAGATGATGTTCATCAAAATGAATTATCAGCTCTTCCAGGGAGACCAGCCTCCAGAAGGTACAGAGGGACCTGTGGTGGTGGATTCAAGTGGGGACGAGTTAATACTTTGTGAGGATGAGGATGTACACACTGAAGAGGGTGAGGAATCGGTGGATGAGGAGGATGAGGATGACATCTTGCCTCCGTAGAGCCAGTTTGTGCAGGGACACATTAATTGCCAGCTTGTTTTGTGGGGGCCCAAACGAACCAATCATTTCAGCCACAGTTGTGTGGCAGACCCTGGCGCTGAAATGATTGATTTGTTAAAGTGTGCATGTCCTGTTTATACAACATAAGGGTGGGTGGGAGGGCCCAAGGACAATTCCATCTTGCACCTCTTTTTTTCTTTGCATTATGTACAGTTTGGGGCCTAGTTTTTCTAACTGCCATCCTGCCTGCCACTGCAGTGTCACTCCTAGATGGGTCACGTGTTTGTGCCGCCCACTCGTGTCGCTTAGCATAGTCATCCAGCTACTTCGGTGCAACCTTTTGGACATAAAAACACTATTGTGAGGTGTGAGGTGTTCAGAATAGACTGGAAATGAGTGGAAATTAAGGTTATTGAGGTTAATAATAGCATAGGAGCAGAAAAACCTACAAATTCTGTGATTTTAGCTGTTTTTATGCTTTTTTTCAAAAAAATACAGATCCAAAACACAAAACCCAGAACCCAAAACACGGAAGGGTGGTTTTGGCAAAACCAATCCAGATCCAAAACACGAAGAAAGATCCAGATCCAAAACCAAAACACAAAACACGAAAAGTGGCCGGTGCACACCCCTAATATATATATATATATATATATATATATATATATATATATAAAATGTGTGTGTATGTAATCAGTGTGTTTTGAGTTAAATTGGAAGAGCTTGTACATAGGTGCTTTCAATGCACCTGTGCACAATTTCATTAAGGTGTGCTCCCACCAATTCCAAAAGGGGAGGTGATAGGATAAGAAAGAGGAGGAGTCCTAGTTATTATCATTAAAGCGCCCCCCCTAAATGAAATGTGTAGATCCGCCCCTGTGCCTAACCCTAACCCTCCCTCCTGGTGTCTAACCCTAACCCTCCCTTCTGGTGCCTAACCCTAACCATCGGGGTAAGTGCCTAACCTTAACCCCCTGGTAAATGCCTAACCCTAAACCTAACCCTAAAAATAAAATAAAAAATGTGTCGACCATTTTTGTGTCTACCTTTTTCATGTTGACCTTTTGACCACGTCGACCTACAATGTCGACATTTAGTGTCAACATTTTGTCCCTGTCGACCTTTGGTCCCTGTCGACGTATTGACTGCCTAACATCTGGTGTCTATCTAGACATTGTCTACCTTTTTACTGTAGATCTTTAGACCGGATCCCATCTGGAATACCAGTATGAATCCATGATTATCTACAGGATCTGTTTTTGAAGTTCATTTTAATCTCTTTAATGCTGTCACATGGTTATTAAGCCTGTTATTAAATAAATTGTGTTATAGCACTTATTTGCTAATCAGGTAATCTCTGGCAGGGTTGTAACGAAAGGGCTGGTACTGACACCCATTGTCCTTATACTCAGTGGCGTCCCTCCCACCGTTGTTACCTGGTGCGAGAAGGGACGCACCGTGCCACCTAAAAGGGACATGGCATCGCGGGACTGGGGCGTGGCCTTGCGGGATGGGCCGTGGCCTCGCGGCCCGAACCCTGGTGGTCCCGTTCTTGCTACTGGAGGGGGCGTGCAGGAGATGCCTTGTTGCAGTGTCGGCTCCCTTACAATGTCAGAGGCCGAGTGCCGGAGTTAATGCTACAGTGCAGCACCCGGCTCCTGTCACTGAAGGGGAGTCTGCACCTTGGTGTCACCCCTCGTCGGGTGACACCCGGGTGCGGGCCGCACCCACCACAACCCCTTGTGACGCCACTGCTTATACTGGCTCTTGTTCCTTGAGTTACATGCGCCTGGCCAGGTGGAGGGTTTGGTGTGTGTGAGTGGGGGCAGGGGGTAGGATGTACTGGCCCAGGACACTTTTGCGCCCTGCTGTGACACATATCTTCGCCTTCTTGTCTAGATTTTCTGTATCCTGTTGCAAAGCTGACTTACTTTGCACTGGCCTTTTATGACTGAACTTTGAACTTGAATGCAGCATAGGGTTAAGGCATCTAAATTAAACTAGTTCACAATCTAAGCACTTAAGGCTTTGCTTTATATTTGTTTGACCATGTTAATTGCCTCTTGCTCTCACTTGCCTTTGCTTTACTCATGTTGTGTCTGCTAAAAGTGTGGAATCTCCTTTCCTAATAATTCTCCTCACAAATTTAGTCAGACCTAGCTGGCATCCGTGGGAGGAAAAACTGCCATTTCCGATGCATCTTTTAATTAGGTATTAAAATCTTTTACAGCCTAGAAAAACTGGTGTTCTTACTGACAGAATAATTCCATCACTGACTTCACTGCAAGAATTTCTAAGCAGACTGCAATATATGAACTTGCAACCATGGTCACTAACAGGTCTATATGCCGCGATTATTATGTATCTAACTCGCCAGGGATATTCTCATTTTTAATAAAAATATCCCGGCTAGGTACTACGGGGAACTCACAGGGACAGCAGTTGTGGACTTCCCCATGGGAAGCTGACACTGCGCAGCTTCCAGTGCCGGCCAGCGGCTGCGGAGAAGAGATCAAAAGATCTCTACCTGCAGCTAGAGCCCCCATAGGCTTACAGTAGATTACACCATCTGAACATGGGGTCAACTACCGCTGCTAAACTCCGAAAAGCTTCTCTTTTTGGAGTTTAGTTGCATACTGTAGGGGTCAGATCATACTTCCAATTGATAATAATGGGGATTGCGATCTGCAGCGCTAATTAGCACTTTGCCGGAATTGTACAATTAGTACATAGGAGCAATACATAAAATAATGCAGAAACTGCAGTTTCTGCATAATTTTTTGTAAAAAAATGGCTTGATACATAGGCTCCTGAGTACTATCTAATGTACATTCATTCTGGTCAGTTCAATGTTTAGCTGGGCTGCATTATGTTTAAGGCATTATTTAATTGTTTTCGGGCATCTGGTAGAGTCAGATAAACCTTTGACATGGCATCTTGGTCTGCAGTGGCCAATTACACAGTACCAGCAAAGGTGTGATTAGGTTTATGTGACATAAAACCATTCCTACAGGCAATTGGGCACTTGAGACAAGGAATGTTCTTAGTTGCTTGCAGGCTGTAAGGAGTCAGGACACAATGGATAATGTTTAATGCATTGAATGCCTGAACTTCATTTCATATGTACTGTATGGGCATTTCCAAATAACAGATTTTTATAGATACTATTAGGGGTAAATTTACTAAGAATTGAGTCTGGGAGAGTTTGCTTTTTTTTCAACTCGATTAGCTTCACCTAAACTCAGGTGATTTGACGCTCCTGAGACTCGCAAATTTGCAAAGAAGTGAGTTTAGCTGAGAGTGAGATGGCCGATGGTGAAGCAGAACGAGATTTCTCTCCCGAGTAGCAGGTTTTGAAGGAGATTTCTCCACCGAGTAGCAGGTTTTGCAGGAGATGACTCACCCGAGATTGCAGTGTCTTCTCTCTGCAAAACTCTCCCGAGCAAGCAGCCTGCACATATCAGTGAGATCTGTGTAAGCTGCTAGTGTTGTACCTGTAAAAAAACGGGTTAAAGTTAAAAAAAAAATGACATAGGGCAGAAACTTACCGTGGAGCAGAAGGGCAAAGCTTAACCTGCCCCGTACTTGCCAGCCTGTCCTGGTTTCTAAAATTACGGGGAACAAAATGTGTAGGGTTCCACCGTAATTTAGAAACCAATACCAGACGGCAGGGCCAGTCCTGGTTTTAAATATAGGGGAGAAAAAATTGCGTAGGGTACCCCCTATATTTAAAACCAGCACCAGACCCAAAACGGCCGGGCTGTAATGCCACAGCCCGGAGACCCTTTCACCGGGGCTCCGGGGCCGAAGCATTGTCAGGCCAAGCCAGGGATCTCAGGGGAGGTGGGGACCCCCCCCTAAGAAGGGATTCCCTTCACCCCTGGAACGTTGGGTACGGGGGTAATAATAGGCACAGAAACAGACAAATCTCAGGTGCACAACTCCAAATTATTAATATATATATATATATATATATATATATATGCAATAAAATTTAGCAATCAATAGAGGCTTTTAGCTTAATCATGACCAGCTGCTCCTAACTATCTCTTTACACTGCACTTTTCTTACTATGGTGGTGCCCTGGGGCAGCTTGGCTGGGCCAGTTTTTGGGCGGTCCTGCGCTCTGGATTTGAACCCTGGTATGTTAGGGACATACCCGAAAGAGGTTACCTGGATATGATTTTGGCCAAAATCACTCCAACTGACATCACTAGTGATGTCAGTGGGGCCGGACCCAGACGGTAGGTGTTCCCAAGGGAATGCCTCCGTCTGGCAGCCACGCCCCCGGCATGCCCACCAAAGGGGGCGTGCTGTCACTCACCATCGACAGCACGCCCCCTTTGGTGCGAGACCCGGAGCGACAGCTTGGCTGTCGCTATTCGGGTCTCGCACATGCATACGACAGAGCTCCCTCCATCGTGCGCATGCGCATTTGGGTACCATCGAACCCGCTTGCGAGCGTCCTGCGCTCGCGAGCGGGTCTGAATGAGACCCAGAGTTTGCTAACTCTCCAGTATTTTCCTGTAGCAAAGGAGATCTCTCTCCCGAGTTTGACATTAGTAAATTTGAGAGTGGGAAAAAATGCCCAAACTCTCCAGAGATTGCAAACTCTCCCAAACTTTCAGCTTAGTAAATTTACCCCTTATTATTTATTTGGTACCATTATTGGGGATAGAAGCTGTGTAAAAGCTGTACAGAGCTTGTATCAGCATCCCAAATATCAATAGTTCTTTACTTCACTCTGCTTCCATCGATTCTTATTGTAGCCTGTCTGCCGGCAAGATGAGATTGCTAAATTTGTGTGAAAATTTACATTTTCATATTGCGAATTTAAGCAACAATTATTTATCACATCTGCATTAAAAATGTGCACTGTGAGAAATCTGGCCCAATGTCCTTTCAGAAATTCCTATTTATGAGGTATATTCATCATTGTGCCCCAGGTGTCCCCCATTAATTTGATATCCAACTTGCGGAGAGTGTTGCCAGCAGATGTCAAACTTATGGAGCAGTTCAGTATTGCTCTGTTGCTGGGATAGCTGCTCTGAAAAACAGCTGTCCCCACAAGCTCTACCACTCCTACTTTCAGGGCCAGCAACAGAAATCCCAAGGCCCAGTACATACATGTTTTTGGGGCCCGTATCCCTCTCCTCAAGGTGCAAAGGTGCAGGCTCATCCCCCCCTCTGTCTCTCCAGACCAATCAGTGTCTCCCGCACCATTCCCATGTGTCTCTGTAGCCTCAACCCCCATCTCTGTCTCTCCACCACCAACACCCCCACTGTGTCTCGGTTCCTCTCTAGCTGTCGGCACTAGCACGCCCTATCACACACACAGCTAGACGTCATGATATCACACAATGTACCAATCTGTTGCAGGGCCTGCCTACCGTGGCATTGCAAGTTTACACTGCTGGGTTTCACCAGGCATTGTAATTCAACTAAGTTCACGCATGTGCACAGAGAGGGCCGAGGGGGTGGAGGCATTTTTGTAACTTGGACCTTCTTCCCATAGGAAGGTTCGTGCTTCGGAAACTAACTAGCAAAAGTCCCCACATTCAAACTCCCCAAACTTTTAGTTTCCGGAGTTTGATGAATTTAGCTCCCCATTACTAGTGTATGGCATACTTGCCGACATTCAGCTCCCTCCTTCCGGGAGGGGGCTGAATGTCAGCTTACAGCGGGGGGCGTGGCCATAATATAACGCCGTTGCGGGGGTGTGGCCACTGCGGGCCGAGAGTGTGGCCGCGAGATCGCGTCATCGCGGCTCCACCCCCTCATCACAATGCCGGAGTAAACGGCATTGTAAAGTGAGGGGCGGGGCCACGATGACGCGATTCAGCGCGAATCGCGTCACCGGGCCTCCCCGCTGCGGGGGTTTCCCTAGTAACTCTGCAGGGGGGTAGGGAGGGATGGCGGCTTGGGGGAGGCTTGCTTGCCTTCCCGGGGGCCCGGGAGCGGCACCCGAAAATCGGGAGGCTCCCAGCCAAATCGGGAGGGTAGGCAAACCTGGTGTATGGCTACAGCATGCCACAGCAGGGCTGGGCTGTGCACTGGAGATGCAGTATCAGTGATATTTCCTGCGTAGCAGCAATGCTGAATGGGTCAGCATTGTTTTTTTTTTAACGAATCTATTTAGCTTGATGAATAAGCCCCTGTAAATGAAATATTTAATGTAAGATGAAGTTTGGAAAAGGCAAATAAACATAGAACAGCGTTCTTTCTGCACTGTTAAAATCGCTGGCTGTTAGTCATGGAATCATTGGGTTGTATTCCACTCTCTGCCACACTGTGATTTCTTGCAGAGCCCGGGGCACCTGCTGGATACCTTATCTAGCAGCGAATGTGAAATGATATTCATATTTAATTGCGTTTCCCTTGGTGAGAGAAGATACGAGTGTGACACATTCATTTTAGCCTTTTGTTCAGTTTCATTAGAAGCAGCCAGCAATCCATTTCTTATTCTTACACATGACAAACTCACCTTTCCAGATTGATAATACTTTTATTGGGATCCATCTAGGTAACTTGTAACCAAAAGTTGGTGACTGTTTCTGAACTGAAATAAATTTATGTAGGAGATGGGCTAAAAATGGATAATAGGTATAATAGAATTTGCAGGGATGAAAGTGCCACATGGACCTTGGGCTGAAAATTCTCAAGGGGCTATAGTGAGAAGAGAAGGAGATGTGACCAGTACCACGTGGGTGTGTACACTCCATACACTATCAGCCCCATTGTCTCCCTAAATAGATTTAAAAACAAATGCATGATTTTGTGAGAAAATTAGTAAACCTATTTTAATACTTATGTTTTATGGCTGACTGGGTGCTGATGATGGGCCTATTTTTATGTGGAGGCCTGGAGCTGCAGCTCCATCCACCCCATTGTTAATCTGGCCCTGACCATTAAAAGAGGACTGTCAATTATCAACTGTATTTGCTTATATGACACGTCACAATGTAAGGTATGCTAATTTAAACCTGAATGTCAATTATGGAAATAATGATAGACAGACAAAACAGACAGCATTGGTGAAATTCAGGTAGGATGTGGTTCATAACCTCATTTGCCTGATCATGTAAGTTGCTAGGGAACTGTGCCCCTGATTCTGACCCGCTCGCCAGATGCGCTTGCTCGCATCCAGCGTATGCAAATTTGTCAAAGTGACGGCATGGGAAGCGGTCGCTCGCCAAGGCATAAGCACACCCACTTTAGCTGTGCTAGCGATCGCTCTGTGTATGCAGACACCCATTAGCATATGTTGAGATGCCCACTAGCGCACGTCTCTACAGGAAGTGTATTAAAACATTGGTACATCGAACACCATCGGTAGCGATCGCAGCGTTTGTGGTTGCCTTACCGTACCGCAAGCACTGGGAGGACTTCAGTGTAAAAAACAGGCATGTGATGTGTACTATGACGCTGCCTGTTAATTATGCACGCCTTAGAAACGGTGTTGAAACACCTAGGCACGCCTGCGTTCGCACCTCCACTCCCCCATTATTAGTGTCCTGCCCCTATTACCACCTACAAACGGCCTCTCCTGTCACTCATTTCACTGGGCTGTCTTTGCTGGGCGAGCGAGCGGGCTGCAATTGCACAGAGTAGTTCACGCACGCGCAGAACGAAGCATGCGCGTTCGCAAACCATTGGGCCGCTTGCGAGCGGGTCTCAATGAGGTCCTGTGTCTGTTAATATGTCTTCTGACCTTGTAGTGTAAGCTTATTGCAGCCTAAATGATAGATTTTAAATACTTAGCAACGGCAAAATGCATGGAGAATGTAATTTTATACTTCAGTATGTTGATCATGTGACTTGCTTACATCATAAACAGCATTTGTGATGTCACAGCTTTGGTAGAAAGCTCACCATTTTGTGGAGAACTGTCAGTTATCAACTGTATCTGCTGATATGATTTGTCATAATGTAAGGTATGTTTATTTTTACCTAAATGTTATATGAAAATAATGTTAGATAGATAGCAATGGTGAGATGCAGTGTGGGATGTGATATATAACCTTAATAGGCTATTATAGAACTGTCAGTTATCAACTGTATCTGTTAATATGTCTACATACTTTGCAATGTAAGGTTATTTTAACCATACTTACCGACTTTTGGGAAATCCTTTCCAGGAGCAGCCGGAGAGGAGCTGCTCTAAGCTTCAGGGGGCGGGGCCAGACTATAACCAATCAATAGGCCACACCCCCTTCACAAGAAAAGCGATTTGCGTCATTTAGCCCTGCCCTTGACCTATGGACTTGCAAATTTTGGGGAAAATTTCCCCATCCTGACCACTTCACTAGGAAGTGGGCGGGATGCGTGAGCTCTGCTTACTTTTTCGGGGGTGCATTAGGTTACCCGAAAATTCGAGAGCCTCCCACTACTTTTGGGAGAGTAGGCAAGTATGATTTTTAACCTAAATGATAGACATATAGATTTTAGATAGATTATAAATAGATAGATAGCAATTGCAAAATTCATGCAGGATGTGATTTTTCAGCTCAGTATACTGACCATGTGACTTGTTATATCATAAATAGCCTTTGTGATGTCACTCAGCTTTGGTAGAAAGGTCACCACTTTGCAGAGAACTGTCAGTTATCAACTGTATCTGATGATATGACATGCCACAATGTAAGGTATGCTTATTTTAACCTAAATGTTATATGAAAATAATGTTTGATAGATAGATATGCCTATTGTCTGTGTAATGTAAGATTATTTTAATCAGATAGATAGATAGATAGATAGATAGATAGATAGATAGATAGATAGATAGATAGATAGATAGATAGATATGGTGAAATACAGGTAGGATGTGATTTATAACCTAAATAGACTGATGATGTGACTTGCAATTGAACTATCAGTTATCAACTGTTAATATGCCTATTGACTGTGTAATATAAGCATATTTTAACCTGAATGATATATTTTAAATAGATAACAATGGCAAAATGCATGAAAAATTTAATTTTTCACTTCAGTATGTTGACCATGTGACTTTCTTACATCATAAAAAGCCTTTGTTATGTCACTTACCTTTGGTAGAAAGCTCACCATTTTGTAGAGAACTGCCAGTTATCAACTGTGTCTGCTGATATGACATGTCATAATGTAAGGTATGTTTATTTTCACCTAAATGTTATATGTAAATAATGTTCGATAGATAGCATTTGTGAAATGCAGGTCGGATGTGATTTATAACCTCAATAGACTGATCATGTGACTTGCAATATAACTATCATTTATCAACTGTATCTGTTAATAGTCCTATTGACTGTGTAATGTAATCTTAGTTTAACCTTTAATATAGATTGATAAATAGATAGATTATAAATAGATAGATAGCAGTGGCAAAATGCATGCTTATTTTAACCTAAATATAGTTAGTTAGTTAGTTAGTTAGTTAGTTAGATGTAGGATGTAGTTGGCATCTCAGCAGTGTCACGACCAACATTTCGCAGCATGGAGGTTTGCGGTCCTTACCAGTGAGGGCGCTGTGGTGCGGTCCTTCTGTCAGGGGAGCTGACAGAGTTCTCTTGGATGTATTCCGACATGGCGTCGGTTTCTGGTAGGGACAACGGATAGGTCCGACCACGGGGAGGAGTCTTCCCAGGCAACAAGTCGATAGGACAATCCCATTCTCTATGAGGAGTTAAGATGTTAGCTTGTTTTTCGGAGAAAACATTGGTAAACGATTGATATTCTTTAGGTATAAATTTACCGTGTTTACAGACCACAGGAATCTTCTTTTTCTGAAAAATGTTCAATGTGTCTGGCCCGATGGGCAATATTTTTTGCCCGTTTTCATCTTTTCCTGTTGTATCGCTCTGGGGCTCCCAATCAGAAGGCTGTTGCCTTGTCACGATCACTGTCCACTAATAGTGGTCCAGAAACTCCGCGGAATACACCCATGCTGGAGTCAAAGGTGTTCGCCACTATACAACTGCAACCACCTGTTGGGAAGACCTTTGTGGCAACAGTTACTGACATGGGCTCACTCATTTCGTTTTGCTGGTCATTCAGGCATTTTTAAGACCTTGGAGTTCCTGAAGAATTCCTTCTGGTGGCCATCGATGAAAACCGAGGTAACCAAGTTTATCTCATCTTGTACCCAGTGTGCCCAGCATAAGTCTCCTCGACAGTCTACAGCCGGTGAATTGGTGCCTCTCCCCATACCATCTCGTCTGTGGACACATCTGTCCATGGATTTTGTGACAGACCTGCCAAATTCGAATGGATATACCACCATCTAGGTTGTAGTGGATCGTTTCTCCAAGATGGTCCATTACATTCCGCTAGAGAAGTTACCCTCGGCACCTGATTTGGCTCACTTGTTTGTCCACCATATATTTCAGAAATCGTCTCAGACCGGGGTGTCCAATTCATTGCAAAATTCTGGAGAGCTCTCTGCTCTGTCCTGCAAGTGAAACGTAACTTTTCAACAGCTTATCACCCTCAAAGTAATGGGTCCACTGAGAGGGTGAACCAGGACCTCGAGACTTTCATGAGAATCTTTATGTCCTCATCCAAGGACAACTGGTCTGAGGGCCTGATTCAGAGCCGGTCGCTATTTGCGCTCGCTCGTCCAGAAAATAGGGGTGGCTATTCAAATGAACCATTCGCTGTTTGCGGTCTGTTCACGCCTCTAGGTCTGAACGAGCGAACAAAACTTGCGGTCGCTTTTTGGGAAACTACGCCCCCTGTCCGCTCGCATCCTACGTCATGTCCACTATTTATTAGATTAATCGAGTACATCGAACAGGGTATGAGCTGCTCGCTATTCTTGTGGTTGGTTTTTGCTACCACAATTTTGCGAGCAGTTCTGGCTTTAAAATAACCCAGTGACGTGGTCAATGACGCTGCTGTTTTAAATATGCACACCCATAAAACGCCCGTTTTGACCTTTAAGCACGCCTGCGATCGGATCTCCACTCTCCGTTTTCAAGCACCTTCCCCTGTTACCACCCACATATGCCTCATCCTGTCACTCAAATTAGCAGGCATTCGCTATTTTGCGAGCACATGAATTTCGGCCACACTGACTGGTTCGCGCATGCGTATAACGATCCGTACGCATGCGCAGTTGGGCAAACATCGCTCGGAGCGAACGAGCTGCCACTTACGAGTGGCTCTGAATCAGGCCCTGAGTACCTTCCCTGGGCCGAATTTGCACACAACGCATCATAAAATTCTTCTACGAACCAAACTCCTTTCTTCATTATATATGGTCTTCATCCCAGGGTCCCTGAGTTCCTAAGTTTACACGCCTTTGATGTACCAGCTGTGGATGCCTGTACGGAACTTTGCTACAGTTTGGGCTCAAGTGCGAGCTGCTCTTGTGAAAACCTCCCTGCGGTACAAGGACCAGGCTGATAGGAAACAAAGAAAAGTTTCTCAGATGCAGCTCAGGGATCAAGTATGGCTTTCTACCTGCAAGCTTCGCCTCAGGGTACCATCTATGAAGTTCGCCCCCCAGTTTATTGGACCATACTCCATTACAGAGATAATAAATCCAGTCTCCTATTGTCTTCAACTCCCATCTTATTTGAAAATTCCTAATTCATTTCATATATCTCTCCTCAAGCCATTAGTTTTTAATAAATTTCTCAGAACACTCCCTGTTCCCCCGAGGATCCAAAGTGAAAAAGGGGTGGAATTTGAAGTGTCTCAGATTCTGGATTCTCGTATCCATCATGGCCCTTTGCAATACCTGCTTGATTGGAAGGGCTATGGTCCGGAAGAACGTTGTTGGACCAGAGCTGAGGACGTCCATGCTCCCAAACTCATCAGCAAATTCCACTCGGCTCATCCCGAAAAGCCTGGAAGGTGTCCTGAGGCCACCCGTAAGGAGGGGGGTACTGTCACGACCAGGATTTCATGGCGTGGAGGTTTGCGGTCCTTACCAGTGACGGTGCTGTGGAGACTGGCATTGGATGTACACAGAGGTCTGCCAGCATTGGGCCATCCTGGTAAGAGTAAGTCTAGCGGCATCTCTGCGTCACAAGTGTCTGGGCGCCACCATGTTGTCTGTGGCCATGTGACATAGCAGGCCAATCGTCTGTAGGTCACCTGCTCTCTCTGGCCTATCACGTTCCGTTACTGGGTACTTAAGGGTGTTTGGAGCTCCCTGTAGTTGCCAGTGTAACGTGTTCACAGCGTAGCTGTGACAGTTCTCTGCGCTCCTGTAACCTAGACTTGTGTTCCGGTGCTAGCCTCAGCTCATTGTCGGCCTCTGGCTCCCTGCATAGCCTGCACCGCTCTGCCTTGCTCCCTGCTGAGATCAGCCCTGCACCTTCCACCAGACACACCCCTGCCTGAACCTGTCTCCTCAGTTAACCCACTCCTGCCTGAACCTGTCTCCTCAGTTAACACATCACAGCATTCCCAGATTTCCATTTCAGCCAGCATCACAGCAATACCGGATATCCCCTTCAGCCACTATTCAGCAAACCAGGATATCCACTTCACTCTCACAGTCTATCTGGATTCATCTCTGTCACTGATCTGGACATTTGTTTACTCCCATTCACTCAGACATATATATCAGTTTGTTTATTCCTGGACTTTATTTTATTATTCATGTCAACGAACAGTCACATTAAACAACCCACCTTTCAGTTTAAACCTGTTCCGATGTCTGCTCCTGTTTCCACAACAAACACAGACTCTGACAAGCAGTAGGATACCAACAAGTGAAATCCCAACCACTGACATCCCGACAGTATAAGGCTTGGGGTTAGGGTTAGGATAGCGGTTAGGGTTAGGCACTGGGGGGAGCGTTATGGTGCAGGGGAGGGAGGTTAGGGTTAAGTTGGGGGAAAGGTGGGTTAGGAGGAAGGTTAGGGGTTAGAGTAGTTACCTGCATGTCTCAGGATTCTGAATGTTGGGATGCCACTGTCGGTATTCTGACCACCAGCATCGCAACCGCCATGATCCCGTACCCAACCCAGATAGATAGATAGATATGGTGAAATGCAGGATATTTTCCTTAATTACCGTTATTTTAGTTTTCATGAAGACACTTAACACAGGAGATATCACTAATATCTCCTGGTTAAGTCCCCCTGCGTTAATTTCCACACACATGGGGATATGAAAATTAGGCAATTCATCAAATTCCGAAAATTATGTATTTTCTGAATTTGATGGTGTTGCTCTACGCAACTCTCAGGTGGCATACAGCGGGTAACACTTACCTGCTGTCAGCTGGGCAGGTTATCCGCCGGCTCCCTCCATCACTCTGATCGCTTCTCAGTCTCCGTCTGCTGTTCTAACACTGTGTTCTCCCAGCAGAACACAGTAAAGTTTAGAAAAAAAAACAAACCTTTTTTTTCTAAACTTTACTGTGTTCTGCCGGGAGAACACAGTGTTAGAACAGCAGACGGAGCTGGAGGCTGCTGCAGCGGCCAGGTAAGTGGGGAACAGGGGGGGTGAGAGGCGGATTGGGTTTGGGGAAACACACAGAATTACCGCAGCTGTAGGCAGTGCTGCGCATGCGCTGCTTTTGTGAACATAACGGCGCAGCACTGATTACAGCTGCGGTAAGTTAAAGTAGATATGCAAAAGTATCTATTTCCCGAAAAGCTGTCATCGCAAAAATGACAGCTTTCCAGGAATAGATACTTATGGAGAGGAGGAATGATGAATTCCTCCGGTAATTAGGTAGAACTCCATGCGAGTGCTAAACCTAATTACCTCCAGAGAATTTTTAGTAATGATGAATAGGCCCATGTGTCTGTTAATATGCCTATTGACTGTGTCAGAGCCGGCCCTAGGCATAGGCATAATAAGCAAATGCCTAGGGCCGACTTGAATGTCTAGGGGGCATCCAGGGCTCTGCAACTAACCGGCCACCCCGCCTGCCACTGCCCCCCTATCGCGTGATACATTTCAAACACTCCCCCCACCGGCGTCAGCTGCCGCGATCGGAGCTCAGCTCCGATCGAGCAGCGCAGCATCAGCCAGGTCAGAATGAGCTTCTGCACGGAAGCTCATTCTGGCTAGGCTACAGGAGAAGAAAACAAGATGGCCACAAGAGGGCATGCCGCGCATGCCCAGCCACGGCCACTCCTCCCATGGGCCTCTGCGGAGCAGAGATGCGAGTTGACGTCTCTGCCTCCGGCTCCATATAATATATAATAGCCGGCGCCGCCCGGCCCAACGCCCAGCGCTCAGCAATGGAGACCGGACCAGGCTGCATTTTCAACAGCAGCATTAGCTGCATCAAGGTACTGTATTACCATTAGCTGCACTGACTGTTGGCATATATGTATGTGTATGTGTATATATATATATATATATATATATATTTATATATATATATGATAATGGCGAGGAGGCACTCAGCAGACTTAATTCCAATAGTAAAACAGTGTCCTTTATTTCATTCCAACTGCGTTTCGGGGTAACCCCCGTCTTCAGGGACAAGCAATATACTATGACATATATATATATATTATGGGTGAGCGGGTTCGGTTTTACTCGATTTTACCCGGATCTTTTTATTGGCTGTCGCCGAACATGTGTTTTGGATAGCGAATAAAATCGAGCCAAATTTGCGGTAAAGTGGCGATAAGAACCGAGTAAAACCGAGAAAAACCGAACCCGCTCACCCCTAATATATATATATATCTGTTGTATAACAAACACATATCATTAAAATATCGTTATCATACTCACCTGTGACACGCTGCCATCTGAGGACTCGCTGCCCGCTCAGGCTCGTGTGTCCGTTCATTGCTCAGTGACGTCATCGGCAGAGCGGCACAGGGCTATGACTCAGGCTCATTGTTGTGTAGCAACTCCAGAGCTGTAAACACAAAACAATCAACTATTAAAAACATCGGTACTGTATGATGGCATCTAAGGATCATAATCACAAATGGCACGGATATATAAGCAACATAGAAAATAGACACTTTAAATCATATGCAATGTGTTATTTCTGTATCAGCCACTGGCAAAACATTGTATCAGTAGCCTCTATAAAGGATAACACTTGCAAACTATAATAAAGATATCACCAAAAGGAATCTTATGCAGAGCTCATTAAAGAAAACATTGAAGCCCCAAGGTCTCATTAAGACCCAGCGACAATTTCATGAACTCATGGCTCTGCATCGCAGTGCCATTCGTCAGGCTATTGAATCGGGCACTAGCAATCAACCAGTCGCTAGACACTGTGCCCGCTTTAAACATAGCGTAGCAAGTATGATGGTCGTTATTATAAACCATGTCCCAGAAAGCAAACGAGGTAGTAATAGAGCTAGGACTTTATTACATAGGGAAGGTCGATGGATTTTTGAGCTGGGAACCTTAGCCCCTAGAGGTCTTAATGAGACCTTGGGGCTTCAATGTTTTCTTTAATGAGCTCTGCATAAGATTCCTTTTGGTGATATCTTTATTATAGTTTGCAAGTGTTACCCTTTATAGAGACTGTTGATACAATGTTTTGCCAGTGGCTTATACAGAAATAACACATTGCATATGAGTCAAAGTGTCTATTTTCTATGTTGCTTATATATCCGTGCCATTTGTGACTATGATCCTTAGATGCCGTCATACAGTACCGGTATTTTTAATAGTTGATTGTTTTGTGTTTACAGCTCTGGAGTTGCTACGCAAGAATGAGCCTGAGTCATAGCCCTGTGCCGCGCTACCGATGACATCACTGAGCACGCGACAGACACACAAGCCTGAGCGGGCAGCGAGTCCTCAGACGGCAGCGTGTCACAGGTGAGTATGATAATGATGTTTTAATGATATGTGTTTGTTATATATATATATATCTGTTGTATATGCCATAGTGTATTGCTTGTCCCTGAAGACGGGGGTTACCCTGAAACGCAGTTGGAATGAAATAAAGGACACTGTTTTACTATTGGGATTAAGTCTGCTGAGTGCCTCCTCGCCATTATCGTCTACATATGGGATGTATTTACTTAGGAAGGCACCACAGCAAGTTATTTCTTATTTACCCTTGGAGTGCCGAGCTATCTATGTGCTGCTATATATATATATGTCTGTGTATATATGTCTATGTGTGTGTATATATGTTTATGTGTGTGTGCCCGAATTCATCTGTAATTTCTCACGGACCGCTAGCCTGACTGGCTTGGGGTTTGAATGCTTTGGCCCTGGAGACCTGGTAATAGGGTCTCCTGGCTGTAGCATTACACCCAGGTCGGTTTGGGTCCGGTGCTGGTTTTAAATATACTGGGACCTCTGCGCAATTTTTCTCCCCCTATAAAACAGGACTGGCCATACAGCCTGGTGCTGGTTCCTAAATTACGGTGGAACCCTAATCATTTTGTTCCCCGTAATATTAGGTACCAGGACAGGCTGACAAGTCCGGGGTTGGTTATGCCTGTGGGGGGGGGACTCTATGTAATTTATTTTAAATAATTTGACACGTTTTTTACAGTTAAAAGACACAAGCAGCTTACACATATCTCATGTGCAGGCTGCTTGCTCGGTAGAGTTCTGCAATCTCGGGTGAGTAATCTCCTGCAAAAGCGAGATACTCGGGGGAGATATCTCGTTCTGCTTCACCATCGGCCAACTCGATTTGCCTCAAATCACCTGTTGGTGAATTTGAGAGATAAAAAGTGATTAAATCACCCGAGTTTTGGCGAATTTCAGCGAGATTAATCTCTTTACAAACCGGGACCATCTGGATTCTTAGTACATTTACCCCTTAGAGTGTAAGCTCCAAAAGGGGCAGGGACCAAAGTGAATGACATATTTTCTGCGCAGAACTGTGTAAATTAGCGCTATATAAATAAACTATTATAATAAGATAGATAGTATGTGTATATAATATATATATATACATATATATATATATATATATTTATCAGAGCATATTAAAATGTATGTGTTGTAGCATTCTCCTATTTGCTTGTGTAAATAACAGCATTAGGATTTTGGATTATCGTTTTTAATGCGAAAAATAAAAGTAAGTAACTATGTGCTGGGGCAATAGTTACGGTTGTAATATATCCTAACCAGAGAACTCAGTGTTTTAATTGCAGACTGTAGCAATGGGTCATTTATTCCATCAGGGTCCTTCTATTAACCTCTGGCCTGCCTGGCAAATATGAAGTGCTTTTTAGCATGTACAGTACGACCAATATTTTAGTTCCATTATATAAGGTAAAGTGTCTGTCTGTCATCTCACATTAAGGGACGCCTTGGAGAACTCTTGTACTCATTTACAGACTCCAATTAGATGTTTGTTTTATAGTTTCTTTTCTTTGGAGAGAACATGTCTCTCTTGTTTGCATTGATTTCCTTTTTATTACCAGTCTGGCAGTAAAAGACATTTTCTCATGTCTGATGTACCTTGCACTTAATGTAGATATCTCACCTGTGTTATGTGTTGAGTGAATCCATAAAAGCTGAAATTCATAAAATGGCAGAGCAAAGCCCTAAAGCATACATCTTTTATGACAAGTGTTCCATGAAGATGCTGGCACTCCACTTGAAATTCTCAGCCACACAAGGCACGAAAATGTGATTTCACTGGGAAATGTCATGAATATGCTATAGGGATGGATGACAATCTGTTGTAATAATTTTAAGGGGCCTATTCAGCGAGTTGTGGAGGTGGATACTTAATTACTGCAGCTATTCAATATTGCTCCGGTGCGGCGACAGCTGCTCCAAAAAAGCAGCTGTCCCTGTCATCTCTAACACTGCTACCGAAGTAGCTGCTTTACTTACCGGTGATGTACCGGCCGACTGCACATGCCTGTCCTGAAGGGCTATTACGTGCAATGCTGAAAGCAGATTCACGATTATTGGGAATCTGCGAGTGCGCAGGACCTGTTCTGCAAATGTGCAGAATGGGTCCTGTGTGATCGCACGCAGCCCCTGCTATGACTCTGCCTGATGGACAGGCAGAGACATTCAAGGGGTGGTGCGGGGGCGGCCTGCATTCCCGGAATCCGGGGCGCATCTGCCCCATTTACCAAGATTGGCAAGGCCAGGATCTGCGTCCACGGATGCAGTTTCCTGGCCTCCCAAGTCGGCCAAACTGTGTAAGAGGCTTACTTAGCTGGCCGGCACCGTCCACCCTCGCGACCGATGGTCACAATGGTGGTCCCAGTGCTGGGATTGAAAATGCAGCAGGGGGCTGTCATATACCTCTTGCTGCATTTGCATTTTAGCAAGGCTAGAATTGCAAAGCTGCTTGGTTCCTGCAAGCAAACTCAGAAAATTTTCCATTTTTGGAGTTAGCTCAATACTAGGCGGCCCCATGAGGCCCCTTCAATGAATGGGCATTTCCGCATGTGTAAAGGGCCCATTAATGATCATGAGTAGACCCTTTAGAGATGAACAACTTTGCTGCAAAATTACACATTTGTACAGTGTAATGGTGGAAGAGACCATTTCATAAGGTGCAGAGCTTCACACAGTGCCAATGGCGGTTCCATAAAGCTTGCAGGGGGCACCCATTGCTTTTGCTTTCCTGTCTGTCCAGCTGGCCGCCTAAGCTAGTATTCAGAATTTTGGCGCATAGGAAGATAGTGCATAAAATATGGTGCATGAGCAGGGAGGAGGGGAACAGCTGACAATTTATTCTGCTGTGCGCTGTGGTTAGAGTTATACTTTGGAATCTTAAAGCTCCGTTATCTCCTAATCTTAAAAATTACCAGCCCAACACTGTGGGGCCTTCCATAATTTTTCACAAAGTAGTAGAACATTGACGTTACAATGCTTGCAATGCAAACAATACAGTTTGGATATTGCTTACAGAATTTGTAAGGACCTCACTTTTTATATTCAGATTCTTATAGGAAGAGAAAGGAAAGGTTTGTCTTCTGTATGGCGCACAAAAGTTTTTAGTATTTAAATAAAAGATTTTAATGTTTAATGGATAGACATAAAAATTTTTCCAACTGGAACAATGTTCAGCGCGTTCAGAGGTTAAAAGTAGGTTGAAGAGTAATTGTGTGACTACTTACTATAAAAAAGTGAAATAAAATCAAAATGTGTTATTTATTTAAGATATTTCATGTAGTAAAAGTTTATTCTTGCAGAGCTCTGCATTTTATAGTTAGAGGGGGGTAGGGGGGGGAAACAAGAAAAGGGGGGGGGGAATTGGTTCACCTCCAATTTCACATATGACATATATTCATTAAGAAGATGCACTTATGATATTCAATAAGGTGGAGGGGGCACCTTCCTATCTAATGAATTCATGGGTGTCTCTATTGCCTCTAATCAATAGATGATCTTGAAGATATAGGTATCCATTCATATTATCACTCCTTCACAATAGGGTAGCTGTATATTATTTATAAATTGGCTTATCAATATATGGACACATCTTATATAGGGTAGTTTTATGTTACCCCCTTGCTCATTTATGCCCTTTATATCTGGTGCACATTGGAAATAAGTCTGTGATATAGTTAGTTTATGAAGACAGCGTGATTAATATGTGTAATCTACTGTAAATAGTGAATGGGTCTCATTAACATCAAGGCCTTGAAAAAGCTAACAGAGAAACGCGCATTGACATGCCTGCCATGTGTACTTTATGTTAAATGATTATGATGGTGTAATTTAACTGAATAAGTCGAAAAATTGAATCTCACTGTGAAATTTGTCCAGTCACATGATGTATCAGGGTGTGAGAGCTTGTGCGTTACAGTGTATCGAACCAGCCGTGACTGGCAATAGTGTCTGAAACAGATTCAGTACTAACCCTAACCTCCCCCCGGGGGTGCCTAACCCCCCACTCCCCTAGCCTAAACCTAACCCTCCCGAGTGGTGCCTAACCCTAAGTCCCCCCGGGAGCCCTGAACCTAACCCTCCCCCCTGCGGGGCTGTACGCCTCCTGCGGCCAGCTTCCCTTCGGTCAGGATGCCGGGTGTTGGGCTCCCGCTGTAGGTAAAATGACAGGCGTCGAGATTTCGACACCTGTCATTTAACCCTTGCCAGGATTAGACAGTCGGGAAGCCGGCTGTCGGGATTCCCTCCGTCGGCTTCCCGACTGCTTACCGTCTCAAACATGGAAACTGCAGTCTAGCAAAAATGCATTGCAATGAAAGAGCCTATGTACTATCTATAATTATCTAAGGATAGTGATCATGTACGGTATATGTGTACATAGTGAGATTTGTGGAAACCACAGCCATAATAATTATATATGATTAAGGAGAATATATATGAATGAAATAGGATATAACTGCAGATTCCATATTCATGCTCTTAATGAGACCCATTCATTATTTAGAATACACATATTAATCATGCCGTCTTCATAGACTAACTATATAACAGACGTATTTCCTTATTTCCAATGTGCACCATATATGAAGGGCATGTACCCATAAATAAGTAAGGGGATAACACACAACTACCCTATATAAGATATGTGTCAATATATTGATAAGCCAATTTGTAAATAATATACAGCTACCCTATTGTGAAGGAGTGATAATATGAATGTATACCTACAGTATGAATCAGTAAAGGGATAATATGCCACTATAAACCTGTATAACTTATATGACACAATAAGTGATTGGGTACTGACCTGATGATGGACCATAAGCACATTGTTGTATAAACTGTGTAGATGCAATGAATGATAGATGCAGCAATAAGATACAATAAGAATTAACAGCACCTAGACATTAATAGAAGGGCTAATTGGGGTCCAGTATTAATACCGGTACCTCTTACATGTCTTCCATATCATCTATTGATTAGAGGTAATAGTGACATACGTGAATTTATTAGATCTTACTGAATATCATAAGTGCGTCTTCTTGATGAATATATGTCATATGTGGAATTGGAGGTGAACCAATTTATTCCCCCCTTTTTCTTGTTTTACCCCCCTCTAACTATCAAACGCAGAGCTCTGCAAGACTAAACTTGTTATACTACATGAAATATCTTAAATAATAGAAATAAATAATGAAGACACATGGCAGGGACACATTTTAATTTTATTTCACTTTTCTATAGTAACTAGTCACACAATTACTCTTCAACCTACTTTTAACCTCTATTTCGCTGAACATTGTTCCAGTTGGAACATTTTTAATGTATATCCAATAAAGATTAAGGCCCTCATTCAGAGGCAGTCGCAAGAAGCGACCGCTCGCTCTGAATGAGGGCGGCCGCTTGTAATTTTAAGTGCAGCCGCCTGGTCGCTAGCTAAGCTGTGGGTTACCACCTACAGCTTTAGCGACCGACCAGGGTGATGGTCATGATGGTCAAGACCATCGCGACCATCGGGGCTTGCAACGAGACCCTAAGGTTGGGTCTCGGCAACCTTAAGCCCCAGGGAGCTTCCTGCTCTGATCGAGCAGGAAGCTCCCCACTGACATCACTGCTGATGTCAGTGCGGCCGCCCACAAAAAGGCAGGCGTTCCTTAAGGAACGCCTCCGTTTGTGAAACCACCCCCCCGCCACGCCTACAAAATGGGGCGAGCTGTCGATCAACATCGACAGCCGGCCTTTTGTAGTGAGCTCCGGAGCAAGAGAAATTCTCTCTCGCTACGGGGTTGTGCATGCCCAGTGCGGCTGCTGCGTGTGCGCAGGGCATAAACATCGACCCGGTTGCGAGCGCTCAGTGCTTGCAACTGGGTCAGAATGAGGACCTAAATCCTTTATTTAAATACCAAAAACTTTTGTGCGCCTTACAGAAGACAAACCTTTCCTTTCTCTTCCTATGGCACATGCCAGAAGGGCCGAAGGCCTTAGGACCGGCTCGAGGAGGGGGGAAAGGAAGAGTCCCCCACCCTCCACCCAACGGCTCCGGAATCATTAAGATATCACGGAGACGGAAGGGGTGGAGGCGTGTATGGGCCGGCGGTGAATGTGCTGGGCCAGGAAAAGACAGGGGTGTGCCGCGAGGCCAGCCCTCGTGACTCGTGGCACACCCCCTTGCGTTAACCACACCCCCCTTCACACACAAGTGCAGGGCGGATTGCCAGAGCTGATATACAGTCCCAGTCTGTCCCTGGTGACTGCTATTATTTTTTGTCAATTGGCAGCACCCCCAATTTGAACATAATTTCAATTACAATAATTACGGGGTTATTAACTAAATATTATGTGATGTGTGCAGATGTATTTATTCCCTTGTTATATCTGGAGAATCTTGTATTAACATGCAAATACAATTGCTGGAGTTCACTCTTAAGATTTTATAAAATGTTTATTACAATTGTTGACTGTGGATTTCAGCTTTGCATTTTATTTTCTTGTGGGCCCTTTCCTTCTATTGTATCGGTTTAAGCTACAATATGAGGGGTTGGGTATGAAATCCCAGCTGTCAGCATCCCGACAGCCAGAATCCCGGCACCCATAGGAAGTCACGATAAGTATTTTTCTAACCCCTACCCCAGTGGTTCCCAAACATTTTGAATCTCGGCACCCTAGAGTATCGGCATTGTATTCACGGCACCACTAAGGCAAAAGTTGGTTATTGAGAAGCTCAGAAAAAATGTAATAATGTAGTAAAGTGAAGTAAATTGTGCTTACGTGTCATACTTAGGTTCAGTTATGTGGTGGTGACTAGGTTTGTGCTTCTGTTTGTCCACATTTACATTACATTGACCATAAATAATTTGATTTGGTGCTGGACAACCAACCTGAGGCACCCCCGCAAGTGCCCCAAGGCACCCCAGGGTGCCATGGCGCACAGTTTGGGAACCACTGCCCTACCTTAACCCATGGTCTCTCCGGTCCCTAACCCTAAACTCTCCCCCTAGTGCCTAAACCTAACCTCCCCTTGCCCGCACCCTAAACCTAACACCCCCTCCCCGGTGCCTAATCCTAACCTCCCTCCCTACTGCCTAAACCTAACCTCCCCTTCCCCGCACCCTAATCCTAAAACTCCCTACCCGGTGCCTAACCCTCCCCCTAATGACTAACCTTAACCCCACTACCTAACCTTAACCTCACCCTAACACCCAGATTCTTACCTTCGGAATGCTGGCGGTCGGGATATTGGTGCCGGGATCCCGACTACATCCCGAGCACTAGCACTTTTTTTTGGATAGGGTATACAGTATTTTTTTGTTCTTGTACCAGCAATGAAGAAGCTAAACCACATATACCATATACGCCTCCTGAAAGACATATATATGAATGTCAGGCGCGCATGCAGGGGGGTTCCGAGTACCTGGAAAACCTCCCTGACCTAGTGGTGGGCTTGGCCGGAGGGCAGGGTGCCTTGTGCCCCCCGGGCTGCTCAATCGCCGAGCCGCCGCTTCCTCAGACAGGTAAGGGGCTCTGGGCTGCAGATTCCATGCGGACTGGCCGTCCGCATGGAATCTGCCAAAAATGTCCCTCCAAAAATGGCCGCCGCCTAGATAGAAGCTAGAGGTACTACTTGACCTCTAGTGTCAGGGAACACAGAACGCATAGCCGGTAAAAGATGCAGAAAGCTGCATCTCCTCCCATATAACCCCTGACAACTAGCGTGAGACCCCTGGCAACGAGTGTGAGACCCCTGGCAACGAGCATGAGACCCCTTACAACGAGCAGGTAATTGTAAAGTAATTTGAAGCTTTACTATGAGGCATAAAATGGTGTTAGTGGCATAACTGTATGTGGCATAATGTGTACTGGGCATTACTATAAGGAGGAAAAATTATAATGTAAACTGTCTATGGGGGATGGTGGCGCATTTTTAACTGTTCGCACTGGGAGCCACATTTCCTAGAAACGGCCATGCATTAGTAGGGTGCCTAAAACTTTTCTTGGCAGGTGGCGAGCAAAATGTATAATTACGCCACTGCGCAGTTGCGTTCCGATTTTGACTAATTAGGCACAGTTTTTCAAGCCTAAACATGACCTCTGTAGCTGCGGCTCTGAATCTGAGAACTCAGCAGCTCTCACTGATGACCCCACAACACTCCCATAACATTCCCATGAGACACTCTTTTTGCGTTCACTTCAGGTCATCACCCAGGAACGCCCATCACTCTGCCGCTCCATTTACAATACCATCTGACCTGATCGCACCAGCATCATTGTGTGTACACTCAGGGTAATACATTTGCCGTACTGGCTTTCTGAAGTTCTCGCACATGCGCAGTTGCTACAAATCACATTGTGCAAGTGTTATGCCCAGGTGCCTTGTTATTTATATTATTTATTGTTATTTATATTAAACACTTGAAGTACACAATACAGTGTACTGTATGTTGCAGGCTTATTCTGGTTAGACTTTGTCGTCACCGGCTCTGTAACCAATTATTTGGAAACCCCCCTTTCAAAATCCTGCGTTTGCCACTGAATGTTTACATGGTAAGCTTTACATAGGGCCTAATTCAGCACTGCACGCTAGTGACTGCTGAATGCAGATTCCTGATGATCGGGAATCTGTGCAGGCACCAGACCCGTTCTGAACATGTGCAGAACTGATCTGCGAGCCCGCACGGAAACTGTCAGCAGACTGTCAGTGATTGACAGTCTGCTGCCATTTGGGGGCGGGAAGGGGGCGGCGACAGCCTCCGTTACCTGAAATGGAGACGTGTCGCCACCATTGGGGGGGAGAGAAGAGGCCAGGACCTCAGTCGGTGAGATTTCCTGGCCTCTTCCTTGCAGCTGCCCATGGGTCACCTTAGCCGGCCGATGGTCCGCAGAGTATCCGATGCTGCATTGGACAACGCAGCTCGGATATGTAATGCAGCAGGAGACGTGATGCCTCCTGCTGCATTACCATATCAGCACAGACGGAATAGCTAAGCTGCTTGCGAGGAGCTTATCTATTCCTTCTGAGGTTGAATCAGGGCCTTAGTACGTAAGTTACGCAATACACCCTTACTGTAATTGGCCCACTCTAACAAGCCGCACTACTCCCCTGAATTACTATCCCTGTCTGGATGCCCGAGGGCCAGAACTTAATTAAGGGTCCTGGCACCCTAGGTTGCACCTCCTGCTCTGCAGCCAAATTAAACACTGGACCGCCTGGGTGGTAGTGTATATTTAAAACATTTTTCTTAACCATGAATACAGATTAATAAAATTTACATCAAGTCTGTTCATCGTGATCCATTGGCATTTAAGGAATAAGATCACCCACCCTTGGGAGAGAAACTCAGGAGCATTGCAGAAGTCAGACTGCTTCATAAACTGCTCGTGCTTTGCTCTCATAGTTTATGTCTCTGTCACCCGCACCTCTCACTGTCATTATCACCTTGTAAATCTCTTTCCCACAGATCACTCCAATAAACCATAGAGCTCTCTCTGCACTCCAAGCATCGTCTATACACAGTGCATCCACTTTTTATTATGATATTTATATTGGTATCGAGTGCTTTAATGCCATTAACGAGCAATATTTTCTAGTAAAAACACATTTCGTACAAAGCTTCACTGCGCGGAAAAATTATCTTTTTTATTTTAATAAACCAGCATTTTTATCAGCAAATTAATGTTCAAATATCGATGTTTTAAAGCATTGAGGGGTAAATTTACTAAAGTGAGTAAGTGAGTGAGGAAATCGGCCACCAAAGCATACTGAACACACCTGAACCTGGTGCTAGTGGTGCATCATTATACTAACTACCAGAGCATCACAAACCCAACATGCTCTGAACAACTAGATGAATACACATGCAATTTTATGCACTCTGGTGTAAATTTACTAAAGTGAGAGTTTTTAGAAGTGAGTTTTAGAAGAGATTGGTTGCCCATAGCAACCAATCAGATTCTAGCTATTATCTTCTAGAAGGTGCTAGTTAAATGTTAAGTAGAATCTGATTGGTTGTTATGGGCAACATCTCTTCTAAAACTCACTTCTAAAAACTCTCACTTTAGTAAATTTACACCAGAGTGCATAAAATTGCATGTGTATTCATCTAGTTGTTCATAGCATTTTGGGTTTGTGATGCTCTGGTAGTTAGTATAATGATGCACCACTAGCACCAGGTTCAGGTGTGTTCAGTATGCTTCAGTGGCCGATTTCACCATAGCTAAGATAATACACAACGTGACAGAGAGGTAAGCCTAATAATATCCCCTTTTTGCAGACACAGTAACCAGACCAGAAGGAAGGTACAACGCAAATTTATTTTTACAAATGAGTGAATAACAGCAGAATAAAATATACCATGAACAGAATACAAACTCACCACTTTCAATTCCAATTAATCACTTACAACCTCCCTGTCCTCTACCGGTGACCCCAGCTGGCAAGTAAAGGTCCCCACAGGACCTTTACTTGCCAGTTTTTAAGCCTTTGCTTTGAGAAAAAAAACAGGGACAGCACTTAGGCTATGCTGAAGGCAGTAGTTCACCGGCAACTTACAATAGTTTAAACACAGTCTTTGAGCCTTGAGAAAATAGTGACAACACTGAAGCTATGCCATTAGCAGTAGTTCACCGGCAACTTGCAATAACTTAAACATAGTCTTTGAGCCTTGGAGAAAAATAGGGATAACACTGAGGCTATGCTAACAGCAGTAGTTCACCGGCAACTTGCAATAGTTTAAACACAGTCTTTGAGCCTTTGCTGAAAAAATAGGGATAACACTGAGGCTATGCTGAAAGCAGTAATTCAGCGGCAATTTGCAATAGTTTAAACACAGTCTTTGAGCCTTTGCTGAAAAAAAATAGGGATAACACTTAGGCTATGCTGGTAGCAGTAGTTCACCGGCAATTTGCAATAGTTTAAACACAGTCTTTGAGCCTTTGCTGAAAAAATAGGGATAGCACTGAGGCTATGCTAACAGCAGTAGTTCACCGGCAACTTGCAATAGTTTAAACACAGCCTTTGAGCCTTTGCTGGAAAAAAATAGGGATAACACTTAGGCTATGCTGGTAGCTGTAGTTCACCGGCAATTTGCAAGAGTTTAAACACAGTCGTTGAGCCTTTGCTGAGAAAATGGGGATAATACTTAGGCTATATGCCACACGCTATTACCACAGAAGTTGCCAACCAGGGTTACACAGGGTTAAAGAAACATTACATTCAAATGCATTATATTACAGACCCAGCATTTAAAATGTATAGCAGGAAAGAATGGATATACATTACTATCGTCCCTGCCGTAAATACCGGCAAACAAGCAGCGCTGAAAGATATTTACATTCACATCACTACCAGCAAATACATTTGTACACAGAGATACACAGGAAAACACTTTAGCAAAATGACAATTTCAATATATATATGCCAACAAATAAATTTACATTAGATTAAACCACACCAGCAGGTTAAAGGTTACTCATTGCTAGTACATATGAAGTACTTTAAAATTTAACACCAGCAAAACATTCCATTAGTGCATAAGGAAGAAAACAGCATGTAAATAGTTACCAGCAATTCAAACAGTTGCACCAGACATGAGCTGGTGCAATACAGAACAATACATTGATCAAACAAGAAACAAGTCACAGACATAAGAAAAGGGGTGCACTAACCCTACTTCCCCCTATTCTGTTCGGCACAATTGCAGGCAAGAATCTACTAGCAACCTTGGTGGCCCTGGGAGTAATTTCTGAGCTTCAACTACACGGCGGCAGCTGCTTAGGAGGGGACAAGGGACCCACTAAAAGGGACTTGGGAAAGGGGGTAAGGGGTACCCATAGTCTCACTCCAAGCTGTGGCTGTTAAGCCTCCTCACGACATCCAGCGGAGCTTCGGGATGCAAAGCACCGCACCAGAGCTCCACCCGCCAGACTCCGAGCAGGCAGGTGTAGCTCCAATTCCAGAGCTCTTTCCGATAGAGCAGTCTATACTCCCGGGGTCCTCGTGCTCCTCTCTGGGGTTGTCCTATCTCCTGCCTGTGCGGGGGCCGGCAGTATCTTCGTCACTCGTGGGACCTTTTCCTCAGCTGAGGCTTCACAGACGTCGATGGGGCGACGAGTCCTTTTTCAGGGTAACTCCTGTCCCTCCCAGGAGCCAGTATACTTCAGCCTCAGGGAGCCTCCGGGATGCAGGCACTTCTCTGGGCAGCCGGCAGCCAAATGGGGCCTCTCTCCTCTGGGGTCTTGCAGGGAGCTGCCAGGCACACGTGATGATTACAATAGGGAGAAGCAACAGGGGTAGGCTCAGCAGGGTTCTTTAGCCTTCAGGGTGGGTGTAATTACACCTCAGGCACATGTAGCGACTTGGTATGGCAATCCAGTGGGGGTACTCCTCTTCTGCTACAGAGTACAGTATTTATAATCCACAGTAAGGCACTTGTAGGGGGGCTTGGTATAACACTCCAGTGGGGTACTCCTCTCTGCTACTGAGTACAGTAATTGTAATGCAGGGCAACCAAGGGGTGAACACACTCTCCCCATATTTCACAGATCCAAGGGCACGCCTCAGAAAGATCCGCACACCTCACTCCCTCTACTCAGTGCTCACTCTTTTAAAACCTTCACATCTCTCTCCTCCCTGTCGGTCCGGCTTCTAGGAGTGGACAGGGGACCCCCAGCAACAGGCCGCCTACCAGGATCTCTGCCTGGACACCCAGACTACCAATGAGTGGGGCAGAATTTTCCCGCAAAAATGGGTTACTGACCAAGGGACATTTTCTTCCCCCCAGTTTGCACATGCTCAGTGTGGTTCAGGGAGAGCAAGGTCAGTAAGCATTCACTATACTTGCCTTTTGGGGCCAACAGTTGTATGATCTTATGAAAAAAAAAAAAAAACTGACAGAGGCTGCAAGACACCTAAGTGCCTCCCTAATTTACTAAGCGGTAACCCCATAACTATGGGGGTACCACAGGTTTATTTATCAATAGAAGGCTTGAATTGTACAAAGATATGCCCCCTCTCCGATGCTTTCCTTCTCCCTCGGCCCCCCTGGCATCCCCCTCCCATTTCACTTACCTTAGTCACACAGCAGGTTCTGAAGGGCTTCTCTTGTCATCGGGTCTTTTGTCCGGTCCTCTCCCAGGCTCAGCTGCAGTGGAGGAGCTGGAGGCCTGTGTTGCAGCTGGTCTCAGTCGCTAATTTGCTGTAAGCTCGCCGTACAGTGATGAAGTCATCTTGTAGTGCGCTCCCAGCCTATCAGTGACTGAGAGCACTCCATCTATTCTACAGGCAGCTGGGAGAGCCAGAGAGGACCGGATAATGTAACTGGAACCAAGAAAGTAAGTATTGTCCCACTGCTCCTGGCCCAATCCACAGATTGTCTTGAATCCTGTAATACTCTATTGTTCTGGGGGAATCAGTATGAATTACCGCCGGACACAACGTTCAAATCCCGACAGCGGCTGCCTGACATGGGTGAAAATCCTGATCGTCCCCAGGTAAGTATTTACTAACCTAACCTCCCCCCTAACCCTCCTTAGGGGTGCCTAACCCTAACCTTCCCCCCAGTGCCTAAACCTAACCCCCCATCCCCGCCGCCTACACCTAAGTCTAACCCTCCCTTCCCCTAGCCTAACCCTCCCTTCCCCTAGCCTAACCCTAACCTCCCGGGGGGGTGCCTAACCATAAGTCCCCCCCGGGAGCCCTAAACCTAACCCTCCCCCCACGTGGCTGTCCGTGCTCGGCGCCCAGCATCACTTTAATCGGGATGCCGGGCGCCGGTTTCCCGGAGTCGGTAAAATGACAGGCATCTAGATTTAGACGCCTGTCATTCAACCCTCGCCGGGATAAAGCAGTCTGGAAGGCCGTCGGGATTACGTCCACCGGTTTCCCGACTGCATACCGTTCTGGAATTTAATGATTATAATCCAGGGTATTTTTGAGACTCAAAAACATCTAATCCTCTCACACTGTATGTGGCCAGCCTGGTGCATCACGATATCTACTGAGTTATGCTAGTCATAAGTAGGAACAAAATTTATAATTGTGTTAATCATGCGGACACTGGGCCTGATTCGAGTTGGTTATGCAGCCGCTTTGGCAGCAGTTGTGGGAATATGTAAATGATAATCTCAGCTTTCCCTTTGTGCTTGATGGTGCGATGGAATGTACAAGCAGTGAGCTGCCCACTTTCAGGCTCCATGTCCTGTGCATCGATGCAACAATCAGTCGCAGCAGTGACATTTGCAATAGCCTATGGTCTACTCTAGCTACTCTCCTCAAATCCAACTAAACATGGCCTCTGAAGCTTTGAATATACGAATGGGAACGCATTCCATAATACGCCCATGAAACGGAAACTTTTTGCGATAGCTTTGTCACCTTCCAGTCTCCATCCTGAAATGCCCAGGGATTGCAAACTCCTTCTCAAGTGTTAGCGATTCCATGTGCATTTGTGAACGCCATAGTGTATGCAGTAAGAGATTTCTGTACTATTCGCACAGGAATCGCTCAGTAACAAAACATTGCTCAACTGTGTAAACATCTTTGAATCAGGCCAGCTATTGCTTCCTTATGATTTTCAGATTGGCCTCCATTGATAAATAGGTCGTTTAAGGAGATGGTTGACAGGACAACTTGTGGACAGCCTAGAAACGTCAACTAAAAGTTGATAGAAAACATTTTGTATGGCAGTTCTTTGTTCTTGGGATCTGTCCAGTTCTGTATTATTCGCCCTAGGATGATATTGACTTATTTTTTTATGGCTATAATGAAAAAAGCGTTAGCTTTCTTCAGTTCAATGGTTCACTGCCCTGTTGCTAAGCACTCCAAATAGTATGTGTTTTCCAAATATCCTCACAGAATCATAGGTAAAATTGTAAGTCTACTTTGCGTAACTTTATAGCCTTACTGAAGTGTGATATTTTCAACTCTCCGCCACTGCATCCAATGACATCTGATAGTACAAGGTAACGCGGGGCTTTACCCACTGTATGTTTTATTATATCAATCTTAAGTCAGGCAGTTTCTGCTGTTGTGACCTATGAATTAAATCAATTCCTACTGTGTTATTATATTAACGCTTTCTATGTGGCCTTCCATGATTTTTCAGAGAAATACGCCCAATGCGTGCAAGTAACAGTGACTATTGGAAGAGTTAAAAATCATACAAAGTAAAACTAATATAGAAATAATTATTTTCTTTCTCATCTAAGGTCCTGTAATATTATTTCTGCCTAACCCACAATAATTGGTCTGGACAAGGAATTGTAAAGAAGCTCTGGTTTGAAACCATCTGTATTTTATCCATGAAATCAAACTCCCCTAAAGTAGTAAAACCTTGAAGTTACAATGCTTGGAACCACCACAGTTTGGTTATTACTCACATAATTTGTAAGGGCCTAACTTTAGCATTACACAGCACTACTTATATTCAAATTCTCCAAGATATTATGTGAGGAGACTCTTGTATTAACATGTAAATAAAATTGCTTGAGTTCACCCTTAAGATTTGATAAAATGTTTATTACAATTGCTCACTGTGGATTTTAACTTTGCATTTTTTTTCTTGTGGGCCCAGTTCTTCTACGGTGCCAGATCAGCCTGCCCTAGGCTATGAACACTAGTACTGCTGTATAAGTACCTTACTTTTTTGGAGGAGGTATACGTTTTTATATTATTTTTTAATTTGTTTTACACATACTGCTCAGGTTTGTGCCGATGTTGGTGATCTTGTACCAGGGATGAAGAAGCCAAACCATATATACTATATACGCCTCCTAACATGAATATAAACGACTGTTTACACTGTTACGTAAGATATACAAAACGCCCCTTCTGTATTTGGCCTACTTTGACAAGCACCTTTTATCCCACTTTTTGCCTCTCTAATCATAAGGACTCATAGACGTAAGAGATACACCAGATTAACAATATTGGATCAGAACCTCTATATACCCCTGCCTGTACCTTCTAAAATCCTTCCTATAAACCTCTAAGGATGACGCTAATTTGCGTACGCAGTCACACCATAAATAAAGACTTAGACATAGAACCTGTGGTTCCAAAGCACAAGTGATATTCAGGTAAAAGTTCAGACAGTTACACGCAATTGATCAAGACACAATTTAGGCGCAAAAGTAAATCATACAGACCACAAGTACAGTATACATACGCAGGCGCTTCTGGACCCAGAGATAGGCTTCAGCAAGAGACCCCTCGTCATTCAGCACGAAGACTCCCAAATAGTGTCCGTGTACCCATACTTATACCCCCCCAGTATAAACAAGACAAAAAGGTATGTCTGTTGCTGATGTCATTGGTTCTCAGAGGTGAAGCATCTGTTACAGTGCATCTAACAGGCTGGTTCAAACAGACTTTCCCTGCCTCTAACAGCTAGGGGTCTTCCTCCTCACGCCTTCGTCAGCATCCTAACAGTTGAATCTAAAATATACATTTTGGTTGCTTGTAGGTTCTGCGGTCCATAACTCGAGAATGCATGATGCAATCTCCTCACCGATAGCACCAGGAAACTGTGGAAAGAGTACGCATCAGAACAACTCCAAGAATGACGTGTTTATCTTGTATAATTCCTTAGTTAACAAATATCTTTATTTCTTAGCATTTAAACTAACTGAACCTTCTTGAATCATACACTTTAAAGCTTATTGAACCTTATGTATGAATATGAAATGTGAGGGTATTCCGAGTTTGGTATAGAGACATATTAATGTGTGTATGAAGATGGGTGCATTTGATTCTAACATTTTAGCAGCGTGGCATGCTGGGCGAGGTAGTTCTACATGTCCTGTCAGCAAGCCCCCCCCCATCTTTCCTGTGTTCAAAGGAAAGATACCTCTTTTGTCCTCCTAGACTCTTGTGTGAAATGCAAATGTATTATCACCTCAAGCTGTGAAGTTTTTGGAATCATCCTGTCTAGAGTTCAGACAGATCCAATTGTGTATATCAATGCCTGGATTATACTACAATTGTCACAACTTTACTTTATCTGCATCCAGGGATTCCCAATTTGTATGTAAAACTACCCATTGTCTACTTCTATTTACTTTTACTCAGAAAGCTTGTTTTTTCCAGTTGCCCTTGGTCTTAGCTCCTGCGTTATAACTTGAAATGACGTTGGTCATAAAATGGCGTCTTGCAGATTCTTGTTTCTAAAATGGAGTCTAGCTGCCATTTACAAGATGGCGTCGCGCACGCTTCAATTTTAAACTGATCTTGTCTTAGCTAATAATCCAGTTATGACAAGACTTAACTCACAAATTAGCCCTCACTTTACAATGAAAGCCCTGTAATGAGGAGCAAATTTTGCTCTTAAAATTTGGTCCATTGTATTTATAGTAGTCCACAAACCTCTCAGAAAGTGCGTCACAACTCACGGATGGGTAGTGGATGTTAGCCCGTATTTTGGGATTGGCGAGACATACTACTGAGGCACAGAGTCTAACGTGCCGGCGGTATTCACCAGGGACCTCCACAAGAAGGTATGGACTTAGCTGCGTCCGACACGCAGGTCGCAGCCCTCAGACTGGGTTCCCTAATACAAGTGTTGGTATACTCTGGATGGAGCGGAGTACAATGAAGACGTACAGCATAGTCAACTAGCCGGGTCAGAACCGAATGGATAAGATGGTACCAGGGAGCAGATGTATGCAGGTCACGGAGGTTAGCCAAGGTCAAAACTGGAATACCAAGCAAAGTACGAGGGAGAAGACAGAAGCAGGTCACAAACAAAGTCAAGGTCAGGAATGAGCAGAAGGTATCTCTTGGAATGCTGGAGTATGGCTTGCAAGTTTATACTCTGGCACAGGAGTGCTCCCAAGGACTTCCTTATATAGACAGGGGCTTGAATTAGGCGCCTCCTGTGGCATCACAACTGGGAACATTTGGCCCTTCAAATTTTACTTAGAATGGCGTGCATGCCCCCAGGGGAGCTGCAGACGCTGGGTGTAGGAACAGGACTACACAGCAGCGGGGGACTCCCCTGCTGCTGACCAGTGCCGCTGGACACGATAAGTGCATACCAGTGTCTAGCGGGCTGTGACATTCCTCTAGGGGTGGGCACTGAACACCCCACAAATGGCTTGCCAGGGAACTTCTGGTGGAATTTTCAAAGAAGTTAAAGGTATGTGAATATCTGAAGCCTTGACCCGGGACCATATCCTTTCCAGTCCCCCTGGAATTGAACCGTACCTTGAGAGATTCTTGAGTCCAAAATTTGTTTCACCTCATATTCCTCTAGATGATCCACTGGAATAGCCAAAGGAGGATCGCAGGGTGTTGAAAACAAATTAAGAATCAGGAGTTTCAAGAGGGAGATTTGGAAAACATTTGGTATTTTCAGCGTGCCTGGCAGCATCAGATGGTAAGCCACCGGGTTGATCACTTTGAGGATCTGAGAAGGCCCAATGAACCTTGAACTTCATTGTAGACACCTTCAATCATGGATGTTTGGTTGACAACCAAACTTTGTCCAAAGGATTAGTAAAGGACCCTTCTTTCTCTTCCTGTCCACAAACAGTTTGTACTTAAGGGAGGCCTTGCACAATTTCCTCTTTACGTCTCTCCAAATCTTGAGGAAAGGTTCACTATACCGTGGACCACTGGAAGTGAAACTGACCGGTGGGGAAGTAACACAGAATGTAGACCGTATTGGATGAAGAAGGGAAAGTGACCCAATGCCTCATGAAACATATTATTGTGGGCAAATTAAGCCCGCGGCAACAAGGATACCCAATCATCTTGATTAGCTGAAATATACAATTGAATAAACTTCTCCAGATCCTCATTTACTTGCTCTATCTGACCATTGCTTGAGGATGATAAGCTGATGAGAAACTCAAATTGACTCCAAAGCATTTACATAGTGACCGACAATTTTGACGTAAATTGTACCCTGCGGTCTGAATGGATGTCATTGTGGAACCCGCGCAGCTTGAAGGATTCTTTCCTGAGTGCTTCTGCCAGTTTCAGAGCAGAGGGTAGACCTGTTAATGGGACGAAATGAGCACCTTTGGAAAATCTGTCAACCACCACCCAGATGGTATTGAAACCTTGGCAAGATGGTAGATCAGTGACAAAGTCCATGGATATATGAGACCAGGGATGATTGAGCACTGATGGTGGACAGAGATCCAGAGGGAGGGAGAGGTGGAACCTTGTGTTGTGTACAGGTATTACAAGCTGCCACAAAGTCCTTGACATCACAACCTACTGTTGACCACCAATAATTCCTGAGGATTAGCTCCAGAGTTTTTCTCATGCCTGCATGACCGGTGAAGCTTGATGAATGTGCCCACTTAAGTAACATAGCCCTGAGTTTTGGTGCTATGAAGGTTTTTCCCGCAAGAATCTTGGCCTTGTTGGTAACTGCCACAAAGTAAGAAAAGTTCAGAATGGGCTTGTCTTCCCCTTACTTCCTCCACCTCAGCAGAACTGAATGCTCAGGACAAGGCATCGGCTTTGATGTTTTTTCTACCCGGCAGTAGGTAATCGGAGTGAACCCATCGAAGAATAATGACAATCTGGACTGACGATAGTTTAGGCAATGAGCTGTTTTGAGGTATGTTAGATTCTTGTGATTGGTATAAACTGTCACTGGAAATTTTGCTCCCTCCAACAAGTATCGCCATTCCCGAAGAGCCAACTTTATCCCCAACAACATGATTCTTCCCCCGGAGCAAAAACCTATGGTAGAAAGAACCCACAGGAATACCACTTGCCCTCTTCATTTTTCTGCAAAAGCACTGCCCCAACTCCAACCATGGAGATGTCCACCTCCAGGAAAAATGGTTGGTCACAATTTGGTTGTCTCAGAATGGGTGCTAAAATAAAACACTGCTTTAGAAGGACGAAAGCTTCCTCTGCCTCAGAAGGCCACACCATTCTTGGTAAGAGCAGTGATGGGAGCTGCGATGAACTAGTAGTTCCTGATAAACTGGTGATAAAAGTTGCAGAAACCAAGAAAGTGTTGTATTGCTTTCAACCCAATTGGACGAGGCCAGTTGACAATGGCGATGAGTCAGAAGGCTAGAACCTGAAATAATGTAACCCAGAAATGTCAGTCCCTTTTGCTTGAAGAAGCATTTCTCTAGCGTGCAGAAAAGCTGGTTGGCCCAGAGTCGTGACAGTACTTCACATACGTGCTGGCGATGGCTATATTTTTCAAGAATATCAGGATGTCATCCAGATATACCACCACGTACTTATATAACAGGTCACAGAATGTATGATTCATGTATTTTTGGAAAACAGCTGGAGCATTGCTTAATCAAAAAGGCATGACTAAGTATTTGTAATGGCCATCACGAGTGTTAAAGGCCGTCTTCCACTCGTACCTAGATCGGATTCTGATCAAATTGTAGGTCCTGCGAAGTTCTTGTTTGGTGAAAATCTTTGCCCATTTTATCCGATTAAAAAGCTCCAAGATCAGGGTTAGGGGGAACCGGTCCTTGATTGCAATAGCATTCAGGCCCCGGTAATCAATGCGTGGTCTCAGACTTCCAACGTTCTTCTTAACAAAGAATAGGCCAGCTCCGGCAGGTGATTTGGATTCCCTGATGAACCAGCACTCTAGATTCTCTTGAATGTATACTGACACTTCCAGGGCCTCAGGAAGAGAGAGAACAAACACTCTTCCATGAGGAGGCATTTTCCCAGGTAACAAGTCTATAGTGCAGTCCCACTCCCGATGAGCGGGAAGCGTCATGGCAGCCTTTTTACTAAATACATCCCTGAAGGACTAGTATGGAGCTGGAAGATGATCTTCTGGACAGATGATGGTACTCCAGATGACAAAATGTGGAGGTTTGACAGATGACAAACATGACCGATAGCATTGGGATCCCCACGACAGGATTTGAGGTTCACTCCAATAGAAAACACAATTTAACAACTGTCTGCTTCATCCCTTATACTCTCATGAGTATAAGGGATGAAGCAGGCAGTTGTTAAATTGTGTTTGCTATATCTTTGGATCAAAGGACTCAAGAGATAAGCAAACACAGCCCTGTCGGCTCTTTGTGTCATGGCCAAAGGGAAGCTCTCAAAGTTGCAATATCTGCAGTACATTTTCCCAAAGCATCTTAAGTAATTTCAGCATGCACTTGTCAAATTAAACAATGTGCATATAATGTATACATCACTTTTCCCAAGTACAGTTTCAGCTCACGCCAATGTCCTCCCAAACCCAGAATAATGTGTTTCAAAGAGTAAATTTAAATAATTTGTGTCTCTTCAGCTGCAAAATACATGATTGGGGTCATAGACAGCTGAGGTGTGTGCACAGTCAGGATACTGATAAGGACAAATCTGGACAGCGAGTATATTTTAATACTTAAAATACGCTTTAGATCAGCTTTACTATCTCTTTGTAGTCACAGTGTACAGTTCTGATATAGGGACAGCTCCTAGTGACTAATCGAAGACTGACAGCGAGAGCAGGGGGCACCCAAGTCTTGTTACTGCAGATATTGAAGCCACTGACTGATAGAGCAAAATCCAATTTGTATTATTTTATAGCCTCTTGGACAGTGCAAATTGAAGATAGGATGAGGGTGAGGAGAACGGATAAATAGAGGGGCTTAGCAACAACCTATTTAACTGTGCGGTTTGGATACAAAATGTGTTATAGCCCATTTTATGCACCATAATTAGCTTATAGGGAAAGAAAAAAAAGTGACCTATAACATGTCCCCTATAATTGCTCAAATTAGTTTTATTATTTAAACAAAATTATATGCACTACTACATCCAGGTGTTCTGTGACACTTTACGGGTGAGCCAAGAGAAAATATCAGGACCAGTTAGTTTATTCCAGTTTCATGTGAAAACTCAGAAAAAATCTGGAAAAGTGAAGATTTGTTTGAGACAGGATAGATTTAATAAGTCTGTATTTAAAGTAAGATTATATTTAGATTATCGAACAGTAATGTATATGGGTGCAAATTCACAATGAAAGTCTAGTGGACATACAAACCCAATCCCCAAAGGGAAAATAAATATTTCCAATAAAAAAATATGGCCCACCTTCAGCCATAACTCCAACCATATTCCAGGTTTGTCATGACCATACTGATAATCCAAGAGTCAACTTTGTATTTGCCTATGTGGAATCAGGACTGTGCCATGAAAATGGGTTTCAAGTTAAAAGATACAGTAGGCCACATATGTTTAAAGTTGATATTTCAGCAGAATCTGACTTTTCACCAGAGTTTTGACGGGATCTGCTGCCGGTCTGTGTATTCCAGGCCAATGTTTAGAGGCACCCAGCTCTCTGTACCATCAATGACATCACAATCAGTCAGCTATGCCGATTGTAGGTGTGTGTCCTGAGAGCCAGGTGCCTTTAAACATTGTCCCTGCATACATGGCCTGTGATCCCTGCTATACCCCAGTGATCAGTCATAGAGGAAATTGCAGGGAGTGTTTGTCACCTGATTTATTCTGCCATTCTGTCCAGCATCTGGCATATCAGATCTTTGTGTTATGGCTTTGTCTATGACCAATTTAGCCACTTATATGGAGGATCATTGGTGACTGAGCCTAATGACTAGACCAGTGGTTCTCAAACTTGGTCCTCAGGACCCTACACAGGTCACGTTTTTTCAGGTCACCCAGCAGATGCACAGGTGTATTCATTACTCACTGACACATTTTAAAAGATCCACAGGTGGAGCTAAGTATTTAACTTATGATTCTGTGAGGAGACCTGGAAAACATGTACTGTTTGGAGTCCTGAGGACAGCGTTTGAGAACCTGTGGACTAGAGATGTGCGCCGACCCCCGTGTTTTGGTTTTGGATCTGTATCTCCTCGTGTTTTGGATCTGGATTGGTTTTGCCAAAAGCGCCCTTCAGTGACTTGTTTTTTTGGTTTTGGATCTGTATTTTTTCTAAAAAAAAACATAAAAACAGCTAAAAATCACATAATTTGGGCCTGTTTTTGTTCCTACAGTATTATTAGCCTCTAAAACATTAATTTCCACTAATTTCCAGTAAATTTTGACCACCTCACATATCACAATATTGTTTTCATCAAGTTTAGGCCCAAAATTTGCACCAAGCTAGCTGGCTGACTAAGCTAAGCGGCAGCAGTGGGCGGCACAAACACGTGGCTGTTCAACTTCCAACGTGGCACATCAGGACACAAATGTTTTTCAAGAGAGGCCTGAGGGAGTAGGAGTATGTATGTGTCACGACTCTAGGGAAATTGGCCTCCCGTGAAGGAACAGGCATAACTGACTGATAAACTGACAGCACAAACTGAGGAGGTCTGAGATACAGTATTTTTTCCTCATAGGACAGCACAGAGCTAGGAGAACTGGTTATAGGAACGACAAACAAAGTCAGGTTGTATAGAAGCTGGAACTTGACACGAGATCAGAATGAATAATAGACCTTTAATGACGACAACAAATGATAGGCGGTACTGGATGGTATTGGTAATAACTGAGTACTAGTCCCGGAGATAAAACTGAACACAGGGAAGAACAGCAGGTATCCATAGTCAGGAGTACTGCAAGTATTCCAGTAGGTAAATGTAGGAGACGTACTGTAGATCTGTGTTTGATAGCAGAGACTGAAGAGTGTATGCTGGAACACTGGGTTGAGCCCAGATAATAGGCAGAGTCCTACTGAGTCTGACTCAGGGCCTGATTCAGACCCGGTCGCTAAGCTGCGCTCGCGGCGATTTTCGCATATCTGCGCATGCGTATGCGTCAAAGTGCGCATGCGCGAACCAGTCACTGCGGACGGGAATCGTTCGCTCGTAGTACACAGACTGGACGTTAGTTTGAGTGACGGCGCTGTTTGTGGGTGGTGACAGTGGAAGGTGCTTGTGAACAGGGGAGTGGATGTGCGAACGCATGCATGTCTGAGCATCAAAACGGAGTTTAATGGGTATGCATAATTAGCAAAGTAGCGTCATTGAACACGTCACTTGGTTGTATTTTAGCCTGAACTGATCGCACTGCTTGTGGTGGGGTAGGGTCCACCTCAAAGGCTGCAAGCAGCTCCGATGGTTCTCGATGTTACCGATTATTCATACACTTCCTGGAGATGACGTGTGTTAAGATAGAAAAGTGCGTGTCTTTATACACCAGCGTTTGCTCACTGCCGTCGCTCTCTAAGACATAGAGGGCATCCTTACGCCACACAGTGCGATCGCGGAATTTGCATACACGGCACCTTTTGGAAGCGAGCAATCGCTGCTTAGCGCGCAGGTCTGAATAAGGCCCTCAGACAGAAGATAGCAAAAGTTCTTGGAACACGGTGCTGAGCTGTGCTAAGTTTAACAATGGCTTGGAAGCTCGTAAAGCAGTACTGAACAGAGGCCCTGATTCAGTGCCGGACGCTCTGACCAGAGCGCTTGCTCTGAATCAGGGCCATCCTAGTTAAATTTGGAGCGGCCTTTTGGACGCTCGCATAGCTGTGGGTTACCACCCACAGCTTATGTGAGCGTCCATGATGATGGTCGTGATGGTCAAGACCATTGCGAACATCGGGCTTGCGACGAGACCCTGTGGTAGGATCTCGCTGCCGCAAGCCCTGGAGTGATTTTGGCTCTATCAGAGCCAAAATCACTCCCACTGACATCACTAGTGATGTCTGTGGGGCCGGCCCCAGACGGTAGGCGTTCCCATGGGAACGCCTCCGTCTGGCAGCCACGCCCCTGGCATGCCCACCAAAGGGGGCATGCTGTCACTCACCATCGACAGCACGCCCCCTTTGTTGAGAGACCCGGAGGGACAGCTTGGCTGTCGCTATCCGGGTCTCACACATGTGCACGATGGAGCTCTGTCCGTCGTGCGCATGCAGGTACCATCGACCCGCTTGCGAGCGTCCTGCGCTCGCGAGCGGGTCTGAATGAGACCCAGAGTCCAGAAATAGTGAACAATGGAGTACTTAGACTGGGGTAAATGTGGATCTGGCAGGAGCCAAAAAGGTAAACCTTAAGAGATGTTGCACAGACACAGACTGAGTGTCCAGGAAGGATTTATACACCTAGTGCCTGTTGCTGGTTGGACAGTTAACTCAGCTGACCCCCAGAGCTGAGCAGGATTGGCAGGTGCAGGATGCAGGAACAGGTGACCAAAGCAAGATGGCCGTGCCCATGGACCGGAGAAGCCAGTGCTGACAATGTGGAGAAGAGGCATGCAGTGAGGACAAGTGCAGGTAAGTAAGGCATAGCACGGACTAAGCACTGGTCTCTGACCTTAGAGGATCCCGTGTGGCGGATGCTGCTCATGGCTTTGGGGACGTCAGGCATGGCGCACCGTGCACCAGGACTTAGTCAGGCAGAGCGCGGCTGTCTGGACCCTCCTTGGTGAACTGGCAGCCCAAGTCCTGACTGTATGTAGTTGAAGTAAACATTAATTTCCACTCATTTCCAGTCATATTTGACTACCTCACAGCTCACAATATTGTTTTCATCCAGTTTAGGGCCAAAATTTGCACCAAGCTAGCTGGCTGACTATGCTAAGCGGTAGCAGTAGGCGGCACAAACACGTGGCAGTTCAACTTCCAACATGGCACATCAGGAAACAAATGTTTTTATTATGCAAGAGAGGCCTGAGGGAGTTGGAGTATGTATGTAGTTGAAGGCAGGAACAGGAAGGGTTGATTGTTAGTAAATTTCATTTTTTGATTCTGAAATATATTTGTGAAGGAGGGGAGGCATTTACAAAAATGTTTTTACTCATTCACATCAGTCCTTGCCCCAGAAGAATCCTTGAGCGCCAGGCCTGCTGCTGGGAGTGGATTTTCATCCCAGAAGGGGACCAGGAAGACTACTAGTATTGCTTTCCAAAACAATTGACTGTTAATCCTTTGCAAAGATTCCACTTGAAACTTTTTCCCAACTTTTACAGGGACATTAAAAGAAACATTAGTGGCCTTCAAACTGCCATTGTACCCACTGTCTACTTAACCAGCACATATGGACAAGCGGAACAGAGCAAATGCAAGATTTCAGATTTAAGGTTTAAGTCTTACATTGTGTCTTTCTTGAGAATCCTGCGCCTACTTCTGCTGCTAGGAGTGGATTTTTATCCCAGAAGGGGACCAGGAAAAGTGCCTTCCAAAACAATTGACTGTTAAATAATGCTTTGCAAAGATTCACTTGAAACTTTTTCCCAACCTGTACAGGGACATTAAAAAGAAAACATAGTTAATTAGTGGCCTAGAAACTGCTGTTGTACCCACTGTCTACTTAAACAGCACAGATACGTGGACAAGCAGAACAGAGCAAATGCAAGAATTCATATTTAAGGTTTAAGTCTTACGTTGTGTCTTTCTTGAGAATCCTTGAGCACCATGCCTGCTGCTAGGAGTGGATTTTCATCCCAGAAGGGATGAAAACATTGTTTCTTCTTCCCAATGGACACAGATCTGAAGAGGCGCTGGAGGCTAATGAGTGGTCCGATGCACCCCCGGACCACCCCTTAGTTTCGCCTATGCTAATGAAGGTAATTGGGGTACTTAAGTTGTGTCAATTGGTGCCAAGTAGCGCATTAACACAAGTGGTGAAGAATAGCATTAAGCTGTTTTTTTGTGTGAAAATAAGTACTCCCAGCAAATTTGGGGTACTTGAGAATGGGTGTAAGCATATTTTTAAGTTGCTAAAGTGAAGTTTTAATTCACTTAAAAAATCCACCTGCCGCAAGCACCTGCAATCAAAAAAACACCTGCCCAATACTGGGGGACCCCCCAGAAGTCTATTTTGTTAGTTTTCAAGTTTGTCCCCCAACTTTGTACTTTTTTGGGGTGTTCTAAATTCTTTTTTACATTTTTTTTTACACAGTTTATGTTTGGGGTACTGTCCCAAGGGTGCAGGGGGGTTTCCCGAAGTTTGCACCCCAAAACCGCAATTCTGCACTTTTTTCCGCCTGCAATTCATAGGCGAAACTTCTCCACCGATTACATTGCATTGACTTTTCACGTATGCGAAAAGTCTTTGGAATTGAATACGGCAGAAACTTTCCGCCTGGCGAAATTCATCATCCGCGATACTATTTCGCGGAATCAGACTTTTCGCTTCTAATTGAATACGGGCCTTAGTTGGCAAGTTGGGGCAATAATCGTGCAGTGTACGGCCAGCTTCAGGACTAACGTAAATATGGACTTTGACCTTCAACCTTCTAAGCCTACTCATTTGAAAAGGTCAATCAACCTTCACGGCTTTGTATGCTCCACAATGAAAAATTTAATAAAACATTTTCAGATTCAGTGCAGTCATTTGTGCTTTGCTCATATGTTAGTAACATTATATATTGCATTCTGGGCTTGTCATCCAAATATTTGCAGCTATTTATAATTCTCTATATCACACAAAGCCAGGTTCAATACCATGCTTCACTTGTAACAACAAAAACATCTGTTTATAAAAGGTATTTCACAATAAAACAAGTGCTGAAAAGAGGGTAGTGGCAGGTTAATGAGGACTTTAATGAAATGATTTACATCAATGTGAAATACGTGAGGTGCAGAACTATTTACATTCCCAAGTGTGTACTGAGAATCTTAACAGATGATTTTTGGATGAGGCTTTCTTTGAATTCCATACTCTCCAACAGTTCTGATTTTTGTGTAATAGTCACAATATCTTGGTTGACAAAAGGGTCAGAGATGGCGGATTTTGGGATGTGGCCTCGGATAAATGGGGTCTGATGGGCCAATTGAAAGATGGATAAAACAGCAGTTTGTCACTTGTGTTTTGTCGGCAAGCTTAATTGTAAAACAGCCCAATCTACCATAGTGGAGATAATTGTATCCATCAACCGAAGAGGAGAGAAGTACAGTACAGTTTGAAGCTGCGAGTTTGTCCCACAACTCGCAAATGTAATAGGGTGTGTGTTTGTGGGTGCTAGTTTGACTGGCATGCAAGTTAAACTGCGGGTAAACTCGTACCTTGTAATGCGAGTTTCATTAGTTTTGAGTTTGACAAAAGCCTTCACAAATCAGTGAGATCTGTGAAGGCTTCTGTGTATAAAACCTATTAATGTGTTTAAATAAACATAAAAAATTATGTGGGGTCTCCCCCTAAAAGCACAATCAGCACCGAGCTGTTTGAGCCGGTCCTGGTTGTGAAAATACGGGGGGAAAAAAAGACATAATCCAGCACTCAGTGAGCCAGTACTGGTTGTGGATAATACGCTGGACCCCTACTCATTTTGTTCCCTGTATTTCCACAAACAGCACTGGGCTCTTTCTAGTGGGGGTGTAATTCTGCAGCCGTGGGACTTACTTCACAGGGTCACCTGGCCAAAGCATTCAGCACCCCACGCTAGTCAGCCCAAGCCGGGGAACCCTGTGGAGGTAGGGACTCCCCAATAAAGGGATTGCCCCCTACAGGGCACCCCAGGCCTGGGCTGATAGCTCAAGGCTTTCCCCAGCACCCCTTGGTGGTGGGTGTGAAGTTGATAGTGTCAAAAATTGTTAAAATAATATTGTCCTTTACAGGAGAATAAGAGGTCCCAGCTAGCCTCCCCTGCATGCTTATACCGCATTCTTATACCGCAAGTAGACTTCAATGGTGGGAATGCACATTAGTAACCACACGTTGAAGTCAATGGGGGGAACTGCTCATTGACTGAGAGGCGGAGACTTGCCTCTATCAGCCAATGAATGTTCAGCCAATGTATTTCTATGGAAAATGCAGCGACTGGAGCGTCATTCGTGAAGTACCGTTCTTAGGGGACAGGACTATATCCAATGGATTTGCTCTTCTCATTTTTTTATTTTAAGAAGACCGTGGATGTCTACAGAGAATGAAGAGGACCAGAATCAAGGGGTAGACAAGTATGTTGTTTTTTTTTACAGGTACCGATCTGGATTCTACTGGAGAAGGGGACAGACAGGCGCTAGGGACGAGGTAAGTATGTAGTGCGAGTGCAGATGAGTGTGAGGGAGTGTATGTGTAATAAAATATTACAACTTTCAGTGTGTGTCGCCTTTTTTTAATATTTATTTTGCAGGTGAACTAGAGGTACCAGTGGACCCTTAATGCCCTGCATGCTGGTACTTGTGATTCTCCAAGTACCAGCATGTGGGGGAGGCTTTTTGGGACCTCTAGTTCTCCTGTAAAAGGTACTTGTGGTTCTCCAAGTAACAGCATACAGGGGAGGCTTGTAACGGACAATATTATTTTAACTACTTTTTACACTATCAATTTAGCACCCACCATCCAGGGGTTCTGGGGATACCCCCGGGCTATCAGTCCCCGCCTAGGGTGCCCTGGAGAGGGGGTCCCCTTTATTGAGGGGCCCCCATCTCCCCAGTGATCCCCGGCCTGGGCTGACTAGCGTGAGGTGCTGAATACTTTGAAGCGCCCAGTGCTGGTTGTGGATAATACGTGGGGACTCCTACGTCTTTTTTCCTCTGTTTTTTCACAACCAGGACTGGCTCACAAAGCCTGGTGCTGGTTGTGCTTTTAGGCGAGGACCGTAATTTATTTATTTATTTTATAATAATTTATTTACATAATTTTTTTTTTTTTCATTTTAACATTTAATAGCGTTTACACACAGAAGCCTTTATGGATCTCACTGGTCTGTGAAGGCTTCTGTGAAACACGCACCTACTCAGGCTAAACTCACTAGCGTGATGCAGGTCTGTTATTTTGAGAGTGTTAGTTAAGTATTTCTGTGCAAGTTTAAAACTTGCACTCTATTACATTAGCCGAGTTGTATGTTTTCCATTGCAAAACATCTGGATGCGAGTTTGGCCATTGCAAGTTGCCGGAATTCTAGATACATGCGAGTTTGCATGTTCTCGCAACCTGTTACATGTGTGAGTTGTAAAAAAATGCAAGTTTAGTGCTAAACTCAAATTTTTTTTTACAACTCACACCCTATTACATTCCGTCCTCTCTCTTTTTCAAAATCACTCTGGAAGTTGTAAAAATATGGCTGCCAGTTATACACAGACTCACAGCTCTCAGCATTTAGGACCTCATTTAGAGTCGGTCGAAGCGGCCGCACGGTCATATGGGAAAAGGGGCCGGATATGCAAATGATTCCCTCGCAAGTTGATCCCTAAGGTCGGATCGGTAGCTGGCCAACCAAGGGGAGGAAGCGGCCGGAAGACAAAAAAAATACGCCCTCTTCTCGTACGCATTACACGTCATCTCCGGGCATATAAGGATTAATCGAGACCATCGGGAACCATCGGAACTGGTCGTAGAGCTTAAGGTTGACCATACCCTCTCTTAAGCTCTACGATCATGTCAGTGTAAAAACCTCCCATGTCACATGTGCCATGACGCTACTTTGTTAATTATGCACTCCCATAAACCATATGCACTCCCATAAAACGCTGTTCGCATAATTAGGCACGCATGCGTTCGGATTTCCACTCCCCCGTTTTCAAGCACCTTCCCCTGTTACCAACCACAAATGCCTCAATCTGTCACTCAAACTACTGACCTGGCTGTGTTCAAGGAGAAAGAAATTTCTGATCGTAGCGGCTAGTTTGCGCACGCGCATTGCGAACTTTACGCATGCACAGTATAGCGAACATCGGTGGCGTACGACCGTGCGGCCGCTTCGACCGACTCTGAATGAGGTCCTTAATGTGTAGGTAAGGAGGAGGGGAGGATTTTACATTATACAAAGCAGACAAAGCCCCAAGGGGTGTTCCAAAGCTTCTCTGCTCACATCATGTCCTGTAACTGTGGTTGCCATGGTAGTCTATGACATTGTGCAGAATTATAAATTACTAGTAGCCTGAATAAATAATAACCAAGGCTGAAAGGCAAATACAATGATTTTTCTTATAGCCCCCCACAGTAATTTATGATCATGGGATTGTTGCTTTAACAGAAAGTTTTTGGCCCTTGTTAAAAGCAGCCAGCTGTACCTGCTACTATCACAGGTTTTGCACAGCCATGTCACATCTTATTACAACTAAGGTAACGCTCTCCTGTATTGTCTCATTAGCTGATTTCCTATTGTGCTTCTTTCTCAGTCTGCCTTCCTGTTCTGCCACTCTGCCTGTACAGCTCTCATTAGAGTGAGACAAGGTGAACCGTATCTGCTTTAAGCAGTAAAAGCTTTTTGTGTCAACACAGAACAAAGTTTTTATTTCCATCAATTGCTGCACGTCTGTATATGTGAAGCTTGTTATGTCTCTTATCTAGTTTTTGTCAAAGAGAGATTAATGATACGTGAAGCACACGGCTCTCTGTATTCATATAATATCTTCTGTGTGTGATATTTTGGTTGTTTTCCCCTACCTGAATATTTGCTATGTTAACAAAACCATTCTAAATCCCATTAAAACTCTGGCTGAGTACAATGCATAGAACAAACTGTGCTTTATGTTTTTTGCTGGGGAAGATAAAGATTGCTAGATTTATTATATTTCCTTGTGCAGGGAAAAAATGAATTTTTACCAAAAACTGGGCGCTCGCACACCTGATTGTTTATTTGCCTTCGTGTGAACTGCTTTTCAAGGCTGCTGGAGTAAATGCTCCCTCCGCGTTTTACTGTAAGCTTAGCTAGCGATGAGTACAGTGTCTGATCTTTACAGCCACTCTGGACGCCAATGGTGCGGTCAATATGCTGTATTGTTGTATATTACATGACAGGCATTAGAAAACCTAAACTCATAGTCCTATTTTGTATGTACAGATGTGTCCACATACATCTATCCTCCGTGCGATACAAGTTTCACCAATGATGCAAATAGATAGCACAAGCAGGTTCTGCTGATTAAAATGATATGTAGCATGCCTATATTCTGTGTGTGACTGCAGGTTTATCTGCATGCTAAACACTACGTTACAGTGTTACAGCCGCTGACACGGTAACCAGCATAGTGTTTCACCAATGATGCAAATAGATAGCACAAGCAGGTTCTGCTGATTAAAATGATATGTAGCATGCCTATATTCTGTGTGTGACTGCAGGTTTATCTGCATGCTAAACACTACGTTACAGTGTTACAGCCGCTGACACGGTAACCAGCATAGTGTTTCGCATGCAGATACACCTGCAGTCACACACAGAATATAGGCATGCTGCATGTCATTTTAATCAGCAGAACCTGCTTGTGCTATCACTGTGCGAATAAGATGCATTTGAAGGTAAAAAGTCGCGCAAAAGACGCTCGGAGCTACCAAGTCATGCCACTGCATGTATGGAGACTAGAAGGGATGTATAACGCGCAAAGCGGATAGATGTATGAGGACCCATCTGTATGATAAATATGTGACATGTCCAACATTTACTTGACTAAATATTATACTCTTGTTAATCTACCTCTAGGTTTACAGAGTTTCTGGATCCGTTCCAGCGTGTTATCCAACCGGAGGAGATCTGGCTGTATAAAAATCCCTTGGTGCAATCAGATAACATACCTACGCGGCTGATGTTTGTAAGTGACAGTGATACATTTATACCTCCTTCTATGTAGCAATGTGCACTGAATAATCAAGTGCATAATAAATCACAATTAAAGCTACTACTAACTGGTTCATTTATATGCAACTCTGGACTCATTACTTAAACCATTCATCAATGGTCAGAGTTCCACCAAGTAATACAATGTGCCCCATGAACACATTACTAATATAAAAGTCATAAATATCAAATAAAAAAAATAAAAACATGCAAAATTATATAAACAAATTGATGTGACTGGAGTACCCCTACTTAAACAATGTTTCAGAGAAACTGTTTTATATTCGATCTGTGTATTTAATTTGCTATATTGTATACAATGTGCTATTATTTCCATTCAGAGATCCACTTAGATTGGTGCAGTACAAAAATGTAGACTCCTCTAAAAATTAGGTTCCTTTAACATACTATAAATCTCTCTGGTTACCTGTAAGAAGACCAGTGGATCTATTAAGGAATGGATTGACATCATACTTGCCTAGTAGATTCAAGAATCCAAAATTTTTGGGAATCGTTCTAGACCTACTGTATAGTAAAGCAGGTCCCCCTCCTGCTCACATCCTAGGTGAAATGGGCATGACAGGGCGTTTGCGGTATTGAGCCGCAGGGGACAGTGCTGGGGCCATGATGATGCAATTCACATAAACCTGCAGCAAGTACTGGCCATCTCCGTCTTCCCTCCCAGGGGGAGATGACAGAAGTAGGTAAGCATGATTCACAGTTTGCTACTGTAAGTGTCATGCAGTTATCTTGGCAGCCACAGTTGCGTAAAATTCCTTGCACTGAGTAAAGAGGCTTTGAAACACTCATAGCATAAAACTCTTCCCTCTCTGTAGTGTCACTCTTGGGAAAAAGCAAAAATTCAAAAAGACTTGACCCAATATTTTGTGCATTGGCAGCCATCGAAATATTGCCACATATTATGTTATTGGAAAACCTCATGAAATAATTATTCATTTTAAAATGATACAAAAATTTGCTGTTAGAAAAAAAACAAAAAACTCAAAAGTACCAGTCAGAGGGCCTTATTTATCAATGAGTTTTATCACTCAAAATGAGTGATAATAAATAAAATAAAAATAAATATGTTTTAACAGTTTCTTATATAGTGCAGCATATTCCGTTGCGCTTTACAATTGTAAGCATTAATAGAACAAAACTAGGTAATAACAGACAGATATATAGGTAGGAAGCCCCTGCTCGCAAGCTTACAATCTATAGGGAAATAGGCATTGATACACAAGGATAGGTGCTATATATTGCATTTTGGTGCAGCCAGAATGCATAGTTTCTTGGTTGGCTGCATGATCCAGTCACACAGGAATGTCAACTAAATGTCATGAGGATGTGAGAGAAAGACGATGTGTGAGATTGTGTGTGGACTGTAAAAGGGGATGTAATTAGATATGGAAGCTATGAAGGTTATGTGGGAGGTTCTGGAATCTGATAAGCTTGCCTGAAGAGGTGAGTTTTCAGGGAACGCTTGAAGGATTGGAGACTAGAGGAAAGTCTTATTGTGCGAGGTAGGTCATTCCATAGAGTGGGTGCAGCGCGAAGAAAGTCCTGTAACCGTGAATGGGAGCAAGTAATGCATGGGGATGAGAGACGCAGATCTAATGCTGAGCGGAGAGGTCGGGTTGGGAGATATTTTGAGATGAGTGAAGAGATGTAAGTTGATGTGGTTTGGTTAATAGCCTTATGTGTAAGTGAAAGTATTTTGTATTGAATATGGTAGAAAACCGGCAACCAATGGAGGGACTGACAGAGTGGGGCAGCAGAAGAAGAACGTTTCGCAAGGAAGATAAGCCTTGCAGCTGCATTCATAATGATTTGTAATGGTGATAGCCTGTTTTTGGGAAGACCAGTAAGGAGGCTATTGCAATAGTCAATGCGGGAAATAATAAGTGCATGGATTACAGTTTTTGCAGTGTCTTGTGTGAGATATGGTCGAATTTTGAATATGTTTTTAAATGTATGTAACATGATTTTGAGACAGATTGAATGTGGGGAACAAAGGACAGTTCAGAGTCAAGGATAACACCAAGGCAGCGAGCTTGTGGGGCGGGGTGGATGTCGAGGTATCAACAGTGATAGAGATAACTGGTAACTGTTATTGGCCTGTGGAAATATAATTAATTCTGTTTTAGAAATATTAAGGTTCAGATGGCGAGATGACATCCAAGATGAGATTGCAGAAAGACATTCAGTGACACAGACCAGTACAGATGGTGATAAATCTGGGGAAGATAGGTAGATTTGAGTATCATCCGCATACAGATGGTACTGAAATCCAAAAGAGCTGATTAGTTTGCCAAGAGAGGTGGCATAGATTGAGAATAGCAGAGGACATAAGACAGAGCCTTGCGGTACTCCAACTGATAGAGGTAGTGAAGAGGAGGCAGAATCATAAAAACGAACAGTAAAAGAGCGATCAGATAGGTAGGAAGAGAACCAAGAAAGAGCTGTGTCCTTAAGACCTAGGGATTGCAGTGTTTGTATGAGAAGAGAGTGGTCAACAGTGTCAAAAACAGCAGAGAGTTCTAGAAGAATTAGGAGTGAGTAATGGCCTTTAGCCTTGACAGTGACAAGATCATTTACCACCTTAGTCAGTGCTGTCTCTGTGGAGTGTTGGGAATGAAAGCCGGACTGAAGTGGGTCCAATAAGTTGTGTGAGTTAAGAAAGTGTGTGAGGCGGGTGTAGACAAGTCTCTCAAGTAGCTTGGAGGGGCATGGGAGCTGGGAGATAGGACGGTAATTTGAGAGAGTATTAGGGTCAGAATTTTGTTTTTTCAGAATTGGAGTAATCACTGCATGCTTGAACAGTGATGGAAAGTTGCCAGTAGAGAGAGAGAGATTATATAGGGTTGGGATAAGCACAGGAGACAGTGCTTTACTGATTTGTGAGGGTATAGGATCTAGAGGAGACGTAATAGAGTAGGAGGATGAGAAGAGTGTAGATACTTCATCTTCATTTGTGAGATCAAATGAAGAGAATGTGCCAGAGGGTTCAGGTAGGGAATTGAGCAGGTCACTAGCTGAGGAAGAGCCTACCATTTCATTTTGGATCTTATCAATCTTGTCCCTAAAATAGGAAGCAAGATCTTGTGCACAGATTTTAGCAGGTGGTTTGGGTGATGGAGGGGTAAGAAGCAGTTTAAATGTATTAAAAAGTTGCTTGGGGTTAGAAGCTTGAGCAGAGATTAGAGACTGGAAATATGTTTGTTTGGCAGTGTCCAGAGCTGTACGATAAGAGTTGTAGATAGTCTTATATGTGAGGAAGTCACTTGGAGTATGAGACTTTTGCCACTGACGTTCAACTGTACACGAGAGTTTTTAAACTTGCTGTGTATGATAAATGGTGCTCCAGCCAATCAGATCCCAACTGTCATCTGTTTGAAAAATGACAGTTGGACAGATGGAGATGCTATGCTGCCATGGCCTGACTCTGGCCACACACTACTGGAGGCTTGGCTACACATACTTCTCCGGCCCCCTCTTCCGGTGTCCCTAATGCTGCCAACACTTTAACAAACAAAAACAGGATAAATATGTTTTATACACTACACCCTCCAAACAATCCATAGTATCCACACACTGTACTCAGGGGGTCATTCAGACCCGCTTGCACACGATGGAGGGAGCTCCGTCGTGCGCATGCGCGAGACCCGGCTAGCGACGGGGTAGCCGTCGCTCCGGGTCTCGCACCAAAGGGGGCGTGCTGTCGATGTTGATCGACAGCACGCCCCCTTTGGTGGGCGTGCTGGGGGCGTGGCTGCCAGACGGAGGCGTTCCCATGGGAACATCCTACCATCTGAAGCCGGCCCCACTGACATCACTAGTGATGTCAGTGGGAGTGATTTGGGGTCTGATAGAGCCAAAATCACTCCAGGGCTTGCGGCAGTGAGACCCTACCACAGGGTCTCCATCGCAAGCCCGATGGTCACAATGGTCTTGACCATCGCGACCATCATCATGGACGCTCCATTTTCATGTAGGAGGGCCCTGATTCAGAGCGAGCGCTCTGAATCAGGCCCTCAATTCTCAGAAATAGCTACAATTGCAAAGAAGCCATACTAATTAATGGATTAAACACATCCCCCGTCATTTAACTTGCCCTTCCCTAAACAGAAGCCCCCTCCCTTACCTGGATTCGGGATGCCAGATCGGGGTTCACGTCACTACTGTAACATTGCATCTAACCACTGATACAGCAAGGTACTTACACCTTGTCCCATAGAATCTGTCTTATTACAAAGTCCATCCGTGAAATACTGTAGATCCCTTGCAGCGCAAGCCTGATATGACTTTAGCCATCTGTGCACAGGGCAGTTACACAAAAACTTTAAAGTAAAGGTTTGGAAACAAATATGGGGATTAATCCTATAGTTTCCAGTAACCCAATAGCCACTTGTGCTTGTGCCTGTTACTGTGAATGCTAGTGTCAGGCCGCCACTGGTGCCCCTCTCTTTTGGATGCTACATGACAGAATTAATTGCATTTGCTAGTGACCCACTTACAGTACATAACATCGAGGGCAATCACTGGTTACCACCGCTCCATTGTAGTGTCACTGTTGTTTACTTAACACCAGTGTATAACTAACTACCGTCATCAATGTCATACAGATGTGGATCTCCTACTTATTTTATTGTCAAGTGACATTTTACAGAATTTTAGTCTCTTATTCAGCCAATAACAATAAATGTGTGCACAGAGGGCTCTTATATGACAGAGGGCCTGATTCAGAGCCGGACGCTATTTGCGCTCGCTCGTTTAGAAAAAGGGGCCGGCTATTTAAATTGAGCGCTCGCTCTTTGCGGTCTGTTGACGCCTCTATGTCTGAGCGAGCGAACGAAATATGCGCTCGCTATTTTGTAAAGACGCCCTCTGGCCTCTCGCATCCTACGTCATCTCTGCTATTTATTTGATTAATCAAGTACATCGAAAGGCATCTGAACTGCTCGCAGTGCTTGTGGTTGGATTTTCCTATCGCAATCATGCGACTAGTTCAGGCTAAGAAACAACCAAGTGACGTGGTCGATGACGCTTCTTTGTTAATTATGCACACCCATAAAACGCCCGTTTTGACCTTTTGGCACGCCTGCGTTCGGATCTCCACTCCCCGTTTTCAAGCACCTTCCCCTGTTACCACCCACAAACGCCTCATTCTGTCACTCAAATTAGCAGGCATTCGCTATTTTGCGAGCACACAATTTCCGACCGCAATGACTGCTTCACGCATGCGTATTACAACCCACACGCATGTGCAGTTGTGCGAACATCGCTCAGAGCGAACGAGCGGCCGATTACGAGCGGCTCTGAATGAGGCCCAGAGTACCAAGAATTTACTTACAGAAAATTGCTAACCTGTTGGGGACTATCAAACAAACATTTATCCAGGGGCGTAACGTGAACTTTGTGGGCCCCATAGCAACATTTTTAAGGGGCCCCCACAAACTCAACAAGAGTGTATGTATATGTATATGTATATGTATACTTACAGACATACATACATACACAAATATATACAGTGTTCGTGCAGAACGGAAAAATTTGTGAGTCCCGAGGACCCGCTGCTTTAAATATTTGGGGTCCTACTCCACTATTTCTGAGTCCCATCACATTTTATAGGGGATGAGGCAGCAAGAGCAGGCAGTACAGGTAGCAGTTGGGGTAGAGCTGGGGTAGAGGGGAGTAAGAGCAGGCAGTACTGGGGATAGGGAGGGGGTAAGGGTACATACCAGCGGGTGCAGCACTGAGGGCAAGGAGGGGGTTAGGGGCAGTGCTGGGGGTAAGGAGAGGGTAAGGATAGATACCAGCTGGGGCAATACTATGGGCAAGAAGAAGATCGGGGCAGACAGTGCTAGGGGTAGGGAGCGGGCGAGGGTAGATGAAAGCTGGGAAAGTACTGGGAGGGCAAGGAGTGGGTTAGGGCAGGCAGTACTTGGGGTAGGGAGGGGGCATTGGTAAATTGCAGCTGGGGCAGTACTGGGGGAGCAAGGAGGATTTAAGGAGCAGACAGTGCTAGGGCTAGGAAGGAGGTATAGGTAGATAGAAGTGCACCTTTAAGTAGTAGTAGTAGCAGCTGCCCTCCCCCACCCCCACAGCACCAAAAAACAACCAAATTTACTTTTGTAAACTTTTGCTAAGTTACTTTTGTGTCAGGGACTACCTCCCGCCTGGTGCCAGGGACTGCCGCTGGGTGCCGAGGCTGTTCTTCCTCAAGGGCCATCCTACTGCTGGGAGCCAGGGTCTACCTCCCGTCAGGGCCATCCTGACGCCAGGTGCTGTGGCCGTCCTTCCACCGGGTGTGGGGGGGCCATACTGCCCCCTGGGTCGTCCTGCTGCCTGGTGTCAGGGAAGTGGCCACTTGTCCCTGTAGTGTCGGGGAAGCGGCCGCTTGTCCTTGTAGTGCTGCTCATCCAGGTACCATCTCTGGCGATGTCATATGGCAGTGTCATGACGTCATCGCCTGACGTCTGCACCCCAGGTCATTGCAGCCAGTGAGTCAGGGGACTGACACTCTGTCAGGATCTGGGTTGGGTACGGGGCACCTAGCTGTGCACTCTACACTGTGGGAGGCAGAGGGGAGGACACTCACACTGAGTGACACCTACATGTACATGGTCCACCTCTTAGCTAGTATTAATCAGGCCCTGGGTGCAGGAGGTTGCTTGCTGGGCCGGCGGGCCTCTTAAGCTGCCGGGCCCCAGGGCAAGTGCACCCCTTGCACCCTCCGTAGTTACGCCACTGCATTTATCTTAGGTTAAACTGAACAACCCTATCCTGAGATAGATACTGTACATGTGTATAGAGATTTAGGGGCATATGTATCAAAGCTTGATGCAAGATAAAGTTGTGAAATATACAGTACATCAACAACCAATCAGCTCCAAACTATCATTTCTTAAACACAGACTGCAAAATGTAAGTTAGAAGCTGATTGGTTGGTGATATATATCTCACAATTTTATCTCACATCAAGCTTTGATACATATGCCCTTTAGTATAGTAATTTGCTGCTTATCCAGTACATTAGATGTTTTTTAGTGTGTCTGGTTAATCAAGATTGTGAATGACCTCCTTCAGTTCTTAATACCACACTTAACAGAGTAAAAACTATTTAACTTCATCTATACAGTAATATAGATTAGGCTTTCCCAGGTGCTGTCCATTATATTAGGAGCTACAATACAAAGTTGTTCAGTAATGTCATTACTTGCAAGCAAGGACGTCTTACCACTTACCTATAGCGTTCAGTCCTTACAGACCATTTGGCATCCACACTTGAGATTTCAATCACCATGCTGGCCGGTCTTCTGGAGTGTAGTCACAAGAGTAACCATGTATCATTCAATCAGTGACATATCCAGGCATAAACGTGGTTTTAGGCAGAAAGTCTGACACAAATAGTTTATAGGACAAATGTGTATACACTCCAATATGGCCGCCGGTCTCATAACTACATCCCCCTAATATAGTGTGGATTTATCCCAATGACGCATCTCACAGAAGGCCCAGCTTTCTTGAGAGAAGCCATGTGACTAAAGGGGCCTATCCATTAGCAGATAAATTGAATGACTGAACAAGATATCGTTCAGTCGTTCAATTTATCTGCTATGGATAGGCCCTGAACGATGACAGATGCGCACTCCTGCGGCCGATAAATTGAATCTTTCATCTCTCATGTTGGTCAATTATCGCATATCGCTGCCAGATATTAGAAATATCTGGCAGTTTATATGCGGTAATCAACGAACGACGAAAGATATTAGCAGCAGCTACAGAGCGCTGCAGAGAAAAAAATCCACTCCCTGAATGATGTCATGCGATATCGTTCGTCTTTTGCCAAAATCTTTAGATATCGTTCAGCACAGCCACCGGAATTTTCAATAGATATCTTTTGTCTTTCATCTTTCAGAAACACATCTGCTAATGGATAGGCCCCTTTAGTATATTTTTGTGACCAATTTATTAAGTGTGCTATTGAACAATGTGTATTTTCATATGACAAAGGAGATGAACAAGAGGTCAGACTGGATCTAAAGCTACTGTATATACAGCAGGTGGAATGGATATGAACAACAAGATGTTTACTATAATGCAATGTGTACTGCTGCAGTCCTTTGCTAAGCCAAACTGATAATGTCACTGCCAAATATTATTTTGACGCTATATAAATATTAGTTTACACATCTTTTAAATCATTATGTTTAAGTAATACACCAGTTATTTTACCCACAATTTTTTTTTTATTTAGTGCAAGAATCTTGCTTAGCAGTGCCATATATATATCTCTGTCCATAACCTCCTTTATACACTATTAGCAGGTATAGTGGAATCTTTTCACTAGAGAAAAGTACCTAGACTAAAAAGTGGTACTATGACCACCCAAGATTGGGAAACCACCATGGATACTGATTAGTATAGAAAAATCAAGAGAGCTTTAGTCTATATATAAAGTAATCCATCGGGGTGTAGTAGGCATCAAATCCGGGTTCAAATCCCGACAGCGGCAGCCTGGCAAGGGTGAAAATCCTGATCGTCCAAAGGTAAGTATCGCTAACCTAATTCTACCCTCTAACCCTCCCTTAGGGGTGCCTAACCCTAACCCCCCGTCTAAGAGCCTAAACCTAACCCCCCCTTCCCCGCCGCCTAAACCTAAGTCTCCGGGGGGGGGGCCTGACCCTAGCCTCCCCCCGGGGGTGCCTAACCCTAACCCCCCCTTCCTCTAGCCTAAACCTAACCCTCCCGGGGGGTGCCTAACCCTAAGTCCCCCCGGGAGCCCTAAAACTTAACCCTCCCCCACACGGCTGTCTGTGCCCGGCGCCTGGCTTACCTTCGTTCGGTATGCCAGGCGTCGGTCTACCGGCGTATGGTAAATGACAGACGTCGAGTTTTTGATGCGTGTCATTAGTACCACGCCGGGATTAGAGAGTCGGGAAGCCAGCGGTCGGTATTTAGACCGTCAGCTTCCTGACTACATCCCATCCATCGCACTGCACACAGCCGAGGTAGCCATTTTGTGGGATAAACCGGAAATCGAAAGGATGTAGCATATTTATGGAAAGATTTATCAAATCTTCTAAAAAGTGGATATGTTGCCAAAAGCAGCCAATCAGATTCTAGCTATCATTGTATAGAATGTACTAGATAAATGATAGTTAAAATCTGATTGGTTGCTATGGCGAACACCTCCACTTGTCCTCTTTAGAAAGTTTAATAAATCTCCCAGTGATTCACTAAAATCCAGTGATGTGCCTCACTGATGTCATTAGTTCCTATAGAATCAATAGGCTGACTATTGGTTCATTTCACAAAACAGCTGCCTTCACTGATTGTATGCGCTGGGTAAACCATAACAATACCTGTTTTATTTCCCACAGGCCATTTCATTTCTGACACCCCTTGCTGTGATTTTTGTGGTGAAAATCATCCAAAGAACAGACAGAACAGAGATAAAGGAAGCCTGTTTGGGTAAGCTGTGCCTCATAACTGGAAATAATTGGGCCATTGTAAATGTGTTGAAAATATTAAAGTTGTTGTAAACAATTGGAATTATATGCCTTTTACAGAATATGCTTCATTACCAAATGACCAAATAATAATTTGCACCCATAGTGTGATTTTTTTTGAAAGTGGAGCCAAAAGGGTAATAGTGAGTTCATACTAGGTGATACTAGTAGGAAGAAAGAACAATAGGTTATCTTTAGCTGCGCACTCTGGAAAATTAATTCTAAAACGTAACTTTTATTATCTCAGTTAGAAATTTTCTGTAATTTAGTGATAAGAAAACAAAGAAAAAATTTATTTAAAACCAAGTCAGGACCTATTAGACACACATACAGTATGTATTAACGGTGCCTTTGACATTCTTATACCCAAATTATATATATATATATATATATATATATACATACACACACACATATATATATATATATATATATATATATATATATATATATACACACACACATACACACACACATACATATATATACACACACAGTTTGTGTGTATATATGTATGTATGTGTTTAGCCTACTAATAGTATATACATTTGCCTATATTCCTGTTTAAAATTGTACTTTATTGGATAGTATTATGCTAATGCATTCATAGAATCTACAGGAGGTGAATAAACTGACATTGTTATTTTTTATTTCTTGTGATTTCTAATCAATAGATATAACTAATTGTCGTTATTCATTGCTTATCTCTCTCGAGCATACTTTAACACTAAAGCAATCACTGGTATTATATCCCAATCTTAAATACTGCAATTTTAGTGCCTGGATAGATATATTTTTTTGTATTAAGATCTATACAATAGTTGGAATTTATTACTATAATAATAGTTATAATTAGGGGTGTGCACCGGCCACTTTTCGTGTTTTGGTTTTGGATCTGGATCTTTCTTCGTGTTTTGGATCTGGATTGGTTTTGGCAAAACCACCCTTCCGTGTTTTGGGTTCTGGGTTTTGTGTTTTGGATCTGTATTTTTTTTTTTTAAAAAGCATAAAAACAGCTAAAATCACAGAATTTGTAGGTTTTTCTGCTCCTATGCTATTAACCTCAATAACCTTAATTTCCACTCATTTCCAGTCTATTCTGAACACCTCACACCTCACAATAGTGTTTTTATGTCCAAAAGGTTGCACCGAGGTAGCTGGATGACTATGCTAAGCGACACGAGTGGGCGGCACAAACACGTGACCCATCTAGGCGTGATACTGCAGTGGCAGACAGGATGGCAGTTTGAAAAACTAGGCCCCAAACTGTACATAATGCAAAGAAAAAAAAGAGGTGCAAGATGGAATTGTCCTTGGGCCCTCCCACCCACCCTTATGTTGTATAAACAGGACATGCACACTTTAACAAACCAATCATTTCAGCGCCAGGGTCTGCCACACAACTGTGGCTGAAATGATTGGTTCGTTTGGGCCCCCACAAAACAAGCTGGCAATTAATGTGGCCCTGCACAAACTGGCTCTACGGAGGCAAGATGTCATCCTCATCCTCCTCATCCACCGATTCCTCACCCTCTTCAGTGTGTACATCCTCATCCTCACAAAGTATTAACTCGTCCCCACTTGAATCCACCACCACAGGTCCCTCTGTACGTTCTGGAGGCTGGTCTCCCTGGAAGAGCTGATAATTCATTTTGATGAACATCATCTTCTCCACATTCTGTGGAAGCAACCTCCTACGCCTTTCGCTGACAAGGTTCCCGGCTGCACTAAACACTCTTTCGGAGTACACACTGGAGGGGGGGCAACTCAGGTAAAATAGAGCCAGTTTGTACAGGGGCCTCCAAATTGCCTCTTTTTCCTGCCAGTACAGGTATGGACTGTCTGACATGCCTACTTGGATGCTGTCACCGATGTAATCCTCCACCATTCTGTCAATGGTGACAGTAACATATGCAGTGACAGTAGACATGTCAGAAATTGTTGCCAGGTCCTTCAGTCCGGACCAGATGTCCAAACTTGGTCCTGCCTGCCCTGCATCACCGCCAGCGGGTTGCTTAGGATACCTAAGTTTTTTCCTGGCAGCCCCAGTTGCGGGAGAAAATGAAGAAGGAGCTGTTGACGTGTCACGTTCCGCTTCAGCTGACAGTGTGTTCACCAGCAGGTCTTTCCACCTCTGCAGGCTTGTGTCGGCCGGAAAGAGAGACACCACATAGGCTTTAAACCTAGGATCGAGCATGGTGGCCAAAATGTAGTGGTCTGATTTCAACAGATTGACCACCCTGGAATCCTGGCAAAGCGAATGAAGGGCTTCATCCACAAGTCCCACATGCCGAGCGGAATCGCTCCGTCTTAGCTCCTCCTTCACTTTCTCCAGCTGCTTCTGCAAAAGCCTGATGAGGGGAATGACCTGACTCAAGCTGGCAGTGTCTGAACTGACTTCACATGTGGCAAGTTCGAAGGGCTGGAGAACCTTGTACAACACGGAAATCATTCTCCACTGCGCTTGAGTCAGGTGCATACCCCCTCTTTTGCCTATGTCATAGGTGGATGTATAGGCTTGAATGGCCTTTTGCTGCTCCTCCATCCTCTGAAGCATATAGAGGGTTGAGTTCCACCGCGTCACAACCTCTTGCTTCAGGTGATGGTGGGGCAGGTTCAAGAGTGTTTGCTGGCGCTCCAGTCTTCGGCACGCAGTCGCTGAATGGCGAAAGTGGCCTGAAATTTTTCGGGCCACCCAAAGCGTCTCCTGCACGCCCCTGTCGCTTTTCAGAAAATTCTGCACCACCAAGGTTATTGTGTGAGCAAAACATGGGACGTGCTGGAATTTGCCCAGATGTAATGCCCGCACAATATTGGTGGCGTTGTCAGATATCACAAATCCCCAGGAGAGTCTAAGTGGGGTAAGCCACTGGGCGATGATTTCCCTCCGTTTCTCTAAGAGGTTGTCGGCGGTGTTCCTTTTACTGAAACCGGTGATACACAGCGTAGCCTGCCTTGGAACGAGCTGGCGTTTCTGAGATGCTGCGACTGGTGACGCTGCTGCTGTTGCTGCGTAAGGTGATACATCTACCCAGTGGGCTGTCACAGTCATATAGTCCTTAGTCTGCCCTGTTCCACTTGTCCACATGTCCTTGGTTAAGTGGACATTGGGTACAACGGCATTTTTCAGGACACTGAGGACACTTTTTCTGACGTTTCTGTACAGTCTCGGTATCGCCTGCCTAGTGAAGTGGAATCTAGACGGGATTTGGAACCGGGGACACATTACCTCCAGCAATTGTCTAAATCCCACTGCACTAATGGCGGATACCGGACGCATGTCTAACACCAACATAGCAGTCAAGGCCTCAGTTATACGTTTTGCTTCAGGATGACTGCTGTCGTACTTCATCCTCCTCGCTAAGGACTGTTGGAGGGTCAATTGTTTAGTAAAAGTAGTGGTGTTCCTACTTCCTCTCTGGGATGATGAACGACTCCCAGCAGCAGCAACAGCAGCAGCGGCAGCAGGAGGCGTAGCAATGCAGGATCCTCCGGAGGAATCCGGGATAGGAGAGTCAGTCATGCCAGTGACATGGCCTGCAGGACTACTTCTGATCCTGACTAAGGAGGAAATTGACGAGGAGGGAGTTGACGGTGTGGTTTGCAGGTGCTTGGATACAACAGGACAACGGGATTTAGGTGTCCCTGGACTGCTTACGGTCTTAGCCAAAGTTTCTGAACTTGACAGTAACTTTTTATGAACGCGCTGCAGGTGCTGTATAAGGGAGGATGTTCCTAGGTGGTTAACGTCCCTACCCCTACTTATTCCACCTTTACATAAGGTACATATGGCAAGACAGTTGTTGTCCGGATTTGGATAGAAATATTGCCAGACCAAAGAGGTGGAATGTTTGGTCTTCTGCCCAGGCATGACCGTGATGGGCTTTTTCATCCCACGGACAACAACTGTCTCCCCCGGAGCCTGATTTAAACAAACCACATCACCATCAGAATCCTCCTCGCCAACTTCCTCCTCAGCGCCAGCTACACCAGTATCCTCATCCTGTTGTACTTCAACAGTGACATCTTCAATTTGCATATCAGCAAGTGGACTGTGGGTGCTCCTTTCAGCACTTGCAGGGGGCGTGCAAATGGTGGAAAGAGCCACCTCTTCCCGTCCAGTGCTGGGAAGGTCAGGCATCGCAACCACCACCACACTTGGACTCTCCTTGGGGATTTGTGATATCTTCTTAGAAAGCACAGTTCTTCGCTGTGCTTTTGCCAGCTTAACTCTTTTGATTTTTTTAGTGGGAGGAGGGCTTCCATCGTCATGTGAAGCTGAACCACTAGTCATGAACATACTAGGGATCGACCTTAGCCGTTCCTTGCCACTCCGTGTCGTAAATGGCATATTGGCAAGTTTACGTTTCTCTTCAGCTGATTTAAATGTTTTTTTCAAGGTCATTTTCCTGAACTTTGTCATTTGGGATTGTATGTGCCCTCTATTATGACATTGGGCATCGGCCTTGGCAGACGACGTTGATGGCATGTTATCGTCTATGTCATGACTAGTGGCAGCAGCTTCAGCACTAGGAGGAAGTGGTTCTTGATCTTTCTCTTATTTTTATCGGAGAAAGTTTGGTCCTCCATTTATGTTATATCGATTTGATATATACATGCGGCTAAACACAGAAAATATTTGTTTATTTTTGCTGGAGAGTAGTGCACTTTGTGGGTTACACCAGCCTTTAAGAAATGAGCCAGCCGGCTCTTTACTTATGGGACACAGGCGCACGCTTGGCGCTGCTCCTTTGTTGATGCACGTGCGGCTACTGCGCACACAATTCACAAACACAGAAAATAATTTTTTTTTTTGTTTGGACTGGAGTGTACTTTGGGGGTTACAGCACCCTTTAATGGTCAAGCCAGCCGGCCCTTTACTTATGACACAGGCGCACGCTTGGCACTACTTTGTTGATGCACATGCGGCTACTGCGCACACAATTCACAAACACACAAAAAATATTATTTTTTTAGCACTTGGGGGGAGCACCCCTGATGGACAGAGCACCCCCTGGACAACACTACAGCACCCCTTTAGGACTGGGACACTGCACAGGACTTTGGAGTGGACACAGCCCCTATGGAGAACTGACTGCACAACACAGTCCAGCCAGCCCCTATGGACTTTGAAGTAGTGGACACAGCCCCTATTAACAGCAGCACAGCACAACACAGCCAGCCCCTATGGACTTTGAAGTAGTGGACAACAGCAGCACAGCGCAGCACAACACTACTCTGCACTACACTACACTACACTACACAGCCCAGCCAGCCCTAACTCCCACCCTCCCTCTTCACTGTCCACAGCCGAGTGAGAAAATGGCGCCGACGCGGGTACCTTATATAGGTTCCAAAACCCGCGAGACTCGGAAGGCGGGATGATGACGTTTTGCCTCGATTTCAGATCCGAGTCAGGCGGGAAAAGTCGAGCCTGACTCGGATCTGCCTCGGATCGGGGGGGCTCGGGGGGGTTCGGATTTCAGAAATCCGAACCCGCTCACCCCTAGTTATAATAAACTGTTTAGTGTTTTTTATTTTCTAGTGCTATGACCAGTAGGTGTCTACCATATCGAGCAGTTGTAATAATTCAAACATATCTCTTAATCTATACTAATATAATAAGAACATTGTGTCTGTCTGTTTGTTCCAAGTTGGCACAAAAACTACTGAACTGATTTTCAAGAGAATATGCACTTTGTTTCATCTTGATCCGTTAAGTTAAAGCTGAGCAATAACAAAAACAAAAATGATTGACATCAATGCAAGAAGTAGGTGTAGCACCATGCGCGCAGCCAGTAAGGGGTGGGGGAGATGTGCTTTGGGGCCGCAGTCACTTGAATAGGATAGGCTACATGGCAGCCTGTGCACACAATGATATTGGTGTGAGTGGTGGGTGAAGGCGCTGCTGTCACCATTCTGTATAGCTGCTGGTCACTTGGGCCACTCCCGCGCCAGTGCCCCTTTGCAAAGCAATAGAACTATACCACCTCAAATGAAAAAAATGTCGGCAGAAGCAATTTCATCATGAGCGAAGCCACGACCAGCAACTAGTTACATAATATATTTATTGAAAGTTCTGTCAGTCTTGGCTATTTGTTCATGAATAAAATATTAACAATGTAGTTTGGAAACTATTAGTCTAGTTTAAAATTTATTATATCTATTTGACATATTTGTATAATAACTCATATGTATTTCTGCCTTCTATTAAAATTTTAACAAAAAAACTTAGCAAATTGAATATTTAGTATACTGAGATTAAAAGTGTCAAATTTATATTAAGAGATGTGAATCAATATATAGACACCAAAATATTGACCCAAATGTGATCGCCTGAGATTTGTGGGCACCTGTGCGAATGTGGCGATATAGCCGCTGGATTTAAAGCGGCAATTAGTTTTAATGCAAAAACAACTTGGTTTTGCATTAAAAATAATTGACAAATTAAATCTATCGACTATACCGTCAGAATCGCGTCTGTGTCTGGAAATCATAGCTATTACATTTGGGCCATTCCCTTTATTCCAAACACAATATAATCAATGAAAATATAAACGTATATTTATTTCTAATTTGGTTTGACATTATCTCACATCTGAACACTTCTGTCTGTTTCTTTGGTAAAGTAAATAACTCAATGTACTTTTTCCCCCTTTCCCTTAATAATAATTCTGTAGCCATCAAAAATAGCTATATATTGTTTTATTATATTATATATATGAAAATTTGTAAATTGTGTATTTTCATTTCTATTGTGTGTGCTGTTCTACATGTTTTTTATACATTGTTTAAAAACACTTTTTTCTTACAGTATCTCTTTAAAAAAATTATTTAAGTTAAAAAAATAGCTATATATTATATTAAACAAATGATGCTGATACCTATTCTCCTTAATATTTAAAGTACAGGTTGAGTCTCCCATATCCAAAATGCTTGGGACCAGGGTTTTTTTGGATATCGGAATATTCCGCATTTTGGAATATTTACATACCATAATGAAATTTCTTGGGAATGGGACCCAAATCTAAACACAGAATGCATTTATGTTTCATATACACCTTATACACAGAGCCTGAAGGTAATTTGATACCGTATTTTTAATACTTTTGTGTCTAAAACAAAGTTTGTGTACATGGAACCATCAAAAAACAAAGGTTTCACTATATCAGTCATGCTAAAAATATTCCGTATTTCGGAATATTCCGTATTTCGGAATATTTGGATATGGGAGACTCAACCTGTAATTATATTCTACGTCAAATAAGGTTTTTATTGCTTAGTTATATCATCTCTAACCTTGTGATTATATAATGGTGAGTATAATAAATTAAAACAAATAAATTACACTGAGACAACTCAAAATTGTTATTATTTATTGTTGAGGCCAACTTTGGATAATATACAGTGCCTAGTAGATTGAAATGACTATATTTTAGTACCAAATATGACCAAATTATTTTATGATATATTATTTGCCTTCCTGTTCACACAATTTAAAACAAAATGATCAATTTAAATTGTAACTATTTAAAATTCGACTTATTTGAGTCCATGGTCAGCACCAATGAGAATAAAAGTAGGAGATTAGCGACAGTCATTAGTAAACACCAAAAGCTGTGTTTACTTATGATTTAACAAACCCTGATTGCTTGTGGTACCTCCTATTGGATGGGTATGATAATGACATTATCTCATGCATCCTATCTGGGGGACATGATTACTTCACCCCTTATGTTTCCTGGAAACCCACACACAGGTTTGCTTTGAGAAAGCGTATAAGCAAAACATGAGTCATATCTCTCTGATTTTGGGACCCATGCCTACTTATATTAACAATGGTAATACCTATATTCCCACATTGTTATACTCATACATCTAATGGCCACGCACCACTCAGTGCACTGCTGGCCGCCGGACGGAGAGGAGGGGGCCCGTGACGGAGACTGCACACGAGCCCCCTCCTCTCTAGAAATGGTCCTGGTATATGTCATGCCCTGCTAGGTGCAGACAGATGCGACTTAGGGCTTGATTCAGAGTCCTATGCTACAACATTGGCAGCTACAGTATCGCTGTGGGCAGATATGCCAGTGGCTGCTAACAGACTACCTGCCTGACAAAATAGTATTGTGCAAATGCTACTACTCCCATTCTCTGTATATGAGTTGTGCGCAGATCCTCCGGGGGTTGAGAACACACCACCATCATTGCAACATCGTCCACACATCGACTCCTTGAGTAAGTCCTGGGCTGCACAGATTCTGGGTGAACTTTCTCTTTAAAATTGGCCCCTGAGACTGTGGTCCTGTGATTGGTAATGCAGCCGCGATCACAGACACACCCCTGGAGCTCCCATAACACGCCCATGGTCCGGCCTCCTTTTGCAAACACTTTCGGCCACCTCTCCGACTCCACCCAGGAACGTCCATGGATCGCAGTGGTCTGCTCAGGACCTTTTGATCATAGAGACATTGTGAATGACATGTAAAAGTACAGCTTGTGTATGCACAGTGAGACTTTCCTATGTGCTTCGTGCATGCAGTAGCAGAAAATCGCTCATCTGCGTGAACATCAGCTTAGCGCACAACTCTAAATCAGGCCCTTAGCCACTTGATTTAAAGAGGTAATTGGTTGGCTGTGCCTTTAAAAAATTGCCACTTTAAATCTAGTGGCTTAATCGCTGGCATCTCACTGCTGCCTATAACTCGCAGGCTATTATTTATACCCCATAGTGACAATGGAGACAGTAAACTTAGAGAAAATATACACAAAATATTAGAGATGAGCGCTTCAGTTTTTACTCATCTCTTTGCGCCAAATTACAGCAAGTTCGGATTAGTTCCAATTTTTATTATTGGCTATCCAAATATGTGAGAGTCGCATAGCAAATATGATGCAGTTTTTGAAATCCAAACATACAGTAACCGAGTAATATAGAACCATTCATATTTACAAAATATACACATAGAAGGTATACACTAGCTTTAGCTGAAATATGATTTAGCACGATGTACAGTAGGAAAAAAGTTAGAGAGTTTGAGTATAGAGATATTACATCAGTCATTGGACTATGAATCATGGTTAACAAGGAAGAAATAATGTATAAAGGAAATAATACATTTGATACATGTTTCTACTTTGCAAAAGGATGAAAACATATATGCTGTAAATCAAAGTTATTATATAAATCTCTCAAATCTAAATGGTAAAATTAAAGCAATACAAATGATTTATTAGAAAATATTATATATATTAAACAAATATCCAGATCTGACAGATCCTCCTATAATTATACTGTGTAATTCAGGGGTCATCGTTTGAATCATAGTTATAACTATAGTACATTATATGATGGACACCTATTAGTCATAGAACTACATAAATAAAAGAAACATTAAACCGTTTATGTTATAAATTATTATTATTATTATTATAGGAAATACCAATGATAGAGCTTAATTAAATAAAAATATCTGTCCAGGTCACTATACAGTAATTGCAGTATTTATTTACGAATGGGTTAATACATTTTATTAATTGGTTTGATGACTAAGGGCCTGATTCAGATCCGCACGCAAATGCCATTGAAGCTGCAATCTCTCACGGATCGACTCCCTCATCCAGTGCTAAGAGACGCCCACTGAAAGCTTCTCACATCCGCCACTCATGCACCAAACCAGGAACATTGAATGCAGATCAGGCAGCCATCAGTCTTCTGAGTAAGTCTAAGCGGCCGCAGACACAACGGGTCTGCAGACGTGTAGAGGGCTCTCTGCTGTGAGCAAAGACGCATTGGCTGATTTATGCACGCATTAATAACAGTGCTTAAATGGTCCTGACACGCCTGCATATTTCTAACCACCGCCCGTTACCTCCTCCAAACGCTGACTACCTGACACTCACTTTGTGAGTGAATCCTCTGTGTCTTCGTGATCGCAAAACAATTGTTACGCGTGCGCAGTGTGCCTTTCACGTATGCGCAGTGGCTAACAATCGCTCACATTATCTGCATTGCATGCGGATCTGAATAAGGCCCTAAGTATGTTCTACTGAGATAGGCAGTGGTCACTGGAGATATTAGTTGGACCTTTTGAGTGTAAATAGATTCAATGAATAGATATTTCAGTTAATCTATTATGTAATGGGCTTAATGTCATCTTGCATTAGAGAGCTGCCAGGAGACCCCAACCTCCTCCTCTCACAGCTCTCACTGGCTGCTTGATACACAAAGCCACAGCCTCACTTGTCCCCCAGTCAGTGCTGTAAGTACCTGGAGCCAAGAGAAGACATGAGGGGTCATAAGGCTAGAGATACACAGGGAGTAGACTGAAGCTTGAGAGACACAGTGGAGATGAAACTGGAGAGACATGGGGGCATGAGGCTGGAGAGACACAGATGTGGCATGAGGATAGAGAGACATGGTGGGCATGTGGCTGGAAATACACAGGATGTGCATGAGCCAAGATAAAAATTGAGGTGGGGCATGAGGCTGGAGACACACAGGGAGGGTCATGAGGCTAGAGAGAGCATTGAAGGATGGGGCTGAAGAGGCACGATGGGGATGCGGGTAAATTGCGGCCACACTAGTGAATGGCAGCTCATAAATCCTAGCACTTGTATCAAATTATATAATAAAGCATTAAACAGAGTTCTATGCATTACTTAAATTACTTATAATGATTACAGTCAGTAGACTAAACACACTAATATATATATATATATATATATATATATATTATATATAATATTGTGAAAAACAGAATTTCTAGTTAATCATGTAGTTTTAATTCCACTGATTCAAATGTCTTCTCAGATTTTTTTTATTATTTTCCTTGTTTTTAAGTGTTCAAATATTGGTCAGGAGAAAATTAATTTTAACTGAGATATTAAAAGTAATGTTTTAATAATTCATTTTCCAGAAAATACAGCTAAGGAATAACCCCTTTCCTCGGTTTCTGTTGGTATTATATTAAATAGATTATTATGAGTAGCCACCACAATAGATCCACCACTGATATATTGAAAAATTATTACATAAATTGAATATTTGGGTAAGGGAATTACTTAAGGATATAAAGAAAAACAGTGCAGATGCAATGTTACAATTTTCATACTAGGTAATATTAGTTCTGATAAATCCATACAAACAGAGCAGGAAATAGTCACCTGAAAAAATGCACATATCCATCACATATGATGTTAGACTTACACTACACTTTTCACTTTAATTTTAACTGTGTAGTTCTTCCTTGCACGAATGGGCCTACATGTGATTGGTTACCTCAAAGAAGGTTTAGGGCAGTTAGGGCGACATAGCCGCCTCCGAGCCTTCACCTCCGCTTCCCGCTCCGGCCTGCTTTATTGTCAGATTTAAACTAATATAAAAATACAGATATATGGCGCTAAGTTAAGTTCCAGAAAAATATTCACCAATAGGTTGCTGGAAAAGTCCAGGATTCTCTGGTCCCTCTTATAGACCTTCGGATCCTCCAAAGGATCACAGTCTGATTTCTTCTCCATACACCATACGTGATGGATATCTTCATATACTGAATCCAAAGACACATGATAGTACAGTCTGTAAGTAATACAGACCAGCTCATACGTGCATATGGACTGTAGAGTGATATAGGACCCAGATAATGGATAAAAAATGAAATAAATATTGTGGAGAAGGTAGTCTCTAACAACACCTAACGACAAAGTATAGGGACCCTGTCCCTATGGTCACCTGCTTACTATAAGCAAACTTGAAGTATAGCATGTAGTAGTTTCTTTTCCACCAGACTTATGTATCCGATGTAATCCAGATGTCCTCGTATGAAATGTATAAATATACACATAAGGGATTTTTGCGCCTTGGGACTCATTCTATTTATTGTATTTATTTTATTGTCAGATTTGTTTGTTCTAGATACAGATGTGTCCTCATATACTTCACCTTAATACTCCATGTGGCGCGAGACGCCGTTTGATACGAATGAGCCACCAGGTCCCGTGCCATCTTTTTCGTGTCCTATGCATCCGAACATGCATTTTAGTCGCAATCGGCTGTGACACTTCGCTTCTCCAGACTGCACTGATTAATTTGGCACTTGTATATCTGCGTGTGTCTGAGTCAGCATTGTAGCACTTCGTATACAGAGTCAGACTCAGTCGCACACGGATAAACAAGTGTCACATATCAAGTCGGCCAGTACAGTTACTGTCTCATGAAGCTGTTTGGTGCAGCCGATTGTGCCTAAAATGCATTTTGTTAGGAAAAAAAGATGCTTACCGCAAGTCTTATTGGACCTGGTGCGCCGAGAAGGGCTGTTTGATGCGACTACAGCAATTGTGAACGAGGACACATCTGTAGTTACACTTGTTAAAAAAACTTGGTCATATGTTATTAATAGATTATTTAATATTAATAGATTGATAGTATTATTTTCCTTTATTTCTGAGATTAAGTGTAATGTGTAGCCCTTTGGAAGGTTGGAGGACTGCCCGTGCAGCCCTTGAAATTTATCTGGTACTTATGAACGATCTAGAGCAGGGTTGTCGATATTCTGACTGCCGGGAGGGAGCAGCCAGACCGGCATTGCAGGGGGCGCGGCCGGACAGATTGGTGGGTGGAGCGAGGGCTGGGCCATGTGATCGCATCATTTTGGACCCACTCCCACATCAAAATGCTGAGATTACCGGCATTGTGAAGCAGGGGACAGGGCCAAATTATGCGATTCAGTGTGAATCGTATCATTGGCCTCCCCCGCTGCAGGGGTTTCTCTTAAAACCGCAGGGGGGGAGGGGTCAGCAGCCGCTGGGAAGCTTGCCTGCCTTTCTGGGGGGCCGAGAGCACACACGATTTTTGGGAGGCTCCCGGCTGAATTGGGAGAGTAGACAAGTATGGGAGACAGTGGGACTGATGTAGAGTTGTGTGCTAATTGTCTGTAATTACATCTGCATTGCATGCACAGAACTAAATGGCGATATTCGCCCAAGCTATACGAATCTCTGTGGCCCAATCCACACACTTTGATTCATTAACATCATCATTATCGGTGTACATGGGCTCCAGTCCCATCCCTACAGAGCACGCCATTCCATTGAAACACCCTCGCTAAACTTAGCCTCCCTACCACTCAGAGAACACAAGATATGTAAGCAAAACAGAATTACATTCAACTCTGCATGAAGACCACAGTGCCCTGAATGACCAGTTGTAAAGCCATATTGGCAAGATAAATCAAATCAGTCATTAGGAAGCCCACAACCAAAATTAATGGTTCCTTGTCACGTCAGTGTTTAGCCTAGAGTAGAATGGTCCTGAGAAGGCACACATCATCACACGCTAGCCACTAATGAGCCTAAAGCCCATCAGCTGTTGTATTAAGTACATGTATTGATTATGATTCCTCATTCTTGTTTGTAATCCATTATCTCGGCATACCTAGCTGGGGATATCAGCAATGATTCTGCTGCCTGCTCGGAACCTGCATGAAATATTCTTTAACCACCTCTGTGTTCTCTCTCATACAGCTGTGTCCCTAGCACTGGCTCTGAATGGGGTTTGCACCAACACTATCAAACTCATAGTGGGAAGGTAGGTTTATTAAATCTGATTTAGAATCCAAACGATAAAACTTCTGAAGCTTAAGCGCTGGGTGACTTGGTCCCATTTCTCAAGCATTTTAATACAGATATTGTGCTTCTGCTGGAGTGTAACCTTCCTCTCCTTGTATCATTAAAAAATAATTTTCTGGAAGTGAGATGAGTATTTTTATCAATGTATGGTAAATGTCTATATGAAAATCTTCCTACATCTCCGTGTAATGTGTTCATTATTCTTCATTGATTTTCATAGAAAAGCGTATGAAAACCCGTTAGTTTACTCCTGACAGTTTGATACCCTCGGAATAATGGCACAGTAAACTCACTTTTATCTTTCTTTATGGGGTATTCTTAAAAATGACAAGTTGGAAAAGTGTATTAAATACGTCAAAAGTTATTATTACAGAGCTAAAATACACTGAGGGCCTGATTAAGAGTTGGACGCAGAGTCGATGTCGGACACAAGTGGTTGATGTTGTAAGTCTGCACGTGCGTCCGAGTCACACTGCGCATTTGTTCCTATAGTTACCGCAGTGGGATGCAGAGAGGTAAATTGTCAGTGGGATCGTTTGTGGGTGGCAACAAGGGGGTGGCTGGCTAGACGCAGGGGTGTCGCGGCGAGCGACTGCGACTTTTACCGCACTTCTGCTGATTCCAGCAGCCATGGTCAGACAGACATTTTGCTTCTCCATAGGGCTGGTGCAGTGCTCAAAGGCGCGACCGATGGTGTGACTCTTTACGCAAAGTGGAATATTAGCGTCGCAGCTGGTGGGCATCTCTGTACCAGTTCCACCTGCTGCAGCATCAGCATCACCTCTAAATCTGGCCCTGAGTTAGCTAACAATTTTACCTGTTTTATTTATTATATTTAGAAGTAGCTATTTTTTAAAATGATGTAATACAGCAAGAAAATGGCAAAAGTTATGCTAAGTAAGAAACTAAAAGTAATTTTATATTTTCTGCATACTAAAAACACCAAAGTTTATTAGATCCAATTATTGTATAAAGTGCCATTAAAAACATTGATCATCGTCAATTATTTATTAACAGTTATTTATATAGCGCACGCATATTACGCAGCGCTGTACAGAGAATATTTCAGTCATTCAGTCCCTGCCCCAGTGGAACTTCCAATCCTGTATATATCCCCTACCACATAGTCACACATGCACGCTGTCAGAAGCCAATTACTGTAACTTACCAGTATGTTTTTGGATTGTGGAGTACTCCCACGCAAACACAGGGAACACATACAAACTCCACACAGATAGTGCCTTAGTCAGAAATTTAACTCATGACCTTGGCGCTGTGAGGAAGTAATGCTAAAAACTATGCCAGCCATGTTGCCCATGTAATCTGTGTGTGTGTATTAAACTAGTATAAGCTATTTGTGTGTGTATGTGTTTTACAATTGCCAGCTGTTTAAAACAATGATTTAATTTAAGTGGCCAGTTCTTGTCAAGAGTTGAACATATATTTTAACTTTTAGACCACGTCCTGATTTCTTTTACCGCTGCTTTCCTGATGGGGTGTCAAATGAAGAGATGCACTGCACTGGGGACGCCAGTCTTGTGTCTGAGGGCAGAAAGAGTTTTCCCAGCATCCACTCATCGTGTGAGTATACTTCTTCCCATACCATTTCTCTGCTGCAAGAGATACCATAGAGAACCCTCATCATTGCTATGGAATATACAAGTGTTCATCATGAATACTATATTCAGTGAACTCAGGGCCTGATTCAGACTCGCGAGCGCTGAGCGCTCGCAAGCGGGTCGATGTTGGCAAAGTGCTCATGCGCACGACGGAGCCGGCTCCGTCGTGCGCATGCGCGAGACCCGGATAGCGACGGGCAAGCCGTCGCTCTGGGTATTGTACCAAAGGGGGCGTGCTGTCGATGTTGAGTGACAGCACGCCCCCTTTGGTGGGTGGGCCGGGGGAGTGGCTACCCAAACTGAGGCGTTCCCATGTGAATGCCTCCGTTTGGGGACGGTCCCACTGAAATCACGAGTGATGTCAGTGGGAGAGATTTCGGCTCTGTTAGAGCCGAAATCTCTCTGGGGCTTGCAGCAACGAGACCCTACCACAAGAGTCTCGTCGGTAGCCCGATGGTCGCCATAGTCTTGACCATCGCGACCATCTTCGTGGCCGCTCACTATAGCTGTGGGTGGTCACCCACAGCTATGCGAGCGGCCAGGAGGCCGCTCTAAAAAACAAGAATGCCAGCCCTGATTCAGAGCAAGCGCTCTGTCAGAACGTCCGGCTCTGAATCAGTGCCTCAATTCGTTATACCTGTAGGACCATCAAGTAGAGGCTTTTAATTATTATGTATGTTGCATTGGAATAAATGATGTGTACAGTAATTTTGACAAATTTTGCATATTGTTGGCTCGATCTATAATGGGCTATTATTATTAACACTTAACAAATATGTTCCTTTGCATATTAGCAGAATATTGTCAGAATCTGATCATCAATCTCAAGACATGGCTTGTTGCCTCCATTTCATTGCAGTTCTGTTGCACAAAAAAAAAATCCTACACAGTATAATCTTCTATTTTCAATACAAACAGTTAAAGGCACATCCCACATCTGTAATAATGTTACCTAAAGAGAATTAACCAGTGTGAAAAAGCTGATCCAGTCAATTAGGGGCAGGGTTATAAAACTACCAGCACAGTACAGTAGTGCCAAGCAAACCACCTGGTCTGTCTAACAATAATTAAAGTTCCACTTTAAATATATCTCACTCTCACCCAACACTGCATGCAACAAGATTTGATTAAGAAGCTAACAGCTTGAGGAAGTAGTTTTGTTCTCCCTGAGTTATAATTCACTACAATTAAAACTTAAATTAACTAGAGTTATTATAAACATAACAATCTCCTGTATTTCAGTTATGTAGTGATTATAATAACCAAGCTTTCTAGCATGTGAAACCATAGAGAACACAAAGATAGATCATTATCAAATAAAATTTAATATGACAAGAAAGTCACAATGCTTAATGTATAAAAATATATAATATAATATTACACTGACATGCTTCTTAAAATAAAAATGAGAACTACAGAAACAGAAAAAAATGCATGTAGTTTCCTAAAATCTTTTGCTGGAGAAAGCAGAAACATGGCTTATATCCATAATAGCAAATGACATTGTCATCTCATACATTTGTTCCAACTTACCAGGCTAACATCCTGGAAACATAATAGTACATTCTATCAATACAGTATAAATTGGATCAGATATACAGTATGTATGAAGGTTCAGTTTAAAAATGTTAATGCCTTAGAAAAATAAGACATCTCTCTCTGGTCCATATATCCAATAAACAGTAGTTATAGTTGGCGCATCTGATGTAACTGATTTTAGATTGGCACTGCAATCCCTCAATTCTTGGAATTTTGAAGAAGTTTATTATGATGCATGTATATGGATATACAGTATAATGCATTTGAAGTGCCCACATTGGCCCTCATTCAGAGCCACTCACTAGCGGCAGTACGCTCGTTCCGAGCGATGTTCGCACATCTGCGCATGCGTACGGATCGTTATACGCATGCGCGAACCAGTCAGTGCGGCCGAAATTCATGTGCTCGCAATATAGCGAATGCCTGCTATTTTGAGTGACAGAATGAGGCGTATGTGGGTGGTAACAGGGGAAGGTGCTTGAAAACGGGGAGTGGAGATCAGAACGCAGGCGTGCTTAAAGGTCAAAACGGGCGTTTTATGGGTGTGCATAATTAATACAGCAGCGTCATTGACCACGTCACTGGGTTATTTTATAGCCAGAACTGCTCGCAAGATTGTGGTAGCAAAAACCAACCACAAGAATAGCGAGCAGTTCATACGCTGGTCGATGTTCTCGATTAATCTAATAAATAGCGGACATGACGTATGGTGCGAGCGGCCAGGGGGCGTTTGTAACAAATAAACGAGCGTATGTTTTGCTCGCTCGTTCAGACTTAGAGGTGTGAACAGACTGCAATTTGCGAACGGATCATTTGAATAGCCACCCCTTGTTTTTGAACGAACGACCGCAAATAGCGAACGGCTCTGAATCAGGCCCATTATGCCTTAGTATTTACAGCATTTACTATGCTATAAAGCATTATTGTAATGCCTGTCCTTAGCTGGAGGAGACATTTAGGGGCTGTTGCAGCGATGAATGGATATTGGGTATTTGTGCTCCCACTTTGTGTGCATAGGAATAAATGTATATATTCATCCCTATGCAGTGTTTTACACATCTTGCGGTGCACCATCTCCTATCTGTACATTTGATTTGTTACTTATTCTCATCATCAAATGGACCTGCACCTACCTATGCTTTGTACAGAATATATGTCGGGAAACGGGCATATATTAAGTATACGTTATAACTCTGCATAGCATGCAGTTCCATTGACACACCCTCTCTGTACTGTGCCTATGTAAGAATGCCACATTATAGCCCAGTGATGAGTATTCAGTCCTAAGTGAATTTGTAAGACTTTGCATCACCCATACTTGTGTAGATCGAGCACTAGTATTTATTAATATCATATGACGATAAGTAGGAATATGAAAGGTAAATAAATGTAAGGCAAAGAATATGAAAGGTAAAAAATATGGGATAAAAAATTAAAGGATGAGAATGAAAAATATAACCAGATAAAAAACAAAAAAATTAAATAAGATAAAAACTATAAAAGCAAATAAAAGGGATAAACAAAATCAAATGAAATAAACAACTCCAACACTAATGTTTGTGCTCTTTTTCCGAAAGTGTGGGCTACAGTCAGAGCCAATAGCAGTAAACTATCCCTATCACTCGCCCTACCTGGTCCGGGTTCTTCAGACTGATGCTGCAGTCCTCCCTGTGCCGGCTGAGTTCTCGGATGCCGCGCGTAGTGCAGTTGCGGTGGCTGTGGATAACGTCAGAGGCCGTGTACCGCTTAGGTGTTCGTAGCGTGATTCTGCTCAGTGTCTGACTTGCCCGGACCAACGCGTTTCGTAGCGCTTGGCTACTTTTTTAAGGCTAACTATGGAAGTAACTTGGTCCTTATTTATAGGGTAAACTTGTATAAAACTTTATTGTTCTTCTTTAAAAACGGAAGTTAAAAACAGGAAGTCTCCTTCATTTTGGTGGGAATCATATGTCCTTTACAATAATGAGATACAAAAATGCTGGATACAATAAAAATCTAATAATCATAATATTTAATAAAATATAAATAAATAAATGGGGATAGTAAATTCTATAAAATTAAAGATTAAAAATAAAATTAAAAATAATAATACAAATAATATAATTAAAATACTGATGATTGAAAATTAACATTTTCCATCATCAGCATTTTAATTATATTATTTTTATTATTTATTTTTATTTTTTATATCTTTATTTTATATATTATTATTATTATTATTATTATTATTATTATCCTTTATTTATATGGCGCCACAAGTGTTCCGCAGCGCCTTACATAGTACATAGAACTAATAGGTGAACAAGAAACAAGTAACATACAGTACAGCTAGGAAAACAAGTAACTTTGCATCTGGAACAAACCATGTTGCAATAGAAGTGGTGGAAATGCATTTATTGTTTTTGCATGCAGGGTAAATACTGGCTCCTGTAACATGTAGCCCACACATGCTGGGCAGCTTTATTCTTACACTGCAATTTAGTTTAGAGTTTGTGACCCCTGTCACATCTAAATCTCTCTGCACATTTTATATCTGCCCCTAAGGGCCGTTAAGAGCCGAGCTGGGCCCCATTACTGATAAGGAGGCGTGGCCTAATCATGGGAGGCTTGGCCATGCCCCTTTAAAAAAAAAAATCCTTTTTGAAGCACTGCGAAGTGTGTGCTGGGGTGGGGGGCACTGCGAGCCCCTCAGCTCATCGCAAATCTGGAGATGTGTGATCACTCCCCCACCCAAAAGGCAGAGGAGACTGCACCTGCTCAGCAGCAGCAGTAGTTTCCCTGGTCTCCCACTGCAGCTGTGTCCTGGGCTGCTGACAAGTAAGAGGGAGGGGGATGCCTCCAACAAGCACGGGTCCCCCCTCTTTCGGCATCCTTGTGCTCCACCTGCTGTGCAACATGGTTTTGCCAAGGTGCAAAGTCTCTTGCTCTTTTTGCATTGTTCCCAACTCAGAATCAGCCCCATGGAGTGCAGAAATAGATCACTAATTATAATCAATAGTGAATAATGTAAAATTACATTCTATGAAATTAAAACTATTAAATGGAAGAGAGGCATATAAATAATTATATAAATCAAAAAATACAGTCATAGGAGTATATGTTATTTATGCCTACTAGTGATAAAGTAAGGACATTATGACAGCTTTGTTTTGATACAGAAATCTTTTTGTTGGCTATTTTGCTAGTTAATTGGTTTGTGTTTATTGTTGCTAGTTTACTGCTCACATGAAAGCAGTGATGTATGGCATTGTGAGGACGCTGACAGCGCGCCTGTGGTATTCAGCCTTCAGTTTTATTCACACTCTGATGCAGCCACGCATTGCTACACCGGGCAACAATGTATCATCTGGAGAGCTGGTCTGACTGATCGAGGCGCTGTGGAAGGATGAGATGAGAGGTCATCTATTAATTGTTACTGTGAAAATAGGAGACATAAAAACAACAATCGTGATATTCAGGAAAGAAAGAGCCATGTAGCATTCTGGAATTTATTAACCCCTGTACACAAAGTGCAGAGGAACCATAGCTGAACAACAATAGCTTTGGGTGCGGCTAAGGTTTCTGCATTAATAAATGGGGTAAATTAGCCTTCTACCCGACATTCTTCCAGGCTTCCTACCCTGTCTTTCCTCCAAGTGCAACTTATACCATGCTTTTTCCTCCAGGCATAACTACTACCTTCCCTCACTCCAGGCTTAATTCCTATCCTGCCTTTCCTTTAGTCTTAACTCCTATCCCGCTTTTTCATCCAGGCTTAATTTCTACCCTGTTTTTTTCCTCCTAGTCTGTCTTTATTCCAAATGGAACGCTTAGCCAGCCTTTTCCTTCTTAACTCCTACCTCCCATTACTCCAGCTTACACCCGTATTCAATAAGTTTTGCACCCGCGATAATTTTTAGCCTGCCGGAAACTTTTTGCGCGCGTTCCCTCGATTCCCCGTATTCAATATGAAAGTACACGATACTTGAACAGGTGGAAAGTCCTCTCCAAAATGGGGTTATCAGCCTGGCACCCCCCAAAAGATGCACTGACATGGGGGATCACTATGGATACCCCCGACTTGGCCTGCTGAAGGTATTTGGTGTATTTAAATGGTCTCAATAGGTGCTGTTTTGCGTATTTGCATAAGGGGTGAAGAATAGCATTGTGTTGTTTTTTTTTTGGAGAAAATAACTAGTCCCAGCAAATTTTGGGTACCTGAAAATGGGGTGTAGCATATTTTAAAGTTGCTAAAGTAAAGTTTAAAAATCATGAAAAATCCACCTGCCGCAAGCACCTGCAATCAAAAAAACACCTGGGGTACAATTGGGAACACCCCCAGGGGTCTATTTCGCTAGTTTTTAACTATTTCCCCCAACTTTGTTTTTTTTCACCCCCAAAATGAAAGTAATTTTTTGGGGTGTTCTTAAGTCTTTTTTAATAATTTCTTAACGCAGTTTACCTTTGTGGGAGTGTTTTAAGGTTGCACGGGGGTTCCCGCAATTCTGCACTTTTTTCCGCCTGCTATTCATAGGCGAAACTTTTCCGCCAGGTCCATTGACTTTCCTAGGCGAAAAGTCTATTAAATTGAATACGGCAAAAAGTTTCCGCCTGGCAAAATGACGTCACTCGCGATACTTTTTCACCAAAACTGACTTTTCGCTTCAAATTGAATACAGCCCCTTAATTTGCAATGCAACTAGAAAGCACCAGGAGACTGCGCTGATTAGTTTGATATGTGACACTTGTATACCTGTTTGCACCTGAAGGTGCCCACACACATACCGATGTGTTCCCGATCAGCCGATGTACACGATTTCCCCCTCAACTGTCACCGGGAGATCCCTGGCAGTCCTGCACACGATTTGGTATGAAAAAGCTGCCAATGTGACACACGATCTATCGTGCCTCCTAACTACTCCAGTGCATCCTGACTCGAGATTGTCAGATCTGCCCTACAGCACGGCAGATCTGAAGATGCCATGTGTGACCTGCGGGGACGCGCATCACATCATGATCGTGAGTGGGGACTCACGATTCTGGCCATATTTTACACGATCTGTCGTTCCAATGCGTCCAAATCGGCCAGATCGGGTAAAATATCTCTATGTGTGTGGGCAGCTTGAGTCTTTAAACGGAACTTGGTGTGGAAAAAAGCTGTGGCCGTTGCATCATAGCACTGCACATGCTGACTGAGAGACGCAATTGCACACAAATATACAAGTGTCACATATCAAATTAAGAAGCACAGTCTCTTGGTGCTTCTTTAGGGGCCTATGCAAAATCAATTGGGTATGGTGCAGCACTCAGCCTGGTTAGTAAGTGAAATTAATGTTAGTCTGTTGTTTGTTTTATCTAGAAGTGCTAGTTCACTGTAATGTAAAGGTAAGTGAAAAATGCGGCTGTAATGCAAGGATAAGCCCAGTTGATAAAGTAAAAAGATAGTAACTTTACTAAGACTTATTAAACATAATTGTACATATAATGGGAAAATATATAAAAATAATGCGGGGATAACAAACACAAACAGAAAATGATGCTGCTGATCCGTGTATAGCGAGGATCACAGCACTCATAAGTCAAAAATGTAACTCTGCAAATGTGACAGAATGTCAGAAATGGACTGCCAGATTCAGAGGTATGTTGTACTAAAATGTCAAATTATATTGTCTGACCGGTTGAAGGCACTGGAAATTGTCTAAATCAGGCTGCGGTGTCCCGCTTGCTGTTTGTGAATGCTTGTCAGTGGAGTCAGGAGTGGGGAGGACTCAGATGTTCCCACTGTGTTAAACAGGAAAAGGACAATAGGGTGGAGGAAGTCTTGGAGAGCTCTATGGTGAGATGCCCAGGGTACTCTTCCTCGGAAAGGGGGGCTAGGGTACTGGAACAGTGTTGAGGGTCTCCTGGCTGATTGTGTTCCCCTCGGACAGGATGCCCGGTGTTGTATCTGTGTGCAGACGCACACCGGGACCCGTGTATGAGGGGGCTGATCGGTGCCTGGGGAGGGGATGTTCCAGCCAAAGGCTCGGGTGAACCTGTGACTGGGCAACCCCTCTCTGTTGGAGACTTGCCTCTTACATGTAAGACAGAGCGTCTGCTCTTCTTTCCTGCAGGCTTGTCTTTACATGTTCTTCTCCTTCGATGTCTGCAGCTTCCGGGTTCCTTCCGTCACGTGACTTGAGCTGACTCGCGGTGCAGGTTAAATTGTATGGTAGAGATGTTCCAGTGCTTCTTCCAACTGGTAGAAATTCTGTGGTAGGTTCCCCCAACCCGTTGCAGCCATAGGTGGCCTTCTTCTTGGAGGTGATGTAACTGGATTCAGGGCCTAATTCAGACCCGCTCGCGAGCGCTGAGCGCTCACAAGCGGGTCGATGGTGCCCTAATGCACATGTGCATGACGTAGGGAGCTCCGTCGTGCGCATGTGCGAGACCTGCATAGCGACAGCAAAGCTGTCGCTATGGGTCTCGCACCAAAGGGGGCGTGCTGTTGATGGTGAGTGACAGCACGCCCCCTTTGGTGGGCGTGCCGGGGGCATTGCTGCCCAGACGGACCGCCATGGGAACGCCTACCGTCTGGGTCCGGCCCCACTGACATCACTAGTGATGTCAGTGGGAGTGCTTTTGGCTCTGATAGAGCCAAAAGCACTCCTGGGCTTGCGGCAGCGAGACCCTACCGCAGGGTCTCGTCGCAAGCCCGATGGTCGCGATGGTCATGACCATCGCGACCATCTTTTTGGCTGCTCGCACAAGCTGTGGGTGGCCACCCACAGCTATGCGAGTGGCCAGGAGGCCGCTCCATTTTTAGGTAGGAGGGCCCTGATTCAGAGCGAACGCTCTGGTCAGAGCGTCCGGCTCTGAATCAGGCCCTCAGTGCGAGAGCTGTAATTGTGGCTGCGGGGTGGATGCCAATTATGTAGATTGGTTCTGCGGGCTGACTGATTGGTTAATTTTAGTTGTCAGTGTTAGTGGTCCTCTCTCATGTAAATCATGACAATTCATGAAGCTAACTGGTCGTCCCATATGTCAATCATGATGAATAGTATTACAAGCAAATCCCAAGTGCAGAACAACGTATAATCAAAGGACTTGTACCGGACCTTGAAATAATTTGGTTAGAGGGCATGATGATAAGATATGGATTGATTGTGTTACAATGTACTTTCATTTTATTGTATAAATGATGTAGTCTGATTGTGTGACAATGTACTTACATTTAATCGTAGGAGTAACTATTCATCAACCATGATAAATGTACATGTGTTCCAATTAGTTTGTTTATGATCGTCTATACGATGGTAACATTGAAACTGATTATGTTAATTACATATTGGGTTATTTTTTGATGTGTTCTTAAGTCTTTTTTAATAATTTTTTGACTTAGTTGACCTTTGGGGGAGTGTTTTAAGGCTGCACGGGGGTTCCCGCAAAGTTGCACCCCAAAACCCCAATTCTGAACTTTTTTCCGCCTGCTATTCATAGGCGAAACTTTTCCGCCGGGTCCATTGCATTGACTTTCCGCCTAGGCGAAAAGTCTAATATTGAATAAGGCAAAAAGTTTCGGCCTAGCGAAATTACGTCACACGCGATACTTTTTCTCCAAAACTGACTTTTCGCCTCAAATTGAATACTGCCCATAATTTGCGATGCAACTAGAAAGCACCAGGAGACTGCGCTGATTAGTTTGATTTGTGACACTTGTATACCTGTGTGCACCTGAGTCTGTAAACGGAACTTGGTGTGGAAAAAAGCTGCTGCTGTTGCATCATAGCACTGCACATGCTGATTGGGAGACTCAGTCGCTCACAGATATACAAGTGTCACATATCAAATTAATCAGCACAGTCTCTTGGTGCTTCTTAAGGGGTCTATCCATTAGGCGACCTGAAAAACTGATCGACTAGCATTCAGTCCTTCAGGTCGCCTAGGTGCGGCGCCCGCACTGAACGGCATTCAATGAACGTCATTCAGTGCAGGAGACCAACCTCCTATATGAGAACATGCCGAACCTGACGATCGTCGTCAGGTTGACGGGCATGTTCCACAGATAGTCGGCATCGGCAAGGACCCAGCGTGCATGCGCATTGCTGGTCCTTGCCGGCTATCCATTAGACGACTTTCTGAACGATGCGACCAAATCTCCTGGCTTTGGTCTCATCGTTCAGAAAGTCGTCTAATGGATAGGTCTTAGCTGCAGGGGGGGGGGGGGGGGCTGGTTAGGTTTAGGCAACACAGGGGGTTAGGCTAGGGGAGGGTGAGGTTAGTGTTAGGTGCCCCCTGGGTGGTTTAGGCACCACTGGGGGGGGTTAGGGTTAGGCACTAAGGGGGAGGGTTAGGTGTAGGCACCAAGGGGGAAGGGTTAGGTTTAGGCACTAACGGGGAGGGTTAGGGTGGGGGGGTTAGTGTTAGGATGTAGGAACAGAGAGTTAGGGGGAGAAGGGGGGAGGGTTCCTATGCTTACTGGACCCTTATCAGGATCTTGAGCATCTGGATGCCACAGTGTCGGTATATTGACAGCAGGTATTCCGACTGCCGGGATTTCATACCCATTCCGTATGTACCACTCAGGTTAACAATATTTTTTTGATGATTAAAGTTTGTGAGCACAACTCAGCAAGGCATACAATTACAGCATACTGTATACATGTAATTGTTTTATATTTCAGAAGTTTATATACTGCAATGTCAGGTCTTGTAAAAATGCATGGATTGCTTGTATTCCACAGAGTTTATTGCAGTAGAATGCTCCCTTATACAGCAGTGCATGGTACAAGCTCTTAAAAAAGTATGCTATTTGTTTTTTCTATTTTTTTAGAATTACTGTCCCTTTAATAAAAATTCTTAAATGTGAGATGAAGGTATATGAGGAAAATTTCTGATTCATTTTTAGATAATAGCTGAATGGTAGATGACATGCATGACAGTAGTGGGGAAGGCTTATCTTGCCTGGACCCATAGACTTTTCCTTCTTTAGGTAGACACACGGGAGCTATAAGATGAATGACTTGCTGTATTGTCAGCCACAGAGGACGTCTAGGGAGATGGAGTAATCTACTAAGAATTTAGCTGTCCTAACAAATGAACACAAGATAAATGGGACCCTCTTTCCATCTACTTGTTCTTATTGAACCTGAACCATACGGGAGGGGATGGGAGTATATTACTTGACCTCCACACAAATGTTCAAATATTTACCTCGACAGCCATCTACTCTGGTGTGACAGGGGCATTTTATTTTTCCTTATAATACAGGTGATACATGTCACATGAAAGACAACCCAGCAATTCTATAGTCATTACTGTGTTGTGAGCTTTCTTGTAATGGACAGAAGTCATAATATACATAAACAGTATTTCTTTTTGTATTTGTCATTTGGAAATTCTCCCAACTATGTTCTAATCTATAACCCTTTGGTCAAGACCACAAGTACTTTACATTTGCTTGTTCTGTTCATATGTGCAGGAGCCCAGATATAGTACATGCTAGTGGGACCACATAATATTTCACATAATTAAAATTTACTTTCAGATTCATATTAACATACATTTTATAGAGCATGAAACTATTATATACAATATATAACAACTATATAAATGGTGGATATTATTATATTTAAAAACAGACAATTTGAAGGATCATTAAAGATACGCTCTTAGTTTAATGATTTTTTTTTGTTTGTTTTTTATTACATGTATTCCTCTGCAATGTATACAAAATAATTAGCTTTATCTCAAGTTTTCCTGTGTATTAGCACAATATTCATGCCATCTAGTTTAAGTTGTTTATTTTCTCCAACTTTGGATATGACTCATATCTGCTCTGTGCAGTGGCTGCAGGAAGTTGCTCTCCCATTAGAAGTTGGTGTGGTGTGATTGGTCTACATTCAGAAGGCTGACACAAGAGTGGCGACAAGTTCTGCCAGAATGTCGACATGTATCATGCTTTGGCAAAAAAAAAGAAAAATAGGTCAAGAAAAAAAAAATATATATATATATAATATAGCTATATACAAAAATTTTATTAATTCTTATGCAATAATATTATGGTGGGCCAAGGAACAGAAAAACACATTCATCTGGAATGGGATAAAGACAAAAGACAATGTAGCACCATATGAGCATCAAGCAGACGCAATAATTAAAATAATTCCACTTTGTTTACTTAAATTTTCCAACCAATTAAACTAACATGGTGCACCAAGGAACATATTAGAGCATCATGACAACATAAGGACATAGAGAGAGAACAGGCAACAATAGCGTCACATAGATTAACGATAAGCAAGAAGTGTAGAAGGCTTTTTAACTAAGTGAGGATATCATAATGTCCTATGAATAATATTGAATCCTCAAGTGAGCAATGACTTACTTGCTATAGCAATATAGTGCAGTCAACTCAACTTAAGTTATGGGTCAAGAACATAGGTATCAGGAAGACATAATAAGTGTAGAAGTAGAAGGTCAAGTCGTAGCAAGTGACAGAGCCAGTCAGTATCATGGTGGACAAATGTGGAAAACAACTAGTTTGTGGTTCTAAAGGAGCAATAGTGTCACATGTCTGTGTGGGGACAGCACCTTGGCATAGCAATATAAAGTACCATAGTAGCAGGACAAGGTCTAGAGTGGTTCAAAGAGTAGTAGTGAGCACTGGCCACCTGCAATATACCAAATCAATATACCATAGGCTAAATCAAAGGCAACAAGCAAAGTGATACCAAAGGAGTCACAATTAGATTTCCCTAAAGAAAAATTGGGATACTCCATAGGCTGGGGATTGTGGAGGCGAGGTGGTAGGGAAAGGTTCAAGATCAGCAGTCTCAGTAGTGCACATAGTACGAGATGGCATGGAGGTAGTAGCTATAAGAGTCAAATGTGGCAGGGGTGGAAAGGAGTCCATTATGGCTCCATGCTGGTCAAGTATGCCCTGATTGACAGAGAGGAAGAGGGATTGTTGCCATATCAGTGGTAGACTATGGGTATACCATATGTCCAATTGAGACTTTGCAACACTTTTACAAACACTGCTAGCATTGCCACTGGTAGAGTGATCTCTGTCATCATAAAGGTGCACAATGCAAGGCACAACATAGCGTAAATTAAACTAAAACTAGCAGTACATTAGAACAAATCCAGTCAGCATTGACTCAATACAGTGTGACAAATGATGTGGCATAGGCAAACAGGAATTAAAAAAAGGAAAAAGATGGAGAGAAGAAATAACAGAGGTAGGAATAAGGAGAGGGAAGCAGAGAGCACACTGGAGGTTGGGAGAAAGGGGGGAAAAGAGGTTTATACTAGGGCATACATTTGCTAAAACAACAAAATGTACTATGCCTTTCTGCAGTAAGTGCCAAGTTCATATGTCCGTAGTGAAACACCTCAATGACCAAGAAGTACACAGAGACCCAAGGGTGATAGAGAAGGTTCCACCACGGAAGGGATAGGAGCGGTGAGAACAGCAAGGGATCAGACTCGAAGATAGAGAGCAGAGGGTTGCCCTCAGCTGGAGCCGTAGTGTTGATGCTCCTTAGCAGCCGCATGTTAATGAGATCTCTAGAGTCAGCCAAGGTGTTCCCTGTCACCAGGTGCCAATTTTCCCAGCAGCTAGTCCCAACACCCCTGAAAGACAGAAGGAGGTGAAGGTGTAGATTAGTGATTAAGCGATCCCAGAAGGTGTGGAGTAGGCACAGCCCTGTTAAGGTGTGTATTAGCAATCTGGAGACAGGAAGATAGGAAAGATCAAGTGACAGAACTTACGAGCGGTGGGCTCAGGTGCAAAAACATGCTTTGGGCCCTTTCTCTTCTAGGTGCCACACTGAGTTCATAATATTGCACATGATAGTGCACCACGTAACCACCAAACAATACAGACAACATGTCAGTATCTAATAATAATCTGTGCCCCCTTTAATCACATCATAAATATCTATGCCCCTTAAAACACATCAGTGTCTAATGTCAGCAGTGTTGCTCGTAGGCCCCACAGATGGGTCTGCTGGCAGAGGCTGATGGGGAGAGTCAAAGGATGATGGGCAGAGGGTAAAGGAGAGAGCCAGAGGGTGATAGGGAGAGATAGATGACGAGAAGAGGCAGAGGGTGACGGGCACAGGGTAATGGAGACAGGCAGAGGGTAAGGGGCTGAGGGTGATGAGGATAGGCAGAGGGTGCCAAACAGAAGGTGACGGGCAGAGGGTGAAGAGCAGAGACAGAGGATGATGGAGAGAGGCAGAGGGTGATGCACCGATGGTCACTTGAGGTGGGATGTATCAAGTATTGCATATACTATGAGATAAATCTAGCCCCCTATAGCATGCATACCAATGTTTAATAACATTGGTATACATAAATACTTACCTTCAAGGATAGCTCTTACAATATAGATCTGTTCCAGTGAAGTTCTCAGTTCCGGGTTTATGTATTCATAGTCCTATAGCACATATGGGGCTGTTGGCCTGCACATGTGCAAGCTGTGGGGAAAGGAGAGGATCTGAAGCATCACGGAGAGAAGCCCATAGGCATCTATAAGCAACTTCATCTATAGATGTCATTGGCTATTGGGCAGAAGCCTCCGAAAGTTGCGCTCTCAGATGTTTGCTGCATACAGAACTCCATCAAATCCTATGTGGACGCGGTCGGCTGTAAACCTCCCAAAATGGCAGTTTTCTGAAGTTTTACCACATTTTTTGGATTGGTGCATCCCACCCCTAGAGAGGTAGAGGGTAACAGGGAGAGGCCGAGGTTGACCTGTAGTTTGGGCAGTGGCGGATCATTAATCAGAGAATTTGAAGAGACCATCTCCTCCCACCTGCATCACTCACGAGGTCACCTCCGCAAGACCCCATTCCCAGCAGGCAGCGCATATGCAGCAGCTCAGCCTGTCCAGGATTACTGACAGTCTGGACTGTCCAAGGCTGTACTCATTGGAAAAAAAGAGTAAGCTCTGCTCTGTCTGATTCAGCAGCATCCAGTTTTTTAGTGGTAAAAGTTAGCCACAAATGGTAAAATAGAGATATATCAGAATAATCAGAGGTTTTTGTTCAATCTTAATCCTTCTGGATCTCACTGCAGCATTTGATATCGCGGACCATGACTTTCTAATTGAGGGCCTGAAAAATTTATTTGGACTAGATGGCACAGTTATTAGATAAATAAAAATTGATTTATACCAAAAGGTAACAGAGATTGTCTTCAGGAATATACTCATCATTATCAGTACCACTTCCATGCCTTGTTTTACAGGGTTCTATCCATTCTTTCATGCTATTTGCAGTATACATGCTTCCACTGAGTGGCCTGTTCTAGAACTGCTATACAGATGTTACTCACCCGTACCAGTGCTTTGCTCTGGGTAATAAGAACCCAAATGGCTGTCTAGCTGAGCTCCAGGATAGGATGGGTTGTTAACAGATGGCTGAAAACTCAGACCTGAATAAAACAGGTCCTTAAAATAGCAGCTCACCATGAAAGGAAAAGAGTAAGGGCGGGACGTACTTTAACACCCAGAAGTCCCTCTGGCGTCCTTTTGCGCATGCGCAGAAGGCCGTAGGTCGCGGGGGGGGGGGGTGATGGGGGGATACGATTGGATCCCTCCCAATGGGGAGTGTCTGATAAGAAGCCAATAGGCTTCTATTGCGTAACGCCACCTGAAGGTGGCATTACACATCAGGACGAAGTGTGCTTAGTACATTTGGGGAATGCGGTAAATACCTGAAAACTGCATTTTCGGGCTGTTTTACAACATGTTTGCCTCTAGTACATCCCGCCCTAAAGCTTTGCCAACTGACCGGACTTGCACTTGGGAGTTCACAGTAGCAAAACATTGAATCTTAGTGTTGTCCTGGATTTTGGCTTAACATTTAAACATCAGGTATCAGCCATGATCAAATCCGTATTCTTTCATCTGTTGAACATAGCCAGATTCAAGCACACAATTCCTTCAGAAGGTCTGCATACACTCATACATGCATTCATATAATCACTCTTGGACTACTCTAATTGGATCTCCCAGCAATAGATTTGCACCGCTTGCTGCTGGTACAAATTTCATCATCCAGGTTGTTCACTAACCAGCCCTATTCCTATCACCCATTGCACCTCAATAAGACACATTAACCATTACACTAGTAGTATCCATTCTCTACACCATTCACTGGTTGCCTGTAAGATGATAAATCTATTTCAGGATTTGCTGATAAATTGACAAGGGTCTGATTAGATTTGTGGGGGGCCCAGAGCAAATAACTGTTGAGGGGCCGTACCAAAATAAAATAGTTGATATGAAATACTGCGATGTTATTAAAAAGTATAATAATACATATTGTGGTGAGAGGGGTTGTCTCTCACCTGAATTGCCCACATACTGGTGGGATCAGCTCCTTCCAAGGGAGTCTGGAGTGAACCCTGTCCAGTTTGCAGCAAGGGAGGTGTTGAACTCCATGTTTTCACAGTTGCACAGGCTCAGCTTCAACTCATCACTGAGCAGCACAGGAAGGGTTTAAAACTCTCACACACCTGTTGCTCATTGCCCCTGATGCTGACTAGCAGCCAGGTAGTAGCTGTAGTGTTGTTGTGCCAGGGTCCAAGGGCTATGCTGGGAGAACATGGCCAATTGCTGACTGTTAAGCACAAGGAGTGCTGGGAAATTTGCTTTTATGTTTATTTGCTTGTTTTCTGTTATGTGCCTGTGTGTATCCAGGTCTGTGCCATGTATGCTAAGGGGCAGTATTTGCTGCCATTAAAAGGCACTGCTTTACCAAGTACCTGCCTGTCTGGAGTCCTCATTTCTATACCCCGTGTTACATTTGGTGGCCCATACGGGGAACTGCACTGCTGTCTCACAGCACAATTGCTATACGCCTACGGCGTAGCTGTTACAAGTCGCGATCACGACTTGACACTTTCTGACAGTATGCCCAGGCAGGACAGGGTTACTCCAGTTCTTCCTGTTGCTAAGCGATTGGCATGCCTCAGGAAGTGATGTGTATTCCACAAGTGCAAACTGATTGGGACTTCAGCCTATTTATACTCACTGGACTATTGCAGCTGTGCCGACTATAGAATGTCTGTGAGTTCCCTCGGCCTGGCTGCATAGTCGGGTTATTCCTGTTCTCCTGTTGATACGAACACCTATTCGGCTTCCTAGCCGCATCAAGCAGCCCCCGTGGTGCCATCTGTTCACTGAACTTCCATACGGGTCTGCTCAGCTATCTCCATACGGCTTCCAGCCGCACCAAGCAGCGCTGCCATCTGTTCTTCAAAACCAAACTGTACTCTCATGGCTATAGCTGCACCAACGGCTATTGCCGCACCATCGGCACCATTGCCGCACCATCCACTCCAAAGCCATTGTCCTAAAAACAAAACTGTAATCTCACGGCTATAGCCGCACCAATGGCTATTGCCGCACCATCGGTGCCATTGCCGCATCATCGGCACAATTACCGCACCATCGGCTCTCAAGCCATTGTTCAAAAAAAACAAACTGTACTCTCACAACTATAGCCACACCAATGGCTATTGCTGCACAATCGGCATCATTGCCGCACCATCGGCACAATTGCCGCACCATTTGCACAACTGCCGCACCATTGGCTCCCAAGCCATTATCCAAAAACCAAACTGTACTCTCACAGCTGGAGCCACACCATTGGCGCCATTGCCACACCATCGGCACAATTGCCGCACCATCAGCTCCCAAGCCATTGTAAATACAAACAGTACTCTAACGGCTATTGCCGCACTATCTGCACTATAGCCGCACCATCGATATCCTTATCACCATCAACAGTGTCAGTCCTAACTGTACATTTTTACCTATTGAAATCCCTTCTATCGCCATGTGAGCCGCTACTACCTCGAGCATAAGTCCAGATGGCCGCCTAAGTACTGGTGAACGTATCCTAGTTCTAAGGGAAAAACTGTTGGTTGTTATTGGTGGAAGATCTCGCTAGCTGGATTCTTGTGGTCTCACATGGAGTAGGCATCGGAATTCGTAACAGTAGAAAAGAATCTGACAAAGGCAGAACGTATGGTATACATGAGTATGGTTGGTGAACCAGAAAAACCGCAGTTACATTAAGGACACTTGTAATTTGCTGTGCACTGCAAGGAAAAGCTGTTTTGTGTGTACTGAAAAGAAAGTTACTTTGTTTTTTTTACTAAGGCGCTTAAGACATATAACAAATGCTGATTAGTGTGTTCACCAGCTAGTGTTCATGCTGTCTAATTAAGTTCACCTGTTGATTGAACAAGAGCAGAACTCACATACTTAATTAAGCATTGCGTTGCTGAAAGAAAAAAAAATGTTTTTTTCCTGTTCAGTTTAACCCCTGCATTGCTGAAGGAATAAAAAAGCAGTGTTTTCTTTTTCTGTGTTTAACTTGAACAATTGCATTGCTGAAAGAAAGAGATATATTTATTTGTGTAAAATGGCTTGTTATTTAAAAGCACCTACACTTGTACATACACCTCCCACTATAAAAATGGAGAAAGTTTTCATATTGTAGCAATTTTGTTGGCCTGTGTTGGCCTATCATCAAAAGACAGAGGAACAAATGTTGCAGCTGTTGACCCAGTCAGTGGTCTACTATATAGAATCAAAGTGGAGCAAGGGAAGAAGATTGAGCAGTTGTTGGTGCCCACTAGTGTTGCGAGCTGCTTATACCCATCTTTGGGGAGGTCATCTCGGAGAAGAGAAAACACTGGAACGTATACTGCTCTGATTCTTTTGGCCAGGAATCATGGCTGAACTAAAAAGATACTGCCAACAGTATCCCGTGTGCCAGAAGACCAGCCCAAGGCCTCATTTGAGAGCACCACTAGTGCCAATGCCTATTGCTGGGGTACCATTTGATCGAATTGCAATCGATCTTTTCGGTCCACTGGAAAAATCAAAGTGGGGTAACAAATATGTTCTGGTGATTTTGGATTGCACCACCAGCTATCCAAAAGTGATACCCTTGCATAATACCAAAACAACTACTATTGCCAGGGAGTTGACTCACCTCAGATTCTCTAAAGAAATCTTTACAGATCAGGGTACTCCATTTATGTCCCAAGTAATAGCAGAACTGTGTAAGAAGTTGGGTATAGTACGATTGCATACCTCAGTATACCACCCACAGACAGATGGGTTGGTGGAAAGATTTAACAGAACCTTAAAGTCTATGATACGCCAGGCTGTCCTGGATAAGTAATGGGAGTGGGAAGAAGTACTCCCTTACCTCATCATTTCCATATGTGAGGTACCCCAATCCTCAACTGGGTATAGCCCTTTTGAGCTCCTCTTTGGAAGGCAACTGTTACGATCCTCTAGCAATTGCTAGGACCGAGATGGAGGTACAAGGCACATCGAAGAACAGTCACAAGCAGAATATTAAAATCATGGCAGTTTACTTTATAAATGATATGGTGGACCTGGAGGGCCAGTACAAACACAACATGTCAATGGTGCAGTAAGGAGCTGATACAATAGGACAGTCAATAGAATATACTGTAGACTTAAAGCCCAAACTAAAGTTGTTGAATGGCAAGGAGGCCAAGTTGACAGCGATGCTTGAAATGTGGGGTTCAAGCAGGATTGTTGTATGGCCTGGAGGGCCTAGTAGACAGCGATTCTGGAAACATGGTGTAGAATCAGGATTGCTGTATGGCCTGGAGGACCTAGTTGACAGTGATGCTTGAAACATGGTGTAGAAGCAGGAGTGCTGGAGGGCCTAGTAGACAGCGATGCTTGAAACCTGGTGTTGAAGCAGGATTGCTGTATGGCCTGGAGGGCCAAGTAGACAGCGATGCTTGAAACGTGGTGTAGAGGCAGGATTGCTGTATGGCCTGAGGGCCTAGTAGACAGGAATGCTTGAAACGTGGTGTAGAAGCAGGAGTGCTGGATGGCCTAGTAGACAGCAATGCTTGAAACGTGGTGTAGAAGCAGGAGTGCTGGATGGCCGGGAGGGCCTAGTAGACAGCGATGCTTGGAACGTGGTGTAGAAGCAGGATAGCTGTATGGCCTGGAGGGTCCAGTAGACAGCGATGCTTGAACCAGGGGTACTTGGGTCACTTAGAAGCCGGTGAGCAGAGTACACGCAGCATGTACAGATTATAACTGGAAGTCTGGATGCACAGAAAGCAAGTTGCATAACCAAACGTTCCACATGAATACTCTATAGCTGACAGGGCGGCGACAGTCCAGGAAGTTCAAATAGGATCAGCTGTCAATCAGGCAGCACTAGGAGGAAACATGTGAAATCCTCTGATGCCTGGGTCTCCTAGCAACCGGCAAACTAGAAGCATGGTCAGGAGCAGGAGGAATACTGGCAGGAGACAAGTCCTGGACTGGACTTGTAACAGCAACCAAGAGGTGTCCTAGACATCTTGAAGGAAGGCTGTGAACAGCAGAAAATAGAGGGACCAAACGTTGTGGAGTACGTTAGAAAATTATATGAATGGATGTATAAAATAGGACCCATTGTTCGAGAAAATTTTGACGAGCCCAAGCTCGTCAAAAATGAGCCTATGATATCACAGATCAGATCAGAAAGTTACATCCAGGGGACAAAGTTCTAATGTTGGTGCCGAAACAAGAAAGTAAATTGTTTTCCCATTGGCCCTACGAAGTGGTGGAACCTGTAGGATTGGTAAATTATAGTGTCAGGCAGACTGGAAGGAGACATGCAGAGCAGATATACCATGTGTGTTAACTTGCTCAAATCCTGGCAAGAAGAAAAGTCCGGACCCTGCACTTCTCGATAGACTGCTCGGATGTTGCACTGACTCTTTGAGAGATACGTTGTCCACAAAGTGGCGAGGAAAAGTACAACTCAACGTCCGCAAGAAGAAGACTGGTTCATTACCAAGGAATATGTGCACTTCCCCAAGCTTGGAAAAGCGAAAGGAGGGGATGTGTGGTGAGTGGAGTGTCTCTCATCTGAATTGCCCACATTCTGGTGGGATCAGCTCCCTCCAAAGGAGTCTGGAGTGAACCCTGTCCAGTTTGCAGCAAAGGAGGTGTGGAACTCCATGTTTTCACAGTTGCACAGGCCCAGCTGCAAATCACTGAATAGCACAGAAAGGGTTTAAAACTCTCAAACACCTGTTGCTCATTGCCCCTGACGCTGACTAGTGGCCAGGAAGTAGCTGTAGTGTTGCAGTGCCAGGGTCCAAGGGCTATGCTGGGAGAACATGGCCAATTGCTGACCGTTGAGCACAAGGAGTGCTGGGACATTTACTTTTATGTTTATTTGCTTGTTTTCTGTTATGTGCCTGTGTGTATCAAGACCTATGCTCACGTATGCTAAGGTGCAGTGGCCCTGATTCAGAGACGGACGCTCTGAAAGAGCGCTCGCTCTGAATCAGGGCATTTTTTTTTTGTGCGGCCTCCTGGCCGCTCGCATAGCTGTGGGTGACCACCCACAGCTATTGCGAGCAGCCAGGATGATGGTCGCGATGGTCAAGACCATCGCGACCATCGGGGCTTGCGACAAGACCCTTGTGGTAGGGTCTCGTTGCCACAAGCCCCAGAGAGCTTCTGGCTCTAATAGAGCTGGAAGCTCTCCCACTGACATCACTGGTGATGTCAGTGGGGCCGCCCACAAACGGCAGGCGTTCGCATGGGAACGCCTCCGTTTGTGAAGCCACGCCTACAAAATGGGTCGAGCTGTCGATCAACATCGACAGCCGCCCCTTTTGTAGTGAGCACGGAGCGAGAGAATTTGTCTCTCGCTCCGTGGCTTGTGCATGCGCAGTTCGGCCGCTGCGCATGCGCAGAGCACACCATCAACGCGCTTGCGAGCGCTCAAGTGCTTGCGAGCGGGTCTGAATCAGGCCCAGTGCTTGCTGCCATTAAAAGCCACTGCATTACAAAGTACCTGCCTACTAGTCCTCATTTCTATACCCCGTGTTACAATATATAAATATGTATAATAAATAATACTCCCAGCACTGCAAATGTGTTAAACACACTGTAGTGCCCACAGATAACATTACGCTAGACAGAAACCCCAGTTCACAAATGTCACAGTACCTCCTATGCTGGTGATGTAGCTATGTCTTTGGGGGCCTCTGGGTGACTGCCCCGTCTCCCATGTTGTTAGTCCCACACTGGAGTGGAGTTGCACTGGAGATGGGGGAAGAATCAATTTCAGGAGGAGAAGGAGAAAGAATTACAGAGGAGGAGGGGGAAATGGAGAATTAATTATAGTAGGTGGATTTACAACAGTTCTACAGTTAAATGGCATGGAAAGGTGGTAGGAAATTAATTATGGAGGTTGACGAGTTGGGAAGAAATAAGTTACAGGACATAGGTATGATTGCTTGTGCTGGGTCCTTAATTACAGGGGATTGTGATGGGGACAGTGAGTAACAGTATGTCTGTATATGGGAAAACTAAGGTCAGATTATATTGAAAGAGAGAGATAAAGTTGCACATTCAATGGAAACTATCAAGTTTACAGTTTGGAAGGCAGAGGGAGACAGGAATAGGCAAAGGGTGATGGGAAGGCAGAGGGTAGCATGGAGCGGTTATCACAGTACACTATTTCTGCCTTAAACTACCTGTATTCCTCCAGCTGATGTGAGACTGGAAGAGTCCCTATGTATTTTGCTGTCCCCACCGCTCTTACCTGCTGCTGTGTAGCTGCTGCTGCTGCCGCCACCGCTCCTAGTGCTCATTCCAGACTCCAGCCTCTCCAGCACTTCCTCTCTCCTCTGCAGCCTGTAGATGAATGGAGGAGGAAGTTCAGCCTGAGATGCATGGAGCTTGTGGGAGAGTGGAGCTGCTTCCTGAGTCATGCTGTGCTGCTGCAGCACAGTTTGTTAGTATGGCGATGGCGGCAGGCAAGAGCGGGTGGGCGCCGTCAGACTAGATGACATCGGTGGGGTGACTGTGACCGCAGCGGCCCGGGCGACCATCCTGCTTGCCCGCTCCTAGAACCGCAGCTGAATTTGCTCTTTGTTGGGAACCATTACACTTGGCAATATGCTGCCATCCAACCTTAATTCCAACAAAGCTCAACCTACAAGCATCCAAGCAAGTTCTAGCATCAGAAAAGCTGCAGCTTGGCACCTGGACTTACGGGTGTCCTGTGTCCCCATACCCCTGCATTCATTTGTTCCAGCATCTCAAGCTGCATACACACAACGATTTTTTGAACGATTATCGTTAAACGATATCGTTTAATGATAATCGCGTGAAAAAATCGTTCACTTTCTGAGTCAAACGATGAACGATTATCATTCATGCGCGTTCACGTTTGTAGTTTGTAGTTCAGTCAGACTTGTCAACTCAACGATTTACATTAAGTTAATATGCAAAAATCGTTTGTAGTTCAAAAAAATCGTTCATTACACCTTAAAAAATCTGACAGATAATCTGACAGAAAATCGTTCATAAAATCGTTGGTAACAAAATCGTTGTGTGTGTATGCAGCTTAAGTATTTTTCTTTTCAAAATTGCTAGATGGTTTCAAATTAAACTCTACTCTACCAAATAAACAGAACTACAATACAGATGACATGAAAAGCAGATTTATGTTCTAAGACGTCTCAGTCGCCTGTTATTACATTACGCTGTCACTGCTCTGCATGAGGGAAGTATTAATAATTAACACACTTCCTCCTCCTGGCATATATCATTGAAGCTCACAATAGGTGTAAAAATAAAAAATGTGCCCAAAGATATATTGATATCATGGGTGGTTGTATCAAAGCAAGGTTTGTCCAACCTTGTATACTGGTAGCATTGAAAAAGGCTTTGCAAAATATTATGCGATAAAAACTGTTTGCCAGGACGTACAGCACTGGTTTCATCTTGTGACTGACCGCCTTTCTGTGCATCTATGCCAGTAAGAGTCAAAAAGAGAAAATAATCCATACATGATAAGTAGAAATGTCTACCAGTTTCTAGTAAGAATAAAGCATACACTCTGCAGTCAGGGCTACCATCAGAAATTATGGGCCCAGTACAAAGTGAACATGCAAGAACCCCCGTAACTATTTGTATCGTCAACTTCTCCCAAGCCAACAGGTGTGCACACTGACGCAGGCAGACACACAAAGAGCAGAGGGCCTGATTCAGACCCGCTCACGAGCGCTGAGCGCTTGCAAGCGGGTCGATGTTGGCCCAGTGCGCATGCGCACGAGGGAGCCGGCTCCGTCGTGCGCATGCGCAAGACCCAGATAGCGACGGCCAAGCCGTCGCTCCGGGTCTTGCTACAAAGGGGGCGTGCCGTCGATGGTGCGTGACAGCACGCCCCCTTTGGTGGGCGTGCCGGGGGCGTGGCTGGCCAGACGGAGGCGTTCCCATGGGAACGCCTACTGTCTGGGGCCGGCCCCACTGACATCACAAGTGATGTCAGTGGGAGCGCTCTCGGCTCTGATAGAGCCGAAAGCGCTCCAGGGCTTGCGGCAGACGAGACCCTACCACAAGGGTCTTATCGCAAGCCCGATGGTCGCGATGACCATCGCAACCATCTTTTTGCCCGCTCGCTATAGCTGTGGGTGGTCACCCACAGCTATGCGAGCGGCCGGGAGGCCGCTCAAAAAAAACAGAGGGACGGCCCTGATTCAGAGCGAGCGCTCTGTCAGAGCGTCTGGCTCTGAATCAGGGCCAGAGACTGAAAACAACATCTAGTATGGAGGAATATGGCTCTTAGTAATAAAATACATGCCTGTTGCTTGCAAGTAGAGCTCCAGGCTTGTTCATTCCACTGAGGGGCAGTTGCTAAATAAAGTGCTGAGCACATCAGTTTCAGGTGAAGTAACTTCCACCTTTCAGTGTGTCGCTATTACTGAGGACCTGATTCACATAGTAGGTTATTCACACTGATTCCCGATGATCGGAAATGTGTGCATGCACAGGACCCATTCTACTCAGGTGCAGTATGGGTCCTGCGAGATAGCACACAGCCCCCCCCCCATTTGTGGGACGGGGACGGCCAGCATTCCCGTAATGGGGGTGTACCACCCCCTGTTTTCCAGGATGGATAAGGCGAGGGTTAGCGGTCATGGATGCAGACTTCCTGGCCTTGGACCCGGCCAGCCTGCATTTAGCTGAGACTTACTCAGCTGGCCGATGTGCACAACATCGCATCTCGGTCGCAGCGCTGGGATCGCAGATGCTGGCAGGAGGAGTCTCTTCATTTCTGGAGCCTCCTGCAGCATTAGGATTTTAGCCATACTTACCGACATTTTTGTAATCCTTTCTAGGAGCAGCCAGAGAGAACCTGCAGCTCTCAGGTTTGGGGGGCGGGGCCAGACTATAGCTGACATTAGGCCCCACCCCTTTAAGGAAACCCTGCAATTCGCGGGTCTGTGCTGAGGGGGTGGGGCTAAATGACGCAAATTTGCATCATTTAGCACTGCCCCTTCCCTACGGACCGGCAAATTTCTCTGAAAATCTCAACATCCTGCCCACTTCACTAGGAAGTGGGCGGGATGCGGGAGATCTGGCCTACTATTCCGGGGGCTTACCCGAAAAATCAGGAGCTTCCCACGACTCTCGGGAGAGTAGGCAAGTATGATTTTAGCTGGACGGAATTCCCTTTGTGTGCAGATTTGCAATTCCATCCATCCATGAATCTGGCCCTGAGTTGTACAAGCGGCAGCCATTTTTCTGGAAAATAACAATTTACTGATATCCATGTACTGTAAATATGTCACTATAGGCCTAATTCGGAGTCGCATGCATCCACTGACACTTTTCTGTACAGACGCAGCAGACTCCTTACTTCCGGGATGCAATCAGGAAACCGGCTGACGTGATCCTGACAGCTGGCTTCCCGTCTGCTTTATCCCGGCGTGGGTTAAATGACAGGCGTCTATATCTAGACGCCTGTCATTTTCCTGACGCCGGGAGACAGGCGTCCAGCATCCCGATCAAAGGGATGCCTGGCGCCGCGAGCGGACAGCTGCGGGGGGGGAGGGTTAGGTTTAGGGCACCCGGGGGTGACTTAGGGTTAGGCACCCCCCCGGGAGGGTTAGGGTTAGGTTAGAGGGACGGAGGGTTAGGGTTAGCCACCCCCGGGGGGGACTTAGGGTTAGGCACCCCCCGGGGAACTTAGGTTTAGGCAGCGGGGAAGGAGTGGGGTTAGGGTTAGGCACTCACAGGGGGGATTAAGGTTAGGCACTTGGGGGGGGAGGTTAGGGTTAGGTTAGTTATTACTTACCTAAGGACGATTGGCATTTCCAGCGCTGTCGGCCTGCCGCTGCTGGGATCTGTTCATCTGCCGGGCTGCCGCTGACAGGAATCGACCATGCGGCCGGCGGTATTTCATACCGATTCCCTTACTTCCTTATGCTAGTTCTAGAATCCCCATGTGGAATCCTATCCCACCCACTGATTTTACATCTGCAGCTGCAATAGTCATCTTTAGTATCTGGATTTGCACTGAAACAGGTCTCCAAGTTCTATCCCCACACTACGATCGAGCACAGAGGTCGGCAGACACCCCCACGACACTCCCATGAGAAGGAACAGTTCCAGTTGTTTACTTGGTCACCGCCCAGAAATATCCATTTCATGGAATGTACGGTCCGACATGAGCCAGTGCAAGCAGAGTCGATGATCTTTTATTTTGGTGCATACATAGGCCCGGATTCAGCAAGGACCACTATTCTTCTAGAACGCACACACCGTCGACATGATTTTATATGTGTGTTATGGAGCTCTAAGTCCAAACCTATTTAAGTCCCAACCTTTTTGCCACTCTCTGAGACTTCCACAAGGGTCCCAGCCTGCTATTGATTGGTCAGAGCAAATCTTTGGATCATACAATGAAATGTGTGGTCTGTGGGCCTGATTCAGAGCCGCTCGTAAGCGGCCGCTCGTTCATCCCAAGCGATGTTCGCACAACTGCACATGCGTATGGGTCGTAATGCGCATGCGCCAACCAGTCAGTGCGGTCGGAAATCGAGCGCTCGCAAAATAGCGAATGCCTGCTAATTTGAGTGACAGGATGAGGCATTTGTGGGTGGTAACAGGGGAAGGTGCTTGAAAACGGGGAGTGGTGATCCAAACGCAGGCGTGCCAAACGGTCAAAACGGGCGTTTTAAGGGTGTGCATAATTAACAAAGCAGCGTCATCGGCCACGTCACTTGGTTGTCTCTTAGCCTGAACTGTTCGCATGATTGCGGTAGGAAAATCCAACCACAAGCACTGCGAGAAGTTCAGACGCCTTTCGATGTACTCGATTAATCAAATAAATAGCGGAGATGACGTAGCATGCGAGCGGCCAGGAGGCGTCTTTTCAAAATAGCGAGCGCATATTTCGTTCGCTCGCTCAGACATAGAGGCGTCAACAGACCGCAAAGAGCGAGCGCTCAATTTAAATATCCGGCCCCTTTTTCTGAACGAGCGAGCGCAAATAGCGTCCGGCTCTGAATCAGGCCCTGTGTGAGAACAAAGCAAAATACAGACTGCTATTGAGGCACAGGCTCTCATATCTGAAAATTCTGTTGCAGTCGGCTTTGAATCAGTATCCTGTTAAAAGAAGCCCCTACACCACCACCACACCCTGCATCATCATTTTAACTTGGTGACAGTGGTTAACAGGTTTGTTTATTCAAGATTTGTTCACAATATGCAAAATACATATTTCAATGATCCTGACATGATTGGCAGTTACAGCCAATGGAAAGTATACCTGTAATACCTTCCAGCAGTCTTCATTTTAGCAGGACCGTCCCATTCTGCAGGCTATGGCCCTGATTCAGAGCAGGATGGTCTGACAGAGCGCTCACTCTGAATCAGGGCCAGGCTATTTCTTTTTAGAACGGCCTACTGGCCGCTCGCATAGCTGTGGGTGACCACCCACAGCTAAAGCGAGCGGCCAGGAAGATGACCATCGGGCTTGCGACGAGACCCTTGTGTTAGGGTCTCGTTGCTGCAAGCCCCAGAGAGATTTCGGCTCTAACAGAGCCGAACAGAGCCGAAATCTCTCCCACTGACATTACTCGTGATGTCAGTGGGTCTGGCCCCAAATGGAGGCGTTGACATGGGAACGCCTCCGTTTGGGCAGCCACTCCCCCGGCCCGCCCACCAAAGGGGGCGTGCTGTCACTCAACATCGACAGCACGCCCCCGTTGGTACGAGACCCTGAACGACGGATTGTCCGTCGCTATCCGGGTCTCGCGCAGTCACACAACGGATCCAGCTCCATCGTGCGCATGCGCACTGCCCCACCATCGACCCGGTTGCGAGCGCACAGCGCTCGTGACCGGGTCAGAATCAGGGCTACTGTCCCACCTTCCCAGTAGTTGTGGGAGGTTCATTCATCGATGCTCTAGCAGGTGCCACTCACCTACCACTGGTGAAAGCAAGCTTGGAAGAGAATATTGTACCACAGAGGAGAAGGGACCCACCTGAAGGCACATGTAAGATGCGGCCGGTGCTTGAGGGGCTGCTCAGAGGAGGGGTCAGCTGCACATGGGCCCGTTTAGGCATTAATACCCCTTGATGTTGAGGGTGGTAGTACTTGGCTAGTGTGCAGTGTTTTGCTCCATAAACACCTATTAGGGATCAGGTGAAAAGGTTCCTGTTTAGGCTTGTCAGACAAGTGGTCTAAAAGTGTATTCGAGCGAAATAAAGGGCTTGATTCAGATTTGAGAACAGAGTAATGGTGTGTACACACAGGACCTCATTCAGAGCCGCTCGTAAAATGCGAGCGCTCGCTTTGAATGAGGGCGGGCGCATCCATTTTCTGAGCCGGCCTCCTGGTCGCTCGCTAGACTGTGGGTGACCACCCACAGCTTTAGCGAGCGGCCAGGTTGATGGTCGCGATGGTCAAGACCATCGCGACCATCGGGGCTTGCAACAAGACCCTTGTGGTAGGGTCTCATCTTCCGCAAGCCCAGGTGAGCTTTCGGCTCTAATAGAGAATGCCTCCATTTGGCCAGCCACCCCCCCACCCCGCCTACAAAACGGTGCGAGCTGTCGATCACCATCGACAGCCACCCCTTTTGTAGTGAGCTCCAGAGTGAGAGCATTTCTCTCTCGCTCCAGGGTTTGCGCACGCGCAGTGCGGCCACTGCGCGTGCACAGTGCCTCAACATCAACCCACTTGCGAGCGCTCAGTGCTTGCAAGCGGGTCTGAATGAGGCCCACAGTACGATAAAAATGCATGATATGAACGATAATTATATCGATCATATCGTTATCGTTCATTTTGTGCGTTTTTCGGTGCCTCCAACCCACCAACGACCTGCGATGCGTGGGCACGTATGGATGATAAAAATTTCGTCCATCAACCATGCATGCAGGCCAACCTGGTCGATATCGACCAGGTTACTATAGGGACCCGCAATCGTTGATAGAGGGTCGCTGGCCATTGTTGGTGGGTTGGTGGTGTGCTTGATGATCGATATCTGGAGGGCGGTGTGCAAGTGGGCATCTTAAGACAGGCTGGTGGGCATCTGCATCCACAATGCGATCGCACGCTGAGACATAGTGGGCGTGCTAATACCTTGCTGTGCGATCGCTCTCCTTGCCGAAATTTGCAAATGCATCTAGCATGCACGGCATCTAGTGAGCGGGTCTGAATCGAGCACTCTACTCCCAAATCTGAAACAGGCCCAAAGTGGGGTCATTGCACATAACAATGACCAATCAGAGTCTAACTATCATGTATCTAGCACAGGCTGTATTAAGCCACTGTGCCCAATGGTAACTGGATACCCTCTATTGTAATAGATTCCACATAGTGCCTCTACACAGCTCCCCACTACCTCACATGGGGCTTCTACACAGTGTACCTCTGCTTCCTTTCCCAAGTATGCCTCTGCCCCATCCCTCCTCAAGTGTGCCTTTGCCCCCCTCCCCAAGTGTGCCTCTGCTCCAGCTTTCCCCATGTGCTTCTCTCACCACCTCTCTTTCTCTGACCTTGCCACCACTCCCATTCCCAAAGACTGCTTCCCCCCACCCCATGGCTTGTGGCTGCAATCAGAAGTAGCGAAGACGAACGGAAGCAAAACCGTGTTCAAGACCAATTTTTTCTATAATGAATCATTTGGATTTTTCTCCCTTTAAAGGGTTGTATATAACCCTGCTATGTGGGGGACGTCAGTGCATATGCTTACTCTGGGTGCCTGCACTCCATGATACACCTCTGAGTCTAATTGGTGGGAGGCCGGGGGCCCTGTCGGTTTCATCTGTCCTGGGCCCCGACAATTTCTGACAGCAGCCATGGTCATTTCCCTGCATTGGTTACAAGGCACAATGATCCCTATGGCTACATCCCTATGGCTACATGCATATTCTGAAAAGTATTAATGTGTTTTCATCAACAAAAAGATCTTACTTACAACTTTGGGGCTCGTTTACATTTGGCTGTAAGTCAATTTTATGACACACCTTTTAGATGTAGCAGTACACGCCCACTTTACCGCCGCACTCATAGTATTGCTTTCACACTCTCCCTGAAATACTTTTTCAAAAGTAGGCAAGTATATAGTAGCCTCTAAGTTAACTTTATAGTGCAGCCCTGTGTCTGAATGGGCCTCGCTGTAGCTTTTCTGATAAATATCCTTCTTGTTTAGCAAGTTTAGGAGGACCATTTTCCTACCTCTGTACAATGGACTGCACTGAGCACAAAGGAAAACTTGGGCGGTTATGTAATAGGTTCCGATATTACGGAACCGGCGTGTTGTCAGCAAGTTCACTGCTAAACTTAAAGAGGAGGCAATCAGTTATAAAACAAAACCAACCTTATAACTGAGTGCCAATATAGAGGCGAACTTGCTGTAATGAAGTCATTTCCTTAATATTGAACCTACAATATTGCATAATATTGCATAACCCCGCTTGGTCTTTATTTTTATATAACATGCTACTTAATACTTTCTGAATCAGTGCCAATAAAATCCTACTTCTGTCTATTTTAAATTCAGAATTTGCATCAACAAAATGTAAAAAGAAATTGGGGGCTAACTCAGTTTATAAAGGCGGTGTGTTTGTAAATCAGGGCTGGATTATAGGCGGGGCAGATGGGGTGGTCGTCCAGGTGGACCCCCACACATAAGGGGCACCCACAAACATTCCCGCCCACTCTATACCCTCTCTGGCCGGCTCCCGACAGCACTCTAAGCCAGTGGTTCCCAAAGATTTTTGAATCACGTCGCCCTAGACTATCACTATTGTTTTCACGGCACCCCTAAGCTGAAAGTTTGTTATTGAGAAATTCAGTAAAAAATTAAGTAAAGTAGTAAATTGTGCTTACCTGTCATCCTTAGGGTCAGTTATGTACTGGTGGACAGGTTTGTGCTTCTGTTTGTCCACATATTTACATTAAATTGACCTTAAATAATTTTATTTGGTGCTGGGCCACCAGCCTGAGGCACCTCTGCAAGAGTCCGAGGCACCCCAGGGTGCCACGGCGCACAGTTTGGGAACCAATGCTCTAAGCACAGTCACTGATGGGCCAGTCCGTGGCTGACGATGAAGCCCCTCCCCCTCACTGACATAATGATGCGATTTGCGGGTGTATCAGCAGGGGGCGGAGCCTGATGCCGTGAATTGCCCGCCGCCATCAGAAGCTGAATGATGGGGCGTGTCCTGGCAGGCAAGAGTATCAGCCATGTTTTTTAGATGCTCCTGGCCAACGGAGACAAAAAAGCCCTCTAACCCCTTCTTATACCACCCAGAGGGTACGACTTTGACGCTCAAGGCTCCCTCAAGTCCTCCTCATACTCAGGGTGAGGGTTGCGGAGCTGGGACGTACTTTTTAGTGCGTTTGCAGACTGCGGCCTAACCACCCTGCTGAAGCCGGGGACTCGCACTGGAGACGCGGCCGGAGGTACGCCCGGAAGTCCCGCTGACTACATCATCGTAGCACGCAGAGACCAGAGGCAGACTGGTCTCCCCAGGTGAGGAGTAGTGATAGCTCACCTCTCTCTCCTCCAGGTGCATAGAGCGCACTCAGAGCGGACGGCTCCCGCGTCCGCAGCCCGGTCTCCCCGTTCATCGCGGCCCACGTGACACGCTCCACAATTGTTTCTGGGGTCACCGGTGCTTTCCAACGCTCAACTATACAGCTCTTTCACCCAGCACCCAGCTACTGACTCTGCTCTGGACTGCACATAAATGTTCCCTGCAGACTCCACAGACAATCATTTCTACCAGCACATCTGACAACAATTGGGGGATGCATTGATTTTCTGGAAGTTTGTAGATAGGAGTTACCTCGACGTGGTTACCTGGCTGTTTTACCACCTGTGAGGTATACTTTGCTGAGTCCCACAGTATCACCCGAACACGGCAGATAACGTTTGACTGACACTCTGCCAACCCTTCTTTGGGGGATATAACAGTCTACAAGTAATCCATAATTTTTGCATCCTCTATTTCTACAAAGATATTGTATACATCTCTATTGAATATACTCACTCCCCTCTATTATAATCCTGCCAAAGAGGAAATATTCAACTATATAAATCCTCACGCGCATTCAGCCTTTATGTAGGTTAACTGTGAGACCATATAGCTGCTCTCTGATTTGCTACTCGATGTGACTTAATGTCAATGTGATGCCAGGCCGCAGGGAGTCACCGTGTACGGGATTTTCACCTATGCAACCTGATGTCGCCTACTGTCACTATGCTACTATTTACTGATCTTCCTTACGCTACATTATGGTCAAAAATAAAAAATCACCTCAAAAAGGTAACACACCTCTACTGAAAGGACCCCATTCTCAGGCAGATCTGAGACCATTTCTCCATACCAATCCTGCCAAGGTCATAGTAGATCCTACAACGTCCAGCCCCTTGTCTTCTTCAACAACCCCCACAATGTCCCTATTTCAGGAAGACCAACCTCATACATCCGCTGAGAAGGATACAGACCTCCAGGACATTCTCTCTTTCATGAAGACCTTACCCACAAAACAAGACCTCCAAGACACCATTCGACAGGAACTTGCTATTGTTCGGAAAGACATATCACAGATCTCTGACCGTGTCACTTCTCTAGAAAATTTTCAAGAATCCACAGATGCTTACATGATATCCTTGAAAGATGTAATTTCAGCCCAAACAAAATAAATTTGTGCTATTAATCTTAGGATGACAGATCTCGATAACAGGGGACAGAGAAATAACGTCCGAATTAGAGGTCTACCAGAAGATGTCCCCCAATCTGGTCTGATAAATGCACTTACAAAGATATTCAACGAAATTCTGGAAAATGATCCGAATGAGCTTATCACCTTTAATAGAGCTCACCGAGAATTAAAACCAAGAGGTCTTCAAGCTGACCACCCCCGTGATGTCATATGTCGTTTACACTACTATTCACAGAAAGATGAACTTATGCGCAAAGCTAGACAGTTGGACGGGATTGACTTCAACGGTGTGGTTATCCAAATTTTCCAAGATTTATCCTAGCATACGCTTCAACAGCGTAAATCCCTTAAACCTGTCACTGATGAGCTCCGTAAGCGCCAACTGAAATATAGATGGGGTTTTCCCTTCAACCTTCAAGTATCTTCGGCTGGGAATACACATTCTTTAACCTCGTATTCTGATCTGCCTTCATTTTGCCTTCATTTTGTTCTGGACTTGGGATAACAAAGCTCAACATCCCCAATTGGGAATTTGATCTGCCTGAACTGCAATTACCTCAAAGACCTGTGAATAACCCACCTTGGCAAGAAGTCCATGGCTCCAGGAGAAGACCACATGCTCCATCACCTTCACTGGCTGAAGATGCTACCTGATTGGTCCTATCTGCTCTTGGACTAGGTTTCTCCTCTGTTGATAGCGGATGAGATCCATCTAATTGCTGATTTTATTGTTTGCTAATTTTTTTCCGTATCTTTTAGAAGGGTCTTTTGTCTATCTCGAAAAATGGATAATTGAAATTTTTTCAATGATCTATTAGGTTACCAATTTGGATCTTCTTGAAATTTTAGGTGTGTTTTTCTACTACAGGGTCCATAGGGTATCCACAGGATACCTTGGGCTATAGGTGTGACGTCAGTCATCGGGCACCATAGAGTTAAGCTTTCAGCCTCCCAGGATGCACTAGGGTCCCCCTCCTATACCCCGCCCCCGAGCCAAGGCACCTCAGTTTCGTTTGGTGCCCGGCCGGAGTCGGGTGCACCTGTTGGAGTGGGGGCTGGAAGAGCCCCTGAAGCTTTTTCTTCATGCAGCTGTGGTTGCACATCTGGATAAACAGCATGGACAGTCAGTCCTGACATCCATGCTGTCTTCCCTACACCCCCGCCGGTACCAGAACGCCGGTACCGATCCGGGGATGCTGGTGAGCTTCTGGGGTCACAGCTAGCGGTGACCCCAGATGTTCCGGACCATGGCCGGATTCAAGGGGGATGGCAGGTAAGCAGCGGGGTCCCGCGGTGGTCCCCGTTGTTACATGGTCCAGAGTCCCCAGGCAGGGGGCTCCCTGGGGACTGGCTGCAGCGTGGAGCCAGGTATGAACCTGCGCTTCCACTACCCCCTGGGACAGCGGACCGCAGCAGAGCGGAAGTGCTGCGGCATCCCGGGGGTTAAATGCATGCCAGGGGAGTGCGCCTTCCCTGTCTCACAGCCGGCGCCTCCCCCGCTGCACACAGCCCTCTCTGCACACTGCCGACTGGTCCTGTAGCAGCGCTCCTCCCCCAGGCCAGCCTCCTCTCTGCTCCTCGGCGGCCATCTTTCCAACGCATGGTGAACGCTGCTGGAAGCACTGGACGGAAGCATCGTGGTCTGGGTCCCCCCGCATACCTCTCCTCCGATTTGGGTCAGGTCTGTGTATGCTGCGCTGTGTCCTACCAGGCCCTGTGTCTGCGTAGTTGAGTGATCAGCGCTGTTAGTGCAGGAATTGATTTTTCTTTGCATTGTATGTGACTGTGCTAGCGCTGCTGCCTGTAACTTTTCTTTTAACTGTCAGCTTTATTACTGTCCCTGTCCTTTCTGCTAAGCCCTTGCGGTGCGGTGCTGCAGGGTGGTCTCTCGCCTATTTAATATATAATTGGTGAGAGGGGTCACATACTTAGTGCCATCATGTCTGAAAGTGATTTTCCTCTCCACCTACAGTGTACTACGTGTAAAGTACCGTTAGTGGAGGGGGAGGGTAGCGCGGAGGGCCTCTGCCGGCAGTGTTTGTCTATGGCGCAGCCTATTACGGTTACAGCACCGGTACAGGAGCTGCCCTGGGCTTGTTTCGCTCAGGCGCTTACAACCTTAGTGGGCCAGTTAGCTCCGCAGCCCGCGTTTACGCCGATGGGTTTGTCCCAGCAGTCAGTGGTGTCGTCACCCATGCAGGGTTTCCCACGACAATTGGTGGTACCCCACAGTCTCCCTATTTCCCCGCTCCCGGTTTCTCAGGAGCCGGCGTGGGTTAACTCCCTGACAAGTTCTGTACAGCACTTGTCGGATGTGTTGCAAGGGGAGTCTGTGATGCGGCCACATAAACGGCCGGTGGCGTCTCTGTCGGCTCCTTATGAGGATGACGAGGGGACGTCTGATGATGGGGAGATTCTGGATCCTTACGATCAGGAACCTCTCCATACTAAGGACGCTGACGCTAAGTCCAAGGTATATATTCCTGGACTTATTAGGGCAGTCCGCACAGCCTTGGTGATTGAGGACGAAGTTCCCCCAGCGGCTAAATCCAAGTATGCCTTTTTTAAAGATGTGAAGGACAATGCCACAGTCTTTCCTCTTTCGGGTCAGTTAGTGGACCATTTAGAGGAGGCGTGGAAACAGCCTGGCAAAAGATACCAGCCGCAGAGGCGCCTGGCAATGGCTTATCCGTTTGCGGATAATTATTTTGCAAAGTGGGAATCCCCTCCACAGGTGGATTCTCACGTGACCCATCTTGTCCGTAGTGCCACATTGCCGATGCCATCCATGTCCTCCCTTAAGGATGCTATGGACCGCAAGGTGGAGATCTGCCTGAAGTCCACTTATTCCCTTGCGGGGGGGGCAGCACGGCCGGCTATGGCCATTTGCTGGGTTGCCAGAGCGATGGAGCGCTGGGCGGATTCATTAGAGGCGTCTTTTGATTCCGACTGTCTGGCCGAACAGGCGGAGTTGATTGGTAATCTCCGTGATTCGGCCACTTATATCAACGAGGCGGCCTTAGACATTAGTACTCTGGTGTCTAGAATTTCTTCAGCAGCAGTGGCTGCTCGTCGCACCTTGTGGCTGCGATCCTGGAAGGCGGACACAGATTCCAAAAAGGGTTTGGAGGCGTTGCCATTTACCGGAGAAGTTCTCTTCGGTCCGGATCTGGACAAGATTGTGGCCACGCTGGCGGCAGCCAAATCGGCTTGTCTCCCGTCGGCCGCTGCTCCTTCTGGTTCTGGACCATCGTCCTTTCGGTCTTATAGGGCCCAGGGCAGGCCCAAACCACAGTCTTTTCCTCGACAGGCTGGCCCTAAGAAATCGGCAAAGCCCCGGAAGCAGGCATGGAGTACCAGACGTCCGGCCCCTAAGCCAGATGACAAGCCTGCGGCCTGACGGTCCGGGCCTCCCTTTGGGGGATCCCAAAGTGGGAGGCCGCCTGCTGCAGTTCGCCCAGTGTTGGTCGGTCACTACGACAGACACTTGGGTTCTCGAGGTGGTCTCCCACGGGTACACCATCTCTTTCCAGCACAGACCCCTGGCTCGATTCTTCACCACGGGTCTACCATCAGACCGCAACAAGGCTACGGAGCTGTGGAAGGTATTGCACACTATGCTCCAGGCTGGAGTTATAATGCCTGTTCCATTCTCCCAGAGGGGCCAGGGTTTCTATTCAAATCTTTTTTTGGTACAGAAACCCAATGGGTCATATCGTCCGATTCTCAACCTCAAAGCTCTCAACAAGTCTTTGCGGGTACCGAAGTTTCGGATGGAGACCCTATGGTCCATCATTCTGGCGCTGGAACCTGGGGACTACATGGTATCATTGGACATACAGGACGCTTACCTGCATGTCCCTATTCTTTTGCACCATAAACAGTTCCTCAGGTTTGCAATCCGCAGCGACCACTTCCAGTTTCGGGCGTTACCTTTTGGCCTGGCGACAGCACCACGTGTGTTCACCAAGGTGATGGCGGTCATGGCGGCTTCTCTGCGGCTGCAGGGAGTCCGCATGTTGCCGTACTTGGACGACCTTTTATTGGTGGCGGGATCTCCAGAGCTCCTTCTATGCCACTTGGACCTGACCATTGCGCTACTGCAACGGCAGGGCTGGCTAATCAACTGGCAGAAGTCCACTCTAATCCCGTCTCGGTGGATTCTGCACCTCGGAGCCTTATTGGACTCGGAACAGCAAAGGATCTTCGTGACGGGGGAAAAGATCTCTGCTTTACAGTCGAGGGTGCGCAGTTGTCTGCACAGCCGCCGGGTGTCTCTACACTCGGCGATGAGGTTACTGGGCTCCATGGTGTCGGTGTTCAACATGGTGGAATATGCCCAGTTTCACTCCAGACCTCTGCAGCACCTGATCCTGTCCAAGTGGAACGGGCTGCCTCAGTCTCTGAAGTCCCAGACGATTTTGCTCACCCCGGAGGTTCGCCTGTCCCTTGCCTGGTGGTTACAGACGACCCATCTCAGCAAGGGACGTCCGTTCTGGGTTCCAAATTGGGTCCTGTTGACAACGGACGCCAGTCTTCGGGGCTGGGGAGCAGTTTCGGGTCCACACTTGTTCCAGGGCAGGTGGACGCCAACAGAATCGGAGCTTCCAATCAATATCTTGGAACTCTGTGCGGTCTTCAATGCTCTCCAGCAGGCACTTCGGGTTCTCCAGGGTCGTCCGGTACAGGTCCAGTCGGACAATGCTACCACCGTGGCCTACATAAACAGGCAAGGAGGAACCCGAAGTCGGGCGGCTCTCGTGAAGGTCTCTCGGATCCTGGTATGGGCGGAGCGCAATCTTCCGGCCATATCAGCGGTCTTCATTCCGGGAGTGCTAAATTGGGAGGCGGACTTTCTAAGTTGCCAGGACGTTCATCCGGGGGAATGGTCCCTGCACCCAGACGTTTTTCAACTGCTGGTGGACAGATGGGGTTTTCCAGAGATCGACCTCATGGCGTCCCGCCACAACAACAAGTTGCCGGTGTACGGGTCTCGCACAAGAGACGAAGGGGCGTCTCTGGTGGATGCTCTGTCCGTCCAGTGGACGTTCCGGTTCGCATACCTGTTCCCTCCGGTCTCCCTTTTTCCACGGGTAATCCGGAAATTCAAACAGGAAGGAGGGACGCTCCTGTTGATAGCTCCAGACGGCACTGGTTCTCAGACCTTCAGGGTCTGTCCGTGGACAGTCCTCTGCGGTTGCCGCTATGACCGAACCTTCTGTCACATGGTCCTTGTCTTCACCCGGACCTGACTCAGCTGTCTTTGATGGCGTGGCTGTTGAGACAGCCATGCTGAGGTCCAGGGGGTTTTCCAGTTCTGCAGTGCGAGGATATACCATCGCATGTGGCATACGTTCTTCCAGTGGTGTCGACCGAGAGGTTATGCACCGCGGGAGTTTCGTCTGTCTCGGATACTCGCCTTCCTACAAGCGGGACTAGATCATGGGCTTCGCCTTGCTTCTTTGAAGGTACAGGTTTCGGCCCTGTCTGTCTGGTTTCACCGTAGGATTGCTACAATCCCGGATGTGCGTACCTTTATGCAAGGTGTTCTCCGCATTCAGCCGTCCTTTGTTCCACCTGTGGCGCCTTGGGATTTGGCTGTGGTCCTGAGGGCTCTCCAGGGACCGCCGTTTGAACCACTGGGCTTAGTGGATCTTAAATGGCTAACAGCTAAGACTGTTTTCCTTCTGGCTATTGCTTTGGCCAGACGTGTTTCTGATTTAGGGGCTCTTTCTTGTAGACCCCCTTTCTTGGTTTTTCATGGGAACAGGGCAGTGCTCCGCACTCGGCCCGAGTTTCTTCCCAAAGTTGTTTCCCAGTTTCATGTTAACGAGGAAATCGTTGTTCCGGCCTTTAACTCACCTGGTCTTTCCGTGGGTGAGGCCTCTTTGGATGTTGTGCGGGCCTTAAGGACTTATGTTGACCGCACTTCTTCGTTTAGGAAGTCGGACGCCTTGTTTGTCCTCTATGGCTTCCGTAAAAAGGGTTGGCCTGCTTCAAAGCAAACTTTGGCAGCCTGGATCCGTATGGCTATTTCTGAAGCTTATCTTCATGAAGGCCTACCGGTTCCTCCTTCTCTGAAGGCTCATTCCACTAGGTCTGTGGGTCCTTCGTGGGCAGCTCGACGTGGTGCCTCTGCAGTCCAGATCTGCAAGGCTGCTACGTGGTCCTCTGTCCATACCTTCGTGAGGTATTACAGGTTTGACACCTTCGCCTCTCAGGATGCTTCCTTCGGGCGGCGGATTCTCCTTTCTGCACAGGAGCGTCCCCACCTTTAAAGGATACTGCTGTGGATACCCTATGGACCCTGAAGTAGAAAATATGAGATATGGTAAGAACTTACCCTTGTTATCTCTATTTCTACGAAGTCCATAGGGTTCCACAGGACTCCCGCCCTGTCGCACCTGTGCTGCAGGTGGGCTTTGCTCTGGTCACCTGTTTTTCCGTCTCCCTCTGGTGAGAATGTGATTCTTGTGTGTGTCCAGATCTTTTTTCTCTCTCTTCCTTCTCCTCCTCCGGCCTATGGCTTGGTAACTAACTGAGGTGCCTTGGCTCGGGGGCGGGGTATAGGAGGGGGACCCTAGTGCATCCTGGGAGGCTGAAAGCTTAACTCTATGGTGCCCGATGACTGACGTCACACCTATACCCCAAGGTATCCTGTGGAACCCTATGGACTTCGTAGAAATAGAGATAACAAGGGTAAGTTCTTACCATATCTCATATTTTTCCTATAATTTAGGATGTAAAGTAATGTTAAGCATTTATATGTTTTTTCTTGCGACATTATTGTATGTTTTTCTGTTAAGGCCCAATGCGGTGACTCCCTAACCCCACACCCGCCTTTGGCCTACATGCCTATTGGGTGGTTTCACCACTGTTTTTGCAATTCATTTTTCCCCTATGTTTCACTTTATGTTTCTTTTCAGATGTAACTGTTTTTATTTGTTTTTTTTATTTTCTTTTGACCTTTTTGAGGACTGATGTATGTTTTGTATTTTCACAAATTACATGACTTCCCCAAGCACAATTAAAATACACTCGATTAATGCCCGGAGCCTCAATATACCTGAGAAAAGATCTACTCTACTTAGATCCTTATGGGCTGATAGGGTAGATGTTGCACTAATACAGGAGACTCACTTTAAGATTTCAGCCCGCAGCCCATCCCTAACCAATTATCGCTATCCACTTGCATATTACTGCAACACCCCAGACAGTAAATCCAAGGGAGTAGCGATCTTATTTTAAAAAAATCTTCAAATTTCCATAACTTCGGTCCACAAACCAGTCTCGGGTAGGATACTTCTAATAAATTGTAAAATATATCACCAACCCTATACCTTTATTGTAGTCTATGCCCCTAATCAAGACCAACCTTCCTTTTTTCAATCTCACCTTTCAAAGCTTGAATCTCTATGCTCTGGGATTGTAGTGCTGGGGGGGACCTAAATTGGACTCTTGACCCAACCCTTGACATCTCGACTAAAGCCCCCAGATACTCCAAGCGGAAATATAATAGAGTCAGGAAGTTGTTTCACGACCTTCAGCTGGCTGATACATGGAGGATCTCTCACCCATCAGGTCGAGATTATTCGTTTTATTCCCACCCTCACAAAACATATACACGATTGGATTATTTGTTTATAAGTCACAAACACCTCCCACTTCTCTTAGATGTAGCGATTGGCTCAATTACTTGGTCGGACCACGCCACATATCAATAACTCTGTCGGCTCGAAATCAATCTCCTAGTCAGTGGACCTGGCGCCTGAATGAATCTTTATTGCAGGATATTACTTGTAGAGACGAAATCAATAAAACCCTGATTGATTATTTTTCCATTAACGATACTGATGATGTCTCTAAAATTACTTTATGGGAAGCACATAAGTGTGTTTTGCGAGGCAAGATCATTCAGCTAGGCTCCCTTACGAAAAAACAAAAAATGCAACACATAACGAACCTATTGCAGCTGATTCATTCTTTAGAGTCCTCACATAAATCCACACTGTCTGGGCCAAAGTATGTTGCGCTGACAGAGACCAGAAATCAGTTGAAGAAGCTGCTTTCTGATAATGCCCAGCTTTCTCTCCGTAGATGCAAGCGTAGATATTATCAATGGGGAAACAAGCCGGGACGTTTGTCTCAGAGGGCGAATTCATTTATTAGCTGCATGAAAGATGAAACCGGTTCTCTTCATTTTAAGACCCCCGAAATAGCATCTTGTTTTAAAAAATATTATACAACTTTATATAATTTGAATAAAGCCCCTAAAGCAGCAAACCCTACCTCCTGCTTATTAAATGCTAAAGAATATCTGGAAAATGTTATATACCCCACTCTTTTGCTTTCTGATCGCGAATCACTTGAAAAGCCCTTTACTCTTCAAGAACTGGAACATGCCATCTCATCAATGCCATCGGACAAGAGCCCTGGTCCAGATGGTTACACCATAGTTTATTATAAAAAATTCTAAGATATTTTGGCCCCCAGACTTCTACAGGCTTTCAATTGTATTTTAGTGGATACTCATTTTTCCCCCCAGTCCTTGGAGGCTCACATAACTGTGATTCCTAAGCAGGGTAAGGACCTCTCGGTGTGCTCCAGTTACAGACCTATTTCCCTTTTAAACATGGATCTAAAATTATTTGCAAAAATAATGGCAAATAGACCTGAATGGCTTACTCCCCTCATTAATACATAACGACCAGGTGGGATTTGTCCCTGGCCGAGAGGCAAAGGATAACACCACCAAAGTTCTAAACCTAATTTATTTCGCTTCCAGAGGTCAGGTTCCCACTATTATGCTTTCCACCGACGCCGAGAAGGCATTTGGTAGGGTTAACTGGCATTTTATGAGGTCTGTGCTGGAGCATATCGGGCTTGGTTCTCTAGCATTGCATAGGATTATGGCTTTATACAGTATGCCCACTGCTAGGGTTCGTATCAACGGCTCTCTTTCCAACCCCTTTTCAATAAGCAATGGGACGAGACAGGGCTGCCCATTGTCCCCACTGATTTTTGTTCTTTGCATAGAAGCGCTAGCCAGATCAATCAGGGCTAATGAACATATATCCAGCCTCTGGATGGGTGAAGTAGAGTTCAAACTAGCTATGTTTGCAGATGACATTCTGGCGTTGGTCTCATATCCTGGGGCCTCCCTTCCTCATTTGATGCAGGAGTTGGACTTATATAGTACACTTTCCGATTTTAAAATTAACATGTCCAAATCATGCGCCCTTAATATATCAACTTCTCCCTCACAAATGGTGAGGTTGAAACGCTCTTTTCCCTTTCAGTGGCAGAACTCACATATCACTTATTTGAGTATCAAATTGCCTCGAGACTTATCTTTATTGGTCTCGTTAAATTATACTCCGCTTCTTAAAGTATTACGAGCAGACTTTAGCAGATGGCACTTTAAACAACTCTTGTGGCTAGGTAGGATAGGAGTCGTCAAGATGAACACTCTCCCTAAGTTACTGTATGTTCTTCAGACATTGCCGATAGGTGTTCCCGACTCCTGGTTCAGCTCCATACAGCTTCTGATTCAACAATTTATCTGGTCCTGTAAGAGACCCAGGATTAAACAATTAATAATGACGTGACCCACTCGCAGAGGAGGGTTTCAGCTTCCTGATATTAAAAATTACTATTATGCGATACACTTAAACAGGGTGTTGGATTGGACCAGGAGCCGGGAGGTTAAGCAGTGGGTGGAGTTGGAGGGGGTATACGTTCAGCAATATCCTGAAATTTTCCCATGGCTTCCGGTTTTGCCGAGGCTTACTCATTCTCACCCTACAGTCACCCCGACCCTTACGGTTTGGGGGGCTTACGCTGCATACTTGACATTTCTTCAGTATTCAGTCCCCTAACTTCATTTTTAGCCAATGCTGAATTTTCTCCTGGTATGACTCTGTCACACTTTTTGGGCTGGGCGGTTGAGGGGCTCTTTAGGGTCGGTCAGCTGGTGAATTCCAGTGGTGTGAAACAGGTCTCTGATATTAAGACTAAATGGGATATCCCACAAAAAGACTTCTGGAAGTTCCTACAGATCAGACATTATCTCCAATCGGGTTCTAGACTCCCATTGGCATCTAGGGAGTTGACACAATTTGAGAAGATATGTGTGGCTCCTTCAAATCCTAGGCATACGATATCCACTATATATAAATTATTACAACATCAAAGCTCCCGGACCCCACTCTCTTTTGCCGTAGCTTGGGAAAGAGACCTTAATTTAAATCTAACAGAAAAAGACTGGGAAAGCATATTTCTTAAAGCTCATAGTAGCTCTGTATGTGTTCAAACAAGAGAGACCCAATATAAGGTTCTAATGCGCTGGTACAGACATCCTCTGTTACTACATACAATATACCCTTCAATATCAGCTAAAGGTTGGAGATGCCTCGACTCAGTAGGATCTCTACTACACATATGGTGGTCCAGCCCTCTCATAGAACCATTTTGGAATGATGTCATTGCAACCTCCAATGACATCCTTGCAATATCTGCCCCTATAAATCCAGCCATTTGGCTGTTAAATCATTCTCCCACTCCGCTGTCACAATATAAAAAAATCACTTTTACGCCACTTAAGTAACGCTGCTCGGGCGTCGATACCCATTCTTTGGAGATCATCTGTTCCCCCTACTCGCAAAACATGGTTTTCCAGAATAGACTACTATATGTCAATGGAGGACCTTCTTTTATCTTCAATAGACAAACGGTCTGTTTTTCTGTCAACCTGGTACCCCTGGTTTGACTACAAATCGACGAGCACATACACCAATTATATTTCCACATGTGTTGATGCAAACTGATTCAGTATGAATAAAATGTACGTATTTCTTTTTTTCTTTCTACGATGATGTCCTCTAAGGGCAATTACCCCTTTTTATTTTATTTCTCCGCTCCCCCTCTTTTAGCTCCCCTTGTTTTTCAGTTTAGAAATTTGATGTGAATTCTAATTTGAATATCTCTTTCTTTGCATATTGTTATGTATAGTACTGTTACATTTTCTCGCTGCGTCAAGACTTGATATAATGTTTTGTTAACAGAATATTTTTTCATCGAGATTGAATGGAAAATGTTTTACTTTGTTTTCTTAATAAAAAAAAGAGAATTTAAAAAAAAAAAGCTGAATGATGCTGCAAGTCTTCATCAGGTAGTGTGTGCGCGTTCTCTGTCCCTACCTACCCCTCTCTCTCTGTTCATTTCTCTCTTCCCTCCATCTCACTCTTTCTCTATATCTCCCTCATGACTTCTGTCTCTCTCCCTCTCTCTATCCCCCTCCCTTTCTCTTTCTCTCTAAGATGGACACTATAATTTTCGGAACCACAGAATCTTAGCATCATACCCCTGAGGAAATTATATGTATAAATCCCAATACAGTTATGTGCTGGAGGACTGTGAGCTATTGATGGGCACTGAGTCACACCTGACGGTGCGCAGTTCTATCATTATATTTAGCTATAACATCTCTGCAGTGTGGGACTCTAATATTTACTTCCATTACCTGAACTATGGGCCTGATGCAGACCCGCTTGCGAGCGCTGAGCGCTCGCAAGCGGGTCGATGGTGGCCCAGTGCACATGCGCACGACGGAGCTGGCTCCGTCGTGCGCATGCGCGAGACCCGGATAGCGACAGGAAAACCGTCGCTCCGGGTCTCGTACCAAAGGGGGCGTGCTGTCGATGTTGAGTGACAGCACGCCCCCTTTGGTGGGTGGGGCGGGGGCATGGCTGCCCAGACGGAGGCGTTCCCATGGGAATGCCCACCGTCTGGGGCCGGCCCCACTGACATCTCTGTGAGAGCCGAAAGCACTCTAGGGCTTGCGGCAATGAGACCCTACCACAAGGGTCTTGTCGCAAGCCCAATGTCGCGATGGTCTTGTCCATCGCGACCATCTTCCTGGCCGCTCGCTATAGCTGTGGGTGGTCACCCACAGCTATACGAGTGGCCAGGAGGCCGCTCTAAAAAACAAGAAGGCCGGCCCTGATTCAGAGCGAGCGCTCTGTCAGAGCGTCCGGCTCTGAATCAGGCCCTATATTCACACTCCTCCTGCCTACTTTATGCTTTCTCTCTCTACCCTTCCCTCTCTTTCTCTCTCTCTCTTTCTCACCCCTCCCTCCATCCTTGTCTCTCACCCCCTCTTCCCCTTACTCTCTCTATTTCTATTTCTCTCCCTCTATTTTGCTCTCCCTCTCTGTCTCACTCCTACACTCTCCCCTTCTCTCCCCTCTCTCTCTGTCTCCCTTCTTGTCCCTCTCTCCCACCCCCTCCCTTTTTCTCTCTCTCTCTAATGCTCCACTCAAAATCCTGCGTTTGCCCCGAGCAGTATACTAGATCATCAGAGCCATAACTAGACATTTTTGTGCCCTGTGCCAGAAAGAGCATTGGCGCCCCCCTCATTTTTCAAAGGGACATAATGCACCCAAAAAAAGGCCAATTTTTTACTGAATTTCTCAATACAAACTTTCAGCTTAGGGGTGCCGTGAAAACAATAGTGATAGTCTAGGGCGCCATGATTCAAAAATCTCTGGGAACGACTGGCTTAGAGTGCTGTCGGGAGCCGGCCAGAGAGGGTATAGAGTGGGCGGGAATGTTTGTGGCAATGTGGGGGCCCCTTATGTGTGGGGGTCCATGGACCAGAGCCGTAACTAGACTTTTTGGCGCCCTGTGCCAGAAAGAGCATTGGATCCCTTCTCATTTTTCAAAGGGACATAATGCACCCAAAAAAGGGTCATGGCTTCATGTGGAAGGGCCAGGGAAGAGATACGAGAGGCCAGGAGATGCTGGGGATGAAATAAGAGGAAGCTACAAGCAAGAATGATAATAAACAGAAATTTGACAGGCCCAAACAGCGCCTCCTGCCCTGTGGTGCCCTGTGCAATGGCACCAGCCGCACTACCCTAGCTACGGCCCTGTAGATCATGTCCGCTATGCTGGCGGGAGTCGGTTCCCAACAGTGTCACGGACATGAAGTAGTATGCCGCGATCTTGCCGGTCAGTGGAGAGTCCGAGGACAAGGTAAGGGCCATAGTAGTCGCTGCATTCGGCCATGGCAATTTTATTGATAGAGCCCCCACAAATTAGTTGCCCCGGGACCCCCACAAGCCTTAATCCAGCCCTGCTATAAATATATAGGCAACCTTTTCAAGAGTGGGTTTACTTGATATCATACAAAATTCGATCAGTCTATGCATAATCTATACAATGGAATACTTCAAGACAAGGATATTTAACATAATGTCAAAGCTCCGAGGCCATATAACGACTACACATAAAGCTTTTTTTTTTCGCAGGACATATAATCCTGTTTCCAATAACTCAGCGGGCCACACACATGGCAGGGAGAGAGCAGCACTGGTGTAGCAGATATCTCTGCAGGGTAGTATTGATCAGAGATGCTCAGCGGCTGGGTCTCTATACTGACATTTAGTTTAATGTTTCCCTGCAGCAGTAAAAGCAATACCAGCACACAGATTGCTGCAGGGCAGATTTGAATTGGAAGACTGTCTAGTAGCAGTAAAACTGCAGGAGCTCAGCATATAAAGGGTTGTACGTGCCCTGTGTGATGGGGCTTGGACTTTAAAGCCTAATAGTTCACTTCAACTGGTCCATTATAGGGATCTAGCTAGTACTGCTTTCAAGACTAAATTCCAGTGACTACTATCTTTAGAACGAAAGCAGTTGGCTCTGATACATAAAATATTTTAATATCTGTACTTTTGCAATGATTAATCACTTTGTTTCTGAATTTGTGTTTGCATCATTCTTAATTCTGTTTTTCCGTAGTGTCTAATTAATATGTGTTTTGGATTTACATCACTTATTAGAATAAACGGGCATACAGTTGTGACAATATAACCAGCATTTGCCCACAATGTTATTTCTCCTGTAATAAAAACAATAATCACATCATGCCAACTGGAGAGAATAAGGACACCACATGTCACTATTGAGACAGGTGGTGCTGGATTGACTGTGGAAAACAGTTTGCATTTGGAAAGGCAGGCAAGTTTTGCCATGTCCACAGATGCCACCTAGTGGTAGTCAGGGAGGGTCATCTCCTGCAAGACTTGCCACAAGAGTTTCGCTGGGTGACAAGCTATGTTTATGGACTGCATTATGGGAAGTAGCATATGCGCTTTTGCAGCTCCCACATGACTAGGCGAGTATATATATCACTGGATACAGTAAATGCAGCTGATAGTTATTATTTAATTGTTTGCAGGTGCACCGTGCATCACAAACTGGTAACAGACAATTGCACTTTGCAGTGAACTAGACAAAATTCAAAGCTAAACTGAACACAAAGGGGTAAATGTAATAGGCTGCGGCTTTGAGACAACGGCGAGTCCCGTGCGAGACTGTCCGATGTTTTAAAGTAACATTAATACGGAAAATCAACCAAGCATGTGTGGCATATATCAAAGCTGCTTGCAAGTGAACCAAATCAATATAGTAGAGATTTTTTTGCAGAAGGACCAATGAAAAATATAAATTACGGTGTATGTAGTGTATATTGTTATCCTGCAGTGTTAGATTTCGGGGAGCTGTCCTGGACTTACCAGAATACATAAAAGACATTGGTGTCTATTTACTAAGCAGTGTTAGGAGACAGAGTGAAAAGTGATAACAAAGTGATAAAGTGCCAGCCAATCAGCTCCCAACTGTCATCTCACAGGCTGTGTTTGAAAAATGACAGTTGGGAGCTGATTGGCTGGAATCTTATCACTTCTTTAACACTTTTCACTCTGTCTCCTAACAGTGCTTAGTAAATAGACCCCATTATATTGGATGGAATTAGTAAAATTCAATATAATGAAATGCAGCACTCACATTAAATAGGTGATATTTGTCCATCAGACAGATCAGTTTGAGAAGTACGAAAGTATAATGATCAGAATCCAATTTTCGTCCAAACATTACACATTTTTATTCTAAGATTATATGAAAAATGAATAGTGTATAAGAATCATGCTATGGTCCATCATATCATCTAGAAATGAATGTACTCAAGGAACAAATACCACCTACTGAGCATTGCACTATATATTAGTGAATACCATGTATCCACCCAATGTGCACTATGTTGTCTTTAATCTTTCCTGGCATCATTTAGGTTGATATTGAAAAAAACATCTTAAGTAAACATACTCTGGAATCATGCTACATTATACCACACGTTCTAGATATTGATCTGTTTAAGTCAAAATGATCACGTGTTTAAGGAGAGTGCTGCATTGTATTTTATTGAATATCTCTTATTGGAATGTGCATGAAGTCCCGGGGGCTGATTAGCCGCCAGTTCATATCCCGACAGGGCAGGTGAGTACCCTATGCCTACCCCTCTACCCCCCCTCACTAACCCAAAGCTTCCCTAAGTGGTGCCTAACCCTAACCTTCCCCCAGGGGTGCCTAACCCTAACCTCCCCCAGGGGTGCCTAACCCTAACCTTCCCCCAGGGGTGCCTGACCCCTCCAAAACCTTAAGTCCCTTGCCGTGATTCGGCTGTCGTATTGAGACTACATCCCCTCTTATTGCACCCAATGTGCACTATTTTGCCTTTATTTCTTCCAGTATCACTTGTGTTAACCATCAGATCACCATCAGCGTTAGATGATGAATATACAGCAAGATTATAAATAATAGCATACAGTACCACCTAGAGTAGTTGAGTACAGTTTAACCTCTTTATTAATTCGGGATGTAGACAGGATACCAGCGGCCGCTATCCCGGCTGCCGAAATCCCGACACTAAAAGCCTGACAAGGGACTAAAGATAGGCATCGAGATCCCGACAAATTGTGAGCCTGATTCAGAGTTGCACGCTAGGTCGCTGCCAAACTCTAGCGGCTGTGCATGCATCATGGTGGTTACCTCCAAAGCCGCAGAACGCTGTCACAATCATTAACTGAGGCTTCAGCTTTGGTCCATTGATGCTGGTCACTTCTTGTTTGCTCTCTTCCCAGTCAATGATTTGGTTATCAGACATTTCTAGCTCTGGCATGTTATGGCATGACCGGGCAAACAGCTAGTATGGTAGAAGCTGGTGTGACTTCAATTTAATTTTTTTTTATCTTGCCTATTTCTTTTTATAGCTGTAGTCCTGTGACCCTTGTATCTTTTATCTCAACAATATTTGGTATTAAAAATACTTTAGCCCCGGTCTGTGGAGAGTTAATTCTCTCCCGTCACTTAACCATTTCACTAAAACAGGGGAAGACAGGTTAGTGTTCTGTATCCAGGATCTGTAACACGGTGACAAGGACAAAGTGGAACATGCTGGGAGAATGGTTATTAGGAAGATTTCAGCTTGACTGCCTGAGCTGAACCTGTTGCCCAGATGAATGGCAATCCAGGACTGCTAGGACTGTCAGCACGTTTATCATCCTATGGCATCATATTTCTAAGTGTTCTGCAAATATAACTAATTTCCCGGAGGTGACAAGACAATTTATGTCATTCTCTAGCTTCGGGAGCTTTGTAATCAAGGCCAGTTTCTGGATAGAAATTGTTCATTTTCCGCAGATGATAATTACTAGGAGGATGTTTTGATCTGCTTTACTAGTGATTAAAGAATTTCAGTTTTATCTCAGCTGTCAGTGCAAGACCTACTTGTCATAGACTTGTGCAGCGAGCGTGCTGGCTCTGACATTAATTCTGTGCTTTATTATAACATCATATTTATATAAAAAACTTTATTTAAAAATATATAATTTAAGGATCACGAAAGAAACCCCATTTAGAGATTAAAGCATACAATAATTAAAATATAATAATGCTTAGCAATAACATGAGACACTTTTATAGTGTTTTTTTCCTAAAAAAAATAACGATTTCAGGAAAAATTGTACCTGCTCTGAAGGTGCTGAAAAAAAAAATTGTACCCAAAAAAATAAAAAATCTGGCACCCAATTGTATACCAAAAATCTCGCATACGGGAAAAACCCTGCGGCACCAGATTTTCTGAAAATTTGCTCCTAATTGGATATGCCCCTAATTGTAAAATAATAATTTTTACATGTACAAAAATATTTTCCTGCACTACAATTTTACTTAGTTTCTACAGATCCTCATACACCTTTCCACGTGTAGTGATACCCATGCTACGTACTTTTCCCTCAATTTTACTACTTTTTTCTCAATTTTGCATCATAGGGGGGAAGTCAGTTAGCCCCGATTATTTTTGGTGGACGAAAAACTGGACTTTTCCACATTTGTTTAGCTTCAGGAAATTCAATTAGAGCCAGTTTTTTGCACCCGAAAAATGATCAGTTTTCAGGCGAATACACATAGAATGTGTGATACATTCACAGACCTATGTGTTTTCAGAGCCTGCTGACTTCCCAGAAAAAAAAATCCCGATAAGTGCTGCAGATGGTTTCACTTCGGGGCTAATTGGATAGCCCTGGGGGATCAATTAGCGCACGGTAAATTACCTCGGCTAATTGAATTCCCCCCTAAGTATGCATGCATACAGGGCCTGATACTGAGTTGGATGCCTGACTGCGAGTTTATGCAAATGGTGCTACAAACTCCTTTCAAAGTGGCTGAATGTGCAAGGACTGCGACGGTCACTGTCAGCGTCTGTAGATGTAGTAATACCAATTGGTGCATCTTTAAACGCCACAATCAGTTGCACCTTTGAAACTTGCATCAGCCCTATGGCAGCTGACCATGGCCTCCGGTGCCTGTGGCTGAGCATCTGTATAGGCAGCTGTTTTCATTGCCATGCCCACGATGCTCCCATAACACGCCCACTGAATGGACTATCTTTGCATGCATTTCTAGTCACCCCCAGGATGCACATCACTTTTCCACAACATTTCTGATACCTCAATATCAGCAGCACCTTTGTGTGCACATTTTGTGTAACACAGGTGCAGTAGAGACTTTTAGGAACTTCAACGCAGTTGCACAAAGTCTCCTGACTATGTGAACTTTATTGGAGACACTAATGTGTGGCATGTATTGGGACACCGATGTGTGGCATAATTATGTATTGGGGCACTAATGTGTGGTATAAATATGTATTGGGACACCTATGTGTGGCATAATTATGTATGGGGCACTAATGTGTGGCATAATTATGTATTGGGACATTGATGTGTGGCATAATTACGTATTGGGACACTGATGTGTGGCATAAGTATGTATTGGGACACTGATGTATGGTATAAGTATGTATTGAGACACTTATGTGTGGCATAAGTATGTATTGGGGCATTGATGTGTGGCATAATTATGTATTGGGATATAATGTGTGGCATAATTATGTATTAGGACACTGATTGTGGCATAATTATGTATTGGGGCATTGATGTGTGGTATAATTATAAATTGTAGGCACAGCTGTGTGGCATATTATATTTAGGGCACTTATGTGTGGCATATTACTGCCCACAGTGTAAGCACAAATGTTGTTTCCAAGGCTTGGTCGAAAGCATGCGGGTGAGGTTGTATGTAGATGGCGGGAGAGAGTATATTGGTGATAGCAGGGCAGTAGGATGAATCTAGGGCACCCAGAAACCTTGCACCGGCCCTGGGTACTTAGGTTTAGTGTTTTGACACGGCTAAGCCGCAAAGTACGTGGGGCATTAAATGGGAATATTTGGCATGATTTGAGGATAGGTGGATGTGGACATATCTCTATAGTGGTGTTACATATTTTACTTGCAAAGCTCAACAATCAGTCATTTATTGACCCAAATGTAATAGCCTGTGATTTCAGGGTTATACAGTAGTTGCTAGATTTAAAGCTACAGATATTTTTAAAACAAAACCAGGTTGGTTTTGCAATAAAACTAATCGCTGCTTTAATCTAGTGCCTATATTGCTGAAACTGCTCCGGTGCCCACAAATCACAGGTTTTTATATTAGGACCTTTATCTTTTTTTCCTTCCCACTATCCCTTTATCTTTTTCTGAAAGCACTACTGTCAGTCTTGTTGATATGTGAATATTCTCTCACACTAACATAGTTTGGCATCATGGCAGGGTTCGTGTAACCTCCATCCATAGAGGACCGAAAATCTGAGAGCATGCATAGAGAGAGCATGCATACAGGAGAGAGCTTGCATAGAGGAGAGCATACATAGAGAGAGCATGCATAGAGAGAGCATGCATAGAGAGCATGCATAGAGAGAGATTGCATAGAGAGAGCATGCATAGAGAGAGCATACATAGAGAGAGCATGCATAGAGAGAGCATGCATACAGTAGAGAGCATGCATAGAGAGCATGCATATATAGAGTATGCATAGATCAGAGTTGTATGCTAATAACATCACTGCTGAATCTTTGGGCGCAGTAGCGATGCTAAAAATATGCTAATGCCGCAGGAGGTGTCCGAAGAAGAAAGACTCCTTCTGTCGGCATCGCTGATCCAAGTGCTGCGTCCGAAGACGCAGTCATCGCCCATCTGAGTAAGTCTAAGCTCACTCAGAATTGTCGACAAAACTTCTCTGCTGACCAGGAAACCTGCGTCGGAAGACGCAGACCCTGATCTCGGCACTGCCACAAAACGCCACTCTTTTGGGGAACAGTCCCCATCGCCTCCACCCTCAAACGTCTGCAATCTGTCAATCCAGTTGCGGCGTCAGGTGGCATCACAGCACCTGCGGCACCAGCGAATGAGCAGTCCACCCACCATCAGACTCGTACACAAACCATCGGGTTTGCATACAAGTCTGAGTCAGTCCCACTGTCAGGACATCATATTATTTGTAGTGTTTGCAGTTTGGGCATTGTACAATAAAGCAATGATCAAGTAACTGTCGCTTTAAATGGTTATAGGGATAGCACATATTTTTGGCAAATCCATTGTTAGCAGAGATTACATTTAATTGTATTATTAGATGGGTTGTCTGTTAATACTGGTCCAAGATTTATTGCAGTACAATTTAATCAAAGTTTGCAGTAAATCACTGTACAACTCAGATTTATGATGTGGCTGGCTGTAGGGTCAGGAATAATACTCATTATGTCTGCATCAAGTCTTTGTGCCTATGGGAGCATGAGAAAGAAGTAAATCAGCTCTCCATTGAGATCTATCTTTGGTCTGTGACTATTTCAAATTGTACATGGACATATTTCCATGCTTCCAATTTTCATTACAATATGTCAAAATATACAATTAATTACAGCAAGTTATTACTAAGCTATTGTTTTGTTAAACCAACAATTAAGTTCTAAAGTACATTTGAGATTGGTGAAACAAAATTAACCATGAGCTTAATGAATTTTAGTTATAAGGAAAAGCTTCGTTATTTGCCCTAAAGATCTAAATAAGAAGCTTTTATTATCATGGGCATCGCCCATAATTTATGGGCATCCCTTATTATAATAAGAAAGCAGGCTACAGCAACAGTATCTACAGTAAGAACAGTAAAAATGTAGTGCAGTGCGAGATGTTTTTATACTTATAGAACTTGTAGTTTGTTCCACAGAGAGGTTAGGGCACAGAGGCTGAACTGATTTTATAATGGTCAGCATTACTGGCCTCACAGAACTGAGGTCATGGTTTGATTCCCTCCACAGCCTTATCGGTGTGGAGTTTGTTTATTCTCTCTGTGCTTGCGTGGGTTTCCTCCGGGTACTTCGGTTTCATCCCACACTCCAAAAAGATACTGGTAGGTTAATTGGCTCCTGACACTTGGACAGGGACTGATGCAAATGAACAAATAATTTTCTACAGCGCTGCAGAATATGTGTGCACTACATAAATAATAGGTAATAGGTTTAGGGTCAGACTACGGGAAGGGAGGTTAGGGTTAGGCTGTGGGAGGGGAAGTTAGAGTTAAGCTGGCCACACACTAGACCAACTTACATCCAACCAGCCAAATAGTTGATTGGTTGGAATGGAAATCTGGTAAGGGATAAAAACAAATGACAATCAGCAATTGCTCCCAAACGCCGGAAAATGGACAAAAACAGTTGTTTGAACAAATTGTTTAGATCAAACATTTAACAAACTTGTCTGAACGACCATTTTCATCTGTTTTCTGGCATTTAGGAGTAAATTGCTGATCATCATTTACTCCCATACGTTACCAGATTTTCATTCCAACCATTCAACTAGTTGGATGGTTGGATGAAAGTTGGTCTAGTGTGTGGCCATCCTTAGGCTATGGCAGGAGAGATTAGGGTTAGGCTGCCTTTGGGGAGGTTAGGGTTAGGTTACATAAAGGGGGATTAGGATTAGGCCAAGGGAGGGGATGTTAGGCTGCAGTTGGGGAGGTTAGGGTTAGGCTACATAGGAGGGGAGGGTTAGGCTGCAGTTGGGGAGGTTAGGGTTAGGCTACATAGGAGGGGAGGGTTAGGCTGCAGTTGGGGAGTTTAGGGTTAGGCTACATAGTAGGGGAGAGTTAGGCTGCAGTTGGGGAGGTTAGGGTTAGGCTATATGAGAGGAGATTAGGATTAGGCTATGGGAGGGGAGATTAAGTTTAGGCTACGCAAGGGGAGGTTAGAGTTAGGCTGCGGGAAGGGAGGTTAGGGTATGAGAGGGGAGATTAGGGTTAGGCTACAGGAGGAGAGGTTAGTGTTAGGCACTAGGAGGAGGGTTAGGCATACTTACCACTGCAAGTGCTGCTGGATCCATCAGAAATCATCATCAGATGACCATCGGACCTCAAAAACATCTCTGGAGCCACCATACCAGGTAAATCACCGTTATACTACCATGTTGGCATTCTCATTATGAATGTCAACAAAATATATGACACCCAGTTCACTTTTAGGAAAAGTGTACCGCAGACATGTCATTGGTGGGAAGACAGAATTGCAAGCTAGTCAGAGGTGAGTGTGTACAGAGATGAACTCAGTGTAGGGCTGGTGAGAATGTTCATTGATAGTGATGACAGCTACTTTACCAAATGAATGAATAGGGAATGTGCGACCAACTATGAATACAGGTTGAGAACCACATTTATGGACATTTACAGTATTTAGGACTCTGGGCATGCTGTAGAGTCGCCAACAGGCCGGCCACATCTGCGACCGGCCTGCAAGAATATGGGCTCTGTGATTGTCTAGTGAAATGTGCTGAAGCTGCAACAAAGCAAATGTCTCATTGATGTCCCATAGAGTGGTGCCTAGAGTGGTGTAATGGAGGATGAGGACTAGGGGTCTGGAGGTTGGTTTTGTGGTGTATGTGTGTATGTACTGAATACTATTTGGGATTTAATGACCACAATGCAGCTCGCCCCGTGAGTATATGTGGATATACGCCACACTTACGGTAGTTCCAAACTGGTGCTTTTTTTCCCGCAGACCCATAGGGCTGTGTACAAAAAAAAATTGAGTCTGGAGTGAGATCGGGCATGAGGAGGCCGAGTTCAGCTGCCCCCTCCTAGTGACTGAATAGGAATGGTGGGTAAGCAAGGGTAAGGACATAAGGAGGAAGAGTCGTGGTGGGGAGGAGACGTACAGTGCTGGTTCAAAAATGTGTACTAAGGGAAAGGTGCCATAGGGGTGGCTGTAGAAGAAGATGATGCAGAAAACGGTAACAGTGAATGAGTTGAAACTATGGTGCAGTGGACATAATAGCATTAAGCACAAACCCTGACTCAAAGGATTTATGCTGTTATAATCTTGTGTTCTGTATTTTTATTCTCTTACCTTTTTTCACCAGCTGAGTCTCACTGTGTCTTCTGTGCTCTCTCTGTTGTAGTTGCCTTTTCTGGCCTGGGGTTCACCTCCTTCTACCTAGCAGGAAAGCTGCATTGTTTCACAGAGCTGGGGCAAGGGAGAAGCTGGCGTCTCTGTGCAGCAATCCTGCCCCTGTATTGTGCCATGATGATCGCCCTGTCGCGCATGTGTGATTACAAACATCACTGGCAAGGTAAGAGCTCATCAGTGCTAGGTGATGGAGGAGGAGAAATTATATTGGCCACACTAGGGCCGATCATGACTTTGACCTATTCATGTAGACTGCAGCATACCAAAAACACATAGGTAGATGAAAGTCAGCTGCATGGATTTACAAGTGTACCTAATATTCAAATCCCTACAGATGTCGTGATCATTTTGGAGCCACATGTGCTGTTATCTGGGGACAATGCTGTAAGATTTGACTGATGAGGCCTCACTCCACATCTGGTCCTCTTATTGGGCTCTATTCATGATGTTAATTATCGGGGTTCGGACCCTGATAATTAAGACTCTAACTTGCCGCGGAATCTGGCGCAGTTCAGCATTGCTATGGCGCGGTGACAGCTGATCTGAAAATCAGCTGTCCCGCGAGCGGCTTCACTGCTCCTTTCCTCCCTACAGGTCACGCATGTGCACAAGAGCCCCGAAGTCCGGTGGAAGGAGCCAGACAGGGGTGGAGGGATCCAACAGGATCCCTCTTCGCAACCTGGGACTCCTTCCCATAGGAAAGGAGCGGGTTGCGAGCCCAGAGCGGGAGCATTCACCATCTGAGAATGGCGAATGCTCCTGCACTCAAGCTCCGATAATATAATATTTTCGTAGCTTGATAAATTCTGTCCCCATACTAGTGTATGAGGACAGCGGGCAACTCCACCAGAGGAAGTTAAGTATCTCCTGCTTTACCTTCTTGATGAATGGCCCAAAAACTTAATTTTTACAATTGCAGGTGAAAATGTTCATTTTCACTTGCTTTTGTAAACTTTATGTGATGATGAATAGGCCCCTTAGCCTGTAAACTCCTCACACAGGTCTTTATGCAAAAGCTGCCAAGAAAATTTACAACCTTCTCCTAGAGCAGCTGGTGGAAGTATCCAAGAAAATCACAACCTACTCCTAGAGCAGCTGGTGGAAGTATCCAAGAAAATCACAACCTTCTCCTAGAGCAGCTGGTGGAAGTATCCAAGAAAATCACAACCTACTCCTAGAGCAGCTGGTGGAAGTATCCAATAAAATCACAACCTTCTCCTAGAGCAGCTGGTGGAAGTATCCAAGAAAATCACAACCTTCTCCTAGAGCAGCTGGTGGAAGTATCCAAGAAAATCACAACCTTCTCCTAGAGCAGCTGGTGGAAGTATCCAAGAAAATCACAACCTACTCCTAGAGCAGCTGGTGGAAGTATCCAAGAAAATCACAACCTTCTCCTAGAGCAGCTGGTGGAAGTATCCAAGAAAATCACAACCTACTCCTAGAGCAGCTGGTGGAAGTATCCAAGAAAATCACAACCTTCTCCTAGAGCAGCTGGTGGAAGTATCCAAGAAAATCACAACCTTCTCCTAGAGCAGCTGGTGGAAGTATCACTGGGGATCAGTGAATTATTTGTGTATACACACAGTATTTACTCAGGTTTAAGTCAGATTGCTCTGGGTCTTCTAGTTTAAGCACCTGATCATAATAATGTTGTAAGTTTTATTTGAATATGTGATGTTTCGTATATAAGTTCATGGCTTAATGTTGTGCATTGATCTCAGGAGTGTAATGTATTCCTCTGGAGTCTGTAGGCCAGGCCTAGATATGTGGAAAGGCCACCTGTAGCTGCTGAACTGCAGGGGCTGATAGTTTATCATTCAGTACAGATGGTGGGGATGGGGAGGAGGGCAATTTATATAATTTGAATAAAACAGTTTTATTGATATGATGCAGCAGCGACGTGTTGGAGTTTGAGGTGATAAAGCTTTAGTGGGAATGTACATGGAGATGTGGCACAACAACAGCAGCCCAAGTGAGATCACATTGTAAATTTTGCCCAGCTGTAGGCCTGCCATTTTAAGGTCCCTCAAACCCACAGATCAAATTTATTATACCCTTTTACAAACATTATGCCTGCAAACAGTGCCACAGCCCTTATAACTGCAGCCAGTCGATGTGACAGATATTATGCCTGCAGCCATGGTCACAGATAACATTAACAGCAATTGTTGTTCCCACATTGCATTAGCATCAGGTTTAGATTTAGCATTAGGCACAGTAGTAATGAAGCCTAAAAGTCAGCAAAAGCTGAGAGCTGATTGTTTACTTTCTTGTTCACAGTGGCGTAACTATAAATTTTGCTCCCCCCCCCCAGAAAACAAACACACCCAAAGACGACGTTTAAGGTGTGCGGTTTCATGTTCATGATACAGTTATGTGCCTTACACATTATGACACACTAAGTAATGCCACTTATAACACATTATGCCACACCGGAATGCCCCAATAACACATTATGCCACATTGTAATACCACTTACAACACATTATGCCACACAGCAATGCACCTTCCACATGCCACACAGTAATGCCCTTATAATAAATTATGCCATGCCGTAATGCCTCTATTTCACATTATACCACATAACACATTATGCCACACAGTAATGCCCCTTATACATTATTCCCCTTATAACACATAATGCCACACAGTAATTCCCCTAATAGCACATTGTGCACACAGTAATGCCCATTACACTTTATGCCACACAATAATTCCCATTACATCCCACCCTGACAGATCTACTTCATCAACCATCCTCTCCGCTCCTGCCAGTCTGTCACCTCAGCTCAAGACAGGTTGCACAGTTTTTATGTCCATGTAGAACCAGATTATTGGGAACATAGTTTATAACCTATTAAATTAGTGCCCCTAATACAGTGCCCCCTGTAGCTGTGCTCCATATGCAATGCCCCCTGTAATAGTACCCATTATCCAGGGCCCCCTGTAGTTGTGCCCCTTAAAGTACTGCCCCCTGTAGCTGTGCCCATATGCAGTGCCCCCTGTAGCTGTGCCCCTTAAAGTATTGCCCCTGTAGTTGTGCCCCTTCAAGTAGTGTCCCTGTAGTTGTGCCCCCTGTAATTGTGCCCCTTATACAGTGCCCCCTGTAGTTGTGCCTCGTATGCAATGCCCCCTGTAATAGTGCCCCTTATGCAATACTCCATTATCCAGGGCCCCATGTAGCTGTGCCCCTGTAGTTGTGCCCCTTAAAGTATTGCCCCTGTAGTTGTGCCCCTTCAAGTAGTGCCCCTGTAGTTGTACCCATTCAAGTAGTGCCCCCTGTAATTGTGCCCCTTCAAGTAGTGGTCCCTGTAATTGTGCCCCTTCAAGTAGTGCCCCTGTAGCTGTGCCCCTTCATGTAGTGACCCTGTAGTTGTGCCCCTCAAGTAGTGCCCCCTGTAGTTGTGCCCCTTATACAGTGCCCCCTGTAGCTGTGTCCCTTAAAGTATTGCCCCTTGTAGTTGTGCCCCTTCAATTAGTGCCCCTTCAAGTAGTGCCTCGGTAGTTGTGCCGCTTCAAGTAGTGCCCACTGTCCCCTGTAGTTGTGCCCCTTCAAATAGGGCGCCCTGTAGTTGTTCCCCCCCTACTTATCTGACTCTGTGCAGGCTGCAGCTGTCATCCGGGCTGTCTCTCCTGACTCCTGCGCTGACTGGATCAATTGATCCAGCAGATGCGGCCGCTCAGGTTCCTCACTACCCGGGTGACGTAATGACGTCACCCGCGCAATTCATTACTGGGAACGCTAGCCTCTGAAGTGTTCAGAGTATTGGCATATATATAGACAGACAGACCGATAGACTCCACTTCTGAAAGCCCGCAATTTAGCAAATATGCCCTTAAGAGTTGACACTCATGGAATTTAGCTTAATTTCCCTTATTTTTCTAAGGGATAGACGGGTGTTACCCCTTAAGCTAAGTCCCATAAGTGCCCACTCTTCTTGTTTTTGTTCAGTGAACACCTCTATACAATCAATTAGATATGCACATAAAGTCCATTCGCACATGTAGTTCCACAAAATAAGGGATGGCAGCCAACCAGATGTAGTCACGCTGAGACCTGAAGTTATAATAAGATACAAAGGGTGCCTCCTAGGGCAATAAATCAGTGCAATCACCAGTGTGCTCAAAAAATAGTATAAAGTGGTCCTGTACTAAATAAAATACAAAGAAAAATACAGCTGATCTGATATATAAACGTAGTTCTAGGAAACAGCAATATTAATTCAAGTCTTCTTTTATTAGTCACTCAGAATAAATGACAAAAGGTACATAGTGTAACACCTTCAGGGCAATGCATATGCCAATAGCAATAAAATATGTTATATATAAATTTTTTAAATACAGTTTGCTCTTATCTGAATAAACCAGAAGAACTTGGTCAATTAGTCCAAGATCAGGCCCAGCGCGTTTTGTCTATGTCAGGCCCCGCAAGACTGCAGAATATAGTATATATATCCTGGGCTATGACAGGACTACAGAACTCACTGTATAATAGAGATGTGTGTTAAGGGGAAAGTGCTTAAAGGGTCAAGTTACATAAATCCAGCCCTGAGCAGCATCCATGGTCCACACATTTCAACTTGGGGCAATTGCTGTCACAGATCACACATTGCGGCCATTGTTCTCAACTTCTCATGTAACACAACCATTTTCACAGATTTTTACCTAAGCCTTATAGACATAGACGCCACTTATTATTTCCTCACCAGCTTTTCTCTATTACCATATTTGAATATTACAGTGTGCAGTGTTATAACTCCACATGTATCTTCTCTAAAAGTATGATAGTAGGAACTCTGGCCCAGTTGGGAGTGATTTTTACAAGAACATGTGGGTAGCTGTTATGTTACTGAACTGCATTCATCTTCATGATTAATTCATATACTCCCGCAGTGATAACCAGCACAATGGGGACTGTTATAATACTACATGGAGGGTAAAGGTGGCAGATGAGGTATTGAATTGATTCACTTAGAACTTATCACCATTCAGTCACTGCTGGGTCGGATATTGTTTATAGAAGTGGAGAAAGAGGTGAGGGGAGTGGAGGAGAGTCACCCATGGGCTGCCTCTCAAACCCAGCTACCCCTTGGCACAGCCTAAGAGTGCCCACTTTGAGGCCCATTTATCCCAATGTTTGTATGAATATGTCTGCTTCGTTTTATTTTCCCTCACTTTCTTTGTTTCACAGATGCCTTTGTGGGTGGTGTGATTGGTTTGATTTTAGCCTATGTGTGCTACCGGCAGCATTACCCGTCACTGACACACTCCTCCTGCCACCGTCCCTCTGTGTGCCTCTGTCAGAGCAGCGCCCAGAAGAAGGAGGAGCCAGCAGTCACAGACAACACTGAAGGCTTGATGCACGAGGGCATGACAGAGGGCCCTGTATGACCAGCAAGTGGTCTGAGCTGACTTATAGCCACACATAGCCTCATTTAAGAGGTTTCCTGCACTGTGTGTGTATGGCACCACACATTCTCTCTCTCTGTGACCAGCAGTACTGCAATAAATGCAGTGACAACTTCTCCAGCCGTTATGACATCCAGGAAGTCTAATGTCATCTGCTAACTTCACAATCTTCATAAGGAATCTAATACACTATTTCTGATGGTGCTGTCTCACTAATACGTGCTACGTTGACATCCATTCTCCTCTACCTACACATTACCATGAAGTTCCAGCATCCCAGTCTGTGATACCGTCTGTCTAGTCCTGTACCGTCCTGATAACAGACCATCACACAAGCCTTTGCTCTCTGTCATAGCACCGTGCAGGAACCTTCGCACTGCCTCGATATGTCCATGAATTGTCCAGTGCTGCCTCATCCTTGCTGAGAGGGGCCGGCATTCCTGTAACTTCATTGTGCACTTACTGTATGATGTTCCCTGTTGTGTTGCTGTGTAACACAGATTTTTCTAAGTCTCACAGTTCAGCACTTTTCAATTTCAGTGTGTCGCACTGATAAAAAGAACATGGTAGATGTGTTTCAGTGTCCATGCATGTAATATCTTTCGGTGTCCTGTAATTTGGATTTGAGCAGAAGATTGATATGATGCATGTGAAGCTGCCTCTCTCTTCTCAAATCCTGTGAGTGCAATGATTGGAATCATTGGAAAGGTGTTGTTGCATGATACATACAGCCAGGGTCTTTGTAGGTCATTGGTTTCAGTCTTGTGATAAGATGAGTAGCTATGCAGAAAGCATATGAGCCACTCTACTGCTCCATACAATCATTAGTTTAGTGGACCAGTCTCTTCTCACTGTGGCCTACTCAGTGATTCAGGTGATTCCAAAGATATTTGACGTTTGCTATCTATTTTATTTTTTAATGTGTACTCCATGCAAGGATTAAGTTATATAGTGGATGTGTACAATTAAGGGAAATGCAGGTTTCCTACTTACCACAAACCAGCGCTGGAGTAGGGTGCACTCTGTGCCGGCATGTCTAGGAACATGCAATGTCATGATGTCACATTGAGGGGGCTGTTGACACCAGTAAGAGGAGCACTGCCCGTAGCATCCTCTAAGGGGGTCTCTATAGGCAGCGTCACCGCTCGGACACTGGCCCTGTCCCAGACTGTCTGCTGTGGTGCATTCAGTGATTGAAAGAACTGAAGGCTGTGGTCATAACTGTCTGCGAGGTCTATCAAAGCTCAGTGAATTGTGAGTTTGTCTGTTATATTGCCCTGTGCAATAGAGCAGTAGTGTAGGAGAATACTTTCATTGTTGTGCCGCTCCATGTATTGAGAATGTGAAACAAGGGCGTATCTATAATGGGTGCAGGGTGTGCGGGGAACACGGGCCCCTGGGTCCAGGGGGGCCCTGGACCGCACACCCTGCACCCATAGTATTACTTACCTCTCCAGAGTCCACGTCGGCGCAGGGGTCCGGTGCTGTAAAAACGACTGGAAAATTGCCGCCGCCGCCATTTTCCCGTCAGTTTGCGCTTGCGCAGTACAGGAAAAAAGACCGCCGCTTCGTTTTTCCCGGTGACCTGCGCATACTCTGAAGACTCTGGACGCACTCTAATGTCCAGAGTCTATAACTCCGGCGCAGGCCCCACACAACTCTGTACGCTGACGGCCGCCGGACAGAGAGGAGGGGGCCCGTGCCGGAGACTGCACACGGGCCCCCTCCTCTCTAGAAACGCCCCTGATGTGAAGCCCATGATATACTGCATATCCATTTACAAACATAATACATCCTGACTATTCAAATCTGAAAGTATTTTCATAATGTTCTTCTGTAAGTGAAATAGTACATATAGCAGGGCCGCAGCATATTGCAGAGTAATATATTAATGGGCCTGATTCAGAGAAGTTTGATTTTCCCGTCGCTGCTGCTATATTCTACGCAAAGAATATGTGAAAATATGCTAATGGCACAGGCTCCGGAATTTGTATTGAGACACCCACAGGCGCCATCGTAGATGCCGAAGCCATGTTTTATGCATACAGGATTCAGGATTGCAGACAGTGACGCCCCCTAAAACTGCCGCGACGCACCTGCATTTTTGGCCTTTAACTGTCAGTCATTCTGAGAATATGAAGTCACTGCTTGCAGCTAAGGTAATGTAACTCAATGCGTGTGTCAGTCATTGCTCGACTGCGAAAACATTGGCGTAATGTACTTCTCTGAATCAGGCCCTTTGTTACTTATTACACACAGTAATATAAAAATGACAGTATACACTATAAGTATATTCTACAGGGCAAACTGTGCACTGCCACGCTATGGGAAGATTTTTAAATATTACTAAGAAGTGTGGGAATGAAGAAAAGGAAGGAGAAGCACTCGCAGTGGTGAGGTTGTGAAGAAATAAAAAGATTGGAAATATGATGAGAGTTATTTAGACTTTGGTTTTACTTTGGTAGAAGATAATCATGCAAAGCTTTCTATGTATTTTGTTTGGCTTAGGGCCCTATGAAAACATTGCTAAAACACTAATGCTGCCCATCCATTACATGATGCGGGGGCAACGGCACTATTACGACACCGTCGTCTCCCGCGGGGTGAACTGCATACACTGAACGTACAGACGTTCAGTGTATGTAAATCAATTATCCCCGAACATGGCAACCTGACGGCGGTCGTCAGGTTGATCGTCATGTTCGGGCTATGATTGATGTCAAACAACGATCAGCGGGCGCGCGCATCACGCGCCCGCTGATCGTTGCAGGCGATTACCAAGCGATGGAGCGATAACGACCGTCGTTATCGCTCCATCGCTAGGTTTAATCGCCTAGTGGATGGGCAGCATATGGGCTAAGGGGTTTGGGAACCACTGCTCCAGCCCTCTAGGCATTGGTACTGCATCGCTAATAGTGCCATTGGAAAAGATCTCTCCGCACCTAAGTAACCGAAATAGTCGCCATAACAAGCCCAGTCCCTCATACGGTGCTTTCGGCCCCACAAAGTCATCTTAGTTTACTACAGAATACTCTTGTGTAGAAGGTGGCGACTTTGCAGCCCACATGGGAACTATAAATATGGGACAGATGTTTATGTCACTCTATGATTGGGGATGTTGTCAAGTTGAGCTTAGTGATAAATTAGAGAGATTTATGACTTCTTGGCTAAAACAGAAAAACTTTTGCTTCCAACGCTATCATTATTACACTGCAAATCTATGTGTGCAGCAAATAAAACCAAGGGGATTGTGTCATGATTTGATCAAAGTATTTAAGCCTGCAGCCCAGCGTCAAGGGACCCCTTCTTTTTCTGCAGGTCCCTACACTAGAATATATATGCAGGTCCCTACACTAGAACACCCCTGTGCTATAGTCATTAATAGCTATCTTTACTACAGTATAACATTTATTTATATTGGATAAGTCTTCTGTGCAGAAAATGCCTCCGGCCCACACTTTGCTACACAAGTCTCTGATATTACCTAATCCTTCCTTGCTGTGCCGGCTCCTGTTCTGTCAGACCTGCAAATATCCCCATTGCCAGATAATGCTATCATCATTTAAACTGGTCATCCCACATCTCTGCCAGATATATCTTCAGAAGCCAGTAGAGAGATAGACAGATAGTTGGGGCAGTCCTCTGACACTGACGGGGTTAACACTGTTATATTGGATTATTAAATGGAAAGTACATATTCTAGCTCAAAACTGCGCTACGGGTTTGTCTGAAACCAGTCTCTTGTGTATTAGCAGATATTTCTTTGTACATAAACAATTGGGATACATGCAGGTGAAGATTGCTAGATTAAGTACCCAGGAGGAAACTGGTTTTGTGAGTGTAAATGAAGATGTCTAGATCAACTTTGCCCAGCAGTGTGCACCTACAGGTATGAATGTTTTATCCTGATTTTATCCAATGGCAAAACCGCAGCAAAAAAATAAAATCCTTGGTTTGTAAACACGAATTGCATCATCATGGCCAGTTCACCCAAGAAGTGGCAGCATTTATTATTTACCATGGGGTGTGTGCAGGGCTCTGTGGGCGGCTCCAACACTGCCCCAAGGTCCCTGCATCTTGCTAGCAGGGTGCTTGGAATGGCACCATGCAGCCAGTGTCACTGCTGCAGCGCCTTGCGGTCCTTACTGGCGCTGTCAGCCATATGGCGTCCTGCGCTGGGCCAGCAGTGATTACGCCCGCAGTCTCACTGCGAAGATATGCTAATGATTGCAATCACAATCCCATACGCAGTCTAACATGAGGACGCCCCCCTTACCTTACACACATCCGTAATGCTTAGCAAGATTGCGAAACCATCGATAACATCATGTACTATCGGAGCATCACGCACACTTGCACAAGATCTGACCTCACTCAAAAATTGCTAACCTCAATGCACCCAGTGGAAGCCCAAGCTGCGTATGGCATCGCAATGGATAATTTATACATGCCCCTGTAATGGCGTTCAAACGCACTGGCACGCCTGCGTTTTGCCAACCATTCCCGTCACCACGCCCAAATGGTACTTCCTGTCAGTCACTCTGCGATGGGTCTGCGTAGTCACTGTGGTCGCAGTCCCGATCGCAGTGGAGTGTTCGAGCACGCTCACTACGATGCATGCACACGCCAATTGACTGCATAATCGCAATAATGATCCTTTGTGCTGTCAGACAGGGATGTGCCTTTGCTGATAATGAGATATATGTGGAATTTGTTGCACATGAGAAAATCATGGCAAAATCCAACAAATCAAATTATGGAACTTGCCGTCTAACAGAGGTGCAGAGTTTCAGCGACATAATCTTCCAATTCGGCTTCTGCGTTGGAATTCTGGGCAATTCCATTCTGCACTGTAAGTGCATTTTACTATCCGTGAATAGAGCTGGAATGACGGTTAATTGGAATAAAGAAAAAATTTGCAGCCAATTGTGAAATGAAGTGACTATTTTGTGGAAGAATTTTGAATAGGGTGTCGCTCATCACTAATGTGCATGATAGCTGTTAATTTCAATTGTGGCTTCACAATTTTGGGGAATATCATTTAAACTCCAATATATAGCTGTATATACTGTATACTACATAGACTGTGATGCCCCAGTATAAACTGTCTGTCACAAAACTTGGACTTAAGCACTGTCATTACATTCCTATGGGCCATGGGCGCAGCCATTGTTGGTTCTGAACAGCTGAGCGCCAGTATCCAGTCACTACCTGTCTGCTGCGCTCACATGACCGTCTCCTCTTATCCCCTGCAAGAGCGCCGTACTGTATTTAAAGCTGCACCTGTCACTAGCACACAATACAATACTCCTCTGAGTGCTCACTCACCAGTGTGTATCTCTGGCTTGCCGATAATCTCTCTGCCTTTCCTGGGATTAGGCAGCCAGCTCGGCACAGCGGTGGGGGTAGAAGGGTGGTGTAACGCGATTTTGAGGGCAGGACGGGCGTGACCGTGCAATCGCGTCATCGTGGCCCCGCCCCTGCTACACAATGCGAAGTTTACCAGCATTGTGCAGCCAGGGGTGGGCCACGAATCGCGTCATAAGCTCCCCCTAACCAGCCACTTAAGCAGGGGGTGAGCAGACGCCAGCGGGGGGTATGCGAGAGATAGGCTGGTGGGTTGTGCTAGCCAGAGACTTACCCTTCTGGGGGGGCGGGAGTGACACCTGATTTTCGGGAGTCTCCCGACCATTTCGAGGGGGTAGGCAAGTATGGTGTATCTCCAGAACTCTGAACCACTGCCTGAACCCGTGCTCCTGTCAGCTAGACTCCAGCAAGCTACTGCTGCTGACTCTGCTTCAGTTGCCTTGCTACATTGCATTGTTATCTGTATCCAGTCTGTACCTTTAAGCCTGTGTTCAAGTTGCTGCCTCTCCTCTGGTCCCAGTGCGGATCAAGCTCTGGTTCCAGTTCGGATCAAGGTACTGTACGCCTTCTGTTGAAGCACCAATTCAAGTCCGGATCAAGCTGCGGTTCTCCTCCGGTCCTATTCCGGTTCAAGCTCCAGTTCCAGTCCAGATCTAATGACTGATCTCTTCCGATTCTATTCCGTTTCAAGCTCTGTTCCTAGGGCCTGATTCAGAGATGGAAGCTAATATGGTTGCAGCTGCGATTTTGCACGGAACGCAGCTGCGAAAATATGGTGATAGTTCCAAAGCTTACCTGTGCATAAGGACGCCCACCGCTGCCTTCTCATCTGCGTATGACGTAGCTTACCTGCGTAAATATCAGTAACATCACTGCACATCGAGCAGCCATCTTGGCCTTGCGGCAGGTCTGACCAGCCGCAAACACTGCTGCAGAAGGCTCTGATGCTATGTATGTAATCGCAGTGGCTAATTTATGCACGCCCATGTAACGGCGTTTAAATGGTAAGACACACCTGCGTTTTTCTGACCATCCTCCCGTTACCTCCCCCCGAAAGCTGACTACAGTACCTATCACTTTGCAAATGGGTTCTCTGTTCATCAAGTTACTGTTCATCTCTGATACCTTTCCGGTTTCATCTCCGGTCCCAATACGGATCAGCCTCTATGTCCCTTGCCTGTGTCTTACATTCCAGATCTAGTCCAGGTCAGCCTGTTTGCTACATCCTTGCTCTAGCCAGTGCAGTCATCTGAAGTATCCTGTTTATTCTAGAGACTATTATTCAAGTGCCAAGTCTTCTGAGTTCAACTCACCTCACCTGCTTATTGAGGGTTTAAGTGGAATATTCCTGTTAACACTTCGGACTGCATTACTGCGCAGTGAGGCCACTACCTATATCAGCATCACATCTCCCACCTGTCTCCAGGACTCTCTACTCTTCATACCATCGGTACTGCCATCAATGGTGGTAGTTGTCCTGAGAGTCCTCTGAGCATTAGGGTTCAGGCTGAGTTTCTGTTGGAGTGGTCAGTCCTGGGAACTGGCTACTGGATCTATATCCCTCTTTGAGGGTGTAGACTCCAGACACCCAGTTCTGGTAGTCAGTTTGTGCTATCCTCAGCAGATTCCAATAGAGCTATATTACTCACTGCTCTGTTTGCTGAGTTCTCAAATATTGGTCCCAGCTCCTATCCCCTAGGGGCCGAGTTCCCTTCAGTTGGTTCCAGGGGCAGTCTGAGAGCATTATAAAGATCTCTGACCACTTAGACGGCACTAGGCAACTTGCACACGGGTCCTCCCTATGAGTAAACAGCTAATCCAGCCACATTCCTGTGCCCCTTGTCTGCCCAGTCCATGGGTCCTCACCCGGATCTGATTATGCAAACTGTGACACTGTCTTTTGGAAAATGTACAATTTGGTTGAATTTTTATTTCTTGTTTCCATAATAAAACATAGCATTCCATCCTCTTCTACATGCAGAACTAATACTGCAAATATTATGAAACATAAGGCACTGAGTAATTCAGCGTGAGGCATATAAATTAACATAAACTACTATTACAGCAGATTTTTAATACATTAAATTGCAACATTTTAATTCATAGTAATAGAGAAGAATATGTCCTCTAATCATGTCAGACAGGAGACTTATGAATATCATGTGTCAAGAAGTACAAGCCAATATATATTAATTATTGACAGTTCCAGATGCATCCAATACCAGGAAACCCTGAATGCCATACATCCAAAGTGAAACACTAATATAATAAAGCAGCAATAAATCTAAAAAATCTAAAGTTACATGCAAAAGTATTGGCACCCAATGTCAAATATACCAAGCCTTGGAAAGTGATAAAGTACCAACCAATGAACTCATACATGTCACTTTACATGAAAACTTAAGCTATCAAGCTGTAGACACAGAGGCCAGTATTTGCAAATATACAATTGTTTTATATATACATTATATATATATATATATGTATGTATATATATATATATATATATATATATATATATGTATGTATATATATATCCTTTAGATTTTTTTTACTTACTTATGTTAGTTTAACTTTGTCATTGTTTTTATTTAAGTACGCTAGATGGAAAGTCAGTTAGTACCACTGGGGATGTTGAAGTACAGTAGCTAATATAGATTTTTTCCTCCAAGTGGTAATGGGACTGTATCTGCCTGCTTGCAAAAGCCTTTATATCCATACTTATTATGTACAAGCACATAAGAATCAGTACCCAAAATGACCTCTTAACTACTGCTGTTCAAAACGTAGCCTAGGATTTTTCCCTCTCACAGACTTCATTTACTCCTGTCCACAGCAGCGTGTCTTGTATAATGACCTATGTAACCTATGAATAACCCATTCAGGGCTGACATACTCTATGTGCGGCTCATTTTCCATTGCAGTCTAACGCTATTCTGCATGGAGAGGGTTACGCTCTTTACGGCGGATTCTTAGAATTGTATGCAGAGAGACAAAGAGAATAGATAGAAGCCATTACGGCTGCCATATGGTCCATAAGAGACCCTTGCAAGGAATTAAACATTTAGAGTCTGCTTTTTAATCTCACAGTGACTGCATCCAAGCACCACATGCAATGCATTCTGGGAAAATGTGCCATTAATTTCCAGAGTTCCCCCGAGCCTGGTTTATTTAATCTACCATTTGTAATAATTCATTTAACCTCTTCCTTTCAATAGGAAGCTGACAAATCATGTTAGCAAACAAGTGGATTAGAAACGAAGGCAAATTTTTCCATCCTTGATCTGCCAATACCACCCGTGTTTCACGCCTTTTACGCCTTTTCTGGCAGGTTGCGCCACTTTTGTCTGACAGACGTCTTGTCTGTTGATGGGCTTGGTTTAAAGTACGGATGTGCAGGATCGGTTCTACTCGGTTCCGTTCGGATTTTTTTACCGAATCTTATTGGGTATCAGCTGTCATGAGTTTTGGATAGCCAATAAGATTCGGTAAAAAAAAACGAACGGAACCGAGTAGAACCGAGCCTGCACATCCCTAGTTTAAAGTGTGTCCATCTGCTCACAATCAAAGTAGCTATTTCCTGGACTGAACCAATATTAGTAAAAATGCAGCTTATCAATTCACTAGGAACTATTGACGCACTTTTTGATGCACGTCTCACTGATGTCACTAGTTCATGGATAGGCAGAAGATTGGATCACCCCCCAGAATAGCTGTCTTCACTCTCTATATTCCACTTTAAAATAATATTCTACTGTCAAACCCCAATATTTAATTTAACAGAAAATAGACAAAGTTCATGTTTTAGTTACTCACTATTAGAATCAATGTCAAATATCAAAGCCAAAGACTTTTATGGGTTCAAATTATTTTAATTGACTGTATATTCAAACAAGAGCACAATATAGAATTTGAAGGCACAGTTATTCAGCAAATGTGTGCTTTTTGTCTACGTTTTATCATTGGACATTGTTATCTCACAAAGCTAATTGTTAAATAGAAATAAAGTCACAGAAAGTAAATCATATTACCAGACAAAGTTAAATGGGAGAATGAGTTTACTGAGAAAAGTTTTAAAGAACATTGGGCAGTTGTGTTTGCTAAACGGGGTTCCCCAAACATCCTAAATACATATTTGTTTTTTCTTTAGTTTCTAAGACTAATAAGGGGCCTATTTATTATCACATAATATTTACGGGATAACAGGAGTGTTCGGGGGTACCTGCAAATATTAAGGATCCCTAGGAGTGGCAGCTTCAGAGGTGGGGCAGCAGCAGAGTCCAAAATTCAAATAAGGGAGCCACACCAACTGCCCATCCAAACGCTGCCAAACATCACCGGCCGGAGCTCACTGGCAGTTGGTGTGGCTCCCCTATTTGAATTTTGGACTGCGCTGCAGCCCCACCTCTGGAGCATCCACTGATCCCTAGGATGTAACAAGGAAGGACTGCAGCAGATATATTCTGTTATCTGCAGTGGTCCCCCCATTTCTGACACCAGAGGCAGCCCCCAGAGAAACCAGATAGCATTAGGAGCTGTAGCCTATGGGCTACACATGACAAAATTACCGGGAGAGGGATCTGTAGGAACCCACCCCGGCAATGGCCACTGAACATGTGCTGTCAGCAGACCGCATATGTGCCGTAGTGAGCCAGGATCCCAATAGAGTAGTGCAATCATTTTACTTCTTACATATCACAGGGATCCCCTGTACCTGCCTGTGATTATTAATACATGGTGGCTGTATAGAATTTCTCATTGCCGCAAAAAAATTCTAATTATCGGGCCAAAGTCCTGATATCTTAATAAATGGGCCCCGAAATATTCCTTCACACACAAAAGAAATTATTAATATGAAGTTTTTACAAATCTGGACCTCCAATTGTATCTGAAATATGGAAACCCATAGATATAGTTAAGTGAAAGATTTCAGTTTAACTAAGAGCCTGTTAGGTAATTTAGTAGTGTCAAAGGTAATCTCAGGTGTCCATCTAGTTTGTGTTTAAAACCTTAAGGAACACATTGTGAAAATATGTTTTTTAAATTGGCACGACCAGGAAGGGTAACATGAAAGTCTGCATCCATTTCTAATCCTTGTCTTTTTACAATATAATCATACTTTCATTCTACCCTATATAATAAAGTAAACCGAGACGGGTGTAGGGAGAGGGACTGCTGGAGAGTATGGATTCTAAACATCTTATATATAAAATTCATTGGTCTGTTTGTTTATTTGTTTGTCTGCCTGTCCGGTTATGCATTCGGACACCCCTTCACCAATTGAGTTGAAACCAACGCAAGGTGGTTCAATTGGATCCTGGCCAGGTTTTAGAGGGGTTGGGTCCCAGTTAGACCTCCCGTTTGTGTATGCTGGAAAGAACTTTGAACCAGGGAGCCTGTTCTGAGCCTTCCACTGGATGGCTTTGGATGAAAACTTCACAGAGGGGTAGCAATTGGTCTGGGATGCCTTATGGAGTGGTTAATGTCCAGGTCGGACCTCAAGGCGGAGTGAGCTGGGCAAAACTATGACCCAGGGAGCCTTTTCTGGAGCCTCCACTGGATGGATTTGGACGACATCACATAATAATAAAACTCAATAATTTGGAGATTTAAACCAGTTCAGCTAGTAATACAATATAATCTAGTATTATTATGATTATTAAGTATGCATATTTTATGTACGATTGCCTGTAGAGCTGTTTCCAATTAGTTCTTTGTGAGACTGTCATTTAAAGTGGACCAATTTTGCAGTACTTATAAAGTTGGCAAACTTTTGGAATATGACTTTGAATACAAGTCATATTCCAAAATTTACCAGTAGTTATTACGCTATAGCAACCAATCAGACACTGCCTTTCATTGTCAATCTTACAGTAGAAAGATTAAAGCTTAAAATGTGTGATTCATGGCTGCAGAACAAAGTAGGGCTTGTGTGACAGAAATTCCCTGTTAAAGTGTGATTAGCAGGTCTTTTTATTTTATTGTTTTGTTCTATGTATCTGTTTTGTTAAAAATAGCAAAAAAACAGTAAAGATATTTCTTGATCCTATCATCATCATCATCTTCACAACTTATCGTTACACCAGTCTTTTGGCACCTGCAAATGATAACTTGAGATGTAGCCAAGACTACCTAGGCCAACGGCCTAAGCAAGCCCCTTTGGCGCCCCCACTTGGGAGAAGTATAACTACCCCTTCTGCTTCTCAGACTGAGATCACAGTTCTTGGCTGTGACAACATAACAAAGCTTCACACTCCCTGTATAAATCTAACATAAAGGAGCAGCAGCTTTACATGTGCAAAACTGCCTGCTGTTTCTCCGTCAGGTCAGCTTCCAATGTCCCATGGGCGGGTACCACAGAGGCATTATAAGCATTAGATTGATGTTCTTCTATCCACAGGCAATATTTAGGTGCCCCTAACCACAGGCGCCCCAGGCAACCACCTGGGTTTGAGACTCACTAGGCTGCGTCTCCAGAGGGTGTACACTTAAATGTGAATGCTCCACAGTAGTGAACTTGCATGAGAACACCCCTATCCACCTCTCCAGGTATAAGGGGTCACAAGTGCAAGTTACTTACAGGTCTAAATTTGGTCACATTTACCAGCACTTGTGCAGTGCGGCTAAATGCGTTTTCGTCTGCCGCCAGCATGCCCATCAATTTTTGCACATACGCAGTTGCACTAAAACAGCTTTTATGGACCTAGAAGCACTTTCCTCCTCCTGGGCCTGCCATCCTGGTATGAGATTAGCACTAAGAGTTTCCAATAGGAAGAAACCACTATAGTATTTGAACACTCCTCATTATGGGGTAGTCTATCTGCAGGGTCTGGGACCATCTCTTACACTGCCAGCACCAGTAAGTAGTGAATGCAGCCGAGACTGGGGCTCACTGGGGGTGGTGAGCTGTGGCAGATTGTACTGGGGGGTAAAATCCACCCTTGAAGTCAGGCCCTAATTAACAGAGTGATGGCAAAGTAAGCTGTTGACCACGGATAGTACAACATCAGTAGTAGAGTCTGACTCAAGAGTATAGGAGCTAGCTTTTTAAAATGATTGGGGGTGTTCACAGATCCTCACACCAATATGATTGACAAATGCCATCCATTGACATGGATAGTATCAGCACAAATATCGGGGGTGCTCAATCGAACAAAGAAAACATGATCATGTTTGTTTTTCTACCTGATTCTATCATTTCCTTCCTAAAGCTGCCTCTTAAAAGGATTTCAAAAAGAAAAGTGGTCTGAACACAAAAGGCTGGATATTTCACAAAGTACTGTAACTGTTACAATCAATGTAAGAAACTAATAGTCATGTAACTATCCCATGGGGAAACTCTATAACCTGCTTTCTACCAATCTTCTGGACAAAGAAGGAATCACACTGAGCTTTGTTTAATTATTGAGCATCTGGCTTTGTAGAGCAGGCAGCTGTCTCTGTGGGCAAGGAGTTCTCTGGAAGAGGACTAATTGTGTTTACCGCTTACTTTGTGTTGCCTGTCCTTGTTAATGATAATGAATGTATGCGAGGGAACTGTGTGGCATGTTGCACACATTGTTTGCATGTGTGTGTTCCAGTAAGTTTAGCCTGTACACATATTTACATAGATATCTTGTTTTGGCTGTCTGTGTTGTTTTATATTGTTTGACTTTCTTGTTAACTTGTTAAAGAAAAATTGTGTTTTATAATATATATTTTGTATACTTTGCAATAAAAAGCATTGACTGTACAGCCATTGCCGTATTCTTTTCAATGTTTCCTGTTTCCACATTTCAGCTTTGTAAATATGAAGAGCTACTGTTGTGCCAAGTCGGATGGAATTTGCATGTAAATCACAATCCCTAACTGCATCTTGAAGGAATCTACATTTCATTAAGCTTGCAGATGTGGCCGTCTTGGTAAGGGTAGCACATGTGCCATCTTTAAATTGTATGTGTGCCAGGTATAAACCAGTAAATGACAATGGTAGTAGTAAATGCAAAAAATACAGTACACATTTAATACACTATACTGTATGTATATACAGTCAGGTGCATAAATATTGGGACATTAACAGAATTTTCATATTTTGGCCTCTATTCACCACCACAATGGCTTTGAAATGAAACAAACAAAATGTGCTTTAACTGCAGACTTTCAGATTTAATTTGAGGGTAATTACATCCAAATCAGGTGAACGGTGTTGGAATTACAACGGTTTCTATATGTGCCTCCCACTTTTTAAGGGGCCAAAAATAATGGGACTGTCAACTCAAAAGCTATTTCATGGACAGGTGTGGGCTATTCCCTCGTTATTTCATTATCAATTAAGCAGGTAAAAGGTCTGGAGTTGATTCTAGGTGTGACATTTGCATTTGGAATCAGTTGTTGTCGACTCTCAATATGAGATCCAAAGAGCTGTCACTATCAGTGAAGCAAGCCATCATTAGGCTGAAAAATTAAAAACAAACCCATCAGAGAGATAGCAAAAACATTAGGTGTGGCCAAATCAACTCTTTGGAACATTCTTAAAAAGAAAGAACGCACCGGACAGCTCAGCAACACCAAAGGACCCGGAAGACCATGGAAAAGAACTGTGGTGGATGACAGAAGAATTATTTCCCTGGTGAAGAAAAACCCCTTCACAACAGTTGGCCAAATCAAGAACACTCTCCAGGAGGTAGGTGTATATGTGTCAAAGTCAACAATCAAGAGAAGACTTCACAAGAGTGAATATAGAGGGTTCACCACAAGATGTAAACCATTGGCGAGCCTCAAAAACAGGAAGACCAGATTAGAGTTTGCCAAACAACATCTAAAAAAGCCATTACAGTTCTGGAACAACATCCTATGGACAGATGAGACAAAGATCAACTTGTACCAGAGTGATGGGAAGAGAAGAGTATGGAGAAGGAAAGCAACTGCTCATTATCCAAAACATACCACCTCATCAGTGAAGCATGGTGGTGGTAGTGTCATGGCCTGGGCATGTATGGCTACCAATGGAACTGGTTCCCTTGTATTTATTGATGATGTGACTGCTGACAAAAGGAGCAGAATGAATTCTGAAGTGTTTCAGGCAATATTATATGCTCATATTCAGTCAAATGCTTCAGAACTCATTGGACGGCGCTTCACAGTGCAGATGGACAATGACCCGAAGCATAATGCAAAAGCAACCAAAGAGTTTTTTAAGGCTAAAAAGTGGAATGTTATGCAATGGCCAAGTCAATCCCCTGACCTGAATCCGATTGAGCATGCATTTCACTTGATGAAGACAAAACTGAAGGGAAAATGCCCCAAGAACAAGCAGGAACTGACAACATTTGCAGTAGAGGCAGGGCCATCTCTTCCATTGGGCTTGTTGGGCAGTTGCCCAAGGGCCCAAAGCTGGTAGGGGCCCGCCAACCCACCCCCCTGCAGCCACGGGCAGTTGGTAAATTTGTGATGTTTTTATAAGCCAGCCGCCGGTGCACAGTATTCTGATCTAACCTCCCCCACCCCATCCCTCCCACGGTGATGAGTACTCGCTTCAGTCCCAGTTTCACTTCATCCGCTTCAGACGAGTCAGACCAGTCAGACAGAGTCTCTCTGCATGTGTGGGCAGTCTGATGGGCATGCAGTAGGGTTTAATTTTATTAACCGTTTACATTTTTTCCCCGTGAATGGGTGGGTAGGGGCCCCAGTGCATTGCTTTGCCCATGGCCCATACTGCTGTTAAGACAACCCTGAGTAGAGGCCTGGCAGAGCATCACCAGGGATGAAACCCAGCATCTGGCGATGTCTATGCTTTCCAGACTTCAGGCTATAATTGCCTGCAAAGGATTTGCAACAAAGTATTAAAAAGTGAAAGTTAGATTTAGGATTGTTTAGTTTGTCCCATTACTTTTGGCCCCTTAAAAAGTGGGAGGCACATATACAAACCGTTGTAATTCCTACACCGTGACACCTGATTTGGATGTAATTACTCTCAAATTAAATATGAAAGTCTGCAGTTAAAGCACATCTTGTTTGTTTCATTTCAAAGCCATTGTGGTGGTGAATAGAGGCCAAAATATGAAAATTCTGTCAATGTCCCAATATTTATGCACCTGACTGTATATTATATATGATGATGCGCTTTGCTGTGAATCATGTCATTGTAGCCCTGACTCCGACTGCAAACTGCACAAATTGCTGCAGCGGAATGGGACTATGAAGGTGCAGAACATGGCACCATGCCTACCGGAATTGCCTCCATGACTTTACACAAAGGTGACAAATATTTACAATAGTATTAGCTTAAGTAAAAGGTATTCTGACGGATTCAGCCAATGAGAAGTAGCCATCGATCATCATCATGAGTTTTCACCAAGGGACGAGCACTTGCAAGTAATGTGTTTCAAAACAGACGCATATATGTCAGTCTGTCTTGTGGTTAGCATGGAATGTATTTTGCATGAACACACTTATATTCTACTTTGGCCATGTTTACACGACCCCTCAACACCATCAGGTCCCTCTTAACCTGGTTTTGCCTTTAAATTAATTGGCCCTTTAAATCTAATATTCAATAATTGCTCCAGCTCTGTCATAGGGCCTGATTCAGAGCCCGACGCTCTGACAGAGCGCTCGCTCTGAATCAGGGCCGGCCTTCTGGTTTTGTAGAGCGGCCTCCTGGCCGCTCGCTTAGCTGTGGGTGACCACCCACAGCTATAGCGAGCGGCCAGGAAGATGGTCGCGATGGTCAAGACCATCGCGACCATCGGGCTTGCAACGAGACCCTTGTAGTAGGGTCTCGTTGCTGCAAGCCCTAGAGTGCTTTCGGCTCTAACAGAGCCGAAAGCACTCCCACTGACATCACTAGTGATGTCAGTGGGGCCGGCCCCAGGCGGTAGGCGTTCCCGTGGGAACGCCTCCGTCTAGACAGCCACGCCCCCGGCCCGCCCACCAAAGGAGGCATGCTGTCACTCAACATCGACAGCACGCCCCTTTTGGTATGAGACCCGGAGCGACGGCTTGCCCGTCGCTATCCGGGTCTCACGCATGCGCACAACGGAGCCGGCTCCGTCGTGCGCATGCACACTGGGCCACCATCGACCCACTTGCGAGCGCTTAGTGCTCACGAGCGGGTTTGAATCAGGCCCATAGTGCGGGCTAGACCACATTTGGTCCAATAACTCAATATATACAAAATAAAAGTTAACTTATTATAAAATGTTTAAATATGTAGCTTTCCATAAGCAGTAGGATAATTATTAGCACTATGACCTCAATGTCTCAAAGAACACATTTTTTTATCTGTTACTTTCATTCTCTTTTTCTCTACTTTTCTTTTCTAAATATCACTATCCTCTATTCCAAACTGTTAGCTTCCTCCCCTGTTAGATTCTCACTCCTCAATTGTCAGCATCTTCTTCTGTTAGATTCTGACTCCTCAACTAATAACACCTTCCTCTCCTGTAAGAGTGTCACTCCTCAACTGTCATCTTCTCCTTTGTTAAGGTGGGTACACATTAGACGATATGTCACCCGATCCAGCGGATCGGGACAACATTGTCCACATCGGCAGGGCGTCCATCAGGGTCGTTCCGTTGGCCTGCGTGTATGGCCGATGGAACGGCCAAACTACCGATGCCAGCCAGGTAAATGAAGGTGGTACACAACATGTCGGGTGTCGGATCGTGTACCGGCCGTCTGTTATGTTGGCCTATCAGGCTTTACATTGCTGGGTATACACATCGTCGAGTGTGTACTCAGCTTTAGATCTCACGCCTCAACTATTAGCTTATTCTCCTGTTAGATCCTCACTTCATAACTGTCTTTCTCCTTAGATTCTCACTCCTCAACTATCAGCTTCCTTTCCTATTAGAGCATCACTCATCAACTGGCTCATTCCTTTCTTTTTTTTTGTCTGACTATCACTCATTTTACTGTGTCCTAGTTTACTGTATCATAATAGCTCCTGTCTATTCAGCTTTTATTTTGTTTTTCTTCTTTTGAAGTACCTAACACCGATACCAATGCAAAAACAAACGTCTCACCAAGACTACAGTGTCCTATATAGGATAAAACTGCTTATTCTATGTACAGTATACAGACCTGTTATATATCTTTCAATATAACCACATTGAGGAACAAAATAATAAAATGCAGTTGAATGTACTAACATTATTTTATACATCACTACACTGTGTTGTTGGGCACCCTGCTCCTGCCACCGTCAAACCCCCAAAGCAATCTGCCTACATGTTTAGTGTTAAGATGGGCACACACCTAACAGATATATCTGCAGATCAAGTGATCCGCAGATGATGGTTGCTCATACACACTAAACAACCATCATCTGTCATCTGGCCGTGGGTCCCGCCGAGACCCCCTCCCCACGGCCTCCAAGGCAAGTGTACAGGCGGTCGGCTGATCACCCGTATACACAGCATGATGGACAGATATATCTGCCATTGGCTGTGCAGCACAGCCAATGTGATATGTCTGTGAACCAACAGCAGCCGGAGTGTGTGGTCGTCGCCAAGAGAAATCATTGTTCCTTTCATCGTCAAGTCATCAAATAACAGCTGTTAGTTTATAGTAGGTCTCCTAAATCTGGCCAAATTATCCAGCAATCTTGACAAACAACTGTATCGCAATATGCATGATAGCTTAAGATAGAACAAGAAACCTTGATATACAAACTGAATTTTGCAACTTTACATTATTCTTGGAACCGAAAGGTATAATGATGCCGTGTATGTAACATGCTTTGGTATTAATATCTTTTTTAGCAAACTGAAGTCCCACTGCTGTCATTGTGTCAATAATATGGTGCCATTTGTCCAATCTAAGCCAAAATCAAATCCAATTTAAAGAATGTAGTGTTAAAGTGTTAAGTAAATTCTGCACCTTGGCAAAACCATGTTACACTGCATGGAGAGATTTAGATTTGGGAGGAGGGGGGGGTGCACCCTAGGTCTACTCTAAACCACAGTGTAAAAATATGTATCAATGTATCGTAACTAGGGGTGTGCACCGGCCACTTTTCGTGTTTTGTGTTTTGGTTTTGGATCTGGATCTTTCTTCTGTTTTGGATCTGGATTGGTTTTGCCAAAACCACCCTTCCGTGTTTTGGGTTCTGGGTTTTGTGTTTTGGATCTGTATTTTTTTTTTAAAAAAGCATAAAAACAGCTAAAATCACAGAATTTGTAGGTTTTTCTGCTCCTATGCTATTATTAACCTCAATAACCTTAATTTCCACTCATTTCCAGTCTATTCTGAACACCTCACACCTCACAATAGTGTTTTTATGTCCAAAAGGTTGCACCGAGGTAGCTGGATGACTATGCTAAGCGACACGAGTGGGCTGCACAAACACGTGACCCATCTAGGCGTGAAACTGCAGTGGCAGACAGGATGGCAGTTTGAAAAACTAGGCCCCAAACTGTACATAATGCAAAGAAAAAAAAGAGGTGCAAGATGGAATTGTCCTTGGGCCCTCCCACCCACCCTTATGTTGTATAAACAGGACATGCACACTTTAACAAACCAATCATTTCAGCGCCAGGGTCTGCCACACAACTGTGGCTGAAATGATTGGTTCGTTTGGGCCCCCACAAAACAAGCTGGCAATTAATCTGTCCCTGCACAAACTGGCTCTACGGAGGCAAGATGTCATCCTCATCCTCCTCATCCACCGATTCCTCACCCTCTTCAGTGTGTACATCCTCATCCTCACAGAGTATTAATTCGTCCCCGCTGGAACCACAGGTCCCTCTGTACGTTCTGGAGGCTGGTCTCCCTGGAAGAGTTGATAATTCATTTTATGAACATCATCTTCTCCACATTTTGTGGAAGCAACCTCCTACGCCTTTCGCTGACAAGGTTCCCGGCTGCACTAAACACTCTTTCGGAGTACACACTGGAGGGAGGGCAACTCAGGTAAAATAGAGCCAGTTTGTACAGGGACCTCCAAATTGCTTCTTTTTCCTGCCAGTACAGGTATGGACTGTCTGACATACCTACTTGGATGCTGTCACCGATGTAATCCTTTAACAGACAGACGCACGCTTGTCGCTGCTGCTTTGAGGATGCAAGTGCGGCTACAGCCCACACAATTCACAAAGACAGAAAAAAAAAAAAGAATATTTTTATTGTTTGTGGAGCGCACTTTGAGGGTTACACCACCCTTTAACAGACAGACGCACGCTTGTCGCTGCTGCTTTAAGGATGCAGGTGCGGCTACAGCCCACACATTTCACAAAGACAGAAAAAAAAAGAACAATATTTTAATTGTTTGTGTAGCACACTTTGAGGGTGTCACCACCCTTTAACAGACAGACGCACGCTTGTCGCTGCTGCTTTAAGGATGCAGGTGCGGCTACAGCCCACACAATTCACAAAGACAGAAAAAAGAAGAAGAATATTTTTATTGTTTGTGTAGCACACTTTGAGGGTGTCACCACCCTTTAACAGACAGACGCACGCTTGTCGCTGCTGCTTTGAGGATGCAAGTGCGGCTACATCGCACACAAGTCACAAACACATTAAAAAAATAGTTTTTTATTTTTTGGAGCACTTTGAGAGTTACACCACCCTTTAACAGACAGTCGCACGCTTGTCGCTGCTGCTTTGAGGATGCAAGTGCGGCTACAGCCCACACAATTCACAAAGACAGAAAAAAAAAGAACAATATTTTTATTGTTTGTGTAGCACACTTTGAGGGTGTCACCACCCTTTAACAAACAGACGCACGCTTGTCGCTGCTGCTTTAAGGATGCAGGTGCGGCTACAGCCCACACATTTCACAAAGACAGAAAAAAAAAGAACAATATTTTTATTGTTTGTGTAGCACACTTTGAGGGTGTCACCACCCTTTAACAGACAGACGCACGCTTGTCGCTGCTGCTTTGAGGACAGTATCATATGCAGTGACAGTAGACTTGTCAGAAATTGTTGGCACGTCCTTCAGTCCGGACCAGATGTCCAAACCAGCCCTTGACTTATGACAAAGGCGCACGCTTGGCACTGCTACTATGTTGATGCACGTGCGGCTACATCGCACACAAGTCACAAACACATTAAAAAAATAGTTTTTTATTTTTTGGAGCACTTTGAGGGTTACACCACCCTTTAACAGACAGACGCACGCTTGTCGCTGCTGCTTTGAGGATGCAAGTGCGGCTACAGCCCACACAATTCACAAAGACAGGAAAAAAAAGAACAATATTTTTATTGTTTGTGTAGCACACTTTGAGGGTGTCACCACCCTTTAACAGACAGACGCACGTTTGTCGCTGCTGCTTTGAGGATGCAAGTGCGGCTACAGCCCACACAATTCACAAAGACAGAAAAAAAAAGAACAATATTTTTATTGTTTGTGTAGCACACTTTGAGGGTGTCACCACCCTTTAACAGACAGACGCACGCTTGTCGCTGCTGCTTTAAGGATGCAGGTGCGGCTACAGCCCACACATTTCACAAAGACAGAAAAAAAAAGAACAATATTTTAATTGTTTGTGTAGCACACTTTGAGGGTGTCACCACCCTTTAACAGACAGACGCACGCTTGTAGCTGCTGCTTTAAGGATGCAGGTGCGGCTACAGCCCACACATTTCACAAAGACCGGAAAAAAAAGAACAATATTTTTATTGTTTGTGTTGCACACTTTGAGGGTGTCACCACCCTTTAACAGACAGACGCATGCTTGTCGCTGCTGCTTTGAGGATGCAGGTGGAATCTAGACGGGATTTGGAACCGGGGACACACTACCTCCATCAATTGTCTAAATCCCACTGCACTAATGGCGGATACCGGACGCACGTCTAACACCAACATAGCAGTCAAGGCCTCAGTTATACGTTTTGCTTCAGGATGACTGCTGTCGTACTTCATCCTCATCCTGGACTGTTGGAGGGTCAATTGTTTAGTAAAAGTAGTGATGTTCCTACTTCCTCTCTGGGATGATGAACAACTCCCAGCAGCAGCAATAGCACTAGGAGGAAGTGGTTCTTGATCTTTCCCTATTTTATTTTTATCGGAGAAAGTTTGGTCCTTCATTTATTTTATATTGATATATACGTGCGGCTAAAGCGCACACAAACACAGAAAATATTTTTTTATTTTTGCTGGAGAGTAGTGCACTTTGTGGGTTACACCACCCTTTAAGAAATGAGCCAGCCGGCTCTTTACTTATGGGACACAGGCGCACGCTTGGCGCTGCTCCTTTGTTGATGCACGTGCAGCCACAGTGCACACAAGTCACAAACACAGAAAATATTTTTTTTTTTGGTTTGGAGTGTACTTTGGGGGTTACAGCACCCTTTAACGGTCAAGCCAGCCGGCCCTTTACTTATGACACAGGCGCATGCTTGGCACTACTTTGTTGATGCACGTGCGGCTACTGCACACACAATTCACAAACACAGAAAATAATTATTTTTTTGGTTTGGACTGGAGTGTACTTTGGGGGTTACAGCACCCTTTAACGGTCAAGCCAGCCGGCCCTTTACTTATGACACAGGCGCACTCTTGGCACTACTTTGTTGATGCACGTGCGGCTACTGCGCACACAATTCACAGACACAGAAAATAATTTTTTTTTTGGTTTGGACTGGAGTGTACTTTGGGGGTTACAGCACCCTTTAACGGTCAAGCCAGCCGGCCCTTTACTTATGACACAGGCGCACGCTTGGCACTACTTTGTTGATGCACGTGCGGCTACTGCGCACACAATTCACAAACACAGAAAATAATTTTTTTTTTGGTTTGGACTGGAGTGTACTTTGGGGGTTACAGCACCCTTTAACAGTCAAGCCAGCCGGCCCTTTACTTATGACACAGGCGCACGCTTGGCACTACTTTGTTGATGCACGTGCGGCTACTGCGCACACAATTCACAAACACAGAAAATATTTTTTTTTTTGGTTTGGACTGGAGTGTACTTTGGGGGTTACAGCACCCTTTAACGGTCAAGCCAGCCGGCCCTTTACTTATGACACAGGCGCACGCTTGGCACTACTTTGTTGATGCACATGCGGCTACTGCGCACACAATTCACAAACACACAAAAAATATTATTTTTTTAGCACTTGGGGGGAGCACCCCTGATGGACAGAGCACCCCCTGGACAACACTACAGCACCCCTTTAGGACTGGGACACTGCACAGGACTTTTGAGTGGACACAGCCCCTATGGAGAACTGACTGCACAACACAGTCCAGCCAGCCCCTATGGACTTTGAAGTAGTGGACACAGCCCCTATTAACAACAGCAGCACAGCACAACACAGCCAGCCCCTATGGACTTTGAAGTAGTGGACAACAGCAGCACAGCGCAGCACAGCACAGCACAACACTACTCTGCACTACACTACACTACACTACACAGCCCAGCCAGCCCTAACTCCCACCCTCCCTCTTCACTGTCCACAGCCGAGAGAGAAAATGGCGCCGACGCGGGTACCTTATATAGGTTCCAAAACCCGCGAGACTCGGAAGGCGGGATGATGACGTTTTGCCTCGATTTCAGATCCGAGTCAGGCGGGAAACATTGAGCCTGACTCGGATCTGCCTCGGATCGGGGGGGCTCGGGGGGGTTCGGATTTCAGAAATCCGAACCCGCTCACCCCTAATCGTAACATTTATCAATTTTATGATGGGCGATATTTGTTTTTGTTTTTTCTCGGTCTGGCAGATTAAATCATTCAGCACATATTTTTAATAATGTACTATAACTGTAAAAACTGCGCTTAACACTGGAAGTGTGTTCTATATTTGCACCTCATTTATATCAGGTTAAACCAATTACACTGCTTATGATTTTATTTACACTCAAAATTAATAGAATGGGACTCCTATTTGCCTTATTTTAACTTTTTCTTAGAAGTTTTGAAATTTAGCTTCTTTTGCAGGAAGTTGATGACAATTCTATTTTACATCTAATGTTGTTTGCACATCTCTTTTGATGCCAGCTGTATTTTACTAAAATGATTTTTAATTTTTGTAACAGATCCAGTATACCTGTTTTGCTTTGACTGGGTCCTCAAAGAAATTCCAAAGCAAATTACTAAATATAAAATGTTAATGCATTTCTGGACGAAGGTGTTTACATAAGAGTTTTTCTTGTAGACCTTGGTAACAGATATTTACTTTAATATAGTGGCACTAGGGTATTGTACAGTATATAAAGTAAGGCCACCATATTGTTTGGACATAGCAAAGAGCTTAATTTACTTATCATCTATGCCCGCCCAACCAATAACTTCCTGTCATGACCAGAGCGTCCTTACCTGCTGGCTCTCGGTCTCTGCCTGTGCGAGCACTCTGGCGCGGTCCTACCGGTGAGGATGCTGGTTCCTGGAGGTTGGCGCAAGGTGCGTGAGGAAGTCCCGACGGCCATACTGGTACAGATAAGATTGGCATCTTCTCAACACTGTAGACTGCTGGGCGCCTCCATCTTGGTTTTGGGCATGTGACCTGAATGGGACAGGTTGGCGCTTCTGCATGTGACTTTCAGCAGCCTATCTCGCACCTTCCCATGGTACTTAAGGGTGTTCAGCATGCCCTCTAGTTGCCAGTGCAATGTGTACTCAGCCTTGCTGTGTGAGAGTTCTCCGTGCTCCCTAGCCTTGGTGTATTGCAGTCTCAGCAGTGTCTCACTGGCTTCCTGTCAGCATACCAGGCAGTTCCCAGGATTCCTGCACTTATCAGCGATACCCCATGTCTCACCCTCCGCTGGTAACTGACCAGCCACACGCACTCAGAACCCACCACAGTTTACAGACCTCTGATCCTCAGCATACCTCTATTGGACTTTGTTTTTCTGTCAGTTCATTACCAGGCATCTGTTTCTCTGCCTCACAGCAATTGGATTTGTTTCGTTACCAGACACCTGCTCCTCTGCATCAATTGGATTTGTTTTGTTATCAGACACTTGCTTCTCAGTTCCACAGCAATTGGACTTTATTTCACTGCTAGACATTTATCCTCAGTTCACCCATGGACTTATGTTACAGTACTTATATAGTTGTTTTATCCCATGAATCCAAATACTCCCATTGAACCAGCTGCCTTTCAGTTTAACAAGACCGTTCCTGCCTCGACTGCTGATTCCATCTCAGGTCCAAAAACCCCCAGGTCCCAACACTTCCTTTTTAAGACAAGAGTTTACCTGAGTTGTTTTGATCCCAGAACCCCCCCCCCTTCCTTTATGATCATAATAAATGTAACCACTTTGTATATGTATCTCCTCACACACTGGGGTTGATGCGAAGTGAGCACTACGTCAGTGTGCATAGCATAAATTGCGTACAAAATGCACTGCACATGCCCAAGCAGCTGTCCGCATACAGGATTGTGCGATTCTAACATTTCTAGCTGCTTGTGCTGGAGGAGGTGTTTATGGGGTATTTTACAATACAGTTACGTTCATGCAACTGTGAATGCAATGCTAACACACAGGTTTTTCCTTCATTCCTCTTGCATATATAAAGTTTTTATGTATTTTAGTAAAAAAAATAATTGTGCACAAGATTTTTATATTTTATTGAAATGGAATGGCAAATGTGTATTTCGTGAGCAACATAAAAGTCTAAAGCCTGTCTGTAAGTGTATGCGATGTATGCCTAATGTAAGCCTGGTTCGTATGCTACTGGTGCATACCCGCATGCAGCCTTCAATGATTGCAACTCTTCATATACATGTAATTGCGGATTTTTCAGGAAAAGTATTTTATGCTTGAGATTTTGAGGCATAATTTTGGACAACTCTTCATCACCCCATTATCAATGTTATACTAATGGAACTGCTCTTTTTTAATTACTCATGATGTTGAATTTAATGTCCCTAAATGATAGGGAGCTGAATTGTGTTATCCAAGAATTATATTTAATGCTGAAAAGTCACCAAAGTTCCCAAATAATTCCTAGTCAATGGTTAAGAAATATTATGGAGTTAAGTATATGATTATTTTTGTGTATCATCCCACCAGACAACAAACTCAATTTCCTGCTACAATATTTATATTGGTATAACAAACCAAGTATCTAATTTAATAATTTTGGAAAATTCCATTATGGTCCTTAATCCTTAGATTCCGGAATTCTCACAAACAAACCACTCAGTTCCAAGTCCTAATTTGCTTAAGTAATATGAACCCCACAATACATCCTTTAGCTCATGACTACATATATTTTTCCCCAGATCATCTAACATACTCCAAAAAAACTCAATACACATCCACAATATTTCTTGGTCTTACCATGCTCTGATTTTAAATAAATCTATTAATTTCCTTCAAATTATAATTGGAAATGTCAGGACTACTTATTAAAAATTCAACAATTCATACAAAATGTGTTTAACCTAAACAATAACCCAAACGGTAGTATAACTATCACTTGATATGTCCATAAAAGCTGTACAATTAGCCTCTCACCTTAAGAAAACAAAGACTGAAGAAATGCAAACCAGAAGCCACCTATTACTCAAGCACAGCTCAATAAAAATCATTACAAAAACATGCACAAAACGTACTTACATTTCTCTGAAACAAACTAAATTAAATTCAATTACATTGTCACTTCTATTTAAAAGGAAACAAAACTGATAAACCGCAAACTGACAACAGAAAATTAAAACATCTGTCGTATGCTAGATCACACAAATATGTTTATAGTCTGAAACATATCACGGACACATTTGCAGATATCTACTCTCCCTAATATAATGTTATTGAGGATCCACAGATAGCAATACCAACTGGAATCCAGAGAGACTTTCTTGATAAAATAAATCTCCCATCAGATAATTAATCCCTAAATACTCTATGGGATAAGTGAGAGCTACTAAAAGTAATCATTAACCTCAACTAGACAAGGTCTATTTATTTGATGGATTTATTAGGTGTTTTTCAATAAATGCTTTAACCCGTCTTCTTTATTTCTAATGCTAGCAGCCAGTAAATAAAAAAATATTTGGTCTAATTTCCAGCCAAAAGTATTATTTAATACAGACATATATGCATCAGTTCTTGCCAACAGGCTAAAATTCCAGCTCCACAAATTAATCAACCCAGACCAGTCGTGATTTTTGCCTGGAAGATGTTCATAAAACTTTATTACAGGAGTGTTTGAAATTTTATCCAACACCTTTACTACCAAGGTCTTAACTTTATTACTCATACTTGCCCTAGATACTGAATGCATTTGCCCACATACATTGGCTCTTTATGAAACTTACTGTAACTCCTGACTCTGGAGAATCTCCTGCTAAGGAGTTGAAAGCTGAAGTCCAGGGTTGGGGGAGGAATCAGAGGTGAGGGGCCTGAATGTATGATCTCCTTATCCACAAGTATCGTATATTGGTGAAACCTGACCAAAGGTGCGGAGTCTAACCTGCTGGGAGGTGTTCACCAGTGACCCCTTTCAGGGGGCTCCTTGACATGCAGTTCTAACTACTGCATGCTCCCCTGCTGAACCTTTGGTCGACAGACTTCTGACCTGGGATGACCTGTGGGGGTGTTCGGGGGTGCTCCCACTTTGCGGCGTCCCGCACTGTTGAGGAGAATGGGTGCTGACCTACCGGTAGGATCGGCTCTCTCAGAAGTCCAGTCGGATATTCCCGCGGTGGGGGACGTGCACTGTTTCAGTGGCTCACGTCCGTGGATGCAGTACAGGTAACTGTCCTGTGCTGCATGCAGTGGTGTGATGAGCGCGTGCAGCTCTGACGGTGTGGGGTCCTGGTCATGCTCAAACTCTAATACAAAAAGAAGAGAAAAGCGCTCCGTGGTAGATGGGTATATAAATGTCAAATATTATGTGAGGATTTGTGGTCTAAGTATTCTAATCTTTTTAACTATGATGTTTAGACATAAATATATGACATCAGGTGGGCAATAACTTGAGGCTGGAGGTTGACAAACAATTAATGCGGATTTCGTCCAATCATATACGTGAGCGATGTCTTTATAGTTGAAATAATCAGGCCTGGTGGGGAGTGTGCACATGGTGGTGGGTGGGGCTGTGTGTTCAGCGTGGCTGGCAGAGGTTGTGGCTGTTGTGAGCAAGGAACCAGCTTCCGGTGTATCGCCGTTGCTACTGCTGGATTGCCCAGGTGTTGATGCAGGTGGGTACAAATGCAAGGAACTAGATGTTTGTGGGTTTCCAACGCGTTTCAGCCTGAGCCATGTGAGTAGTTGGGTTTTTGTAGTTGGTGCCTATAATGAGGTCTGTGATGCGGTTGTGGACTGGCCAATCGGGGGACTGGAGGGAGGGGTGCAGCGTGAGCTGGCCAATTGGTGGAGTGGTGGGGGCGGTGTATTTGGATAATATGATAGGATGGGTTGCGTGGATAATAATCCAATGAGCTGGTGGGTATGCATGGGTGTGTGCAAAGGGTTGGGGGCTGTTGGTGCTATGGTTACCCGTTTTTTGCGTGTGTTAGTGCACGGCTGCTGCAATTACTGCAATTGCTCAATTTAGGAAGCTGGGGGAAGTCAGTGGGTATGTGCGAAAGGTTGGAGGCTGCGGTTGTTGTGGTTGCCCGTTTTGTGCATGTGTGAATTAGGCTGCGGTTGCTATGGTAACCCATTATGTGCGTGTGTGAGTTTATGTAATGGACGTCTAATACGTATAGACTCGTGATTTTGTAGGTGGGCGGTGGGTGAATGTGTGCTTGTCATAGGGTGATAATACTAGTGAGTTGCGATATCAGGGATCTGTGATGGTAGCTAGAAGTGCAGATATTTAGTTGTGTGGGGGATGGGTGAGCGTGAGTGGGTGGGGGGTTGGGTGTGGTTGGTGAGGAGTGATTGATAGCGCAAGGTGCCGTTGGCTGTGTGCTTGGGATGGGCTTGTGCTTGCTGTATGGGGGGGTGGGTGTCAAGTAATTGTGAGTACGTATGTCTCCACACCTGTTGTATACCAGGGGATGTGTAAATAGCTAAAATGACTGTGTTGTCGATGTGTATCTTCGGTCTAACCTTATAGTTGTGATGTGTGCCTTGTGTCAGTTACACACTGGGGTATGGATGGTCGGCGTTGGTTGTTGTGTGACTGTCATGTTGTGTCCGTGTGTGTGCGTGAGGGTTCTCATTGGTGGGTTGTGAGTGGGGTGTGTGGTGGTGGATAGTGTCCAGGTTGGGGCCGGGTGTTTCTTTGGTCTGTGGTGGGGATGGGTTGTATTTGTATCTCGTGGCGTGTGATGGTTCTGGATGTGTGGTGTCATCATACTGGGTTATGGTGGAGCAATACCTTCAGCTATTATGTTGGGGTGGTGGTTGGTTAGGGTGTGTATTATTTGGAGATGACTGACTGGATCTCATTGTCTATGTTGAGACTGCAAGGTGTGAAAGTGTCCAGAGTGAATATCCATTTTGGTTCTTCTTTGTTGAGTCTTTTAGTTATGTCGCCCCCTCTCCAGTTGTTTGTGATGGTCTTGATACCTAGGAATTTAATGTCCTTTGGATTGCTTGGGTGTTTTTCCAGGAAATGCAGGTGAATGTTGTGGTTTTCTGATTTGTTTCTGATGCTTCTGAGGTGCTCGGTTATTCTTGTTTTGAGTGGCCTCATGGTTCTGGCTACGTACTGTTGGTTGCAGGTACATCTCAATATGTAAACTACGTGGCTGGTATTGCAGGAGATGTGTTCTTGTATCTTGTATTTATTGCCTGTATTGGCAGTGAAAGTGGTAGTTGGTGAAAGTGGTAGTTGGTTTTGTGCTTCTGTAATCTAGAGTGCGGCAATTGCTGCATGTGCCGCAATGATAGAAGCCATTGTGGACAGGTTGCTTGGTGAGGGTCATTTGTTTGAGAGTGGGTGGTGGGATATGGTTTGAGACTAATTTGCTTTTGATGTCTGGAGCTTTTCTGTATATTATCATGGGGCGTTTAGGCAGTGTGTCTGTGAGTGATTCCTCTTTTAGGAGCAGGTTCCAGTGTTTCTGAATAATGTGTTTAATCTGTCTTGCACTTTTGTTGTATTGTGTAATGAATGGGATGGTGTCCTGCAAGTGTTTATCTTTGTTCCAGTTGTATGTGAGTAGTGGTCCTCTTTCTTCATTTCCTATCTTCTGTAATGTATGTTGTAGTGAATCGGTGTTGTATTTTTTTTCTGTGAATTGCTGTTTGAGTTTTTCTCCTTGTTCATAGTAATCTGCATAGAACTGCTGCACAAGGAGATGGCACTGGTGGTTGAACGCAGGCAAGGTGTTCAAGACGCACTGCTGCACAAGGAGATGGCACTGGTGGTTGCATGCAGGTAAGGTGTTCCAGACGCACTGCTGCACAAGGAGATGGCACTGGAAGAGACTCGAGGGTATAACAACAGGGGAACCTGGAATGAAGTGATGGCAGGTAGACACGAGAAGTAGCAACATTGTACAGGCAACTTCCTGTTGCCCAGAACCCGGTTGAGTACCCAAAGGTAGCAATCCATTGGAAGGCAGCGTCAGCTGAAAACAACCATGCTACCATTGGATGGAGGGTCAGCCATGTGATGCAGACTGTCATGGCTGTGTCCATGACGGATACCATGAAAACCAAATCACGGAGCAGCCACTGACGATAATGCACCTAAGGCATAATTCTCAGCATGTCTCCCGCCGCCGCACCAGACATCTGACCGCACGAGAGGTCAGGGGAAGTCGGCGCAGCGGTTAATAACGGCTGACACTTACACTAGAAAAATCTGGCCTTGTAGACTAATTTCTATATGCTATTATGACCGTATACTCCAACCCCTCGGCTACTGTTAATTATTCAAGTTTCATCCCTAAACCTTTCAATAATTCAAACAGTACAAGATAAGGATGCCTCCATCCCCCTGTGATATTCTCCCTGGGAATAGAACCACTGGTTCAAGTGACAAGAGAAGACCTAGCGGTTCATGGACATTTCATTCGAGGCTCTCCATATAGAAGAAATTGAATCCTATATTTAAAGGTTCATTCCCATCATCATTACCATTTCCGTACATATTGAGCCAAATGTAATAGGCTGCGAGTGTTCAGGCAAAAACCAGTTTGCACATTCTCGTGTTTTTCGAAGGTGCCAGCTGGTGCCAGTAGTCGCAAATGTAATAGCCTGCAAACTTTGAGTTCGAGGCTACTACACTATGCGAATGTGTGTGAGTATTTCCTATGTAAATTCACTCCTTTTAATGCGACTAGCATTAAAGGTGCAAGTTATACAGACGCCTTCACAGATCAGTGAGATCCGTGAAGGCTTCTGTTTGTTAAAAGAATGAAGTTACATTAACATTAAAAAAAATAGTAAAAAATGCAAGTTTAGCGCTAAACACGCAATTTTTATAAATTCGCACTCTATTACATTTGGCCCATTATCTGAAATTACAGATCATTACTTTGCCTTTTGAAAGGAAAGGGGTATAAATCACCCATTGTTTGAATCTTACATTATGTTAATTCACTCACTTAGCCTCTAACTAGAAATAACCACACGGACACCTATGTGGAATTACAAGAGGACACAACCAAAATTTATTGATCAATTTGTAATTAGAGAGATGGTGGCAGTAAAAAACAGTGCTCCAAGGCCACAGCCCAACCATTATATTTGACTAAATAAATAAAAGGAGGATCCCCGCCCGGCGCAAACTGACCTGAGGTAGAACCATTCACCCTTAATTGGCATAGCATTGACCACTCCCTAAGATGATAGCCCGATCCTCCCCTACGGTAAGTGACCAACTCGCCGCTATCAAAAGGCAAATGCTATCCAGGCACTCTTACACGATTATAGGCCGCCCAGGAGCACTGATTACCGCCAAAGCTTGGCTCGAAGACCTGAGCCCCGCCACCCATCAGGAAATAATCGCCCTCCAAGGAAAACAGCAATGTTACTAATGCAAGAATCTAGACCTGTGCCCGTAAGGTGTATCCCATTGGGCCTATAAAAAACTCCTCTCCTTGTCCATAAACATCTAATAAAGGCTACCTCAGGGCTTGCCCCTAAAACCGAACCACTGAATCTTATTAGTACCTAATAAATGCGGGGCCTGAAATGAACCACTGAATCTTATTAGTACATAATAAATGCGGGGCCTAAATGCTAAAGGGTGCTCATTAGCCCAATAGATACAGGAATGTCCTACGACCCACACCCGACAGCTTGCATTCCTATAAACCTGTAAGAAAGGTTCATTACGCCTGTATAGGCTAATACAATTGATAGAAAAACGGCCTAGCCAAGGGAAGGAAAACAATAGTTGTGTGACCCAACTGAAGGTGAAAAACAGCAAACCTCTTTGAGGGCAAATCTGAAAAGCCCTTCAAACTCCATAGCGGCAGTAGGCATAAGGCCCCTGGGTTTCCCAACAAACTCACAAGAAACGCTGCTAACTATGCAACTTTTCACCTCGCAACTATTACTTGTAGGCTGACGACTACCATTGACCTACATGTTTTAGTGCATCAACGGAAGCACCTGCAGCTGCCATGCAGATTGCTACCCCAATCCTGAAAAATGTGTGCCAAACTGATCTAGCGGCAATTCTAAAGCAAAAAAGCTGTGAAAAACCCTTGTGAAGTAAAACCTAGATAATGTCGTCTGAGTGGCGTGGATGAGGCAGTGTGCACTGTTGGGGGGCCGTAACCCATTAAACGTATGGCCGAGCCGACTAGGATTGGTGAAAGGGTGTACCAGCCGATATTAACAGGACTAGAGTAAGCTGTGTATCTCAGCAAAAAGGGGAGAGGCCAGCCCCCGAAACTCAATCCATGGACAACGAGACAAGCACATCTGACGTGCCCTAAACATCTATGCTCGTGCGCAAACACGAGGTGATAAAATGCCTAAACAAAAAACGCAAAGCCGGAGGGAACTCAGCCCCGTAAATATTGATAGCATGAACTACCTAAAATATCTCTGCATAACCTAATCCTATTGCTGCAGAGTCTGGTAGCCCAGATTTCGGCTACAACCGTGATTGTAAAAAACTCTAAAAAACAGCATACTGGCAGTTATATCTTATCACATCCATGATTACTGCCAAATTCTCGCGCACCATCCCCACTGATAACTCCCCGGAAACTACGGAGCTAGACGCATCTTTAAACAAATGAAACCTGTAATTGTCCACCTGAGCAGGTAGTCAATTCCAATTCCAGTGAACTTCTGAAACATAACCCACCAAACATGCAGAACCTCCCACAAGTCCTGAGACAAGCGAAAATGGTGAGATTTTGACTCCTGGCTATGGAGCAGTGAAACAACGCCAATTTCCTGCCCATGGGTATTACTATAACCAACATTCTTGTCCTAAAAGCGATCGCAATTGCTTTAGAGACACTTCCACAATAATTCCCCAATTCACCAACTTTAAACCAAAGGCAATCGGCAAAGACCTAGCAAATTGTCGATATCTATCCCCAGATAGGACAAACGTGTAAACAGAGACCTCAGTTTCATTGCGAGAAACCGGCCTAGAATCGATACAAAACACCTGTAAAGAAAAAGTAATTCTTGCAAACTAAAAACCACCGCGTGCCTCCACTACCGTTAAAGCAACCTAAGAATTGATCTGCCCTGACGTGTACTTGCTTGCACCTACCATTGCTAAAGTGAGCTGCAACATTCGACAAAGAAAGGAAACAGAACAACCCACTGGAAAGAACTTATCCAAAAAATATTTTCCAGCGACTCAAAATTTCCGAAAACAGAAAAGAAATGGAGAGAAAGCGGCATTAAACAAAAAGTTTACGATATCCCCTTTCTAAAAACTTTGCACCCCTTCCAGTGCCTGTTCGAAGAATTGATACACCTCGCAGCAAATTGCTGAATCTAACGCATCCTTGACAGATCACCGTTCTGGGTAGAAAAGCTGCAGAAACTTGCCTGTCACCCTCTTAGGTACAAACCCCAACGGCGAAGTGCAAGACAATAGAAGGCCATGCATGTGCCCCAATCTAACCTCTGGTACTAAACTACTCCTATCGAATCCTAGGTTATTGCGTATGGACTGACGGTTCCGTTGGGAATACGACGTATATACTGTGCGTTAAAGCAAACGAAAACCACAAATTAACAACCACCTAACACTATGTAATACCCCCTTGCTATTCATTCTGATATCCCCTTGACCCACTCCTGTACCACCAATGCGGCTATATTACTGGCCGATGGCCATCACCACACAGCATGCAGAATTTAATACACCTACGTTCGTCTTCTTGTTGCACTGAGCATTAATGAACGCATAGCCTGCCGCGCCCGGCACTTGAGGTACTTGGACCGGCTGGACAGTACTGCTATCGTGAAACCCATAGTTATGCAGGACTGCCGAGTAACCTTCAACCAAAAAACTCCACATCCTTGGCTCACGAAATTAAACTGCGAATACGAACAAACCAGCTAACCAAATCAGGCAAGACCGACGGTAACCAACCCCAAAATGCTAACAATGACTTGAGTCACCTTCTGAACATCATAGACAGCTGAAGGCACTTTCTGTGGAACTTAGGAAGACTCCTAGACAGTAACCTAATGACTTGAAATAAAACACGTTAGGTGGAAGCATGGGGCGTGACCTCTTTAAGCTAATCAGGATGGTGTAACGGTGGTGACGCGCCCGAGAGTAGTGGGAGGGGGGGTATGTGCTGTGCTGGAATGCAGGATGGCTGTAATTGCTGTGGAAAGGGGGGCTAAATGTGAAATGGGGATGGTGGGAAAAACTTGGGGGCGCAAAATGTTGTTATGGGGAGGGGGGGCGATGTGCAACAATGGGTGGTGGCTGGGAGAGGGTGATTGATGGCATGCAGGCCTTGTCGCCAGTTGTTGGTGCGGGGGAGGGGCAGGCCAACATTGAGGGGGGGCTGGGTATTGAAGCCCCAGGGAATGTAAATATGCACTGGGGGGGTGGAAAATGGCACTGGCCCCTTGGTGCCGAGTAATGGGGCAAATAAGTGCGTTATTGCATGGGGTGGGGGCAGCAGAGGCCACCATGGCCTTGGTCTGCTGCTGGATGGGCTAAAATGGCCGCCGGGTTGTAGTGGGCGGGGCCAGGCACAGCCTAGGACGTATGTTTATGTGCTACCTGGCGGGGGTACCCGGCCACCTGCATAGCCCCCCGAGAGCCAAGCTGGTGGTGAAGGGATGGTAACAGCGCCGGTGCCCACATCAAGGCTCCCAGCACGCGTGCGCAACAGGTTGGAGGAAAGGCGCAGCCCGCTGGCCCGCGCCCGATGGATGTGGAGCCCCACGCCAAGCAATGCGTGGAGGGGGCGAATGTATTGGAAGTGCCGAGTCACCCGGCGCAAGCACGGGGAAGGGAAGGAAGGCATAAAATGGCAGCTGACGGATGCGCGTGTCGCGCCTGGAGGAAGCTGAAAGTGCCAGGTAAGCCAAGCCGATTGGTGGGTAGGTGGTGAGGGGGTACAGTGGTGATGGGGCATAATGGAGGGGAGGGCGCCGGGGTTGGAAGCAGGGGGTGGGGATGAGCAGAAAGGTACTGCTACACTGGGGCACTGGGGCATGGGTGGAAGGACGCAGGGGGGGATGAGCAGAAAGGTACTGCTACACTGGGGCATGGGTGGAAGGCCGCAGGGGGGGATGAGCAAAAGGGTACTGCTATACTGGGGCATGGGTGGAAGGACACGGGGGGTGGTAAGGCTGGATGTGGAAGTGGGTCTACAACTAGCAAGAATAACAGCGAGAGGAAAAGACAGCAAAATCAATCAGAAACAGTGATACTCAGCCAGTCTGGTTCAAAAACTGGAAAAGAGGAAGATTGTTCCTCTTGCAGACTATTTATAATGAATATTAGGGGCCTTGCCCCTTGTTACTGCCATAGGCTACTATCTTGATGGGCACATTCCTGGCTACGCCCCCTCCTCTCCTTTAACCCCTGGTGAGCTAACAATATTCCATCACTAACAGGGTGCTTATCTTTCCTCAAACTTATTCAAGTATTCGGATCTATATATAGAAAAAAAATCTGTGATCTTTTTTCAAATGGTAAATTACTTTGTTCCAGTGACCTAAAGTTAATATACGATATCCCAAGAACAGATTTTTTTTTTTTTAGGAATACCTGCAATTAAGTTAGCTACTGAATACATCAATATCTGTTCCCCTTCTTAAATATTAGCTCTCTTAAACCCCTTTTACACCGACTAAAATATCCCGGGGTTGATGCACGTGAATGCGTATAACCCCGGGATTTTAGTCGGTGTAAACGGATCAACCAGGGTCCAGTGACCCAGGGATCTGACCCTGCTTGATTGCAGGGTTGAGCATGGGTTGTTCCCGTGTCACCCTGCAATGTAAACGGCGCGGCCCGGCTCACGATGACCCAGGTCGCGACGCATGCCACCTGATTGGCCGGCTTTAGTGGCGCTTGGAGATTACATCATCTCCAAGTGGCCACTCAAAGCAGTGTCTGCCCGAGCGGCACGAAGCAGTGCACCCCACCTGCTCTCCCTGCCTCCGGACCGCTGCAGGATAAGGTAAGAAGGTCGCGGAGGGGGAGGGAGGGGAAAAGGCACTGGTCACCTTCGCCGGCCAGCCGGGTCAGTGCTGACCAGGGTCAGGTGTGAATGCTGCCGACTCGGGTATAGCCCGGGTCGGCGCTGCAGTGTAAAAGGGGGTTGTCCTGGGTCTGATCCGGGTTGGAAACGTGTTCCAAATCCCGGGTCAGACCCGGGGACTTTGGTGTAAAAGGGGTATTACTATGTTGGAGAAACATTTGTTTGAAAAGTCCAATATTGAGAAACAAATTTCACTAGTAATACAGACATGAAACATAAAGTAATGGGAATCAAAATTAAATATTAAAAATTAAATTCATCAGTGGTTGCACATTGTCAAAAATATAAAACAAGTTGAAATTTTGTAGAAACATTATTGACTTGTATATAATATAGATGGTACCTAGTGTCATCTAAGCTTCAGAAAACATATCCTTCTCTTTCTAACTTACATTGGGGTAATTCCAATGATGTAAGATCTTTAACGCATATTTTGTGTGGTGCTACCCTAAACTGACATCATTGTGGAAATGCATCTTACATATTATTAACATATTGTCAGCCATCATTCTCACAAGAACCTCTCATCTTCCAGGACCATTACTTTCTCAATCTTAATGCCACATGGCAAATCACCATTCTTTTGCCTTACCTGCAAAATCTTGCTTAATTTCAATCGCATGAATTAGATGAATAAACCTAATGAAACATTATCCACTAGCTGGAATACCCGGCGTTGCCCGGGGTGAAGAATGGACGTTGAAGAACATCTCCAGCCTTCATATTTTCCATGGCAGACCAACATTGGAGACCATGGCATATGAAAATGTGCTTGGAGGAAATTAGTAACTGTCAGTGCAGGTGCGGTGTGACAGTTGATCCTCCTGCTCTTCCACTTGAGCTCTGCCTTACCCCCTCTGGTACTGGCTTTTTTTTTGCTTACCCAATATCACAAGGAAATAAAACCCCATGCTGACAGACTTAAGTCTGGATGGACACTGTGGCTGGGGACCCCACTCTGTGTGTTTCTCTACTAACTGAACAAAAATCACCATTGGCTTTTGTTCTCAGCCTCCAAATAGCCTATTATTCCTTATTTTCCTTTTCCTCCTCTTTTAAAGTAATATACTGTTGATTTGAAATAATATGACTACACTGTTTACAACTGAATAATAGGAGAGCTTTTTCTGGTAAATTTACGAAGCGTCGGGTTTGTTTTGTTTTTGGCGGTTTTCCATCAGTTCTGCATTCCGCCCAATTACTTAAGACAAAACCGACCAATTGACCGACTTTTGAACATCCAATCAACTATCGATTATTTTACATAGCCAAGTATACAACCCTCAGATTTACTAAGCATCGGTTTGCAAACCGACCACAAACCAACGTCCAACCTGCCCAAATAAGACTACTACCTGACATGCGTGTTTGAGCTTCCTTTGTGTTTTGTTACTGCAAAATTAAAAATACAGTAATGTTATAGGATAGTTGTTTGATGGACATTTACAATGGCAATTGTTTAAAAATAAAAAATACTATTGAAATGTTTGTCAATATTGGCTTTGCTCTGCCTATTAAATTATATTGTTTAAAACTTTGCACAAAACCAGTATGCCACATTTGGTGTACCTTTGCAAAATATTTTGTTGTGTTAACATTTTTTTCAAAGAACCAATAAATAAACATTTTAATGGTAAGTATGCTAAAATGTAAACTTAATGTCGGCAAATAATTGGACATTATCGTTTCCTTTTAGGAAGTGAGGCTGGGGATGGCTCCTTAGGGTTTGTGTGTGTGGGTCCTCTCTGCTCCTTCTGCTGTCCCCCTCCATCTAAACCAGGGGTGGGGAACCTTTTTTCTGCCGAGGGCCATTTTGATATATATAACTTTATTTGCGGTGCAGGACACACCCCTCTGTGTGACATCACACAGGGGCGGGCCACAATCGCCGGTGATTACAGCAATGTCTGGAGCATCCTGAGGATGCTCTGGGGAGCTGTAAGAGCAGTGGTGTGACAGTCAGATGCTTCCTCAGGATGCTCCAGGTGGCACTGCTTTATAGATTCTGGCTGCATGGTGCCATTCTAGGCACCCTGCTAGGCAGATAAGGCTAGCAGAAAAAAGCTCAGAGGGCTAGAACAAATGATTCCGAGGGCCTTATACGGCCCCCGGGCCTGAGGTTTCCCATCCCTGATCTAAACAAATAACAGAAAGAAGACAGACAAGACAAACACTGAAAAATAAAACCTACACTAACACTACACTCCTCACAAACACACCACAGACACACACATATAAGCACTGACAAGATGTAAAATAAAAGTGACACCAGACAAAAAAATAAGACAAACTTTAAACTTAGACAAGACTACTCTCAGAAATCGCAGTAACACTCACCAAACTTCTAACAAATCACCTCTTCCCAACAATTTCCAACCATCAAACTACACCCTCACCATGTGGCAATGCTTGTCTTGTGGGAGCAGGTTTATAGGGAGTATGTGATGTAGAAATTGCACGTGTTAAGTTTTACCTTATAAACCACCAGGAAATGTTGGTCAGTTTTGTCGTCTGTTTGCATTGGAGATGTCAACTGAGGACAAAAAAGACAAGAAAACCGACCGACTTCGCAAATGACACTGAAAACCGACAAATTGTAAATACACATTTTTTGGACACAAACACGCCGTCTCTACCCGACGGTTTTCATCAGTTTCGAAAATGACGCAAAACCGATGGTGAGTAAATCTACCCCCATTGTCTTAGTATGATCATTTTTGTTTATTAGCATATTACATGCCAAAGAGGGTTATTTGATAAATTGTCACTAATTGTCTAATAAACTCTCTAATAAACGGATTGGAACATAAAATGACTTTGCATCTTCAAAAATGATAAAACTGCAATTGCATGTCTTCAAATGTGTGCCAAACAATGCAATGACTGTGTTCTCAAACCAACAAACCATGGCAATAATCGATTATGATATACTGCTAGTCATTATTTGGATATTTTAATCTGGAAGACATGTTCACTTCCTGGCTCCAACACAATTACAGATAAAATAAAAACGTCAAAAACAATATTCATTTGCAATCTGCCAATGAGAGCATTATGGGCATCCTGCTGTCCTTGTAATTCTGCCAACCCAGGACAAAGCCTGTCACATTTTTCCAGGATAGGCTCTGAAAATTGTGCCCTGGGGAAAGGCTTTTCTCCACTTTGCTTACTGTATCTGCCTTGGAAATGTTGATATTTTTCTTAACAGGCCTCAACTTAAAAAGAAAGCGACTGAACAGTTGACATTTTTATTAGGCTTGTCTACTGTTACAGTGGGTTTCATAGATTGGAGCTATATTCTCACTGATGTTCATTGCTATTTGTATTTGCTACAACAGGAATAATATTTTACAACTTCTAGGCATAGGGGTCAAATTGTACTGTGAGTGGGACCTGTAACACATGACCTTCTAAACCAGTGGTTCCCAAACTGGGTACCTGCAGAAGTGGCACAGTTTGGTGGTTCAGTAACAAATCAAATAATGTATGGGCAATGTGATAGGCAAAACCAAATCAGCGGTTCTCAAACTGGGTGCCGCAGGTCACCTGCAGGGGTGCCACGGTTTGGTGGATCAGTACCAAATCATGGGATCAATGTGATAGGCAAAACCAGTGCTGGTGGCTGCCAATCATAAAATACGTGGTCAAACAAGAGTGCAACCCTGTCCGTCACCATATAACTGACATTAAGGGTGACAAGTGAGCACAATTTATTTACTTCATTTAAAAATGTTTGCTGATTTTCTCAAAACTTTTGGCCTAGGGGGTGACATGAAAAAAAAACCTGATTCTCTAGGGCGCAGTGAGTCAAGAAAATTTGGGAACCACCGTTCTAAACTATGACTATTTCTGTGGCTGCATTGCACTGCTAGGTGCTATTAGATTGAGGAGGGGGGGCTATTTTTCATTACTGAGCCCCATTATTTATCATTCCTTATTATTTCCACAAATCACAGGGATAAACGCAGGAATTATAGATAGGGGTTTCCTAGTGCATTGATTTTAGAGCCTCAAATAAAATGCGGTGTTTGTAATACTTCAGACGTATACAGGGCCAGTGATCACAATAAGCTGTTTGATGCGGCAGTGGGTTGCCTGAGCTGAGGTTTTTTATTCTGGATGTGGGCACCATGTGGCACTGTCCAAGGGGGAAGTGTAATTTCCTGCAGGCATTAGTGATATTCTTGCAAGTCTGCCTTATGCTTTAAAGTGGAAATCATTTAAAAAACAAAACCAACCTGTTAGCTGTTATCTAATAGGGGACAAGCTCCAAAAAGCTTGGTTTTTGGAGCTTGGTATATAGGGCTGGACCACAGTCCCCATTGAGATTGATGGGGCTTGCAGTATGCAACATTATTTAGCCTAATGCAGATATATCACTGATACAGGATCACCTGTGCAAGGCTCTTTTTTTACAAAGTCCATATACCTAAATCATGTGGAAACTGCAGTTTGCGGGACATTTGGGAACGCTCCAGTATCCAATCCAACAGGCAGTGTGAGCCATTAGCGGGTGCCACATACAGTGTTGGCATGTATTCCAGCTTTCACTATGCATGTCAAGGACAGGCACTCACTGTGCATGTCGGGGACAGACCCTCACTGTGCATGCCAGGGACAGACACTCACCTTGCAGTCAGGGTCAGACACTCACTGTGCATGTCGGGGACAGATACTCACCTTGCATGTCAGGGTCAGACACTCACTGTGTCAGGGACAGACATTCACTGTGCATGTTGGGGACAGACAGTCAATGTGCATGTCAGGGACAGACACTCACCTTGCATGTCAGAGTCAGACACTCACTGTGTCAGGGAAAGACAGTCACTGTGCATGTCGGGGACAGATAGTCAATGTTCATGTCAGGGACAGACAGTCACTGTGCATGTCGGGGACAGAGACAGTCATTTGAGTGTATTCTATAATAGATCATATATTTGCAAACTTATATGAAATTCTCTGGTTTTTCACTCTACAGTACTTTTTTAGCTAGATATTCCAGAATCATCTTAACCAAGGGCAAGCAAGCAGAGAACCCTTATAGTACAGTATATTTTCTAATACTTTTTTATTACAAATTAGCAGTGCCTACCCATTGTTGCCAAGAGATTAGTAAGAGAATTGCAGAAAGAGATTTGCACCTGTGTTGAACACATGACAAGTAGAGCTGAAATCTGCATAGGGAGGTTGCTCCCATCTGGGCTCACCAAGTACATGGAAGGCATTGATCGCACCCATCCCAAAAGTAATATAATTCTACAGTCATAAGTATAAAGCTATGTACAGTGTGTCACTCTCACATATAAAGGTAACACCCCAAGAGTCACAACTTGCTTTCCTCTCCTGTGCTCCTGAATCAGACTTTGCACAGAGAATCCTAGAGCCGGCTCCCCGCCCACCTGCTCCCATTGAGCTCACTTACCATCAGGCAGCCCGCAGTGGGGTACAGCAGGGTGCCACACTCTCTCTCTCTCGCCGCTGCTTTCCTCTTCTAGGCACCTGAATCCCAATATGTACATGGTATATACCTGCTGCACACACAGAACATACAGCAAACATAGAACCCGCACAGAACATACATGGGTCCTACAAAGAACATGATGTCTTACAAAGATACATACAAAGAACGAGCAGACAGCATACATGAGTACAACACAGAACACACCTGCTTACACGAGGAGCTGCTGCTGGAAGAAGCCCAATAAGTTTTCTCTTTAATGGATTCCTGTAGTACACCCATGATGGACAACATCACAGGTGGGGTTGGGGCTCAAGAAAGATGGAGCATGAGGGGCATCTTCTTCAGGTGCTACACCTCCACACTACACCCCTGAGTGTAGCGTGGAGGTTTTTGGTTGGAGAGATCCTGAGATACATCTGAATATATATATATATATATATATATGATTCCAGTAAAACCTGCACTCACTGCATCAGATGTCATCCGTAAGGGATGCAATCTCAATGAGACCACATGGGATATCCAGGGTCCATATGTGTAGAAGACATAGAAATTGCAAGGGCACTCACCAATAGCCAAAAGATAAATCCTGTTTATTATCATACCACTAGTGTCATACTGAAGCAGAGTCCAACGTTTCGGTCCTCATATGAGACCTTTATCAAGGTACTCCCATTGCCATCTGCAATTCTGTGACTTAGCAGCTCCACCATTTTGTGAGTGACAGCAATCTCACTCTGTGAGAGTTCTGAATCTGCAGCTAACCACATGGTGTCATGGCATAGCATATCTGTATTATGCAAGGAACACGTTCATTAAGGCGTCAGCCTTAATGATCGGAATTTCATTGCTTTTTGGAGTTTGAGTAGCATAAATTCAATAGGTTTTGTGAATTTTAAGATCATGTCTAAGCAGCCTTAATGGGACATGTGAAACCATAAGGTTTTTTGTCTATAGAATATATATATATATATATATATATATACACACACACATCAATATGGGTTTTTTCTTACATCTTTTTCTGAATTTTTTTATATCACAAAATGTACTTACTGTAATTCCATGTTTTTAAGAGCCTCCACATCACAATCTCTAATGAGAACACTGGCCCTCATCCAGAGGCAGTCGCAAGAAGCGATCGGTCTCTTTGAGTGAGGGCGGCTGCTTCTTTTTTTTAGTGCGGCCTCCTGGTCGCTAGCTAAGCTGGGTTACCACCCACAGCTTAGCGACCGACCAGGGTGATGGTCACGATGGTCAAGACCATCGCAACCATCAGGGGCTTGCGATAAGACCCTAAGGTTGGGTCTCGGCAGCCGCAAGCCCCAGGGAGCTTCCTGCTCTGATCGAGCAGGAAGCTCCCACTGACATCACTGCTGATGTCAGTGCGACCAACCACAAAACGGCAGGCATTCGCTTGGGAATGCCTCCGTTTGTGTAGCCACCGCCCCGCCTACAAAACAGGCCGGGCTGTCGATCAACATCGACAGCCGGTCCTTTTGTAGTGAGCTCCAGAGCGAGAGAGTTTCTCTCTCGCTTCAGGGCTTGCGCACGTGCTGTGTGGCCGCTGCACGTGCGCAGGGCCTAACCATCGACCCAGTTGCGAGCACTCAGCTTTTGCAACCGGGTCTGAATGAGGTCCACTGTTACAGTAAAGATGTATACATCTGTTTAAAATATAATTATGTTAATTTCTATTTTTCTATATAGCTACATTTTATTTTTAATAAAAATACAATGAAATGCATGTATGGTCATTTATATCAGTATGTACACTTGAATGAATCCAGCAGCAATTTTTCTATACAATAAAATAGACTACTGATAAAAATTGATGGGGTGGCGATGGAGAGAAACAGTGGGGAAGGGAAAAGAGGTGAGGAGAAAGTATTTGGATGGGGAACAGAAAAAAAGGTGGAGATACAGTAGATGGAGAAAAAGAGAGCCCAAGAGGGAATTAAAATTAAATAAAAGCCAGGCATTATAAATGTGAGGTTCTGGTTTTGTTGTGGACCCAGGGTGGTAATAGGAGCAGACACTGAAGCATAATTTTAAAATAAACATGGAGTTTTTAATGAGTGGCTTAACAGACATGAATGTGGCAAAACAGAAAGTCCGGGTTTAGCACTAAAGTGCACTTGGGAACTGTAGTGATGCAATGGGAAAAAGTCCAGGTAGTGATAACAGAAGGCAGTCCAGTATTCCAGGTTTTGTGAGGCTGAAATGAATGGCAGACTGAAGTGAATGGTAGGCTGAAGTGAATGGCAGGCTGAAGTAAATGGCAGGCTGAAGTGAATTGCAGGCTGAAGTGAATGATAATGTCCAGAGGATTTGCAAGTGTAGGCAGGGTGCAGGGGAACAGCTGACACAGGTACTCAGGCAAGGAAGAGACAATAGGAGGAGGCAGGGGATTTCAGCAGAGTATGGAGCAGGTCAGGTAAGCAGGTTAAGGCAAAGATCCAACAGGCAGGCGGACAAGCTCAGGAACTCTATCTCAGCTTGCGCTGAGAAACACGTTGCACTAGCAATGAAAGGAAGCTCTGCACTACCTTAAATACCCAGTGCCACACTGTGAGAGGCTAGGGAGAGCATGTGACACACCAGGATAGGGCAACTAGGTCACATGTCCGGAGGCAAGATGGCGGAACCCATGCCAGAACGGAACGGAAGCACCACCAGGCCTAACCAGACCAGAGTGACAGTATGCCCACACAGGACTACGTGCAGCCAATGCACCCCTCCAGACACTAGCACCACTGCCAGATGCCCTTCGCCATAGCATCCTCACAGGTATGACCCTTCAACCACCATGCCGAGAAACCCTGGTCATGACAGTACCCCCCACCCCCTTATGGGTGGCCTCAGGACACTCACCAGGCTTCTCTGGATGGGCAGCATGGAACTTCTTGATGAGTGTGGGAGCATGGATGTCTCGGGCATCGGTCCAACAGTGCTCTTCCCGGCCGTAACCCTTCCAGTCTAACAGGTATTGCAAACGCCCTCTGCGCATACGACAATCCAGGACCTGGGAGACCTCAAACTCCACGCCTCATTCAATCTGGATACGAGGGGGACAGGAAGGATACTGTGGAATTTGTTCAGCACCAGGGGTTTAAATAGGGAAATATGAAAAGAATTGGGGACATTCAGATAAGGGGGCAACTGAAGGCGATAAGCCACAGGTTTGATGATTTCTATGATGGAGAAGGGCCCGATGAATCGTGGAACAAACTTCATCGATGGTACTCTGATCCATAGGTTCCGGGTGGACAACCAGACTTGGTCTCCAACTTGCATGCGTGGCACCATCCTACGCCTTTTATCTGCCTGAAGTTTGTAGCGAGAGGATGCCTTCTCCAAGTCAGCACGTACTTGAGTCCAAATAAATGCAAATCTCCGTACAGTGGCCCTGATTCAGAGCCGGACGCTCTGACAGAGCGCTCGCTCTGAATCATGGCCGTCCTTCTGAATTTTTAGAGCGGCCTCCTGGCCGCTCGTATAGCTGTGGGTGACCGCCCACAGCTATAGCGAGTGGCCAGGAAGATGGTCGCGATGGTCAAGACCATCGCGACCATCGGGCTTGCGACGAGACCCTTGTGGTAGGGTCTCGTTGCCGCAAGCCCTGGAGTGCTTTTGGCTCTATCAAAGCCAAAAGCACTCCCACTGACATCACTTGTGATGTCAGTGGGGCTGACCCCAGACGTCTGGTCAGCCACGCCCCTGGCACGCCCACCAAAGAGGGCGTGCTGGCACTCACCATTGACAGCACGCCACCTTTGTAGGGAGACCCATAGCGACGGCTTGCCCATCGCTATCCGGGTCTCGCGCATGCTCATGACAGAGCCGGGTCCGTCGTGCGCATCTGCACTGGGCCAACATCGACCCGCTTGCGAGCGCTCAGCTCTCGCGAGCGGGTCTAAATCAGGCCCAGTGTCCTCTACGGCTGGTACATCAAAGACAAGCAGGCTTTGAAATTCAGGAACCTGAGGATGAAGGCCGTAAACAACCTGGAACGGAGTTTGATTTGTAGAAGAATGGTAGGAGGCATTATGTGCAAACTCAGCCCATGGCAGCAATACAGACCAGTTGTCTTGAGAAGATGACATAAAAATCCTCAGGAAGGTCTCAAGGTCTCGATTAACCCTCTCAGTGGATCCATTGCTTTATGGATGATAAGCCGTGGAAAAGTTTAGTTTTACTTGTAGAACGGAACATAAGGCTCTCCAAAATCTTGCTACAAATTGAGCACCACGGTGAGAAACTATTTCGGCAGGAAGACCATGGAGACGGAATATGTGTTGAACGAACAGGTGAGCCAAGTCAGGAGCAGTAGGCAGTTTCTTTAGGGGTATACAATGGACCATTTTCAAAAATCGGTTTACTACGACCCAGATGGTAGTGTAACCCTGAGAGTTTGGTAGATCCGTTACGAAGTCCATGGAGAGATGTGTCCATGGACGTGATGGAATAGGTAATGGCAACAACTCACCAGCCGGAGCTTGACGTGAAGACTTATGTTGGCACAAGAGGTACATGAAGAAATAAACTCCAATACATCCGCCTTCAAGGATGCCCACCAATAGCCTCTCTTTAAAAATTCCAGAGTCTTCCGAGTACCTGGGTGGCCTGCAAAGAGAGAGGAATGAGACCAGGTGAGAAGCTGCTTCCTTAACTCCGGGGCCACAAAAGTCTTCCCAGTAGGAGGCTGTAACTGTATGGTGGTGAACAATCTTGACTCTAAGACAGGAGCATTACGTTGGATCTCTGAATTGTCATCACAGAGGAGGGATCTAGATAGAGCATCCACTTTCTGATTAAGGGCTCCAGACCGGAAGGTCAGAGTGAACTGGAACTGAGCCAAAAATATTGCCCATCGGGCCAGATCAGGGCTCACACACTGGATATTCTTGAGGAAGAGGAGTTTCCTATGGTCAGTGAAAGGAAATTTTGCCCCTTCCAGCAGGTATCTCCATTCTTTTAATGCCAACTTCACTGCCAAGAGTTCTTGTTCACCTATAGCGTAATTTCTTTTGGCAGGAGACAATTTCTTGGAGAAAAACCCACAGGGATGAACTCGATTATCTTCATAACGCTGGGATAGGACTGCTCCCACAGTTTCTGATGACGCATCCACTTCCAATAAAAAAGGCCTATCCAGATCTGGTTGTCGTAGGACTGGAGCAGAAATAAAGGCTTGTTATAAGAGCTGGAAGGCTGTTTCTGCCTCAGGTGACCATAGGGCAGGATTAGTGCCTTTACAGGTCAGGGCTGTAATGGGAGCCAATAATGACGAAAATCCCTTGATAAAGCTCTATAGTAATTGGCGAATCCGAGCAGTCTCTGGATGGCTTTGAACGTTTGAGGTCGGGACCAATCCAAAATTGCCTGCACCTTCTTGGGGTCCATTTCGAGACTGGAGCCAGAGATGACGTAACCAAGGAAGGGTACACTGGCCACACCAAAGACACATTTCTCCAATTTGCAGTACAGGTGATTCTTCCTCAGACGGGATAATACTTCCTTCACATGTTCATGATGTTCCACTACAGAAGACGAAAAAATCAGTATATCATCCAGGTAGACAACAACTGAGACGTATAACAAGTTTTTTTCAGTCATTAACAAAGCCCTGAAAAACAGCAGGGGCAGTGCATAAGCCAAAGGGCATCACAAGGTAATCAAAATGTCCATCTCTGGTATTAAAGGTGCTCCAATCTCTGGCAGTAAAGGCGGTCTTCCATTCATCACCGGTGCGAATACGGATGAGATTATAGGCCCCTCTCAGATCTAACTTTGACAATATGATGGACCCCTTAACCCTGTCGAACACCTCTGTGATCAGTGGAAGCGGATATCGATTCTTGACCATTATATCATTAAGGCCTCTGTAATCTATACAAGGTCTTAAGCCACCGTCCTTCTTGCCGACGAAAAGGAACCCAGCTCTGGCAGGAGAGGTGGAGGGATGAATAAATCCTTTCGCTAGGTTGTCCTGGATGTATTCGGACATAGCTTTGGTCTCAAGCAAGGATAGAGGATGGGTGCGACCATGAGGTGGCATCTTGTCAGGCAACAGATCAATTGGACAATCCCATTCTCTGTGAGGAGGAAATACATTCGCCAGTTGTTCGGAGAAAACATCAGTGAACATCTGGTACTCCTTAGGAATAGCTGGAGATATTAATGAAGCTGTTTTCCTTACAGGTCGTATGTTGGGAAGACAGGATTTCTGATAGTCAGCCCTCCATGAAAGAATTTGCATTGAACTCCAGTCTATCCTGGGATTATGCTGGCGTAACCAGGGTAATCCTAAAATGATTTCTTGGGAAGCCTCTGGTATCAGAAAGAACTTTAAAGACTCGGAGTGGAGTGCTCCAATACGGACTAGTACTGGTTGAGTTTCTTTGGTGACCACTCCATTAGCTAGAGGCCGTCCATCTACAGAGGTCAGGGAAATTGCGTGATTAAGAGATGAACAAGGAATCTGCAGTTTGTCAACTAAGCTGGAGGTCATGAAATTTCCAGCTGCTCCAGAATCTAGTAAAGCAGTAGCGAAGACAGGTTTAGGTTTGATATCTATAGCTAAGGTAATTTTGAAATCTTTAGTATTTGGGGACAGGCTCATAACTCCTAACTTGATGTCCCCAGGGTCAGTTAGGAATGGGCGTTTCCCAATTTACGGGAGCAAGAGGCCACCAGGTGACCCGAATCTCCACAGTATAGGCAGAGGTTTTTTAATATTCTTCTCTGACATTCCTCTTTGGAGAGATGGGTATGATTCACCTGCATTGGCTCTTCATCTGTAGAAGGAGGGGTTGGATTGGTAGTAGAGGGAGGAGTAGATGACCTTTGCTAGTCAGTTCTGTGCTTTTCAGCCTGACGTTCTCTGAAGTGTAGGTCAATCTTATTACAGAGGGAAATCATATTGTTTAGGTTAGCAGGAAGGTCACGGGTGACCAGATCATCTTTTAGTCAATCAGAAAGCCCTTGCCAGAAAGCTGTGGGGAGGGCTTCCTCATTCCACTTGAGTTCTGATGCTAAAATCTGAAACTGTACGACATATTGGCTGACAGGAAGGGATCCTTGTCTCAGGGCCATGATACTGGACGATGCTGATAGTGCATCCAGGTTCATCGAAAATCCTCCTGAATGATGATACAAAGTCCGCATAGTTATCCAGCAGCAAATCTGAACGCTCCCAGAGTGGGGAAGCCCAATCCAAAGCCGGGCCGGACAACAGAGACACGATGTATGCCACTTTGGTTCTTGCAGTATGAAAATTATCAGACTGCAGGGTAAAGTGTATATCATACTAATTCAGGAAGCCGCGACAGAGCTTAGGATTGCCGTCAAATTTGCTTGGCATAAGAAGATGTAAACGGGGAGATACCCTGTTCCCTGTATTACCAGGCACAGGAGTAGGTGTAGTTGCTGATACCCCAGGGGTGGATAACGAGGTTTGCAGATTATCCTGTTGTTTAGACATATCCTGTAGAAACTGAGCCATTTGGTGCTGCATAGCTTCCAGATTTTCCAAACGGCCAGCAATACACCGGAATAAATCCACTCCAGACTCCTGTTCCGTGGCCAGATCCATGTGGCCAATGCAAACTGTAAGGTTCTGGTTTTGTTGTGGACCCAGGGTGGTAATAGGAGCAGACACTGAAGCAGATTTAAAAATAAACGTGGAGTTTTTAATGAGTGGCTTAACAGACATGAATGTGGCAAAACAGAAAGTCCAGGTTTAGCACTAAAGTACACTTGGGAACTGTAGTGATGCAATGGGAAAAAGTCCAGGTAGTGATAACAGAAGGCAGTCCAGTACTCCAGGTTTTGTGAGGCTGAAATGAATTGCAGGCTGAAGTGAATGGTAGGCTGAAGTGAATTGCAAGCTGAAGTAAATGATAATGTCCAGAGGATTTGCAAGTGTAGGCAGGGTGCAGGGGAACAGCTGACACAGGTACTCAGGCAAGGGAGAGGCAATAGGAGGAGGCAGGGGATTCCAGCAGGGTATGGAGCAGATCAGGTAAGCAGGCTAAGGCAAAGATCCAACAGGCAGGCGGACAAGCTAAGGAACTCTCAGCTTGCGCTGAGAAACACGTTGCACTGGCAATTAAAGGAAACTCTGCACTCCCTTAAATACCCAGTGCCGCACTGTGAGAGGCTAGGGAGAGCATGTGACACACCAGGATAGGGCAACTAGGGTCACATGTGCGGAGGCAAGATGGCGGTGCTCATGCCAGAACGGAACGGAAGCACCACCAGGCCTAACCACACCAGAGTGACAGTATGCCCACAGAGGACTACGCGCAGCCAATGCACACTGCAAGACACCAGCGCCACCACCAGACACCCCTCGCTATAGCATCCTCAAAGGTATTACCTGTCGACCACCATGCCGAGTAACCCTGGTCGTGACAATAGGTAGTATTCTATAACATTTACGATTGGTCAGATGGTCCATTGTAAATGGACCTGAGTGTCAGATCTCTATTAAAGGGATCAGAACTGGTGAGGTCCCATTGTTGGAGAAGCTTCCATGAGGTGGAGTTCTTAGATTATTTTTAGATTGTTTGTATAAAAGGCTCATGTTGTGACTGCTTAATCGCCTTCTTACTGTTCACAGATGGAATAAAAACATATTTTTAAAGCTCTAAAATTACAGTGTGATAATAAAACATTTTTATGCTTTAAGCAAAACTGCTTAATACATCTTATACAGAAGATTAAAAAACAACAATTAGCATATTGTTACCAAGCAGCTGTGAATACATAACATAACTGAATAGTTATTATCTGGTGCAGACTGCATGATAATTGTCTCCTGCATAAACACTGCCTACAAGTACCAGTAACATAATTGAGCAGATTCCACCTATAAGCAGCTATTAGGAAGCTTTTGAACATTTGTTTAATGAATACTCAAAACAACATACATTTGTCCAGTGATTCTATGTTTATTTTTCTCTAAGCACAGATCATTTAATACGTGAACTAAAGTTCATTAATTAAATAAAATAATGGGAGCATTGTTCCACTGGCTTATTTTTAAACATGGACGTGGCTAACACATGCAGATCATCTCACGTGGTGAGAATCTGGCATTTGTTTCCGGTCTTTCCAAGCAATCCCAATAACAATATTCATTCTAGAAATAATGTAGTGATTAATCATTTGGGAGATGAAGTAGTTTAGCGAAAGTTATCATCAACTGTAACGGAAATATTTTTGGCATTTAAATAGATTTTCTAATTGGTCTCTTAATAAGTTTAAATGATCTAGTTGTTTGGGGGATTTAAGATCTTGCAATTGGTAATGTCTCCCTGTCAATTAGGAGTAGTTCATATCTTCTGCAGGGTCAAGGACATGTTATAGAAAGCAGCCCATGCTGGATGGGTTGAGGATAAAGCACATATTTTGATGCATAAATGATCCTATCTGTCAGGCTTGTGGTCTATGATGGTAGTGTGCATTTTAGCCAAAGTAAAAATGGCACCATAAAGAATGAAGTACCTTTATTTCAAGCGCCACCAACCTTTTTTATTATTATTATTATTATTATTATTATTATTATTATATTACCAGGGCCGAAACTAGGATTTTTGTCACCAGGGGCAAGACAGTAATTTGGCGCCCCCCATGTAATTCCCCCTGCAGTAGTGCCCATATTGTAATGCCCCCATAGTAATGCCCATATGTTAATACCCCCATAGTAATGCCCCTGTAGTGCCCACCATACAGTAATGCCCCTGCAGTGCCTATGCTCCCATATTAATGCCCCTGTAGTGCCCATGCTTTCATAGTAATGCCCCTGTAGTGCCCATGCTCTCATAGTAATGCCCCTGTATTGCCCATGCCCCCATAGTAATATCCCTGTAGTGCCCTTACAGTAATGCCCCTGTAGTGCTCATGCCCCCACAGTAATGCCCCTGTGGTAATGCCCCTGTAGTGCCCATGCCCCAATAGTAAGGCCCCTGTAGTGCTCATGCCCCATTAGTAATGCCCCTTATTGCCTATGCCCCCATAGTAATGCCCCTGTGGTAATGCCCCTGCCCCCATAATAATGCCCCTGTAGTGCAGCTTATTAAAAAAAAAAATACTTACCTTGAACCCCGCTCCTGCATCCAGCATCGCGTCCGGTCCGCCGGCTGCTCCTTGGAACTATGGGGGAGATGTCATGACGTCTCCCCCATAGTGCCCATGGGGAGAGCCGGAAGCTGGAGTTCGGGAGAGAACTCCAGCCTCCGGCTCCGGCTACACCGCATCGCTGCAGAGAAGGAGCCGGGCGCCCGCTGGTAATAAATATTACCAGCGGACGTCCGGCTTGGAGCCTCTCTGCAGCGCCGGGCTGGAGGTCACTGGCACCAGGTACAGCGGCTCACCCGGTGCACGTGCACCTCCAGCCCCCCCCTAGTTGCGGCCCTGATATTACATTGTTTTATGTGAGCACATTGATGCTCTTCTATTATTTATTCTGTCTAGGTGGAGCAGGGTACATGCTCCATGTGAGGGTACATGAAGACTACGTGAGGCGAAATGTGACAGTGTGATTATCTAGTGACTGGAGGAGCTGCCACGGTGAATCAAAAGCTTCTACAAGCAGCTAAAGAGATTTGCCACTGTTGAAAGATTTGTTAAATATATAAATACACTTCCGGTGGGCGGACCAACGATATGGCCACATTTTAATGGAGCTCCTCTGAAACTCCACAAGAGCCGCGATTTCAAGAGGCTTTAGACCTCTGTGGAGCACCCCCCACACTAGCTGAGACACCAGAGGATACCAGCGGGTAAGCGGCCTGACATCGCCAGGCTCCCCGCGACTCCTTCAGCCCTGGAACATGGAGACACTGCTCTCCTTCCCCACCCGGCCGCCATTTTACCCAGCTCGGTGGCTCAGAAGACGGGCTTCCCTGCCGCAGGTGAGCAATTCCAATAGTGCTAACCTGCAGTAACTTATACCCCTTTTACACCAGAGCAAAAACCTGGGTTTTTGCTGGGTCTACCCAGGTCGCAGCTCAGTGTAAAAGGGTCCCTGAAAAATAACCTGGGTCAAGTGACCCAGCAATTCAACCCAGGTAGCTACCAGGGTTGGACCCAGGATGGACCCAGGTAATGATGCAGTGTAAACGGTGCAACCCGGGTTATCTGACCTGGATCATGCCTAAAATGAGCGGATTGGTGGTTGTCGAGCATTCACCTCCCACTTTTTATGACCTCACAGGTTTAGCAGGGCAGACCTGAGTTCAGTGTGAACAGGGCTGACCTGGGAGTGACCCAGATCAAAGGTGCAGTGTAAATGGGTTTGACCTGGGTCTGACCAGGGTTGGAACCATGTCCAAAAACCCAGGTCGGACCTGGGTTTTTGGTGGAAAAGAGGTATTACTGGGACAGCTCCCTGCGATACCTCCATTGCTCTGCCTCAGTCCCAACAACGCTGGAGGAGGGCTGTGCTGCCGGGGCTCAGTACACCATTGTCTCACAGAGACATACGCAGGCTGCTGGCTGCCATCTTTCCCCAGTTAACTGTCACACAGAACAGCATCTGATAAAATTGGATCCTGCTGCCTGATCCATTTCACTCACAGCTGCAGCTGATTGCTGGTTATATTACCTCATCTGACGCCGGTGATTACACTACATTACTTACTATTACTATCAATACTAGATATTATTAAAAGAGACGAATCTGGGAAATCCTGACTTCCTTCCCTGCTCTTAAAGTGCTCAGTTTAGTTGTCTTCTGGACATATCTTGCTTATATAATTCACTATTACTATCACTATTAGATATTATCAAAATCTGGGAAATTCTGACTGCTCTAAAAGTACTCAGCTTAGTTGTCTCAGGGTCATATCTTATTCAACGACAACTTACTACTTACAGTGACATTAATACCATTACAGTCACTATTACCTTTCATAACGCTCATCACAGCTCTTATTAACCATATAAATCTCTACTACTGAGCTAATAATTAATATGCCCATGGATAAATACGTGGCCAAACAACAAAGGGGTACAAAAGGCGGCACCACTAATAAAAACAAGGAGAAATCTCCTCCGACCACAGACCCGCCCTCCCCTTCCTCACCTCAAAAGGAAGATATCACCACCATGGTAGAAGACCCTTTACGCTTCAGTTCTCAATCTGTACAACGCGCTCAAGAAATATCTGACCTCATATCACCACTTCTTGACAAAAAATTAGTTGGTCTCACAGAGCTGAAAATCTCCGTCGACTCTGCGCTCACACAGTTACTACAACACTCTATGCGTCTCAGTGAGGCGGAGCAAAAAATTTCTACCCTAGAAGATGAACTTACTGCTACCAAATCTCTAGTTCACAAACATGAATCTATCATCACCATTTTTCAAGATAAACTAGAAGATCTCGAAAGCCGTAACCGCCGCAGCAATGTCCGCATCATAGGCCTAACCTGAGTCGGTGAAACAAAATAACCTTATGGCCTTGGTCTCAGAATGGCTACCAGATAAGCTGGGATTGGATACCACCACACAACCATTCTTGGTTGAGCGAGTCCACAGAGTGGGCCCAGAACCCCAAGCAGATCAGCGAAGACCGAGACCTATCATCCTACGCATACTTAACTATGCAAACAAAGTCGAGCTAATGGAGGAATACCGTAAACATTCAGACCTTAATTATCAAGAAGCAAAACTGCTTCTTTTCCAGAACTTCTCTTACAAGGCCCTCTTCTTTGATAACCCTAAATATGCCTGCAATTTTCTTAAATCCGTTCAATCTCCATCTCCTACCAGACGTACACAGGATGACTGATTGACACGCTGTGCTGTCACTGGGGACCCTTAGGAGTTACCCTACATAGTCATATCCTCCTCAACCACTTTGAATGGATATGAGCTGGATGAAGTTGCTGTTTATGTCTGTTCGTTTTTCTTTTCTGACCACATGGTATAGTATATTCTATACATTTCGCTTTTTGGTGGAACCTTTTGACAGAGGTATACCGCAAGATACTGTAATTTCTACAATCTAAATGTTGGTTGTTACTGTGGCGATGATGCTGTACTGATATTTACTCCATATAGGGGTTCATTTTGTATAGCTCAGGTACTACATATTTGGCTAGATACTTGTGGGCCACAAATCTCACTACTACATGGCTCCCTATTACCGCCAAACTATTCATGGCTCACATAGTTTTCCATATTAATGTTATATTTCACAATAATTTGTTTGCTTTTGCACTCACCCAGTCAGATATGTGTCTGGGTTTTTCTAAATGTAAAAATTGGCTCAATTAGTTTGATCAGTACTAAGGTGTCTATACTTGATATTATGTTGAGTTATATTTTTGATGAGTGTTTGAGTTTGCTCTCTGGCCCCCCTTGTCCTGTGTCTGCTGGCTGGGACAGAACACAAGACTTTCTATTTTTACTTTCTACTGTGTTAACCCACAAACAGGGTATAGGTTAAATGTCTCACACTAACTATGCTACTTTTGTAACAGATAACATTAAAACATCTTTGAAATCTATTTCTTGGAATGTAGAGGGTTTAAACACCCCAATTAAGAGGAATTAAATAATGCAACAACTGAAACGCTTCCGCAAAGACATTGTATTCCTCCAGGAGACAAACTGGAAGATTTTAGATAAAAATACCCTGAGACGAAACTGGGCTGGTGATTTTGTAGCGGCCTCTTATCATAATAAAACTAGAGGAGTGCTCATTTTATTTAATAAATCATTGCATTACGAGGTCCTAGACACTCTTTTAGATACCCAGGGATGATTTATTTTTCTTAAGGTTTTGTTGGAAGGAGAAACGTTCACTCTAGCAAACATATCTGCTCCTAATAGTCCTAATGCTTCCTTTTTTCCAACTTGTATACTAAGTTACAGAGCTGGACAGAGGGGCATCTCAGTCTGGGGGGAGATTTCAACACAGCGCAATCTTCAACACTAGACAGATTGGGAAGTTCTGCCAGAACTGGGGGTAGCGCACCATCTTCTTTTTTTCATATGACCGACTCATTACAACTTTTTGATCCTTGGAGATGCAGGTACCCCACAAATAGAGATTACTCTTTCTACTCCCACCCCCATGATACCTTCGCTAGAATTGATTTTTGGCTACACATACTCCACACATACTCCACAGAGTGATGGATTCTGGCATCAATAATATAGTGATCTCAGATCATGCACCCATCTGGCTAACACTACAATTAAAATCCCCCATACATAGTAACTATAACTGGCGGTTCCCTTTCTATTTAAATACTTCAGAGGACTTCAAGAAATTGTTGGAATCCCACTTTAATAATTATGTGACCGACAATACACAACATATACAAGATATCAATCTCTTCCGGGCTGCTTCCAAGCGTGTCCTGAGGGGACATACAGTATAATAGCACATGTCGCCCACAAACGCACAGTTATGCGAGATGAGTATAAAAGGTTGAGCAGAAATTTATCAGACACTTATTCTACTTATCTTCTCACACCATCTGAAAACGCGAAACAACATTATCTTGAGGCAAAAACCTTTTATGACACTCTATCCGAAAAAGCTCATACAGATATATCCTTCCAAAAGCATAAGTTCTTTAAATGGGGCAATAGATCAGGAAAGTTACTCACCTCTATGTTACAAAACACAACTCAAAAAACAACTCCTAAATACATAACAAAAATTAAGTCCACAAGTTTAGACTCTTTAACGAGTCCCGTTTAGATAGCGGAAGAATTTCTGCGTTATTATGAAAACTTATGCTCTGCTCCCCCAGATGACTCTGTTTTAGGTGCAGATTTTTTACAACAAACAGGCCTACCACATATTGCAATAGAAGACCGAGATCAGTTAAATGCTCCTATCATAGAGAAAGAAGTGAGGGGAATTATCCGCACTCTACCTGCAGGTAAGACACCAGGCCCAGATGGTCTCGGAGCAGACTATTACAAAATATTATCACCCCAAGTGTCCCCTCACTTAACTACCCTATATAATTCAATAATGAAGGGAGGGGTAGCACCCCCTGACTTTAACATGGCACAAATTATCATCTTGCCTAAACCGGGTAGAGACCCTACCTCTGTAACATCTTACCAACCTATATCACTCCTCAACCAAGACTTAAATATCTTCTCTAAACTCATGGCCCAACGTCTGCAACCGATATTAGCCAAATTAATTCACCCAACACAAACCGGGTTCATAAAAGGCCGACATTCCATCATAAATATTAGAACACTTATAGCAGCAATGGAATATACATCCCAAACAAATGAAAAATAAAATGTAGTGGTCAGTTGTGACGCCGCCAAGGCATTTGATAGGGTCAGCTGGCCCCATCTTCTTCACATTTTTAATTTACAAGGTTTTGGCCATGAAATTTATGCATATTTTTCAACCATTGTATAAATGCCCAACCGCTTATTTAACTATTAACACATTAAATTCCAAATGTTTCTCTCTTTATCGAGGAACCAGACAGGGGTGCCCACTGACACCACTGCTCTTCAACTTCTACTAATAGAGAGGGTATGGCCGATAAATTTTCTCTACTTGGTTACCATTTATAAAGACTCAATCAATGGTACAACATGATGGTCTTGGAAGGAGGTGTTCCCTTCTGAGACTAGATATGAATATAAATGTATATATATATATATATATATATATGTTTCTTTTTCTTTTCTCCTTTTTCTTTTTATTTCTCTTCTTTTCCGAATACCTCTGGAGGGGCTCTCAACTCACAGATCAATGGGATAGTTAATTACGATACAGTGTGTCATTTCATAATTGTTTGCTCCTGTGTGTAAATGGAGCATTGTTAACTATTCCATTGACATTCTACTGTAAGTGACCTTACTATTTTGTGATGTACTTTCAAAAGACACTATGTAATAATTGTATTTGTTTTTTAAGCCAATAAAAATGATTAGTGAAAAAAATATATATATAAATACAACCACTCTATAGTGAGCCAGCAGCTTGAGCTGCACAAGTTGACCATACCACTGATTACATAAGATCTTATATATAAAATTCATTGGTCTGTTGTTTGTCTGTCTGGTTCTACATTCGGCCACCCCTGCACCGATTGGGATAAAACCAATGCAAGGTGGTCCAGTTGGATCCCAGCCAGGTTTAATGGGGGTTATGGTGCTGACAGACCCGTTGGTGTACGCTGGGCAGAACTTTGACCCGGGAAGCCTGTTCTGAGCCTTCCACTGGATGGATTTGGTCAAAAACTTCACAGAGTGGTAAGATTGGATCCCAGAAGACATACATGGGTGTTGAGGCCCCAGTTGGACCTCCCGTTGGTGTACACTGGGCAGAACTTTGACCCGGGGATGCTGGGCAGAACTTTGACATGGGGAGCCTGTTCTGGGCCTTCCATGGATGGATTTGGATGAAAACTTCACAGAGGGGTGGCAATTGGTCTGTGATGATTAACTTAATAACTGGAAGATATAAACCCGGGGCAACGCCAGGTGCATCAGCTAATTGTATATAAATGGAGGGGTTGGGTATGGGATCCCAACTGCCGTCAGAATACCGACAGTGGCATCCCAACAGTCAGAATCCAGACACCATCAGGTAAGTAGGCTAAAGTTTACCCTTACCACTAACCCTCCCTCCCCGTTGCCTGAACCTAACCTCCCCCTTGTGCCCAAACCTAACCTCCCCCTCCCCACACCCTAAACCTAATCCTCTCCTCTTAGTGCCTAAACCTTACCCTCTCCTAGTGCCTAACCCTAAACCTAACCCCAGATACTTACCTTCGGGATGCCGGTGGTCGGGATACTGGAGCTGGGATCCCAACACTGTCAAGATTCTTGCGCTGGTATTTTGACAGTCAGCATCCCAGAACCCTGGGATGCTGACTACTTCCTAAATGGAGGTCATCTGAAACACTTTGGATTTTCCAGTACCAAACTGTACTGTCATTATAAATTTTCTATCTATGGATTAAGCCAATTTTATTCCAGTTTCCTGGGGACTCAAATGTATTTTTAATATAAATCCTCTACCTTTGGATTACAGGATATACATGGGACATAATGGTTCCTAATAAATTAGTTTAGAGAATCTTAACAGAAGAACATTTGGGTACCTTTATTTAATCAGATGTGCATTGAGTGCTGTTCAAATATATATTCCAGCTGTTCTTATAAGCATTTATTCATTCTTTGCCATCAAGGTTTGAATGTGTTTTCGTTTTTTATGTTTTAAATATGTTATTTTAATAAATATTTGCCTTTTAAACCAATCCTGACTTAGCTGAACTCAAAAACCTTCTGTAGATCAACTGCTGTGAACATCTCTGTTTGAATAAAATAAAATTTTTAGCACCACCTAACTAATTGTAATTTAGATGGAGCAGTGTCAGCTAAACCTTTGTAGTTATATGTAAGTTCTAATTGGCATATATTATATGACCGGTTCACATGGAGTTCTAACAGAGTTATTTCTGGCTCTTAAATTCTTACTTTGACTTCAATAGTTCTCTTTTACTTTCATTTCATAGTAATTTTTCTGACAGTGTAAATCCATTGTTGGAAATATTTAGATATCTTTTTATTGTCCCTGCTTGCTTACAGTCAATTCAGTTATCTGTTTGTAAGTATCAATCAACTGCTTATTGGAAACAACATCCAGAGAGGTTAGATGGGTCATAGTGATTTATTTCACTCTAGAACTGTCTTCACCTGGCCTTACTTAAGGGTTACATGAATTAACTATTAAGGCTTTCTAAAAATAAGTATTAATCAACTGGGAGGGTGTCCAAACTTTTGCACATGCCATATTCAGTTTTTTTTTAAGTTGCTAATTTCATCACATAATTAGTAATTGTGCATTCAAATATGTGGTAATGTCATTCTCAACAGATGTTGTGCTAACATCTCTTCACTTCACTTTTGGTTCAGTAACGTTTGACCATTGGTGGCCATAATTTGCATATAACCATGTACTGTAAGTAAAATTAGTTGTTCGTCCACCTTGCTAGGATGAAACAAAATAGTATCAGAAGCGTATCACTTCTCTTTTATTGCTGTGTATTGTATGAATCCATGGTCATATTTAAGAAACTTCTAGGTATGGTTTGTTTTGTTTTGCAGGGGCTATAAACCTGCTCAGACAATGTCTAGCAAAGTATGAAGTACAACTGCAGCTCATTCTGCAGACAATTACAAATATGAACCTTTATTTTTGGGTCTTGTCCTGTACAATTTTAAGGGTAGATTTATTTTATCATAGCAACCAATCACATTCTAGCTATCATTTATCTAGTACAGTCTAAAAAATGATAGCTAGTATGTCAATGGTTGTTTTAAGCAACACCTCCACTTTTCCTTTTAAGAAGTTTAGTAAATTTACCCTTTAATGAGGCAAAACAGTTCCCATGCACTATGCTATGTTAAATAAAGAAAAAAAAATGTCATCCCCCAAATCCTCCAAAAGACAGTCTATGCTGGTTTCAACTACAACAGGGATATAATGAAACCTTGGGGTCCTCCTGGGTAGTAAATAGAGAACTGTTGTCTCTTTTAAAGGGAGCTGGCACTCAACACAGCATACTTGAAACTGTGCAGGGTCTTCTAGTTGGAATACTTAAGTTTGCGACCTGTATCAAATCAGTGAGTTTCCCAAGTGTAATTGACCGGGGTGCCTTAGAATATTTATTGTAATTTTAATGCCATAAACTGTACATGGGGTCTGTTTTATTACAGGTGGCAGTTTTGTGTATGAAGTGCATTATATTACATATGGGCTTCTCCCATATGCCTGAATATGGGCTTCTCCATCAGTCAGGTCCCAATAAAAATATAAGACAAGACCCAATATTGGGAAGTCCTAGGCATACCCCAAATAATGCAATCAACAGCTTCACACCCAAAAGTGACAATAACCTAAAACTGTCCTGGTGTCCCTTCTCTCATGGTATAATGAAGGTAACCCAAGCAGTATTTTGGGATAAAAAGTTCATGTTATTGAAAGGGTTGGTCCTAAAACTTATTGGAGTGAAAACCCAATTTACGGTGTGTCTGAAGTGCTCATTCTAAATTACTTTCAGTCACTTTCTTAGTGCACAAGGAATCAAAAGGTGACTATACCTTGAGAATAATAAAAAAGATATATGCCCATACATCAACCCATCCCAATTTCCTCAGGGCAGTCCTGTTTTCTGAGGGGGCTCTCCACAACCTGATGAATAGAAAATGGGATGTACAGTACCTTGTGGCATATGGTGGTAGCCTATTCAATAATTAATATGAGTTTCCACATGATTACAGCATCAGGACAACCGTCGTGCAGCATTATAAATGATTTCCTTGTTGGGATAAAATGGTGGTTTGAAGATCTAATTCCCACCATAGTACAGGATTCCTGACACAGACTGAGCCCAGAAATAACAAGTACTAAAAGTGATAGCTCCTATGCTATGTCCCTGAGTGAGTCTGGATGAAATCACTGCCAGAGGCAACTGTAAAGAGACTCTCATTTTAAGCACAGCAGCCAGCCAAGGTTGTATTTGGTAGTATGTGTCCTGAGGGGGTAAGCCAAATTGCAGTATGCCATCAAGAGATGATCTCTCTGCCCTCAAAACTATGGGTTTTGCATCATTCAGTTCCATCACCACTATTTTCCTCCACACTCCTTCCTCCGCTTTCCAGTTTATAACTTGTTAATGAGTAGTTTGACAGATCGCAGATGTTACAAACCTGTTCTGCCATCCTGCTGTTACAATGTAGTTTGATTCATGATCTTCAATCTTCAATGTCAGGTAATAAAATTGTCTTTAAAAAAAAAAAAAAGATAATCGTAACGTCCAAGTACAAATATCCATGAGCTTTCTGTACGCCAGGTCAGGGGCTCTGTGATTCATTTGCCTAGGACTCATTCACATTAGGTTTCAAAGACAGCTTTGCAGACCATGATTTAATTTTCTATTTTTATTATTATTATTTCAATGATTTCCCTATTAATTATATTGGGGCCGATGCAGAGATTATCACTAGACAGCCATAACTCCACATACGCACAGCTCTGCATACGTCTGCAAAACCAACTCACATTCAACGCTCCACCAGCTCCCATTATCGTTATTGAACTTTGACCGTATATAAATGCATTATACAAAATGAAACAAATGAATATTGATTCATTTTTAATTTTATGTCAGAAGGTCCGATTGCCTGATAGGCCGGTCCGAGATACTGAAGGTCCACTTCCCGCTGCTCTGCTCCGCCAGCATGCTGAGACGGGTGTGCTGTGAGGCCATGCCACAGTGACTCACGCCAAGCCCTGTGATACATTGCCATGCCTCTTTTTCCCAAGCATTCACAAAGAATGTCAGGGCCAATTTTTGACCTCAGTCTGTTCTGTTAGACTAGTTTTGTAAAAAGATAATTGCAACCCCAGTGTCATGATAACTTTTTTGTTTCAAGTAAAGGTTTTTGGTTCAAGTAAAGTAACAAGACCTCATACGTGTGTAATGTTCTCTACTTTCTAATTAACACCAGGCCAGAGGGTGTAGATCACTGCTTCCCCTCATGGCCATTAGGCTCAAATCAGTCATACTGTCCCAACATCAGTTGTAAGATGGCGGGGCTGGCAGAAACATGGTTAAACATTGAGGTGCATAGTGTGATCAGATTTCTGCTTCTAAAGGGTACATCAGCATCTAAAATTCATTGCCAACTTGTCATGGTGTACGGTGATAACATCATCTAACCGAAACAGGTTTGGGTTTGGTGCACGACAGTCGTTCAAGTTGAGCAGCGATCCTGCTGGCCCAGCACGTCCATCACAGATGACAATTTGTACCACATTGAAGGTCTGATTCAGGAGGACAGACGCATTCGATTTAGTGATATTGCTGACGAACTGAACATCTCAGTGGCTACTGTGCACAACATTATTCATAAGCAACTAGGGTAAAGGAAAGAGTGTCCACGCTGGGTACCGAAGCAACTCACAGAAGTTCACAAAACCAGTATAGTAGGATGGGATTGTCTCTCATGCACTTGATGCAGTACCATGAGGAGGGAGTGCAGTTCCTGCAGCGTATTATTACAGATGATGAAACGTGGGTGCATCATGTGACACCAGAGATGAAGCAAGCATCCATGACATGGAAACATGCATCGTCCCCACCTTCAAAGAAATTTAAGACAACTCCATCAGCACAGAAGGTCATGGCAACCGTGTTTTGAAACCACAAAGGCATGCTTCTTGTTGATTTCCACACCAAGGGAGATACTGTGAATTCTGGGCCTGATTCAGACCCGCTCGCGAGCGCTGAGTGCTCGCAAGCGGATCGATGGTGGCCCAGTGGGCATGCGCACGATGAAGCCGGCTCCGTCGTGCGCATGCGTGAGACCCAGATAGCGATGGGCAAACCGTCGCTCTGGGTCTCGTACCAAAGGGGGCGTGCTGTCGATGTTGAGTGACAGCACACCCCCTTTGGTGTGTGTCCCGGGGTCGTGGCTGCCCAGACGGAGGCGTTCCCATGGGAACGCCTACTGTCTGGGGCCGGCCCCACTGACATCACAAGTGATGTCAGTGGGAGTGCTTTCAGCTCTGTTTGAGCCTAAAGCACTCCAGGGCTTGCGGGAACGAGACCCTACCACAAGGGTCTCGTCCCAAGCCCGATGGTCTTGACCATCGCACCCATCTTCCTGCCCACTCGCTATAGCTGTGGGTGGTCACCCACAGCTATACAAGCGGCCAGGAGGCCGCTCTAAAAATCAAGAAGGACGGCCCTGATTCAGAGCGAGCGCTCTGTCAGAGCGCCCGGCTCTGAATCAGGGCCACTGTCCACTATTGTGACACATGAGCCAGTTGCTGAGGGCAATTAGTTAAAAATGATCTGGGTTGCTGTGAAAAGGCATTGTATTACTAATCGATAGCGCCATGCCACTCCCAGCCAACCATATGCGCAAGTTGTTACGTCATTACCATTGGGAGGTTCTGGTCCATCTTCCCTATAGTCCTGACCTGGCACCGAGTCATTTCCATCTCTTTGGACCATTGAAGAAACACCTGGGTGGAAGGCAATTCACAACCAACAATGAAGTTCAGCTAGACATCATGCCCTGGCTTTAGGTTATCGACACTGATTTCTTCTATGCCGGGGATAGATGCCTTGGTGTACCCTTAGAACAAATGCTTAGACAAGTATGGGAACTATGTGGAAAAATAATCTATACGAAGGCCATACAATTTATTATATGTATGAGTAAAAAAAATGTACGCAATGAGAGGTCTTGTTACCTTATTTATTGAACCACCCTAGTATATTCTGTACCAAAACTTGATACTAAAAAATAAAAATACCTGTTGGGTATTAAATAAAGGAAAAGTTAGCAGCCCCCACTGACCATCGATGCACAAATTCCAAAGATACCAACTTGACATAAAAGTTATATTATGAGATTCAGACACTAGCGCTTTGATCATAACCTGCACTCATTTAAAAACTGGTCTGTTCAGGTACCTAGAGAATAGTGCTTGGTATTGTAGTTTAAGGGTCTGGAGACAGAACATTTCAGTTTCATTATTTTCAGCTATCGCTGTGATTAAGATCAGAACACATCGATCTGTACATCCCTGGCAACCATGGCAACCAACTCTTTACTGCCTTCCACATAGTGTGACCAAACAGCATTTAAGATAAAAAGGAAAAACAGGTAAGCAGCCAGTTTGTATGCTGATCACCAATGCATGGAAAAACCACAATTCATTATTCTGTGTATATATAGCAAAATGTACTTCTGCTGACAAAGGAACTTTTACAAAGTGGTTCTCATCACATGTCAGGCTTGTGTTTAACTACGTGGCCGTTTTCCACTGCAGGAGTACTAGTGCTAGGCTGTCAAATACTGACTTATCACTGTAATATGGAAAGGAAAAGTACAGCCGAAATTCAGGTTACTTACATGAAAGAGCATTTTATAACCTTCATAAATATGTATGCGAGAGTTTTCCACAACAAATTAATATATTTACAAAAAAAAGGAGCAAAGTTGGATAAGCATAAAGCTGAATAGGTATTTTATTAGTAATAGGAAAAGTGTATTGATAATGTAAACACAGAAAAACAATAAAAATTAAAACAACAAATAACCCCCCCCCAATGCCTCACCAACCCTTATACATAAAAAGAGGGAAGATGTAGAAGCAGAGGAAACAGCAGCCTTATCCAACCTATTGAAAACACTATTATGCAGGATAGCTAATATAAACCAAAACCAAATGTGTCCAAGCGTATCAGAGCAGGAGGCTATTTGTATATGTAATCAGGTTATACTTGCCGACTTTTAATGAATTTTTTCAGGGAGCAGCCCAGTCATCTCAGCTACAGCTGACATTAGACCCCACCCTCTTTACTGGATAGCCCACGATTTGCAGGTCCGCGAGAAGGGGCAGGGCTAAATTACGCGATTTGCATAATTTAGCTCCGCCCCCTGCATACGGACACGCAAATTTGTCCTAAAATCTCGCCATCCTGCCCACTTCACTAGGAAGTGGGTGGGATGCGGGAGATATGCCTACTCTTTCAGGGGTGCCCCCTTACCCGAAAAATCGGGAGCCTCCCGCCACTCCTGGGAGAGTAGGCATGTATGGATCACGTACAGTGGGAGATCGGCCTTTTCGGATGGGTCAATATCAAAACTATTTCTGTTTTTGGCATTAAAAAAAAATTGAAAGAAAATTACTAAAAAAAAAAAAATGCCCCTCCCCTTTAGAATGTAAGCGCTCACAATAAAGGCCTTCTTCCCTCATGTGCTTCTCCTTCCCTTACTCATAAAATCATCTACTCTAAACTCCCCACGAGGGCACCGAATACTTGGTTGGGAATCAGTATGATTTACCGCCAGCCGCATGGCCGGCGGTTGAAATCCCGACAGCTACAGCTGGGCAAGGATGAAAATCCCGATCATTAAATAAAGTAAGTATCGCTAACCTTTCTCCTCCCCAACCCTCACCCTCCCTTAGCGGTGCTTAACCCCCCCTCTAAGTGCCTAAACCTAACCCCCCTTCCCTGCAGCCTAACCCTAAGTCTCCCGGGGGGTCGCCTAACCCTAAGTTTTCCCCCCCAGGAGCCTCTAACCTAACCATCCCCCCCCGCAGCTGTCCGCACCCGGCGCCCGGCTTACCTTCGATCAGGATGCCGGGTGTCGGGCTCCCGGCGTAGGTCTAATGGCAGGCATTGGGATTTAGATGCCTGTCATTAGACCCTTGCCGGGATTAGATAGTCGGGATGCCGATGGACGGCATTCAGACCGGCGGCATCCCGTATGCATATCCTTGGTTGCTGATGCCCTGTTGATTTTAAATGTTATGATCACTATTGCAGCAATGTTTATAAACCATGTCCTTGTCCTGCATTGTTTTGTGCTGTAAGTCACTTTTTTCTTGTTTGCTCATTTGTTTATGTACTTTCTAAGGCGCTGCAGAACCCTTGTGGCACCATATAAGTAAAGGATAATAATAATAATAAGTCATCTACTGTGGGCAGTAAATGGATGCTAGCCTTTACCATATTTTATCAATATCTCTGGATCTGAAATAAAACTTGATTGACCTTTGTGAATGTTTTCACCTTTGCTAACATTGTAACTTTTTTATATGTGGGTATTCTCATCCTTCATTTAACGGTGGGATATGCCTATTTGTTGACTTGCTTGTGTACTATCAATACATATATTTTTAAAATTAGCTTTCTACCCATAACAATGTGGCCTAATGCCAGGCAGCATACTTGCCACCATTCAGTTTCATACCAAGATTGGAATCTGTTTCTTTACAAACATGTTCATACTGACAGTCATGTAATATCCCATAGATGTGAGGATATAATTGGTGTGGTGAAGGTTATACACTGGAGTTACCACTGTGGTGGATCTATCTTTTTACTTCCATTGGTGTCAACTGTCCACTCCCATCAGAAAGGCAAGAATTCTTCCCCCAGACACAGACAAAATATGTGCAAAGATTTTTGTTATTTATTAGTAATGATGATTGGAATGGGTCAGTTTGACTTAAATTAATCAATGGCAAGAAGTTCACCTATAGCATTTAATCTTCAATATGCACAATATCACTTAAAACATTAATTATCTGGTTCTGCACAATGAAACATAACAATATACCTACAGACCTAATTAAGATTTACTATAGTACCTGCAGTCTTAATTAACATTCAGCAGATTACCTTAGAGCTCAATAAAAGTTTGTTCCTAAATAAATGCAGATTCCACAAACTAACTGGTAATGTTGAAGATACTATGCAATAAATAGTCTTTAAATGGTGGTAACCTGGGTCACATTTGCGTCCTTTGGGTTGATTTTCAGTCAGAAGGATCTCTTTGTGTGAGTTCTGGCATACAATGCATGTGCAGAAGCAAATTTACACGTCTGCATATCTCTGTCGGATTCTGAGCCAAATGGATCTTGGCCAGATCATGCGTGAAATGGGCATTTTGGGGCGGGAACTGGGTGGCAACAATGTGATGGCATGGAACTGTTCTGTCTTGTGGGAGTGTCACTGATGTGTAGCTAGAATTATGTGCTATTGTGAGTGGTACATACGGAGAAGGGAAGCCTTTTTCAGGCGGATCTCTTGCACCTAATGTGGGGTTGATGCAAGTGCTGATACTAATGGCGACGATTGCGGTTGTGGACGTAAAAACAGTAGGATAGGCAGCTTCCCGCTGGAAGCCACACGGATCCTCACATTAACCCTACGGAAATCACTTTAGCGTAAGGTAGTAAATCTGGCTACCGCGGCAACACGCAAACACAGCCACTTTACATCCGAGTCAGAATCAGACCCCATGTATGCACACGTTGGGACCCTTACTTGAATATATGAACAAAATAGTCTTTACGTAAGTAGTATTGTTGCAGCGCTATAATATGCACATCAGTAGAAGAAATGCCTCACACATATAACTGTAGCTTGGACATATGAATGGTTTAATCTCACCAAATAGTAGATCTCTCCTGAAGAATAGGCACAGCTAACAAATGGACAGGACTCTCAGCTAGGCTTTCTAGATGGCACCACAAGTCCCAGCCACTCTTGGTTGCAGTTTGTCCTCAGATAATCTGTGCTTTTTAGGACTGGGAGAGTCTAGACACCCAACCTGCACACATCTCCACAGTACTTCCAATATTATTGAGCTTCAAATGATAAAAATTACCTGCTAAATGACCAGTGCCCTGCCGGAAACAATTATGGCGTGAGCCCATGGGGCAAATTTCATTTGCATTTCAAATACATGTTTTAAAATTGTCTGTATTGGAAAGAGTCAGATACCCAGGTCTTGGTTTCATCTAACTGTTAGTGCAAGATGTAATTGATCATTTTTAGTGCAACAATGTATTTGAAATATTTATACTGAAATGGATCACAGCGCGAAAACCAGAAGTTACATGATTGGTTACTTCTGGTATTTATACAGACCGGAATGCAGGCAACACTAGTCTTTAGAATGACTCCACAGAGTCAAAATGCGTCGGCACAGTGTCTGCCATACAGGATTCTAACCGCATCTTGACGCAAGGAGGGTTGCCCTTCCCGGGGATTATCTGCAACTTTACCAAACATCAAGATACAGTATGCTGTATAACGGGCTAAATATAACAGCTTGTGATCTTCAGCCGCTGTGAGGATTTATGTGAGTCTCCCCGTAATTTTAAAGCGGCCATCATATTATGGTTTAAACAAAGGGGCATGGTCTCACAAGGAATGGGCATGACAACACATTAGTAACCCCAATTCAAATTACGCCACAAGGTAGCACAATCTTATTCACATTACACCGCATAGTAGTGCCCCTTATACACATAATTCTAGCGTCCCCAGAATATGCCACCACAGTGTTCTCACAGGAAGCAGCATCAGGCACCCAGCAGAGCAGAGAAACAGCCTCAGAATGAATCTCTCCCATGAGGCTGATTATGATGATCTCAACAGGTCAGAGGATCATGTGATGGGCTCCTCCACATGCACCTCACCCCTTAGCACAGTCTCATGGGAATTGTTTATCAGTAGTCAGTGGTGGAACTCCTGGAGACAATGGAGTCATTTGCCGCCGGGCATCAGCCCTGAAGGGGGCACCTGGCTCCATTGTCCCCGGGAGCTGCATGGAGAAGGAGCGCCGCTGATCGGCGCTCCACCTCCATTGGCGTAACTACGGAGGGTGCAAGGGGTGCGGTCGCACCCCTGCACCCTCCATTTGCCGGGCGCCCGCTGAGTGTGTTACCAGTGGGCACCCGGCTCCTATCCTCCTGGCGGTAGCCGGAGGACGGAGCTCCCTCCGTCTTCCGGGTCCCGCAGTGTACTATGGGAGTGACGTCATAACGTCACTCCCATACTGCCGAGGAGCGGACGCCGGGGACGGAGCTCAGGAGTGAGCTCCGTCTTCCGGGTCCCGCAGTGCACTATGGGAGTGACGTAATGACGTCACTCCCATAGAGCCGAGGAGCAGACACCAGGGATGGACGGCAGCAGCACTGGAGCGGGGATAAAGGTAAGTGTTTGTTTTTTTTTTGTGTGTGTGTGTGTGTGTGCATGCGGTGGGGGCCATCACTACTGGGGGCAACTACAGGGGCCTCACTACTGGGGGCAACTACATGGGGCTCACTACTGGGGGCAACTACAAGGGGCCTCACTACTGGGGGCAACTACCGGGGTCTCACTACTGGGGGCAACTACCGGGGGCTCACTACTGGGGGCAACTACAAGGGGCCTCACTACTGGGGGCAACTACCGGGGGCTCACTACTGGATGTACTGCATAGGGGGACCATTACTGGGGAGCACTACATAGGCGGACCACTACTGGGGGCATTATATAAAAGGAACCGCATAAGGGGGGCGGCGGCAGCTGGGGCTGGCATAGGTGCTGGGGGGTGGTACATTTTAGTTTGGGGGGGGCACCAACATTTATCTTGCCTCCGGGCACCTGGGATGAAGTTACGCCACTGTCAGTAGTTGCCCCAGTCCAGCCTGGGGAATCAGCAACAGCGGCGATGGAATGAGACTGAAGAGGTGTGTTTCACGGGACGTGCTGCCAATGCCACTGCCTGCCATACGGCAGCAACAGTGGACTCAGCAGGCTAGCAGAGTGGGGAGAGCGCCTCTCCTACCCGGCATCTCCCTTCCTTTGCATACCTTGCTCAGAGAGTTGAGCCGGCCTGAATGGACATTTTTTTTTCTTCGTGTGTCAGTCTTTTCCTATGAACCTGAAGGTCGCAAGCCTCTCAATCTATGAGTCCTATCATCAATAAAAATTAAATAAGGAAAAGAAATGCAAACATTTAACATCTCATTAGGCGACAGTTACTTTTACAGACAAAGAATTGTATTTACAGCCGTCCCCAACTGTGACCCGGAGAACAACATTTTACAGTCTTCAGGCTGCAACATTTATGTCACTGGCACATCTATAAGGGGGACCCACGCAGCATACCCTGCACCCATCCAATATACTTACTGGGAGGCGGCATTACTGGGAAATGGTATTGGAGCAAAAATCACCAATACAATACAGACACCATGTTAGGCTATGGCGTGGTGCCAGCGTCTTCACTGTACAGACATCGGTGCAAAGAACCCCATGAATGGTGTGTGTGTGGGGGGGGGGGCGCATAGAGATTGCACATAGGCCCCCGCCACTCATAAGATATCCCTGATTTCTGTGTCTGCACTGTAATTATATCTATAATAAAGAGAACACATGTACTCTAAGCACGTTAAATATATTCCACTTCATTCTTAGCAAGGCTGCTTTTGGAGGGTGCTACCATCAGTGCTGTAGCAGGCCGCAGGGGCACCCTATGCTTGCACCCCCAGCCCTCGATTGCATCCTTAACTACTCCAGCCGCATCCATTCTAAAAGTCCCCATACATCAGGCGGCCGTTTCACCAATTCCTCGATTGGAGTGGATCGGAAATGCCATTCGGTGGCCATCGATGATCACTGATCTAATGGAAAATCTATAACATTCTTCATGTTAAAAGTCCCCAATTTGCTAATCCCATATTATATATTGGTTGGGATTGACAAATCAGTGAAATCCAAAATGTTGGATGTCACCAGTGCCCCCACCCTAAAGTCTGGGGATCAGTGAATTGGCCCAATACATTGCAGTTGTATGGGTGCCTTAATAGAACAGTCATCTGATAATAATACTCTGAACATGCATTGATAAAGAATGCAGAGCCTCAACTTTTTTTCTGACATATGGTATTGATGTATGTTGTATGCAACTGGTTTATATGTAAAACATGACATATCATCAACTGGGAGGAACTTTGCGTTCGTACTTTTTACACATAAAGTTTGAAATATACAAAATATTTAATTCAGTGCACAGAATAATGTGCTAAGGTGTTTTACTGATTCATAAAATAATAAAATGAAGTAAACCATACTCATGGACAGCAATTATTTATTTTCATAGCCAACAGCATGTCCAATTAAATATACTCAGCCCATCTGTAAACCGTTAAGAGAACGATCAACCTGAAGCCTCTAGTGGGTTAATGTTCGACGGTTGTAAACCAGAATATGAACTGTGGGTTTAACAAGCATTTGTTATGCATCTTTGCCATAGGAATTATTATATCTCATTTTCACCTTCAATGTCATAAACCTTTCTGACAAAAGCTATGAAGAATCGCTTTCAGAGCAGTTTGGCAGCATCCAAGCAGAAGATATATCAGCGTGTGTAGGCTGCTATGTAGCGGCTGGGATAAATTAATGCTGAGTCTTTAATAAGAGTGAAAAAAAAAAAGCTTAGTGTTCTATTGGGAAATTATTATTTCTCGTTGCCTGAAAAACAGAAAGTGAGAATAATTAATGGAAGAAGAGATGGATGGGGTGAAATATCCTCATAGCAGGCTGAGCGGAAACGTGCTGCCCAGTGCAAGCCATCGCTTAATCCTTGAACACCAGTTTGTCATTATTAATTGAACCAGTAGGGACTGAATGAAACTTTGTAGTGCAATAACTTAGCCAAACAGTCCTTAACCCATTAACCACTACAAAATAACATGTTTTTAAAGAAAAACTGATTACGGGAATAATTTATAGTTAAGCTTTTCAATGTGCTCAACAAGTAATACGTAAAGCTTCCATGAGTACCACGATCTGAATGTTTAGTGATTGTGGGTTGTCATGATTATTTATCAAAGAGGACAGTGGTGCTGAATTGTCAACTCTGCATTCAGGCCTTCCAATTTCAAGTAAGAAATTCAGGATACTTTGCAAACTGCCTTCTCCACTATATCTACACACCCTGACCCAACTCAGGGCCCCATTTAAGAACGAACGTAAATACCAGCTCCATTTTTTTGTTTAGTATCACTGTGATACAAACAAAAATGGCACTAGTATTTATCACTTACCCCTCCGGCGAGATCCTCTGCCTGGCTGCTGCCAACCTAACATTGCCAGATGTTCCATCTGCGCATTTGCATAACATGTGGATCCGGCGTTAATGGGGACCGCATAGCCCTCGCCATCTAAAGAAGGAGAGAACGATGCTGTGACAAACAGCAGTAATCTTAGAATAAAGGAAGAATGACATAACCCCTTTAGTGAGCGCTAAAGGGGTTATGTATCATTATTAAATGGGGCCCTGAATTAGTCATGGCTACAACCACTTTCCTTTTTCCATGGGAACTTGGGAGTCCAGTGGAAAACAATCCAGCCACCATATACAGGGCCAGCAACAGAAATCATGGGGCCTGGTACACCCATTTTTTTAGGGGCCCCCCTTCCCAGGGTCCCTGGCAGGTACAGGTCAGTTGCTTGAGAGTTTGCCTTACCCTATATGTGGTTTCTCTGGGAGTCTCTGAGCCTCAGGGGTCTATTTACTAAGCAGTGTTAGGAGACAGAGTGAAAAGTGATATGGTGACAGCAAATCAGCTACACTGTCATCTCACAGGCTGTGTTTGAAAAATGACAGTTGGGAGCTGATTGGCTGGTACGTTATCACTTTTCACTCTGTCTCCTAACACTGCTTAAAATAGTAAATAGACCCTTCAGTGTCCCTCCATGCCCCACACTTACCATATTCTATGTCTGCTTGCCGCATCGTCTCTGCTTGGGTGACTTTTCTTGGGGTCAGCGCCACTCCTCAGCTCCTCACTTACCTCTCAGTGCTGGCTTGACTCAGCCGGCTACTTCTTGATTCTCAATGGTCTTAACCTAAGCAGCATAGGGCTGGTATTAGCTCCTTTGCTTCATAAATTTATATTTTTTCCATTATTTTTACACATACATGTAACCTCCCCATCCCACACTGTGCTTCCATATCCCACTGTGTTCCCCCATTCCCCCATCTAACACTATACTCTCTTATATCTCATCCTACAATGTGTTCTCCCATCTCATACTGTGCCCTCCCATCCCCCATCTCACACTGTGCTCTCTCATCCCCATCTCATACTGTGCTCTCCCATCCCCCATCCCATACTGTGCTCTCCCATCACCCATCTCACACTGTGCTCTCTCATCCCCCATCTCATACTGTGCTCTCCCATCCCCCATCCCATACTGTGCCCTCCCATCCCCCATCTCACACTGTGCTCTCTCATCCCCCATCTTATACTGTGCTCTCCCATCCCCCATCCCATACTGTGCCCTCCCATCCCCATCTCACACTGTGCTCTCTCATCCCCCACCCCATACTGTGCTCTCCCATCCCTCATCCCACACTGTGCTCTCCCATCACCCATCTCATACTGTGCTCTCTCATCCCCATCCCACACTGTGCCCTCCCATCCCCATCTCACACTGTGCTCTCTCATCCCCCACCCCATACTGTGCCCTCCCAGCCTCCATCTCACACTGTGCTCTCCCATCACCCATCTCATACTGTGCTCTCCCATCTCCCATCCCACACTGTGCTCTCCCATCACCCATCTCACACTGTGCTCTCTCATCCCCATCCCACACTGTGCTCTCCCATCCCCATCTCATACTGTGCTCTCTCATCCCCATCCCACACTGTGCTCTCTCATCCCCCACCCCATACTGTGCCCTCCCAGCCTCCATCTCACACTGTGCTCTCTCATCCCCCACCCCATACTGTGCTCTCCCATCCTCCATCTCACACTGTGCTCTCTCATCCCCATCTCACACTGTGCTCTCTCATCCCCCACCCCATACTGTGCTCTCCCATCCTCCATCTCACACTGTGCTCTCTCATCCCCCACCTCATACTGTGCTCTCCCATCCCCCATCCCACACTGTGCTCTCCCATCACCCATCTCATACTGTGCTCTCTTATCCCCATCCCACACTGTGCTCTTCCATCACCCATCCCATACTGTGCCCTCCCATCCTCCATCTCACACTGTGCTCTCTCATCCCCAGCCCAATGCTGTGCTCTCCCATCCCCCACTGTGCCCTCCTATCCCCATCTAATACTGTGCTCTCCCACCCCATCCCACACTGTGCCCCCCATCCCACACTGTGCCCTCCCATCCCCCACTGTGCATTCCCATCCCCCATCTCACACTGTGCATTCCCATCCCCCACCCCACACTGTGCTTCCCAACCCCATGCTGCACTTACCTGCTGGAGGCTGGAGCTTCTTTCTGCCTGTGACATACAGGTATTGGCAACTTCTGAGTCCGGATTGACTGCTACTGCTGCTGGGCGGGAATGGACTGGAGAGGCAGAGCACTGGGGTGGGGGCGGGGCTGCTTAATGACTGCATCTATCTCTCAGCCAGTGAGCCGAGGAGACATCAGGCAGCAGCAACGCTCCCACCACAGTGCTGAGCTTCTCTAAGCCCTGATGGCCAGCCAGCAGTGAGTGACACAGACTGGCTGGCCCTGCTCCTCTGAGCATATACAGCCTGTGGCTGGCTGCAGGTATTTCTACAGGTCTGTCCCGTTCCGTCCCGCCCCACCTGCCCAACTCGCAACTGCACTTGCTGCTGCAGTGATCAGCAGGGGCCCCGTACATGTCTGCACCCTGCTGATCACTGGGGCTCCCTAAGACCTCGGGGCCCAGTACAGTTGTACCCCTGGACCCCCCCTGTCGCCGGGCCTGATCATGTATGCTGCCTAATGCCTTTAAAGTAGGGGTGTGCACCGGCCACATTTCGTGTTTTGTGTATTGGTTTTGGATCTGGATCTTTCTTCGTGTTTTGGATCTGGATTGGTTTTGCCAAAACCACCCTTCCGTGTTTTGGGTTCTGGGTTTTGTGTTTTGGATCTGTATTTTTTTGGAAAAAAGCATAAAAACAGCTAAAATCACAGAATTTGTGGGTTTTTCTGTTCTTATGCTATTATTAACCTCAATAACATTAATTTCCACTCATTTCCAGTCTATTCTGAACACCTCACACCTCACAATATTGTTTTTAGGCCAAAAGGTTGCACCGAGGTAGCTGGATGACTATCACAAGTGGGCGGCACAAACACGTGGCTTATTTAGGAGTGACACTGCAGTGGCCAACAGGATGGCAGTTTGAAAAAGTAGGCCCCAAACAGTACATAATCCAAAGAAAAAAAAGACGTGCAAGATGGAATGGTCCTTGGGCCCTCCGACCCACCCTTATGTTGTATAAACAGGACAATCACACTTTAACAAACCAATCATTTTAACACCAGGGTCCGCCACACGACTGAAATGCTTGGTTCGTTTGGGCCCCCACAAAACAAGCTGGCAATTAATCTGTCCATGCACAAACTGGCTCTATGGAGGCAAGATGTCGTCCTCATCCACTTATTGCTCACCCTCTTCAGTGTTGTGTACATCCTTATCCTCACAGAGTATTAATTCGTCCCCACTGGAATCCACCACCACAGGTCCCTCTGTACGTTCTGGAGGCTGGTCTCCCTGGAAGAATTGATAATTCATTTTGATGAACATCATCTTCCCCACATTTTGTGGAAGCAACCTCCTACGCCTTTCACTGACAAGGTTCCCGGCTACACTAAACACTCTTTCGGAGTACACACTGGAGGGGGGGCAACTCAGGTAAAATAGAGCCAGTTTGTACAGGGGCCTCCAAATTGACTCTTTTTCCTATCAGTACAGGTACAGACTGTCTGACATGCCTACTTGGATGCTGTCACCGATGTAATCCTCCACTATTATGTCAATGGTGACAGTATCATATACAGACAGTAGACATGTCAGAAATTGTTGCCAGGTCCTTCAGTCTGGACCAGATGTCCAAACTTGGTCCTGCCTGCCCTGCATCACCGCCAGCGGGTTGTTTAGGATACCTAAGTTGTTTCCTGGCAGCCCCAGTTGCAGGAGAAAATGAAGAAGGAGCTGTTGACGTGTCACGTACCGCTTCAGCTGACAGTGTTTTCACCAGCAGGTCTTTGCACCTCTGCAAGCTTATGTCAGCCGGAAAGAGAGACACCACATAGGCTTTAAACCTAGGACCAAGCACTTGGCCAAAATGTAGTGGTCTGATTTCAACAGATTGACCACCCTGGAAACCTGGCAAAGCGAATGAAGGGCTTCATCCAAAAGTCCCACATGCCGAGCGGAATCGCTCCGTCTTAGCTCCTCCTTCACTTTCTCCAGCTGCTTCTGCAAAAGCCTGATGAGGGGAATGACCTGACTCAAGCTGGCAGTGTCTGAACTGACTTCACGTGTGGCAAGTTCGAAGGGCTGGAGAACCTTGCACAATACAGAAATCATTCTCCACTGCGCTTGAGTCAGGTGCATACCCCCTCCTTTGCCTATGTCATAGGTGGATGTATAGGCGTCACAACCTCTTGCTTCAGGTGATGGTGGGGTAGGTTTAAGAGTGTTTTCTGGTGCTCCAGTCTTCGGCATGCAGTCGCTGAATGGCGAAAGTAGCCAGAAATTTTTCGGGCCACCCAAAGCGTCTCCTGCATGCCCCTGTCGTTTTTCAGAAAATTCTGCACCACCAAATTTATTGTGTGAGCAAAACATGGGACGTGCTGGAATTTACCCAGATGTAATGCCCTCACAATATTGGTGGCGTTGTCAGATATTACAAATCCCCAGGAGAGTCTAAGTCGGGTAAGCCACTGGGCGATGATTTCCCTCAGTTTCTCTAAGAAGTTGTCGGCAGTGTGCCTCTTACTGAACCGGTGGTACACAGCGTTGCCTGCCTTGGAACGAGCTGGCATTTCTGAGCTGCTGCTACTGGTGACGCTGCTGTTGTTGCTGCGTAAGGTGTGTCGAAGCTGGATTAGTGGCTGAGTCGGAATCAGCGTAAAAATTAGCGTACGCGACGCCATCTTGCGAATGGCAGCTAGACTCCATCTTAAAAATAAGAATCTGCAAGACGCCATTTTGCGACGCGCACCATTTTAAGTTACAACTCACAATGTTTTTGATAATCTTTTTAGAAGCCATGACAGGCCCATTCTGGGGACAACCTTGCATAGAGAAATGCTAAAACAACTAGAAAAACAGCCTCCTTAGAAAAGTAAATAGAATAGACAATACACCAGAATACTGTGAGTGTTTTACATACAAATTGGGAATCCCTGTATATAGACAAGTATAGTTGTGGCAATTGTAATATGGCCCAGATACTTGAATTTGACTGAATGAACAATGGTAAGAAATCTGCTCTTTTTCAGACAGGCTGGCACCAACACAGCTGGGGGTCTCCACCTTGTTTGAGAAGTGAAGCTTACTGCCCATAACACATTTGCATTGCAGTTTGAAACTGTTAGTAAGGAATGAGATATGTGTGTATATGTATGTATATATATATAGGGATGTGCAGGCTTGGTTCTACTCGGTTCCGTTCGGTTTTTTTTCCCGAATCTTATTGGGTTTCAGCTGTCACGAGTTTTGGATAGCCAATAAGATTCGGTAAAAAAAACCGAACGGAACCGAGTAGAACCGAGCCTGCACATCCCTTATATATATGTATATATATGTGTATATATGCCATCATAAATAGAATCTCATGCATAAACACCGCACATTAAGCACAGTAGCGAATGCACAATATCCTGCATGCGAACGCTGTTTATTAGCTGCATGCATGCACATCTGCCCTAAATCAGATAAACCTAACTAGCGTCTTTTCTCATATCCCCAATACTTACATAATGCACACTTACACAAAAGGTTCCATAGCTATAAAGTAAAAGATCCAAGTTTTATTCATATATTACAAATGCTGTGAAATAAAGACTATTTTGGTATCTAAGGTTTAATACATGATAGTTAAGCCATGTTTGATATTATACTGATCTGCACTTTATCCACAGCTTCCCGGTATCATCGGTGTGAAGATCGGAACATGCGTTCGCAACTTATGGATCGTAAAGACATAAAGAACCAAAATGTACTTTGTAAAACCAACAGTCTAGATTTGCATGAGGTGGGAAAATGAAGGCAACCAGCTGTTGGAGGCTGGACTGTGGCCATTTGAATCAACCCGTTAAATGTCCTGTAACAAATGCACCCGCACTGGGAACCAATGGATCAGCAACAAACTCCTCTATTGTGTTGTCTATTTCAGGGGGGGTATAAATATGTGTGCTCTGACCCTGGGTTTCTAGTCTATTCTGCTGATTGACGGAGGTCTTTTGCTGATGCCGGAATCTGGTCCCAGAGCGCATGCGTATGTATGACTGTATCTTGGGTCTGTATAATTCTTTGCGCTACAATGTACTTAGAACACAACGTGTAACTGACTGAACTTTACTTGAATAATACTTTGTGCTTTGGAACACATGTTCAAGGTCTAAAGTCTTTATTTTACTGTTTGAATGCATACGCAAGTAGCGTAAATTTTAGCGGTTTATAGGCAGGGATTAGAAGGTATAGGTAGGTGCGTATAGAGGTATATTGCCAGTATCCTTAGGTGATACATCTACCCAGTGGGCTGTCACAGTCATATAGTCCTTAGTCTGCCCTGTTCCACTTGTCCACATGTCCGTGGTTAAGTGGACAGTGGGTACAACCACATTTTTTAGGACAATGAGGACACTTTTTCTGAAGTCTCTGTACAGTCTCCGTATCGCCTGCCTAGTGAAGTGGAATCTAGATGGGATTTGGTACCAGGGACACACTACCTCCATCAATTCTCTAAATGCCACTGCACTAATGGCGGATACCGGATACACGTCTAACACCAACATAGCAGTCAAGGCTTCAGTTATTCATTTTGCTTTAGGATGACTGCTATCGTACTTCATCCTCCTCGCTAAGGAATGTTGGAGGGTCAATTGTTTAGTAAAAGTAGTGGTGTTCCTACTTCCTCTCTTGGATGATGAACTACTCCCAGCAGCAGCGGCAGCAGTAGGCGTAGCAATGCAGGATCCTCCGGAGGAATCCCGGATAGGAGAGTCAGTCATGCCAGTGACATGGCCGGCAGGACTACTTCCGATCCTGACTAAGGAGGAAATTGATGTTATGGTTTGCAGGCGCTTGGATACATCAGGACAAAGGATTTAGGTGTCCCTGGACTGCTTACTGTCTTAGCCAAAGTTTCTGAACTTGACAGTAACTTTTTATGAACGTGCTTCAGGTGACGTACAGTATAAGGGAGGATGTTCCTAGGTGGTTAACGTCCTTACCCCTACTTATTTCACCTTTACATATGGTACATATGGCAAGACAGTTGTTGTCCGGATTTGGATGGAAATATTGCCAGACCAAAGAGGCGGAATGTTTGGTCTTCTGCCCAGGCATGACCGTGATGGGCTTTTTCATCCCACGGACAACAACTGTCTCCCCCGGAGCCTGATTTAAACAAACCACATCACCATCAGAATCCTCCTCGCCAACTTCCTCCTCAGCGCCAACTACACCAGTATCCTCATCCTGTTGTACTTCAACAGTGACATCTTCAATTTGCATATCAGCAAGTGGACTGTGGGTGCTCCTTCCAGCACTTGCAGAGGGCGTGCAAATGGTGGAAAGAGCCGCCTCTTCCCATCCAGTGTTGGGAAGGACAGGCATCGCAACTGCCACCACACTTGTACTCTCGTTGGGGATTTGTGATATCTTCTTAGAACGCACAGTTCTTCGCTGTGCTTTTGCCAGCTTAACTCGTTTGATTTTTTTAGCGGGAGGAGGGCTTCCATTGTCATGTGAAGCTGAACCACTAGTCATGAACATAGGGAAAGACCTTAGCCGTTCCTTGCCACTCCGTATCGTAAATGGCATATTGGCAAGTTTACGTTTCTCCTCAGATGATTTAAATGTTTTTTTAAGGTAATTTCCTGAACTTTGTCATTTGGGATTTTATATGCCCTCTACTATGACATTGGGCATCGACCTTGGCAGATGACGTTGATGGCATTTTATCACCTATGTCATGACTAGAGGCAGCAGCTTTAGCATTAGGAGGAAGTGGTTCTTGATCTTTCCATATTTTATTTTTATCAGACAAAGTTTTGTCCTCCATTTATGTTATATTGATATATACGTGCGGCTAAGGTGCACACAAACACAGAAAAGAAGAATTTTTTATTTTCTTTGGAGTGCACTTTGGGGGTTACACCACCCTTTAACAGACGAGCCGGACGGCCCTTTACTTATGACACAGGCGTACGCTTGGCGCTGCTCCTTTGTTGATGCACGTGCGGCTACAGCGCACACAATTCACAAACACAGAAAAGAAGAATTTTTTATTTTCTTTGGAGTGCACTTTGGGGGTTACACCACCCTTTAACAGACGAGCCGGCCGGCCCTTTACTTATGACACGGCGTACGCTTGGCGCTGCTCCTTTGTTGATGCACGTGCGGCTACAGCGCACACAATTCACAAACACAGAAAAGAAGAATTTTTTATTTTTTTTGAAGTGCACTTAGGGGGTTACACCACCCTTGAAGAGATGAGCCAGCCGGCCCTTTACTTATGACACAGGCGTACGCTTGGCGCTGCTCCTTTGTTGATGCACGTGCAGCTACAGTGCACACAATTCACAAACACAGAAATAAATGTTTTTTTTGCACTTGGGGGGAACACCCCTGATGGACAGATCACTCCCTGGACAACACTACAGCACCCTTTCTACGACTACAGCCTTTATGGGACACTGCACAACACAGCCCACCCAGCCCCTATAGACTTTTGGAGTGGACACAGCCCCTATGGACAACTGACTGCACAACACAGCCCAGCCAGCCCCTATGGACAACAGCAGCACAACACAGTCCAGCCAGCCCCTATGGACAACAGCAGCACAACACAGCCCAGCCAGCCCCTATGGACTTTGGAGGAGTGGACACAGCCCCTATGGGCAACAGCAGCACAACACAACACAGCCCAGCCAGCCCTAACTCCCATCCTCCCTCTTCACTGTCCACAACCGGAGTGAGAAATGGCACCGACGCAGGGACCTTTAATAGAATCCAAAACCCGCGAGATCCGGAAGGCGGGATGATGATGGGAAAACCTGAGCCGGACTCGGTTCCCGGCTCGGATCGGGGGTGCTTGGGGGGGTTCGGATTTCTGAAATCCGAACCCGCTCATCCCTACTTTAAAGTCACCCCAAGATCAAACTAAAGAGAATTCCATTATTTTAAACATTTAGGGGCCAGTTAAATTCCCCATCTTTACACGTGTTACTGCAATACACTTTTAGAGGCTCCCTCTCTCCTGAATCTCTTCATCACACTTTGGGGCTGATTCTGAGATTCCATGCAGCTAAAGCAAGTATCCATACATCTGAAAGCAGGAGGCTGGGCCGCCCATTGATTGCACGTCAAAACTCTGCAATCGTCATCATCAGTATCGGCACTTGCAGTAGCCCCATGCTAGCTGCAATAGGGATGCAACCACCAATCTCTGTACGTGGCATTTGCAAATGCATCCAGACACAAGCATTGCAGAGCTTTTCCCATTCATTCATTTAGCATTCCTGCATTTAGAAACACAAATGATCAGGCTATTGAAAGGTATGGCCTAATGAAGAAATATTAAATTAAAAAAGATACATGCATGGACAATATAAATGATTGGCAAGGTGAAAAAAAAGATATACTGTACATATAGCAAAAAAATTTAATACTATGCATAGTAGACCCATACTTACCACATACAGCCCAATACCAAACATAACAACCTAGGGCCTGATGCAGTGAAGGACACTAATACGATCACAGCTGCGATTTCGTACGGAACGGAGCTGCGAAAATATGCCAATGTTAGCAAAGATCAGCTGAGCACAGGGACGCCCACTGCTGCCTTTTTACCTATGTGCGACGACGCATACCTGCGTAAATATCGGTAACATCGAAGCACATCGGTGGCCATCTTACCCTTGCCGCAGGTCTGACCTGCTGCAGCCGTGGGTGCTCTTCTGACACGCAGAGCTGTGTATGCAATAGCAGTGGCTAATTTGTGCACGCAAATGTAATGGTGTTCAAATGGCCAGGCACGCCAGCATTTCACAGACCACCTCCCCGTCTCCACCCCCAAATGTTCACTTCCTGCCAATCACTCTACGATGAGTCTCCGTGATTGCAGTGTGATCGCATAGCTGCCTTTGCGCACTTCGATGCATACGCATGCGCAATGGCAAACAATCGCTCGATCTGCATGAAAATTGCATTAGCGCCCATTTCTGAATCAGGCCCCTAATTCCCAGCACACATGGGAGCCTATTTATTAACATTATTTTTACTAAAATAATGTGAAAACCCTTTTCACATTATTTTAGTATCACCTAAAGTTACTAAAGGTCAAATGTAGTAGCATTCGTAAAATTCTACTCCAAACCCTAATTATCACATATTTTTAGTAAGCAGATCGTATTTCCCATAATTGTAATGGGAAATGTGATCTGCCCAGATTTACTAAAAACATATTGTGAATAAATACCGGGGTGATAATAACACCGTCTGGAGATGGAGTCATCCAGGGTTTCCCCCAGTTCCCCGACTTCTGCTCTGCTCTGACAGGGAGAGCAAAGCCAGGAGCCAGCCCATTGTGATCAGCTTTGTGGTCTAAATAGACCTGTAAAAAAAAAAAAATAGTTAAAAAAAGAACACCTGCATCCAGGGACCGGTGATCGGTGCTCTGGTGATGTCCTCTGGGGCTCCGGTCAGCTGGCAGTTGGTCTCCTGACTCCTGCACTGTAACCCTGGTCAGCTGCTGCATATCAGCAGCATAGGTTTCAGGGGAGTGCAAGGGGAGGGGGTTGCGGTATCTGGCGGCGGTGCATGGGTAGACGCATTCTCCCTGTATGTTTTCCGAGAAATGCAGGGAGAAGTGTGTGGACTTGATTTGCAGGGACAGAGTTTTATTGCAAGCTCTGTCCCTGCATGCGGATGTTAGTACATCCATGTGATATAGCCTAAATTCACGATGTGAATTTGGTCGAAAATATCACACTACAACTGCATTTTAAATGCAGATTATAGTAAATAGGGCCCATGGTCCCATGTATCCTAAATAAAGCTCTTCTAAATCCTGTGTAACAGCCTCGTGGACATATCAATATAGTCGCTAGTCGCTATTTAGCGTTGCAAGTCGCTTTAAGAAAGAATTGCTTTCCAGTCCAAATCGTGTGGTTCCAAAGCACAAAAAGTTATTTATGTAAAGAAAAAGTAACACGATGAAAGATTTAACAATCAGAGTAAAAAACAATAAAATAGTACAAGCCGATACATACGCATGCGCACCGGTCCCAGTATACAGTCATCAATCCAGAAGCCTGTGATCATCAAAGAGGATGTCTGAACACTGGGATCGGGTCACAGCTTATATACCTTACAGGGTTCAGAGTTAACAAAGGGACTAGTTGACAAGTTTCCATTGGGTCTTGCTTCTGGATAATCTAGTCATTGGTCGGTTCATACGGTGTCATCAGGAGTACAGCTTAGTCCTCAAACGGTCACATTGTGTCATTTCCGGCCGAACAACTGGTTAAAACTAGTTACAACACTGAATATAGGTAATAACAATCTATGTAATAAATCCCTATCATCCATAACTAGCGGACGCAAGATGCGACTTCTTTGCAGATAGATACGTAAATCTGCAAATAAACAGGGATTTAATGATACCAAACATGACATGTCCACTATGTTCTAAACCTTAGATCTCACTTAAGTACATTTTACATCATAATTATTAACAAACAAAACCTTTAATAACTCTTGTTATTAACTTATGCGTTCGCATATGTGCGTCCGTGTATTGAAATAGGAAATGTTCGTATGTATGTATGTATGTGAATACGAATGTGATCGTCTATGTGTACGCATGTGGATACACATACAAGCATCTATGTGTATGCATATAAGTTTATGTGTGTACGTTATGTACATCAGTGTATGTGTGTGTGGTGGATTCGCATCTGTGCGCATCAGATTGCGCCAACGCAAAGTAGCGTCGTTCGTCGTATCTGCAGATCTTTTGTACATGCAGGAAGATCTGTCAATCTTGTTAACGATTCCCCGAAGATCGTGCTGTGTGTACGCTCTATCGAATGCGTACTTGCCTACCATCCCGATTCGACTGGGAGCCTCCTGAAAATAGGGTGCCGCTCCTGGCCCCCGGAAAGACAGGCAAGCCTCGCGGCGAACGCCGTTGCCCCCATGATTGCCTGAAAAAACCCTGCATCAGGGGAGGCCGGTGACGAGATTCACGCTGAATCACGTAATTTTGGCCACGCCCCCTGCCTAACAGTGCCGTGATATCGGCATTGTGTAGTGGGGGAGGGGCCAAAATGACATGATTGTATGAATCCGCCCCCTGCGCCCACAAATGACATCAATCTGGCCAGTCCCGTCCCCTTGTGCCAGCCACGCCCCCTGTCATGCCAATCTGGCTGCTCCCTCCCGGAAGGGGCAGTCAGAAAGTTGGAAACCATGACCAAACGACCAGGTGATATGGTTACATTATATAGTTAACGATGTAACCACCAAATGATGCAAGATATATCGTTTGGTCATTTGTAAGATTGTACAGTGTGTATGCACTAGATCGTTTGCCCGGGAGTTCAAGGGAAATCTTTGATGACATTGCATCGTTTGCAAGTCGTCTAGTGTGTACCAGGTTTACAGACACCATCTCTCTGGGTCACATTGCTATTCAAGCACCAGTCCCCTCTAGCACTTTGAGACCTAAACTAGTGCATAGTGGCGCAAAGATACAAAGGTCTTGAATAGAGATGTGCGCTGAACCCCGTGTTTGGGTTCTGGATCTGTTTTTTTTTTTTCGAAATTGATAAAATGTTTTTAAAAACATCTAAGGGAAGATCGGAATCGCGACTCAGATCTGTCCGGATCTCCTTAGGAGACCAGAACAGTAACTCTGTTCTGTCCAGATTCTGAAAGTCGGGTGGATTCATATTTCTGGAGAACTGAACTGCACATCTCTAGTCTTGTAGCTGTTTGGGCACAGCCATGTTCATACAGATAATACATATACATCAATCTTGAAATCCAAATATTTTATTTAGGACAGAAATATGTAAACTAGATGCAAAAGAAAACAAATGACAAATGAAGCATGTCAGCAAATGCAGGCAGATGAGAACACATCCTCCTGTGACTTCGCACTAGTTTATAGCTTCGGCTGATACCTCCGCTTATGGTTACCAGACTGTTACCTCTTTGCTCCCAGACACCTCTGTGCACTCATTCTTATTTATTGAGCACAATGAACATCATGCAAGACAGACGCAGCAAAGGGACTCTGGTATAGCTAACGTGCAGCACCTTATAATGTTTAGAGCTCATGCTGTACTAAGCACAACCCTGTGATATACTGTACAGTACCAGTGTTTGAATGCACTATAAGTGCTGTTTAGCATCTGAGGACTGTTAATTATGAAACAACCATGGAGGATACACTACATGTCTTTTTACTTCCCTCCGCTGCAAATTTAATAGAAAATTCTCAATTCTACGTCACATTTGAAGAATCTCAGCCAGCGAGAGGTTTTAGGATGGAAATCTGATCTGTGTGACAAATTTAGTTTGACACAAATGGCTGAGAATCAAAATGTTATGTTCTAATAACAGATGCCGGTGGCACAGGGGGTGCCGCTTCGGGCACTTCCCCCTCCGCCGGGTCATGGACAACCCCGTCCACACCTCCCAATGGGACATAGACTACTCACCTGGACGGCCAGGTGAGTCCAGGTGAGGAGTGTATGTCCCAGAGGGAGGGGGTACAGGGTAGTCCATGACCCGACAGAGGGGGAAGTGGTGAAGCGGCACCCCCTGTGCAGTCACCTATGTACACCTATATCATTATTAGAACATGACATTTTGATTCTCAGCCATTCGTGTCATATATTTATTTATGGCTAGATGCTTTTTCATTGGTTCGGTAACTAAGGATTTGGAAACCCCCCTTTCAAAATCCTGCGTTTGCCACTGACTGACACACTAGACGATATTTTGAACTATTTGGCCGATTCCAAGTGTGTACGCACTATGAGCCTGATTCAGCAAGGATCGCAATTGCTAAGCTGCACGCAGGCTATAGATATATGATGTATGCACATAGGCTATAGATATATGATGTATACACGCAGGCTATAGATATATGATGTATGCACGTAGGCTATAGATATATGATGTATACACGCAGGCTATATATGATGTATGCACGCAGGCTATAGATATATGATGTATGCACGCAGGCTATAGATATATGATGTATGCACGCAGGCAGCTTTGCGATCCTTGCAGATATGGTAATGCAGCAGCCAGCAGGAGGCATCACGCTGCAGGCGTATCTAGCGTTCCAGGGCAGTTATCCTCTCACACTGATTTTGCTACAAGACACAGTTCTACTTTTATTGATGGTTTATAGTAGAGATGAGCGGGTCCGGTTCTCCGAGAACCGGTCCTACCCGAACTTCATGTTCCGAGGCGAGGTACAAGTCCGGCTTGGGTTTTCCCACGTAACTCGGATCTCAAAACAAGTCAAAACTAGAGATTAGCGGGTCCGGATCGCAGAGATCCGAACCCACCCGAAAGTGCGTTCGGTTCCTCCACCGGCCCCGGATCTCAATTTGAGGCAAAACCATAGAGACGAAATCTCGCGGCTCATGAGCTTTCGTCTCTATGATCTATTTATTATATAGGGACCACACAGCGGACGCCATTTCACTCCGGCTGTGGAGGCTGAACAGGGAGGGTGGGTAGTGTAGGGCTGGGAGAGGTGCTGGTGCCGTGCTGTCTGCTGTGTCCATCTGGGCTGTTGCTGATCCATCTGGGCTGGTGCTGTGCTGTCTGCTGCATCCATCTGGGCTGGTGCTGTGCTGTCTACTGTGTCCTGGGCTGGTGCTGTTCCATTCTGGGCTGGTGCTGTGCCCATCTGGGCTGTTGCTGATCCATCTGGGCTGGTGCTGTGCTGTCTGCTGCGTCCATCTGGGCTGGTGCTGATCCATCTGGGCTGGTGCTGTGCTGTCTGCTGCATCCATCTGGGCCCAAGTTCTGGACCCCCCAAAAATATTAAAATGTATATTGTGAATTTATCTTCTGTGTATGTGTGCATGCTAGGCTTAGCCGCACAAGATACAGCAACACAACCTAGTGCTGCCCAGTGGCGTCACTTACCTTACTTGTACCCGGTGTGGTGGTCGGTCCCGGGATCCATGTTCTTGTCCATGTCCACGCCCACTCATGGGTACACTCTCGGGGGCGTGACCGCATTTCACGCACCCCGTCCTCACCATTCAATGGGCAGGGGAGAGGCTAGGCTGCCCTGTAGCTGCTGTGCTGCTCCGCTGAGTAATCCCGGGTCAGCGCAGCAGCAACTGCTGGACAGCCAACAGCCCCTGCCTCTCACTGCAGTGTGGCTGGCTGCTCAGTGACAGCATCCGAGGGGGTGACACCAAAATAGCTGAGTAGCTCTGCTATTTTGGTGTCACCCTCTTGGATGGTGTCACCGGTGCGGCCCGCACCTGCCTTGTGACGCCAGTGGTGCTGCCCAACTCCAGTCGTCATCAATCGGTGCTCTGGGCCCAAGTTCTGGACCGTCAAAAAAAAAAATTTATATATTGTCAATTTATCTTCTGTGTGTGTGTGCATGTTAGGCTTAGCCGCACAAGATACAGCAACGCAACCTAGTGCTGCACGACTCCTTTTGTCATCAATCGGTGCTCTGGGCCCAAGTTCTGGAACGTCAAAAAGATATATATATATATATATATAGTCAATTTATCTTCTGTGTATGTATGTGTGGAAGCCTTAGCCGCACAAGATACAGCAATGCAACCTAGTGCTGCCCGACTCCTTTCGTCATCAATCGGTGCTCTGGGCCCAAGTTCTGGACCATCAAAATAAAAATATATATTGTCAATTTATCTTCCGTGTGTGTGTGCATGTTAGGCTTAGCTGCACAAAATACAGCAAGGCAACCTAGTGCTGCCCGACTCCAGTCGTAATCAATCTGTGCTCTGGGTCCAATTTCTGGACCGTCAAAAAAAAAAATATATATATATTGTCAGTTTATCTTATTTGTGTGTGCGTATTAGGCTTAGCCGCACAAGATACAGTAACACAACCTGCCCGACTCCAGTCATCATCAATCGGTGCTCTGGGCCCATGTTCTGGACAGTTGAAAAAAAAAAATATATATATTGTCAATTTATCTTCTGTGTGTGTGTGTGCGTGTTAGGCTTAGCCGCACAAGATACAGCAACGCAACAGCGCCAGCACCATCCTCTCTTGCCGCCCCTTCCCTCCTCCACTCCCTCCCCACCGTGCTTAAATATGTCCTATACCGCCGGGCGGGTAGTGGGCGTTTCCTGCGCCCTCCAGAAACAGTAGCGCTCCGGGCGCCGGACCGGCTTGCCCGTGCCTGGAGCCGCTACTGAAGTCACGCCATCTATATGGTAAATCAGGTTTTACTGAAGTTAAGAAAAAAATTGAAAGGAAATTTGCATTTAGATAAACAAAAAATTGGCAATATGCCATTCACTACATGAAGTGGCAAGGAAAGGATAAGGCCTTGGCCTTTCTTTATGAAGACTGCTGATTCTGATAGCCCTTCTGCTTGTAGCAGTAGTGGTGGTGGTATCACTAAAAAATTGAAAGTTGTTAAGATGAGTAAGACAGCTCCGGAAAAACCAACTGTGTTCCCTGAGAAATCGAAATCACAAATCCCCGAGGAGAGTGCAAGTGTGTCCTTGGTTGCCATGTGTGAGCCAGACCTAAATACTAGTGTACTGGAGGATCCTCCAAGTTCCAACATTTGTGTACCCTCTGTAAATGTGGGGAAGGGCAGTCAACATCTTGCATACGTAGTCAGTGAGGATGCTTCTGTGGAATTGCACATGGAGGAGGAGGATATTTTGTAGTTGAAGACACTAAGGATGATGAGGATGTTGATGATGAAGATGTTGGTTTTGAGGATGTTGATGCCGAGGATGTCCTTTGTGTAAGTAAGGCCACAGCTGTTGCCCATGGATTGAAAAAGCCAAAGCCCATTGTTGTCATGCCGGGGCAAAAGACAAAAAATTCCACTTCCCACTTATCCAATTATTTCCACCCCAATCCGGACAACAGTTGTCAAGCCATATGTAACCATTGCCAAGCAAGAGTGAGTAGAGTGAAGGACCTAAACCACCTAGGAACCTCCTCCTTGTTATGTCACTTGGAGCACATTCAAATATCAAAGTGTATATCGCCAAGTTCCAAAACTCAAAACATAACAAGTCCAGTGTCACCTACCTGCTCCCTCTCTGTGGGTTCCAAGTGCCTTCGATCTCCAACACAAACACCTGCATCATCAACATCCTCATTCGTCATCGGGAGTAGTTCTGTTGCATCCAATGTTGTTATTCGAAGCATGATTGACTCCTCTCCTATCCGTGATTCCTCAGCGTATCCTCCAAAAAACAAGTAACTGTCAAACAATCCTTTGCAAGGGCAAACAAGTATGACAGCAATCACCCATTTGCACAGCGGATTACTGACGCCATAACAGCTATGCTGGTATTAGATGTGCGTCCAGTATCCGCCATTACTGCAGTGGGTTTTCAACAGTTAATTGATGTCCTGTGTTCTCGCTACCAGATCCCTTCTAGATTCCACTTCGCTAGAACAGCAATTCCAAGTCTGTACAAGGACATTAAAAAAAATATTAATGTCCTCAGAAATGCCATTGTACCCACTGTCCACTTAACCACTGATATGTGGACAAGTGGAACAGGGCAAACTAAGTATTACATGACTGTGACAGCCCACTTGGTAGGTGTATTGCCTACAACAGCAACAGCAGCAGCAACATCTAACAAAAGACAGCTGATACAGAGGCAGGCTACTCTTTGTATAACTGGTATCACTAAGAGGCATACCGCTGAGAACCTCAGGCGAATCACTGCTAAATGGCTTACCCCACTTGGACTCTACTCGGGATCTGTGATTTCGGACAATGCCACCAATATTGTGAGAGCATTACATGTGGGCAAATTCCAACACGTCCCATGTTTTGCTCACACAATAAATTTGGTAGTGCAACATTTTTAAAAAAATGACAAGGTCGTGCAGGAGATGCTCTCGGTGGCCCGCAAAACATCTGGACATTTTTGACATTCTGCGACCGCTTGTCGAAGATTGCATGACCAGCAGGTACTGTTAAATTTGCCCTGCTATCAGCTGAAGCAAGAGGTAGTAACTCAGTGGAATTCTACCCTCTATATGCTTCAGCGGATGGAGGAACCGCAAAAGGCCATCCCGGGCTATACAATGGCCGTGGTGGGAGAATGCACCTTACTCAAGCACAGTGGAGAATAATTTCCATGTTGTGCAAGGTTCTCAAATCCTTTGAACTTGCCACACGTGAAGTTAGTTCAGACACTGCCAGCTTGAGTCAGGTCATTCCCCTCATCAGACTTTTGCAAAAACAGCTGGAGAAACTGCAGGGCGAGGTGAAAGGGAGCGGTTGCGCAAAGTATGTCAGACTGGTGGATGAAACCCTTGATTCACTTCACCAGGATCCAAGAGTCGTCAATCTATTGAAATCTGAAAAATATATTTTGGCGACCATTCTGGATCCTAGGTTTAAGTCCTACCTTGTTAGTTTTTTTCCAACGGACCGAAATCTAAAACTGTGCAAAGAGCTGTTGGTAAAAAAACTGTCAGCTGCAGCCGCAAGTGAAACGTCATCATCTCCTCCTTCAGTTTCTGCAGCTACCAGGAAAAAACTACATTTTCCTTACAGAATATTTGCTGGTCATGCAGATCGTTCACCAAAAAATTACATCTGGTCGGGTCTGAGAGAACTGCCTACTAGTGACATGTCTTCTACCGTGACTATGTGTTATACGGTCTCCATTCACAGAATGGTGGAGGACTATTTCAGGGACAACATCCTACTAGGCATGTCAGACAGTCCCTTTCACTACTGGCAGGAAAAAGGCAATTTGGAGTCCCATAAACAAACTGGCTTTGCATTATTTAAGTTGCCCACCCTCCAGTGTGTACTCCTACAGAGTTTTTCAGTGCAGCTGACAACCTTGTCAGTGATCGGCGTAGGAGGTTACTTCCTCAAAATGTGGAAAAGATGATATTCATTAAAATTAATTACAAATTCCACGAGGAAGACCTCTACCAACAATTACATGAAAAAAATTACAGAGGTGGCTATGGTGGATTCCAGCGGGGACGAATTAATATTGTGAGAAGAAGAGGATGTACACACTGATGGGGATGACAAGGACGAGGACGACGACAACTTGTAATGTAAAGCCAGTTTGTATATGCGAACATTTTCATTTCCATGCCCAATGCACATTGGCAGCTTGTTTTATGGGGGTCCAAACTAACCAATAATTTCAGCCACAATTGGCAGTCCTTGTCGCTGAAATGAATGGTTAGTTAAACTGTGAATGTACTGTTTCGTATATAATATAAGGGTGGGAGGGCCCAAGGACTATTCCATCTTGCACCTTTTTCCTTTCCATTATGTGCTGGTTGGGGCATTGCTGCCTGACATTTTTAATTAATGTTATGGTTGGTTTAGGAACCAATGATTTGTTTTTAAATTAATTTATTATCAATTTTACAGCCATGGGCTGCACCAATGAATTTCTTTTTATTGTTAATTATTCAGCCCGGGGCTGCACCAATTAATTGTTTTTTAATTAATTTATTATCAATTTTACAGCCAGGAGCTGCACCAATTAATATCTTTTTATTAATTATTCAGCCAGGGGCTACACACAATGAATTGTTTAATTAATTTATTATCAATTTTACAGCCAGGGGCTGCACCAATTAATTGTTTTTGAATTCATTTATTATCAATTTTACAGCCAGGGGCTGCAACAAAATTAATTTCTATTTATTAATTATTCAGCCAGGGGCTGCACCCAATGAATTGTTTTTAAATAATTTATTATCAATTTTACAGCCAGGGGCTGCACCAATGAATTTCTTTTTATTATTAATTATTCAGCCTGGGGCTGCACCAATGAATTGTTTTTAAATTAATTTATTATCAATTTTACAGCCAGGAGCTGCACCAATGAATTTCTTTTTATTAATTATTCTGCCAGGGTCTGCACCCAATGAATTGTGTTTTAATTAATTTATTATCAATTTTACAGCCAGGGGCTGCACTATCAACTATTAATTCTTCAATCCTCAAGGGTATCCCAACCATCATCTTTGCACAGTCCTCAACTCTATTAATAATTCTATCAATCAGTTTTGTGCCAGCAAGCTGGATGCAACCTTTTGGCCGTTTAAGTAGATGAAAAAAATCAATATTGTGAGATAGTCACAATTGACTGGAAACAAGTGGAAATAAATGTTATTGAGGTTATTAATACTGTAGGAACAAAAAAAGGCCCATTTTATGTGATTTTACCTGTTTTTTTTATTTTGTAAGAAAAAATCCAGATCCAAAACCAAAACACAAAAACAAAACACGGAGGTGAGGTTTTGGCAAAACCAATCCAGATCCAAAACCAAGGGAGATCCAGATCCAAAACCAAAACACGGTGGTCGGCACACATCTCTAGTCAAAATGTCATCATCCTGCTGTCAGATTCTCGTGAGTTTTGGATTCTATAAAGGTCCCCGCAATTGGCACCATTTTCACTCTTGCTGGGGACAGTGTACAGACGTGCTCTTGGTGCAGTTAATGTAGTTGTCAACTTATCAGTCATCAATCATTGTCAGTGGCTGGTCATTGTCACTATATGTTTTAGGGTGCAGTGTGGTCAGGCTGGGGCTGCAGTACATAAAGTGAGGGGTGCTGCTGTGTCACTCACTGTTGTCCTGTCAATCAAGGGGCAGGGGCTGTAGGTCATAAAGGGCTGCTGCTGTCTTGCCCTGTCCATCAAGGGGCTAGGGCTGCAGATCATAAAGGGGTGCTGTGTTGTCTAGGGGTGCTCTGTCCATCCAGGGGTGCTCTTCCCCAGTGAAAAAATATAAAAGTTACAATTATAATCTTTTTATTTTATTTTTTTTTTTCATTTTTTTGTGTTTGTGCTATATAGTAGTAGTTACACTATTATTGTTTGGTGACACTTCCAGCCAGACTGGAGTTTATCATCCACTTTTTTGTGACTCTGTAGGTGGTCTGTCCAAACTCAGCAGGGTTGCTTTGTTGTCCATAATGAAGGGGTGCTGTCTGTGTTGTTCATCAAGGGGCTGCTGTCTCATTCAGGGGTGCTCTTCCCCAGTGTTAAAAAAACAAAAGTGAAATAAAATTAATATTATCAAACCACAAAAAAAAGAAAAAAAAAAGGATATTTTTTTTGTGTGTGTGCGTAAGCAACTTAGCTGTCCTATTATTGTTTGGTGACAGTACCGGCCAGACTGCAATTTATCGTCCATGTATTTGTGACTCTGCAGGTGGTCTGTCCGCTGTCAGCAGGGGTGCTTTGTTGTCCATAAAAAAGGGGTGCTGTCTGTGTTGTTCACCAAGGGGCAGTTGCCTCATTCAGGGGTGCTCTTCCCCAGTGTAAAACAAATATTGTTCAGTGATACTGCCGGTCAGACCGCAGTGTAAGTTTGTTGATATGTAGGACGATCAAATGAGAGGAGAGCAGGAACAACATACCAGTCTTGACGATGCAAGGCCGTCAACATCATCTACGAAGGCCGATACCCAAGTGCTTAAGTCAGGGCATTTAAAATCAAACAAGCAATGTTTTTCAGTGTTAAAGAAAAAAAATTAAAAGCTAAGTTAGCTGCAGAGAAACAAAAATTTGGCAATATGCCATTTACTACATGAAGTGGCAAAGATATATAAGGCCTTGGCCTTTATTTATGACTGGTGGTTCTGCTCTTATAATGATGTAAGCTCTTCTTCCTGTAGAGGTGTAAAAAAATTTAAATTGCTAAGGCACATGAACCAACTGTGTGCTCAGAAAAGTCACAGATACCCGAGGAGAGTCCAAGGCCCTCATTCAGAGGTGCTCACAAAATGTGAGCAGTCGCTCTGAATTTGGGTAGCTGCTTGTATTTTGAAGTGTGGCCTCCTGGTCGCTAGCTAAGCTGTGGGTTACCACCCACTGCTTAGTGACCGACCAGGTTGATGGTCACGATGGTCAAGACAATCGTGACCATCGGGGCTTGCGACGAGACACTTGAGGTTGGGTCTCGGCAACCGCAAGCCCCAGGGAGCTTCCTGCTCTGATCGAGCAGGAAGCTCCCCACTGACATCACTGCTGATGTCAGTGCGGCCGCTCCACAAAACGGCATGTTTTCCTTAAGAAAAGCCTCCGTTTGTGAAACCACCCCCCTGTCACGCCTACAAAACTGGTCAAGCTGTCGATCAACATCGACAGCCGCCCCTTTTGTAGCGAGCCCCGGAGACAATTTCTCTCTCGCTCCGGGGCTTGTGCATGCGCAGTGTGGCCACTGCGCATGCTCAGGGCCTAAACATCGACCCGCTTGCGAGCGCTCAGCACTTGTGAGCGGGTCTGAATGAGGTCCCAAGTGTGTCCACGGTTGCCATGTGTGAGCCTGACCTTTCTAATACTGTACTTGAAGAGGATCCTCCTTTAACCATTTGTGTGCCGTCTGCAAATGTTGGGATGAGCAGCACAAGTCAACATGTTGACATAGAAATTGAGAATGCTTCTGTGGAATTGCACCAGGGGGATGAGGAGGATATTTCTGTACTTGGCACTAACAAGGATGATGAGGGTGTTGTTTGTGTAAATCAGGTAACAGTTGTTGCCCATGGTATGAAAAAGCCCTTTGTCATGTCGGGACAAAAGACAAAGAAATCCACTTCTCATGTGTGGAATTATTTCCACCCAAATCCGGACAAAAGTTGTCAAGCCATCTGTAACGTCTGCCAAGCAAGAGTGAGTAGAGGTAAGGACCTTAACCATCTAGGAACCACCTTCCTGTTACGTCACTTGCAGCGCATTCATCAAATTCCCAAGTGTTTGCAAAATTCTGAAACTTTGGCTAAAAACGTAACAACAGTCCAGCATCACCTAGCTGCTCCCTTCTGTCTGTTAGATCCAAGCATCTGAAATATCCACCACCAACACCTGCATCATCAATATCCTCAAACATGATCGGAAGTAGTCCTGCTGCATCCAATATCATAAGCATGACTGACTCCTCTCCTTTCCTTGATTCCTCAGACGGATCCTTGAGTTCTACGCCTGTTGCTGCTGCTGCTGCTGCTGCTGCTGCTGGGGGTGGATCTTTATCCTAGAAAGGGACAATGAAGACTACTACTAATAGTTATTTAAAATAACAATTGACTATTAAACAATCCTTTGATAGAGGAAGTAAGTATAATAGCTATCACCCAGTTGCACAGAGGATCACTGACGCCATGACGGCTGTGCTAGAATTATATGGTGAAATAATAGAAATTAGTATGATAGTGTGGAGGAAGTGCAAAAGGAGGGTGATGAGAAAATTTGTGCCCTATCTGATGCTAATGAGGATGTTGATGATGTGGATGTTGTTTGCGTAAATCAACAACCAGGGGCAGCAGTTCTTGCTCTTGATAAAAAGAAAACCAGAAAAGCCACGTCTTGGGTGTGGAATTATTTGAATCTAAATTCTGAAGTTGTGAAGGCTTCATACAGTGGGTGTTGAAACATTCAAGAAAAAATGGTTCAACTACAAAAAAAGAATTCTTTTTTGGTGCACTCTTTTCTGACAATGCTGTCTAAAACTTAGCTTTTAATACAATCAGAAAATATAAAATAGACTAAACAACAAAAAAAAGTTTGCTTATTTTCAAGCTTGATCCTGCCAGCGATTTTTAAACAGATATATCGCTGCAAGGGTCTTCCCCTATTCTGGAGAGAGTATTTAATACATTAATAGTATTATTCTGGCTCAATGTAGTGTAGGAACACTTGTGATGTTTATAGCAACAATTTTTTTTAATATAGAAGCCGCACAGCTTTCAATATAAAGACATTGTTGCTTTTAGTCAAGTATCAGGTATTCCAAAAAACTGTGAAATAACTATTGTTACCAATTTTTTCAAATAATAGTATTTAAGTGACATTAGACCATATACCAGATTTGTTTGTATTTCATGCATCAGTCCAATACCTTAATTTTTTGTAATCTGTGTACATGGTAAATTGTCTGTTGCAAATATCACACCTAATTTATTCCCAAAAGCATTTGATTAGGTATATGCAGATTCATATATTCCTATCTAAAGTCCTGTCACATATGACATATAACAATTCTTACCACAGTAGGCATCAAAAATGTAATTGCCTCTACTGTGTTGCAAAATTAATATCATCTAATTTACAAACAAAAATAGCAAACAATTGATATTGCATACTTGAAAAAAGGCAGGATAAAGAGGTCAAAGGATTCTGACTTGTTGGAGGAAGACCCCTCACCTCTGTCCCTGTTTAACTATCGGTATTGAACAGAGCAGAGGGAGAGCGAGACCTCCTAAGTTCAGAATAGAAGCAAAGAGAATAGGACCAGCTTCTTCTGTCCATGCGGTCTCCGGTTTTTTCCTGTTGTGAGACCACATTGCAGGGCGAACACACGGGAGATCCCTGGATGAGAGAGCCGGCAGAAAGACCTGTATAGCACAGCAGTGTGAGTACGGGTGTGTGGGAGCATGGTCCCGAGTTGCAGCGTTCAGGTACTGTCGAGTACCGGGTCACGTGGGCGCCATACAGAGGCCCAGGGACGGATTTCCCGCTAGGCATCCTAGGCGCTCGCCTAAGGCCCGGCGGGACCGAAGGGGCCAGTGGTTGGGCCCCTTTGCCCTTATAAATTAAAGGATCACAGCGCTCCAAGAGGAGCACTGCGCGACGCGTGACGTCACTGTGTGTGTGTGTGTGTATATATATATATATATATATATTTATTTATTTATTTTTTTTATTATTTTTTTTTTATTTTAATTATTTTTTATTTTTTTTCACATCTGACATTGTAAAGACTGCACATATCCAGTAGGTGTCACTAGGTCAAGACTCGACCTGGTGACACCTACTGGATTTATGCTCAGTTTTTACAATTAACTAGATTATATTAATATATCTATATATATATATATATATATATAATGTGCTGAGTTACTACCTATTGTGTAGGTGTTTTTATCTTATTTCTGTTCCCTCACCTTCTCCCGTCTCCTTCTGTTCCTCCCGTCTCCCTCTGTTCATCCCCCTTTCCTCCAGTCTCACTCTGTTCTTCCCCCTTTCCTCCCATCTCCCTCTGTTCCTCCCCCTTTCCTCCTGTCTCCCTCTGTTCTTCCCCCTTTCCTCCCATCTCCCTCTGTTCCTCCCCCTTTCCTCCCATCTCCCTCTGTTCCTCCCCCTTTCCTCCCGTCTCCCTCTGTTCTTCCCCCTTTCCTCCCATCTCCCTCTGTTCCTCCCCCTTTCCTCCCATCTCCCTCTGTTCCTCCCCCTTTCCTCCCGTCTCCCTCTGTTCTTCCCCCTTTCCTCCCGTCTCCCTCTGTTCCTCCCGTCTCCCTCTGTTCATCCCTTTCCTCCCGTCTCCCTCTGTTCTTCCCCCTTTCCTTCCATCTCCCTCTGTTCATCCCTTTCCTCCCGTCTCCCTCTGTTCATCCCTTTCCTCCCGTCTCCCTCTGTTCATCCCTTTCCTCCCGTCTCCCTCTGTTCTTCCCCCTTTCCTTCCGTTTCCCTCTGTTCTTCCCCCTTTCCTCCCGTCTCCTTCTGTTCATCCCCCTTTCCTCCCATCTCCCTCTGTTCATCCCCCTTTCCTCCCGTCTCCCTCTGTACTTCCCCTTTTCCTCCCGTCTCCCTCTGTTTTTTCCCCCTTTCCTCCCGTCTCCCTCCGTTCTTCCCCCTTACCTCCCGTCTCTCTCCTTTCTTCCCCCTTTCCTCCTGTCTCCCTCTGTTCTTCCCCTTTTCCTCCCGTCTCCCTCTGTTCTTTCCCCCTTTCCTCCCATCTCCCTCTGTTCCTCCCCCTTTCCTCCCATCTCCCTCTGTTCCTCCCTCTTTCCTCCCGTCTCCCTCTGTTCTTCCCCCTTTCCTCCCGTCTCCCTCTGTTCCTCCCGTCTCCCTCTGTTCATCCCTTTCCTCCCGTCTCCCTCTGTTCTTCCCCCTTTCCTTCCGTCTCCCTCTGTTCTTCCCCCTTTCCTCCCGTCTCCTTCTGTTCATCCCCCTTTCCTCCCATCTCCCTCTGTTCATCCCCCTTTCCTCCCGTCTCCCTCTGTTCTTCCCCTTTTCCTCCCGTCTCCCTCTGTTCTTTCCCCCTTTCCTCCCGTCTCCCTCCATTCTTCCCCCTTTCCTCCCGTCTCCCTCCTTTCATCCCCCTTTCCTCCCATCTCCCTCTGTTCCTCCCCCTTTCCTCCCGTCTCACTCTGTTCTTCTCCCTTTCCTCCCGTCTCCCTCTGTTCATCCCCCCTTTCCTACAGTCTCCCTCTGTTCTTCCTCCTGTCTTCCTCTGTTCATTTGACCCCCTTTCATCCTGGCTCGCCTATCACACTATGTATGTATGTATGTATATATGTATGTATGTATACACATACATGCACACTCCTTTCATGTATATATTTGTTACATGATGATAGATAGATATATCTCTATATCTCTCTCTCTATATATATATATATAATGTGATCTAGGAAGACTGTAGTAACTGTGCATATAGTACAGTAGGTATCACTGGAGCAAGATAAGGAAAAACTGTCCCTCCCCGTGTGGAAAACAATAGGCGGCATTCTTTTGTTTCCAAAAAAACGTGTATTGATCACCGATGGATTAAATACTTAGGACCTTGAAACATTGACTAAGACATTTTCATCAGGATTTAAGAGTGGCGCCTATTCCTTTCCACAGATCGGACAGGTTTCTTTTGGAGAAATAAAACTATGTATAATATATATATATATATATATATATATATATATAATGATGCGTGTATATAATATGGTGCATGTATACAATGTGATGTATTTTATACATGCACCAGTGACACCTACTGTAATATATGCACACGATTGTTTGAGGGAGGGGGCCCCTAACCAATATCTTGCCTAGGGCCCCGTGAGGTCTAAATCCGGCTCTGCAGAGGCCCGGCAGTTGAGCCCTCACAGATAGGTGACGCAGATTTCACTTAGGAGCTTGTTCACATCAGAGCCTGTGAGTTCTCTGTGACAAGACCTCTTTTAAAGCAATTGTGGGCGTGTTTAATAAATTGTAATCATACTCATATGATTGCCGTTTTAGATAGAAACATTGGGACTCTATATCCCAGGTCTAATTTCATATGATTGGTTACAAAATATTCATTACTATGGGGATTCATACATACTCCAAATTAAAATGGTGCATTAGTGCAGTATAAAAAAGGTTTGTGTGATAATAAACTAAGTAGTGGGATAATTACTATATAGGTGGATACCAATTAGGGTGTTAACCACCTCAATTAGTAATAGCTATCAGGTGTCACTAAACTAAACATTGTGAGTATACAGTGTTAAGCACCTTCTAATCATCTTATAAGAAATTTAGAGGATATAGAGATTAATATCATTGTTAAATAATTGTATGGTGATATATTTATACTTAAGCCGAGCAGTTCTATTCAAGTGTTAACAATGTTAGAAAATGTACATAATAAATTAAAACCATTGTGCTTTAAACTAAAGTGCTGTGTGCTGCATAAAATATTGAAACCAGGGTGTGAATTTCTACTTCAGGGTCCATAGGGTATCCACAGGATACCTTGGGGTATAGGTGTGACGTCAGTCATCGGGCACCAAAGAGTTAAGCTTTCAGCCTCCCAGGATGCACTAGATCCCCCTCCTATACCCCGCCCCCGAGCCAAGGCATCTCAGTTTCGTTTGGTGCCCGGCCGTAGTCGGAGGCACCTGCTAGAGGGGGGCTTAGAAGAGCCCCTGAAGCTTTCTCTTCATGCAGCTGTGGCTGCACATCTGGATGAACAGCATGGACAGTCAGTCCTGACGTCCATGCTGTCTTCCCTACACCCCGCCGGTACCAGAACGCCGGTACTGATCCGGGGATGCTGGTGGACATCTGGGGTCACAGCTAGCGGTGACCCCAGATGTTTTCCGGACCATGGCCGGATTCAAGGGGGACAGAGGTAAGCAGCGGGGTCCCGCGGGGGGTCCCCACTGATCACATGGTCCTAAGTCCCCAGGCAGGGGGCTCCCTGGGGACTGGCTGCAGCGTGGAGCCAGGCGACCAACCTGCGCTTCCACTACCCCCTGGGACAGCGGACCGCAGCAGAGCGGTAGCGCTGCGGCGTCCCAGGGGTTAAATGCATGCCAGGGGAGCGCGCCTTCCCTGTCTCACAGCCGGCGCCTCCCCCGCTGCACACAGCCCTCTCTGCACTGTGCTGACTGGCCCTGTGTCAGCGCTCCTCCCCCAGGCCAGCCTTCTCTCTGCTCCTCGGTGGCCATCTTTTCTGAAGCATGGTGAACGCTGCTGGAAGCCTGCATTGGAAGCATCGTGGTCTGGGTCCCCCCGCATACCTCTCCTCCGCTGTGTATGCAGCGCTGTGTCCTATCAGGCCCTGTGTCTGTGTAGTTGAGTGATCAGCGCTGTTAGTGCAGGAATTGTTATTTCTCTGCATTGTATGTGACTGTGCTAGTGCTGCTGCCTGTAACTTTTTTTCTAAACTGTCAGCTTTATACTGTCCCTGTTTTTTCTGCTAAGCCCTTGCGGTGCGGTGCTGCAGGGTGGTCTCTCGCCTCTTAAATATATAATTGGTGAGAGGGGTCACATACGTGGTGCCATCATGTCTGAAAGTGATTTTCCCCTCCGGCTACAGTGTACTACGTGTAAAGTACTGTTAGCGGAGGGGGAGGGTAGCGCGGAGGGCCTCTGCCAGCAGTGTTTGTCTATGGCGCGGCCTCTTACGGTTACTGCACCGGTACAGGAGCCGCCCTGGGCTTGTTTCGCTCAAGCGCTTACAGCCTTAGTGGGCCAGTTAGCTCCGCAGCCCGCGTTTACACCGATGGGTCTGTCCCAGCAGTCAGTGGTGTTGTCACCCATGCAGGGTTTCCCACGGCAATTGGTGGTACCCCACAGTCTCCCTATTTCCCCGCTCCCGGTTTCTCAGGAGCCAGCGTGGGTTAACTCCCTGAGGAGTTCTGTACAGCACTTGTCGGATGTGTTGCAAGGGGAGTCTGTGATGCGGCCGCATAAACGGCCGGTGGCGTCTCTGTCGGCTCCTTATGAGGATGACGAGGGGACGTCTGATGATGGGGAGATTCTGGATCCTTACGATCAGCAACCTCTCCATGCTAAGGACGCTGATGCTAAGTCCAAAGTATATATTCCTGGACTTATTCGGGCAGTCCGCACAGCCTTGGTGATTGAGGACGAAGTTCCCCCAGCGGCTAAATCTAAGTATGCCTTTTTCAAAGATGTGAAGGGCGATGCCACAGTCTTTCCTCTTTCGGGTCAGTTGGTGGACCATTTAGAGGAGGCGTGGAAACAGCCTGGCAAAAGATACCAGCCGCAGAGACGCCTGGCGGTGGCTTATCCATTCGCGGATAATTATTTTGCAAAGTGGGAATCCCCTCCACAGGTGGATTCTCATGTGACCCGTCTTGTCCGTAGTGCCACATTGCCGATGCCATCCATGTCCTCCCTTAAGGATGCTATGGACCGCAAGGTGGAGATCTGCCTGAAGTCCGCTTATTCCCTTGCGGGGGGGCAGCACGGCCGGCTATGGCCTTGCTGGGTTGCCAGAGCGATGGAGCACTGGGCGGATTCATTAGAGGCTTCTTTTGATTCCGACTGTCCGGCCGAACAGGCAGAGTTGATTGGCAATCTCCGTGATTCGGCCACCTACATCAACGAGGCGGCCCTAGACATTAGTACTCTGGTGTCTAGGATTTCTTCAGCAGCGGTAGCTGCTCATCGCACCTTGTGGCTGCGATCCTGGAAGGCGGACGCAGATTCCAAAAAGGGTCTGGAGGCGTTGCCGTTTACCGGAGAAGTTCTCTTCGGTCCGGATCTGGACAAGATTGTGGCCACGCTGGCGGCAGCCAAATCGGCTTGTCTCCCGTCGGCCGCTGCTCCTTCTGGTTCTGGACCATCGTCCTTTCGGTCATCTAGGGCCCAGGGCAGGCCCAGACCACAGTCGTTTCCTCGACAGGCTGGCCCTAAGAAATCGGTCAAGCCCCGGAAGCAGACATGGAGTACCAGACGTCCGGACCCCAAGCCAGATGACAAGCCTGCGGCCTGACGGTCCGGGCCTCCCTTTGGGGGATCCCAGGGTGGGAGGCCGCCTGCTGCAGTTCGCCCAGTGTTGGTCGACCACTACGACAGACACTTGGTGTCACGGCTTGGAGTGCGCTTGGACCCGGAGTGGAGTCTAATGAGGAATGAGGACTTGTTTGCTGGTACTTGAAGGCAGCCGGCCTTAGGGGAGTATGACTCATGAAGCAGTGGCACGCGATGGGATCAGAACCAGGCTGCGAGACACTGGCGGAACTTGGAGACCCGGGGTAGGCTGGGTATAGCAGGTAGACGGGATCAGGAGACAGGTAGTAACAGGAGCAAACTGCACCAAGGCTGAGAGGGGAGACTGCAGAAACACACTGGTACTGACACTTTAAATGAGCAAAGGAGCACAGAGAATTAGCTCACAGCATACGCTGTGATAGACGTTGCACTGGCAACTAAAGAGCCTCTGGACAGCCCTTTAGTACCCTCAGGTAGTGCAGGATTGGTTGCTAGCCTCCCCAGCCCAGACTGAACCTGATTGGCCAGAAACGACATGTGACCCAAATCCAAGATGGCCGTGCCCAGTGGTCACAGCATGGAAGCTCTGCCAGTCTCAGCCCCTCTCACCTGCCTCCAGATGGAAGCCCTTGGTCTGCGGAGACTCACTGCACCCAGCGCTATTCTCCAGGAACTTGCACCTCTGCTGGAAATACCATGCCACAGCGCCCGGAGCGGTAAGCGCCGCGATCTCAGCAGCCTGTCACCCCTGGTCGTGACAGTACCCCCTCCTTTAGGAGTGGCCTCTGGACACTTCTTCGGTTTACCAGGAATCTCAGAGTGAAACTTAAGCACTAGGCGAGGAGCGTAGATATCCTCAGCTTTCACCCAGCAATGTTCTTCGGGACCGTAACCTTTCCAATCCAGTAGATATTGGAGTTGCCCATAACGAAAACGAGAGTCCAGGACCTGTTTGATCTCGAACTCTACACCCCTCTCAGTCAAGACTTTGGGGGAGCGTGGCAGAGTCTTGCGAAAGTGATTCAGGATGAGAGGTTTCAGCAGGGAAATATGAAAGGAATTTGGTATTTTGAGGTAGGACGGAAGTTTTAATTTATAGGCTACTGGATTGATCACTTGAACGATGGGAAAAGGACCGATGAAACGAGGAGCAAATTTCATAGACGGCACTTTAAGGCGAAGATTACGAGTGGATAGCCATACTAAGTCACCTGTTTTTAGGTTGGGCACCGCTCTCCTTTTTTTGTCCGCTGTTAATTTATATCGTAGAGAGGCTTTTTGTAAGGAGGAATGGACCTGAGTCCAAATCTGAGAGAATTTCTGTAGGGTGGAGGTCACTGCTGGTACATCGAAGACTGGCAATTCTTGAAACTCTGGTACTCTGGGATACAGTCCAAAAACTATAAAGAATGGGGTTTGCCCCGTAGATGAATGATAGGAGCTGTTATGGGCAAATTCGACCCAGGGTAAGGTGTCCGCCCAGTTGTCTTGTGATGAAGACATGTGAATTCTTAAGAAAGTCTCAAGGTCTTGATTGACCCTCTCTGTAGACCCGTTAGACTGAGGATGGTAAGCTGTTGAAAAATTCAGTTTGATTTGAAAGATAGAACATATAGCTCTCCAAAATCTGGCTACGAACTGTACCTCTCTATCAGAAACAATCTCAGTTGGAAGTCCATGGAGACGGAAGATGTTGTCGATGAATAACTGAGCCAACTCTGGAGCAGACGGCAACTTCTTGAGGGGAACGAAATGAACCATTTTGGAGAAACGATCCACTACTACCCAGATGGTGGTAAACCCATTAGAAACAGGTAGATCCGTTACAAAGTCCATGGAAAGGTGTGTCCAAGGATGGGTTGGTACTGACAGAGGTAGGAGTGTGCCGGCAGGAACCTGTCTGGATGTTTTATGTTGAGCACACTGTGGACAGGAGGCGATAAAAGCTTCAATTTCCGACTTCATAGCAGGCCACCAGTATGATCATTGCAGGAATTCCAAGTTCTTGCGTATGCCCGGGTGTCCGGCAAAACGAGAGGTATGAGCCCACTTCAAAAGCTGCTTGCGCATATCTGAGGCCACAAATGTCTTCCCGGGAGGAGGTTGAATGCAAGTGGTAGCGAATGCTCTGCAGTCTAGAACTGAAGTTTCCTTATGACTTTCGGAAGATGTGTCAGAGGAGAGTGATCGAGAGAGGGCATCTGCTTTTTGATTTAGTGAGCCTGGGCGAAAAGTTAAAGTAAAATTGAAACGAGAAAAGAATATTGACCATCGAGCCAGGCGGGAACTCAGACACTGAATATTTTTTAGGTATAGGAGATTCCGATGATCTGTATAAACGGTGATGGGATACATCGCGCCCTCAAGAAGATAACGCCACTCTTCAAAAGCTAGTTTCACAGCCAATAATTCCTGCTCTCCAATGGGATAATTCTTTTCTGCTTGGGAAAATTTCTTTGAGAAGAAGCCACAGGGATGAAACTTGCTATCCTCGAGTTTCTGGGATAGTACTGCCCCTACCGCTTCAGAAGAGGTGTCTACCTCAAGAAAGAATGGGTAGTTAATGTTGGGTTGTCTCAGCACGGGGGCGGAAATGAAGGCTTGCTTTAAGAGTTGAAAGGCAGTTTCAGCCTCTGGAGGCCATCGGGATGGATTTGCCCCCTTGCAAGTTAGGGCGGAAATGGGTGCCATGAGAGTGGAAAATCCTTTGATAAACCTTCGATAATAATTTGCGAAGCCCAAAAATCTTTGTACTGCCTTCAAAGAATTCGGACGAGACCAGTCCAATATTGCCTGAACTTTCTGGAGATCCATTTCAAGGCCGGCACCTGAAACGATGTAACCTAAAAAGGGAACTGAGGGAACTTAAAATACGCATTTTTCAGCTTTGCAGTACAGGTGGTTCTTTCGTAGGCGAGTTAACACCTCCTTGACTTGGGATCGATGTCTGACAATGTTGGAGGAGAATATCAGAATATCGTCGAGGTATACTACCACAGAGATATATAGTAAGTCCCGAAAGATCTCATTCACAAAGTTTTGGAACACAGCAGGAGCATTACAGAGACCAAAAGGCATTACCAGGTATTCAAAATGCCCGTCTCGAGTATTGAATGCTGTTTTCCATTCGTCCCCGGCTCGTATCCTAATGAGATTGTAGGCCCCTCTTAAATCCAGCTTGGTAAAAATAGTAGCACCTTTTACTCGATTGAAAAGTTCGGTAATGAGGGGTATCGGGTAGCGATTTTTGATGGTTATATCGTTTAAGCCCTTGTAATCGATGCAAGGACGCAGGCCTCCATCCTTCTTAGACACAAAAAAGAATCCTGCCCCTGCCGGTGAGGAGGATGGTCGAATTAACCCCTTTTGCAGGTTCTCCTGGATGTATGCTGACATGGCTTCAGTCTCGGGTAGGGAGAGTGGGTAAGTACGACCTCACGGAGGAGTTTTGCCAGGAATCAACTCAATAGGACAGTCCCACTCCCGATGAGGAGGCAGAATATCGGCTCCGGTCTTACAGAAGACATCGGAGAAGGAGCGATACTGGTAGGGAATTGGAGTAGTGGTTGCAATGTAACTACCTTTGACGGGTTTGATTTGAGGAAGGCAGGATACTTGACAAGTTTCTCCCCAGGACAAGATCTGCATGGTGCCCCAATCAATATTGGGGGAGTGCTTGCGTAACCAGGGGTATCCAAGGATGACCTCATGGGAGGCTTTGGGAATTACTAGGAATCGGATAGTTTCAGTGTGGAGAGCTCCGATACGAACTGGCACAGGAAGGGTACGTTGAGAGACGATTCCGTTGGTAATCTGAGTGCCATCTACAGCAGATAGAGTGATGGTGTGGTTGAGAGGGGAGACAGGAAGCCGGAGCCTCTGGACAAGTTCAGCGGAGATAACATTTTCAGCGGCCCCTGAATCGAGGAGAGAAAGAACAGTTTTAGAACCAGTGGAGATCTCAAAAGTAATGGAGAGGGTAGATTCATTTTTTGATGGAGACGGAGACATCACTCCTAACCTGGTGTCTCCGGCACAGATTAGGATCGGGAGTTTCCCGGACGACGTGGGCAGGCTGCAACCATATGACTGGTCTCCCCGCAGTACATGCATAGATTTTCTCGTTGGCGTCTTTGCCGTTCTTCTACCGTGAGGCGGGCCCGGTTAATCTGCATGGGTTCGTCACCCGCAGGTTCAGACGGAGGGAGGGTTGGAGTAGTGGTCGGCCGGAACCTAAAGCGATCTCCCCTAGTTTTTTCACTCTGGCATTCTCTGTACCGCAAATCCACTTTATTGCAAAGGGAGATAAGATCATTGAGGGTAGCCGGCGGATCACGAGTGGCGAGGTCATCTTTTATGCGATCTGTCAATCCATTCCAAAAGGTGGAAGTCAGGGCTTCTTCATTCCATTTTAGTTCCGAAGCCAGCGTTTGAAATTGAATGATATACTGACTGACTGGTCGGTTCCCTTGGCGAAGTCGCAGGATTTCCGTCGCCGCGGAGGTTGTTCTGCCGGGCTCGTCGAAAATCCTCCGGAAGGACGTGAGGAATCCAGAGTAGTTGTCTAGTAACGGGTCAGACCTCTCCCAGAGAGGCGAAACCCAGTCCAGGGCAGAACCGGTCAGTAGAGACACTATATATGCCACTTTGGATTTTGGAGATGGAAAGTTCGCAGGCTGTAGTGTGAAGTGGACGTCACACTGGTTGAGAAACCCTCGGCACAACTTGGGGTTCCTGTCAAACTTATTGGGAGTCGGAAGGTGCAAATGAGATGGTGCAGGTGGAACAGGGACAGCTGGAGCTGCTGGCTGGTTGGTGGCGGCAGGCAAATTAACAGTAACCAGGGAAGCTTGCAGCGTATCCTGACGAAGAGACATTTCCTGCAGGAACTGAGCCATTTGGCGCTGAGACGCCTCTAGTCCCTCTAGGCGACTGGCGATACCCTGGAGCAAGTCGGCCCTCAGATCCTGTCCACTGGCCGAATCCATCTGGCCAGTGCAAACTGTCACGGCTTGGCGTGCGCTTGGACCCGGAGTGGAGTCGGATGAGGAATGAGGACTTGTTTGCTGGTACTTGAAGGCAGCCGGCCTTAGGGGAGTATGACTCATGAAGCAGTGGCACGCGACGGGATCAGAACCAGGCTGCGAGACACTGGCGGAACTTAGAGACCCGGGGTAGGCTGGGTATAGCAGGTAGACGGGATCAGGAGACAGGTAGTAACAGGAGCAAACTGCACCAAGGCTGAGAGGGGAGACTGCAGAAACACACTGGTACTGACACTTTAAATGAGCAAAGGAGCACAGAGAACTAGCTCACAGCATACGCTGTGATAGACGTTGCACTGGCAACTAAAGAGCCTCTGGACAGCCCTTTAGTACCCTCAGGTAGTGCAGGATTGGTTGCTAGCCTCCCCAGCCCAGACTGTACCTGATTGGCCAGAAACGACATGTGACCCAAATCCAAGATGGCCGTGCCCAGTGGTCACAGCATGGAAGCTCTGCCAGTCTCAGCCCCTCTCACCTGCCTCCAGATGGAAGCCCTTGGTCTGCGGAGACTCACAGCACCCAGCGCTATTCTCCAGGAACCTGCACCTCTGCTGGAAACACCATGCCACAGCGCCCGGAGCGGTAAGCGCCGCGATCTCAGCAGCCTGTCACCCCTGGTCGTGACACTTGGGTTCTGGAGGTGGTCTCCCACGGGTACGCCCTCTCCTTCTGGCACAGACCCCCAGCTCGATTCTTCACCACGGGTCTACCATCAGACCAGAACAAGGCTACGGAGCTGCGGAAGGTATTGCACACTATGCTCCAGGCTGGAGTTATAGTGCCTGTTCCATTCTCCCAGAGGGGCCAGGGTTTCTATTCAAATCTTTTTTTGGTACAGAAACCCAGTGGGTCGTATTGTCCGATTCTCAACCTCAAAGCACTCAACAGGTCTTTGCGGGTACCGAAGTTTCGGATGGAGACCCTACGGTCCATCATTCTGGCGCTGGAACCTGGGGACTACATGGTGTCATTGGACATACAGGACGCTTACCTGCATGTCCCTATTCTTTTGCGCCATCAACAGTTCCTCAGGTTTGCAATCCGCAGCGACCACTTCCAGTTTTGGGCGTTACCTTTTGGCCTGGCGACAGCACCACGGGTTTTCACCAAGGTGATGGCGGTCATGGCGGCTTCTCTGTGGCTGCAGGGAGTCCGCATGTTGCCGTACTTGGACGACCTGTTATTGGTGGCAGGATCTCCAGAGCTCCTGTTACGCCACTTGGACCTGACCATTGCACTGCTGCAATGGCACGGCTGGCTAATCAACTGGCAGAAGTCCACTCTAATCCCGTCTCGGAGGATTCTGCATCTTGGAGCCTTATTGGACTCGGGACAGCAAAGGATCTTCGTGACGGAGGACAAGATCTCTGCTTTACAGTCAAGGGTGCGCAGTTGTCTGCACAGCCGCCGGGTGTCCCTACACTCGGCGATGAGGTTACTGGGCTCCATGGTGTCGGTGTTCGACATGGTGGAATATGCCCAGTTTCACTCCAGACCTCTGCAGCACCTGATCCTGTCCAAGTGGAACGGGCTGCCTCAGTCTCTGAAGTCCCAGACTATTGTGCTCACCCCGGAAGTTCACCTGTCCCTTGCTTGGTGGTTACAGATGACCCACCTCAACAAGGGACGTCCGTTCTGGGTTCCAAATTGGGTCCTGTTGACAACGGACGCCAGTCTTCGGGGCTGGGGAGCAGTTTTGGGTCCACACTTGTTCCAGGGCAGGTGGACGCCGACAGAAGCGGAGCTTCCCATAAATATCTTGGAAATCCGTGCGGTCTTCAATGCTCTCCAGCAGGCACATCAGTTTCTCCAGGGTCACCCGGTACAGGTCCATTCGGACAACGCTACCACCGTGGCCTACATAAACAGGCAAAGAGGAACCCGCAGTCAGGCGGCTCTCGTAGAGGTCTCTCGGATCCTGGTTTGGGCGGAGCGCAATCTTCCGGCCATATCAGCGGTCTTCATCCCGGGAGTGCTAAATTGGGAGGCGGACTTTCTAAGTCGCCAGGACGTTCACCCGGGGGAATGGTCCCTGCACCCGGACGTTTTTCAACTGCTGGTGGACAGGTGGGGTCTTCCAGAGATCGACCTCATGGCGTCCCGGCACAACAACAAGTTGCCGGTGTACGGGTCTCGCACAAGAGACGAAGGGGCGTCTCTGGTGGATGCTCTGTCCGTCCGGTGGATGTTCCGGTTCGCATACCTGTTCAATCCGGTCTCCCTTCTTCCACGGGTAATCCGGAAATTCAAACAGGAAGGAGGGACGCTCCTGTTGATAGCTCCCACGTGGCCCAGATGGCACTAGTTCTCAGACCTTCAGGGTCTGTCCGTGGTCAGTCCTCTGCGGTTGCCGCTACGACCGGACCTTCTGTCTCAGGGTCCTTGTCTTCACCCAGACCTGACTCGGCTGTCTTTGATGGCGTGGCTGTTGAGATGGCCATGCTGAGGTCCCGGGGGTTTTCCAGCTCTGTGGTGCGTACCATGTTGCGAGCTCGGAAACCGTCTTCTGCGAGGATATACCATCGCGTGTGGCATACGTTCTTCCAGTGGTGTCGACCGAGAGGTTATGCACCGCGGGAGTTTCGTCTGTCTCGGATTCTCGCCTTCCTACAAGCGGGACTAGATCATGGGCTTCGCCTTGCTTCTTTGAAGGTACAGGTTTCGGCCCTATCTATCTGGTTTCACCGTAGGATTGCTACAATCCCGGATGTACGCACCTTTATGCAAGGTGTTGTCCGCATTCAGCCGCCCTTTGTTCCACCTGTGGCGCCTTGGGATTTGGCTGTGGTCCTGAGGGCTCTCCAAGGACCGCCGTTTGAACCACTGGGCTCAGTGGATCTTAAATGGCTAACAGCTAAGACTGTTTTCCTTCTGGCTATTGCTTCGGCCAGACGTGTTTCTGAGTTAGGGGCTCTTTCTTGTAGACCCCCTTTCTTGGTTTTTCATGGGAACAGGGCAGTGTTCCGCACTCGGCCCGAGTTTCTTCCCAAAGTTGTTTCCCAGTTTCATGTTAACGAGGAAATCGTTGTTCCGGCCTTTAACTCACCGGGTCTTTCCTTGGGTGAGGCCTCTTTGGATGTTGTGCAGGCCTTAAGGACTTATGTTGACCGCACTTCTTCGTTTAGGAAGTCGGACGCTTTGTTTGTCCTCTATGGCTTCCGTAAAAAGGGTTGGCCTGCTTCAAAGCAAACTTTGGCAGCCTGGATCCGTATGGCTATTTCTGAAGCTTATCTTCATGAAGGCCTGCCGGTTCCTCCTTCTGTGAAGGCTCATTCCACTAGGTCTGTGGGTCCTTCGTGGGCAGCTCGACGTGGTGCCTCTGCAGTCCAGATCTGCAAGGCTGCTACGTGGTCCTCTGTCCATACCTTCGTGAGGTATTACAGGTTTGACACGTTCGCCTCTCAGGATGCTTCCTTCGGGCGGCGGATTCTCCTTTCTGCACAGGAGTGTCCCCACCCTTAAAGGATACTGCTTTGGGACATCCCCAAGGTATCCTGTGGATACCCTATGGACCCTGAAGTAGAAAATATGAGATATGGTAAGAACTTACCCTTGTTATCTCTATTTCTACGAAGTCCATAGGGTTCCACAGGACTCCCGCCCTGTCGCACCTGTGCTGCAGATGGGCTTTGCTCTGGTCACCGGTTTTCCATCTCCCTCTGGTGAGAATGTGATTCTTGTATGTGTCCAGATCTTTGTTCTCTCTCTTCCTTCTCCTCCTCCGGCCTATGGCTTTGTAACTAACTGAGATGCCTTGGCTCGGGGGCGGGGTATAGGAGGGGGACCTAGTGCATCCTGGGAGGCTGAAAGCTTAACTCTTTGGTGCCCGATGACTGACGTCACACCTATACCCCAAGGTATCCTGTGGAACCCTATGGACTTCGTAGAAATAGAGATAACAAGGGTAAGTTCTTACCATATCTCATATTATATTACCCTCATTCAAAATTTATATGTACATCGACAAATAAAAAGTAAATTATTTTAATTTAGCCTAAAATTATTAATTGCCATGAATAAATAGGATATCTTAAACAAAGAAAAGTAAAAACAAAGTATCCTTAACAAGTATTATTAAATAATTAAATTAGGAAAATATAGTTACATATAATTTCCATCATATGTAGATAGAAAATAACATAATCAAAAGTATTTGCTAGGATTCAACTTCAAGGAAGTTCTGTAAATGAGTAAAAGTAATTTAATACCAGATCTCTCAAGACATATGTACATATGAATTATTAAAAAGCAAAACATTTTTACAAGATTTCGAGGTATATATATATATATAATTATTATATTGTAGTATAAATATTGAGTCTCTTAATTGAGGTCTATATCACTTATGATTCAGAGAGATGCATCCCTTATAGAGAAATGTGAGTAATATAACATAGCGCGAGGGAGATTTCATTCATCCTGACAATCCTGGATGATAGTCCCGTTATATCTTGCAAGGTCTGTATATGTTATCCACAAGAAAGGGTGTTTTATAGCTGGTGGATCCGTTGTATTTTATACAGGAAGAAATATTCCATAGTTAGTGGATTTGTTGAGTCCATTTGGACTCAATGTGCCTAATTTGAAGATCCACTTGTTCTCCATTTTCAGCAATTCCTTTGTAGCATCCCCTCCTCTTATTCCCAAATGGAGTTTTTCGAGTCAAAAGACTCTTAGATCTTTAGTATGATTTGGGTGGTGTCGAAAGAAATGTCTTGCTACTGAGGTAAGTTGTTTGTTCCTTCTAATATCTGCTGCTGCGTTTCCAAGATTTGCTTCTCCTCCCTGGACATCTCCTGGGAGGGGAAATTAAAGGTTGGCAACTATGCCCAAATTATGTGGTTTTAGCTGTTTATATAATTTTTTGGGAACAAAATACAGATTCAAACCAAAACCAAAGCATGCAAGTGTGGTTTTGTAAAACCAAATTCAGATCCAAAACTTTGAAAGAGATACAGATCCAAAACCAAAACACGGGGCTCGGAACACATCCCTCTTTTATAGCAAATACTTTACAAAGTAATCTGAAATTACTGATTCTCAAATAAGACGTTGTGACATGTGGTGCACAGGAAATCCTTTCATTAGTGAGTCTCCACAATGGTGTCAGTCTGTCAGATGTCGTCAGCTGATGGTCAAATTCTTAGTTTGGGTGACTGATTGAATTTTAGAGTGACCTTCATTCTGTGTGACATCGACACATTATTGGGAGCGTATGTGATGTACAGATAATACATCACATACGCTGGGAGCAGGATGATGGGTGCTGGTCACGTCCTATGGTGGTGGGGCTGCCTCTCCAAGGTTCTGTCAGGGTAATGACAGTACTGCCCCCTCAGCCATGCTCCCTGGGTAGCGGCATCAGTTACACACCCTACATTACGGTTCTGCATCAGTGTGCCAAACCATGTGTTATGCAATCTAATTATGCTGGTTAAGGGGGTCAGGTTAGGGAGGATAAGAGGTTTAAATGGATTTATCCTGTACACTTTCCCAATTAGATCCAGTGTTATCTGGATATAAAAGCAGCTTAAATGTAATCCTTAGTCAGGGTAATGTTATGAGGGTCTCTTGTGTAGTTTCTAAGCGCCTCCCTACCTTGTGCGGGCGCATGCACATAATAGACTCTGGCACTGTGTCAGTTTACCATGCATGCAAATATCTCCGGGAAAATGGCGCTGGTGACATTTTCCCGGAGGTTTCTCATATGCACATATCTCCAGGAAGATGGAACCATCACCATTTTCCTGGAGGTTTCTTCTGAGTCTATCACATTTGCTGCACATGGTAAGTGTACTGAATGGTTCAAGTGTTTGGTGTACACGGGTCCAGTGGGGCAAGTACCTTTGTAGATATGCCACAGTCCCGACTCCCTAGTGGTATTTTTTGCAAGATTGCAGTGTTCCATTCAATGCTAAGCATTACAATTATAGTAACCTGATATTTGCTGGCACACTATAAATCACTCTACACACTTGTGTGATGTTTTGATTATTCCTATGACAACTGCTATACTGTGAGTTTTATTGTTGGATTTTGTGAACGCTATATACCAAAAGACTGGTTTCCTCCTGTGCATTATTATGGACTATTACAGTAGAGGCTGAAGTACCATTACAAAATATATTACTTACTAGCTGGGATATCATTGCCCAGCTTGAAGACTGGACCCTGGCGTACACCAGTAGCCTTATTTTTTTTTACATTCTCCTCACCTATAACTTTTAGAACTATGCAAATTAGGAGAAAATGACAGTGCTGGCCGGGGTAGTCTCATACTGTTTGGAATAGGGTGTTTCAGGAGCAGACTGACAGAAATCAGTATAGCTTGCTAAATCACGTCCAATCATGTAGGACCCATTCTGCACATGCACAGAATGGGTCCTGTGCACGCATTGATTATCGACTATCGGGAATCTGCATGCTGCAACATATCTGCAAGGTCTCCTGAATCACCCCCAGTGTGTGTATGAAGCCAGACCCTCAGCCCCAGAGCTTGTGTAATTTAAGAGTGTCCCAGTTTTGTGGGATTGTGTGACAGGGATGAGGTTCAAACCTAGGCCAAAACCTAATCCTGGTCAAATCATGCCACACACACACACACACACACACACACACACACACACACACACACACTTTCTCGTTTATTATGTAGAGGATAAGGTTATTGAATTGGTGTATATTTCTTTACTTATATTCTTAAATTTGTCAGGTAGGTTGTGAGTAAAAGGTTGACATGGTGCAGTGTTTTTATCCTAGTATGGAAGCTGAATTCCCTCCTTCCCCAAACATGAAGCCCTTATCAACTGTAGTCTAGTCATGGGTTCATTTTGTGAGTCTCTTTTTCTCAAGGCAGCCACAGCACCTTGATAAATTGAACTGGTACCCATTGTCCTAAGGAAGGAACACATACATTTCCTGGAGCCAACCAATTGGGGGTTTGAAGGGAGTGTGTATAAGAAGGGAATCATCCCCTTTATGAACAGCAGTAGGGATGGCAATCAAAAGGTTCACCATCGATAGCCACCATTGCTGGTCTGAAACATTAGGAAAGAGTATGTGCCTGATTATTACGATAGTGGCTGGGCTAAGAGCAGGGCCATAACTAGGATAGTGAGACATGTGCCATGGCACAGGGCAACGCAGGGCAGGGGGCACTGTTTGGGCCTGTCAATTTTCCTATTTATTATCATTCTCACTTGTAGCTTCCTCTTCTTTTATCCCAAGCATCTCCTGGCCTCCCCTATCTGTTCCCTGGCCCTTCCCCATGAAGTATATGGGAAAGATTTCTGGACTGCACACCCTAAATATATATATAATGGGAGGTGCTACCTGATGAGACAAATTGCAGGCACAAAAACAGACAAATCTCAGGTGCACAACTCCAAATTATTAATAATATATAAATGCAATAAAATTTTGCAATCAATAGAGGTTTTTAGCATAATCTTGGCCAAGGTTATGGGCCTACCCACCATATCCAGGTAACCTCTGTAGGGTAGGTCCCTAACATACTACGATTCAAATCCAGAGCGCAGGATACCCCCAAACTAGCCCAGCTAAGTCGCCCCAGGGCACCACCATAGTAAGCATTTTAACCCTTCACTGTTTGTTTATTATATATGTACCTCACTTTTTATTTTCATTCTTTATATGCAGCAGTAGCTGCTCCTAACTATCTCTTTCACACTGCACTTTCTTACTATGGTGGTGCCCTGGGGCAGCTTAGCTGGGCTAGTTTGGGGGTATCCTGCGCTCTGGATTTGAATCGTAGTATGTTAGGGACCTACCCTACAGAGGTTACCTGGATATGGTGGGTAGGCCCATAACCTTGGCCAAGATTATGCTAAAAACCTCTATTGATTGCAAAATTTTATTGCATTTATATATTATTAATAATTTGGAGTTGTGCACCTGAGATTTGTCTGTTTTTGTGCCTGCAATTTGTCTCATCAGGTAGCACCTCCCATTATATATATATTTAGGGTGTGCAGTCCAGAAATCTTTCCCATATACTCCATTTAATGTGCTTTATTGCACACCTGAGGGAAAGGAGACACCCTCAGTCTGGATTAGCACCCCTACCTTATTGGTTTAAAAGCATGGAGTCTTGTGATGAATATGCACACTAGTAATAGGCACAATTCTAGGTAAGTCCTACAAGTTTTATATACTGTAGTGCAACTTTGGTTCATTTTGGGGGCGTGGGTCCCCCTGGATTGCCTTTGTTGATCTGTTTCAGGGCACCGCATTATAACACATTTTTCTTTTATAACACATTTTAACCCTTCACTGTTTGTTTATTATATATGTACCTCACTTTTTATTTTCATTCTTTATATGCAGCAGTAGCTGCTCCTAACTATCTCTTTCACACTGCACTTTTCTTACTATGGTGGTGCCCTGGGGCGGCTTAGCTGGGCTAGTTTGGAGGTATCCTGCGCTCTGGATTTGAATCGTAGTATGTTAGGGACCTACCCTACAGAGGTTACCTAGATATGGTGGGTAGGCCCATAACCTTGGCCAAGATTATGCTAAAAACCTCTATTGATTGCAAAATTTTATTGCATTTATATATTATTAATAATTTGGAGTTGTGCACCTGAGATTTGTCTGTTTTTGTGCCCTTCCCCATGAAGCCATGACTGTTTTTCAGGTGCACTATCTTATGTCGCTATTTAAAAAAAGAAAGGGGGGGGTGCCAGTGCTCTCTCTGGCACAGGGCACCAAAAAGTCTAGTTACGGCTCTGGCTAAGAGCCATGCCCCCTTCGCCAAAACATTGCTGCTTCTCTGCCATCGATGGTGGAGAACCATCGTACCTCCGCTTTGAATGACAAAACCATTGACCATCGATGGCAAACCCTCAATGGTCGATGTTGTCCCTAACCAGCAGCCAATACAGAGAAGCTAAAGTTCTACTCCAAGAGTTTGGCATTGGTGTTATAACTACTGCTAGCAGAAATTGGTATAGGAGAGGAGAGGAATCTACATTGCAGGCCCCCTCCTCTACTGTGATATAGTAGACTCCTGTGCCATAGTCCAGGTGACTTCAGTACTGTTTATGCATAAATATCTGGGTTAATGGGCAACATGCCATTCTCCAAGTGATGTCTGCAGTGCCAAGGCAGACCTCCAGAGAGGTGACTATAATATATGGATGAAGGGTAGGTGGTGTGGGCCTCCCCAAACCCAGGGGCCCATGTGCACCAAATCTATGCACCCATAATAGATATGGGGTTTGGTATAAAAGATCTACATGAAAAAGATAGACAATGTCTAGATAGACCCCACATGGTAGACAGTCAATAGCTCAAAAAGGACTAAAGGTATGACAGGGACAAAAGGTCGACACAAAAATGGTCAGAGCTTTTTTTTATTTTCTATACCTAATCTTCACCCTAACCCTCCCATTGGTGCCTAACCATCTCTCCTGGTGCCTAACCGTTGGGGTAAGTGCCTAAACCTAATCATCCCTCCTAGTGCCTAACCCAAACCCTCCGGTAGGTGCCTATCCCTAACTGTCCCTCCTAGAGCCTTACCCTTACCAAAAACTCAACTACGGGGGCGTGGCTTAGCAGCCATCTTAGGGAGACATGTTTCTGTGGAGCTCCGGTCTCAGGAACTTAGTTTAGCCTATTTTCGGCTACCAGGACTTGTATTCTGGGACAATATCACCACTGCACCTGCTATTAAGCAGCCTGCCACTGCGGTCTCCAGATCCAGACTCCTGTGCCTCCTGTTTGGCCAGATCACGGACTTGGGCCTTCCACACCAGCAGAGCCAGCCCACCAGACGCAGCCCTTGTGTGAGGCCCTGCCCGGCATCCGCCGGTAAGTAAAGTGCCTCCCCTCGCCTGAGCGTGAACCTCAGAGATCCCCCTGATACCTCCCGCCTGCCGTGAACACTCCGCACTTCCATTACTGATGCTGCAGCCTCACCTTTTTGCAGGCGGCAGCATGGGCGCGCTCTCACATGGCTCAGGCAGACACTCTGCCCCGGAGCATCTCTCTCCTGGACTCGGCCGCCTGCTGTCATTGGTGGGATAACGCTGTGGACAACGAGCGGAGAGTCACAGAGCCCCCTCCATCCTGTGTCTGGCTAGATCCCAGCCCTGACGGACCTGTGCTACAGCCACTGATTCTCCCCTGCTTCCTTCCCTTGGGTCAGACTGAGTTTGCCTGTGATGCCTTTCCCTGGAACCTGGAGTGCTGATACCTTTGCATTGTAGTCTCTGGGCCTGATTCAGAGCCGGACGCTCTGACCAGAGTGCTCACTCTGAATCAGGGCCCTCCTACCTGAAAATGGAGCGGCCTCTTGGACGCTCGCATAGCTGTGGGTGACCACCCACAGCTTATGCGAGCGTCCATGATGATGGTCGCGATGGTCAAGACCATTGCGACCATCGGGCTTTCGACGAGACCCTGCGGTAGGGTCTCGCTGCCACAAGCCCAGGAGTGATTTTGGCTCTATCAGAGCCAAAATCACTCCCACTGACATCACTAGTGATGTCAGTGGGGCCGGAGCCAGACGGTAGGCGTTCCCATGGGAATGTCTCCGTCTGGCAACCACGCCCACTAAAGGGGGCGTGCTGTCAGTCACCATCGACAGCACGCCCCCTTTAGTGCGAGACCCATAATGAGGGCTTGGCCGTCATTATTCGGGTCTCGCGCATGCGCACGACAGAGCTCCCTCCGTCGTGCGCATGCGCATTTGAGTACCATCGACCCGCTCGCGAGCGTCCTGCGCTCACGAGCGGGTCTGAATGAGACCCTCTATTCACTACCACTCTATTCTGCCCTGGTGAAGCTCTTCTCCCCTATAATATCAATCATTCTCCAGGCACTTTGAATACATACTGTATCTATTGGGCTGTAGCTGCACCATACACAATACAGGCACTATATTTATTTCAGTTTCTGTCATATCTAGTGTCTGCTGAAGTAATAATGTCCTGAGCAGCTGGGACATTCACTTAACACTATTCTAAGATGGGATCAGTCCTTGGACTCCACCGATGTTAAGGCCTATGGCTGCTTAGGTCACTTTGGTCATGCGACAGTGTGAATATCTTTATTTATCCCAACAGTCTATGTCCCAATACGGTCACTTATTTCAATTTTCTCAAAAGTGGACTTGCCAATGCCTCTAAGTTCTAGGGGTAAGAATAAGAAGGGATCCTCCAAGGTGAACACCCCCAAACCATCGGGTTCCTCTCTCCACCCTGATCTACGTCAATTTCTGCGAACACCAGCCTCGTCCTCCGGGGTTATGGCGGCAACTCCCCAGTCTTTGTCCCCGGGCTCACCTTCATCATTGGGCTCGTTATGGGCAGGTGATTCTACAGGCACAGGCCCTCTGAAGCCCACTGACCTCTCTACCATTATGCAGCTCCTTAAGTCTCTACCAACTAAGCAGGAGCTACCATCTAAAAGGGACTTTGAACTACTCGAAGTTAGACTTCAGGAGACAGTTCGTAAAGAAGTGGCGGTTCTTCAGGCAGATCTCTCCCAGCTGACGACTAGAATGGTGTCCCTGGAGGAGGCTAGGGAATCCATGTCCGAGGATTAACAAAGCCTACGTGATACTGTCCATGTTCATGTGAAGGGTTTGCTCCTTCTACAACAAAAGATGGATGATTTGGATAACAGGGGCCGCAGCAATAACCCACGAGTCTGAGGCATTCCTGAAGATGTGCCTACAAAAGGATTGATTGATGTGTTAACAAAGGTTTTTAACAAAATTTTGGGTAATGATCTCAGTGCTCTTATTACATTTGATAGGGCACATAGAGCCCTGAAGCCTCGTGATGTCTCTTCCAATAAACCAAGGGATGTCATCTGCAGACTGCATTATTACACCCATAAGGAAGAGATTCTAAAACTGCGCAACGTGGAAGGAGTGGACTTTAATGGCAATCGTATCCAGGTCTTTCAAGATCTTTCCTGGCACACTCTTCAGCAACGCTGTTTATTATGGCCCCTTACTGAAGTCTTACTTCAAATGATCGAAAATATAAATGGCTCTTTCCATTCGGCCTCCAGTCGACACATAATGGCAGGTCTGCTGTGTTTCGGGACATTCCTGACCTTGATTATTTTTGCTCTGCTCTGGACTTGTCTACACCTGTCTTACCAGGTTGGGAGGATTCCTACATAGTTTCCCAGTTCCAGGAGATCGCTTCCCAGGATGGGGCCTTCCAGCCAGTGAAGAATACCAGACGGCCTCCTCGGCGGAGACAGCCGGTGGCCTTGTCCGAAGGGACATGAATGGATCCTTGTAGTTCTCTCTTCATTTCACACCTCAGTGGTGTTGAGTGCAGATCTACCCAGTTTTTCAGCCGTTATTTGAACGTTTTCAGTTTTTCCATTCATATTTGATGTCGACTATAAGTCCGTTTCGATACCTCTTAGAGGGCTATGCTACATCTAGGTCTTGGTGATGGTGTGGAATGTGTTCGATAGAAATGTTATTATAATATCTTTAGGCTGTTTGGATTTATTGTATTTTTTAGATGTAATATGTCATATCTAAAGCTGCTTATCTATATATTTTTTATGATTTGATAAGATGTATATATGGTATGATATTAAATACTGTTGCGGGCACTGGGAATCTCATGTGGTCAGATCATGTACCCATAGCCCTTACAGTTAAGATCTCTCACCCCCCACCTGCTATACGTTCGTGGAGGCTAAATGAGATTCTCCTTCAGGACTCATATTGCAGAGACCAGCTGAAGCAATGCATTGCTGAGTATATCTCTTTGAATGAAAGCCCAGATATATCAAAAACTTGAATTGCTTCATAAGTCTTCCTTGTCTGGAGATGCTCTCGCTGAGCTCACTGAAGCTAGACGATCTTTAAACAAACTCGTGTCGGATAAAATTAAATTAGAATATCGTAAATGTAGGAGCCGTTTTTTCCAATGGGCCAACAAGGCCGGTAAGATGTTAGCATGGGCACTACGTGCACAACGAGCCTCCATGCATATTCAATCGATAGTGGACAATTCTGGCTGACTTTGTAATTTGACTTCTGAGATTGCAAAAGCTTTCCACTCCTATTATTCTAGGCTTTATAATTTGGCTAGGGACTCTTCGAATCCTGTTAATAGGACAGGAGCAGCAGCAATTGCGGAGTATCTCAGGTATATTGATTTCCCAAGGATAAGCGAGGCAGAGGCACTTGATCTAGACAGGCCCTTTACTCACGAAGAGTTAGTTGAGGCAATTAGGACTTCCCCATCTGGAAAGAATCCTGGACCGGATGGCCTACTGATCTCCTATTATAAAACCTTTAATGATGTCCTGATGCCCATGATGCTTCAAGCTTTCAATGCAGTCAATGATAGGGACCACTTCTCTGCTCAGTCCTTGGAAGCCCACATCACTATTATATCTAAAGAGGGGAAAGATCCATCCCATTGTCCTAGTTATAGGCCCATATCCCTTTTAAATGTGGATTTAAAACTATATGCGAAACTCATTGCGAATAGGCTTCAGCTTCTCTTACCAGCCCTAATTCACACTGACCAAGTGGGTTTTGTTTTGGGTCAAGAGGCCCGTGATAATACTACTAAACTGCTTAATTTGATTCATATAGCAACCCAGTCTACTGTATCTACTATGTTTCTATCAACCGATGCTGAAAAGGCTTTCGATCGTGTCAACTGGGGATTTATGCAGGGCTTGTTGGAACACATGGGTTTAAAATCCACCTCTTTACATAGGATACTGGCATTATATAAGAATCCCTCTGCAAGGGTTAAAGTCAATGGGGATTTCTCCAATACTGTTCAAATATTCAACGGAACGTGCCAGAGTTGTCCTCTGTCTCCACTGGTATTTGTATTATGCATGGAGGCTCTGGCAAGAGCCATATGGGCTAACCCCAATATTACTGGTTTGCAGGTTGTAAATTCAGAACACAAACGTTCTCTCTTTGCAGATGACCTTTTGGCGATTATTACCCACCCTACGGTTTCGGGGATCCCCTAAATGTAGGCTGAAATTAATATCAGCTCTATGTTGTATATATATATATATATATATAATGCCCACAAAATAGAAAAAAGATGGTAAGGTATCTTTCTGTCACAAAGTATCCTATAAATAGTGACAGTGAGTATATGACTACATTCATCCACCAGCGTAAGCAGACTCAGGGCCATATATAATTAGCCACGATAATTTAGCCGCTGTCGCCGAAATGTATTTTTCGTCTACATCACGTGTTTTGGACGCGGAAACTTATCAGACACGCCCCTGCTATAAGCCCTATTCAATTCCAAAGGACGCAAAAACGATACCTGGCGAAACGCAAGCAGGCGAAAAGTGCTGTGAGTGTTGGGGAAATCAGTCTGACACCCCCCAAAAGGTGCAATAACATTGGGGATCAATGTAGTTGCCCCCGAATAGCCCTACTGAAGTTATTTGGGGTACTTAAATGCTCTCAATAGCTGCTAATTAGCGTCTTTGCACAAGTGCTGAAGAATAGCATTTAGCAGTTTTTTTTGGTGAAAATAACTAGTCCCAGCAATTTGAGGTACATGAAAATGGGTGTAAGCATGGTTGAAAATCACAAAAGTGAAGTTTTAAAAGCTGCGAATAATGCACCTGTAAACAAAAAAACTTGTCCCCCAAACTTGCAGACCCCCCTAAAGCTTATTTCACTAGTTTTAAGTTTGTACCCCAACATTGTACTTTTTTGCCCCCTTTTTCAAAGTAATGTTTTGGGGTGTTCTTCACTTTTTTAAAGATTTTTTGACGCAGTTAAGCTTTGGGGACCTGTCCGAAGGGTGCAGGGTGGTTTCCCCACCTTTGCACCCCAAAACCGCAATTCTGCACTTTTTTTCTGCCTGCTATTCATAGAAGAAACTTGTCCGCCTATTACATTGCATTGACTTTCTGCGTAGGCGAAAAGTCTTTGGAATTGAATACTGGGATGTTTTCACCCAGCGAAATTACGCCACCGGCGAAACTTTTTTGCCGAAAACGCCTTTTCGCGTCTAGTTTAATACGGGCCTAGCTATGAAACCTCTGTGGTTAATCACACTGCTATACAGTAGTAGAATCTATAGACCACAGATGAATGATATTAATTATTTAATTGATATAGTTATCAGTATCTTATTATTTGATCTCTTTATTTATAGGTCTCAGGGGAGGATCATATTACATAATTATGGCTTTCATAGCTTTCCTCAAGGACTAGATTCATTATAAGTTTTTCTTTTCATTTAACTTCAATGTGCACGTATTCAGGATAGAATAAAGTTCCGGGTTTAATGCCGACAACCTGTGTGTATATATTTAATTGTAGTGTGCAGTTTGTTATAACAATGATGAATCACATATCATGGTTACACCGCTGGTGTGGTGACTAGTCAGGGGCTAATACACATCCCTACTTTCCCCTCCTAATGAGATGCTGGATTAAATGCAAGGAGGGTTCTGTCACAACCGGTTGTATGGAATCCCCTACTGAGGGGTGCAAGCTGAGGTTCTGGGCTGAGGAAGTCTGAGACGTGGGGCCTGTACGCAAGATCTCCTCATCCATGAGTCCCAGTCGTTGGCGAGACCTGACCAAAGGTGCTGAGTCTTACCAGCCGCGAGGTGTTCTCCAGTAACCCCTCCAAGCGGGATATGGGTTTCGCTGCACCCAGCTGGCAGGTCGCGGTCCTTTGGTCAGGTAACTGGTACTCACGAGAATAGAGAATCCTCCTATGGTGGCCCTAGTGGATGTTTCATCCAGAAATATGCTATACCTCTGTATAGCTTCCAATGTATACACCAGAAGATCAATAAGGCTCAATGGCGCTGAGGATGGGCACTTGAGAAATACTCTGGGGATGATGTGCTGACGCACTTTTGCACCACAAGATGGAACTAGAGTAATATACTGGGAGTGGGGTGCTGAAGCACTTTTGCACCACGGGATGGCACTGGAGAGATACATTGAGAGTAGCGTGCTAATGCACTTTTGCACCACGAGATGGAACTCGAGTATGTTGCATACATATTCTGGTTAGACTTTTTTGTCATTGGCTCTGTAACCAATTATTTGGAAACCCCCCTTTCAAAATCCTGCGTTTGCCACTGTACAGTATGGCTTCTCCATTTTTAAGCTCCCTGGCTATTGCTAGTTATTGCAGATTACTTGCAGCGATGGATTCTTAATGCAAAGCACGGTGAACCTATTTAACACAACAGCAGAGGTACCTGTACCATTGGCTATACTATCCCCATTTCAGGGAAAACAAAGTGGTATCAAACTGTACAAGTCTCATTGCACCTAGCTTTCATTTGATGTAATTCTGTATTTAGCTCCTCCATCACACTAATACAATACAATACAAATAACTGGAGTGTTAATTATAAGAAAACCTTATTGTAATTTATAATAATAAAAAATTTATAATTTGTATTTAATTATTGAAGAGGTGAAAGAACCATCAAACAATAAAAAATAGACAACATAAGATGAAAATGACACTAGAGGGTTTGTAAACTTCATTAAAACATCACTCTATTGCAGTGCCAGTCATACTTGCTAGTGACAGTGACACATATGTAAATGCGGTGTAAATAAGTATGGCTGCTGCAGAAATCAAGCTTTCTCAATATAATAATTTTAACTTCAATTGACGTCTTAAATCCAAATGCAAAGCAGAAAACCCGTATATGCCCTTTTCCAAAATGGCGATGACAGTGCTCTGCTGCAATTGGCGTCACGTGACCCGGCAGCATTTTCCAGCACCCTGAGTACACAAGGAAGTGTCTTCTGGTCATGGCACTTGCAGCTCTTCGTTATCTGTCACCTAATTGACCCTGCTCGTGTTCCTGCTCCCCCTTCCCCAAGACCAGCCATGATTCCTTTCACCGTGAATATTAAGCTGTCGACTAGGACACTAACCGGGGCGCTCACTCAGCAGAACAAGGGGGCGCTGGACTGGTGAGTGGCTAGGGGCCACAGGAGTTTGGGTTAGACAGATGGTAGGTGTCTTCCTTCTGTAGTTGAACTAAGTACCAGCATGTCTTTCAGCAGGACATGATGAGACTTGTAGTTCCACAGTAACTGCTTGTGAGCACATGATGCTTGTGTAGGAAGTATCCATACTCTGTCTGGGTCATGTTTAATGAGTTGCAAACTTGCAGAAATAACAGTGCAGGGTGCAGAATGTGACTTTTTCTAATTTAAACAGGAGCATGTTAAGCAAAAAAATGGACAATATTAAATACAAGTTGTTTGTTTGTGTGTTATTATCATTTATTAAGCTCCTGTGTGTTCCATTAAGAAAACACAGTAATAAAACAATACTGGGTGTTGGAGAGATAAAGGGCCCTGCTCGCAAGTTTACAGTCTGTAGGATTTATAATATAAATGGTGACACATTTGCTCTCATCCCTTTCCTCTTCATTAACCCTGCTAAGGGGAGATTCAAGTTTGTGCATGGTCCCATAGGAGCATTGCGTGATGCGGTACTGCACACACATCTGGATATTCCAGTACAGAAAACGTTTATTTTAAGCGTGCAAGCAAAATAAGGGCCTGATTCATAGATGGACGCTAATGCGATAGCAGCAATTGCGAAAATATGCTAATTCTAAAGATCACTCGAGTATAGGGGCGCCCACTGCTGCCTTCTTATCTGCGCACGACATTGCCTACCTGCGTAAATATCGGTAACATTGACGCACATCGAGCAGCCATCTTGCCCTTGCAGCACGTCTGACCAGCCGTAAACACTTTAGCTCTCCTGACACGTAGAGGGCTCTCATGCTGTATAGGAGATCGCAGTGGCTAATTTATGCACGACCATGTGGCACATTTAAACGGTCACACACCTCTGTTTTATTAACCACCCCTCGTTACCTCCCCCAAACACTGACAACCTGTCACTCCCTTTGCATATGGATCCTCTGTGCATGTGTAATTGCAAACCAATCCCAGCCCGTGCGCAGTGCTGCATACACGCATGCGCAATGGCAAACAATCGCTCGATCTGCATAAAACTCGCATTAGCATCCATCTCTGAATCAGGCCCTAAGAAATGTTTTCTACCAGTAACGTCCTACGAGGCTCCTACAGACTCTCATACTTAAAAAAATCTACCCAAAATAGTATGAGTAGGAATATTCTGGGAGGTTACATTTTAATGCTCTCCCTGTTTTGAAGTTAGTTACTTGCCTGTAATATGCAGCAAACTGGAACTGCAGTTTCAATTAGCTCATAAATACAATTACGGTAGTCGGATTTCTACTCGCAGGTCCATAGGTTAGTAGAAATCAGCTAGACAGACGAGCCCCATTCAAGCTACCGGGTACACTTGCAGCTCGCGTGTAATTGAATCTGGCCAATAAAGTAAAATGTTATCCTTTAAAGCATACTTGCTGATTTTATTTAACCCCTGTGAGAGTTCCGGAGAGGTGATGCAGGTTGCATCATTATGCTACCCCACCCACTGTGCAAAGCCGCCATGATGTTTTGATTCACCAACAATCACTTCATCTCCCTTCCATGCCCTGTTCCTTTCACTAGAAAGTGGTCAGGATGTTGAAGGACCTGGTGTGCTGGGAGTCTGTTGGAATTGTAGGCATCTTTTGGACATTCCAGGAGAGTAGGTAAGTAAGCTCTAAAGCTTGACTACCACCTTGTAAAACATTGTACAAAGGTGGCTTCTCCCCAAGAGTTCTGTGACTGCTTTCAGTGTGTGTAAGTGGCAGGGCCATGACGAGATATTGAAGCTTGTGATTCATGCCCCCACACTGCCACCATTTAACGTTAATTAGCAATATTCGTTTGTCAGTTTTGTTTCATATAAAGTACTAGCTGATGTACCCAGTTTCACTCAGACCTTAGATATTTACTGTTTCCATTTCCATCTTACCACTCTAGTAACACATTAATCCTTCACCTCTACAGTAATACATCTCCTCCCTCACTGCTATAGTAAGACATTACCCTCCCTCACCTCTGTAGTAAGACCTTACCCTCCCTCGCCTGTGTTGTAACACATTCAAAATGTCCCTCCTTTACACCTGTAGTAACTTACTCCCCTCCCTCAACTCCGGAGTAACACATTACCCCTGCTCACCTCTGTAGTAACACATTCTCCTCACCCACTTGTGTAGTAACACATTCCCTTCCCTCACCTCTACACACATTTTCCTCTCACCTCTGTAGTAACACATTCCCTTCCCTCTACACACATTTTCCTCTCACCTCTGTAGTAACACATTCCCTTCCCTCTACACACATTTATTAGTTTCCCTCTAGCTCCGGCGGGAGGCAGGGCGCCGGAGCTAGAGATGGCATGCCCGTGCGCGCGTCGAAGGCGACCGAGAAGGGGGCGTGGTCATCGGAAAAGGGGGCGTGTCTATAAGACGCGTCCCCTTTTCGTCACTCTTGGGGGCGTGCCCGGCACTTACGGACACGCCGGGCAGCCCCCAAGCCCTGCAGACAGGGAGAATAGATGCCGGGCGCATGCGCCCGGCATCTATTCTCCGGCGGTGACCGGGTCACCGCATTTTTCTCCACCCGCGGGACACTGCGTCCCGCAGGTGAGAACGGCTCCCGCAGGCTATAAGGGCAGGGTGCTTTTTGCCCTCCTCCTGGAGGGCAGGGTGCTTTTTGCCCTCCAGAAGGAGGGCAGGGCGCCGTGCCCCGCTAAAACAGCCTAGCGGGAACGCTACATTTTCCTCTCTTACCTCCCTAACGCATTCCCTTTCCTCACTGTTCAAATAGAGGAGCCACAGTAACTGTCAGTGATGTTTGGCAGCACTAGGGATAACAGTTGGTGTTTGAATATTGAACTGTGCTACAGCCACGAGGAGACAGTCAGTCAGGACATTGCACAGGGGGAGGAAACACTTTTTAGCCCTTTTCACCCCCTAAGGAGTCATGGAAGGAATAGTCTCCCCGCAATCTGTTATAGGTGGCTAACAGTGGGTGCTCATACTGGTAACTTCCAGGAGATCTGGCTGATTTGCTCACTGCTGGTCTGTGCTCATGCGTGTGCTCACGATTCTGCACATACACACAAATTGGCAAGTAGCACAGGCTTCTAGGGACTCATCAACTGCAGCCCCAGGAGCCAGATAGGTCTGCCATTATAGCAGGGGAGTGGATTCCCATTGGAAGCACACACTCTGCTAATTGCCATCTGGACTGGCATTCCCAGAGGGAGAAAACTCCTCGACCTGGGACTGCCTGTCCGGCCGTGATTAGCAGGGAACACTTCCAATGGCAAACCACTGATAGGCAGTCCCTGCGGGTGGTGGATTTTACTGCTGGCCCTAGGTAAAATACGTGGGCAAGTATTGTAGCTATAGCTAGTTCCAAGCTGCCAAGCTGGGTATTAGGTGTATATGAAACATAAATGAATGTAATTTCTGTAGACAAACTTTGTTTGAGCCACAAAATTATTGAATATATTGTATAAAATTACCTGCAGGCTGTGTGCATAAGGTGTATATAACACATTAATGCATTCTGTGTGTATATTGGGGTCCTATTCCCAAGATATTTCATTATAGTATGCAATTATTCCAAAATACAGAATATTCTGTTATCCAAAATACCCCTGGTCCCAAGCATTTTGGATATGGGAGACTCAACCTGTAGTACATTTTACTTGTGTTTCTGCTGATGTCAATGCAGCCTGGCGCTTCTGATAGTGGTTATACCCGACATTTAAAAGGGGAATGCTTTTACTAGCCATGTCTGGCAAGTAAAATCATTGCCCTTTTATATATGGGGTATAAACTCAGTCAGAAGAGAGAGGATTTGTTGTCTCAAAGGCTTCACTCCTCAGCCCTGGTGGCTGGTCACTTTTATATAGCAATATCAGTATAGCTAATTAGCAGATAAGGATGCCTATTGCTCAGCCACTGCTGTTTTTGAGCTATAGGTGCCAGAAGTCTCTTGGGGTAGCATACTGGCAAAGTAGTTATCATTGCTGCCTCAGAACACAGGGGTAATGGGTTTGGTTCCAACTAGGGCCCTCTCTGTGTAATGGGTTTGGTTCCAACTAGGGCCCTCTCTGTGCGTAGTTTCTATGTTCTACCTATGCTTGCATGTGGTTACCCTTCGGAGGCTCCGGTTTTACTCCCACACTCCAAAGACACACTGGAAAGTAAATGGGCTGCTGATAATAAAAAAAAAAAGAAAAAAAAATGGAGCGTGCCCACTCGGTATTCAAAGAAATTGGGGGGCTGCCAACCTGGGGTTAAACCACTACCCTTAGAAAAATTCTAATACCAAACTAGCATGCTCACTGGATACACATAATGGGGACCCTGTGTCCGGTTGGTGTAAGTCACAGGTTCTCAAACTCTGTCCTCAGGACCCCAAACAGTGCATTTTTTCAAGGTCTCCTCATAGAATCACAAGCATAATAATTAACTCCACCTGTGGAACTTTTAAAATGTGTCAATGAGTAACAAATATACCTGTGCTCCTGCTGTGTGTCCTGTAAAACGAGAACTGTGTGGGATCCTTAGGACTGAGGTTTGAGAACCTCTGGTCTAAATGAAATGATTGATTTAGAATTCCTATAAATATTTTCGCTGTACAGTATGCAATGGCTGAATTCCTGCTATGTGATGTGCATTTAGACATATACTGCTTTATTATGGTTTGTTTTGTGTTTTTGTTAAGAATTAATATACACTTTAGATTATTATGTTTTTTTTATTGTGATGTGAACTCTATTACCCTTTATCACTTAGGATTTGGTTGCATAATATTTAGAATATCGAATAGTTCGATCATCGAGCAATGTTTAAAACATATCCAACTCCTAAAAGTTTAAATTGATATGTGTCAAGTCTGTATCACTTGGATAAAATGTATCAGACTCTTCTAAGTATTTGCTCCTGTGCTTGAAAGAAGATTATACCCAGGTGCTATTGGGACAAATAGGAGCACCAGACCTAACAGGGATTGGATACCTCTCCTTTAACACATGGGCACTGAATTATTCGGTATTCCAGTTTTCTGACGAAACTCCTAAGCAGGAGAGAAACGCGTTCAGGATCCCATGAAAGACTGCCTCAAGTCTGCCACAGACAGTTCATACCAGCTTATAGCACATATGAGGAGTCAGCAATCCTCCATATGCAGAGGTTACCTGCAGAGCACTGATGAGAGGCAGACCATCCAACCTCCCCAAGACGCAGACATGCAGCCTAACTGGGAGCCGCCGGCCATTGCGATAGAGATCGGAGGCCTTCAGCCGTGCTGTCCATGAGGGTTAATAGCGTGAATCGGTAGATGCGCTGCCGTTTTGTTACAACGTGGCCATAAATTGCACACTGGATCCATCCCTCTACAAATTTAATTTTCTTGCTCTATATCATTGGTGAATGAAAAAGTGTAAAAGATAAACCACTGAATCTGCAAAAAGATCACCGAACATAAGAATGCCGTACCGTCTGCAGTGTTATAGCTCTATAGCTCCCCTCCCCCCCTGAGTCACGGCTGAAAACTAGGGCTTTTTTTTTTAACCTCCCTATCACATGCCCTCCAATCTGTCAAACAGCCCCGGTTGTTCTCTCGCTCTTCATCAATAGCCCTATGCCGGTAAGAAGCTGCAGTCATGGACATTGCGGCTTTTGATTGTCTTTTTGGTGAATAAAAAAGGTAATATGAAATAATAACAGTGGTGCGCCCTTTACCCAGGGATCATAAGCGGATTACTAGCAGCTGACGTATAAGGGATACTGCCAAGGAACCCCTCAAAAAGCCAAAATGCAAAAATATATAAATCAGAGCTGTCAATCACAATTTAATTTGCAACAATAACATACATAAAAAAGAACTGCAGTTCCTAGGATAATAGATACAAGGTTAATTCAACATTGAAAAAATGTATCAATCAGTGCACTAATATAGGCTGAAATAAGTATCCATTGGATTAGATAGTCAACAAAATTCCTTCAAGAAATGACTTGCAAACAATTATTAAATGTCCTGTAATTGGGCTAAAGATGCATATATCCACTCCTGATAGAAGACAACACAATCCATATATGTGAATATGCGCTATATGACTTCCCAATGTCCAGGGAAAGAAAGCTGACAAAGTGGAACTTAATTGCAAATGTCACTCACAGCTCCTATGTGTAGTAACAATAAGGGTATCCCGGAATCCTGGCTAGCTATGAACACTGGCCTGCGGTTTAGCACAGTGCAACTCCTGTGGTGGCAGAGTGGACAATGACACAGCGCGGCAATGTTCAGCCCGCTGATGTCTCCACGCTAGTGTCTCCACACACTCAAATGGCGCTCACCCTGATATTCTCCAACAGGGGATCCGGATGTCTGAACCGCTTGTTGGCTGTATGTGGGCATGGCGAGGTGAGCTGTGGTGGGTTGAATATAATGTGGCTGAAATGAAGGAATTCATAGACAGCCTCAATACGTCCCAGAACCACTGCAGAATCTAGTTGCTTCCCTTGACACGTTTCTCCCCTCTCACAAGGGTTTTATTAAAAGGTAATGTAATGTAAAAAAGGAAATATATTCACCACTATTGAGCCGCCTAAAATACATTTATTTATGATACACAGTAATATAATACAATTTCTGTGCATTGGTGCTTGCACATTGCTTACTGTAACCCAGGCACACACATACAAACCGGGTAAATTCATTCAGATTCCAGTAAAACCATGATTATTGTTTGGACCACTGAGGAAACTAACATGATGATGTGGACAATGTACACAGACATCATCCTGCTCAGCATGGAACCAGGGGCCATAGCACCGTGAGGATATTATCGTGCCCCTGATTCAGAGTTGTACACTAATGCCGCCACTGCTGCCAATGTGTGTGAAACTATGTCAATGTCACAGCTGCCAGGTGATGTATTGAGACCCCCACCTGCGGCTTTGCAAATCCAAGCGTACAAAGACACGGCATCGGTAGCAGACCATTCAATTGTCACAGTCCTGAGTTATGGTTGCGCCGATTGGCCGTGGGAACTGAGGCGCTGGAGCCATATTGTGTACAGGATCGCAGTCGCAGTAAATAACTCGCCCCTGAAAAGGTTGTCACACACCTGCGTTCTTTGCCACCACTCCCTGTAACCTCCTCCAAACGCTCTCCAATTGTTAGTCACACTGCGAGTAAATAGTTGCTACGAGTGACAACAGTAATGAACCTTGACGTATTCGCTGTGTGACGCATGCACAGATTGCCGATTTATAGCTCCACTGCGCAAACATCGGCATAGCATACGACTCTGAAGCAGGCCCTATGCTCCTATTCATTTACTATCTTGATTGCATCTTGGCGATCTCTTTATGGGGGGGTGGTCGTCAGTCGCATCGCTGGGTACACACATCGTTTAGTGTGTGCCCAGCTTAAAGTGACTAGAGCACTTTAAATTGTTTGTGCTGATTGGGGTTTACACTTCTAAACCCGATACATTTGGGCGGGATAAGTAAAAAGTGCCCATTAACTCGCATCTATGGCACAAACATTTGAATATCGCTGTGTCACTGTAGATGGGAGATCAGACGTGAGGAAACCATTGAATTCTCCTCTAAATGTCTTCAATTGCAGCCAGTGCACAGAAATGGGACAAGTTATGGTCTCACAAGTAACCATACATATGGTTGTGTACTCGCTTAGAACAGTGGTTTGTGTTCCATGTATTCTTTTTTTTTTTCTTCATGAAAACACAACAAATGTTAAGCACCAGCGGGCAATATGTACCCTAACAATGGGTATGAAATACTCATTTACAACCACAGATAGCATAAAGCCAAATAGAATTTCAGATCATTTTGTATGCTTCAGTTATGTGCCATAGACTGCAACCAGATTGTAGTGGGAAAAGTGCTTAGTTGGGCTACTTCATCCAGTAACAAAGCAATGTTGTTTTGGGGATTGGTATTTTATTTGTGTAGAGAAGAAAGACAATAAATAAGTTTGCCTGAACCGTGTAGAGCAATGTTTCCCAACTCCAGACTTCAGGGAACCCTAACATGTTTTCCATACTTTGTGCTGGAGCACAGGTGTATTCATTACTGACCTGTGACGGATTTTGCCTAGGGGCTGCAGTGCTGCAGTCCCTCCAGTACAATCCACCACTCCCCTGTCAGTCCCCAGTCCCAGCCACTATGTAAATTAGCAGTCTATTCCCAGTGGAAGCACTTTCTGCTAATCATCAGACAGCCAGATCCAGGGGGAGGAGTTTTCTCCCCCTGGGAAAGCCAATCCGGACTGCCATTAAGCAGAAAACGTTTTCAATGGGAAGCCGCTTCTGCTTTTTATTACGGCAGCCAGATTCGGCTTCTTGGGGCTGCAGCAGATGCAGCCCCTACCCAAAGCCGTTTTTACTGTGGGGTTTTCTTTCTTTTGTTTTCTCTGCGCATGCACATTGGAGGAACCGCACGCTGAGGCATTGGACTGCAGCTCAGACAGCTTCCCCCATAGGAAAATGGTAGGGGCCCTCGCTGTCACTGACTGACACATTTTAAAGGATCCACAGATCTGGTTTGGGAATGCATTCAGCAATTTTGGAAGTGCAGATTAATGGTGATGTGTGGCGGTTTCAAAACCACAAAAATAACCGCAGCTTAATACATATACTGTACCCCTTCATCTTCTTGTGAGATCGACTACAGTGACTATGCCAGCTGGTGCATAAAATAAATTGAATGGTTTGTTACAAGGTGAAGAGGATCCTATATCATGTTGGCTCTTGTCTGTTGTGCCCTTGAAGTAGAAAGCAAGTTTTTAGACCGTGATGGTCATTGGAGAGGTTAATGTGGAAGAGTTAAGAAATTATTTACATCTATACTAATATAATAAGAACGTTGTCTGTTTGTTCCAAGTTGGTGCAAAAACTACTGAACCGATTTTCATGAAAACTGCATTCTAACATAACCTGCACTATCATTATTGACATCATCAATGCAAGAGATAGATGTGGCCGGTAAGGGGAGGGGGGAGAGGTGGTTTGGGTCCACGTTCACTTGAATAGGATGGGCTACATAGCAGTCTGTGTGCACATGGCCCACAGTGACATTGGTGTGAGTGGTGGGTGAAGGCGCTGATGCCATCAGTCTGTATGGCACTGCCAGTCACGTGTGGGCCACTCCGGCAACAGGACCTCCATGCAAAGCAATACGACTAGATTACCTCAAATAAAATAAAAATGTTGGCAGAAGTGATTTCACTGTGGGCGATGTTGCGGGCAGCAACTAGTAATAAATGTATTGAAGTTGCGGTTTAAGTCTGAGTGGAGATTGTAAGCTTGTTTGTCCAGTGTCTTTCTGTAGCAGTGGTAGGATGTTTTTATTTTTGTTTCAACTCTGAGCAGAAAGACTAGTTGGAGCCATTTGATCAAAGAGCTGCTGCTGGTGTGTGATTGAGAGGTGGGACTGCCAGGTCAGGACAGGAACATGTAGAAACTGTGGCAGAAAGAAAGGAAAGCTTTGGTTGAGTTCTAGTATAAAGTGATGGAGGACAGATTGCTGGTTATCTGGTGATGGGCTGAGTGAGAGACCGATACAACTGAAGATCCCGATCGGTAACTATCCCTAACCCTAACCTCCCCCCACCCCCTCTCCCCACAGCCTAAACTTAAACCTCCCGGGGGGTGCCTAACCCTAATCCCCCCCCCCCCCACAGCCTAAACCTCCCGGGGGGTGCCTAGCCCTAATCTCCCCTAACCTAAACCTCCACCCCACCCTGCAGTTTTCTGCGCCTGCTGCCCAGCTTACCTTTGTTCGGAATGCCGGGCGTCGGGCTCCTGACGTAGGGATAATGATAGGTGTCGGGATTTCGACGCCTATCATTTGTCCCGTCGGGATTACACAGTCGGGAAGCTGGCGGTCGGCATTTCGACCGTCTGCTTCCTGACTGCATCCTGGGAGAGGCTAGAGAGGAGTTTAGAGAGTAAGGGGGAGATGTATCAAGCCTTCTAAACAGTGGACGTTTATCAAGCACATTCTATAAGATGTTAGGTAAAAGCTGATCCGTTGCTTTGGGCAACTTCTCTATTTGTCCACTTCTCCACTCTTTAGAAAGCCTGATACATCTCCCCCTATAGTGGTGGCAGAATGAGAATGTGGCTTTGCCAGTTGAGATGTTGAAGCTGAGAATATTAGATAAGAAAAAAATTAGGCAAATTGAAATCTTTAGGCGTTTTTTAGAGTGATTCAGGGAATGATAAATCACAGCAACATACAGAGATGGAGTTACAATCTGTATATCATTGTGCTTCTAAAAATATAATGTCAGTGATGGAAGAGTTGATAGGACTGGGAGTGTGCAGGGTGGAGAGAGGACTTCACATCCCACAGGGACATAGTGAAGTGGCGACCAAAGTGTGACAGAACTGTACGGGAGGCTTGTTTCTGCTATCTATAGATGCTTGGTATTGTGTGAGAGACAGGTCATGGAGGGAGGTTTGTTTATTACAGGCGTAGTGGGCAATTCCATTGAAAGGATACTGAATGTGATATGGGAGAAGGGTGACATATTTGAGGTATGTGGAATCAGAATGATGTCTGTGCAATGTGGTGATGGGTAATTAAAGGGAAATTAGTGAAATAGTGAGAGGGGCAATATGGCTAAGTAGCAGGGAGGGCTTAAAGTCTTGTACTTCTATGCTGTAGATAGTGAATAGTATTAAACATTGAGTTATTTGGTAGGGGTTTGAGAATGAGTGACAGCGGACTAAGGGCCTGATTCAGACCTGTTCACTAAGCCGCAATCGCTCGTTCCCAAAAGGGGCCGGGTATGCAAATTCCGCGATCGCACAGTCTGGTGTAAGGATGCCCTCTATGTCTTAGAGAGCGACGGCAGTGAGCGTACGCAGGTGTATAAAGCCACCCACCTTTCTCTCGCAGCACACGTCATCTCGAGGAAGTTTCTGATTAATCGGTAACATCGAGAGCCAACGGAGCTGCTCGCAGCCCTTGAGGTAGCCCCTACCCCACCGCAAGCAGTGCGATCAGTTCAGGCTCAAATACAACCAAGTGACGTGTTCTAGGACGCTACTTTGCTAATTATGCACTCCCATTAAACTCCGTTTTGACGCTCAGACACGCCTGCGTTCACACATCCATTCCCCCGTTCACAAGCACCTTCCCCTGTCACCACCCACAAACGGCGCTGTCACTCAAAGTAGCGTCCAGTCTCTGTACTATGAGTGCACAATTCCCAGACGCAGTGACTGGTTCACGCGTGCGTACTTTGAAGCATATGCATGCGCAGATGTGCGATAATCGCCCCGAGCGAGCACAGCTTAGCGACCGAGTCTGAATCAGGCCCTGAGGGAAATAAAGCAAAGGAAGTGGTAAGACAGAAACTGAGCGAGTTATATTGTCCAGTGTATTGATGTGGTTAATGCAGTTACCTGAGGCGGCACAAGGAGGCTTGTGCTGGTCCTCAGATGATGGTCAATGCTAGTTCAATGTTGTTGTGATTTCCCTCTGTGCACACAGTAGGCCTGATTCAGTGGTGGACGCAGTGTCGATGTTGGACAAAAGCAGCCGATGTTTTTAATCTGCGCATACGTTCGAGTCGCACTGCGCTTTGCAGCTGTACTAATCGTTTTTACCAGCACAGTCGCTGGGCCCGTTGGCTAAAGCTGGCCACACATCTAAAGATTATCTGTCCAACCAGCCAACTAGTTGGCTGGTTGGAATGAAAATCTGGTAACGTATGGGAGTCACTGATGATCAGCAATTTGCTCGTAAATGCCAGAAAACAGATGAAAATGGTCGTTCAGACAAGTTTGTTAAATGTCTGATCCAAACAATTTGTTCAAACAACAGTTTTTGTTCATTTTCCAGCATTTGGGAGCAAATTGCTGATTGTCATTTGCTTTCATTCCTTACCAGATTTTCATTCCAACCAGTCAACTAGTTGGCTGGTTGGACAGATAATCTTTAGATGTGTGGCCAGCTTAAGTCTCTGTAGCTAGTTTCCAGTAAATTGATCTATTTTTTTTTTTTTAGTTGTGTAAGTGTGATTGGCACCACTATAGATAACAGGACTTTCTTAATAGGGGCTGTCAAGGTCTTATTGCATATGGCTGTCACTCACTGGTCCTTGTGGTAGACCCCAGCACTGCACAGACACTTCAAGTTTTAGAAAAGCACAAAGTCGATGTGGTGAAGGTAAGCAGGTCACCTTGGTCAATGACGGTGGATTGTTTATCATGCATTTATAAGCTCCTTTTATTGTGTTAGTGAAAGGTACGTTTAAAGGGCCTGATTCATTACAGATCGAAACAGTGTACGCAGATCGTCCGAAGTCGTGTACTGCACATGCACCGCAGCGCACGTGTGTGTTAGCATTGCGTTCGCACTGCGATCACCTACGCAGATACAAAGCCATCGCAGAACGAGGGACAGGACGTCAGCGTTTGGGAGTGGTGATGCGGGAGTGGTCGGAGAAACGTAGGCGTGCCTGTCTGAAAGCCGTTGCATGGGCGTGCATAAATTAGCCACCGCGACGGCATATGCAGCTTGAATACTCAACTGTGTGCGACAACGTTAGCAATTTCTGAGTAAGATCAGATCTTCTGTAATTGTACGTGAGGGTCCAATGTTACTCCATGTTCCCGATGTATACGCAGGACTGCAATGTATTACGAATATGAGATAGCGGTAGCGGGCGTCTCTGTTGGCTGTGCGACGGCTTTGTGATTGCAGTCATTAGCATTTTTTTGCAGCAGACCTGCGTGCGTAACCGCAGCTGCGATCACAATAGCGTTCCATAGTGAATCAGGCATAAAGTCCACACTTATGAGAACCCTAGGCTGCTAACAGTCATATCTAACCTACATTTCTTCATATCTTTCCAAATCTTCCCAGAGTCGCTCCCTTTATTAAAACTGTAGCCACTAACTAAACAAAACATTATGGACCCCATAGCAACATTTTGAAGAGGCCACAATACTTCTGTTTATTTTATGCCCCATAGTTTTGCACTAGTTAATGTTATACCCCATAGTAGTGCCCTAGATAATGTTATGCCACATAGTAGTGCCCTAGCCAATGTTATACCCCACAGAAGTGCCCTAGCCAATGTTATACCCCACAGAAGTGCCCTAGTCAATGTTATACCCCATAGTAGTGCCCTAGATAATGTTATGCCACATAGTAGTGCCCTAGTCAATGTTATACCCCACAGAAGTGCCCTAGCCAATGTTATACCCCACAGAAGTGCCCTAGCCAATGTTATACCCCACAGAAGTGCCCTAGCCAATGTTATACCCCACAGAAGTGCCCTAGACAATGTTATACCCCACAGAAGTGCTCTAGTCAATGTTACCGTATACCCCACAGAAGTACCTTAGTTAATGTTATGTCCCATAGGGGCAGATGGGTGGGGGAACCAGTCTGCTCCAGAGGGGGAAACTTTCCAATGCAGGAAATTCCACTTTGCGTGGAAATTTTCTTAATTTCAGCACCATGTCCAGTTCTGGGAGAGGTCTAATCTCGGAGCTCAGTCCCCACCCCCTAACGTTTAATCCAGAAGAGACCTACTCTCTGATAGTGCCGGGCTCACTGATTAGCACAGCTGTGCCTGTGGGGGTGAAATAGGAGCACGGGAGATGGATCATATGAGTGTGGGGCATTACTGAACGGCAGAGACCTCCACCGATATGAGTGCTGCTAAGTCCCCGTTTTCAGGCCGTGCAACCTGACTGACTTAATTAGCTAATTCTGAAAACCTAACAGGTCATATAGTTGTCTGTCTGGGCCCCCTAAGCCTCCATGCCCCATAACAACGGCACCCCCTGCACCCACTATAGCTACGCCCATGGGCACTAAGACTTTTATCATCTCTGTTCACCTGTATAACTTCTTCTGAGGAGTTCCATATGATTGCTGTATGCATTGATCTTTCTTATTTAACATTCATTCTTTTTTTCACCATCACTGATTTAGGACCTGATTCAGAGATGGACGGAATTGCACAGCCGCAATTCCGTCCATTTAAAATGCAAATGCAGATCGAGGTGTCACACGCTTCCTTGCTGCATTTGCATGATCCTAGTGCTGCGACCGAGGCAACTGGAGCTAAATCTTCCTGCAGCCTGGCCGGGTCCTGCCAGCTTGCGAGGCCAGGAAGTCTGCGTGCACCTACGCAAACTCTGGCCTCGTCCCTCCCTGAAAACGGGGGCGACGCGCCCCCGTTTCCGTGGAACGCTGCCAGGGAACGCCCCTGCTCCGCCTCCCAAATGCAGATGGAGGGCTGCACATGCGCACTGCACCTCCTGCGCATGCGCAGTCCTCCCACCATCGGAGATGTGCACTAGCCATCGGGTTAACGTACATCTCTGAATAAGACCCTTAGTCTATTCTTGCTTCTTTTAAACCTTAAATTTCAGTTTTGTAGTTATTTGTAGGTGAAATGTCTCCTTTGTGCAGATAATAAGCTCTTTAGATGGTATGTGCACACATTCAATCCAATATATACAGCTTAGCTGCCGTGAGATTTAGCAATTTTTTGTTTTGTCTCCGTTTATGCAGGTTAAATGGGCCAGGGAGAACTATCACCACAATCTTGGCTCTCCCTATGCCCTGCGTTTGGCATCTGCCGATACCAGCGGGAAAATAGTGGTGTGGGACGTTTCCTCTGGCACAACACGATGTGAAATACAGGAGCACTCTAAGCCCATCCATGGTAAGCAACGATGCCTGTTATTACTATTACTTCATTATAGCTACTTAGAATAGGCCAGGTTTTCATTTGTAGGCGAACTGATCTAAATGACTAATGTTGTGAGGGCACACCTGGGCGATGGATCAGCCAGCCACCCGAAATGCTAACCGATCCATCAATTTGGGAAGCGTTCTGCACAAACAAATTTTGCGCATACACTCACCAATCTACTGCCCAACATGTCTGGCCACAGGAACCGGAAGTGAGATCATTGTCGCCGGTTCCTGCGGCCTATGTCTGCGTCGGTCAGCGGGTCGTCCGCACACACATGCAGATGCACAGATACATCTGCATGATATAATGGCATCGGCTGGGCTGCAGGGCGGTCCTGATGTGTCTGTGTACAACATCGTTCACAGCCATATCTGATGTATACACCCATTGATGCAGTTACCGATATATCGTTCATTAAACGAACAATATATCAACAATTGTGTACCCAGCTAACCCAGTAATTATTTCATGGTGAAGTGCAGTTCTATTTCTTCTTACGGGTTCACAGGGAGACAATGGGATGTAGGTGGGACCTTGGAGGACCAGACACCAACAGCAAAGCTTTTCAATCCCAGGATGCTCCGGTCCTTCCCCCTATACCCTGCCCACTCACTCAGTTTCGTTGGTGTCCGGCAGGAGCTGGGACACCATTTTTAACAGCTTATTTTTATGATTTAATTTTTATTTCTTGTATTTTAAACTGAGCAGCAGCAAAAGACTGTCCCTTGGACGTCTGCACTGCTGCTCCATCACCCCTCAGCGGCGCTGTGACACCAAGCCCTGGCTAGGTACTCCCGGTAGGGCTCTGAGGGGGACTAGCTAGCAAGCTCCCCCGGACCCTGGACAGCAGACCAGAATTCAGGGGACAGGTAAGGCGGACCACCGCTTGCGTTATGGCCCGCGTCTTTACGCATTCTAGCCTCCGGTCTCAGGAGACGGACCGGAGGCCCTGATGTGGACACTGGTGCGCCCACGACTCCACTAGACCACTGGGACAGCATTATACTGGCGCAGAGGCATATTTACAGGCCAGAGGACCTGGTGGTTAACGTCAGCACAGGGGGAAGGCGCTCTCGCTGCAGCCCCTCCCCCCACTCAGGGTGCCATTCCACTGCGGTCTGGCTGTTCTCTGAGTTGCTCCTCTCTCACTATATATATATATATATATATATATATATATATAGATATATATATATATATATATATATACATATATATACATATATATATATATATATATATGTATGTATGTTTTTCTCCTTCGGGGTCCATAGGGTCCACAAAAATTACCTTGGGTATGTAGCTGGAGTGATCCAGGCACCAAACAGTCAACAAGCTTTAGCTCCCATGATGCCCTGGGTCCCCCTCCATACATACCTCTCCCCTGGCCACAAGCAGTCTGTTTTTTGCTGTTTGGTGCAGAAGCACCATGCGGACAGTGGGCCTGTTTTTTTTTCGAGTGGCAGCGTGTGCTGACGGAAGGGAGACCTGAAGCAGATAAGTGTCCGTATATACCTCATGTTTCGCATGGAAACTCTGCGGTTGATAATGTTTGCTATGGAACCAGGGGATTTCATGGTGTCCTTGGATATTCAGGACGCATATCTTCATATACCAATTGCACCGTCCCACCAACAATTCCTGCGATTCGCAGTCATGCAGGAGCATTTCCAATTTCAGGCACTGCCTTTTGGTTTATCAACGGCCCCTACGGTGTTTACCAAAATCATGGCAGTAATGACAGCCTGCCTCAGGCGTCAGGGAGTCAGGATTCTGCCATATCTGGACGACCTCCTGATATTGGCTCAGTCGTCTCAAGAGTTGCAGCATCATCTCAGACTGACAGTAACATGTCTACACAGACATGGGTGGATTGTAAATTGGAAAAAGTCATCGGTTCTTCCAGTACAACAGATGGTGCATTTAGGGGCAAGGTTGGATTCACTGGCACAAAGGATATTTCTGCCAGAAGACAGGATTGCGGCCCTTCAGCTGCGGATTCACACGCTTCTTCACAGCCGATTGGTATCTATTCATACAGCAATGCAAGTACTGGGATCCATGGTGGAGTATGCCCAGTTCCTCTCCAGGCCATTACAGAGGTTGAACCTCTCTCAATGGAACAGGGAGTACCACTCAATAAAGGAACAGACGATTTGTGTCTTGCCAGAAGTGCGGCTGTCCCTGTCTTGGTGGTTGCAGATGTGTCGTCTCAACAAGGGTCGCCCGTTCTGGATTCCAGATTGGGTACTCCTCACGACTGATGCCAGCCTCCGGGGATGGGGTGCAGTGACAGGTCATCACACATTTCAAGGAAAATGGACAGCAAGGGAAAGCCTTCTGTCTATAAATTTCTCGGAATTAAGGGCAGTATTCAGAGCGCTTGTTCAGGCTCAGGAAATATTAAAGGGCAGGCCTGTCCAGGTACAATCGGACAACGCCACCGCAGTAGCTTACCTCAATCATCAGGGAGGCATGCGGAGCCAGGCTACCATGAAGGAAGTGTCACACATTCTGGTCTGGGCAGAATGTCACCTTCCGGCAATATCGGCGGTGTTCATACCAGGAGTCCTAAATTGGGAAGCGGACTTCCTAAGTCGGCAAGATATACACGCCGGAGAGTAGGCTTTTCATCCACAGGTATTTCAGAACCTGCTGGACAGATGGGGTCTTCCAGAGGTAGACCTCATGGTCTCAAGACACAACCACAGGGTTCCCAGGTACGGGTCCAGAACCAGGGATCTTGCAGCCGAGTTTGTGGACGCTCTGGCAGTGAGGTGACACTTCACACTGGCATATCTGTTTCCTCCGTTTTCCCTTCTTCCCAGGGTCATCAGGAAGGTCAAACAGGAAAGTGGTACAGTAATACTGATAACTCCTGCTTGGCTCAGATGCCATTAGTTCACCGACCTACAGAGTCTCTCCATGGCCTCTTCCTCTATACTGCTGGGTGTTCACTGCACTGTATCATACTGTGTATTTTATTATTCTTGTGGCTATGTCTGGCAGAGGAAAGAATAACAAGTAGGCTGCTGCTGCAGGTCCTTCTCTGGTGTCTTGTAAGTCCTGCTCAGCGGGCTTAGGCCCAGAGGACCTCATTCAGGATGTTTTTTGTACTAATTGTTGCACAGACTCAGACCCCTCAGCCCCAGGGTCTTCTCCTCAGGACCCACCCTGGGCTGCCTATTCTCAGGTGCTGACAAGGATTATGGACAATTTAGCAGTCCCAGTGGTAGCCCCCCCTGTGGGATGGCCACAGTAGGTACTCCCTGCAAATCCTTTGAAAAGCTTTGCTGTTGGTGTCCGGTCCTCCAAGGTCTCACCTACACCCCATTGTCTCCCTGTGAACCCTATGGACTTCAAAGAAAAGAGTTAACAAGGGTAAGTTTTACCATAATTCTCCTTTTTTAAAACCAATTTGTTGCCTCAATGTAATATTTTATAAAAAATACTTATTTAGGATGTTTCCTAATTGTGCCAGAAAGATTCATACTTTCAATTATTCTTTTTTTTGGATGGGAAAGAGTTAGTTCATTCTAAAATGAAAGATGGCAGCTGTCGCAGTAGCTTTCAGGAGCGAATAGGAATGGTGGTTACGAGTATCACTTCTATAAATCTGTGTCAGATGTTTTAAAGAGACTCGTCTTCTGTTCTGTGGGTGTAATATGTCTGTGGTAAAGAGCATCCTTATTCCCATGGCCAAATGTAGCAGGTAGCATCGTCACAGTTCTCAATCTGTTTAAGGGGGAGATGTATTAAGTCTTGGAGAGAGATAAAGTGAAGAAGTTGTCCATATCAACCAGTCAGCTTCTAGCTGTCATTTTACAGCCTGTGCTATATAAATGACAAAAGCTGATTGGTTGCTTCTCCACTTGATCGCTCTCCAAGATTTGATAAATCTCCCCCTTGCTTTCATATTTACATATGTGTTTATGTTCTATAGATCATTTCTTTTATTTTTGAACAATACTTGTGAGCGCCTTATTGGATTTGTGTAATCTTAAGAAGTCTTATTACTACTACTACAAGACTTATGTACTATTTGCAGGAGGGTGGCATTCACTGATCTAGTTATATTTATCTCCCCCCTCCATCCCCCCATAACACATTATGAAATGCCTCTAATGCAGACATGCAGTGGTTATGGAGCCAGGACGCGTCACGTGACCTGCTGCTGGCCGTACACCCTCCCAATCTCATTGTGCTATGGAACGCAGACACTGGGACCAAACTGTGGAAGAAGAGCTACGCAGAGAACATCCTGACCTTCTCCTTCAACCCTTTCCAACCTTCCCAGCTTGCCTGTGAGTATTAGTCAGGGATGTGCTGAAGATGAGATGATCCTATCTATTAAATGCCCCGTTTGCCACATTAGCTTACAATATGTTGAGCATATATTTGCCATTCTTCCTCCCCACCGGCAGTGCTGACCAGCGAGGGCATCGTGTTCGTCTCTGACTTTTCTCCATCTAAGCCTCCAGCCAGCAGTGGACGGAAAGTCTATATCTCCAGCCCGCATGCCAGCCCTGCCCACACAAAGCCCGTGACTGCTACAGGTGCCAAGAAAGCACTAAACAAAGTTAAGATTCTCATTACCAATGAGAAGCCCAGGTGGGTGGAACCAGCATCGATGTTGTCTGCTTGCAAAATGTCTCTGGCCAGAATATAACGATTATTAAGTTATGCAGCGAGTGAGCCTTATTTCTTTCTCCTGCTATGTGGAAAGAGCAATTTCATTTTGTGCTGGTCGTCATATTGCTAACACTACCGTAATGTTGTAAGTTGTAGCTTCAGAAATATGGACCTACATATAAAGGCATACATACCCATTTTTATTCCCTTTTGTACTTGTGTAATATATTTAGGGAGGTATACAATTAGTCCCGAAGTCGGCCTGACGCCGGCACTTATCAGGGGTTTTTTTTCGGAACCTGATGTGTCCCGAAAAAGAATCCACGTTAATTGCCATTTTTTTCACCTGAAAAAAGGCGAAAACACATAGGTCTGTGAGCTTATAGCGGCACCTATGTGTTTTCGGGAGATTGGGAGATCTATCCTATTATTTCAACCAAAATAATAGGATCGGATTAAAAAAAACATAGTCAAAAAGGATAATCGGCGAAAAATCTCAGTTTTTCGCCAATCGCAGGGGTCAATTAGCGTCCGAACAATGTTTGAGGCTAATTGGACACCCCTCAAAGGGTTTTAACGGATACAAAAATTTATTTATTTAGCTCTTCTAATGTTGCTGCTAAGCCTGCCGACCACATCCGGCATTCACATGTAATGTTATTATGTCTCCGTCACCTATACGGCACCTTGTATCCACACAAAGCCCTCCTGTAATTGTCTCTGTATTCTCAGGGCATCGTGAGAGCTGGCATATTAAAGCGGGTTTAATATAATTGAAGACATGACCGGGTTTGATATCGTTATGTATGTGCCCAAGTCTGTAAATGATCAAAAATGTCAGAGCTGGCAAAAGAGAGATGCATGTAACTCAAGGTTTGCTGTAGAAAATACCAGCATGCAATTCTGTCTGAATTTTGCCCATATAAATGGAGAAATGTGGGGCTACCTTTTTTACTGAATTTTATTTTGCTTAATATATGTATGTGTAAACACCTTTCTCTTTTAATGGATAACTCCTCCTAAAACTAGTTCTTTTAGTAGCAATATTGTTGTCACCAGGAACGATAAGTGTCAATGGACAGATTAGGAGGAGTAAGTAATATTCAGTAGTATTGTTTCATTTGAACTGGTTGAGCTCCATCAGAACTAAATGTTTCATGTTGGGGGCAGTCCAATAAATCTAGAATGTTCAATAGTGTACTGACCAATCAGCTTCTAACTATTATTTGAAAACTTAGTTAAAAGCTGATTGGTTGGTACTTTTATCTCTCTACATGATTGTATAAATCGCTCTACTAATGTGAAACGTTGACTATGGGGACATATTTGGAACGTATGGCAATGTGTATCCAGCCTAATCCGGTGAGGTTGGCAGAAATGGAGCACTGATAATCATCCATTGATCATTAGGTGTGTCAGTTACTCTGCTTGTGTCTGACTGCACTGTTCTAGCATAGTGGCACTATGGGCATTCTGACGCACCCGCCACGCTTCACGTCACACAATCACATTATGATTAAATAAGATCAGTAACATGCAATGTGAAACATCAAGGGGCAGCTTAACAAAAGCAATGTAGCACATGGATGATAGAAAATACATCTGTAGGATACAGATCTGTAATGTAAGGAGGCGGCACTGCTGTAAGTGGTTGCTTTATTGTGTAACAAGCTGTTCATTAATTTTGCAGTGCTGAGGCTGTAACGCTGAATGAGTGTCTGCAACTGTCTTACTTGCCTTCCAAACGCAACCACATGCTGCTGCTGTATCCCAGGGAGATCCTCATCTTGGACCTAGAGGTGAACCAGACTGTGGGCGTCGTAGCTATTGAGAGGACCGGAGTCCCTTTCCTGCAGGTATAATCATTACATAGCTGTCTATAGTGCTTTGGTCACATGACACACAGCTCCACTCTGGTAAACCAGCTACAGTTATGGCTATTAAGTTCCTTTCCAATAAAGCTAGAAGAAAAGTCTCGGAAAGTTTAGGCTCACATTTTATTTTAACTTTATGCTGAAATTCTTCAGAACCCTTCATATAGCTCTTTTTGTTCTACTGCTTTATTGTGCTGTGATGGTTTGTAATGTGCCCACTGATTCCTCAGCTCGATACTCCCTGTCTAGGTGAGCCCATGCTTCCAGAGGGATGTCCTCTTTTGTCTGCACGAGAACGGCTGTATTACTCTACGTGTGGGCAGGCAAAGCAGTGGAAGCTCAGGAGCACCACATGAGGATGCAGGTGAAGTGGAATTGTCTGAGGCGTACTTGCATACTTTACACAGGAGACATTTATTCTCAGTAACCTCTTACAGCTATTAGACTGTTATTCCAAGTTAGTATATCACCCCTCTATTCATTATAAATGGCAAGAGATTTAGATCTCTACTGTGCAAAGTTGGATTAAGCTACACTGGGGAGTAAAGAGTCTGTTACTAAAATGTACTAGGGGCACTTGTACAAGGCTCACTATTAGATCACTGAGCAGTTAAGTGGGGAAGTGGTAAGAGTCTATGGTGCTCATTATGTCTCTCCCCCCAAGATTTATTTTCACAACATGGTAATGCATCAGCAAATGTCTGTCCATCTGTCTATCTTTCTGACCAAATGGACTATGTATCAAACCAAACAGACTGTGAAATCTCATAGAGCAGTAACTTTCAATTTTATATACAAAACGAAGGATTAAAAACACGTACAAAATAGAATCTGGCTATATTACTTACTGTATGAATGAAGTACAATTCACCCAAAATCCAGGATAGGGATAGTCCAACCGCTGATTGGGAGCACCAAAGGCTGCAGTCCTTCCTAGATGTGTGAGTCCTTGAGAGATGAGCAGGAACCCCCAACGCGTTTCGTTTTAACCACACTTACTCAGGGATCCATTTTTTTTAGAACTATTTCCTGGCAAGGATCACACAAGAGGAGCAGCTGCTTACCACTATTTATAATTGTACATTCATTCTTTTTACACATGCTCATTGTGGGGGTTGTTGGAGGAGACAGCACTCACCCAACAATTTCTAAGTCATGATGCACGGTGCAAGATCCATAAATAAATAAGTAGTCTTTACCCATCCCCAAAATCAGGAAGGAAGGCATACAGTACGTATTGTAGTTTCCCAGTGAAAAATTACATTTACTAGAAAAAGTGCAAAAATACAGCAAGCTCAATAACCGTTTCAATCATGTAGATATTTCTCAGAGGCAGTATATATCTGGAATTTGTACCGTGATCTAAATTAGGTCATCACATTTGCGTGATGACCTAATTGCAGCTGTGGCACATGCACGTCAAACCGAACGCGCTCGGTGCGCGTAGTAACACACACACTGTGCTTGACGTTCACGTTAGGTTGTCATGAAGGTGCGCCGCAGCTATGGGAGAAAAGAGGACCGAGAACAGGGAGCGTAAGTATTATGGGACGGGAGGCGATGGGTTCCTGCTGCTGCGGGGGCAGGGCGGCTGGCTGGCTGGCCTTCTTGCTATGGGGCAGATGTACTAAGCTCTGGAGAGTGATAAAGTACCAACCAATGAGCTCTTAACTCATTTTTTAAACTCAGGGCCTCATGTACTGTATCAACGAGTTTTATCATTTACAAAGAGTTTTAAAACTCGTTGCATATGATAAATGGTGCTCCAGCCAATCAGCTCCCAACTGTCATTTTTCAAACAGATGACAATTAGGAGCTGATTGGCTGGAGCACCATTTATCATACGCAACAAGTTTTATAACTCTTTGTAAATGATAAAACTTGGTGATAAATGAGGCCTTCAGCCTGTAACATGACTGTTAGGAGCTGAGTGGCTGGTAGTTTATCACACTCCAATTTATCACTTTCCAGAGCTTAGTGCATCTCTGTCTGTCTATCATTAGTCTAAAAATATAACTGTATAATTGTGGGGAGTAATACGGTCAAAGTACTATATGCTACAAATATGAGCAATTAACAGTTAACCACATCAATGCTGATATTTCTGAACAGTCCGATAGTAAAGAAACTCTAAATCCCACCAGATGGTAAAAGGGCCAGTGATTCAACAATTGTGAGTGGGGAAATACGTTTTTTGCCTAGCTCCCCACTCCACGAGCATTATAGCTTTCTCTCATATAAGATCATGACATGAAGATTAATCACCTGCCCTAATGTCGATGCTCGCAGGGTTGTATCACCATGGTAACTAAAGGAGGCATGTAAAAAAAAAAAAAGAAAAAGCAATATGAAATAAAAAGAAAGGGTAGTAGCATTAATTTTATATAGTGCAACAGCTGCGGAGGTGCCAAACACCAGCATGGGAGGCGATGAGCACAAACCATTCTCTGAAGAATTAATGAAGATTCTGGGACACCCGCGGATCAGACTCGCTTGCCGAGCCAGAATCCCGGAGCTAGAATTAGCATTCTTCCCTTCCCAACGTTATTTGTGTTCCCTAAGTCCTGTATGTACATCTTTGCAGATCGTTCTCCTCTCTGCTCCCAGACATTGACACATTCGGAACAGAAAAGCATCTCTCAAAACTCCAATGGGACTCAGGCCTAAAATGATACGTTTTTCTTTTTCTTTTTAAATTAAATGGCAAAGAAAAAAATTAAGCTCTAGGCGTAATATTTTAGTCCTTGGAAATCATTGTAATCATTATGCCAATAGATGCAAAAATGTTTATAAATTACACAGAAAAAGTCTGCAAGCTGCTGTGTTCTTAGCTGAACAAATGAATCACTGTGGGTAATATAAATGTCTGTATTCATCATTCTCGCCATGTGTTTGGAGTGTGACTGGTGTAAACTAGGTGTAATATCCAGTGGAAATCTACACTCTGATATAATTTTGCCCTTTCCTCTGCCAGAGTCTGATTCAGTGCCAGAGATGACGTATGATCTCCGCTGCCAGTGTGATGCCATCCGGGTAACTAAGACCGTCCGTCCTTACAGCATAACCTGCAACCCTATTAATGAGAATGCTGTAGCACTTATCATCAGTGATGGTCGGGTCATGATATGGGAGCTGAAGTCCGTTGTGCCTGGGAGGAAGATACACAATACCAGGTTGTGCTTCTTAATTATTACAGGATTAAACTTTTTCTTTTCTTTTGTACACTTTGCCAAAAGAGTACTGACAAATACTTTTTTCTTCCAAAAATGTCGTCATAAATTTTTCTTTTCAATTCTTATTACTATTTAATTAGGTCAAGGACTGTACATATATTTAAAAAAAAGTATTTAACTATTTTAGTAAAAAAAATACAAATATATGCCTAGAGATGACTAACACCACCCTGGGGCTGTGTCTAGCAGACTCCTGTAGCATTATCCCCCACCGCTGTAACATTTCCCATCACCCTTGTAGCCACCAATCTGCCTGTAGCATTTGACACCCCCCCCCCCCCCCCCTGTAGCATTTCCCCTACACTGTAGTCTTGATGCTCCTGTAGCATTATCCCACCACCCCTGTGTCTATAGGCCCCCATTATAGCATTACACTCCACCCTTACAGTTGCAGTAGAGGTTCGGTATGATATACCGCGGCTCCCCGGCAGGGGTGAAAATCCCGATCGTCCAAGGTAAGTATTTCCTAACCCTATTCTACCCCCTGTGCCTAAACCTAACCCCCCCCACCTTCCCTGCCACCTAAGTCCCCAGGGGGGTGCCTAACCCTAACCTTCTTCCCGGGGGTGCCTAACCCCCCCGTCCTCTAGCCTAACCTCCCAGGGGGGTGCCTAACCCTAAATCCTCCCCAGGAGCCCTAAACCTAACCCTCCCCCCTGCGCGGCTGTCCGCGCCTGGCTTACCTTCGATCGGTAAGCCTGGTGTCGGGCTCCCGGCGTAGGTAAAATGACAGGCGTCGGGATTTCGACGCCTGTCGTTTAACCCTTGCCGGGATTAGACAGTCGGGAAGCTGGCAGTCGAGATTCCGTCCGTCGGCTTCCTGACTGCTTCCCGGCAGTAGATCCCCTCTTCCCAAGTGGCATTTACCCCTTTTCTGGGAGAAGCCTGGAGAGTAGATGCAGTGGACCACTTAGGGGGTCGGGGCCTGGCTCTTTACATCATTAAGTCCCATCCCCGTTCCGGCACAATGCTGCAAATCACGGGTCCGTGGAGGGGGGGGGGGCTAAAACATTGCGATTCACGTCATTTTAGCCCCCACCTCCATACAGACCAGCTATTCTCTGTATAATATCTCCATCCTACCTACTTTACTAGGAATTTGGTGGGATGCAGGAGATCCACCCACTCTTCCAGGGGTATGGAGACTACATGAAAATCAGGCGTTTGCTGCACCTTCCGGGAAAGTATGAGAATTTATAAGAAAAGATAAAAAATAAAAGGAAGCAACCTGCTGAAAGGTTTTAGTGAATGGAGTTACAGTGTGCAGGGGAGCATGAGTGGGGGGATGGGAGCCAGCAATGTGACTACCAGCCAAAGCAGTGTGCATGGAAATCAATACAGTACTTGCAATTCCCGCGCTCCTCTGAAGTAACAGTCAGATTCAGGAAAAGTTAATGAATAAGAAAATTTCCCCCGGAATAAATTCCTACGTTGTTCCTTTTCAAACGGTTCAACCAATGAATATGTCAAAATTCCATGGCAAACAGAGCAATCCAGCCACTGGTAGTTGAATAGAGTGTGCATCAAATAGCAAAGTAACTGTAGGTAGAACACTGATCGGATATACACAACCACTTCTCCTCTGGGGGATTTCTCCAACTTATTATATTTCCTTTTCTTCTCCCTTTCAGTTCTCAAGACTGAGACATGAATTGTCTTCTCTGCTTCACAAAGGCTACTTTAGAAGGCAGATTAGTCAGATGACACAGCTGAGAGCTGGCGTCAAGTTTTCAAGTTTGCAGGGAAGCCTGGATCTAGACTCCCGAAACGCCCACCTGATATTATTCCTCGTACAGCGTCATTGGGTAGAACTCAATGCCGCCGAGCAATAGGTTCAGAAGAGGAGCTCAAAGGTGATGGTTCAAAGGCCCTTGGTGAGCAAAGATAGTGATGGTTGGTGGGAGTGCAGATACGGCTCAGGTCACCAGCGATCAGAGTGCCCCATGGAGCATGGCGAGCTGAAGTGGGATCCACTCACACAACACCAATGTTTGCTGACAGGGTGTACAAGTAAGATGGATCTAACATTGCTAGCTGTCCTGAGCCTCAGATCCCTACTAGAGATTGCCCTGAGCCTGTAGTCAGGCTGGAGGTCAGAGCACAGGTAAAGAGTGCCCCAAAGTTGACCGGGATTGCGGAAGAGAATTTGTGTGATGTAGGTGTTGGTTACATACGGCTGCTTCACACCTAAGGCGTGTACCGGTAACAGGAAATCAGTTCTGCACAGGTGCAGAACTGGAATGCTAGGGGACGGAGTGATAGGACACTGTCTCATGGGATATGACCTTGTAGTGTAAGCCCATCTTGCTGTTTCACCTGAATCGCTCCCAGACCAGCAAATGTAGCCTATTACACTTGGGTCTTTATGATGTTCGTTACATATTTAGACCTTTTTTTTTTTTTACACATTTTTGGACTGCTAGTAAAACTGTGAGTTCTTTTAATCGTTAAATTGGTTTCCCAGCATATTTTTAAATCTTCATTCTAAATTAATTTGACGTGTGTCTTGTTGCTTGCCACCATATTAGTTTGTGGTTTTTGGGGGTTTTTTTTGTCTGTTTTAACAAATGATTTAAGATTTTGCTTTACCTTATATCCACATGTAATAAGATGGCAGTTGGTCCATTTCATTGTTCGGCTTGTTCATGTTTATTAGTTTATGTATATAATGTTAGTCTAATAATAAGATAAGTTTGATGGAGATGTAGTCGGCATCCCGGGGTGGTAGATGCCGACTGTCTGAATAAAGGCGCCGAAATACCGACAGATCGGGATCCCAGCACCAGTATTTCGACCGCCGGCATCCCAAAGATAAGTATAAGGGTTTTATGGGGAGGTTAGGGTTCGGTAGCGGGGTTAGGGTTAGGCATTAGGAGGAGGGTTAGAGTTAGGCAGCGGGGAGGGGGTCTTAGGGTACGGGGAGGTTAGGCATAGGCAATAGGGGGGGAGGTTGGGGAAGGTACTGGGAAGGGTTAGGCTAAGGAATAGGTTAATACTTGCGTTCCTATGGGTGTTGGGTTTCTGCATGTCTGGATGCCGCTGTCTGTACTCTGACCAGCGGCATCCCGACAGCCAGGATTTCATACCCAACCCGTTTCATGTATTAGTGCACGAGATGGTAAAACTGTGGTATCACGCTATATAATCTACATTTGCACTCATAGGGCTAAATGTAATAGAGTGCGAGCGGGCGCCACTGTGGGAATACATGTGAATATTCCCAATTTTTTTTTTTAAAGAGACAAGCATGTTAAAGGCAAAATTATGCTTGCTGCTAAAGACTAACTCCTAGATTGGGGAGGCATTGGACTTTATCTTTGTGGCACATTGATGTGTTGCTTCTACAGACCAGGGCTGCAGTTATGTCCTGTGATAATCCAGGAGGCGCTTACAACAACCACTGCCACACAGGAATTAGGTTGTCACTTGTGTATAACATACGTATACTATAACGGGGTTACTAGCTGTTAGATATCTCCTGCATAGCATTCACTATAGAATAGATAATAAAATGCTATGGAGGTCTGTGAGTACTCCATGCTCTGCACCTCTCAGGATCCTCAGTGATTTCATCCCTGTGGTTTCCATAGAAGAGGGAGAGTACCTAGGTGTAACACGGACTTGCATAGACTATGAATTACGTTATTACTGGTAGATTATAGCACACGTGCCACGTAGAGGTTAATAGTGGTAAAATGCAGCTGGAAGGAATAATCCCTTCCCAGTTGTCCCAGGTGCTATTGTAATGAGGTAAACATCTGCTCTATGTGAGAGCACTAATCTTTAAAGACCTATATACAAGTACACATTAAACAGAGATAATCTGAGCAGACAGTGTGAAATTAAACATTTGTTACTTTTAATGCATAACGCTGTATCATTTCTTCCAAATCCACCTTTGTACTTGATAGCATCAACTTGAGCAGTTAAAAATATTTCAAATATTCATAAGTGTTAAGAGTAGGCTAGCCTTCCATGGGCTGGTATTATGATGCTCACTGCCCACCTGAGAACCGTTCACTGGCATCAGCCTGTAGGAAGGCTGCCAACTTCCAGCAGATGGGCTCTGAATAATCATGAGATTGGTGTCACCGAAACCACAACCTACCCAGGACGCTGCATACAAACTACTAATTTAAGTAATGTGTACATCATTATAGAAGACTTTCAAAGGGAGGGACACATTTTAGTAGCTGAATATTTTTAAATGTGATGTTAGTAAATAACTGTAACATTGTAAATGACCTTTAATTAGCCTTTAATATGAAATTTATCACAACTGTAAGTGCATTAAACACACCATTCTGCTCTTTATGCATTGGTTTCACCTATATTTAATGCAAGACAAAATAAGTAAGATGCTTAAAAAACATTAACACAAAGCTACAATGGTCACTGTACATCATAAAGGCAATAGGAAGTACAAAGTTTAGGTATTGCACATAGTGTAATATTACACTGGGGCAAAGAATAATTCCTATTGTGTACATACAATAACTCCTTAGTTGACAATTCAAAAAGTAACATTTTGGTTATATCCCTTACCCTCCACCACTTCCATATTTTTGTAGACCAGGCCTGGCCAACCTGTGGCTTTCCAGCTGTAGTGAAACGATAAGTCCCAGCATGCTTTACCAGCTGATCGGTGGGAGGGTATGCTGGGACTTGTAGAACAGATTTTCCAGTTTGGTATTGTGATACCAATTTCCTGCCTTGAAAAAAAATAATTTCTATGTATCATTAATTGAATATGGAGGTGTTCACATGAACACTAGCTCAAGCATGTAAAATTACTTTTATACTTTAATATACATCAAAGCTGGAGCTACGATAAACCTAAAATCATTGATTTTTCAACACATGACCAAATTGTCCAAATTGCTGTCCTTTCCTTGAATGAAAGCAGGTATTACTTAAAAGGGTGGTGTGTCTCATTCTTAAGTCACTCACTGGCAGAGTAGAGCCAGAGCTTGTGCGGTTGGCTTCCAACTGCAGATTGGTGGATACTTGCACACAGACATTGGAGATCACAGAAGGAAATATCTGACTTATCAAATGAGCTTTGGACCTGATTCAGAGGGGCTCGCTATTTGCGAGCGCACGCTCTGAATCAGGGCGGGGAGTATTTTTTTTTTCCTGTCCGCTCGCTAAGCCGTGGGTGCCCACCCACAGCTATTCCGAGCAGGCAGGAGATGGTCGCGATTATCGCGGCCATCAGCATTGCGAGGAGACCCTAAAGTAGGGTCTCAGCACTTGCAATGCCAAGTGGACTTCCAGCTCTAATAGAGCCGGAAGTCCACTACTGACATCACGAGTGATGTCTGTAGGGACGCCCAGAAACAGCAGGCGTTCCTTTGGGAACGCCTCCGTTTGTTCAGCCGCCACCCCTACCCGCCTACAAAATGGGGCGAACTGTCTATCAACATCGACAGCCGCCCCGTTTTGCTGCGAGCTCCGGAGCGAGTGAAGGTCTCACTCGCTACGGGGCTCGCGCACGCCGCGCATTCGCACTGGGCCACCATCTGAATCAGACCCTTTGTGTCTTGTATCAGGTACCTCTTGTACACTGCTCACACGCAGTGATATCAGTGAATTGTCACAATATAACCACAGACAAAACAACCTGTATGCCTGATGAGAACTTTTCTGGCTTGTCCTGAGGATTTTGTTGGGAATAGTAAGAAGCCTGTATGTGTCATCATCTGGTCCTAAATATAAAAGTTGACCATTGTATGGCCAGAATAAGAGCCATTTGGGTCACTGTTGTTGTTTGTGAAGGACAGGCAGCAATTAGACTATATTTGTTTTTAAAGGTGTAGTGGAGAATTAGGTAAAGACTGATCAGTGTATTTCACCTTGAAAGTTCACAAAGAAAAAATTGTTTTTGAGGTCGGTCACTTAGGCCCTCATTCAGAGCCGCTCGTTAGCGGCAGTACGCTCGTTCCGAGCGATGTTTGCACATCTGCGCATGCGTACGCTTTTTAGTACGCATGCGCGAACCAGTCAGTGCGGCCAAAAATCGTTTGTACGCTATATAGCGAGTGCCTGCTATTTTGAGTGACAGAATGAGGCGTATGTGGGTGGTAACAGGGGAAGGTGCTTGAAAACGGGGAGTGGAGATCCGAACGCAGGCGTGCTTAAAGGTCAAAACGGGCGTTTTATGGGTGTGTATATTTAAAACAGCAGCATCATTGACCACGTCACTGGGTTATTTTAGAGCCAGAACTGCACGCAAATTTGTGGTAGCAAACACCAACCACAAGAATAGCGAGCAGTTCATACGCTGGTCGATGTACTCGATTAATCTAATAAATAGCGGACATGACGTAGGATGCGTGCGGCCAGGGGGCGTTTTTAACAAATAAACGAGCGTATGTTTTGCTCGTTCGTTCAGACTTAGAGGTGTGAACAGACTGCAATGTGCGTACGGATCATTTGAATAGCCACCCCTTGTTTTTAAACGAACGACCGCAAATAGCGAACGGCTCTGAATGAGGGCCTTAGTTACTATTCGAGCCACAAGGGACATGTGCAAAATTCCTAATCTATTTTACCATACTACATTACTTCTGAACCAGAAATTTGGGCCAATGACCACCTGTCCAAGTTGAATTTGACATTATTACCTACAGTACATGAATAAATGTTAAACATTTTTGGAAATATTCAGTCTTCTTCATATATGGAAAATACCATCCAAGTCCTCAGTGTTTTATGGCAATACATCCTGTATCTTTTTCCCTTGTAGAAAGAGCTGAAGTAGTAAATGTCTTCATCATAATGTATCATCTGTTTTATGCGGTGCCCGAGCGTCGTGTTTAATGGACCTTATAGATCAACGATTAAGCTGTAATTTAGGCCGCTTTATTAATACTCGCTCATGCGCCTCCATCAGTGTGGGAATGGAATTGTGTCTTGCATACCTTATTTATTTGAATGTATGCTTTCAAAGTTTTGAGGCTTGTATTGTGTTTATTGTTTTTTGTATTTAAAAGTTAAGTCAATTGTATCGTTTAGATAATTCTGCATAGGGTTTTTTTTTTGTTTTGTTTTTTCATTTAAAGGCAATCAATTAGTGTTGTCATTACTCTTGGTGAAATTCATATTGAAGGGGAGAGTAGAACAAGAAGCTAGCTGCATGGACTGATTTGTTTTGATTGATTTATATATAAAGCTGGCCATACACCAAACTATATGAGAGAGACCAGATAACCCGCACAGAGATATAGATTGTTATATCCTTCCTGATCCTTCCTAATACAGTATAGTATATCCAATGTATCAACGGAGGTGCACCCTGGAATAAGTAATGTAAGTACTGGACAGAAGAGAGAAGAAATTCCTTAGGTGGGGCACTCGCGGATCAAGAATCTTATGAATAAAGATCATATCTCGGCTAACGTAGGGATGAAATGATATTTGAATACTTGCTGAAATAAAATGTAACTTTAATTATTTATTATTAAAATATTGCGAAATATAGTACACTTAATAAATAAAATTGTGTGACCACAGTTAATATTGTTTGATTAAATTATATTATAAACTACTCATCATGTGGCTGTATTGCTCGTCGTGAGTTCAAAATAATAAAAGGGGACAAATGTCCTCACTTCTGACAGGTTACCAAGATATTTATGATCTTTATTTATGAAATACAAGATTCCAAATGTATGAGAGCAGTTTTATTCACTCACTACTAAGCGTTGTGATTATATAAATCTCAATATCTGCTTATTTAAATCAAATGCTGCAGTGGGATATAATTATCTCCTATTGTTCATATCCATGAATAAACATTGTGTTTTGTAGGCGTCCCTAATAAGATGTTTATTCATTGGTACTAGTCAATCACAGTAAACTCATATGAGATTCTAGGAGGTATCACGCTTAATCCTGTATTTCAGCATAGTATAGTATAACACATTCGTGATGTATTGCTAGTGTCAGTGTCTGGAGAGTGAGGATCCTGTCTGTCCGTATAGAACTACGTGTTGGTCATATGTAAAATGCTCCTCCTCATGTACCTAAAATGAGAGCATGTTCTTATAGGTACTATCTTAGAGTCACATAAATCAAAGTGTCTCTAGACATATTCATAAAAAAGCACAGTCTCCCCTTTTAACCTGACTAAAACAGGTCTCATGCACCTGCTAGCAAATCCTTGTTGTATAGAAGGAGACACCATCTGCATATATATGGGTTAATAACCCCGTGGTTGTTGTGTAAGAGGCTTGTACTCAATATATACCCCCTATTAAAAGGGAGAACCGATCTACATGGGCAGTGAGATCAAGTCAGATAAGATCTTAAGTAACAATGTAGCTAAGTCACTGACGCGTTTCATATTGTTACACTGTATCTCCTGACTGAGGCAGGTCACATGCGCCTGCTGGCAAATCCCTATGTCTAACAGACACCCTGCATGTGTATCATGAACAATAAACTGACATAGTGGTTTCAACACATAATTTAAAAGGTATAATACACGCTGGCAAATGAATGCCGCGTGTCTCCTGACGCACGTTTCGCATCTAGTGCTTAAGCTGCATACACACACAACGATTTTTTTTTAATGATTATCGTTAAACGATATCGTTTAACGATAATTGATGGCAAAAATCGTTCACTTTCTGAGTCAAACGATGAACGATTATTGTTCATGCTCGTTCACGTTTGTATTTTGTCGTTTGTAGTTTGTCGTTCAGTCAGACTTGTCAACTCAACGATTTTCATTAAGGGAATATGCAAAAATCGTTTGTAGTTCATAAAAATCGTTCATGACATTTAGTAAATGAACAACTTTAGTAAACGATTTTAGTAAATTTTTTCAAGGGAAAAAATCGTTTACTCAAATCGTTCATTAAAAAAATCGTTGTGTGTGTATGCAGCTTAAGTCATAGGATCCATACACCAAACTAGTTAGTTGGTTGGAATGAAAATCCACTAATGAATGGATTAAATGACAATCAGCAATTTGCTCCCAAACAGCAGAAAACCTGAAAAAGGTCGTTAAGGGAAGTTGGATAAATCTGTTTTGATTTAAAGAAATTTGTTTGAACAGCAGCTTTCATCTGTTTTTCGGTTTTTGGGAGCAAATTGCTGATTGTCATTTGCTCCCATGCTTTACCGGATTTTAATTTCAACCAACCAACTAGTTGGATAGTTGTAGGAAAGTTGGTCTGGTGTATGGCCAGCTTAAAGCTGCATACACACGTAAAGATTTTCTGTCCAACCATCCAACTAGTTGATTGCTTGGAATGAAAATCTGGTAACGTATGGAAGCAAATGACAATCAGCAATTTGCTCCTAAGTGCCAGAAAACAGATGAAAATGGTTGTCAGACAAGTTTGAACAAATTGTTTAGATCAAACAATTAACCAACAGTTTTTGTCCATTTTCTGGCGTTTGGGAGCAAATTGCTGATTTTCATTTGCTTTCATACCTTACCAGATTTTCATTCCAACCAATCAACTAGTTGGCTGGTTGGACAGAAAATCTTTACCTGTGTATGCAGCTTTAGTGTGCTTTGCAATCCACATCGTAAGATTCAATACCTGACTCGATGATGTGTTGGCAATCCTATATTCTGTATTTTCATGGTGAAAAATTTAATCTTGCTCTGTATAAAAGTTGGGGCCAGAGAAATGATTTAGATGACTTCCAATGGGACATTTAATGAGTATTAATGTTGCCACCGACTGTTTTCATGACATGGTTGTAAAATAAGTAGTGTTCATTCTAGCACCCTGCACCTGTCCCAACTCGTGCAGTTCCTCTTTCCTGCCTGGGGTGTCGCTCTCTGCTCTGGTGCTTCTAGCAGACTCAGCTGATGAAACATACTTTTGAGATGCATAGAAGAGTGTGCTAGAAGCACCAGAGCAGAGAGCGACACCCCAGGCAGGAAAGAGGAACTGCACGGTTTGTAACCGGTGCAGGGAGCTAGAAGGAACACTAATAGGCACATGTGTATTTTATCTTGGATTCTCTGCCATAGTATGTAACATTCTCTGCTGGTGTACTGAGCTCATCCGCACAAGTGTTTTATTCTGGATTATTAAAGTTCAGCTAGTAGTCATAATCAAGTCACTATCTGTCGTTTCACGGAATGCTGCCATTTCGATAAGACACAGTAGGATCCCTGCAGCAATCTGTTATTAGACTCCTGTTTACAATTACCATATGTTCTCCAGTGGTGTATGTTCTGATTAAATAGTTATAGTCATCATAAACGTAAGCTATTATGCAATGCATTTCTATCAAATTCATAAATAGGTCTTCTCTGTTCAGCTGCTGTTCAGGGGCTATCTTGAGTTAAATTGCATTTGCCGACTTATCCTTTTGTGTGACGTTATCGCTAATAACCATCCTCAAAGCATTAAAACCAATCAAAAGGTTATCGCACTTTCTCTATCGTGGACCATTTTATATCTAGTCTTCAGCAAGTAAAGCCAGAGGCTATTTAAATTATATTGGCAGTGGAGTTTATGGGAGGACATTTAACATTTTATATACAGGAAATTGTATAACATGTAGGGAAAATAAGATGTAAACATCCAGAGCTTTAGACCAGTCATATTTGATGTACTGTTTTTGTTTGTTTCTTTGCTATAACTGTATATTTGAATGTAAGCGCTCACGAGCAGGGCCCTCCACCCTCTTGTTCTACTCCTTATAGTGTCATCTACTACTCACTCGGGCACCTAACACCTGGTTGCTTATTTGAATGTTATGATCACTAATGCAGCACTGTATATAAACCCTGTCCTGCATTGTGTTGTACTGTAAGTCACTTGTTGGCTTATTTGGCTATGTAGCATTTGGGTCAATTCAATTAAGGGCGAGTTGGCTTGTCCTGCGAGTATATGCGCAACTTACGGTAACCCCGGACTCGCTGATATATATTTTTTCCCTGTTTGCCCCATAGAGTGCGGGGAGAGAAGGAGTGAGTTGTGCTTTGGTGGCGTTCCCAAGCCATTTCAATGGCAAATCACACCGCTAGCACTTAGTTGAACTGACCCCATAGTGTCTAAGTATAAAACATTGTAACACTTGTCTTTACTTTACAGCAATTCAAATGCTTGTGCTTTATATGCCCCCCTTTCATTCTGTGGGAAACCAGTGGGACTTCTCCCGAGAAAACGACTTGATCTCTCGCTGGATAGTATGATCGGTAAGAGAACTCATCACCAACCAGCCCACCTTTTACTTTATGTAATTGCATGTCTGTCTTACTGCATGCACAATCATCTTTAGTGATGGCTTCTATATATGTGTCTTCAGGGTCATACATGGTAGTGTAGTATCTTAGCTTATTCTTTCAGATACTAATAAGAGCACGTATATTCTGCGTACATAAAAATAACTTGATCATGTGCTCACCTGGGGTTTCTTGAACCTCCTGATGGACTCCTTTTCTTAGGGAACCACTTTGGAAAATGTATTAAATGTTAACACTTTTCTTCATAAACACTGCGACTTCAGTCTCATTTAAAAGCTTAAGAGTTTATGGTAGCGCAGTGGTAGGAGGTTGGAATGGTATGTGACACTTGCATAGTGCCCCGTGTAGATTGCCCATTCTCACCACATTCTAATACACTTGTAGCTTGCACAGGTGCCTTCTGGGAGCGCATTGTTGTGCTAGGCAGACCATCCATTCACGCAAGAGCAAAAACACTGCATGTTATGGTGAGCTTTGTAAATGAACACCAAAGTCATTCGCAAGTGTGCAATTTGTCCAATGACACTGCGGTAGTACAGAAGTCCATTCTCCCGTCACTGTCCTGACCAATCTAGCACCTAGTTGCCCGACAGTGCTTATCTTAAACTTGCTCACAATCCCGTGAAATGTTATCTGCATCCCCTCACTTTTGTTACTGCAGCTGGGCAGAACCTGCTGTCCGGTGACCCTACGCATTCTGGCAGCTCGCCTCAAGAAGTGCACCTCAAGTTCCTGCTCACTGGCCTCCTATCTGGGCTGCCCCAGCCTCCGTTTGTGGCAAGAATGTGCCCTCCACTTACCACCAAGAACATTAATCAGTACAAGCCTCTTCTCGCTGTAGGTAAGTGATCTGTATTAACATGAAGGTAATTTTAATGTATAGCCTGCTAGCCAATATCATAATTATGTATTCTGTTAGTGAGGTTGTTTTTATGTAGGCAAAGTATGATGATGGATTTAGTGGCCTCGTGCTGTAGAGAAATACAGATTTACCGGTTTTAGTTGCAAAATCTAAAAATACATCTTCTGTTTAAGATTCAGCATGAGAGCCTAGTGTAATATTTCAAAGTCTAATGATCTTATCTGTCTTTTGTCTCAGGAATATAATTTTCTCATTTCACATGGTGATTAAAGAATTTTGATACAGGGTCTCCTGTATTTTACAGGTACCAGCAACGGCTCGGTCTTTGTGTATAATCTGACCAGTGGACTGCTACACAAAGAGTTAAACATCCACTCCTGTGAGGTCAGGTGAGGGATACAGTGTAGTAAGGCACAATGGATTCTTCTTGTACCAAGGCCAATCACATGACCTTTTACATTGATAGGGATCACAAGGAACCACTACTTCATTAAAGCCTTCCAGCTGTCATCCTAACTTGCTGCTACATCTTCATTCCTCCCCCCCTACCACATCTGTGTCACTCCTGTTTGTCTGCCCCTCCAGTTTAGAATGTAAGCTCTTTAGAGCAGGGCCCTCTACCCTCTTGTGCTTCTCCCTACTGTATTTTCATTTATCTCTTACTCCCCACTAGGGAAACTAACACTTGGCTGCTTATGTGGGTGTAAAGTTCGCTAATATAGCAATGTTTATTATACATGTCCGTGTATTGTATTGTATTGTAAGTCGCTGGTTACTTATTTGTTTATGTACTTTGTAAGGCGTTGCAGAACACTTGTGGCACCATATAAATAAATGATGATGATAATAATATTACAGACTAGTTGTTGTCCCCAGTGCTGCCTGAGTTTGCCCCCTCTCCTTCCCCCTCTTAGCTCCCCCCCATCTCTCTATCTTTCTCTTTCTATCTCTCTCTCATCTGAAAGATAGCATTAGATGTCACAGCTATTCCACCTCATCTGTTACTTTCCGCTATAGAAAATGCTGTTTTTAGAATGAAAACTGTTGTTGACCACAGTGGAGGACACATTGAACAAATGTAGCATTCTTCAAGTGATTTTATGATCACATCTCCACCTAGTGACAACATTTGTAAATAATAATTCTCTTTAGCACATCCTCTGAAGTATCTTCACTACAAGCATTGCATCTCGCTCCAGAGTGCTCCAAGTATTGATGCTTTTTATAAACAGCTCTGTATTTAATTTCAAGTACTGTACTATTCATAGTGGGTCAAAAATGTGGAAGAATTACACCAGTTTACATCACAGCTAGTGGAACCCTGTTATATTGTACAGCAAACTGTAACTAGCGGCTTATAACTAATTTATTATGATTGTTCTCGTCACTGCAAGTAAAATATGGTATATTTCTCTGTCTGTTACTCCCTGTCCAGAGGCATTGAGTGGACCAGTCTCACAAGCTTTTTGTCATTTGCCACATCAACCCCAAATAATCTGGGCCTGGTGAGAAATGAACTGCAGCTGGTGGACCTTCCTACAGGTGAGGCTGAGTTACGCAGCACTCTGTGTTGGCTATCCATCAGCAATTCTGTGTATTCTTTTATCCTAGTAGTGCTGTGGTAAGGTCTGGCACACTCGGGCATCTACTGCAGATTTCGACAAATATTGGCTTGCCAAGTGTTATAAACAGGGCCGGATTAAGGTCTGCGGGGGCTCCTGGGCAACAAACTTGACAGGGGGCCCCATCAGTGATCCAAATACATACATATATATATAATTAATATATATATATATATTTATATATATATATACACACACACACACTACACATGCACAGTGTGTGTATAATAAATATATATATATATATATATTTCATTTAATATTGTGCCCGCCCAACCCCACAACCAGTAGCACCACCATACATATAAAAAGACAAAACTTTATTTGACTCACCTTCCAGGCTCCAGGGGAAGGCAAGCACACAGCAGCAGACCCGGGGCAGCAGCTGCAGCTCCTGTATATTCACCTCCGAGGTCTTCAGATGCGGCAATCGAGGAAGTGGGCTGGCGTGAGGCTGCGCAGCGTGACCTTTGACGTCACGCCTGCAGTGACAGCCCCACCGCGCAGCCTGTCCGCTTTCTGAGGCAGCGCTGCGCTCTGAGTCTGAGCTAAAGTGCTCAACGAGCGCTGCCCGCCTGCAGTCACCGGTGACTGCCGAGGAGGACCGCAGCGGAGACAGCTAAATGCTGTAGTGGCAGGGGACAGGGTGTGGGGGCCCCTGGACGACCGCCCCTGTCGCCCTGCCTTTAATCCGGCCCTGGTTATAAAGGTCAGGGTATGATGATGCTTGTAGTTCCACAAGATACTTATTATATATTTCTCTCCTCTCTAGACAGTGCCTTAGCTGTCCCAAAAATCTTAGGTTCATCATTTTGAAACTTGTTTGCGTATCTGATCAACTGTAAAACACTAGGGCTTATTTATACCCCTTCCAGACATAAAATCACGGCTTCAACCCGGTTCCAGACCTAGCACACTGAGCACAGGTTGAAGTCAGGGTTACCCCTTTCACACATGGGTGACGAGCCAGGTCGTCGTGCCAGGTTGGAAGTCCTGTGAAAAACTCTGACAGCGACCAGGGTCACGGACCCAGGACTGTCAACCTAGGTTGGATCTTTCAGACAATACGCCAGACCCTGGTCAATGTGCATTCACTTGCAAAAACCTGGGTTTTTGGCTTATGTCTGAAAGTGGTATTACTTACATTGCATTTAGGTGCAAAATTGACAATGAACCACTGCATCCAATTAGCCGTTTGCATTTATCTGTCTAATACAAGTTAAGGTGGGTACACACCTAGAAGATTTATCTGCCGATCGAGTGATCCGCAGATATATTTGTAGATGTTGGTCGTTCATATACACTGAACGACCATCATCTTTCAGGCAGCCGCGGGTCCCGCTGGCCGGGGGGCAGGTCCGCCTCCCTCCCCGCGGCTGGTCACCCGTACACACTTGCCGATGGGCAGATATGTCTGCTGATATATCTGTCCATCGGCTGTGCAGCACAGCTGACGCAATATGTCTGTGAATGACGTCGTTCAGACATATCGCTGGTACACACTGACCGATGGGCACCAGATATATTGGCCGATCAATTGATCGGCCAATATATCGGTCAGTGTGTACCCAGCTTTAGACAATGCATGTAAGTGTTCTGTGTTCAGTGCACTTATTATTTGCTTAATGCAATGTTAGTAAATGAAACCTATTGCCTAGATACATTAGAGGAGTATAGTTCATATTATTAATTGATTGATTCACTTCTCTTGAGCAGAGTTGTTACGTTAATACCCTCCGCTGGGAATTCAGACACTTCTTCCATTTCTCCTTAGGACTCCCTGTACTTTGTCTTTATATCTTTATTTTTATTGTCTCTCCTAAAAGGCTTAGAAAATTGTTATTGCTCTCTAGGGCCTGAATTGCATCCAGTGATGTATTACATGTAGTAGTTGTCATAAAGAAACAAAGCAATCAATGTACAATGTAAAGCATTGCTAGTCCTGTGCTTATTTTGTGCTACCAGGAAATACAAAGCCCAGGGTTCCTTAATCCCTCTTTATCATTCCATTCACATTAGAAAGTTTACGATCTTAATATTTATTACCGGCTGTGCTTGCCCTTTATAAGAGCTCTGCCCTTATCACAAGTCCTGCATGTAATCGATTATGCTTTGTCGTTTGATTGAGTTCTCGGTTTCCACCTCCCACAGATTCCCTGCCAGCTGTAACAGAGTTTAATGTTCTGTGCTATGACAGTACTTTAATGCATTATCACAGTATAGCATTAATATCAGCCATGTATGCCAGGGAACAATGGGTAGCTGGAATGCTGAAACTCCGTCTAATGCTTTAAGTGTTACTGTTTATAGCCAGTACAAATGCAGGTAGCATTATTACCTGGATTGCTGTTATAAGGGAAGTATAAATGCTTAGCATTATTAAATAATGTAGGACAAGACACATGTTAATGTGGAGAGCTTTAATAGTGGCTTTGACCCTGAAATGTAAAACAGCAGTGATATTAAACGCAAGACGTGGCATGTTCTGCTTCTTATATCAGTGCCATTTTAAGTTTTCGGGTCTAACCCGCTGAGAAGCGCCGCTGCTTAGTACATTTATCCGCAGGGGATCAAGATTTTGTTGACCTCTCCATTTGTTTTGTTAAACATGAGAGAATGAACGTTCTCTCAGGCCACATATGTGGTATTTTTTCCACATTAGTGCCTGATGTGCAGGATCTAGTTTACCACGCACGCTGTAATGTTGGCAGTGGTCCTGTGTACAGGTCAGACACCAGGATCACAGGTAGAGATGTTTCCCTTCAGGCAGTGACTTCACAAACAGACTGATGTGGTCATTAACCTACATAGTGCTCACGCTAGGCTGTTTCAGCGGGGCACTGCGCCGCACCCTGCCCGATTTTGAAGGCGCTGAAATGCGCCCTGCCCTTGTGGTGGCACCCCACTGAACAGCCGTCCCCACCTGCGGGCCGCAGTGTCCTGCAGGGGGTGAAGTTCCGGTGAAGTAATCACAGACGACTGAATAGGTGCTGTGGGCATGAGCACGTCATCTGTTCAAACTGCGGGGAGAGCTTGGGGGCAGCCCAGCATCTCCGCGAGTGCTGGGCTGCCCCTACATGGAGGAAAAGGGGGCATGTCTCTGTGTGGCCATGCCCTTTTGCGGTCGCTGCAGTGCCCTTTTTATGCCAGGCGCCCTGCCTGCGCTAGTGTAAACTCTACTACAGGAGTTCTCCATGTTTTTTGACTTTGATTGGACTGAATGATGGTCTTAAGCTCACACATGTGCCACAGTCTGGTCAGTGCTGTCAAAATCTGCGCAGGTGTGGCCAACTCTATTCACGCTGAAATGTTCAACTGTTACCGCTCACAAGAATGGTACCGCCCCTGACATGCATACTTGTAATGGGCTCTGACAATACAATCTGATAACTGTGCAGTGGAAATTAGGGTCTGTACTTAAAACCAGCGGTGTGGCTGATGTTCTCGGCTGTTACTGTTTGAAGGGTTTATCTTGATGTACGCACTAAAATAATACTTTCTTTGAACAGCACCAGTAGGGTTTTCAGTGCAAACTTCATTTTTCTATAAATATTCAGCGAAACACAGGGAATAAAATACAAAGCAAACATAAAGGGTGTTTTACATCTTTCTCTGATCTTTCCACAAAGCTGCTGCAGAAATCTAACCCAATTACTAATTAGAAGAGAAATGAGTTCTAGTTACTGTGTTCCTAGCTAAGCTTTACTTTGTTCCCCATATTTGAAGTAATCTAGTTTCACACAGTGCTTGGCAGGAGACTCTGCTTTCACAATTTAAATTATTGAACAGAGAGGAGATATGCGAGACTGCTGGTTTTGTTGCACAGAATCCTGAACATCTGAAATTAAGTTTCTGCGTTCTCCTAGGTGATGAAATGAAATTACTGTTAATGTATACATAGGTTAAGTAGTTACTGCTAGGGAATAACAGTTTTAATACTTGGGTGTATGCCATACCTGACTCTCTTTTTGTACTCCGTTACCTTATTGTATTCACATGCTTTGGCATTCTGTTAGTCTCTAGCTGTCGCAGCTCTACAAGTGTTAGTATGCATCACTGTTTAATTTCCCCTTGCATGCTATATTTCATATTTTGGTCTAAGAGCTAAATATATATATATATATATTACAGTACTGTTTTAGGCAGATGTGAAAGAAACCACTGCAAAGTAATGCCGGCCGTACACGGTGCGACATAGTAGCCAATCCAACAGATTGGCACGATATAGCTCCTATATCATACAGTGTATGGGCATGACATCGTCCCGTGCGCGCTCCCGCTGGGTCGTACGTAGCGTCCCCAGATCTTACGGAAAACTCACTCGATCAGGGGATGCGATGTATGACCCCATGTTGCGCGATGTGGGAGAGGGAGGGGGGTGCCGGCATATCGGGCGGTCGGCCACCACTTCGCTCCATGTGTGGGGACCGCCCAATATGAATCAAATCAATATTTGGTGTGACCACCCTTTGTCTTCAAAACAGCATGATTTCTTCTAGGTACACTTGCACACAGTTTTGGAAGGAACTCAGCAGGAAGGTTGTTCCAAACATCTTTGAGAACTAACCACAGATCTTCTGTGGATTTAGACTGGCTCAAATCCTTTCTTACTCTTCATGTAATCCCAGACCAACTCGATGTTGAGATCAGGGCTCTGTGGGGGCCATATAATCACTTCCAAGGTTCCTTGTTTGGGGTCACTGTCCTGCCGCAGAATAAATTTGGAGTCAATCAGATGCCTCCCTTATGGTATTGCATGATGGATAAGTACCTGCCTATATTCCTCTATAATCCATCTGGGGGACGCTCCATTACTCTGGGTTATGCTTATGACCTATTGGAGTCTGGCACTAAAACCGTTATCTGCTGACTCCCTCCCCTACATAACACCTCCCATTTCCGGCAGCCCATCAGTCTTGTTTTAGTGCCTTGAAGCAAGGCACAATGTTGAATAGCTTAGCTTTTAGTTAGGTTTTATTTGAGTTTATTTTCTTTTTTAAAGCTCGTGCTTAGCCCCTGGTTGCAGGCGGCAAGCACTAGCAGAGTTGGGACAGATAGAATAGAGGCTGGAGCCAGAGACCTCACTCTCCTAGCCACTGCAGAAGTCACCAAACGTGTGTGCAGTCACTGGGGCTCTGTATCCTAGCATCCGACGAGGCTACTATAGGGATAGGGTAAAGCACAATTGTGCAGTGTATACCCCTTTCTTCTTCAGGGTCCATGGGGCTCCACAGGGAGACAATGTGGTGTAGATGGTACTTGGAGGACCCGACACCAACATAAAGCTTTTTTCAATCCCAGGATGCTCCAGCTCTTCCCCCTATTCCCCGCCCACAGCCTGAAGGCAACTCAGTGTTGTTGGTGTCCGGCAGGAGCTGGATCACCGTTAGAACAGTGCTGCTGCTGTTAAGCAGCCCAAGCTTTATTGTTATGATTTCTTTTTCATAATAGAGCAAGCAGCGCTAGACAGTCCTCTGAACGTCTGCACTGCTGCTCCATCACCCCTCCGTGGTGCCGCGACTCCAGCCCTCGGCGGGGCTCTGGGGGGACCTAGCTAGCAAGGCTCATGGGACCCCAGACTGTAGCCGGGATTCAAGAGGACAGGTAAGGTGGGACCCCGCTTGCGCAGTCTTACCTCCGGTCTCAGGAGACAGATCGGAGGCGCTGACCAGGACACCGGTACGTTCGGGACTCTACTAGACCACCAGGGTATAATATACTAGCGCAGGGGACATTACTAGAGCAAGGGACCCGGTGGTCGACGTCCGCATAGAGGAGAAGGCGCTTTCCCTGCGGCCCCTCCCCCAGCTCAGGACGCCATTCCATTGCGGTCTTGCCGCCCCTGAGCTGCTCCTCCCTCACCCTCCGCCTCCTTAGAGACTCACAGCAGCCATTTTCTGCATCAGCCTCAGGTCTCCGGGAATGCTGGTTCCGGTCTCCCTGTATACGTCTCACAGGTTATATAGCGCTATTTCCTACCAGCCACTGCGGTCTGTGTAATTGAATTTAGTGCCCACTGCAGTTATATTGTATACTATGCATTGTATGTGACTGATTGTATAGCGCTGCTGTCTGTTTTATTTTTTATTTTTTGTTTCTATAACTTTCATCCAATACCTTTCCCTTTCTTTCATTATAACCCTGGCATACTTAGGTATAGGGGGTTCATTGTACCTCACATCTACCTATATTTGTGAGGGCTATCAGATACTGTACATCTGTGTTGCGCTCCACACTCTGCCATATTGTACATATTTCTGGGTTGCTCACTGCACTGTGCCAGATTGTGTGCTACAATTATCCTTGCAGCTATGTCTAGCAAAGGCAAGAATAACAAGCAGCCTGCTGCTCCCACTCTGGTGTCTTGCAAGTCCTGTTTAGCAGGCTTAGCTTCAGAGGATCTCATTCAAGATGGTCCATGTGCATCTTGTTATACGGCACCTGGCTCCTCAGCCCTGGCATCCTCTCCTCAGGACCCCTCCTTAGCTTCTTTTTCACAGGTGTTGGCAAAAATTGTGGACCACCTACGCTGTGGTAGCTCCCTCTATGGGATGGCCACAGCAGGTACTCTCTGCAAATCATTTGATTCCCCCATGGGTAGATGTACTTTCTGCCTCAGTGCAGAGTCTGGCAACTACCTTTACAGCCTTTCAACAAATGCTGCAACAGGAGAGACCCTTACCTAGTAAAGCTACTAAGTGTGCTGTGTTATCTTCCCAGTCCACCCAGCTATCAGATTCTGAGTTATCATCTTGGGAGACAGAAGATGCAGACCTCTCTCACTCTGACTCACCCTCGGTAGAGTAGGTCACCCACACTAAATTGAATATACCTGCACTTGTGAGAGCTGTAAAATCTATTCATCAAATAGAAGAGACTCCTAGGGTAAAAGAGCCACTATTTAAGTGACAGAAGGTAGTTTTGCCAGAGACTCCTCACTCGGATCAGCTATCTGATCATATGTGTGAAGCATGGAATATACCTAGTAAAAAGTTTTAGCTGCCTAAACGCTTGATTTCCTTTTACCCTCTTTCAGCCACTGATTGCACTAAATGGGAAGATCCCCCTGCAGTGGATTCCCACGTGACATGCCTAGTTAATAACGCTACCTTATCTATCCTTAAAGTAGACTACGAATAGAAAAATGGAAGCTTGCCTGAAGTCTATATACTCTCTTACAGGAGCTATTTATCCTCCTGCCAGGGCTACGGCCTGGGTGGCAAAAGCCATTGATGGTTGGCAGAGGCCCTGGAAGATAAATTTCCTTCTGGTGCTTTCAGAGAACAGCTGTCCTACATATCTCATAATAGAGATGCAGCTACTTTGGATACTTGTCTTCTAGCTTCTAAGCATCTGCTACTTCTGTAGTAGCCCTCCGTATTGTTTGGCTTCACTCATAGAAAGCAGATTCGGACTCTAAAAAGGCTTTGGAGTCTCTCCCTTATTCTGGGGAGATCCTGTTTTGGCCCAGAATTGGACAAGATTGTGCATACCTTGGCAGCTTCCAAGACTGCGTTCTTGCCCTCTGCATCTACTACGAAGCCTCAGATTTCATCCTTTGTCCTTTTCATCCCCAAGGAAAAGCTAAAGGTCAGTCCTTTCCTCGGCAGTCAGCATCCACTAAGGCCTCCAAGCCTAGGACCAAACAGACCTGGGCTACAAGATGTCCACCTATCAAATCTGAGGACAAACCTTCAGCCTGACGGGTGGACCTCTCCTTGGGGGCTTCCAGGGTGTGACGCCGACTTCTTCAGTTCGCCCAGTTCTGGCGTCAGACCACCTCAGATACCTGGGTAAAAGAAATGGTCTCCCACGGACACGCCCTCTCATTTCTGAGGTGGCCCCCCAGCAGTGCTTTTGCACAAAACCTCCATCGGACCCAAGCAAAGCACTGCTCCTCCAGAAGGCCATTCAGTCCTTACTGCTCTCAGGGGTAATAATTCCGGTCCTCTCATCACACAGAGGGAAGGGCTATTATTCTACCCTTTTCTTGGTTCAAAAGCCCAATGGGTCTCATCGGCCTATCCTCAACCTCAAGTCTCTGAACAAGTTTATCAGGGTGCCCAGGTTTCGTATAGGAAACACTATGCTCTATTATCCTGGCTATGGAGCCTGGGGACTTTTATGGTGTTTCAGGATGCTTACTTATATGTACCTATAGTGCCTTCTCATCAGCAGTATCTCTGGTTTGCTGTCCTACAACAACATTACCAATTTCAAGCACTGCCTTTTGGGCTTTCTACAGCTCCTCGGGTCTTTACCAAGATCATGGCAGTTATGGCGGCCTATCTTCGTCGTCAGGGGATCAGACTGCTCCCATACTTGGATGATCTCTTGCTCTTAGCAAGCTCCCCAGAAATTCTTCACCACCATCTACAAGTAACCATTGCCTTTCTACAAACGCACGGTTGGCTGATCAACTGGAGAAAGTCTTCCCTGACTTCTTCTCAAAGAATTGTACATCTGGGAGCCTTCCTGGACTCTCGGGCTCAGAGAATCTTTCTGACAGCAGACAAAATCTCTGTATTACAGCTCCGAGTGTGCAGATTACTCCACAGTTGCCGAGTGTCAATTCATTCTGCGATGCAGACTTTGGGATCCATGGCGTCCACCTTCGACATGGTGGAGTTCACTCAATTTCACTACAACACCTGATCCTCTCCAGGTGGAAAGACTGCCTCATCTGCTCAGATCACAGATGATGGGCCTCTCTCCGGAGGTTCGCCTGTCCCTATCCTGGTGGCTACAGACGTCCCATCTAAACAAGGGTCGCCCCTTTTGGATCCCAGACTGGGCACTGATCACAACGGACACAACCTCCGTGGGTGGGGTGCCGTGACCGGCCAGCACTCCTTCCAAGATGCTGGACTCCGCTGAGGTGATCTAACCAATCAACGTACTGGAACTCGAGCCATTTACAATGCTCTCACTCTGGCTCAGGATATTCTTCAGGGCAAGCCAGTACAAGTACAGTCCGAGAGCGCCACGCCAGTGGCCTACCTCAATCATCAAAGAGGCAATGGTAGACGTGTCCTGCATTCTCACATGGGCTGAACGCCATCTCCCAGCCATCTCCGCAGTGTTCATCCCGGGGATTCTCAATTGGGAGATGGATATCCTCAGCCATCACGACGTGCATGCAGGGGAGTGGTCTCTCAATCCAGGAGTTTTTCACCTCCTGGTAGACAAATGAATTCTACCGGATGTGGACCTCATGGCCTCACGACACAACCACAAGCTTCCAGTGTATGGAGCCAGGATGAGGGACCCTGACGCAGCCTTCGTGGACGCATTATCTGTCAAGTGGACCTTCCATTTAGCGTACCTCTTTCCTCCAGTCTCCCTTCTGCCTCGAGATCTTCTGAAGTTCAAGCAGGAAGGGGGCACATTCCTGTTGGTAGCTCCGGCTTGGCCCAGACGCCGTTAGTGCTCCGATCTTCAAAGTCTCTCCATAGATGTTTCCCTCCAACTTCCTCTACAACCAGACCTGTTGTCTCAGGGTCCCTGTCTACATCTGGACCTAGCCCGTCTGTCTTTAATGGCTTGGCTCTTGAGACATCCCTCCTAAGGTCTAAAGGGTTTTCTAGCTCTGTGGTCCAGACCATGCTCAGAGCGCGTAAACCGGCCTCTGCCAGGATTTATCACCGGTTGTGGCATACATATTTCCAGTGGTCTGCTACTAGAAACTATGACCCTCAGGTTTTTAGGGTTTGTAGAATCCTTGCCTTTCTTCAAGCTGGATTAGATCTCTGACTCTGCCTATCCTCTCTGAAAGTGCATGTCTCTGCTCTGTCCATCTGGTTCCAGCGCAGAAGTGCTCCTTTACCGGATGTTCACACCTTCCTGGAAGGTGTTCTACGAATACAACCTCCCTTTGTCCCTCCCAGGGCTCCGTGGGATATGTCAGTGGTTCTCCACGCACTTCAGGAACCTCTATTTGAACCCCTGGATTCAGTAGATGTCAAATGGCTCACTGCAAAGACTGTTTCTTTTCGCTATAACATCTGCCTGTAGTGTATCGGATTTAGGGGTGCTTTCCTGTCGCTCCCCAATTCTAATCTTTAATCCAGACAGGGCTGTTCTTCGAATGCTCCCTGGCTTCCTTTCCAATGTGGTCTCTCATTTCCACCTCAATGAGGAAATTGTGGTTCTGGCCTTTCAATCACCAGACCTCTTGGCAGGTGAGGCCTCTTTGGATGTGGTCTGTGCTCTGAAGATCTGCGTGGACCGTACTGGTGCCATCAGGAAATCTGACTCCCTCTTTGTCCTATATGGATTTCACAAGAAGGGATGGCCAGCTAACAAACAGACTCTGGCCAGATGGCTTTGAATAACTTTCTCACAAGCTTGCACGCAGACTGGCCTTCCTGTTCCGACTACAGTATCTGCTCATTCTACTCGTTCTGTGGATCCCCCGTGTGTAGCCGTCAGTGGCGCGTCTGCTGAACAACTATGCAAGGTGGTCACGTGATCTTTTGTCCACACCTTTCTTAGGTTCTATGCCTTTGATACATTTGCATCTCAGGATGCTTCCTTTGGGCGCCTGTTCTCCTCTCAGCTCAGCAGCGTCCCCACCCTTGAACAACTGCTCTGGGACATCCCCATTGTCTCCCTGTGGAGCCCTATGGACCCCGAAGAAGAAAAGGAGAGTTATGGTGAAACTTACCCTTGTTAACTGTCTTTCTTCAAAGTCCATAGGGTCCACAGGGCACCCGCCATGACGCACCTGGCTTCTATGGGTTTCTTCTCTTGATCAATTGTTTCCTTCTCTGTGTGGGAGTGTGATTCTTCAGTGTACCAGTCTTCCTTTTCTCCTATCCTGCTCCTGCCTTGGGCTTGTTAACAAAACAGACTGTGGGCAGGATATAGGAAGGACCGGAGCACTCTGGGATTGAAAAAAGCTTTGCTGTTGATGTCCGGTCCTCCAAGTACCACCTATACCCCATTATCTCCCTATGGTCTTTAAAGAAAGAGAGTTAACAAGGGTAAGTTTTACCATAACTCTCCTTTTTCCTGCTATACCTGGCACACTGGCTTGCTGAAAGCTGCGGCTGGATCCGTTTGGTACTGTACATGCACACCCTCCCTTTGTCCTCCCGGGATGCTGGCAGCTGCTGATTTCCAACCCCAGGGACCGTGCAGGCGCGGAGCTGACTGCCTGGCCGCCCGGGTATCCGATAACAAGGTTGCTTACTTTAATTGACGGAAGGGGATGCATGCCTGACGGGGACACTCTTCCCCTCTTTCAAAAGATGAATGTGGGCGGTTGGTCCGGTGCCGAGCACCAGGCCGCCCGTACAACTGAGGCACCCTCTCCAGGCACATGGTGCTGGCTCTTCCGGGTGCTGCATTAGACCCACCGCCATTCGGAACTACTGGGGCATGCTGCGCCATGTTAGGCTCCGCCCCCAACAAGGCTACGGCTTAAGTCCTGACATTTTGCGCAGTTTTTAAACCCCACATCCAACACTTAGAGGTGTGGAATTCTGAGAACACACTGTAACTTTGCTGCTGGGGGACCATTGCTGACCTGAAGGGAGCACAGCAGGACTGGGATTTGTCACTATTGTACTAAACCTAGCATGTTTATAGTTGCTGTATGATATTATATAACAACAGATACTGCTCATTGTTATAAAGCAACATAACACTGCACTTTTTTCCCTTGTTAGGGGCTTAGGCAGTTCTTTTTTTCCCACATTGGTTGCGAAAACATTACTGTGTGGTTTATATTATTGTGATACTAAGTTACATTCTGCAATATTTTCTTTTGGGTCTCAGGCAGTCTTGTGTTTGTTTTACTTTCTTTCTTTCTCTTTGTATCTCAGTGGTATTGGGCATTATGTCGGGAAATCAGAGAAAGTTCCCAAAGGTAAACCGGGACCGGCTACATATTTCACCTGTACCAAATGCGATAAGAAATGACCTAAGGGTTTATAGAGGCAGGCTTGCTATGTTCAACATGCTTCGTGGTGTCAGTGGCCTCTCAGCCTGGGTGTTCTACAGAACAGCCCGGGTTGCCTGATTGGGCCAGGTCTATGGCGGGCAACATTGCTGAGTTATGTCAGTCTCAGGCTAGTGTTCTACCTGGTGCTCAGTCGCAACTGGTTTCTGACCCTTCTATAGAGCCACCCTGGGCCTGTAGGTGCCTCGCAGGGATGGCCATGTCCTTAAATAGGATGCCTCAGCCACTAAGAAATGGAGTATTCAATCTCCTTTTGTTTTTACTGGGGAAGATTCAGAATCTGTTGCATCATCCCAGGAAGAAGGGAAAATAGATCCTGATTTGGAAAATACCTCTGCGTAGGAGGGAGATTCAAAAACAAGTTCAGAAGAAGCACTTTTAATTGTTGCAGTCCGTCAGACACTAAAATTACAAGATTCTACTGTTCCTGAGACCAGTTCAGCCTCCTTTTTAAAGCATAAGAAGAGATACGTCTCTGTTTTTAAAGCCTTTTCTCATTTTGGATAGGCCTTGACAGAAGCTTGGCTCAAGACTGACACAAAGTTTCATGTTCAAGGAGCTTTATCCTTTCACAGAGGATGACACAAAGCCTTGGGAGATCCCACCCAAGGTGGATGGTCCTATCACTAGGCTAGCTAGAGCAATGGTCATTCCTACTGTTCAGTCTGTTTCTCTTAAAGATCTAGCAGATAGAGAGAGCAAATCTCTTTTTAAAATCAGTTTTTTTTCTCTGGGGTCTCCATATGGCCTATTATGGCCAGCGCCTGGGTTATTAAGGCTGTGGAAGCTTGGATGGCTGAGGTGGTTGAGGGATTCTAGACTGGGAATCCATCTGGAGCGATTTCCTCAGCTGATCAAATTTCGGAGCTCTGCGGGGAACCCTTACCTTCCAGTCTCCACCTCAAAATCCAAGTCTCTCAGCTTCCGGGCTTTTTGGTAACAAGGGAGAGGAATTTTTCAGGTCTTTGGAGGCACTCCAAGAGTTTCCCATAGAGGAACTTTCAGAGGATGGGATACCCACCGTCCTGTGATTAAGACACCCGAAAAACATTCCGCATGCCCCTTTGCGGGCTCATGTTCAGGTGGTGGGGACTCGTTTATTTAAGTTTTGGGTGGTCTGGAGTCAATTTGGCCCAGACCGTTGGCTGAGTGGAATTGTATCCAGATGTTACGTCCTAGATCTGGAAGGTCCAGTCCCAGATCCTTTCTTCGTTAGCCCTCTTTCTCAGGATGAGTGCAGAAAAAGGGCCATCATTCAGGTGATCTCTTGTCTTTTAGTAATTGGGGTAATTGGTCCGGTTCCTGCAGACCAACAGGGCTGGGGATTTTATTCAAATCTTTTCTTGGTGGACAAACCAGACAGATCTTAAACCAGTGGTTCCCAAACTTTTTTGAATCACGGTGCCCTAGAGTATCAGCATTGTTTTCACGGCACCCCTAATTCAAAACTTTGTTATTGAGAAATTCAGAAAAAATGTAGTAAACTAGTAAAGTGATATAAATTGTGATTACCTGTCATCCTTAGGTTCAGTAATGTGGAGGTGGACAGGTTTGCGCTCCTGTTTGTCCACATATTTACATTACATTGACCAGAAATTATTTAATTTGGTTCTGGACCACCATCCTGAGGCACCCCTGCAAGTGTCCCAAGGCACCCCAGGGTGCCACAGCGCAGTTTGGGAACCACTGGATTAAACCCTTACCTTCACCTGGAAAAGTTCAAGATTTAGTCAATACGATCAGTCTTCATCTCCATGGAAGAGGGAGAATTTGGCGTCCGTAGACATCAAGGACGCCTATTTGCATAGTCCCATATGGAAGGGACATCATCAGTTACTGAGATTTGCTGTTGGTCATCGGCACTTTCAGTTCCAAGCTCTGCCCTTTAGCCTGTCAACAGCGCCAATAGTCTTTACAAAGAATATGGCACACATGATCTCTCTGCTCAGGCATATGGGTATAAATGTTATAGTCTATCTGGACGATCTGTTAATCAAGGCTGCTTCAGTAACCCTGTTGCAGCAATGTCTTTAGTTGACGTTGGTCACACTCCAGAATTTAATTAAATGTATCTGGATCTCCTTTTCGACACTCACAGTCAGTCAGAGTGTTTTTGGTTAACCAGTCGGGAGTGAGAACCCTTTTGTTAATCTTGCAGGTCTCGATTCTCGGGTCTATGCAGCTGCTGGTAGAGATGGTGGGTCCTTTGAGCAGTCCTGTTTGCCAGATTTCATGCCAGGCCACAGCAAAACCAGCTGCTTCGTCATTGGTCGAAGACAGATGTTCAACTGGACAGGCAGATGTTCAGACTGTCACCACAAACTTGTCAGTTACTTCTTTGGTGGCTTTACAGCCCAAATTTGACCAGGGTTTCCCTGCTGTCAACCTGGAATTGGGTGATTGTCACCACAGATTCCAACCTAACAGGCTGGAGCGCGGTGGTACAGAACAAACATCTGCAAGGGCGATGGTCGACCCAGGAGTCCGCACTTCCAATCAACATCCTGGAACTGAGGGCGATTCGTCGGCCTTTGTGCAGGCCCAGTCCTTTCTGCAAAACCTACCAGTGCGGATGCAGACTGACAAGGCTACGGCAGTTGCTTACCTCAATGAACAGGGTGGCACATGCAGTTGGCCGATAATGCAGGAGGTTTCACACATCTTCAGGTGGGAAGAGGTTTGGATTCCTGCAATCTTCAGTAATTCACATTCCAGGGGTGGACATCTGGGAGGCAGACTTCCTAAAAGTCACCACTAGCCTCCCTGCGTGCTAAACAGCCCTTCTAGTCGTGCCATGCCGTGGCGGGACTTTGTAGCGCCGAAAGTCTTTTTGTGCGACTTTTTCCTTCAAATGCCTATATTCTGTGAGCAACTTCGACTGTATCTGCATGCAAATGCTACGTTGGTGTCAGCGGCTGTAACACTGTAACGTAGTGTTTCGTATGCAGATACACATGCAGTCACACACAGAACATAGGCATGCTGCATATCATTTTAATCAGCAGAAGCTGCTTGTGCTAACAATTTGCAAAATTTAGTTGAGTCCAATTCCCGGTAAAAGTCTGCTTTGGCATGATAATAAATAAAGCACAAGGGCAGACACTTAACGTGTGAAGTTGACCTAGGTGGAGACTGTTTTTCTCATGGACGACTTTACGTGGCCCTTTTGTGGACTTGTTTTTTTGGTACCCTTCAACAAAAAAAGAAGAACCCATATTTTCCTCTGAAATTACTTGAAACTGACAAAAAATAATTGGCATCCATCATTGTTTGTTCTACATTTAATCAAAATCAGGCTTTGCATGTGATTCTTGATTCAACATAGTATTTTAATTAATAAAACAAATGCAAATGGCATTGACAAAAATTATGGGACCCATAACCTAATATTTTGTTGCACAACCTTTAGAGGCTATCAATGTATCTGTCAATTGGTAATTTGGACCAATCTTCCTGATCAAACTGCTCCAGCTGTCTCAGGTTTCATTGGATGTCCTCTCCAGACTGTTTCAGCACTTTCCATAGATGTTCAATAGGACTCAGTTCAGGGCTCATAGAAGGCCACTTCAGAATAGTCCAATGTTTTACTGGTGTCCATTCTTGGGTGCTTTTAGTTGTGTGTTTTCGGTCATTATCTTGTTGGAAGACCCATCACCCGCAACTGAGACAGACCTTTCTGACATTGAGCAGTATGTTTTACTCCAGAATACCTTGATAGTCATTGTGCCCTGCACAGATTCAGGGTACCCTATGCCAGACTCAGCAAAGTAACCCCAAAACATTACTGAGCCTCCTCCATGTTTCACAATAAGTATGGTGTTCTTTTCTTGGAAAGCTTCAGCAGGAAGAATGCAGTTCGTTTGTTCCATAGGAAAGGTACTCCACTAATTGGTTGTTTTTGGGAAATCGATATTTCAAGCTAACTATCCCATGAATACTTTATGGGGTTCCAAACCATATATGGATATCACCAGTGTCATGATCATTGCAGGTTCAATACCTGGGCACTTTGCACCGCTATATAAAATAGGTTGACAGTAGTCACAATACTTGTGTCTGATGTTAAAGTTATGTACATGACATTCTGTGTTTTATTCTGGTCATAAAACATTTCCAATCTTCACATGCAAAGCACACACACGGTGTATAATTGGAGTGGATGAATCGCTGGAATACTATGAATAGTGAATTAATTCAGTTGTGCATAATAAATGTTATTCTGTCTTATATCCTGGTCTGTAAACTGGTGTCAGGTTATTGTGGGGAGATCATCGTCAAAGTGATATACTAGAGGGATGTAACAGGGGTGTCCTGCCATGGTGGCACTTGTATACTGATCCTTTCTCTACCCTGCTCACTCTGGTCATGGACTGCTCACTGAATGTATGAGAGAGGTGACTTCACTGTGAGAAGGGGTGGGACAGGAGAGTACAAGAATACTTTCTCTTCTCACCTTACTCTTCTCATGCTCTCAGTTACTGCACTACAGTGATTGCAGGAAGGAGAGGAGGAGATTGGCACCCTGCACTATTGTAATAAGTTATAGCAGAGTGGATAAATGGGGGATATGGGCAGAAAGTGGGGGTCTCTTCTCACCTTGTCTCATGGGAGGAACTACTCCTATTACAAATACACCTTTATGTACACATTCCATGAACAATTTATTTCAATCTTTCAGGCAGAAATATGGCGTTCAGAGGGGAGAGAGGTAATGATGAACAGCCCATGGAGATGATTAAAGTGTCTAATCTGAAGTAAGTGCTGCTCCACAATTGTTAAACAACTTTTAGTATTAAGTATTATGTATAAACTATTTGTAGAGACAGAGTACAGCAGATGTCTGGTTCTCCTGGTTATTTACAGTACTACAAAAGCACCATTCCCACGTCTCATGTCCTGATATCTGTCCCCTATGTATTGCAGGCAGTATCTGGTTGTGGTGTTTAAAGACAAGCCGATGGAATTGTGGGATATCAGGACTTGTACCCTGCTGCGTGAAATGTCCAAGATGTTTCCTACTGTGACAGCCTTGGTATGGTAAACTAGCAAATGTTGTCTGGGTTTTATGTTCCCCCATTTGCCAGGGGGAGATTCATTCTAATGATGGCATTAGAACAGTTGCAGCCGGTTCTGCCAAGAGGTCCCTAAGCAGTCTTTTTTTTTTTTTTTTTTTATCTATTTTATCATAGTTTTCAGATTAACAACAAGATAGAACAGTGTAAACCAGAGACCGCAGATATTAGATGAATATAAAATTGCATCTATTACCATGAACAATTGGCTTACCTAGCCTGTGATTGACATTCGAAGTGATGCATATGGTGCAAAGTTGCAATCCCATCAATACATTACACAAAAAGGTTAAATTACAATAATTTAAATTATATCCACAAAATAATAATAAACCAAAAATCAAAAGAAAGGGAAAAAGAAATAAGGAGGGAGGGGGACACACACACATACACAAGAGGATAGTGGGGGAGGGTGGTCTGGAACAGAGAAAAGTTCTCTTGTACATAAATCTCTGAGTGTCTCAGCCTAGATATCACACAATAAAGTCTATTACATAAACACATTTATGAATTCTGTAGCAGTTGTCTGTGGAGGTACCACTCAGTCTGGTCAAATACTCTAAATATTTGAGTCTGAATGTTGCTTTCCAACTTATCTATATAAGGGCCCCACTTTTTGTAGAAACCCATGACACCTTTCTCTGGATCCGCCTGTGCGGTTTTTTGTATCGAACTATAGAATTTGAAGTATCTTCCCTTTTACTTCAGCAAGAGATGGGGACGAACAAAAAATCCAATGCTGTGCTTTTTTTGAGACAAAGTCAACAGCATAGTAAGGATGGGTGTTAGGGAGTTTCGAAGAGGTCCCAAATACCATCCAGAAAAATTGATATATAAACCTACTACTGGGTCTGGGAATACACAAACAGAAAATGTTTCATTAATGAAGGCTATAACCTTGTTCCAGAAACATCTAATCTTCCTGCACTCCCACATACAGTGAAAAAAAGAGGCTGAGCTAAAATGACATTTGTAATATGCTCCTGTGTGTGTGGGATTAAATCGGGCATGCTGTGCCGGAGAGATATATGCCCTCTGTACTGAACGTAAATGCACTTCTTGTAAATAGGAGGAGTTGAGCGTTTTCATAGTTGAAGCATAGTGTTTGAGAATTTGCGATGCTTCAGAGAGGGAAGGGATATCTCTCTGCCACTGAGTCAATCGCTAATCCCAGCTGGATTGTGAGGAAATATCTATTATTAAGGAGTGTATATGTATGTATGTATGTATATATATATGTATGTGTATATATATATATATATATATTACATTACTATATGTGGAACGGACACACGTGGCGAGAACGGTTTTTATCGGATCCATATCTAGATTTGAGTTGGTATCAATAGGCGGGGGGTAAGGATTGTAAATAATGTCGGCTCTGCAGGTACATATAAAAATTTGTCTGTGGGAGATCATATGCCAATTTAAGTTCAGAGAATCTTATCCCGCCATGTTAAAAAGTGTGTGTTTGACAGAGATGGTAGGAAAGAGGGGTTTCCCCATAGTGGAATATAAGGGGATGTTAAATGGTTCCTCTGAAATTTACGGTTTAAAGACAGCCAGGCAAAATAAATATCATGAAATAAAGGGTTTTGAAGTATGCGAGAGGGGATATCAGAGCGTTTGGAGTGTACTAAAGCTCCTGGAGAATATGGGGAGAATACAGCTCTGTCCAATTGTTTATTGGTGAATATCTCACTTTCTAACAGCCAGTCGGCAACATATCTAATGAGAACTGCAAGAGTATAAGTAGAGTAGTCAGAGATCCCAATGCCCCCTGATTGTCTAGAAGCCATGAGTTTATTCAGAGCTACAGTGGGTTTCTTAGATTTCCAAATAAAACGTGTCATAATTGCCGAAGGCGAAGAATATCTTTTTTGGAAAGACTAATGGGTAACATTTGCATTATTTAGAATATTTTATGGAAAATAATACTCTTAAGTACTGCTGCTCTGCCTAGGATAGAGAGAGGGAGTAGTTTCCAATTATCTACTAAGGTGTTAATTTTATTAATAATGGGGGAGAAATTTTTCTTTATATAAAAGGGATATATTTGCAGGAATTTGGATCCCAAGATAAGTTATTTTCGTGGATGAACATTTAAATGCAGAAATGGGAGAAGATGATGGGAAAGGCGGGTATTCTTTGTGAAGGAACAATAGTTCCGATTTGTCAATATTTATTCGCTATCCAGCATGGCATCCAGAAGATTCAATTATTCGTAATATTTCAGGGATTGAATTTTCTGGGTCCGAGATGAACAACATGATGTCATCGGCGAACAGGGCTATCCTCAAATCCACATCTCCAACCCCGATTCCTTTGAAAATAGGGGAAGTCCTTAAAGCAATAGCCAAGGGTTCTAATGCTATAGCAAAGAGGAGAGGGGAGAGAGGACAGCCCTGCCTAGAATCGTGAATGGGGGAGAAAGATAGCCGTTGTAAGAGATTTGGGTCTGTGGGGAGGAATATAACAATTTAAGAGTGTGAATAAACAAGTCTGGGAAGCCAAAATGTGAGAGGGTATTAAATAGATGGGACCATATTACCAGGTCAAATGCTTTTTCAGCATCTAATGAGAGGATCATATGATCTTGCGAAGAGACAGCCGTAAGAGCTCTCCTAACGTTCACCTCTGAGTGTTGTCCCCAAATAAAGCCTGTTTGATCTGGGTGAATAAGTCCAGGAAGAAGGATTTTTAAATGGTCTGCAATAATTTTAGTAAGTAATTTCTAATCTAAATTAAGAAGGGATATGGGGCGATAGGAACTAGGTAGTGTGAGATCTTTGCCAGGTTTAGGAATTACTTTCAGAATGGCCGAGTTGAAATGGAGGGGTAACATAGGGCACTTGAGAAGAGAGTTGAGGATTGTCACTAAAGTGTCACCTATCCTAGGTAGTAGTATTTTCTAGAAATCCCAGCTAAAGCCGCCTGGGCCAGGGGCTTTATTTCCTTTAATATGTCTAATCGTATGCTGTATTTCCGCAAGAGAGATTGGAGCAGTGAGCGGTTGGGCTACTTCAGGGGTAAGTTTTGGGTAAGGCAGAGTGTTCCAAAAATCAGAGGAAAGATCTGGGATGGTAAGGGATGTTGTTTGAGGCGTCTCAGATTCAGAATAGAGATTATTATAGAAAGCGCAAAGTACCTCTGCTGCCTCCGCATTAGTAGTGGTGAGAGAACCCTTGGACGTCTGTAAAGGTTGTGTTACCATAGGAGGGCGTGAACCATTGAGAAGATTGGTCAAAAGTTTCCCTGTCTTGTTGCCAAATTTGTGGAATCGATGGTTGACAGAAAATAAATATTTGTCATCCATTTGGGACATAAATTCATCGAAATGTGTTTTGGCTAAGAGACAGAACTGCTTAGTTAAAGAAGAAGGGTGGGATTTAAATTGCTGAAAGGCTGTTGTCAGTGAGGATTAGGCGTCTAAATAATGAGAAGCATATTTTTTGTTGACCGAGGAGACATATGAGATAATATTTCCTCTGAGCACAGACTTAGCTGTCATCCAAAATAAAATAGGATCTGAATCTAGATGGGAGGCATTATCGAGACTGTATTCTTCCCAGGCGGTTTCTAATCTATCTCTAAATTTGGTGGATTTAGCTAAGTACGATGGAATTTTCCAAATTTTGGGTATAGAAGCTTCGTCTGTAATACATAGAAGGACTGTTAAAGCATGGTCAGCGATGGAAATTGTTTCTATCTTGGAGGCCTGTAGATTAGGAAAGAGAGACTGGGAAATTAGAATATAGTCGATCCTTGAAAGAGTCTGGTGGGCAGCCGAAAGGCAGGTATATTCTCTTTCGGTAGGGTTCAGGGCTCTCCATGTATCTATAGCTTGTAATTTAGCCAATAAAGGAATTCCAAATTTCGGGAGAGAGGGAGGGACTTTAGAAGGTTGTGATTTATCCAGTAGACCAGAGGAAATGAGATTAAAATCCCCGCCTAATATTAAAGGATATGAAAGTAAGGGGGTAAGGAGTGCCAGAACTCTCTGAAAAAATTTTTTGGAATAAGTGTTTGGGGCATAAATGTTGCAGAACACATAGGTATGTCCCTTGATCTTAATTGTGAGCACAAGGTACTGTCCCTCGGAGTCAGATAGGGTGGATATTACTTCCATTGGTAAGTGTTTTTTGCTCAGAATAGTCACCCCTCTAGCCTTTGAGTTTTATATGTGCTGTATCCGAGAACCCGCCAGTTTAACATATTAAGTTTCACAACCTCGTCTGGGAGTAAGTGAGTCTCCTGTAGTATTATAATATCAATTTTCATTTTATTAAGATATATAAGAACCTCTCTCCTTTTAGCAGGGGAGTGGATACCTCCAACATTCCAGGATCCAATGCTAAGAGAAGATATAATGTGACTTAGGGCATATATGTGACACAGGCCAAAACAGATATTCAGTGTAAGACCACCATGGAAGGGGGAGGGAAGGAGGGGACGGGGAAGGAAGGGAGACAAAGAAGACAAACATTTAAAAAAAGAAGAATATTATGAGTCACAGTATATGTTGATTAAAGAGACATAGACATAACCAGAAGGATAAGTGCAGTAAAATACTGTGCTTCCGGTGAAAATCACATATCAAAATTTTACCATATAACAGATGTTTAGAAATGTATAAACAACCAGCCAGAGTGAGAGTGATAAAGAACTCACGCCTAGCTCACCAAGCCGGTTCGAACAACATAATAAAGAAGATAACCAAACCCCCTTGAGGATTACATAACATTCACAGAGGTAAGCACTGTCATCGTGATACCATAAAGTATCATCTCCAGAAAAGATCGGAGTGCCTAGCATTGAGATATACATCTATACATAATAGAATACGTATATATACGAGTATCAAGACATAGTAAACGGATAACCGTAAGAGACAGCCATGTGACTTATCAGTCAATAATGGACGGTCCAGCAGATTATTACTTGATAAGGCAAAGATTTTTCCGCCGTATCCATTTACTTATTTATTTCTTTATTTTTGTTTTCCTTTTCAAAAGGGACATAAATCTCATTCTGTGGGTTGATCGCTGATATCAAATACAGTTGCCTGAGATAATTCCTGTAGATATGCAGTAGCATCTGCGGGTATAGTAAAATCTTTATGGGATGAACCCTCATATATGCGTAGTCGGGCAGGGTATAACAAGCCAAACTTGCGGCTCTCTGCAACGAGTTGGGAGCATATAGGGGAAAACGCTTTACAAGCCCTTGTCAGTTCCACTGAATAGTCTTGAAAAATAAAGAGTTTGTGGTCCTCCCACATCATATTTTTCAATCGGCGAGAAGCGGACCAGAATGCCACTTTGTACAAATAATTGAGGTACTTTAAAGAGGGTGACTCTTGGACGTGGCCTATTGGGGGTCGGAGGGGGGGCCAACCCTATGCACCCTTCAATTACTAAATCACGACATTCCTGTTCAATCCCTAAAATAGATGGCAGTGTGTTGCGCACAAAGTGTGCTAAAGCTGGACCTTTGACCGACTCAGGAGTCCGACTAATCATATGCTATTTCTTCTAGAACGGTTCTCTATATCATCCAGTTTATTCCAAATCTGATCGCCATCATGTTTAAGATCCTTCACAGAACGTTTTAGCCCGTCTATTTCATGCAGGGCAGCACCCACTTGGTTCTCTGTGACTCTGTGAGAAAGCTGCTGCAGTTGCTGAGATATGTTTGCCACCGCTTGTGTAAGAAGGGGAGTCATGGTGAGTCTGATGGCTTCTACTATTTCCCCATAAGTGACAGGGGAATCGGGGGGGGGGGGCGGCATACCTGAGGATTAATAGTGTCTTTTTCAGTAACCGGCTTCTTAGGAGCCGGGGATACATGATCAGCTCCGGCATCTGACGCCATATTGCAGCGCTTCTTTTCCTGTCTCCCAGGCAGCGATCCCTGTTGTGTAGCGGGGGTTGTGTGTCGGTCGACCCAGCGGTCCATGACTCACCGCAGGTTAGTGGATGGTCAGCGGGGGGCCAGTTTGGAGGCTGTAGCAGGCTTTAAAAGGTTTTTTCCGGCGGTGAGTGAGCGGAGCTGAGGGCGCTGCGTCCTCACTCCGTATACCCGGAACCGGAAGTCCCCCTATGCAGTCTTAAGGCACACATCCACTAAGCGATTTTATTGAACGATAATGATATCACTATCGTTCAGTCGTTCATAAATCGTTTGCAAAAATGTTTTAAACGACCAGCGATGCGCTTTCCCGCTGGTCGTTTAGACATCTATCATCGTGCAAACATGCTGTACAACCTGACGATATCGTCAGGTTCAGCATGTTTGCAGATGATTGATTGTGCCATCACTGACTGCTCGTTCAGTGCGGGCTCATCACAGACTGTAATCATGCAGTCGTTTGTCAATGTCATCGTGCAGTCGTTTGCTTATCTTCTAGTGGATGTGTGCCTTTACTCCAGTGCACAATCTGTTCCAAACTTTCACGTACTGCTGTGTTGTAATTATCAGTGAGGCTCTGCAACAAATACAGTAAGTTGGAAAATTACACTGATCGTTCTAGTTTGCCATCAACTAGACAGCTGCAGACTTTGAGACTTGTTGGCATTGTAAACAGAAAGTTTTGCAAGTTAGGTTCTAAAGAAACAGTCCAGATATGGTACACTCCCAGCAAAGTATAAAGTGATCCAGCTATATCACTAGGTGGTAATTCCCATGAAGACGCTACTGTCACCTCTGCTTGTCTCCATTCAAATAACCAGTATGTTTTTAGAGTGTGATAGGAAACCCACGCAAGCACATGGAGAACCTACACACTCCACACATATAAGGCCTTGGTCAGGAATTGAACTCACAACCTTGATACTGTGTGGCAGTAATGCTAACCTTTTACAGCAAATCAGTAGTTAAAGAGAGAATCTACCAAAAATTCAATAGACTAGGGCTTCTAAACTCTAACCCTCAGGTCATGTTTTGAGGCTTTCTTTAATCATGCATACAGTAGGTGAGTTCATCTATTTTGCTGTGTCCATAATAATCCCTCCTTGTTTTTGCAGACAGAAATGCACAAAACTTGACCTGTTGGTTGGTTGGGAACCCCTGGAATAGACATTTTACTTTATACAGAAAATACATTTACAAGGACACTTCCATAGAGATGCTCGGTATCACTTAATGAGTTGAAGTTTCTCTATGATCATCACACGGTCTAGTTTCTCATACACCATGTTGAAGTGAAGCTAGAGAGATGGAGATTTTGTGGCTAGAGCAGAAGAAAACTTCAGTGTGCGCGTTTCTTAATTGTTACATGTTCTTTCCCTAATGCTGCCTAAGTGAGAGGGAGTTCCAATCCTATACTGGGAATATATAATTGGAAAACCCAGGGTGCAAATAGGTACACACACTTCCAATGAATTTTACGTTTTTATAGTTGTCAGGTAAGTATGTGCTCTGTAATAAGGGCTTCAGATGGTATGCAGTCGGGAAACCAGCTACCTTAATACCAACAGCCGGCTTCCCGGCTGCTTTATCCCGGCGTGGGATAAATGACCGGCGTCTATATCTAGACGCTTGTCATTTACCCGACGCCAGGAGACCGGCGCCCAGCCTCGCGATCGAAGGGATGCCGGGCTCTGCCAGCGGACAGCCGCGGGGGGGAAGGTTAGGTTTAGGGCACCCGGGGGGGGGGGGGGACTTAGGGTCAGGCACCCCCCCGGGAGGGTTAGGGTTAGGCAGCGGGGAAGGGGGGGTTAGGGTTAGGCACCCCCCCGGGGGACTTAGGTTTAGGCAGCGGGGAAGGGGGGTTAGGGTTAGGCACCCCCCCGGGGGACTTAGGTTTAGGCAGCGGGGAAGGGGGGGTTAGGATTAGGCACTTGGGGGGGAGGTTAGGGTTAGGAACCCATAAGGAGGGTTAGGGTTCGGGGGTTAGGTTAGTTTATACTTACTTTAGGAACAATCTGGATCTTCAGCGCTGTCGGGCTTCAGCTGCCGGGTCTGCTGATCTGTCAGGCTGCCGCTTCCGGGAATCGAACTGCCGGCCATGCGGCAGCCGGGATTCCGTACCGATTCCCTTCAGATAGTCAGTAAGAATATAATGCAATACAATTAGATTATAATGAAATATAAAGTGGAAATAACTTTTACAATCTATGTAGTAAACTACTGTACTACAGATCCTGGTGCTGTGTTTATATAAAAGATCTTAGCTATGTACCTGCTGCAGATAATTAATAGGGTCCAGTTTAAACCCAAAGATCAATATGATCTTGAAAACACTTATAAATTAGCAGAAATAACTGCGCTGGTACCAAAGTACATATGATAAAATTTGTGCTCTCTATTATCAGACAAGGAGGCTTGTGTAACATACCCAATATAGGTTTATTTGAATACACACAAACAATTACACATTTGTAGCAGCAATAAAATAATAAGTAAATATCTATTTTAAAAGTTTAACCCACATTCCATATACATCAGTGTCATTAATAGTTGCTAAACCATTCAATGAACCTGCAACCTAATATACATTTCACAAATAACATACATAACGGCAATGATCTCATATGTTTAATACTGATACTGTATATGTCAAGATCTTATGCGAAATATGCAAGAAAGATTCTAGCAGAATTCCAAAACAACGTATTTTGTTGAATAAAATCTGTAACAAAGTATGATGTATAACTTGTTTAGTATCTTATAGCCGTTAATAATTATTAAAATTCCATCAAGCAGATCCAGTGTACCGGTCAAGATAAAGCAGTGAAATAAAAATGTTCTGTGTCACTTGTGTCCGAGTACACACAGGTATAATACCGTCCAGTACCACTAATGTTCAATTAGTATCCCCTATAGATGGTTAATTAATTCTCAATAGTCACCCGTCAGCTGGTGAATAACGTGGTCCCACTGCGGGGGGTCCCGATAACCAAGAGTTCCCGTGCCTTTAAGTACCTGGTAACCGGGAGTGAAATCGGCGGGGAAATTGTAGCTCAACACTGTCAACTGGTGGATAGCGCGGTCACGCCAACGGGAGATCCCAATACCCGGACTTCTCGTATCTGCAGGTAATTGGTAGCTGGGCGTAATAGCGGGGATAAAGCTGTATCTCAACACTGCCACAGATCTGTGCCAATCACCGGGCGGTGTGCACAGTCTCTTCCCGAATACCATGACCACAGACCAGAACCTGCGTGAAGTTGGAGGAATCAATGTCTGTCAAAGCGTTTCGTCCCATGGAATGCCGGGACTTTTTCAAGACTTGAAAAAGTCCCGGCATTCCACGGGACGAAACGCAAGGAGGAAGAGCAAGGAGCTGGAAATGCATAGGGCTTACTGATTGCTGCTATATTGAAATACCTGGACTGTTTTGATTGATGCCAGTTAGACACGCAGAGTGGAATTGGGATCCCTCTGCTTGCATCCTATGCCATCGTGGGAGACTTTATGGTAAAGAGTACCTATACCTCTCCATTGCACTATTAATTACAAGTGCCTCAATTTGTACAGTTTTTTTACTGTGTTATTTATGTTTATTTCTTATGTGGTTCTTATGTAACCATTTTTGATTTGTGTGAATTCTATTAAGTTATTGTTTTTTACGGAAATACACGATGTATACCCACTTCTAATTTTTCCATATGTACTAAACAACCGGAGCCAGAGCGAGTCAACCTCGTCAAAAGGAAAGTCTAATAATTATACCTCCTGATTTATTGTTCTCTACCACACCATTGCTGCGCCTGCAGGAGGGGTTGCTTAGGGTAAGAGTTAAGATTTGAGGTAAAATACTTGCAAAAATCCTTCAGGATTTTGACCATCAGGATGCTACTGCCGGTATTCTGACCATCTGCATCCTGACCGTCCGGGATTCCGTACCCAACTATATACAGCAAATATACAGTGATTTGGCATCATACATTGCTAATACACTGTTTTTGTCGGTATGCTACTGTATTTCCTTCAATATCTGTAATTCGGGGTCAGTGTCTAAGATGGCTTTCTTGCTACATTACTATGGTCAGTTAAGTAAAAAAAAAGTATATTTTGAGATGTTTGATATTAGGGATTGTGTTTGTCCTGGATGAATTATTTGTATTTCTCCTTCATCCACTAGGGGTCACTGGAGTATAGACAATGGGGTATAGACTGTGGTAGAGTAGAGCCTGGCACTTTAAATCATTCAGAAGTGTGGCTCCTCCCCCTCTATGCCCAATCAGCGCCAGTTTTAGAAAAGTGCCAAAGAGAGACGGTGCACATGGGGCTGTCTCCAGCCCATTTTTGTTAATTAAATATTATATTTTATTTTAACAACATTTACAATGCTTTGTCGAGCCATTCTGCTCACGCTGGGTTATAGTGGGATTCTTGGCAACTGTCAGATGAGCAGTTAGTCTTCTCTCCTTGGCTATGTGACGCTTTGGTCCTCAGCTCTTGTTTAAAGAATTACCCTGCCATGGGTTTGATGGCGGTTCCTGGTTCGGTAGAATTCCAGGGTTGGCAGGTTTTCTTAGCGCCTCCCATCCGGGAGATTAGCTTTGGGACATCCCCATTGTCTATACTCCAGTGTCCCCTAGTGGATGAAGGAGAAAATAGGATTTTGGTACTTACCGGTAAATCCCTTTCTCCGATTCCACAGGGGACACTGGACGCCCACCCAGCGCTGATTTCCCGCCTTCTTGTTTCCCAGTTGTATCCTTATTCCATTGCGGTTTTGTCAGCTTTCTGTTGTGTGACTGCATGTGTACCCTGCAGTGGGTTCCTCGGTTACTCCTACTGTCAGTCTGTTCCGTTCTGGGGAGTTCTCCTCCTTCCCTTCTTCTTCCTGTTTGGTCTACGTCTCCTCTTGTGCTCCGTTTCTGGGGCTGATGGGGCATAGAGGGAGAGGAGCCAGTCACACTTCTGAATTATATAAAATGCCAGGTTCTACTCTACCACTGTCTTTAGTAAATAATAAATTCTGAAGTTTTTTTTGTTTTCCCAGCTAATAAGTCTATACTTATGTTTCCCTGCACGTATTCCTTTTTAAGATATTTTAATAGGTAATTTTGATATAGTTGTGTATTCATCTGTACTTGATGGTTAAAACCTCAAGGGGTTTTATAATAGTCTCACTGTTTCAAATTTAAGATTGAACTTACACCGCTCCCTTAACTGCTTTTTTTTGTGATGTTAAAATTAATATTTTGTTTAGCTGCAATTCTTCATAGATAACTAGCGAGCGTTCCATGTATGCTACAGGTGCTGTGCATAGTGGAAGTCAGTAGTGGCAATTATGTGAGGGATATAATGAGCTGCATGGTAAGTAGTTTGCTGTTGGTCTGGAGAATCTGTTTGTACCATCTATCTGATGCTGTGCAGCTGACTGTCTTGAAAAAGGTCCCTATTGGTGACCGAAACGTCGACTATTTTATGAGGTGAAATCATTAAAGTATTGCTTTTTATCCTGTGAAAACCTGGTGAGTGCCCCTCTTTACCTTCTCTATACTTTGGACTTTTTTGCTTAAAGCCTGTCTTGTGGGAAGACACCCCAGTTGATGATGAGGATTTTTTTTGGATGAGCGTCAGCTGTCTATACATCATGACTATATATAGTGCGCCACACAGTGCATTAACCAAATATTTATTAAATAATAGTTCTCAGATTAGGTAATGAATCACGTACCGATGATGGCAGTCAAATCACCGCGTGTAGACCGGCTTGAATAAAATCCTCTACGGGCAAACCCAGCACTCACAGCCGACAATCCCGTGTCGCGTCATGGTCATTATGTATAAGGCACTGGACCAAATTTAGGTATCAAATTTGTTTAGCGAATTGTGGGGGGGCAAATTTGATACAACTATTAGGGCTATATGGTGCCCATTAAGCTTGCAGGTTGCACATTCTCTATCCTTTATTATTATTTAGCTCTTTGTGTTTCCCTCCTCCAGGTGCTTTATAGTGTTTTAATGGTTTTGACTGTTTGGCTTAAACAGATCAATTTTATTGATGTGTGGAAATGTTATCAGGGTCTAATGCATTAATTGTGTCTTCCTAAATTAGTGTTCTCTGTAATCTTATGGGTAAATGTGTTCCTTATTTGTGACTCTGTCTCTCGAAAATTGTTGCGTATGATTATTTATGTGCCGTTTTATAATTTGTTGTCTTAAAACGGAGCTTCACTAATTATTTATTGCAACGTCAGTATTGCACGATTTACCTGTATTTATCAATGACAAACTGATGTACGCACTTTGATTTTTTTACTTTTTTTTTTTTACATCGTTCCAAACTTTGAAATGTTGTTTACACTATTTATCTAGTATCTAATTTCTGTCTTATTTTATTAATCTCTACTTGTACTACATTTATTTTATCCATCCCGAGTCACCTTTATAGAACATACACTTGCATAGGGGGTGGGGCACTAGTTTGCACAACCTAAGCACAATGTGAAGTACTACCTGCTGAGACGGGATGCAATCGGGAAACCGGCTGACGTGATCCCAACAGCCGGCTTCCCGATTGCTTTATCCCGGCGTGGGTTAAATGACAGGCATCTATATCTAGACGCCTGTCATTTTCCTGAGGCCGTGAGACGGGCGCCCGGCATCCCGATGGAAGGGATGCCGGGCGCCGCGAGCGGACAGCCGCGGGGGGGGGGGGGGGAGAGGGTTAGGTTTAGGGGCACCCGGGGGCGTTAAGGTTAGGCTAGGGGGAGGGAGGGTTAGGGTTAGGCACCCCCTTGGGGGACTTAGGTTTAGGCAGCGGGGAGGGGGGGAGGTTAGAGTTAGGCATCCCTAAGTAGGGTTAGGGTTAGGGGGGTTAGGTTAGTTTTTACTTACCTCAGGACGTTCGGGTTTTCCAGCGCTGTCGGCCTGCCGCTGCCGGGATCTGTTGAGCTGTCGGGCTGCCACTGCCAGGAGTCGAACCGCCAGACTTGCAGCCGGCGGTATTTCATACCGATTCCGCTGAGACTAATAGTGTACACTCTAACCATGCTAAACCTAATAATACTTCTATATTGCATCAAACAGGTTCTAGGCATAATAATGGCTATAATTATTGGCCTGCCCACCGCATGCAGGTGACCTCTATCAGGCAGGTCCCTAACACTCCCATGGAACAAATACAGGGCACGGGACCCCCCAGGCCAACCCAGCAGAACCGCTCCATGGCATCACACTAGTGCGAGATTACAAATGATGGTTAAAGAATTATAAAGAAACTCCTTACTTACCTGATCACAAAATCTAGAGCGACTTATGGGGAGATTAAGTTAAGTGCCACAGGACACTGTTGCCATATCTCTACGGGATGTTACTGGTATGAAACGCAGCTTATTTTTGCTGACATTCACTTGAATCTCCCCCTTCGTGTTATATTGGAATTTTGTGGACATATTTGTGCCCTGAATTTTTTCTATTAGACTTTATGGGTAGTGCCCATTTATCTAAGGTGGCTTTAGTGAGCTGGAAGTGAGTGAGGTCTAGGAAGCTGTGATGGGAAAGTGTGTTTTTAAAATAGTATGAAATCTTCATGCTAGCAAAGTAGGCATGTTCCCATGCAAATGGTCTTAATTTGTGCAATATTAGCTGGTAAGATATTTGTAACCTATTGTGGCTGTCTTTATAATACCAAACTACTTGGTTCCTCATTTGTTCAGCATTGTAGTAAGTTCGTGCCTCCTCCCTGTCTCTCAGGAATGGTCCCCGTCTCACAATCTGAAGAGTCTCCGGAAGAAGCAGATGGCAGCTCGCGAGGCGATGGCACGTCAGACTGTCTCCTCAGACACCGATCTGAACAGCGTCGAGTCGTCAGTTATCAGGTAACATCTGGCAGTGTCACCATATTCTATGCATCACTTATAACTTGACTAAAATATAGAAATAAAAAAGCACAATCTCACAGTGCACAGTGTTAATATTTGTCTGTAATGAGGCACATTTTGTACTTCAGATAGTAAGGTGCACCATTAAAAATATAAAGGCACATATAGATTTGGGTTATGCAAATATATCATGTATCACTTCAGAAGATGAAAGTATCTATAATTAGTAAGGGCTGCACTTACTGTATGTGTCTGTGGGGGGAGACTGGTACAATCAAGTTCACGGTCTTTAAATAAACACCTGATCGTGTACAAAATCCCCACTTGCAGTTCCCAATATTTAAACTATTATGGCAGAGTTTCCCAAACTCCACCTTTTCAGTCCAGGTTTTAAGAATATCCATGCTTGAGCACATGTGACTTAATTAGTACCTTTGTACTATCAGTAATTTGATTTAACCATCTGGACTCAAGCATGGATATCCTTAAAACTTGGACTGTAATGGTGGAGTTTGGGAAACTCTGCACTATGGGAATGTTCAAGCAGCAACAGTACAATAGCCCCTATGAACCAATCATACATTTGTCATCAATGTATTATTGGTTCCCGATGAGTTTTTGCATATGGACATTTCATTAATGTAAGACTCCTTTTGACTAATGAAGGGAATTACAGTATACTCTATTAGGCACTGTGCATATGGTTTGGTGCAAATATTTTCCGGTGTACATGAGGGGAACATTCCCTGTGTTTTAGCCAAGTGCTTAAATCTCCATTACCACCTAATCATTACATGTCATTCACCTGCTCCTTCCACTTCCCTCAGCCCAAGAGGCTGCTCAGTGCAGATGTTTATCACCAGCTTTCTCCATGTCTGTACTATAGATCCAGCAAAGTCCTAAATGTATTACTTTAAAAGTTTGCATTGGAGGTGTGTGAGCTGGGTGACCAATCAGAGGCTGCCATCCATGAGACTGCAGATTCCGCTGGTTCTCCCTGCTCGCCGTCCCCGCCCTTCCCCCACTCCACACAAACCCGGTGTTCAGCTGGGAGATGAACTACAGAGCCCAGGAAAAATGGCAGCGTAGAGGAGCTCTGGGGAGGTAAAAGAGCAGGTGTTAAACATAAATAACTGGGTGGTAATTCAGATTTAAGGGTTATATGAATGTTACACATGCAAAATGTCTTCTGCTTAAAATGACATAGGTTGGATAGATGTTTCTTTCTTATTGCTGCACTGCAACTCTCATCATCCTCAGTTGCCCAGCATGTGGTGTTGCTGGTTGGGCATAATAGAATTGTACTCGGGGGGGGGGGGGGTTATATATTACCTGCCTCCCACATTTATTTATTTATTTATTTATTTATTATACCAGTTATTTATACAGCGCACACATATTCCGCAGCACTTTACAGAGTCCCTGCCCCAATGGAGCTTACAATCTATTCCCTACCACATGCGCACACACATACACACTAAGGTTAATTTTGTGTTGGGAGCCAATTAAACTACCAGTATATTTTTGGAGTGTGGGAGGAAACCGGAGTACCCGGAGGAAACCCACGCAAGCACAGGGAGAATATACAAACTCCACACAATTAGGGAAGTAGTGGGTATTGAACCCACGACCTCAGTGCATGTGAGGCAGTAATGCTAACCATTACACCATCTGTGCTGCCCACATCAATGCTAATTCATTGTATTGCTGCCTATAAGCCGTCCTACTCTTTATGCACTTGCTGTCTATGTGGGCAATTTAGCAGAAGGAAGGCTGGTACTTCTACATAACATAACATTACCCTGCTCTGCTACAGTTGAATTCCTCCTGTTTATTGCCACTGACTGTGCATTAAGGCTTCACTAATGAGGCAATCAGAAGAGAAAGCGGCAGAGAGAATGACAGAGTAGCAATGACAGCAGCTGAGTGCATTTACCTGGTGTATTAGTCTGTTACAGGAGGCGGAGAGCAAGTCGGAGATGAGCCAGAATATATCTGCACGGGAACACTTCGTGTTCACAGACACAGATGGGCAGGTTTATCACCTCACTGTGGAGGGGAACAGTGTGAAAGACAGCGCCAGGATCCCCCCAGATGTGAGTTCATCTCTTTGCTTTTCTGCCAATGGTAGGTCTGGCCTGCAGGCATGTGAAGGGAATTATGTCATTTAGCAGCACAGCAAATGTAAGCGTGCCGATCATTAGCACTGACCGATCAGTAGGCAAGCTTGCTACAAGTCATGTGAATGGGTAATTGTAACTCTTCAAATTGCAGAAACGCTGTAGTGTGCACATAACTAACTATGCAGTATTAGGATTACTGTCTTACCATCTAAATGTAATTCTATCAGCTACGCTGCCCTTTGTATACGGAAACACAGCTATGTCACATCATATCCTTTCCCGGAGATGTTGAACACTTGTTAGGGGTTGTTCACGTGGGAGCCACTGCAACATGTCAGCATTGTGGGGTGTATCTTGCATGTTTTCGCACTGTGCATTCTCCGGAGTGGAGTGTATGTAAGTACAGGCGATGCCGAGTCGTGCGCATTTCATTCATATCTTCACATGCAGCTGAAGGGGTGGATCTGGGCGGTAACGGGACATTCACGCATAGGCTAAATTTAGTGAGACCAGGGGGTCTAGTTACTAAGCAGTGTTAGGAGACAAAGTGAAAAGTTATAAGGTGCCAGCCAATCAGCTCCCAACTGTCATTTTTCAAACACAGCCTGTGAGATATCAGTTAGGAGCTGATTGGCTGGCACCTTATCACTTTTCACTCTGTCTCCTAACACTGCTTGGTAAATAGACCCCCAAGTCACTTATGCATACAGGGTGCAAACTACAGCTTTTCACTGCGCATGCACACTATCATGCCATCGATGGTTAAACCATCAGATGGTGTACAGGCGATAATTACATGCCACCCCAAGGCATGGTGTGATGTCAGCAGTGCCGCTACTATTAACAGACAAATCGCGCCTCCATGTGATGTACTGACTGGTTTGTACAGTGCTGCACCACTAGCACCAGGTTCAGGTGTGTTCGGATTGCTTCGGTGGCCGATTTCCCCGTGTTCAGCTGGGACACACCGTGACAGAGAGGCAAGCCTGAATTCCCCTTTTGCAGACTCAATGACCAGTCAGGAGGGAAGGTGCAATGCAATTTTATTATTTGTTAATAATTAACAACAAATGACAGGAGATATTTACCATTTACAGATGGAATGAAATTAATTACACTATTCAAAGACAAGGTATTTATTTATTACCTCCCCGTCATCTACCAGTGACCCCAGCTGGCAAGCTTGTGAAACTAACAAGAACCACAATTCCTGCAGAACTTTACCAAAAAAACAAATGAGAGACCTCAATATGAAACCTGCTGGTCTAGCTTGAATCAGTGGTGCTCCGGCAGTCTATAGCTGTGAAATACAGTCTGTGCTAACACTCCCTTTTGCTGAGGAAAACGTGGGAAAAACACATGCAGGTTAGGCTTATATCAGTAGTGCACCAGCAACCTGCAATAGTTTAAACAGAGTCTTTGAGCCTTTGCTGAGAAAAATAGGGACAACAATTAGGCTATGCTGGAAGCAGTAGTTCACTGGCAGATTTGCAGCACTTAACACAGTCTTTGCTAATTGCCTATGCCACAATTTACTATCACCAGAATTGCCAGCTGGGGTTACACAGGGCTAAATAAACAAGCAATATACATTACATCAGCATGAATGGACTTTGAAATGGTTACCGGGCCAAATAGTGTATAAGAAACAATTTACATGAACACCAATACGGGTAAATACTAATTTTATGCAAGCAAAATATTAATCAGCATTGACAATAATAACACAGCAAGCAGTGAACAGCTTTACAGAGTATTATAACAGATAAAAGGCCATGGAGGGCCACTATCAACCCTTTAGCTAACACACGAGTCAAACAGCAAACAGAGCCAAATACATATCACATGGCATTACATTTACTTTAAAGCTAGACATAAAATACTTTGTACATCACCCACAGTGGCATCTGACATGAGCCGACACCCATAAGGCACGTCCCCTCCTGGACATGAGCCAGAGGTTCACAGGAAAGAAAATGACCACCAATGCAACTCTTGGGAAAAAGAGGGGGTGGCCTATCTTTTACTTCCCCCTCCCCCCCCCCCCCCTATTTCATCACTACACACACACTTTACCTAATTTCTACTTCAGGGTCCATAGGGGGTCCACAGGGTTGACCTTGGGGATATAGCTGGATCAGGATCCATGGGCACCAAACAGTTAAGCTTTTAGCTCCCAGGATGCACTTGGGTCCTCCTCTATACCCCGCCCCCGAGCCACAGGCACCTCAGTGTAAGCTGGTGCCCGGCCGGACTCGGTCACCGCGCAGGGGGGCTGCAGGAGCAGCCCCCAGAAGCTTTTTATTTTCTAATAGATTTTATTTATTTTAGTTTCTCTTTTTACTACAGATGGCAGCGAATGGCTGTCTGTACAGACGCCCACGCTGCCACTCTGATCCCCGACTGGCGCCGCGGCGCCAGTACTGATCTGGGGATCGCGGCGGGAGGACAGAGTCCGTACTAGCCGGACTCTGTCTACCTCCCAGGACTGCTGCCGGAGTCGCCGGGGATTCAGGTAAGCCGCGCGTCGCTGGCTAGCAGCGGCGCGCGGAATACCTTAAATGCAGTCCTTTAGCCTCCGGTCCTGGGACAGACCGGAGGCTGCTGGCAGTGGCGGCGGGCCCCCCCCCCATAACCACTAGACCACCAGGGATAACCGGCAAGCGGGAAGCCAGCATCCCTGGGGTTAATGGCCAGCCAGGGGAGGAAGCCTTCCCTGTTCAGCGGCTCCTCCCCTCAGCTCAGCGTGCTTTTCAGCCTGCATGTCTAGCGTCCCTGAGCTGCAGTTCACTCGGCCACTCCTCCTCTGAGGTCTCTGGCGGCCATTTTTTTCTACATGTGGCAGCGCAGATCCCTCAGGGAGCACGCGGACCGGTCCCCCTGTGTACCTCTCCCCTGTTAGGACGGCGTACACAGCACTATAGCCCTCCCAGACACTGAATCTGGGCGGTTGAGTGTAGTGTAAAGGTGCAGTGAGTATATCTTCCTGCATGGTATGTGACTTTTGCTAGTGCTGCTGTCTGTATTTTTCTCTTATTACTGTCAGCTTATATCTATCTCTTTCCTTCTTCCTTAGCCCTACAGGTGTGGAGGAGGGGCTTTTCTACTAACCTCACATATATAAATCAAGTATTTGTGAGGTCTGTCACATACAGTTGTGTGCTACACAGTGCCATATTCAGGACTGTTGTTCAGCACACAGGGAAGTGCAGTTCTTTTTTCCTCTATTGCCATATATATTTTGTCTGTACATTATATTTGGTTATGTCTGAGGGTGAAGTTGAGCACTCCGGGACTCCAGTGTTGTTTTCCTGCAGGCGCTGCTCTGCGGGATCACATAGGGAAGAGGCATCTCTGGATGGCCTTTATGAGCGGTGTCAGTTGACTCCTGGTCAATCCAAACCCCCTATGACACAGGAGCCACCATGGGCTATGTTTTCACAGGTGCTGGTGTCTCTGGCGGACCGCCTTGCGGCTCCGTCTGCTGTCCCTACGAGGACTCTGTCCCAGCCTACCATTTCCCATTACCAGTGTACCCCGCAATTATTGCAGAGTTCCTCTGGGTCACAGACTGTGGACCCTTATTCAGGATTGCCTATCTATTTTCAGGCCACTCCTGCTACACAACAGTCTGTGGTGCCTTTCCAGACCAATGTGGCAGCTCCTCCACCATGGGTGGACGTGCTCTCCAGTTCAGTCCAGAGTCTGGCAGCTGCATCTTCGACTTTTCAGTCGATGCTGCACAATGACAGGTCTGCAGGGGCGTCTAAGCGTGCACATAAGTTGCATGCGGCGCAGATTTCGGACACTGAGGGGTCCTCAGATGAGGGTGATGTCCAGGACGACTCCGATTCGTACACCTCGGCTCAGGAGTTGGAATCTCGGTCGTCTATTAATGTACGAGCTCTGGTTAGGGCGGTGCGTGCCATTCTCCTAATAGAGGATGAGGCACCTGATCCTAAGTAGAAATTCCCTAGTTTAAAAAAAAAAAAAAAACTAAGGTGACTTCGGCGGTATTCCCCCTATCTGATCAATTAACGGATCATATGGCGGTGGCTTGGCAGACACCCAGTAAGAGATTTGTGCCTCAAAAGAGGTTGGCTTCCAATTATCCATTCCCGGAGGCGCATTGTAGGAAGTGGGTAGCTCCACCGGCGGTGGATTCCCATGTCACACGCCTTATTAAGAGTGCTACGCTGCCAATACCGTCAGTTTCCTTGTTAAAGGATCCCACGGACAGAAAGGTTGAGGCTTGCCTTTAGTCTATTTCTTCCCTCTGGGGAGCAATTGCTCGCCCGTCCAGGGCCATTTCCTGGTGGCTAAGGCCATTAGGGTTGGGCCAATGCCTTAGGGGACACTTTTCCTGAGGATACTCAGGAAGTCCAGAGGGCATTACTAGGACAGATGAGTGATGCGGCTTCTTATATTGGAGAAGCTTCCTTGGACGCTAGTCTGCTAACCTCTAGGGTGTCGGCTGCGGCTGTGCATGCCCGCCGCTCCTTATGGCTGAGGTCCTGGAGAGCAGACGCTGATTCAAACAAGGGCCTGGAGGCCTTACCTTTTAATGGGGAATTACTTTTTGGTCGAGACTTGGATAGGATCGTGGATAGACTGGCTAGGTCCAAGAAACAAGCTTAGAGTGCCAGGCGTCCCTCTTCCAAACAGGAAGATAAGCCTTCCGCCTGATGGGACGGGCCTCCCTCTGGGGGATCCCAGAGGGGAGGCCGACTTCTTCATTTCGCCCAGAGCTGGTTCAATACCACCACCGATGCCTGGGTGCGAGAAGTGGTCTCCCAGGGGTACGTCCTGTCTTTTCGGCGCAGACCGCCTCACTAGTTTTTTCTGCACGAGTCCTTCTCAGGACATAGCCAAGGCTATGCTGATCAGGGAAGCTATAGACTCCTTGCTGACTGCAGGGGTCATTGTACCTGTTCCACAATCTCAGCATGGGATGGGGTACTATTCTGCTGTTTCTGGTACAGAAACCCAATGGCTCCCATCGACCCGTTCTAAATTTAAAGTCTTTGAACAGGTTTCTCAGGATTCCCAGGTTCAGAATGGAAACCTTGTGTTCCATAATTCTGGCTATGGAACCAGGGGATTACATGGTCTCCCTGGATATCCAGGACGCTTACCTCCATGTGCCGATAGCAACGTCACATCAGAGGTGTCTGCGGTTCGCTCTGTTGCACCGTCACTACCAGTTCCGGGCTCTCCACAGCGCCGAGGGTGTTCACCAAGGTGATGGCAGTTATGGCTGCCCACCTTCGGAACCAGGGGGTACGGTTGTTAGCGTATCTGGACGACCTCCTATTGCTGGCAAGCTCTCCGGAGGTTCTGCTGCAACATCTCCAACTGACGGTGGCTTGTCTGCAGATGCACGGGTGGTTAATAAATTGGAGGAAGTCATCCCTGATCCCATCTCAGCAGAGGGTCCATCTGGGGGCCCTCCTAGACTCTCATCAGCAGCGGATCTTTCTAACTCCAGAAAAGGTATCTTCCCTACAGTTGCGGAGACGCAGTTGCCTGGATTGTGCCAGTCTTTCGGTACACTCGGCAATGAGAGTGCTGGGTTCCAGGGTGTCGGCATTCGACATGGTGGAATTTGCCCAGTTTCACTCCAGGCCTCTGCAGAGGCTGATTCTAGCAAACTGGAATGGGTTGCCTCACCGGATCCGGTCACAGACCCTGGTGCTATCTCCGGATGTACGACAGTCCCTGAATTGGTGGCTTTAAACAGCTCACCTTCTCGAGGTTCGCCCCTTTTGGATCCCGGACTGGGTTCGGCTCACGACAGATGCCAGTCTTCGGGGTTGGGGGGCGGTGACAGGCTCCTTGTCACTTCAGGGTCGTTGGACAGCGGAGGAAGCGGCTCTCCCCATTAATGTTCTGGAACTAAGAGCCGTGTACAGGGCTCTGCAGTCGGCCGGCACCACTCTTCACGGAAGGGCGGTGCAAGTGCAGTCAGACAACGCCACCACGGTGGCGTACATCAATCACCAGGGAGGAACTCGCAGCCGGGCTGCGATGGCAGAAGTGTCTCACATCCTAACCTGGGCGGAGTGCCACTTTCCAGCAATCTCTGCAGTCTTCATTCCCGGAATCCTCAATTGGGAGGCAGACTTCCTCAGCCGTTACGACATGCATCCAGGGGAATGGTCGCTTCATCCAGAGGTATTCCAACTACTCATGGACAAGTAGGGACTGCCGGAGATGGACTTGATGGCCTCTCGTCACAGTCACAAGTTGCCCGTGTACAGGTCAAGGACAAGGGACGACGGCGCCAGTCTGGTGGACGCTCTGTAGGTCAGATGGACGTTTCAGCTGGCATATCTGTTTCCTCCGATATCCCTTCTGCCTTGGGTCCTGCGCAAGTTCTATCAGGACGGAGGCACTCTGGTACTGGTGGCCCCAGCGTGGCCAAGACGTCCGTGGTACTCCAACCTACAGAGTCTGTCCATCGACGTTCCGTACCTTCCTCCTCAGCGGCAGGACTTGTTGTCTCAGGGGCCTTACCTTTACCCGGATCTGGGTCATCTGTCTTTGACGGCATGGCTCTTGAGACGGCCGTCTTAAGGTCCCGGGGCTTTTCTAGTTCCGTTATTTCCACCATGCTGAGGGCACGCAAGCCTGCTTCTGCAAGGATTTACCATAGAGTGTGGCACACGTACTTTCAGTGGTGTGAGTCCAGAAACTTATGATCCTCAGGTATTCAGAGTTTCAAGGATTCTGGCTTTTCTTCAGTCGGGTTTGGACTTAGGTTTACGCCTTTCCTCTCTGAAGGTGCACGTGTCTGCTTTATCGGTTTGGTACCAACGTAGAATTGCTATGTTGCCGGACGTACAGACTTTTTTTCCGGGGTGTTCTCAGGATTCTCCTGGCTATTGCTTCAGCAAGGAGGGTTTCCGAGTTGGGGGCACTTTCATGTAGTCCCCCCTTCTTAATTATTTTCTCCAGGACAGAGCAGTGCTTCGCACTCGTCCTGAGTGTTTACCTAAGGTTGTCTCTAAGTTCCATATCAATCAGGAACTGGTGGTCCCAGCCTTTCAGTCCCCTGATCTTACAGCAGGGGAGACTTCGTTGGACATTGTCCGTGCTCTCAGAGTTTATGTTGATCGGACTGCTTCTGTTCGAAAGTCCGACTCCTTGTTTGTCCTCTTTGGTTTTCATAAGAGGGGTTGGCCTGCCAACAACCAGACTTTGGCCCGTTGGTTTTGTTCTGTTATTAGGGAGGCTTAGATACGAGAGCATTTACCTGTTCCAGCCTCTGTTAAGGCTCATTCCACTCGTTCTGTGGGCCCTTCTTGGGCTGCTAAACGTGGTGCCTCAGCTGTTCAGCTGTGTAAGGCAGCCACTTGGTCTTCGGTTCAAATGTTTCTAAGATTTTATGCGTTTGACACCTTTGCCTCTCAGGATGCATCCTTCGGGCGCAGGATTCTCCTTTCTGCACAGGAGCGTCCCCGCCCTTAGTTGAACTGCTTTGGGACATCCCCAAGGTCAACCCTATGGACCCTGAAGTAGAAAACAAGAGATATGGTAAGAACTTACCTTTGTTATCTCTGTTTCTACGAAGTCCATAGGGTCCACAGGGCGCCCGCCCTGACGCACCTGGCTTCTAATGGGCGTGTTGCTGGTCACCGGTATTTCCGTCTCCTTTTTCTGTGAGTATGGTTTCTTGTGTGTTCCAGTCTTCCTTCTCTCTGTTCCATATTCTCCTCCGGCCTAGGCTGCTTACCAACTGCGGTGCCTGTGGCTCGGGGGCGGGGTATAGAGGAGGACCCAAGTGCATCCTGGGAGCTAAAAGCTTAACTGTGTGGTGCCCATGGATCCTGATCCAGCTATATCCCCAAGGTCAACCCTGTGGACCCTATGGACTTCGTAGAAACAGAGATAACAAAGGTAAGTTCTTACCATATCTCTTGTTTTAAAACGCTGACTCCTTTCTACACCCAGTTGTGTGGGAGACTAACCCCCGGTCCCAGCTTTTACACAAAACCTAGTCTCCCAGCCTAATCATGGTTAGCCACAAGGTAAAGGATAATGCAATAGACCCAGGGGACCCAGATAGGATAGGTGTACAGAGGGACAGGGCCTTAATGGAGGGAAGATAGGAGCTGTGGAGGGACAGAGTATAGGGAGGTTCTGGTATGATCTCACCCCTGGCAGTGGCTGTTCGGCCTCCTCCGATGTCTAGGGAAACTCTGGAATGCACAGCACCGCACCAGAGCTTCCAGCTGCAGACCTCCGGCAGGTATTTTACAAGGAGCAACAGGTGCAAAATCCCTTTCCACAGGGGCTCTGCCCAGCAAACACACACAGCAGCAGGAGTGGTCCTGAAGCACTCTTCCTCTGGGGCTGTTTTTTCTTCTGCCCGTGCGGGTGCCAGCAGGGTTTTCGTCACTGGCGGAACCTTTTCCTCAGCTGGGGCTTCATCTGCGACGATGGAGCGATGAGACCTCCTTCCCAGGCAGCTCCTCTTCTCTCCCAGCATGCGCAGATTTACAAATGTGGCTCCTCCTGATAACAGGCACTTAGGAAGGCAGTCCTTTATTCAGAGGGGGCTTCTTCCAAAGCAGGGTGCTCTATGCAAATCCCCAGGCAAGCTTCCTCCAGGGACTCACATCCAGCATCAGAGCACCTCTCCTGGCAGGTTCGATAGGTAGCTTACCAGGTTAATATGAAGTCTGGTAATTGTAATCCAGGGCAACATTAAAGTTATAGCATCCTTATGTTTACAGCTCCAAGGGCACTCCACAGCAACTCATTACAGACAGCACCAGGTGCAGTATTTGTAATCCAGGATAAATGAGAGGGGTTACTGCTCCTCTATTTGTACAGATCCAGGGACACTCCACAGCAACTCATTACAGACAGCATACTAGGTGCAGTATTTGTAATCCAGTTTAAAGGGGAGGGGTTTCTGTACCCATCTTTTATAAATCCAGGGGCACTCCACAGACAAATTCTCCCTGACTCCTTTTCCAGAAATTCTTCCCCAGACTCTTTCTACAGAAATTCCTCCCAGACTCAGCACTGACAGCCTAGAGGAAGGTATATATAAGCTCTCCCTCACTCTCCTCCCTGTCGGTCTGGTATCTATGAGTGGACAGAGGGGACCCAGCAACAGGCCGCCTACAGGGATCTCTGCCTGGACACCTAGGCTACCAATCAATGGGGCAGGATTTTCCCTCCTAAAATGGGTCGCTGACCAAGGGGCACTTTCTACCTCCCTGTCTGCACATGCTCAGTGGGGTTCAGGGAGAGCAAGGTCAGTCAAAGTTCACTATACCTGCCTATTATGTGGAATGGGGCTGCAGTATATCTATGTGTACATACATAAAAAAAAATATTGGGGGACCCCTATTTGGGAACAAACTTGGGGGTACCACATCCATTTAGACCAGTACTTCTAAACGCAAGTACTGGATTTCTATCTGTGGAAACAGAGAGTAATAATTCTGACACAGCATAGATTAACTACACTGACTTAAAATTCCTGGGTTGATGCACTTTTAGTGTAAACGGATCAACTCAGGTCCAGTGATCCGGGGATCCAACCGGCTAACTTGCAGGGTTGAGCGTGGATCGTTCCCATGCCACCCGGCAGAGTAAACGCGATGACTCTGGTCCCGCCGCATGCTAGTTGATTAGCCAACTTTAGTGGCGCTTGGAGATGACATCTCCAAGCGTCCACGGTTATGCTGGAAAACCCAGGTCACTGCAGACCCGTGTCCGGTGCCAACCCGGGCATAACCCGGGTTGGCACCGCAGTGGGAGAGGGCACTGATCCGGGTTGGAAACTTGTTCCAAACCCCAGGTCAGACCCATGACTTTTGGTATGAAAGGGGCATAAGTCTCTCTGCACATTTTAAGTCTGCCCCACCTGGAGTGCAGCATGGTTTTAATAAGATAATCCGTTATTTGCTATGTCATACTATTCCCAAAGCTGATTCAGGCCCTGTGTTATCAGGACTTTTCATTTCACTGTTAAAGGTGTTTATTGTCAGTTAGTCTGATAACGCTGTGTGTGTGGGAGATTATTCTGGCACTCTGTCATTGTGAATGTAGGCAGGATATAGATGGACAGATACAGGGCAGGTGCAAGCTATCTGGGCGCCCTAGGCAACATTTCATCCTCCGCCCCTGCTCCCTCCAATACTATGCCAACACTATGCCGCATATTAGTGACACCAATATATAATATGCCACACAGCATTCCCAGTTCCAAATTTATAATATACTATATAGAAATGCCCCAACTAATATGCCACACAGCAGAGCACCCAAATCATACTGTGCTTCATAACACTGCCCCAATTTATAATATGCCTAAATTCTTTATATCCCCAATTCATATGCTACACATCAATCCATCCAATACATTTTCCACACAGCTGTGCACAAAATGTATTGTATGCCACACAGCCATGACTTATGTAATACATGTACCACACATGTGCCACAAACACACACATCAGCCTTGGTCATCAGTAGACCCAGCAGGGACTGAAAGAGACATCCTTGCTTTTTTTATGGCCTCAGAGGTGCCCTCCAGTGGCCAGCGCCCGTAGGCAGCCACCTAAAGCTGCCTAATGGTTGCACCAGCCCTGGATAGATACCTGGATAATTAGATGGAGATACCGTAGGTAGATGGATAGATAAATAGATATAGATAGGTGGATTGATGGATAGATCTAGATGGATAAATATAGCTATAGATGGATAAATAGAGATAGCTATAGATGGATGGATAGATATAGATAGATAGAGATAGCTGGATAGAGAGAGATATCAACCAGTCAGAAATGCCCTCTAGGCGGCTACAGTAAGTTAATATTCCAGCAGCTGTCAGTCTCCGAGAGACCTTCCTGCCCCTCGGTGCCTGCGGCTCCTATCCCAGTCTCTGCTGATCACTGCTGGGAGCAGTAATCGGCCAGCCCAGCGATACCCCCCACCCGGCGGCTACAGAGAGAAGCAGTCGCCGGTTTAAAGAACTGAAGGAGCCGCTCTGCTCCTGTGTGTGCCCAGCAGCTGCTCTTCTCTGCAGCTGCCAGGGTATTGAATTGAAGGAGCAGCTCTGCTCCTGTGTGTGCCGGGCAGCTGGCCGGGGTAGTGCAATATAAAAGATGCAGCACTGTGACTGGGTGGCAGTGGTGGGGGGTGCCGTTGGGAGGGGAATTGGGTCCACAAGGGCTAGGAGGAATGTAAATGCAGGCTGCCCCCCCCCCCCCCGTAGCAGGTAGGAATGGCCATCGGTGGGTTAATCATCGATGGTACCATCATGAAATTATCTATGGTTATTACCCATCGATGGTCAGCCCTACTCTTAGTCAGGGGGTGGAGCTATCCTCCATGTCCCGGCACCAGGTAAGGGGAAAAAAAAACATTGTGGTCCTCTGGGCCATTGATGGCAGAGAACCAAAGGTTCATATATGAAATTGGGCCCCAAACATGTTATATATATATTGTGACATTCAGTCGGGTTAGGGGTCCCTCTCCTGGTGTAAATGGACTCCTTCCTTACACAGACAGCAGCCGGGAAACAGCACACCAGTCTGGATGCGAGTACAAGCTGGTCGGCGCCAGTCTTTATTCTACAATATCAGAAATTACATAAAGAAAACATAAACATAAATCCTACCCCTTTCTGGGCTCTAACTTTACAAGTTATTTCCCTCACTACAAGAACCTGGCAGGGCCTAATACCCTCATCAGCAACAAAAGCACAGCACAGTCCTCACTGCTAGGTTTCCAAGTGTCTCTGAGCAAACTCCCTGCCTGCTCTCCCAGGTGAGACACTCCGCCCCAAACAAACCAAGCATATCTTGGCCACTCTCAGCTGGAAGCCCTAATGAGCCTGTTACCAGGCTGAAAGCCCAAAACCTGGAGTGGCCGTGGGTGGAGCCCACCCTCTCCTCACACCCACAACCCCCAGGTCCCAAACCGGCTTTTCCAAAAGCCGACATTCTAGTCTGCTCACAACACAGACTTCTCCTGGTTTTTTTTTAGAACACATAGGACAGGAATCTGGAACAAATGTACCTGCCACAGACCACTTTACCAGTGATCCTATCACAATATATATTGATATATAGATAGATAGATAATATTTATTTTAGAAGAATGTTAATCAAGTAAAAAATACGTGAAAATATATGCAAATATGTACATAAAATGAGATTTCTCAAATAAAAAATCAAACAAAAATAGATCAAGTACATCCAATAAAATATATCATAAAAACAAACGGTATAAAGTGCCAATGCAAGTGCTGTTAATCCTTCAAGCAATATAAACCTACATAGCGGTGTATATGCATCACAGAAGGGCAGTTCAACATTGCTTATGTGAATTTACTTATGGTCCGTCCGCAGATTGAGACGGTTAGGCTCTTTTAAGTGGGTATATGAATACTATGGCAGTACTCCTTCCTTCCTGCATATTGGGATCTGTTTGTATAGATAGGGGATCCCGTATGATGTAAAAACAAACTTCAGTGCATACAGGCTGTGTTTAGTCCGCTTTAGTAGCTTCCTTCTATATGTTCCGTCCTAATTTTATAGTCTAATGATCAGTCACCCATCTGTGTGTGCTGGTAGTGTTCAAGAGCGGCGTCCCGCTTTTGTGTGGCTTACCGGTAAGCAGTCCTCCCGACCATGTCCTCCTGCCGCCTCAAGCATATGCGGCTTGTCTCTTTCCTCTGCCAGCTCCGTTCCTCAGTGTTAGGCTGGTCCGGATCTCTTTGAGGCGTCTGTAATGAGTGTACGAGGCAAGGTGATGGGGGATCTCTGATGTCGTCAGGGATATCCTCCTCCCTTGATCCACGTTGGTAACTGCTAACGCGTTTCACCCATGGGGCTTCATCAGAGAATGTATGGGTGTGTCATGGAGCTGGTTAAAATCCTTTTTCCCCCCTCAGAAACTTAGTTCTTATTGGTTGATTATCCTCTTAATATTTACGTGGCTTTTTCCTGTCACAGCTGTATGAGGTTTTTTTTCATTGAAGTAGTTACTGGAATATAGGACTAGAAAGTAGCTTTTGCCTGTCACAGCTGCATGCGTTTTCTCTTCCATGCAAACTGTTATTTAAATCGCCATTATTTATATGGCAATAGATATTTGTATAGGTACTCCACAATATTTATAGTTTCGTATATGCACTTATAACGCTGCTATTTTGCACCTTTTCTCCCTTCTCCATGCAAAAATTATATTATTTAATTTGACTTAAATCGCCCATTATTTTGGGACTGAACTGCTAGCATTGTCCTATTTATTCTCCCTCCTGTATATATTTTACATATAATTAGTACATATCCTTTGGATATTCTCAACGATATAGCATAGATATCACAATCTTCTTGCCCCTCTTGCTGCGTATAACACTTTGTACTTTGCTACAGATGTTTTATGGGTAATGTAGATGTGGTCATAATCCTAATACTAAAGTATGGTCATGAAGTATCGTTTCAAAACATAGCCATTGGCTCTCCACCATCGATGGCAAACCATCATTAACTGTTTGTGGTTTGTAATCATTTATGGTCAATGTCCATCCCTAAGTTACAGTGCAGAGAGGAACAGCTGCCAGGGTAAAGTAATCAGCCCCCCCACAGTAGGGATGGCCATCGGTGGGGTGTCTATCGATTGTTACCATCGATGGGCCCATCGGTTACCATCGATGGCACAAAAACCATCTATGGTGATCCATCGGTAGTTTGCTCCCCCTCTATGGCCACCGCTGTTGGTGGCACGGCGTGCTGCCAGCCAATCAAAAAGAGGGAAGGGGCTGAATTCCATCCTGAGAAGGAAAAAAAACATTTGCTCCATTGATGGTGGCGAACCATTGGTTCTCTGCCATCAATGGCAAAACTAGTTCACATCAGTTAACCACCATCGATGTTTTGAAAACGTTGATGGCCATCCTTACCCCACAGTGCATGACCATAGCAGTGCCTCTGCTACCCCCACCTTGTGTGCTGCAATTTTCAGATCGGTGAGGAGAAAAAAATCTAATTTTTTGTAAAATTGATATTAGTGAACCCGTATCGATCAAGAATACCGATACAGGATTGCTGATTTGGAATGGTTAAATAGTTGAAAGTTCAAGTTCATGCACAGTATACCATAAAAATTTCTATGGTATGTTTCAAAATTTATTATGTTTTTAAAATAACATTGGGTTGGATAAGTGCTAAATAGATGTTCTAGACCTAATTCAATCATAAAAAAACCCCGACAATTTCTGAGTGGTTTTTGGATAAAATATTAGCCAGTTAAGTCTGAGAGAAAATTAAGCATTGCTGAAGTCTATTTTTTGTTTCACAGCTTGGACTGAGCAGCTGGCTTCAGGCATTAACTGACGTTGTTTCTACTGAGCTCTTAGCCTGGGTAGACCAGGTCCAAGAGGCCTCAGTATATATGGGCGATGCGGCTTTGGATGTAGCTTTACTGGCAGTCTCAGCTAGACGTTCGTTTTGCCTCCAGTCTTGGCAGTATGATCTGGAATCCAGTCGCACTCTGGAAGCTGTTCTGTTTGAGGGAGACACATATTTTTTTTTTTATACAAAACTCACTAAAACTATTTCTCAAGCAACTGGTCTTACCTCCAAAATCTAAGTCTCCTTGTTTCCGTCCTTTTTGGTGGGGCGTGGTAAATCTAATGCATTCAGAAGTCACTCCACCTCTTTCGCTGTGGCTCCTTCGAGGCAGAGGTTTCACCACCATTCGACAATTTGAGAATGTCCCTTCCAGTTCAGAGCTCTTCCGTTAGGTTTATCCACAGTTTGTTTACAAAGATTATGGTCCACGTTGTAGCCTTACTAAGGAAAAAGGATGTTATCATACCATATTGGACGATCTCAGTCTACGCTGGTTCAGCACTTGGTAGTGGTCCAGGAAACGTTAGTCCCACGGGTGGTTACTCAACTATTCAAAGTCCAGTCTCATACCATCTCAGCGGATGATCTTTTTAGGTTTCCTCTTCGATCTTCCTCCAGAGAAGGTTCAGGATATACAGTCTCTGGTCAGGGCTATAATTCAGCTACCACAGGTTTCGATCCTCAAGGGTATAAGACTCCTGGAAAAGGTGGTGGCATTGTTCGAGGCAGTTCCTTTTGCCAGGTTTCATGCTTGTACTCTGCAGAGCCGAATTCTGGACATATTTCTGTTTATTGCCTCAGACACGACAATCTATTTCGTGGTGGCTACATTCTCAAAACATGTCCAAGGGCAGTCCCTTCTGGATTTGGGATTGGACCCTGGTCACCAACACCAGTTTGATAGGTTGGGGAGCGGTGACTCTCGACCTTCAGCTTCAGGGCTGTTGGTCCAGGTCTGAAGTACTGCTCCCAGCCCACATTCTGGAATTAAGAGCAGTCAGACTGGCTCTTCTACAAGCTCAGGACGTCCTGCACAAGATGCCGGTTCGCATTCAATTGGACAATGCCACCACGGTAGTGTAGATCAGTCGCCAGGGAGACGCTTTGAGTCGCCAGGCTATGTTGGAGATGGCTCAGATCTGTCATGTATGTTGTTCATTTAAGTTGGAGTGAGACAAATCCCAGGGGACAAGTGGTCACTATACTGAAACAATTGTAGCTGGAAATTAAGATTTATTAGTTTGTTCTAATGAGGTCACTTTCCTGGCTCCATAAAAGATCCTTCTGGATCCTAGATTTACTAACTGGCTCCTGAAGTCTGTTTTGTCCATAGGCGATTTAACACTAAACACTAACACCCTACAGCACACTATTGATAGGCAAGACTGCTGTACATGTTACAACGTGACAAATACTTACTGCTTTTAGATGTTACGAGCTGTGTTCCCCACAAAAGAAAAACCTACTCTGCTGTTTATATGTATTAATATTGTTCTTGTCTGCTTGAGATTACTATTATTCACATCATGTTCCACTTTATAGCTCATTTTTATAGTCTTTACTTTGCTGCTGTTGATCTCTTGACTTAATGTAGTTAGTGCTGAGATTGCTTCTGCTTATAATATCTTCTAAAGAGCCCTGTGACTTGTGCGTTGTTCTGCAGGTATTATGGCAGGGACCTGATGTAATCACAACTATATATTGTGTTAATGATCTCTCTGGTGGGTCGGCTGCACGTTAGCTAAGTGTGAAGATTGAGTCTAGTAGTTCTCATGGGAACGTTGCAGATTACATTACGACCTCTAAATTTTACTAACTTCTCCGCACTTTAAAAGAAAAAAAAAAAAAAAAGCAATAGTAGATGAAAATGTCTGCTGTGCACGCCTGAAATGCTTACATAGAAACAGACCGTATTCTTAAGGTGGACATAAAGCTCTGCCTGTATGGTTATATTACATATTTATCATCATAGGTATTTGTTTCAGATTGTTCTTCTGTTTCTTCAGGCTCCATTTTATTTAATTTTGTTTTGATATTCTCAGCCAATTTTACTATGCTGACCGACAGGGGCTTCACAGAATAGTGGCCCCAACCACCGTTATACTCCACCTATATGAAAATAATACATCTAAAGTAATCTAACAGTGGTGGTGGGTACAATAAGCACAGGGGCACTCAGCATCCTGCATCAGTGTACCCGTTCCTGAGCCACAAGTAATGTAATGCCACGGCAGCTGTGAATGGGCTGGAAAAGGAACGCTATTGTGCCTATACGCACATTCATTGCTGTACATATCTATGCACACTGCCCCACTCTTCCCACCTGGAGAGTAACCGCCATTATTATCACCACCTACCCCACGCTAGTTGCAGGAGGTGCGACTGAATTTTGCACGCCCACGATAGTAAGTAAATCTGGCTACACGCCCATGACATACCCATGGAAAAGTTATTTTGCATGAGTTCGCATGTTGCCGCCCAGTTGTCGCCCACAGAAACACCCATCTAGTTGCCGCTGATAAATGGCTGATATGCGGGTGACCCTGAATCAGGCGTACATTTGCAGAAAAGCGTATGCAGCCTGTGATGCATGCGCTGCATGAGAAAATTCGCTAGATGAGCCGCACTCCAATTTGCCTGCGGCTCGTAATGAGGCCCACTTGCTCGCATCTAATGCCAATGTGTACAGACATCCTTCCTTCTCTCCATGGGGAAACCAAAGCTACTGCATTCAAATACACCTGATTACACCTGGGAGTAGCAGAATACAGAACACTGCGGTTATTAATGACCTATACACCTGATTACACCTGGGAGTAGCAGAATACAGAACACTGCGGTTATTAATGACCTAATACACCTGATTACACCTGGGAGTAGCAGAATACAGAACACTGCGGTTATTAATGACCTATACACCTGATTACACCTGGGAGTAGCAGAATACAGAACACTGCGGTTATTAATGACCTATACACCTGATTACACCTGGGAGTAGCAGAATACAGAACACTGCGGTTATTAATGACCTATACACCTGATTACACCTGGGAGTAGCAGAATACAGAACACTGCGGTTATTAATGACCTATACACCTGATTACACCTGGGAGTAGCAGAATACAGAACACTGCGGTTATTAATGACCTATACACCGGATTACACCTGGGAGTAGCAGAATACAGAACACTGCGGTTATTAATGACCTATACACCTGATTACACCTGGGAGTAGCAGAATACAGAACACTGCGGTTATTAATGACCTATACACCTGATTACACCTGGGAGTAGCAGAATACAGAACACTGCGGTTATTAATGACCTAATACACCTGATTACACCTGGGAGTAGCAGAATACAGAACACTGCGGTTATTAATGACCTATACTCCTGATTACACCTGGGAGTAGCAGAATACAGAACACTGCGGTTATTAATGACCTATACTCCTGATTACACCTGGGAGTAGCAGAATACAGAACACTGCGGTTATTAATGACCTATACAGCTGTGGATTTGTAATATAGGAGGGATGTGTTTCCCAGAATCTGCACTCCCAAAATATGGGTCAGACAATGGACCAGGGAGCTGCCCGTCACCGTTACATCTATGATCAGTCAGTCTGTAGTGAAAGGCTTTGCCTTTTCATACATACTTATACTATGTAACTCCCTAAAGTTGCCAGCGTAATGGATAAATTAAATGGAGGAGACAAATGTAGCAGGTATTCTGGTAGCTTAAGAAGTAGCTGCCCCCGGCCACTATGTACTTGTGGATATTAAATGGAACAAGTGAACTTCACTTGGCAATTTTTAGCACATGATGTAATGTGGGAATGTTGGAGTGCTTTGATTTTATTGCTTTCATTCAGTGCTATTATCTGAGATCTTGAATTTGATCATCTAAATGTGGTTTATACTGATGTTCTGCCTGTAATCCCTAGGGCAGTATGGGCAGTATCTCCTGCATTGCCTGGAAGGGAGACATCCTGGTCCTGGGAGATGTAGATGGCAATTTAAACTTCTGGGATTTAAAAGGCCGTGTTTCGAGGTGAGATGTCTGTGTCTTCTCTCCTAGAGAGAAAACGAGTCCGTATATCAAACCAACATTGGAAGAAATAAGGGATCATTTGTAAAGTGCTGCATTGAACACAGTAAAACTTTGAGACATAAGAATATTTCTAAACTTTTTATCCATTGTAATATTCCTACCTGGATCTCTAATTCATTTAAATGACTTATATTACAGTTCTTCTATACATGTGGTCCTGTTTTACACAACATTATTCAGTCTAGCATAGGACAAAGCCTGTTTACAACCATTTACCAAGGTATATAAAACAAATCCAATTTCAGGAATTAAAATTGCTGCCACCATCCGGAAACACTCATGTAAATGTTCCCCCCTCTCTACCCCTGAATCTAATGTAAATTGTCATTGTGCAAAGCTAAATCTCATTTTTGCACATAATGCAATAAGGATGATGAAGCTGCTTAGGAAACGATTCAGTTCAGTGCGATGAGTTCCTGGAGCTATTCAAATGTCCCCATACCAGCGCCTAATGCCAGATGTTTAGTCACGGTAACCTGCATTCCACGACTTAAGTGACGACCGCAATGCTGTTCGTACACACTCTAAGCCCGGAACTAGCATTGCGGCACTATAGTTTAGTTGAATTTCTGCTCGCATCTCCGAATGGCTTTTTCTTAAAGGATAATGTTTGTGTCCTATGTCAGGCGAATTCCTTGTTTCTAATAACTGGTCTCTGGTTTTAAAATTCAGTAGATATTGATTTTATCCAAAGGCGTCCTGCTACACAATAAACACAATGTGTCTGGGAACCAGCGGTGACATAATAGGGGCACTGTAATGCCAGGTCACTGTCTGCAGAACTGCCCCTTTTATTTATTGAAATATCTTAACCAAACTGTCAGACCTACTAAAACATAATAGGGTGCTAAAAAAAAGATAATCTATATAATTAGAATAAAGCATAAAACTCCCTTGTTAATAGTAATGAAAACATCCTTGCCCATGTAACTAGTTTATTCTGTGAAGAACAGGGCACTCATCAGTGATTTACAATCTATAAATGCGTATTATCCTTAAAGCTTAGTAAGTACCACACATCTCTAATGCATCTTTAAGTGCTCAATTACATTGAAATAGCAAAATTAATTTGTAATTAAAATCCATCAGCGTTTTTAGTGCCTTTTTACTGCTACCTAGAGTAGAACGTAATGTTATAACCTGGTTAATGATCTGAGCCATCTTTGTAAGTACTGTTCTGTGTATTTATCTGATGACGTTTTAAAACTGTTACAATTTCCATTTGGGGATGATGATCACTTCTATAACATGACCTTTATTTATCCGCCTCAGGGGGGTCCCTACACACAGGAACTGGGTGCGAAAAATTCGTTTTGCACCAGGGAAAGGCAATCAGAAGCTGATTGTGCTGTATAATGATGGGGCAGAAGTTTGGGATACCAAAGAGGTAAGTGATTTGTTAATCTTACCCCAGGATAGGCTAACATTGTGGCGGTCCTACAAACGCATTGTGTGAATAGATCCTACAGCAGAGCAGCGGCAAAGAACAGTTACTTAATTATTGTTTTTAGTTTTCAAGTATGTTGGTTTGTAAATATGACATCACACAGGAGTCATTGTTTTAGTGATGTTCAGTAAGATGTTTAGCCTGAAACATATCAAGGCATCAACAAAGAAACAATTAAAACTAACGTTTTTAATTTTTTTTATTAATTTGCAGCATTAGACTACTTTAAGTTTATTTAATTTCACATTTTGATTATGGATTCTTTTAAAGAAAAACTATTCAAAATGAGAGTTATAAATATGTTTTGTTTAATGAAAGAACATTGGGCTACATGTCTTGTTTTCGTTGCCATGTTGGGTAGTATCAGTTTATGTCCTGTAGAGGTCACCGTTGCTTAAGTAATTCATGATCATTTTTTTTTTTTTTTTTAATCTGTAAATTCTGCACTTCTAGAGGGAGGTTTCCAAATGCTGTAGTGTATGAGCACCTGGATAGTCCCCCCCCCCCCCCCCCCCCTCCCCTGTTTTTCCCTAACTAGCCACGCTGTTGTGTACAGTCCATTAGATCTTGGATGAAAATCTGGAAGTTGGGCAGTAACATCACTATGTAGCTATATTAATAAAGTGCACCCTGCACATGCCCTTAGTGGGGTACATGGCGTTGTTATTGTCACTCCTATTTTTCCGTAAGTGCCTCTTAAGCTGGGTACACACCTAAAAGATGTATATGCAGAAGATGGTTGTTCATATACACACACTGAACATTCATCATATTCCATCTGGCCGTGGGTACCACTGGCTGGAGGTCTCGTCGTGCCCCCCCTCTCCGCGGTCTCTGCATTGGCAACATGTCTGTGAACGACGTCGTTCACTGACTTATCGTCTATACACACTGGTTGACGTATCCACGATATATATCGGCCAGTGTGTACCCAGCATCCGTTTCTAGAACAGAACACAGCAAGGTGGAGGCATTTGCAGATGAGCAAAACTTTACACTAGTCAGTGGGAGTTTCAAAACTCTGTGTAGACGACAGGTAAATTTTAAAGGGCCATCAAACCTGAACTGGAGTTGATCTAATAAACGGCATATTATATAAGTAGCTGAGATATTTGACATTAGATGTAACTTTGTATATATATGTGTGTGTATATATATATGTATAGTGTGTGTATATATATATATATATATATATATATATATATACACATATATATATACACTGTCTATAGTGTGTGTGGACAGAGCAGGTAGACCACTGCTTCCACTCATGGCCATAAGACTGCACCTCATATCAGTCATACTGTCCCATCAGCAGTTGTAAGATGGCGTAGCTGGCGGAAACACGGTCAAACATTGAGGTGCGCAGTGAGATCAGATTTCTTTATCTAAAGGCCACATCAGCAGCTGAAATTCATTGCCAACTTGTCTAGGTGTACGGTGATAATGTCATATCACGGAAGCAGGTTTGGGTTTGATGCACTGCCTTTGATAACGGCAGAACAGACCTTCAAGATGAGCAGCTATCTGGCCAGCCCAGCACGTCCACCACAGATGACAGTTTGTGCCGCATTGAAGGTCTGATTCAGGAGGACAGATGCATTTGAGTTAGTGATATTGCTGATGAACATCTCAGTGGGTACTGTGCACAACATCGTTCATGAGCAACTAGGGTACAGTAAAAAGTGTTCTCGCTGGGTATCGAAGCAACTCACAGAAGTAAACAAAACCAATAGGATGGGATTGGATTGGATGGGATCCTGCAGCGTATTGTTACAGGCGATGAAACATGGGTGCATCATGTGACACCAGAGATGAAGCAAGCATCCATGACATGGAAACACGCATCGTCCCCACCTTCAAATTAATTCAAAACCACTCCATCAGCAAAGAAAGTCTTTGCCACCGTGTTTTGGGACCACTAGAGTGTGCTGCTTGTTGATTTCCTCACCAAGGAGATACTGTGAATGCTATGACAAATTAAGCCAGATGTTGAGGGCAATTCGTCGAAAACTACCTGGGTTGTTGCGAAAGGTCTTTGTATTGCTGTACGATATCGCCAGACCACACTGAGCCAACCGCACACGTGAGTAGTTATGGCGCTACCATTGGGAGGTACTGGACCATCCTCCCTACAGCCCTGACCTGGCACTTTCCATCTCTTTGGACCATTGAAGAAGCACCTGGGTGGAAGACAGTTAGCGACTGACAGTGGTGTTCAGCAAACCGTCATGTCCTGGCTTCAGGTGCTTGACACTGATTTCTTCTGTGTCTGGATAGATGCCTTGGTGTACTGGTGGATGAAATGCTCAGATAAGTATGGGGACTATGTGGAAAAAGAATCTGTACCAAGGCTATACTATTGATCATACGTATATGTACGAGTTTAATAAATTTATGCAGTGAGAAGTCTTGTTACCTTATTTATTGAACCACCCTCGTATTACTAGTCTCAAGTGACATTTGTTTTAAAAAAAATATATATAATTTTTGTGTAATGTTATGTGAATCAGAGGGATAATCCCCAGGTGCATTGCATCGGGGGACTGTATGCAACATAGTCCCGGGCTGCAGGGCAGTGTGCAGACCGCTGGCAAACGGGAATTTAGCTCCCGGAGCCCCAGCACTACAGGGCAGCAGGTAGCCGCTGCAGCCAGGACAATTGTACCAGGCTGCAGGGCTATAAGTATGCAATAGAAGCCAGTAGCATCGGGGGTTCAGGAAAGCCAGCTCCTTGTACTCCACATCACTGAAAGGGGCAGCAGTGCTGCAGCCAGAACTTGGTTACAAGTGGTCCTTAGAAAACAGTGATGGGTCAAGTTAATTTGTTATAAAACTGTCTGTTCCCAGGCAGCTGGGGGGTGGTGGTTCTAGACATGCACTTACAGGGTCTTTGGTCCGTCCAGGAAGCTCCTCTTTCCATCAGTATGCTGGAATTAAGGGCGATTTGGTATGCATTGGTTTAGGCTCAATCCCATCTAAGGAGCCTACCCGTGTGAATCCAATCAGACAATGCCACGGCAGTTTCTTAGATAAACAAGCAGGGTGGCACATGCAGTTGGTGAGCAATGAGGGAGGTTTTTCACATCCTAATTGGGCAGAAAGGGTTCCACCCCTGGAATGTAAACTGCCGAAGAGAGGCGGACTTCTTAAGTCGCCACAGTGTGCATCCAGGGGAAAGGTAGTTACACCAGGAAGTGTTTGCGGAAATAGTTCCAGATGGGGGTCTCCAGACATAGATCTAATGGCTTCCCATCTCAATAGGAAACTTCTGAGGTTCAGGTCTCGGTCCCGGGACCCTCAGACATCCCTGGTGGATGCCTTGACCAGCACCTTGGGTGTTCCGGCTGGGATACATCTTTCCTCCTCTAGTAATGTTACCAAGGGTACTTCAGCAGATTCGATCAGTGGCACGGCTGGTCATTCTGGTGACTCCAGACTGGCCGCGCCGTCATTAGTACGCAATTCTTTGGAACATAATGGCAGACATATTGTCTGCTCCTGCATCCAGATCTGTTACTTCAGGGTCCATTTCATCACCCCAATTTGCCTCGCTTGGCTTTGACGGCATGGTTCTTGAATCCAACATCTAGAGGGCCAAAAGGTTCTCAGAATCTGTTGTAAAAACTATGATGCAGGCTCGCAAACCAGTCACTTCCCAGATTTATCACCGGGTATGGAAGATATATATTTCTTGGTGTGAACGACACACCAAGGAATATATGGTTCAGAGTGTCTTGTCTTTTGTGCAAGATGGTTTGGTTAAGGGTCTTAGTTTGTCCTCCCTTAAGGGATAAGTTTCGGCCCTGTCGATTTTGTTTCAAAGGAAATTGGCCACCATTTCTGAAGTTCAAACCTTCTAGCAGGGGGTTTTTCGCATACAGCCTCCTTATGTCCTGCCGGTTCCTCCTTGGGACTTGAATTTAGTTTTGGAGGCACTAAAAAGGCACCTTTTGAGCCATTGGAATCTGTAGAATTGCGATACCTCACTTTGAAGGTTGTTTTTCTTTTGGCCATTGCCTCGGCCAGAAAAGTACCTGAGTTAGCAGCTCTTTCCTGTAAATCTCCACTTCTCATTTTCATGAGGATAGGGTAGTGGTACGCATTAAACCTTCCTTTCTCCCGAAAGTGGTATCGGCTTTCCACATTAACCAGAATATCGTCCTTCCAGCCTTTCGCTAGACTACAGTGACTAGTGAAGCTTCTCCCTTAGCACTGTTGCATGTGGTGCGTGCGTTACGCATTTACTTTGAGTACACTGCGTCTTTGAGGCATACGGATTCTTTGTTGGTGTTGATTGATGCACCAAAAAGAGGCTGGCCAGCCTCGAAAAGGAGCAGCTACCTGGTTATCCGTACACACATATAGAGCGAGGGATGCTCTTCGAGCGTCCGGTTCCGACGCTCTCCCCCCTTTAAATTGGCTTGCTTTGGTAGGTCCCAGAAGTAATGGCATCCCCCAGATGGATGATAAAGGAAATACAATTTTTACTTACTGTAAAATCTCTTCCTTGGAGTCCATCTGGGGGAAGTTGGGATTTCTCCCTTGTTTGGTTTCATACTAGATACTTGTTGGTTTTCTGTTTTTATTTTTCAGTTCTTCTGTGGGTCTTTCTCCAGCTTTATTAAACATAGACTGAGGATCTAGTGGAAGGGGAGGGTTTATATAGGGGGTGGGAGCCAGTCTAAATTAGTTAGTGCCCGTCTCCACAGCTCACTATACATAACCCAGAGGTAATGGCATCCCCCAGATGGACTCCAAGGAAGTATTTTAAGATGGAACCTCACTCTGTTGCATATCTCTTACCTTCAGCTATGTCTAAACTTGGCATCTGTTGATATAAACACCCTTGTACTTACTGGCTCGGTGATTGGGTGTTATCAGGGACCTAATAGCGAAAGAATAACAAAAAAGGCACTGCTATTACCTGGAACACAGATTATATTGTGATGGGGTAATCTGCAACTATTTAAAGGGATGATTTAGCCATAAATTTACTGCAGGGTGAAATTGGTGTAAACCACAATCTGCACCCACAGGAATACAGCAAAATAAATTGCAACACTGATTCATTGATTTTTTTTTTTTTTTTTTCTTTGCATTCAGTTATGTTACAGATTTGGATTGTGTTGCATAAAAAAACATTAATGGCAACAAAACAATACTGTTTGTGTCACAGCAGATGACTAAATACTGTAGCTATTATATTACAAACATTTTCCTGTGCATGGCCTCCATGACGTATAAGAAATCTATATTGAGAGAACTATATAAATCAAAAACCCTATAAAGCAATTGTTAACTTTGCAAACTGTTGATTAACGAGTTAGCAATGTGAAAGTTTGCAAGCAGCATATTCAAGCTGACTGTAACATAATGATTGTTCTATATATTTTCTCACTCTTTCCTGAACTAGATTCAGATGGTGAGCAGCATGCGTACCGGTAGGAATGTGAATTACCGTGTGCTGGATGTTGACTGGTGCTCATCGGACAAGGTCATCCTGGCTTGCGATGACGGCTGCATTAGAGTCCTGGAGATGTCCATGAAATCTGCTTGCTTTAGGATGGATGAACAAGAGCTGATAGGTATCCTAACCTCTGTCGTCTGGGCAAGAGCGCCAAACACAGTGTCTAAACTTTGTATTATAGACAGGGCCAGATTAATGTTTGTGTTATGCTGCACTCTGAAGTACCTGCCATGCACATTATGCTACACAGTGCCCACAATATACCACATGGTGCTCCCAGTATGCCCATTATGCATCTTCACTGCTACTGAGTCTCACCTCCCTGGTATGGAGGGCTCCTGATGGCTTCACTGCTCCCAATCCTCTGGACGGGGTTGTGTGTATTCAAACATCATAGCTCTCTGCTCCCTTAAACATTGCAAATGTGATGTAATGCTTAAGGGACGAGGGAGCTGCTTGGCTTGCCGTGTCCTGGAACAGGTTTCCCTGGGCACCTGTTCTAGGGAAGTGGGCGAGGTACTCAAACAGCGGGTCCCACTGGTGATCTCTCCGGTTCGCTGGTATACCTGCCTGACATCTCTTCCTGCCCCCGCTTCTGCTCGCTGCTCCTTCAAACATCTAACATTTCTCCGTAACTGTAGTCCTGCTGTGATTGGCTACCGGCACATAGCTCCATCCAATTACACGTGTATAATTTGATACAATTCTTCAGTTCTTGCAGTCTTCAGACAGTAAGAAAATCCTGGAGAACATTATACAGTAGCTGTAGGTGACATCAGAGCGATGCTGCTGGGACTCCATGTGTGTTCAACATAAAAGAATTAGAGACATAAATGGCAGGAATAGTCTCTAAATAAGGGTGATGACTCTAGAATTGTTCATGCATAATTTCTAAATGTGACTGCAGGGAGAGTGTTAGTAAGAGCATTTGGTTGCAAACCTCAAATTTCCAGTCACGTGGCCCAGAGAAAACATGGAATGTACTGGTAGAGGGGTGAGTGCCCCCAGATTAGCAATGTTCCAGCAGTGTGGCTAGTTGGAAGAGAGGGTTACTTCGGATGGAATTTTGCATTGTGACGTTCTGATTTATGTTGCTAGATCCATTCTGGTGTCCGTACCAGCTGCTCCCAAGAGCATCCATGGTCCTTAAAGCTTTCTTGGTTCATCAACCCTGGGTGGAGAAACATTCCTTAGACATTATGGATGTGTAAGTTGTTTTATATGAAAACTAATTTACATAAGTTTATTGCTATAGTATAAGTGAACTCCAGTATTGACTCTCTGGTTTTATAACTTAAGTAAGTGACTAAATATCTGCAAGTGCTGCGTATTATGTGTGTGCTACATAAATAACTGTTAAAAAAAATAAAGAACTTATTATAATTATCTTACTAGCGACCCGCCCCGGCTTCACACGGGAGCAATTTCATCTCTCCAAAGCCCTCTGTATCTCATAACAACCTACACCATGTCACCACAGTCCCCTACATCACACAACAACCTGCGGCTTCTCATTCCTACCCCCTGCATCTCACAACAGCCTCCTGTTTGTCACTCCTTCCCCCTGCATTTCACCACAGCATCCTATATTTCACCACAGCCCCTTGCATCTCACCACAGACCCCTGCTTCTCACTCCTTCCCCCTGCATCTCACAACAGCCTCCAGCTTCTTACTCCTACCCCCTGCATCTCACCAGCTGGCTGGGGCCCGGCCACCGGGATGTGCTGGGAAAAGCAGGAGTATCATGGATGAGAGATTTGTATTGCAGCCACCATTAGCATTATCAGCAGCATGTCCCTGGGGCTGGGGCACCTGTGCATATTTCCGCAGTTTCCATGCACAATACACCACCCTCTCTGGCTGCCGAACATGGCAATAAGCAATGTCCTCTTTGCACAATATACCCTGTATTTCCTGGAATTCCTGTTGAGATTCCTCGTCGTGGTGCCTCTGTCCAAGAACAGTGCTGACTTCCATGGGAGGTGCCTCCTGTTCACCGAGGACATGTGGATGAGCGGGAACATCATCCTTTAGAGGGAGCACTTAACAGTAGAGAAGTGGTGGCTGGAGTCCCCCTGCAGGTTCAGCCTAGGGATGAACATCGGAATCCGATGGTTACTAATCATCAATGTTTTTGTTCCATGGTAGTGTATTTACCAATTGATGGTGGCCATCTGATGTTTGCCACCATTGAATGAAAGTTATTTGATGGTGTTCCGAAGGTTGTTTTTTTTTAAATTCCTTATAGCTATGCCTCCCCTAGCTCCTTCCTGGCTGTAGTATCTGCATCAGGACATCTTCATGGGTTCGTTGGAGGCTAACTCTCACTCTGTCTGCCTCAGACACGACCCTGCTCAGTCAATGAATACTTCCACTCTCTAGGCTTCTACTAAGCAACACATTGCTATCTCTGATTGGCTCTCACCAGAGCCTGTCCTAGGCATAGTCATTATTTTCAAATGGCTAGGGCGACTGGAACACAATGGGGGCATTCCAGGGCTCTGCCGCTGCCCCCTGTCGCGTGTAGCTGAACCCTCCCCCGCTGCTGCTGCGATCGGAGCCCTGCTCACTTGTAGGAAGTGGTGGGAGGCTGTCGCACATGCCGCGCTGCTGTGTGGTAATGGAACGCCTTCTGCCGCTGATTGGCTGTGCAGACCTGTGCTCTCCATACAGAGGAAGTAGGATTATACAGTAATTCCGATTTTGGTCATATGTGCACTCCATGTGGTGGAGGTATCCTAACCAACTGTGGAACGCACGCCGCTGATTGGCATGTGTGAGTAGTCATGTTAGTTATTTATTTATATATTTATTTTTGTCATAGAACACACAATAATAGATATTTTATTTGTAATCTATAGCCATATGTCGTCAGCGACATCCTCTGACGCCGACGGGGGATATCGTTAGCGGCATGCCCCCCTGCCGTTGCTGCTGGCATCTGCAAGTGTGCATTGCACTTGCCGATGCTGGCTCCCCCGCCGGGTCCAATCGCTGACTAGGTCGGGCACACTAGACATCTTCTAGTGTGTACCCGGCTTTGATTGGAGGCAGGATTATCTGCTAGGGGGCACCAGTCCAAATTTTGCCTAGGGCACTAAATTGGCTTGGCCTGGCTCTGGCTCTCACTGTCTCAGAGAGCCAATCGGAGTGCAGCCCTCGCCCCAGCAGCAGCAGCAGCAGTCACTCACACAGCACAACGTTTTTTTTTCTGTGACTTGCTTCAGTAAAATCGTCACTGTTCGGCTCCCTTTTGTCACAGATGAATGGTTCATACACCTAAACCTTCCTCAACCAATGCTAGTGAAAACTCCATCAAAATCTGTTCGAGATTTAGCCCGAATGAACAGACAGACCCCTAAACTGGGGACTTTATTATATATAGCCCAGTACCCCTTCCTATCAAAATACCTTTCAGTACTATGATTTTACTTTTCAGCTGACCATTGCCAGCTGCCATTTGGCACAGGGATGCCACTTGTTAGCTGATACTGCTTTCAACATACGTTGGCAGCAGTGACCATTATATGGGAGGCTCCAGGTTTTACCTGCAGTGTGATGGATTGATTTTCTGAATGGCAGTTACAGGAGCACAGGAAATGCACATTCGTTCCTTTGTTACCCCAGATGTTTTAAAACACTGTTTAGGCATAACCGGGCAAAGTATGGACCTGTGACTTTTCTCTGCGTTATGAGACATCTCGCAATGTCTTAGCGCATAATTTAGTGCTGCCATGTATAAAAATAATAGTCACGGGAGAGGTGTTGTGTAATCTCACACAACCATCTATTGTTCCCCTGTAATTAAAAGTTTTCGCCACTTGATAATTTGGAAGACAGATGGCGGCGGCGATAAGATTTAACCTGTCAGGCGCTGTTGGAGAAATCCGAGTTCTCCACGAGAATACCCTGTGATATATATCCCGAAACAAGAAGAGAAAAACTTTTTGGGAAAAAACAATTGAATAAAGCACTTCTCTCCACTTGGCACATCTGCTTCTACTTGCTTATGTCACTGTTTTATGACTGTAAGTAAAATAAGCGAGTAGTAAAGTTGGCAAAGATTGTAAAGGGATGGAGAGCTAAATGGCCAAAGCGCCCCAAGTCCATAAAGATTCCATATAAGGTTATAATCAGAACCTCTGCATGTAGGGCTCACAGCTCCGACTGCCGGCATTACCACCTTTTACTGGGCCCGATTCAGAGCTGAACACAATGGCAATCGAGCGATTGTTTGCCATTGCGCATCTGTATGAGCCGCACTGCGAGTGCGCAGTGATCGCACTGCATTATGGACACACAGGAATCCATCGCAAAGTGAGTCAGCGTTGGAAAAAAGCAGACGTGTCTGACCGCCGTTACATGGGCGTGCGTTAATTAGCCCGTGTGATCTCCTACATAGCTCTGCGTGTCAGGAGGTCAGACCTGCCGCAAGGGCAAGATGGCCGCTCGATGTGCGTTGATGATGTTACCGATATTTACGCATGTGAGTAGGCTGCAGTGAGCGTCTTTATGCCGGCTGTACTTCGGCATGTATTAGAATATTTTCACAGCTGCGTTCCATTAGCGCATTAGGCCCACTAGGCAGTATGCAGCCTTATATGCCATAAGTCCATAACACAATGTAGACTGAATGTTTGTCCCAAGCAAATTAGTTGTGTAGTAGAATAAATATATCTTTATTTTATTTTGATGATATATTGAGCAGAACTAGGGTACATGGGTCCAGCCATAGGTAACCTCACAAATATAAACTCTGCAAATGTATTTTGAAACGTGTAATGTTTATGGTGATAATAAATGTATTACACGAAGGGTTTTGTTATTTGCATAGAGCAAGATAGGACCTTTTAATGTTTAATAAAGAGAATCTGATGGCCTGCGGGAACACAACTGGCAAACACTAATCAGCAGTAGGATACAATGTGCACCTCTCTGGGAATCCTGTACAGGCTGCCTATTGTATGCATCCTCATTGTGTACACATACTTACTAACACTGATAACCAAAGTACTGTAATATGGATGTAGTATTTAGAGGAAAGCATATACCTTCTATATACTATATTACCACATGCGCAACAATTCCTATGTACAGTTTTTTATTATAGTGACTATCCAGAACACGACGACATAAAGAGCCTGATCCAGCAGCAGATCAACTCCTTGACCAAGTGAGTAACACACAGTGGTTCAGTGCTTTAGTGATAGCCGTTATTGTGTAAGAAGTGACTTTGTGCGCTCTGGTGACATCGCACAGCTGCTCCAACCATCTTCCAGCATGCCTTATATGATGGATGAGGTGTACGTATGAAAGCGTTACATTACTAATACACCAAGGCTGATTTAACCTTTACACAATTTGTATTTTCTCCTAATATCAGCAGTCATATATCGAATCATCATTTTCATTCCATTGATCAGTTTTAATGTTACACTGTCAATAGGGAGTTGCAATAGATAACTGCTAAATCAAAAATACAAGTTCCCTTAAGTAAAAAAGCTATTCATATTTTATTAACTTATATGTAAAGGTTCCCATACCTTGAGAAAATTTGAGATTTTTAACTCGACAATTACCATTCATCTGCATGCAGACTGCCGTTCTCTGGTATCAGCTGTTCTCTGCTAGTGTTCTCTGCTAGTGTTCTCTGGTATCATCCATTCTCTGCAAGTGTTCTTCTGTTCTCAGTGGAACAAAATATGGTTCTTAGATACGATGAGTTAATCATGCCACACAAACCAATATCTTAGAAAATTGTTATTTATTATAAAATAACATATAAAAATAATATGTTACGTAGCTTTGGGATATAAATGGCCAGACACTTAATCCCCACAAAATGGAGCTGGATTTCAAAGACAACACTTTTCTGGTCACCAACTGCAGATCAGGTCCAGGTCCAGGTAAAGGCAAAGGCTACTGGTAGCTCCTTTGTCCTAAACTTATATAGCATCCTGCTTGTCATGCCCAACCTATTTTAAACTACTCTATTGTTTAACTACTGATAAGGACCCTCTAAAACCTTATGCAGGCATATATAACTAAAGGCAAGGCCTTAAGGATTTATGGCGTGTCTACTTTCCACATTCCTGTACCATTTCATGCCTGATACACCACCTAATGTATGACGCACACATAAGGACCATGAATAGACATGGCTGGCAGTAGCCATTTTGCTATCCCCTTACACCTTCAGTGATGATACTGACAGGAAGCTTTCTGTACATAGAAAAATACCCCCCACCCCAAATCAGGATCACAAACTTAACCTGGAATCCTTTATGATCTACTAAGTTCCTGAAGGCTTTTTATGGCTAATGTTGTTAAAAAGTATTTTTAAACTCACACCATTCAAGATATGTGGAATTGATGGCACATTGGAATATAGCAGCCCGTCTACTGTAAGATTAATGAAAGAAAAGCAAATACTGTATCTATTTTTTTTGCCATGTGTGTGACAAAGGGCCTGATTCAGATTTGGGAATAGAGTAAAGGCCCCCATACATCAGCAATTGATTGCAGCAATCGTTAAATTTGCAATCGATTGTGTATAAAAATCTTTCCCTTTTTCAAACGATTGCAAATTGCACGATTGCTGCAATCAATTGCTGATGTATGGGGGCTTTAAGATAGAGCAAGTACCTGTGCATCTTGGTAAAACCATGCTGCACTGCAGGTGGGGCAGATGTAACATGTGCAGAGACTCTTAGATTTGGGAGGGGTGTGTCCAAACTGATATTTAAATTGCAGTGTAACAATAAAGCTGCCCAGCATTTGTGGGCTACATGCAACAGCAGCCAGTATTTACCCTGTATGCAAAAAAATGTATGTATTTGCACCCCATGCATTGCAACATGGATTGTCCAGGTTCACAGTTACTTGCTATATCTTATTCCCAAGTCTGAGTCAGGTCCACAATCCCCCAGTAGCATCCATGCCCTTAGTGATGCTGTGTGCATATATATCCATGTCCAAATCTTTTACATTCTACATAAGGGAAAATAAGCCGCATACACAGAGTAAAATACCAAACATCACCTAGCATGGTAAGCTACAAAATATGTCCTAATTCTAATTTATTTTGTGTTTGATAAATATCACCTAGCATGGTAAGCTACAAAATGTATCCTAATTCTAATTTATTTTGTGTTTGATAAAGCTATGCACTGGTTAACAATGGGCCTGATTCAGAGAGGTACTGTAATACACACCCGCTGTGACTTTGTACACAGCGGCTGTGCAGTAATATGCTAATACCACAGGAAGCGTCTTGTGAAAATAGACGCCTCCTGCCCGATTCTGTGATCCACTGCTGTGACCAAGGACAGAGCCATCGGATCACTTGAGTGAACATCTGCCGTCTGAGTCACCCTCAGGTTACTTAGGATGATTGTGTATTTCTCGCAGCCAGGGCCAGTAAAACTGCATCAGAGGATGCACACTCTGGCCTCGGCACACCCAGAAAATTAGGCCGACATGTCCCCGTTTTCTGGAATGCCCCCAAACGGCCGCAGTATGTCAATCACGCTGTGGTTTAGGATGCACTCAGACCGTCATTGCAGACACTGATCAGCGCAGGCACGGTACAGATCCTGTGCATGCTCCGATCGACAACCATCGGGTTTGCGTATGTAAAGATCTGTCACTTCTCTCAATGTACAGCACTGCAGGGATACAGCAAATACTAATGTGTACTTCTATTACACTTGTCTCTTTAGTGATGTGAAGGATCTTCTTCTGGACCCAGAATTCACTCTCCTGCAGAGATGCCTACTGGTGGCAAGGTATATTTAGGCCTTTTATAGCTACTATGGGCATTTTTGTCTTTTCAGATTTCAGCTTTAGTAATAGTATCCTTAATATAGCACCACCATATTACAGTATTTAACCATTCACAGCAGCCCTGCCCCATTGGCGCTACAGGCAGAATGCACTAGAATTCATTTCATCTGAAGCCAAGTAACCTATCGGTATGTTTTTGAACGGTGTACTTAAAGTGGATTTTGTGGGAGATATATATATAGATATAGATAGATATATAAATAATATAACTCACGCACCCGTCTCAACTGTTTTATTTATATATATAAAAGTAGAAAAAAAGGGGGGGGTAGTACTCACCAGTCTTCTTAAAAACATTTCTTTATTGCATCTCAGTAAAAATTTTACAGCATATCAAAATCCGACGTTTCGGTCCTGTGCATGGACCTTGACAAAGGTCCATGCACAGGACCGAAACGTCGGATTTTGATATGCTGTAAAATTTTTACTGAGATGCAATAAAGAAATGTTTTTAAGAAGACTGGTGAGTGCTACCCCCCCCCCCCCCCTTTTTTTCAACTTTTGCATGAAGAGGATTATTGTGATCCCATATGGGTGTGTCACCCCAGCAATTTATTATTGAAGACGAGAGTGTGGACCTATTTGGACTATATATATATATATATATATATATATATATATATATATATATATATATATATATATATATATATATATATATATATATATATACACACATACTTATACACATACTTCTCCTACAGAAATATAGGATGCACTACCACTCGCGCCTGATGGTCACTTTTATTCAGCATAGAAGGGGAAGAGATTTGTAGAGGATCGGTGCAGTTTCACAGCTTGTGTTCATTTATTCTGAAGTTTGTTTCATTTATTTTTTTACATATTTTTTTTTAATATATATCTTTTGTGTAAAACCAAGAAAAAAAAGATAGTACAGAAGTGCATGAGAGAATAAAATGCTTGTTTAAATATATCTGTATCTGAACCTCTGTATTGGTATTATTGAATGTACTCTAAAATTAATGGGTTCTGTAATGTTTTGTTCTTATCTGACAACACTTCTAGACAAAAATCAATGAGTGTTTCTTTATACAACACAATTACTATTTAATTCAGCAGCAAAATATATATCTTTGAATAATATCACTTCAAATGAATATTTGATGGGAAGCTCCATCAAGCACGGTCGGCTTAGTTCTGTCTCTGTGCCCCATGCTACTGTAACAGCCAACCATGAGGGCATCAGAGTGAAATTTTGGCAAGAGATTTGAACGTAAAGTCTACGCACATTTTATAATTAAAGTTACTGTATCAAGCATACATAGTACGGTGCACAATTCTGTGTATTGTACGCCTTTTAGGTGTACTGTTGTTTCAGTTATAGTATATATGAGCAAAAGGATAAAGATACACTGGGTCAGATTAATCTAAACATTGCTGGTTCCTATGTACTTAGGTTTAAATTAGTTTGTTTTATGTTGTTTTACTCACCACAGACATGTTTGTCTTTTTCCATTTTATTTCTTGTATGCTGAGGTGTTGAGAACAGTCTTTGATAGATAGAAATAATATCTAATTTTTATAACACTTGTCAGTCAGAGTGGTGTAATAATTGGCAAGACCCATTCCTCGTTAAGCCAGCAATGGTCCTTCAAATAAGCCCTCTTCACTTCTTCATCATAATTTAACAATTACACTTCACAGTTGGAAATCTAGTTCATACACTGGAGCTCCTACTTTCCATATACTCCACTTGGCTTGTGCAAAGGGGGAGCAACATCTCTGCAGGCTTTGGCAGTAATCTAGGGGCAGTTGCACATGATGGGACCACGGCTACATTTGCGTGGTGCCATCAGATATTGTCAGCTTTTATTTGTATTACTGCAGACCTGTAAAAGCGGTTACGTATATTTTTAAATTATGAAAAGTTTTCTGCTATTTTCAATCTACGTGGATAGTGCATGATGGACTTGTGAGAATTTTGTAGTGTTTATGGAGAGACGTAACCTGCTGTAATGCAAGAACAGAAATACTCCTCAGGGAAGACTGTAAGAATACATGTAATATTTGTGCACGATTTCCCCTTCTGCAGGTTATACGGTGATGAGTCTGAGCTGCATTTTTGGACTGTGGCCTCTCACTACCTGCAGGTGTTCCAGAGTGAGAACCCTCATACCGGTATTACAGCCAGCCCCTTGGACATCTGTTATGATTTGCTGTGTGAAAACGCCTACTTCCAGGTAACGTGGCCTGATGTTCCGCAGGTGATTTGTCAGAATACCTAATTTCGGATAACACTCCCTCTATATACAGTATGCTGGGGCACGCCTATTCAGTTCATGTGGTTCCTCCGCTGACACAGACAATAATCTAGACACTTCTATATCTTCAAACTGTGCCAACATTAAATTATCCCCTCCCTGTATTCATAACATATAAGAATAAAGTCTCCTTGTCAGCCCTGTTTACGAAGTTCAGGTCAGTCATATCTATAGCTGATACGCTCACACCACTATTCCATGGGACCCAGCACTGTAAATCTGCTTATGAATATCTACTTCAGTGTTTTGACTGAGCATGTCTCTGTTCTCTTATTCTTACCTCCAGAAATTTCAGCTGGACAGAATTTGTCTACAAGAGGTGAAACGTTCAAGCTATGACCACACCAGGAAATGTGCGGACCAGCTTCTCCTCCTAGGGCAGGTGGGTACAGGTTTCTGTGTGACAAGGCTGTAGTCCAGTGTTTCCCAACTCCAGTTTTCAGGGACTGTTAGCAGTGCATGTTTTACAGCTCTTCTCAGTATCATAATTGAAATAATTTAGCGTCATCTCTAGATCTTTTAAAATGTGTCTGCCACTAATGAATACACCTGTACACCAACTAGGAGATCTGTAAAATATGCACTTTTAGGGGTCCCCGAGCACTGGAGTTGGGAAACACTGATGCAGTCTATACATCTGCCTGGTTTATTCTATGCATTCATTAGGTAAGGATGTTATCATTTGTTTCAATCTTATTGCTGCCTAGTGGTTCCAGTATATGGCTACCACTGAACGTCATTACTAGTTCTACCTCATGGGTGGACGTCCACAGTGAGAAGTCTTCCTGTTAGTCCCATATATTCTTTCTAAGCGCTTTTTCCTGCACTGTATTTATATGAAGTTATTATTATTGTTTGTTTATATAGCACTAATATATTGCATATCTGTACACTGATGGGATCATGATACATATATGATATGGCAAAGAGGGTCTGCCCAAACTAACTTATACCCCTTTTCCACTGCTATGCGAGTCGCACCCGGGATGATATTCATGCACCCATCCCGTGAGCGACTGAGATCCCTTACAGACAGGCGGCAAGACCCGACACACTAATGCCAGGTCGATGACGCCACTGGCGTCACGTGATGAGCCCTCATCTTCAAGCGCCGGCTCTCCCTATGCAGAGAACGGGACTCTGGTCGCATCGACCCAGGTTACCCGTTCTCACTGCTTCATGAGCTGGGTTGAACCTGTGTTCAACCCTGCTCATGACCAGGGTTGAAATGCCGGGGTCACTCGACCCGGCTTATTTCACCCCTGCCCTTTCACACCGCAAAATAACCCGGGTAACTGCGCGCTCACGTGCAAAAACCAAGGTTGTTGCTGGCAGTGGAAAAGGGGTTGATTCTATCAAATCAAGCCATCGATGGACCACATTAAACAGTATATATTTTCAAATGTAAATACCCCTGTGTCCCCATCTTTTCAGTAGTGATGTGGGATCCACATGAGGACATCACTTGATCTCATCCCTTTCTGCAGTGAAGGAAGGAAATAATCACAAATGTTCTGCTTTGTGATCAGTGATTATTTTCTTTCCTACCAGAAGCCTGTACACTGCTGAGGACAAGTGACACTCACCCTCGGTTATAGGCTATATCTGCAGAATGAGCCCAGCTTGCCTTTGCCAGTTATACAGTAGTATTCCATAAATTTAAACGATGGTTCAAAAACACATTGCATCATACTCTTTTACATTTGTAAAATATTCCATACCTTGTCCCCATCCTAGTTTATCCTAACCAGACCGCAATGGTATTTCAACTCTGTAACATTATCGAGGACCAGGGTTACTGCTCTCACAGAGAATGTGTGCATTCCCAGACACCCTCCCAAAAAGATTAACATCCCTAAAATGCACAATATAGGCATGACAATGACTAATTCTTTCAAATATACATTTATATCATCAAGAATTACAGTTGCTAGTAACTGTAATAATATTAGCAACAGTGTCCAGGTTGTTACCCACTGTGACATTTGTATGGAAAGAGTAAAACGTGTAACCTTAAATCTGTCTATCCCTGTGTTGTGTATGTGTACAGTGTATTGTATGTACTGTATACACAGGTGAGAATAGTGCCTCTGTTATTGTGTTGCTGGTTTATCTCCTTTCAGCATAATTTTGTGTGTGCAGATATGTATGTGTCTGTACATGTGTGTGCTGGTGTGTTTTTAGGCCAATCACATCTCTTCTCGTGTACAATAAACTGAAAAGTGTAATTTAAAGCTTTTCATGTATTAGTTGGTATCATTTTTTCGATTCTCTTATCGCTTTGTGTGTAGTAATGGCAAAGTATACACAGGAATAGTTACATAATATACTTGTGTGTCTGTGTATTTGGGCACTCTACCTGTGTGTGTACTCCTGCGTCAGTGTTTGTGTGGCTAAGCCTGTGTATTTACGTGCACCCTTCTCCGCATCACCTCCCTTTCAGCTAATAAGAACATTTAAGCTGGGAGAGAGGGAACCTTGTCTTATCTAATGTACAGAGACAGGAGGTGTGAAAGTGCTGTCTTGATGTTTAAACACTGTCTATGTGCCTCCATTATCTAAACAGAATCGTAATTTATTTACGTGCCACAAAACTCCTGCCATACCATACAATCAGAGTTATAAATCATATGAAATACATAATAAAAGTGGACAAGAGCAGATAGTGTTGGCGTAGGAGGTATGGTCATTGGACATAGAGCGGTCCCTGGTCGTAAGAGCTTACAGTCTAGAGGGAGAGGGGAGATGCTTCAAAGAAACCATAGAGGGAGAGAGTAATGCAGAGGTAATAGGAGCTAGTGGGACAGGTGGGCTTGGAATTGGAGCTAATCACATGCAGAAGGACTAGTATTAGGTGGGAAAGGCTAGGCTATGCTATAGTGAAGAGACTGCTTTTGAGAGGTTGAAGGAAAGGGGAGAGTGTTATCAGGCAGGATAGGGTGTTCCATAGACAGGAGAGAGAGCTTTTTCATCACAGCATTTACAGTGGAAAGTCATGTGAGGGGTGGTCAGGTGATTAGGAGGTTGCAGTCATCAAGGTGGGAAATAATGAGAGCATGGAGGGTTTTGAAAAGAACTTACTCTGGCAATGTTTCATAAAAGGAGACAACAAGATAATGCAAGTGACTGGATGTGTAGTAGAAGCTGAGGACAGAGTTGGGGAAGACACCTAAACACTGTACTTGACAAACAAGGGATATATTGATATTGTCCAGTATGAGAGTGGTTGTAGCTCTAGGAGGGGGTTATGATGAGCTTTATATAGAGTTGTGACATCCAGGTAAAGATGGCAGAAAGGCACATCCGATAAGAGGGGGAAGAAAGACAGATTTGTGTGTTGTCAGCGCAGAGGTGGTATTGAAAGCCGAGAGACCCTGTGGGCGGAATTCAATTGTTTCCGCGGCCCGCATCTCCCATCCAAAGTGACAAGAGATCGCGGGCTGCTATGCAATTGTTCCTGATTTTCGTGCTGATCGCGCCCAAAGTGGTCGGGTTTAGCCGCATAAAGCAGTTAAACCCGACCAAAGTGCTGGGCGCGATCGCGAAAAGTGATGTTTGGGCCTCCAAACATGTCACTTTTCGCACATTTCAGCTCTCATCCCCCAGGGGCTGCGAGCTGAAATGTAGCGCTGGCAGCTGATCGTGCCCGACAGGAGCAAGAATTGAATAGCTCCGTCGGGCGCGATGGGGGCAGGAATCAATTGAATTCCGCCCAGTGAGTTCTCAGAGAGAAGAGCTATAGAGATTAGGGGAAATCTAGTGGAATCCACATGATAGAGAAAGTAGAAAAGAGTGATTTATCAGTAGTAATGAGGCTGAAGGAGCGTTCAGAGATGTAGGTGGTGATCCAGGAGAGAACAGTGATGCAAAGGCCAGGGTAGTGAATAGTGTTGAGGAGAAGAGGGTGATCAACTGTATTAAGGGAATGGGAGTGAAATGCCAGCTGTTTAGTGACAGCTTGAGCCCAACAGCAGGAAATCCCAACAGCGGCAGGCAAGTGATCTAACCCTCCCCTCTTCCCTCCCCCCCACAACCCTAACCCTCACTTTGGGGTGCCTAACCCTAAACTCCCGGGGTGGTGTCTAACCTTAACCTCCAACTTACCACTCCCACATCCTAACCCTCCCGGGGGAGCCTGACCTTAGCCTCTCCCTGGGGGTGCTTACCCTACCCCCCCAAAACCTAACCCTCCCACCCCGCTAACTGCCCTAAACCTAACCCTCCCACCCCACGGCTAACAGGACTGGCGCCCCGGACTTATCTCGTTCGGGCACGCATCGTCCTGGATTCTGGCGTCGGGATTAAGATCAGTAATTCGATGACTATCATCCTTTGCTGGCATTTTGCAGTCGGGATTGTGACCGACGGCCTTGCGGCTGCCGGTCGCATAACTGCTTCCCATATTAGGAGTAGTACAGTGAATGAGTAGGGAGAGGTGATCCTTCAGCTTAGCCATGAGTAGATTATTATTATTATTATTATTATTATTATTATCCTTTATATGGCGCCACAAGGGTTCTGCAGCGCCTTACATAGTACAATCATTGGTCACGGTAGTGAGGGCTGTCTACATTAATCGTTTTTCTTGCCAGACCGGTAAACACAACACAACTGATAATTGCAGAGAGTGGAGAGTAAAGGTGTTAAGAGGAAAGACACTTTTTATTTTCTTAACCATACTCTGTCGGACATGGAGATTTCTTTTACTACCATAAGATTATATCTATAAAATCACATTGAATGTTTTATATCCAATCTTCTGCTTCCTTTAAGGACCTGAGCAACAGGATCACCGTCCAATATTACCACATAATGGATGGCCACATTGGACACAATCCAGCTATTCCTTGCATGAGCCAGGAGAGCGGATTATTTCTGGCTTATTAGGGCATCCATAGTGCTCTTGGAAGATGTGTGCACAGGCCAATTGCAGCATCTTCCCAACAAATACTGGTGCACTGCATTATAGGGCTAATGTATCACTGCTGATTTCACAGCATTTGTGGACAGCTCTATACTCTGTTTAAAACAGCGACATTTATATGGCAATGACTTTGTGTATCATCTTCTACAGACAGACCGAGCAGTACAGCTACTTCTAGAGACCAGCGCTGACAACCCACAGTATTACTGTGATTCCTTGAAGGCCTGTTTGGTAACCACAGTCACTTCCTCTGGACCCTCTCAGAGCACCATCAAATTGGTGGCTACCAACATGATAGCCAATGGAAAACTAGCAGGTAAATTCTCATTGGTCAGCCTGGGTGATTGTGACTCTGATTTGTGCACCTTTACTTACTCTTACTGCTAGCTATATATGATGAGGGGCAAAATTCTACTAAGCGGCGGGTTGTAAACCCCGGTGGTTTGTTGGGGGTTTTGCTATCCAGATTAACTAAGGCCAAAACCACTGCAAAACCACTGTCAGAACAAATTTTTAGAATAGAACAGGGCTGTCATTTAGAAACCGCCACCAAACCACCGGGGTTTAGAACTCGCTGCTTAGTAAATTTTTCCCCATGAATCTAACTATGGGTTTCAATTCTCAAGCATAGTGATAGGCTCCATAGCAACATAATTATTGAAAATAAAATATGATATAGAGCATCCTGGTAGATGAGGACTGCAGCACAATCTTTGTCAAGCCGTAAGGTACCATTTACCCAAGAAAGCATTGCATAATGACTTGGTGTTACAGAGCAGTTGGTCCTTGTATTTATATAGGTGGTTTCCTAATAGCGTCTCTAGTAACAGTACATTATATTATTGCGCTGAAGTTCTTTAGTAAAGTTTTCAGTGTGGGTGGAGTAGGAGATGCGACTGAGATTGTTTCCAGCAATTACCTTTTGACGGTTTACCCTTCGCAGAGGGGGTGCAGTTACTTTGCCTGATAGACAAAGCTGGAGACGCTTGCCGCTACCTGCAGACATACAATGAGTGGAACCATGCCGCCTGGCTTGCAAAGGTTAGTATACGGCTTCCTATCACAAATCGTGGCGTGTAATGAGAAGCCTTATGGTACATACACACGGTCAGATTTAAAGGACGATTTAACCGATAACATTTGATCGTTTTAAATCGTCCTTTATTTGCCCCCTCAAATGACCAAACGATGTGCGGGCACGGATGGTCGATATCGACCATCGCCCGTGCATGCAGGTCAACCTAGTCGATATCGACCAGGTTAGCCTGGTTACTATAGGGACCCTCGATCGTCGTTGATCGAGGGTCATTATAGTAGTTGGGGGAATGGTGCATGTGCTGGAAGTTCCATAACGATCATCCAGCACATGTAGGACGATCGGACAACAGTATCTGATCGTTGTCTGATCTGACAGAGTATACGGTACATTACACTGCCCGAGGTGCAGAAAATGAAATACTCACTTAACTTAAGTCACCTGCAATCAGACCAATATTTTGTGTACAAATTGACAATTGGAAGCAACAGCTCATGGACAAATATATGCGGATCGCCTGTATGTATACAAGAGCTTAGCAATTATGTAAAGTAATGATGGCATCTCCTAAACTGACAAAGTCACCATAATACATTGGTAATGCTGCCCAATCAGATTTTGTTTTATACAACAAACAGCAGCTGGAAGGGCCAGCAGGACCTGACCTTTTATTCCATATCAGGTGCGACTGAACCCAGAGGAATGCGCTGAGGTCATGAAACGTTGGGTTGACCATCTCTGCTCGCCACACGTCAACCAGAAATACAAAGCAGCACTTGTGCTTCTGTCTTTGGGCTGCTTCAGGAAAGTGATTGAGATGTTGCACAGGTAACTCATTTACTCTTAAAATAATATGTTGTTGAACTACAAGAACCAGCATCTTTTATATTTGGTGTGATTTTTCTGCTGTCTTCCAGCATGAGGTGTTTTGACCGCGCTGCATTGTTTTTGGAAGCCTGTCTCCAGTGTTCAGCAATTGAAATGAGCGATGAGACTAATATCCTTTTATTTGCTACTAAAGTAATCTGGTTACATGTTACGGCAATCCCTTATTTACAGGACTGAATTGTGGCTCACTGTGTTAGGGGAACATTTAGTCTAATTATGTATCAGTATTTTGCTCAGTCTTTAAGTACTCTCTTTGGATTTGGGGAGGTTGAGACTACATCTACAGACTGGACAATAGCCATTGAACAATCCTACAACCTAGAAAACAAGAAAATAACCAGCGCTATAAAGGATGGACGGTTTCATAGAAGAATAAATTAAAATAAATACATTTATTTAAAAGGTCACAGATGCAATATTCAAAAAATATAGCAGCAGTATAAGTAATGCCAGTTGGCAGTATAAAATACAGCATATATCTGATCCTGTATATGCTGCCACTCCTCATACTTCACTGAGCACTGAGTAGAAGGTAGAATTATACAAATTACGATTATTTGTGCTAAAGTATTTAATTTTGCCTTCATACTAGCTCATTATTACTGATTGTCTTGCGAGGAAAAGCCAGCAATTTTGCTGGTCATGATGTGATCTTCCAGATCGGGACATATGGAAACCAAGCCGCTAATTTAATCGCACCCCAAAACTTTTCCCCACATTTCAACCTGATCACTCATATACAGAAGAGACCAAATGAGAGCTTGTTGGGCAGTGTTTTATTTTATACCCACCAAATCTTACCCATGCTACACATAACACCAGCACTCAAACATAACGACGGTGGTCTCAGGCTAATTCTGCCTCACTGTTATTGCAGTGACAGTGTAATACCTGTTATTTATATGAGTGTAATGCCATCAGATTCTAGCATGCTTCACACAATCCCATACCCACAGTAAAGGATCACAGTGGTAGAATTATGCTGTTGGGATATGTCTCTCCAGCAGCAAATTTCAGGATGATGATAGTTATTGTATTTCTTTGGATACATCCTCTCTGAGAAAACACAGCGAGGGACAGTACATGAGGACAGTAAGCAATGCAGGGGCCCTATGACTGCATTAAATCTTGCTCTGCTGACTTGTGGGCCTTTGTGGAACCCTCTTACAAAGCGGACACTTAAGCTGGCCACACACTAGACCAACTTTCATCCAACCAGCCAACTTGTTGATTGGTTGGAATGAAAATCTGGTAAGGTATGGGAGTAAATGATGATCAGCAATTTGCTCCTAAATGCCAGAAAACAGATGAAAATGGTCGGTCAGACAAGTTTGTTAAATGTTTGATCAAAACAATTTGTTCAAACAACAGTTTTTAGTCCATTTTCCTGCGTTTGTGTGCAAATTGCTGATTGTCATTTGCTTTTATCCCTTACCAGGTTTTCATTCCAACCAATCAACTAGTTGGATGGTTGGATGCAAGTTGTTCTAGTGTGTGGCCAGCTTTACTGTGTAACCTTATTATTTTCTTATCATTATAAAGCTCAAACCAAGTGCTAAGCTGTGTATATTGAGGGGATCATGATGCAGACATATAACATTACATGGAACATAATGTAAATCTGATCTTCCCATAATGAGTTTACAATCAAGTTAGTGAAATAACCAATTGTAGCTGCTGGTGGATAACGGGTACAACCACTGTGTTGTTCTTGGCTCCTGGCAGTTGGCGAATAAGATACAACTCTAGTTCCTCGCTCTGGGAAGTTGGTGATTGCGAGCACAATGCTACATTTTAGCTGCATTCACATGGTGATTACAAGTACAGGTAATCCGTACCAGTCCACCCCCACCCCCTGGCTTTGGCCAAGCTAACTGCTTTGTATCTTCTTCCATTAGTAAGCCGCGAGACTTGTGGCCACACATTTGCAAAACATTTCTATAAAAATAAGCATCACTTATAAAGGTCCTTCAGTAATATTGGCCACACACAGACTGGGTAACAGACCGTATTGTAATCTGTATGGACATATTATAAACTGGATCGATCCAAACTAAGCAGCCACATCACACAAGACCCTGCCAGCGTGGCCAGTACACACAGGCTGAGCACCCTCCGTTACTGACTGTATGCCTATAGAAAATCTGATCAGTTTCCATCAGACCATTCTCTGGCATGCTGGCCACTCTATAGCCACACATGTACTCATACAGTACCCAGCCACCTATTTTACAGTGCAGCTATTCAGCATTATGAAAGTGGCCCTTACAGTAGTTTATTTACATGTGTCTACTTAAGAAAATAAATCCCCCGAACCAGGCAGCCCAAAAAAACCCCACTATTGCTTGCACCTAACTGCTTTGGGAGGTTTCTATTGATGTCTGTGCATTGATTGATCTCTTCTGGCTCTTTACAGGATTCTGCTGCCTCTTATTTTACCAACTGTACTTTACATTACATACATTATTTAGCCCATGCCTGAGGTAGTTATCTGCATCTCTTAAGCTGCTTTCCATTGATTGATTGCAGGAGGAAACCTTGAAAGATGAATGCCCTTGTCAATGTCTTGAGTAATAAAGCACAGTTGGTTATGTACAGCCTAATACTTCACAGCTCATTATACAGCGAGTGCGTGGCTATTTACAGATACGCTTTTCCTTAACATCTCCGCACATAAACTGATCGGTACAGTGTTTGCGGACTATGCGCGCAGCCTGCGTGCAATAGGATTCACCCAGGGAGCTCTGCGATTTGGCCAGAAGGCAGGAGATGCCGGCACAGAGGTATTGTCTGAGCTTCAAGGCCACAAGGCGGAGAAGGAGAACTGAGCATGGCGCGTGCAGCCCCCGTACTGAGGAACGTAGTACTGTTTGCACTGGTAAATGAGGAACAACATGTGGTACATGGCCGAAGGTTGTGTGCAATGACTGTTACAACAGCGTTTTGTGTTTAACACACTTCTGCTCCTACTGTGCATTGGACATAGAGCTTCTCATGATATTTATAGAGGTGACCAAGGACCTAACACCACAATGACTAACGTTCCAATATCACATGATTCCCGGCTGAAGCTGCCACACAGTATAAACTAGAGGCAGGTGGACATTCAGAGCCTCTGTCAGTGTCTCTATGCTGTGTTGTACTGACGTGTCATGCTGCAGAGTTTTTTTCATCCAGCTGCTCTACATATGTCAGGATATTGTCCTAGGGTCCATATAAGGAGTACACGGCCGCTATTTAGAATATATCCCGTTACAGTGTCATTTGATTCCTGCACCATCTTTTCTCCATCTATCAGTGATTATATAACAGGTACTGGTGCAAACCTCATTAGGCATATATGCACTGGGAAGACTGGACGCTGCAATGATGAAAACCACGGGGTCACCAGTCGGTCTCTCCTCACTCACCTTAGTCAGTGGCAAGTCACTTTTTCTTTTTTTTTTTTTCTTCATTCAGAGTAACAGGGGAACAGTGATTTAAACATGCAGCAGCTAATTGTATGTATAAATAAATAAGGTTGTTCTCTAATCATCAGGGCCCTGTTTATAATGACTGCAATGGAAAGGCCTGGAGGTGAGGTTAGAGAGAAGATGGAAAGCACAAGAATGATAGTCTATAAGCACACCCTGCAGGGTAGGAATACTCTCAATGGCTGTTATGTGTGTCCATGGTTGTAATGCTGGTGCAATCTTCCCTTTGTGCTTTTCTGCATCTCCTCACTAGAGTAGGTATTATTTCTGCTGAGAATCTAATAAAGGTCATTCCTCGAATTAGGACAATATGCAGCTGTATTGCAGACCGGTAAAAATGATAATAGATGTGGCCCTTTTTTGCCAGTGGCTTGTTTAGTTTTATTAGTAAACACAGCCTTGTATAGCATGTTAGGGCTGCAATATTTGTGTGTCTGTTGTGGATGGAAAAGAGCTTTTTATGTTCCATGACTATGGCAGAGTAATGACAGTAACAGAACCTTTCTGACGTAGCCTGCGCACCCTTATTAGAGTCCAGGGGGTGAGTTACTAACGCTGCAGCAATTCTAGTGTGCATTATTAATGTTACCAATGGGCTCTGTACAGTAACTTTACACTGATGGAAAGAAATATCTGTAAATCTGGACTTTCCTCACCCCTATAGAGTTGCTTTGTGTGTATTTTATGATTAGAAACAACATAACCACTTAAATAGTATTATTTGTGTTTCCAATGAATACTGAAGTGTTGATCACTAAATACTGGGCATAGTATGCTACTATCTAGGTCCTTCCAAGATTACATTTGTTAATCTGTAACTACTATAGTGTCCAATATCTATGGTGTGGAATTCAGTTTGTACTTATAGTTTTTGGCATTTCTATAGTATTTCTGAAATGTTTTATCTAAGTTAATATATCTAGTTATATGATACTTTAAGCCTTGTTTGCCTATATATGCTGTAAGCATGATAAATAATTTAGAGGACCCCTCGCCATGATTAGTGCCTCCTCCTATAGTTATAAGATGGAGGCCATTGGTACCCCCACATTACCTTAAATGAAAGCGATGGTGACTGACTGTTCTTTACGTGTTCTGTGTTGGAGGAACACCAACGTTCCCAGTATAGAATCTCGTCTGTGTTCCTGGAATGCTGATCACGCCTTGTGGGGGATGACTGATTTTTTATTTATTTCTACTTCAGGGTCCATAGGGTATCCACAGGATACCTTGGGGTATAGGTGTGACGTCAGTCGCAGGGCACCAAAGAGTTAAGCTTTCAGCCTCCCAGGATGCACTAGGTCCCCCTCCTATACCCCGCCCCCAGGCCAAGGCACCTCAGTTTAGTTTGGTGCCCGGCCGGAGTCGGGTGCACCTGTTGGAGTGGGGGCTAGAAGAGCCCCTGAAGCTTATTCTTCATGCAGCTGTGGCTGCACAACTGGATGAACAGCATGGACAGTCAGTCCTGACGTCCATGCTGTCTTCCCTACACCCCGCCGGTACCAGAACGCCGGTACTGATCCGGGGATGCTGGTGGGCGTCTGGGGTCACAGCTAGCGGTGACCCCAGATGCTCCGGACCATGGCCGGATTCAAGGGGGACAGAGGTAAGCAGCGGGGTCCCGCGGTGGGTCCCCGCTGATCACATGGTCCTAAGTCCCCAGGCAGGGGGCTCCCTGGGGACTGGCTGCAGCGTGGAGCCAGGCGACCAACCTGCGCTTCCACTACCCCCTGGGACAGCGGACCGCAGCAGAGCGGTAGCGCTGCGGCGTCCCAGGGGTTAAATGCATGCCAGGGGAGCGCGCCTTCCCTGTCTCACAGCCGGCGCCTCCCCCGCTGCACACAGCCCTCTCTGCACTGTGCTGACTGGTCCTGTGTCAGCGCTCCTCCCCCAGGCCAGCTTCTCTCTGCTCCTCGGCGGCCATCTTCTCTGCAACGCATGGTGAACGCTGCTGGAAGTCTGGAAGGAAGCATCGTGGTCTGGGTCCCCCCGCATACCTCTCCTCCGCTGTGGCTCAGGTCTGTGTATGCAGCGCTGTGTCCTACCAGGCCCTGTGTCTGTGTAGTTGAGTGATCAGCGCTGTTAGTGCAGGAATTGTTATTTCTCTGCATTGTATGTGACTGTGCTAGCGCTGCCTGTAACTATTCTTCACTAAACTGTCAGCTTTATTACTGTCCCTGTTCTTTCTGCTAAAGCCCTTGCGGTGCGGTGCTGCAGGGTGGTCTCTCGCCTATTTAATACTTAATTGGTGAGAGAGGTCACATACGTGGTGCCATCATGTCTGAAAGTGATTTTCCCCTCCGGCTACAGTGTACCACGTGCAAAGTACCGTTAGCGGAGGGGGAGGGTAGCGCGGAGGGCCTTTGCCGGCAGTGTTGTCCATGGCGCGGCCTATTACGGTTACAGCACTGGTACAGGAGCCGCCCTGGGCTTGTTTCGCTCAGGCGTTAACAGCTTTAGTGGGCCAGTTAGCTCCGCAGCCCGCGTTTACTCCGATGGGTTTGTCCCAGCAGTCTGTGGTGTCGTCACCCATGCAGGGGTTCCCACGACAATTGGTGGTACCCCACAGTCTCCCTATTTCCCCGCACCCGGGTTCTCAGGAGCCAGCGTGGGTTAACTCCCTGACGAGTTCTGTACAGCACTTGTCGGATGTGTTGCAAGGGGAGTCTGTGATGCGGTCTCATAAAAGGCCGGTGGCGTCTCTGTCCGCTCCTTATGAGGATGACGAAGGGACGTCTGATGATGGGGAGATTCTAGATCCTTACGATCAGGAACCTTTCCATACTAAGGACGCTGATGCTAAGTCCAAAGTATATATTCCTGGACTTATTCGGGCGGTCCGCACAGCCTTGGTGATTGAGGACGAAGTTCCCCCAGCGGCTAAATCTAAGTATGCCTTTTTCAAAGATGTGAAGGGCGATGCCACAGTCTTTCCTCTTTCGGGTCAGTTGGTGGACCATTTAGAGGAGGCGTGGAAACAACCTGGCAAAAGATACCAGCCGCAGAGACGCCTGGCGGTGGCTTATCCGTTCGCGGATAATTATTTTGCTAAGTGTGAATCCCCTCCACAGGTGGATTCTCACGTGACCCGTCTTGTCCGTAGTGCCACATTGCCGATGCCATCCATGTCCTCCCTTAAGGATGCTACGGACTGCAAGGTAGAAATCTGCCTGAAGTCCGCTTATTCCCTTGCAGGGGGGGCAGCACGGCCGGCTATGGCCATTTGCTGGGTTGCCAGAGCGATGGAGCGCTGGGCGGATTCATTAGAGGCTTCTTTTGAATCCGACTGTCCGGCCGAACAAGCGGAGTTGATTGGCAATCTCCGTGATTCGGCCACCTACATCAACGAGGCGGCTCTAGACATTAGTACTCTGGTGTCTAGAATTTCTTCAGCAGCGGTAGCTGCTCGTCGCACCTTGTGGCTGCGATCCTGGAAGGCGGACGCAGATCCAAGAAAGGTCTGGAAGCGTTGCCGTTTACCGGAGAAGTTCTCTTCGGTCCGGATCTGGATAAGATTGTGGCCACGCTGGCGGCAGCCAAATCTGCTTGTCTCCCGTCGCCGCTGCTCCTTCTGGTTCTGGACCATCGTCCTTTCGGTCATCTAGGGCCCAGGGCAGGCCCAAACCACAGTCGTTTCCTCGACAGGCTGGCCCTAAGAAATCGGGCAAGCCCCGGAAACAGGCATGGAGTACCAGACGTCCGGCCCCCAAGCCAGATGACAAGCCTGCGGCCTGACGGTCCGGGTCTCCCCTTGGGGGATCCCAGGGTGGGAGGCCGCCTGCTGCAGTTCTCCCGGTGTTGGTCGTTCACTACGACAGACACTTGGGTTCTGGAGGTGGTCTCTCACGGGTACGCCCTCTCCTTCCGGCACAGACCCCCGGCTCGATTCTTCACCACGGGTCTACCATCAGACCGGAACAAGGCTACGGAGCTGCGGAAGGTATTGCACACTATGCTCCAGGCTGGAGTTATAGTGCCTGTTCCATTCTCCCAGAGGGGCCAGGGTTTCTATTCAAATCTATTTTTGGTACAGAAACCCAATGGGTCATATCGTCCGATTCTCAACCTCAAAGCACTCAACAAGTCTTTGCGGGTCCCGAAGTTTCGGATGGAGACCCTACGGTCCATCATTCTGGAGCTGGAACCTGGGGACTACATGGTGTCATTGGACATACAGGACGCTTACCTGCATGTCCCTATTCTTTTGCGCCATCAAGAGTTCTTTCGGTTTGCAACCGCAGCGACCATTTCCAGTTTCGGGCGTTACCTTTTGGCCTGGCGACAGCACCACGTGTTTCACCAAGGTGATGACGGTCATGGCGGCTTCTCTGCGGCTGCAAGGAGTCCGCATGTTGCCGTACTTGGACGACCTGTTATTGGTGACAGGATCTCCAGAGCTCCTGTTACACCACTTGGACCTGACCATTGCACTGCTGCAACGGCACGGCTGGCTAATCAACTGGCAGAAGTCCACTCTAATCCCGTCTCGGAGGATTCTGCATCTTGGAGCCTTATTGAACTCGGGACAGCAAAGGATCTTCGTGACGGAGGACAAGATCTCTGCTTTACAGTCAAGGGTGCGCAGTTGTCTGCACAGCCGCCGGGTGTCCTTACACTCGGCGATGAGGTTACTGGGCTCCATGGTGTCGGTGTTCGACATGGTGGAATACGCCCTGTTTCACTCCAGACCTCTGCAGCACCTGATCCTGTCCAAGTGGAACGGGCTGCCTCAGTCTCTGAAGTTCCAGACGATTGTGCTCACCCCGGAGGTTCGCCTGTCCCTTGCGTGGTGGTTAAAGACGACCCACCTCAACAAGGGACGTCCGTTCTGGGTTCCAAATTGGGTCCTGTTGACAACGGACGCCAGTCTTCGGGGCTGGGGAGCAGTTTCGGGTCCACACTTGTTCCAGGGCAGGTGGACGCCGACAGAAGCGGAGCTTCCAATAAATATCTTGGAACTCCGTGCGGTCTTCAATGCTCTCCTGCAGGCACAGCGGTTTCTCCAGGGTCACCCGGTGCAGGTCCAGTCGGACAATGCTACCACCGTGGCCTACATAAACAGGCAAGGAGGAACTCGCAGTCGAGAGGCTCTCGTAGAGGTCTCTCGGATCCTGGTTTGGGCGGAGCGCAATCTTCCGGCCATATCAGCGGTCTTCATCCCGGGAGTGCTAAATTGGCAGGCGGACTTTCTAAGTCGCCAGGACGTTCATCCAGGGGAATGGTCCCTGCACCCGGACGTTTTTCAACTACTGGTGGACAGGTGGGGTCTTCCAGAAATCGACCTCATGGCGTCCCGGCACAACAACAAGTTGCCGGTGTACGGGTCTCGCACAAGAGACGAAGGGGCGTCTCTGGTGGATGCTCTGTCCGTCCGGTGGACGTTCAGGTTCACATACCTGTTCCCTCCGGTCTCCCTTCTTCCACGGGTAGTCCGGAAATTCAAACAGGAAGGAGGGATGCTCCTGTTGATAGCTCCCGCGTGGCCCAGACGGCACTGGTTCTCAGACCTTCAGGGTCTGTCCGTGGACAGTCCTCTGCGGTTGCCGCTACGACCGGACATTCTGTCTCAGGGTCCTTGTCTTCACCCGGACCTGACTCGGCTGTCTTTGGCGGCGTGGCTATTGAGACGGCCATGCTGAGGTCCCGGGGGTTTTCCAGCTCTGTGGTGCGTACCATGTTACGAGCTCGGAAACCGTCTTCCGCGAGGATATACCATCGCGTGTGGCATATGTTCTTCCAGTGGTGTCGACCGAGAGGTTATGCACCGCGGGAGTTTCGTCTGTCTCGGATTCTCGCCTTCCTGCAAGCGGGACTAGATCATGGGCTTCGCCTTGTTTCTTTGAAGGTACAGGTTTCGGCCCTATCTGTCTGGTTTCACCGTAGGATTGCTACAATCCCGGATGTGCGCACCTTTATGCAAGGTGTTCTCCGTATTCAGCCGCCCTTTGTTCCACCTGTGGCGCCTTGGGATTTGGCTGTGGTCCTGAGGGCTCTCCAAGGACCGCCGTTTGAACCACTGGGCTCAGTGGATATTAAATGGCTAACAGCTAAGACTGTTTTCCTTCTGGCCGTTGCTTCAGCCAGACGTGTTTCTGAGTTAGGGGCTCTTTCTTGTAGACCCCCTTTCTTGGTTTTTCATGAGAACAGGGCAGTGCTCCGCACTCGGCCCAAGTTTCTTCCCAAAGTTGTTTCCCAGTTTCATGTTAACGAGGAAATAGTTGTTCCGGCCTTTAACTCACCGGGTCTTTCCGTGGGTGAGGCCTCTTTGGATGTTGTGCGGGCCTTAAGGACTTATGTGGACCGCACTTCTTTGTTTAGGAAGTCGGACGCTTTGTTGTCCTCTATGGCTTCTGTAAAAAGGGTTGGCCTGCTTCAAAGCAAACTTTGGCAGCCTGGATCCGTATGGCTATTTCTGAAGCTTATCTTCATGAAGGCCTACCGGTCCCTCCTTCTCTGAAGGCTCATTCCACTAGGTCTGTGGGTCCTTCGTGGGCAGCTTGACGTGGTGCCTCGGCAGTTCAGATCTGCAAGGCTGCTACGTGGTCTTCTGTCCATACCTTCGTGAGGTATTACAGGTTTGACACCTTCGCCTCTCAGGATGCTTCCTTCGGGCGGCGGATTCTCCTTTCTGCACAGGAGCGTCCCCACCCTTAAAGGATACTGCTTTGGGACATCCCCAAGGTATCCTGTGGATACCCTATGGACCCTGAAGTAGAAAATATGAGATATGGTAAGAACTTACCCTTGTTATCTCTATTTCTACGAAGTCCATAGGGTTCCACAGGACTCCCGCCCTGTCGCACCTGTGCTGCAGATGGGCTTTGCTCTGGTCACCGGTTTTCCGTCTCCCTCTGGTGAGAATGTGATTCTTGTATGTGTCCAGATCTTTGTTCTCTCTCTTCCTTCTCCTCCTCCGGCCTATGGCTTGGTAACTAACTGAGGTGCCTTGGCCTGGGGGCGGGGTATAGGAGGGGGACCTAGTGCATCCTGGGAGGCTGAAAGCTTAACTCTTTGGTGCCCTGCGACTGACGTCACACCTATACCCCAAGGTATCCTGTGGAACCCTATGGACTTCGTAGAAATAGAGATAACAAGGGTAAGTTCTTACCATATCTCATATTTTTTTAAAGCCTGTCTGAAGCTCTTTGATCCTCCTCAAGCTTCATTTGAATATTTAAAAAAAAAAAGAAACTGGCAATGAGACAATGAAAAGGAGAGGGCTGCACGATGAGGGTTGTGGTCTTTCCCCCTCTCCTGGACACTGCAATAAGGAAGAAAACTCCTTAAAGGAGAGAGAAAACTGAAGGATTCTAATCATTGTCTGCCGCTTTACTACATTAAACCTGCTGGCAGAACGCACTTTCAGTCACTTTCATTTTCGGACTGTTGTGTTTTTCACACTACTGCGTTTTTAGGGCCTGGTTCAGATATGTACGCTAATGCAGTCGTCGCCGCGATCCCGTACACAAAATGTATTGCCACACCCACCAAGAGAACCAAGATTCCTGCGTACAGGATCACAATAGTACGCTGAGACACCCCACAAATGGGTGCGACTTGCCTGCCTTTTTGCCACCACTCCCCGTGACCACCCCAAACGGCCTGTGAGTGTCATTCACTTTGCAAAGAAATCTTCACTGCTAGCAGCATCACTTAGGGTGTCTTGGCGCGTACGCAGTGCAACCGCGATGGATACGCAGACAGACGATAATCGCTCAACTCTGTAAATATAGTCATTGCGTCCACATCCGAATCAGGCAATTTTATGTGCTGTTATATAAATGTCGTGTTTTATGTACATTAGGGGACCCTTTCCTTGCTTTTAAGCACCAATGCAGCATTTTTTTTCACATCTCAATACTTTGAAAAATGCAACAGATTAAAAAAAATAAATCATTGTTATAAACCACTTTATATAAAAAGTAATGATTTAAAACCAAGATGTGCTTAAATAATTTAAGCACATATTCAATGCATGCAAAGCGGTACAAATGGAGAAGGACTGCAGCGCACACGACGATGGTGTAGGACCTGCCTTAAGGACCTTCCGTGACTGATCTTTGGTTTTTTTTGTTTAATGTATTAAAAATCTGAAATACTGAAGTTATTCTGTGATCTGTCCATATTTATTGCGTGCAAAGTCTATTAATGAAACTAACACCATGACTTATGTTGTTTGGAGGTAAATTTTATATGTTAAATCAGTGGTTCCCAATCTGGGTGCTGTGGCACTTGCAGGGGGGACACGGGTTGGTGGTCCAGGACCTAATCAAATGTTTATATGACCCACGTGAGAGGCAAAACCAGCTGGTGGCTGGCAATCCACCATATGTGGACAAACAGAAGCAGAACCTTGTCCACCACATAACTGACCCTAAGGATGACCAGCACAATTTACTTAATATTTAAAATTTTTGTAGAATTTCTCCGTAAGAAACTTTTGGGCCTAGGGGTGCCATGAAAATAATGGTCATACTATGGGGCGCCGCGATTCATAAAAGTTTGGGAACTTCTGTGTTAAATGATAAAAGTTCTTTATTATAAAGCAGGTGAATATGTAAAGGAGCTGGCAATACATGGCCCTCCAGCTGTTGTGGGACTACACATCCCAGCATACCCTGCCACAGTTTTGCGATCAAGGTATGCTAAAACTGTCAGGGCTTGCTGGGATGTGTAGTTCATCAGCAGCTGGACGGTCACTTATTGCCCACTCCTGCAATGGAGACATTAGGAGCCTTAAGGGGCACATCCACTAGCAGATATTAATGGACGACTGAACGATAACGACATCGTTATTGTTCAGTCGTCCATGAATCAGGCACTAAAAATGTCGGAAACGATCAGCGATGCGCGCTCCCGCTGGTCGTTTCTGACATCAATCATCACCCTAACATGTCGGTCAATCTGCCAATAACGACGAATTGACCATGTTCGGGGATGATGGAGGTGCCTGCACTGAGCGACATATCGTTCAGTGTAGGCACTGCAGGGGATGGGGAACGACTGTACGATTACGATGTCTTAATCATACTGTCTTCAATGGGTCGCGTGGTGGATACGCACCTTTAGGCTAAGGGATGCTTTTACAAATATGAAGGCATCAGTAAAACAATTTCATTCTCAAAATGCCTATATTGCAATACAATATTTCCATGAACTTATTTGTAACCTGATTTAATGAAATGCATAAAAATGTCACACAACCATATAAAAGCACCTACAAAAAAGGCAGAGCAGCAGCAGGTGGTACACACTAAACGATATATTAAACTATTTGTCGTTTTGAGATAAATCGTCCAGTGTGTACTCACTATTGCGCACTCCTGTGTATCGTTTGTCGTATATTCAGATCTGCCTGTAGTCCAATCTGAAGATCGTGTGTGGGACACAATGCTTCCGGATACGGCGGGGGAACGATTATACAGGCGGTCGTACACCAGATTGTGCATTGTGTACAGACCACCAGTTATATTGTGCTGTCGCTGAGTACGCACATTGTCTAGTGCAGGCCTGGCAACCTGTGGCTCTGCAGATGTTGTGAAACTACAAGTCCCAGCATGCTTTACCAGCTGATCGGTGGAAGGGTATACTGGGACTTGTAGTTTCACAACAGCTGGAGAGCCACAGGTTGGCCAGGCCTGGTCTAGTGTGTACTCTGCTTAATTAGAATGGTCCTGAGAGCTTTATCATAATGACCTATTTACTTTAAAATCCAAATCTGCAGGAAACTGTTGTGTTGAGAATACAGCATCCAAATGTGTGACAATCTAAATATGCAGCAGTGCCATCTGCTGGCTCCGGAACCAACTGCGGGAGAGAACTTCTGGTTTATGATGATGTCCTATTAGCTCATCTAATGCTGGTTACACACTAAATGATGTGTACCCAGCACGAAGTCGTTCGTGGCAGCGTCTGAACGACGATATTGCCGGTTGGACCTGCATGCAGGTTATCCATTTACCCCAGTTTGAACATTGCACATTGAATTTGACCATTGCAGCTCACATTTTGAGGTTTGTGTTTACCATTTTATAAAAAAAAAATTGCAACATTTATTTACTACTTTAATCAAACTGAAAATGCCACTGTCCAAAGCTTGCTGCTTGCAATAAAAAAATAAAAGGTTTTAAATGTTTACTTAAATCTGGGCAAAGAGGATCGATCATGGCAACCCTGTTGTTTTTAGAATATTACTCTTTTTTTTTTTTTTTTTTTTTTTGTTTAACTGATTCTACAATTTAGAAAATTGTGAAAATTTCCTAATTTTACAACAGACCCATTAAATCTGTTCATGAACTGTAAGGCTTGTGGTGCGAGCATGTCTAGCAGAGACATACTGGAAAGCTAACTGCTGTGCCTATGGCAGGGGAATTGGATTGGAAGCTTCTCCGGAGCAGGGAGTGATGTGTCTAATTAAAGTCACCGATTGTAAAGCACTGATAAGTGTATTTTATACATTCCATATTACAGTGTAACCACAGGCGGTGAGGCGGTTATTGCATACACTTAGACAGTACTGATCAGTTTTGGATTAATTTCTATAGATCCCCATAGATCATAGGATTATAGAATTGGAATGTATCCATGCATTTGTCTGCTGCTATGAAAAATTCATGTTTTACACATTCTTCTATGAGAGAGCTCTGGAAGATTCTAATGCTGGGTACACACTTAAACGACGGATCGGTAAGCAGACGGCAGCTTTGTCAGCACACTAATCTGCTGCTCGATGTGTCTGGCTTGACATCACAACTGGGCAGGCATTTACATTTGCCCACCCAGTTGTGATGTCAGTCCCTGCAGCAATTGTACGGGCCGTTGGTGTATCATGCGTACACACATACAGATACAGGGCTGACGCGATGTCTGAAAACAACGTCATTCACAGACATATCGGGTGTATACATCCGCCGATGCACTCGCAATATATAATTCGTTGATCGAACAATGTATTGACTAGAGTGTACACAACTTAGCTCAGTAGTCTGTAAAGTCTGTTATCCTCTAGATGTTTTCAGACTACAACTCCCAGGGTCCTCTACAACTAACCACAATCTCCTGCCTCTACTCACTATTTGTATTTCCAGCCGTGGAAGTTTCCAGGCCCTATAATTACTGCAGTCCTGCCACATGTTCATTCTGTGTCCTGGCCCTCACTTCATAGAGGTTGGAGAGAGGTGTGATGGATTAGGCTCAGGAACAAGTGACAAGTTTAGGTAAACACCCTGATGTCCAAGAGGAGGAGGAAAACCTGCTGGAGAGCGACTTGCTCTTCCCCATCGTGTAAACAGGAAAGCAGATGAGTAGAGATTCTCCCCCAGGCCAAAATCAAATGCTACAACTCGAACAACATGTGCAGTACTCAGTGTTCATGCATTTGTCCATTAGCTGTGTACATTGCAGTCTTCACCAGATCTATCTATACGGATAAGAAGTAATTAAATAGTGATATGGTACTTTATAATTTATCAACATTATATCTGTTTAGTGTATGAGGCTGCTAGGACTTTAATGTGTATATTAATAATCTACTAGGCCCAGACTAACACTAAAGATGCAGATCACCTTATCTCTGCAGGTTCCAGTGCTGGGAAACCTACCTCCCTACAGAGCAGCTAATGACATTGCACAAAAGCGCTCCCTTTGGCAGTGCAGCTATTAATCTTCTTCTGCCAGGGGGAAAAGCAAAAAGTATACCGACTGCTCTTGTTCCCAAGATGTTTTCAAGAAGTTACAGGAATTACTGCGATTGTCTCTGTTTGATTTGTGATGAGTGAAATTGTGACACTAGTAAGCAGCGTCTTTACAGAATATCTTTGTTATATATATACCGATACAAGCCACGTGTCCATATGCACTACAGCAGAAGGCTGCTATATATTTTTTCTGTATACTATAGCGATGACATCGCTCAATATTTACAGGCTGTACCCCGTGCCATATGCTTCCAGCACTGACCCGGAGTTTGGCAGATTTCCCCTGGACCTGAGAGGTTTACTGACTCCCATACATAGAGCTGTAATTATGAGGTTGACTCTTTCTACAAGACCAAGTAGAGAATCGTCTGTTGCGCACATTGTGCACTGTAAACCTCTCTAGCTTACAGCATGTGGCCCTGATGCTCTTGAGCTGCCCCGTTACTCCGTATTGGAAGTGGTTGTGTGTGATTGTTAGGCACACAAACACGTCCTTGTAATAGCAGCGATAACGGAGCCTTCACGGAATCCTGAGCAGCTTAGGTAAACCCTTGGGCTTCAGCTGGATTCTCCCAATGTTCACTTACTGCTGCTGATGTCACGACCAGGGTCTCTCGGCATGGTAGTCGACGGGTAGTACCTGTGAGGACGCTATGGCGAGGGGCGTCTGGCAGTGGCGGTGGTGCCTGGCGAAGAGCATTGGCTGTGCGTGGTTCTGTGGGGGCATACTGTCACTCTGGTCTGGTTAGGCCTGGTGGTGCTTCCATTCTGTTCTGGCATGGGCGCCGCCATCTTGCCTCCGGACATGTGACCTAGTTGCCCTATTCTGGTGTGTCACATGCTCCTCTCTGACCAGTCACGGCTGAGCACTGGGGATTTAAGGGAGTTCAGAGCTCCCTTGCATTGCCAGTGCAACGTGTTTCTCTGCGAGAGCTGAGAGAGTGTTCCTGTGCTTAAACCTGTCTATTGGATTAATTGCCTAAGCCTGCTTTTCCTAACCTGCTCCAAACCCTGCTGGATTCCCCTACCTCCTCCATATACCTTTCTCCCTGCCTGAGTACCTGAACCTGCTGTTTCCCTGCACCTTGTTTAATTTGATTCCCAGCTGGACTTCACTACCTCTGTCTGCATCAGCTACAGCTCACCAAACCTGCATTCACTTACAGCTCATCAAGCCTGCATTCTGTTTTAGCTCACCATACCTATACTGGACTGTTCTGCCTGTCACTACCTGGACATTTGTTCATTAACCCTCACAACAGTTATCAAGTGCACTTTAGTGCTATACCTGGACTTTTGTTTGCCACTCCCATGTCTTCTCAGTCCCTTATTAAAAACCCCACTTTTTCATTTAAGTCTGCTCCTGTGTCTGCTTCTATCACCACCCCGGGTCCACAACAAATTCAGAATCCACGGCCACGGAACAGGAGTCTGGAGCGGATTTTTTCCGAAGTATTGCTGGCCGTTTGGAAAACCTGGAAGTTATGCAGCACCAAGTGGCTCAGTTCCTGCAAGAAATAACTAAACAACAGGATTTAATTCAGAGCATAGCAACTCGCTTGGAGAGTGTGGAGACTATACAGCGACAGATGGCACAGTTTGTGCAAGACATTGCACGCCGTCTGGACACTGTACAAGCTACTTCAACGGCTCCTAGTGTGCTTGCAGCTACTCCTGTCTCCACTCCTGTGATTTCTTCATCTGTATCTACTCCTCGTTTGCATCTTCCCACACCTGATAAGTTTGATGGTACTCCAAAACTGTGTCGTGGATTTCTCAATCAGTGCGATGTGTACTTTACTTTGCAACCCTCTAACTTTCCTGCTCCTAGAACCAAAGTGGCTTACATTGTGTCCTTGTTATCCGGCTCCGCCCTAGAATGGGTTTCTCCGCTCTGGGAGCGTTCAGTTCTGCTTCTGGACAATTACCCAGACTTCCTAGCAACATTCAGGGGGAATTTCGATGAATCTGGAAGAACTTCCTCTGCTTCCTCCAGTATTATGAAGTTGAAACAAGGGACCCATCCTGTCAGCCAGTACGTCATTCAGTTTCAGACTTTGGCATCTGAACTCAAGTGGAATGAAGAAGCCTTGACATTGGCCTTTTGGCATGGTCTATCAGATCGTTTAAAGGATGATCTAGTGACTCGCGAATTACCCTCTAGTCTTAGTGATCTCATTTCCCTTTGTAATAAAGTTGATATACGCTTTAGAGAGCACCAAGATGAAAAACACAGAGCTAAGCGTTTCCCTTCCCCTACCCGCCACAATCCCTCCCTTTCCGAGGAAGAACCCATGCAGGTAAATCATATTCGTCTCTCTAACGAAGAATGACAGAGACGCTTTAGAGAGAACCTTTGTCCATACTGTGGAGACACGGGTCACGTGGTGGCTTCCTGTACCCGCAAGCCGGGGAGCGTCCCGTTTCTATCTAATTCTGGGTGCACTTAGCTAGGAGCAATTCTTCCATCCTCTAAACATATTGACTATGTGTTGTCCATAGCCTTAGACATTAATTCTAGCCCTGTGTTTGAGTCTGCCCTTTTGGACTCCGGGGCAGCGGGGAATTTCATGTCGTCTCGGTTGGCAGATAAATTACAAATTCCCTGCAGCACCTTGGATCATTCTGTCTCCTGGACCTCTATTGATGGTAAATCTCTTTGTAATGGAACTGTGTCTAAGAGAACTCAACCTGTTTTAGTTCGTGTTGGAACCCTCCATGTTGAACATAACAGTTTTTTCATTATACCCAAGACTTCCCATGAAGTTATACTCTGATACCCGTGGCTGTGTAAGCACAACCCCAGAATTGATTGGAACACTATGCAGGTTCAGTCATGGAGTGTGGAATGTCAAGTGTCTTGCGTTCCGAAGACCGATGCCTTGTCACGGTCATCATCCCCTGATAGTGGTCTAGAAACACTACGGAATACACCCATGCTTGGGGCAAACGTTTTGACAGCTATACAACTACAACCACCTGTTGGGAAGTCCTTTGTAGCCCCAGGAGGGGTGCCTCCAAAGCCTCAACCCCAGAGGATGTCTCTAAGGTCTCAACATCAAAGGAGGTCTCCAGAGCCTCAGCCACTTAAGGGATTTCTGAGTGTCCAGCCCCAGGATGGGGTTTTCAGCCCCATACCTCGAGAGGATGTTTCAAGTTTAGTTCCCCAGGAGGGGATTTCAGATCTAGCACCCCAGGAAGGGCCCTCAAGTCTCGTACCCCAGGAGGGGTTTTCAGTTTCTAGTTCCTGTTTCTGTCGGGTCAAAGCTGAGGATATCCACGTTTCCAGTCCTGTCAACAAAGTCCACTTGGCTCATCCTGAAAAGCCTAGGTGTCCTGAGGCCACCCATAAAGGGGGGGTATTGTCACGACCAGGGTCTCTCGGCATGGTAGTCGACGGGTAATACCTGTGAGGATGCTATGGCGAGGGGCGTCTGGCAGTGGCGGTGGTGCCTGGCGAAGAGCATTGGCTGTGCGTGGTTCTGTGGGGGCATACTGTCACTCTGGTCTGGTTAGGCCTGGTGGTGCTTCCGTTCCGTTCTGGCATGGGCACCGCCATCTTGCCTCTGGACATGTGACCTAGTTGCCCTATCCTGGTGTGTCACATGCTCCTCTCTGACCAGTCACGGCTGAGCACTGGGGATTTAAGAGAGTTCAGAGCTCCCTTGCATTGCCAGTGCAAAGTGTTTCTCTGCGAGAGCTGAGAGAGAGTGTTCCTGTGCTTAAACCTGTCTATTGGATTAATTGCCTAAGCCTGCTTTTCCTAACCTGCTCCAAACCCTGCTGGATTCCCCTACCTCCTCCATATACCATTCTACCTGCCAGAGTACCTGAACTTGCTGTTTCCCTGCACCTTGTTTCATTTCATTCCCAGCTGGACTTCACTACCTCTGTCTGCATCAGCTACAGCTCACCAAACCTGCATTCACTTACAGCTCATCAAGCCTGCATTCTGTTTTAGCTTACCATACCTATACTGGACTGTTCTGCCTGTCACTACCTGGACATTTGTTCATTAACCCTCACAACAGTTATCAAGTGCACTTTAATGCTATACCTGGACTTTTGTTTGCCACTCCCATGTCTTCTCAGTCCCTTATTAAAAACCCCACTTTTTCATTTGTCTGCTCCTGTGTCTGCTTCTATCACCACCCCGGGTCCACAACAAATTCAGAACCTAACAGCTGATAGCTGAAGAAATATTCTAATACAACCAAATGGAACAGCATATATTTAAGCTTTATGTGGGGGCATTATGTCTTTCACAGCAAATATCAATTTGGCTGTGTGACTCTAACATTATTTTAGTTCTTCATCATGTCCATATTGGACACAGGGACTATGCTGGGATATAGGTAGGCAGTAGAGTCAGGGCACCAAACTGTTAAAAAGTTCACACCCCGGCAGCCCAGGCTCCTCTTCCTCTATACCCTACCCCCAGCCCAAGGCAGTCCAGTCTAAGTTTGGTGCAGCAGGAGTAGGCACTATTACAGAAGGGTGACTGAAGCAGCCTCATACTTATTTTTAGTCTCCAGAGAGGTTGGCTCCTGTCTCCCTGTATACCTCCCCTCAGCACAGGTTATACAGACTAGCTCCATCCGGCCAACTGGGGTAGGATTGTTGAGCACTATCTGCCAAAAACTAACCTTATGCATTGAATGTGACTGTGCTGCTTCTGTTTTTCTATCTTTTATCTTGCTGCATACTGTGTGAGGGGTTCATTTAATTCCCCCTCTGCCTAGCCCCACTCATTGTTAAATCTGTGCAGTCCCTACATTTTTTGCACTGTTGCTTATTGCACAACTCCATTTATATAGCTTGGTGTGTGGGAATTTCAAGAACAAAGCGCACAAGGAAGTAGAGGCTCCTTTGCTGCATACATGTAGAAATTGTTCTGCTGGTCTCTCCCCACACAAAGTGGTTCAGGATGGTCTCTGTAGCCGGTGATGCACAGGCACACAGTGTGAGGTCCCATCTACAGCTTCCAGCCAGGAACCCGCGTGGACTGCCAACCTGTTGCAGGGAATGTTGCAGTTGGTTGATCGCCTTACAGCCCATGCACCCGTCCTCCCTACTTTGGGGGTTCCCTATTATGCAGTATCATGTACAACTACCCATGCAGGAAGCCCCATGGATGAACACCTTCTCTCAGTGCAGGGTTTAGCAGAGGTGTCCGCCTCATTTCAGCAGATGCTGGATAGGGGCCGTACTTCTGGGCACAGACCATCCAGGCATGAAAGCTCTGCCCCCCCAGGCGGTTTATGCTTCGGACTCTGAAATCTCAGATCAGGAGGAGGATCTTTCTGGTGCTTAAGAGGAAGAGACCTCCTCTGTCCAGGAAGACTCCCTGTCTCAGGTGAACGTTGTGGCCTTAGGGCGGTAAGATTGGTCCTTTCTATTGAGGATGATGAGCCAGCCCTAGATCCAAGGCTCCAGTTTTCAAGCATCAGGAAATAGTTCAGTAGAATTCCCTAAATTTGAACAGCTTGAAGAACTGCTAGCGGAGGCTTGGCCTGTTCCTAAAAGGCGGTTTCGGGTCTCCAAGTGCATTGCATCCTTTTATCCACTCCCTGCTGAGGAGTGTAACAAGTGGGAGTCTCCTCCCCCCCATTGACACACACATTGCCCGCCTTGTTAAAAACTACCTTCCCTATCCCTAATACAGCTTCACTTAAGTATCCGATAGATAGGAAGTTGGAAACTTTCCTTAAGGTCATTTATTCCCATGCAGGTGCTATCGCCCGTCTGGCCCTCGCATCTGCTTGGGTGGCCAGGGCAATTGGCTCTTGGGCGGATGCCCTAGAAGAGGGCCTTCTGGTGCCCATGGAAACCAATTGTTATCTCTTGTGGCGCATATTAAGCAGGCTGCTTCCTATCTTGATGAAGTGGCTCTTGACACTGGCATCTTAACCTCCAAGGTGTCAGCTTCTGTGTCTGCCAGGAGAGCCCTGTGGCTGCTTTCTTGGCGTGCCTGTAAGAAAGCCCTTGAGGCTGTTCCTTACTATGGCGATGTTCTTTGGTCCTGATTTGGACAAGATTGTAGCATTTCTGCCTTCTGCAGCAGCCCCGAGGGCATGAGCGTCTTATTTTTGCTCTCTTCGACTGCAAGGGAAAGCCAAAGGGCAGTCTTTTTCTAGGTTCCAGAGTTCTTCCTCCAAGGCCAGAAGCAAGCAGTCCTGGCCTACCAGACACCTGGCTGGACCTGGGGGACCCCAGTGTGGGAGGCCAGCATCTGCTTTTCTCCGAGGCCTGTATGGCGACCACGACGAATACCTGGGTGTGCAGTATAGTCTCGCAGGGCTAGTCTCTGACCTTCCGGAAGCGTCCTCCGGCAAGGTTTTTTTTCCATAGGTCTTCCTCGGGATCTGGGAAAAGCAAAAGCACTGCGGGAGTCCATTCAAGGTAATTGTTCCAGTTCTCCTGGATCAGAGGCGCTCTGGCTTCTACGCCAACCTGTTTTTGGTTCAGAAGCTGAAATGTTCCTTCCAACCAATTCTTAACCTCAAGTCCCTCAGCCGTTATTTATGGGTTCCTAGGATCCGCATGGAGCCTCTGCATTCCATCATTCTGGTGCAGGAACCTGGGGATTTCATGACCTCCTTGGACATCCAGGACACCTTTTTACATATTCCTATTTGGCTCAGTCACCAGCGCTTCCTCCGGTTTTCAGGCATTGCCTTTTGGTCTTTCCAAGGCTCCTCGTGTTTTCACAAAAGTCATGGCAGCTCACTTATGGCACAGAGGTGTCTGGATTCTGCCTTACCTGGATGATTTTATCCTGGCCCAGTCGCCAGACGTGCTCAGAGAGCACCTCCGTCTCACAATAGACCTTCAATATCATGGATGGATCATCAATTGGGAGAAGTCCTCTTTGACTCCATCCCATCAGATGCTCCATCTGAGGGCCTTGTTGGATTCCAGGGTTCAGAGGATCGTCCTCCCCATGGAGAAGATTCAAGACCTGCAGGACAGGATTCGCAAGTTCTTACATAATTGCCGGGTGTCAATAGACTCCTACATGGTGATCCTGACTTCACTGGTCTCCACCTTCGACATGGTGGAGTACGCTCGGCTTCACTCCTGGCCACTTCAGGTGGAGAGTCTGATTCGCTGTAATGGGTCCCATCACCAGATTAAACTGCAAACAATCATCCTATCTTGGGAGGTCCGTCTCTGTCCCTTTTGGATTCAAGAATAGGTCCTCCTCACCACGGACGTAAGTCTTCGCGGATGGGGGGCAGTGACCTGCCAGCAGTCTTTTGAAGGTCAATGGACTGCTCAGGAGAGCTACCTTCCAATCAATGTCCTGGAACTTCGACCTGTCTTCAGGGCTGTCAAGCACAGCAGCTCCTCCTACATCCCCCAGTCCAGGTACAGTCCAACAAAGCAACAGCCGTCGCTTACATAAACCATCAAGGCGGCAGTCGCAGCGCCATGAAGGTGAGTCGCATTCACCAGCTCTGTTGGCGGTCTTCATGTTGGGAGTCCAGAATTGGGAAGCAGACTTTCTAAGCCACGATGTCGACTCAGGCAAGTGGGCTCTTCATCTGGACGTCTTTCAACTTCTGGTTCATCGTTAGGGCTTACAAAACATCAATTTGCTAGTGTCTCTGCACAACAAGTTGCCAAGGTACTGCTCTCACTCCAGAGATCCAGGAGCTCTTCTCGTGGACATCTTGGTGGTTCAGTGGACCTTTCATCTCATGTACATATTCCCTCCAATCTTGCTGCTTTTGCAAGTTATCTGCAAGTTGAAGCTGCAAGGTGGCACCATGATTCTGGTAGCTGTCGATTAGCCGCGAAGGGTTCCGTAGGCAGATCTTCGGAGCCTCTTCATCGATGCTCCACTGCGTCTTTCTCTACAGCTGGATCTCCTGTCACAGGGCCCGTGCTTCCACCTGGATCTGGCCAGTCTCTCTTTGACGAGGTGGCTCTTGAGACATCTGTCTTGCGAGCCAAGAGGTTTTTCGTGGAAGGTCTTTCGTACCATACTAAATGCACGGAAACCCTCCTCTACTAGGATTTATCATCGGGTTTGGCATACGTACTTCTCCTCGTGTTCTACCAGGGGTCTTAACCCATGATCCTTTCGGATTGCCCGAATCCTTCTACAGGCACGTCTGGATTTGGGTCTTCGCCTTTCATCTTTGAAAGTGCAGGTTTAAGCCCTTTTCTTTTTCCAGAGACAGATTGCCTTAATGCCTGAACTTCATTTCAGGGAGTGCTCCACATGCAGCTCCCGTTTGTTCCTCCAGTGGCTCCATGGGACTTGTCCTTGGTGCTTTGGGCTCTTCAGTCTTCTCCTTTTGAGCCTTTGGACTCTGTGGAAATTCTTTCTTTTGGCTATTGCTTTAGCCCGGAGGGTGTCAGACTTGAGTCCGCTGTCGTGTCGCTCTATGTTTCTGGTCTTTCTTCAGACTCTGCTAGGCTACCTTCCGAAGGTAGTTTCTAAATTTCACCTCAGTCAGGAGATTGTGGTCACGGCTTTTCAGTCTCTGGAGGTTTCTGCGGTGGAGGCCTCTTTTAGATGTTGTGAGGGCTCTCAGGATCTATGTTGAGCATACAAGGGATATCCGCAAGTCTGATTCCCTTCTCATCCTTTTATAGCTTTCATAAGCAGGGCTGGCCAGCTATGAAGCAGACCTTGACCAGGCGCTTCCATTTAACCATCTGCCACGTGTACGTGGCAGTGGACCTTCCTGCCCTGGCTGTGGTGACGGCTCATTCCACTAGGTCGGTTGGCACTTCTTGGGCAGCTTGTTGTGGAGCCTCTGCTGAGCAGCTTTGCAGGACAGCTACGTGGTCTTCTGCTCGCACATTTTTCTATTTCTATTCCTTTAACACCTTCGCCTCCACGAGTGTGGCATTATTTGGCCGGAGGGTTCTCAGTGCAGCTCAGGAGGATCACCTCCCTTTGGGATGTCCCAGCATAGTCGCTGTGTCCCCTATGGACATGGTGAAGAAAAGGAGACTTATGTCTTACCTGGTTAAATCCTTTTCTTTGAATTCCATAGGGGACATGGTACCCACCCTGACGCACTTGACTTGTGGGGGTTTTCCCTCGATCTCTGGTTCCCCTGTCTCTTCAGGTGTGTTTGTTTTTGTGTGGGCGCCGGTCTTCCTTCTCCTTCCTGCTTCTGCCTTGGGCTTGCTAACTGGACTGGCCTGGCTTGGGGCAGGGTATAGGTGAGAAGAAGCCTGGGCTGCTGGAGTAAAAAAGTTTTAACTGTTTGGTGCCCAAACTCCAATGCCTACCTATACCCCAGTGTAGTTCCTGTGTCCCCTATAGAATTTGAATTAAATAACTTACCTGGTTAAGACATAAGGCTCCTTTTTCCTTGGAAACTCCCACAGTGAACGACTAGTGTTACCTTCACCCTATAGTAGCTGCCTTTCCATTAAAGAGATGTACCTGTCCTACACTGACATCTACCTGTCACAGTTAAGTACAGGACTAGAGCTGTCAGCAGATAGATTATGGAAGGGGACAGATAGAAAGATGGCAATTTAAATATATTTGGTACAGATCTGTAACACTGCTGTGTTGGACCATACTTTGCACCAAGTCCAATTATGCAGTCTTGTAGCCGGGTCTGGCTCCAGAGCCTATTCTGCACTGCTAGTTAGCTCCAATTCAGTTATTTCAGTGCAATACAGGCTCCATCAGTGATTATTAGAGATGAGCGGGTTCGGATCTCAGAGATCCGGGGCAAGAACCGAACGTGCGGTCGGTTCCGCCGCTGGCCCCGGATCTCAAACTGAGGAAAAAATCTTGCGGCTTGCGAGCTTTCGTCTCTGCCTTATAAGGAGGAGGCCGCGTCGGCACCATTTCACTCCAGCTGTGGAGAGTGAACAGGGAGGGTGGGTAGTGTAGGGCTGGTGCTGTCCTGTCTGCTGTGTCCACCTGGGCTGGTGCTGTCTGCTGTGTCCTCCTGGGCTGGTGCTGTCTACTGTGTCCACCTGGGCTGGTAGTGTGCTGCCTGTGTTATCAATCGCTGCTGCCTCCGTCAGGGGTGCTCTGGGCCTGAAGTTGTGGGCAAAAAAAATAAAAAAATCTATATAATAAAAAGTGTGTGGGTTTTTTGTGCGTGTGCGTTTGCCTACTTATTCAGACAGCAACCTAGTGCTGCCTGTGTCGTCAATCGCTGCTGCCTCAGTCAGGGGTGCTCTGTCTGTGCCCCAAGTTGTGGAGTTGTGGGCAAAAAAAAAAAATGTAAATCTATATAATAAGTGTATTTTGTGTGTGTGCGTTAGCCGCAACTTGGCTACACTATTGCTGCTTGCTTGGTGACTCTGCTGCAAGACCACAGTGAATCTGGAGGGCAGTCACATGGCAGGAGAGCAAGAACCACATGTTGTAGCTGCCGGCAGCAGTCATGATGATGCAAGGCCGTCAACGTCCTCGTCCTCTATGAAGGCCGATGCCCCAGGGCTTAAGTAAGGCCATGGACATGGAAAAGCAATTTCTTTTACTTTTATTATAGAAAAATCATTCTAAAGCCAAGTTGACTTTAGATAAACAAAAAATTGGCAATATGCCATCCACTACACGAAGTGGCAAGGAAAGGATAAGGCCTTGGCCTTTATTTATGACTGGTGGTTCTAGTGATGTTAGCCCTTCTGCTTGTTGTAGTAGTGGTGGTACTATAAAAAAAATTAAAGTGCTTAAGAAGAAGACAAGTAAGACCGCTCCGGAAGAACAAACGGTGTGCTCCGAGAAATCAAAATCACAAATCTCAGAGGAGAATCCAAGTGTGTCCGCGGTTGCCATGTGTGAGCCAGACCTTTCAAATGGTGTACTTGAGGATCCTCCTTCCAACATTTGTGTGCCCTCTGTAAATGTGGGGAAGGGCAGTCAACATATTGCTGACGTCATCGAGGATGCTTCTGTGGAATTGCACATGGAGGATGATGAGGATATTTTGGTAGTTGCCACTAAGGATGATGAGGATGTTGTTGATGCCGAGGATGTCATTTGTGTAAGTCAGGCAACATTTGTTGCCCATGGTATGAAGAAGCCCATTCATGTTGTCATGCCGGGGCAAAAGACAAAAAAAGTCCACTTCTCACGTGTGGAATTATTTCCACCCAAATCTGGCCAACAGTTGTCAAGCCATCTGTAACCGATGCCAAGCAAGAGTGAGTAGAGGTAGGGACCTTAACCATCTAGGAACCTCCTCCTTGTTACGTCACTTGGAGCGCATTCATCAAATTCCAAAGCGTATGCCGCCAAGTTCCAAAACTAAAAATGTAACAATCAGTCCAGTGTCACCTACATGCTCCCTCTCTGTGGGATCCAAGCGCCTTCAATCTCCACCACCAACACCTGCATCATCAACATCCTAATTCGTCATTGGAAGTAGTCCTGCTGCATCCAATGTTATAAGCATGATTGACTCCTCTCCTATCCGTGATTCCTCAGAAGGATCCTTGATAACTATGCAGTTGCTGCTGTTGCTGTGAGTGGATCTTCATCCCAGAAAGGGACGAGGAGGAAGACTACTTGTAGTACTGTAACCAAACAATTAACTGTCAAACAATCCTTTGCAAGGGCGAACAAGTATGACAGCAGTCACCCAGTTGCACAGCGGATTACTGATGATATAACAACAATGCTGGTATTAGATGTACGTCCAGTATCCGCCATTAATGCAGTGGGTTTTAGAGAGTTAATTGAGGTCCTGTGTCCCCGCTTCCAGATCCCTTCTAGATTCCACTTCACTAGAACAGCAATTCCCAGTCTGTACAAGGACATAAAAAAAACCAACTTATTAATGTCCTCCAAAATGCCGTTGTACCCACTGTCCACTTGACCACTGATATGTGGACAAGTGGGACAGGGCAAACTAAAGATTACATGACAGTAACAGCCCACTGGGTAGGTGAATTGCCTACAACAGCAATAGCATCTACCACATGCCAGCTGATTCTGAGGCAGGCTACTCTTTGTATAACTGGTTTCACTAAGAGGCATACCGCTGAGAACCTCTTTACTCAGGGAAATCATTGCAACATGGCTTACCCCACTTGGACTCTCCTTGGTATTTGTGATTTCTGACAATGCCAGCAATATTGTGAGAGCATTACATCTGGGCGAATTCCAACAAATCCCATGTTTTGCTCACACAATTTATTTGGTGGTGCAACATTTTTTTTAAAAATGACAGTGGCGTGCTGGAGATGCTCTGAGTGGCCCGGGATATTTTAGACATTTGGCAACTGCTCGTTGAAGATTGCATCACCAGCAGATACTGTTTAATTTGTCCTGCCATCAGCTGAAACAAGAGGTAGTAACTAGCGGAATTCTACCCTCTTTGCTTCAGCGGATGAAGGAGCAGCAAAAGGCCATCCAGGGCTACACAACAGCCTATGACATAGGCCGTGAAGCGGGAATGCACCTTACTCAAGCGCAGTGGAGAATAATTTCTGTGTTGTGCAAGGTTCTCAAACACTTTGAACTTGCCACACGTGAAGTTAGTTCAGACACTGCCAGCTTGAGTCAGGTCATTCCCCTCATCAGACTTTTGAAAAAACAGCTGGAGAAACTGAAGGAGGAGCTGAAATGGAGCAAGTACGCTAAGTATGTCGGACTGGTGGATCAAGCCTTTGATTCGCTTCACAAGGATCCAAGGGTCGTGAATCTCTTGAAATCAGATCAATATTTTTTGGCGACCATACTTGATCCTAGGTTTAAGTCATACCTTGTGTCTATTTTTGCAATGGACATAAATCTGAAAAGATGCAAAGAGCTGTTGGTAAAAAAATTGTCAGCTGAAGCGGCTCGTGACACGCCATCATCTCCTCCTTCAGTTTCTGCGGCTACCAGGAAAAAACTAAATTTTTCCTACAGAATTCCTGCTGGTCATGCAGATCAGTCACCAAAAAAATTACATCTGCTCGGGCCTGAGAGAACTTCCTACTAATAGTGACATGTCTACCGTGACTATGTCTGATACGGTCACCATTCACAGAATGGTGGATGACTATTTTAGGGATAACATCCAAATAGGCATGTCAGACAGTCCCTTTCAGTACGGGTAGGAAAAAGAGGCAATTTGGAATCCCTTACACAAACTGGCTTTGCTTTACTTAAGTTGCCCACCCTCCAGTGTGTACTCTGACACAGTTTTCAGCGCAGCCGGGAACCTTGTCAGTGATCGGCATAGGAGGTTACTTCCTCAAAATGTGGACAAGATGAACTTCATTAAAATGAATTACAAATTCCATGAGGAAGACCTCTACCAACAATTGCATCAAAAAAATACAGAGGTGCCTATGGTGGATTCCAGTGGGGACAACTTAATATTGTGTGAAGAAGAGGATGTACACACTGATGGGAATGACGAGGAAGACGACGACAACAACATCTGATGATGTCATTTAAAGCCAGTTTGTGTATGGGATCATTTCCATGTCCAATGCACATTGGCAGCTTGTTTTATGGGGGTCCAAACAAACCAATAATTTCAGCCACAATTGGCAGTCCTTGTCGCTGAAATGATTGGTTTGTTAAACTGTGAATGTCCTGTTTCATATACAACATAAGGGTGGCTGGGAGGGCCCAAGGACTATTCCATCTTGCACCTCTTTTCTCTGCATTATGTATTGTTTGGGGCATTGCTGTCTGACATTTTGAATTTGATTGTTTATGAATGTCCAGAAATTATAATGGCCACACTCAGCATCTCCTGTATGCCCCTTTCATTTTTTAAAAATGGCCACATGTTAGTGCGCCCACTGTTGTTGCTTAGTTAGCTAGCTGGATGCAACATTTTGGCCTTAGGACTAACCTAGATAAAAAATCAATATTGTGAGCTGTGAGGTGGTCAAAATTGACTTCAAATGACTGGGATTAAATATTATTAAGGTTAATAATACTGTAGGAACCAAATCAGGGCCAAATTATGTGGTTTTAACTGTTTTTATCATTTTGTAAAAAAAGATCCAGATCCAAAACCAAAACACGCAAGGGTGGTTTTGCAAAACCAGATCCAGATCCAAAACACGAATGAGATACAGAATCGGTATGAAATGCCGCCGGCCGCAGCGCCTGGCCGACAAAAGCAGAGTTCCCGGCAGCGGAAGCCCGACAGTGCTGGAAATCCCGATCGTCGCTAAGGTAAGTATAAACTAACCTAACCCCCTAACCCTCCTTAGGGGCGCCTAACCCTAACCTCTCCCCCAAGTGCCTAACCCTAATCCCCCCCTTCCCCGCTGCCTAAACCTAAGTCCCCTGGGGGGGTGCCTAACCCTATGCCTCCCTCCCCCTAGCCTAACCTTCCGGGGGGGTGCCTAACCCTGAGTCCCCCCTGGGTGCGCTAAACCTAACCCTCCCCCCCTCGCGGCTGTCCGCTCGCGGCGCCCAGCATCCCTATAGTGCAAAATGGGCTCCAATTCCGGCACCACCAGATAAAAAGGGAAACAGGCTGGAGTAACATTATGCTGCATTATTGATACCCCTTCAAACTATTTACAGCACCAACACTAGCCCTATACAAGCAAACATCATTATTTTATTATTTATCTACTAGCAGTTAGCGCCAGCTTTATCATTGGATTGCACTGCGATGAAATAAGCAGGATTATCATTAGGTACTAGAATATTTCCTTATAATTGAACCTCACTTTCCCCCAGCAGGAATGAAGCAGTCAAGGTTATTCATACAGTATGTATAAAGCCATGACAGCTTCTGTTAATCTTATTATCTACAGGAGAGTGATTTGTAAGTATGGAAACATCTGATATCACAGGAAAACTAATTAAGGTTGGAGCAAATTTTTATTTTCAAAATGTATTATTTTAAAACCTGTGCTGTGCACAGTTGGGAAATGAATGCTGTGTGTTTTATCATTGTACGGAGAGCTTTCGTCACACGCTATAAATGGCTTGTCCAATATCTCCAGACACTGCAAAACCTTACTAGCCAACATACTGGAAGCGGAGGCACCTCGATCTTTGCATATTTACAGTCATTCATTGGTAATTATAGAACATATCAAAGAAAATGTAAATTATTAAATTCAATTGTAGCCAATATCTTTGACATGATGATTATATAGTATTGCAAGGATTACTGATTGTAACTGATAGTATATGAACTTCTGTTTTTATGCAGGAAGTTAGGTGACCATGGGCGTGAATCAGCATTGTACACCAGGGTTGGACTGGCCCACAAGGGTACAGCGGAAATCCCCGGTGGGCCCCACTGCCTGAGGGCCCCACCACTTGCTCTAATGTCAGGTTCCAGACTGTGCACTTAAATTCAAATTTTTTACTTTATTAAAGGTTCAGTTACATGGACTCTAATGTCTGCCCAAGCCTCTGTAGTGGCTTGCCTCATACCCTGTGGTAACTGACTACACCCCAAAGCAAGGGCCCCAACCACTGCAATACCACTGGTGGGCCCTTCATGCTTCAGTCCGACACTGTTGTACGCTATTCGCAACGCCACTGCGTCTCATGTACGCAGCTTTAATGCCAAATAATTTTATTGCCACAGGAGGCGTCTTGTGTAAATAGACTGCTCCGGATGGCTTCTAAGATTTTTTGCTGCATCTGAGGACACAGCTATCGGATCACTTGCGTGAACATCGGCCTTCTGAGTAACCCTCAGGTACACCTTCGGGTTACTCAGGGTAGACATGTAACTCAGGCTGCCGGGGCCAGTGAAGCTGTGCCACCGCCTGTTCCCCGCCCCCAGACGGCCAAAACATGTCAATCATGCTGCGGCTTAGAAGGCACTGTGACCTCCGTCACAGACACAGATTGGCGCGGCGCAGTACAGATCCTGCACATGTGCAATCATCAGAGTTGTACGTAAAGCATCGGGTTTGCGCAGAACTCTGAAACAGGCCTCACGTCTATTTGATCTTACTCCATTTCATTAAGAAGCTGGACATAGAAAGTATATTTTGTCATGTGTACCCTTGTTCACAAGAGCTTACAATGTGAAAAATGAAGGCTAGTGAAATAAAGTTTGATGCGACAGATTGTTTCAGTGGTGAGGGTCAATTGTAAAACAGCTTGGATCGGTGGGTAAAGGTCCCCTAGTCTGGGCAAAGTTAAAAGAGCTAATTGGAGATGGCCAGTGAGGAAGAGAGAGTGGGCGCAAAGCGGAGATTATGTTTGGAGTAGCCCTTTTGTGGGTCAGGTACATGGGTGAGACACTGTAGAGTGATTTGTATACTTACAACAGCTTCTGTTTAGTCAGCAATAAGAGCCACGGATAAAAGATCATGAGTGAAGAGATTTGATATGGATGCTGACCAAAGCCAGCAACCTGTTACACAGCTCCTAATGTCCAGCATTGTTCCTACCCCCATCTTCAGTTACTGCAGAGCAAACTACGCAGTCACTTGGAGTAATACTGTATGCTGAAGCAAAGCAAACAAGTATCAGGGTCCAAGGGTTTTGGATGCACATTCAGGGCCTGATTCAGAGCCGAACGCTCTGACCAGAGCGCTCGCTCTGAATCAGGGCCCTCCTCCATGAAAATGGAGCGTCCTCCTGGATGCTGGCATAGCTGTGGGTGACCACCCACAGCTTATGCGAGCGTCCATGATGATTGTCGCGATGGTCTTGACCATCGCGACCATCGGGCTTGCGACGGAGACCCTGCAGTAGGGTCTCGCTGCCGCAAGCCCTGGAGTGATTTTGGCTCTATCAGAGCCAAAATCACTTCCACTGACATCACTAGTGATGTCAGTGGGGCCGGCTTCAGACAGTAGGCGTTCCCATGGGAACGCCTCCGTCTGGCAACCACGCCCCTGGCACGCCTACCAAAGGGGGCGTGCTGTCAATCAACATCGACACACGCCCCCTTTGGTGCGAGACCCGGAGCGACGGAGAGCCCGGAGCGTATCCAGGTCTCGCGCATGCACGCGACAGAGCTCCCTCCGTCGTGCGCATGCGCAGTGGGGCAACATCGACCCGCTTGCGAGTGTCCTGCGCTCGCGAGCGGGTCTGAATGACCCCCTCAGATCAAACATACCCGATATAGAACATGATGGCACAAAGTACAGTCTGGATTTTGGAGATGTACAATGCAGAGCCCAATGTACCACATATTGCCCAGTCCCTGTTGCTCTATTGAACACTATGTGGTTAATCCAATTAGGTGCAAGTTGGGAACTGTGAGCCGTTTTCATGGTGAATTTCAGTTGCAATCCAATTCCAAGCTTGAATTGATTTTTCAGAGGGAATTAGCTTATTTTTGACCAGGTGAATAGGTAGGGAAAAGCTTTATTTTAAGGTACAAATGCTGGGATACAGTGCAGAACCTCTGGTACACCCCTTCCAATGAATAATCATGCACTTGGAGGGGTTTAATTAGCATAATTTGGCTAATAAAGCCATGTCAGTTATCAGGTGACTTTCTCTAAAAAGCTCCATAATGGGTTAAATGATGTGAGACAGGTACGTGGAGGTGTAAATGATGTGAGACAGGTACGTGGAGGTGTAAATATGGGAGACGGGTACGTGGAGGTGTGAATGACGTGGGACGGGTACGTGGAGGTGTGAATGACGTGGGACGGGTACGTGGAGGTGTGAATGACGTGGGACGGGTACGTGGAGGTGTGAATGACGTGGGACGGGTACGTGGAGGTGTGAATGACGTGGGACGGGTACGTGGAGGTGTGAATGACGTGGGACGGGTATGTGGAGGTGTGAATGATGTGGGATGGGTATGTGGAGGTGTTGTATTGATGAGAGAGGGGTTCTAAAGCTTTCTATATGGTCCTACTATCTCTGGCCAATTTTTGGTGGTCCAGCATGCTTCCCCATTTTTCATGCTCTTCTCCCAGTTTGCTTTTTGTACGAAATTTGCACAACCTCACCATAAGTAGCACAAATTGGCATTTCCAATTGCGCATTTATCAGGGGCGTACATTAATGCGAAGTGTGCATATTTCATGAAACAAATTTTCATTTGCAAACTCGCACCTAATTGGATTGAGCCCTATAGATCCTAATCCCTACTGACCTACAACAGAGCCCATTTCCTAATAACTAATGGCTACCTTCATTCACTCTGTCCTGTCTGGTCTCTGAACAGCAAATTTGGCTCATAGTGGTTTCCACTCCAGGGTTGAAGTCACACAGCCAGTTGTTGTTCAGTAGTGTACAGGAAACTGTTTGCTTTGAGCCAGTAACAGAATAGACACATGACATTGTCTGCCTTCAGTAGGCTGATAGTGGCTCCATGACCCCTTGTTCGCTGCAGTCAGTGAGCACTTTTCTGAGTTAACATTGGCAGTGAGAGATGGCTGGGGGCTCTGAGGTATGGGTGGAGGAGAATGCTTCACATCTTTTCACACTGTCCCTGGCTTGGGGATTTAAATTTTGAGACAGAATTTTGGGAATAGGGGTTGGTATCTCTGTAGCTTAGTCCATTGGCAGGTTTCCATATCAATCATTTAAAATGCATCAAATACCCAGGTGCTTTATTTTATTACAGTTCACATGTATGCTGCTTGTTTAACATCCAAGGCTGGTCTGACAACCCAAGACACAAGCCATTATATATTATGCATTAAGAGGAGTACACATGACCTGACAGTACTGCAGAATACACAGAACTGTCCACATGCCAGCAATACACACAGCATATCTCAGCAGTGTTACTATAAACATATAAATATATATAGAAAAACAAAGAAGACTACAGCGCCATATGAAGGGAGAATTTAATAAAACCTAAAATTATTGTAATTATGTGCATAAATTCTATAAAGTAACCATAAATTGAAAACACCAACTGATAACAGGAATATATAGCATTCCCCAACAGTATGGGTGTCAGCTCAAATAGTAGAAATGTAACAGTGGTAGTCTGTTACGTGGATAGAAATAGGAATATTAGAACTGAAATAGAGCGCCCACCGTGCTTGTATATCTTGTGTATGTGTATATGAACAAAAACTCTACAATTTAAACAAAAAATTGTTAAAGTGCATGAATAAAACCCTGTGATTAATTACTAAACCCCTATAATTCTTCGTGTCCTAGGCATCTAACAATGAAGCAAGTAGGTATATTTTTATATATGAAAGTGCAAACGACGTGCAGAGAAAAATAAATACTGAAATTTGATTGTGCCCTCAATTGTGCAAATTACAAACATCTTTAAATATATGTATAAAAAGAAATTTAATCTGACTTAATAAAAATATTTCTGTATATTTTTCATAAAGACAAGACCTAGACCCAAACATGTACAGCCATTGCCAAAAGTTTTGAGATTGACACAAGTATTTGTTTTCACAAAGTCTGCTGCTTCAGTGTTTTTGGCCTTTTTGCCAGATGTTACTATGGTATACTGAAGTAAAATTACAAGCATGTCAAAGGCTTTTATTGACAATCACATTAAGTTTATGCACAGAGTCAACCCTTTTTTTTTCCCCCAAGACCTCTGCAATTCGCCCTGGCATGCTGTCAGTCAAATTCTGGGCCACATACTGACTGATGGCCGTCTGTTTTTGCCTAATCAATGCTTGGAGTTTGTCAGAATTTGTGGGTTTTTGTTTGTCCACCCGCCTCTTGAGGATTGACCACAAGTTCTCAGTGGGAATAAGGTCTGGGAAGTTTCCTGGCCATAGACCCAAAATTTTGATGTTATGTTCCCTGAGCCACTTAGTTATCACTTTTGCCTTATGGCAAGGTGCTCCATCATGCTGGAAAAGGCATTTTTCGTCCCCAAACTGTTCTTGGATGGTTGGGAGAAGTTGCTCTTGGAGAATGTTTTGGTACCATTCTTTATTCATGGCTGTGTTCTTAGGCAATATTGTGAGTGATCCCACTCCCTTGGCTGAGAAGCAACCCCACACATGAATGGTCTCAGGATGCTTTACTGTTGGCATGACACAGGACGAAGACTTTTGGAGGATGGCCTGGTGTCAAGAAGTGCAGCAAAGAAGCCTCTTCTCTCCAGGAAAAACATCAGGGACAGACTGATATTCTGCAAAAGGTACAGGGATTAGACTGCTGAGTACTGGGGTAAAATTATTTTCTCTGATGAATCCCCTTTCAGATTGTTTGGGGCATCTGGAAAAACGCTTTTCCGGAGAAGGAAAGGTGAGCGCTACAATCAGTCCTGTGTCATGCCAACAGTAAAGCTTTGTGAAAACCAATACTTGTGTCATTCTCAAAACTTTTGGCCATGGCTGTAGGGCAATATGCACATAGGGTCCACATAATAGAAGGTTTTAAAAAAAAAAATACAAAAATAAAATACATAAAACATTGCATATAATAGTAATAAAAAAAAAAACGGCTTATCTGGCAAACAATGGTAAGTTCATGAAAGGTAGAATAAAGGACCCACCAACGCGTTTCATCTGGGTATCAGACTTCTATAAGGGAATCCTTATATAAAAAATATACGTACTTGTCACATTATTAGATGCCTAGGACACTAAGAATTTCAGGGGTTTAGTAAGTAGCAACAGGGTTGTATTCATGCACTTTGCACTTTAAATAACTATTTTTTGTTTGAAGTGTAGAGTTTTTATTCATATACACATACACAAGGTATACAAGCACGGTGGGTGCTCTATTTCAGCTAATATTCATATATATATATATATATATATATATATTTATTTATATAGTATCCCCAAAATGTTTCTAGAGAACAGAACAGCCCATCTTATACCAGCTCAGCCCCTTGCTGCTTCATCTCACACTGTTCTGCAGTTGCTGTTTCATGTGAGCAGACTTTCATTTTCGAGCCCTTGGGGTAGATTTACTAAAGCTTCTAAAACAGACAAGTTAGGATGTTGCCCATAGCAACCAACCAGGGGTGTTTCTAGAGAGGAGGGGGCCCGTGTGCAGTCTCCAACATGGGCCCCCTCCTCTCCGCCCGGCGGGGGGCAGCGCACTGACCTGTGTTCGGCCAGCGCCGGAGTTATAGAGTCTGGACACTAGAGCGTGCCCAGAGTCTATAGTATCTGCACAGGTCACCGCGAAAATGGCCACGGTGGCCATTTTCCCTGTACTATGCATGCGCAAACAATGTTAAAATGGCCACTGCAGCCATTTTCCAGTCGTTTTACAGCACCGGACCCCGCGCCGATGTGGGACTCCAGAGAGGTAATGGGTGCAGGGTGTGTGGTGTGGGGCCCCTCTGGACCCAGGGGCCCATGTTCCCCGCACACCCTGCACCCATTATAGATACGCCCCTGCAACCAACCAGATTCTGTCTATCATGTTATAGAATATTCTTGATAGATGCTAGGTAGAATCGGATTGGATGCTATAGAAAATACTTCCACTTTTCATTTTTAGAAATTTTAGTAAATCTACATAGTGTTATTTTGTAGTTTTTGTAATGGTTAGTGGTTGAAGGTCCCAATAGGTGCTTCACAGTACTGCTTGCAGCATGAGCTTGGGCTAGGGATCGTCCATGAATATCAATATTCCAGTTCCGAAATGGTCCAATTTCTAATCAGTACAAGCAATATGTTGGCTGAAACAATATTTGCTCTGTTTGCTCTTTCAAAGAAGTGTTCTGCTGCGTTCTGTGAATGAAGATGGTCTTCCCTGACAATAATCATATTTATTGAAGTAACACAGGGGTGAAGCTAGGTGGAAGGCAGGGGATGTGGTGCCCAAGGGAAGGATGTTGTGTTTTGGACGTCCTCCTGTTCCCGTTTCCATGGTGCTCCAGCAGACTCGACAAGATCTCACCAATACTTGCAGGCTATTACATTACCCCTGGGAGAGCCTGGACACAGTCTCTCAAGTTGACTGTGTCTCCATGTCCAGCAAGAAGGACTACAAGAAGGTGAGTGTGACTTGGGGCTGAAGCTTTTCTGTGAGCAGAGTTCTGGGGGTGCAGTGGACTGTATTGGGTCAGAGGCATATAGAAATTATCTATTCCTACATAAACATAGCTTCTCAACTGAAATGCAGGGAACACCTCCAGTAATACATATTGTGTTCTGGTACATCTGCATTTCAATGCTTTATTGGTCTTAATTAAGATGAAGGGTTTTTGTTTTATGAGACTGAGGGAGTGTAACACATCGGGGTACAGGTCCCCGTTACCGGGTCTGGCGGTGTTACTTCCTTCTGTGTCCCTGCTGTCCGCTTGCAGTATTCCTGAGATCTATGGTCACTTATCTGTAAATATGGCTGATGTTCCATTCCTGCAAGTTCCTGCTGTCTGCATCATGGGCACCGCCATCTTGCACTATATCACATGATCCATTCTGTATAACCAGCTCCCAGCACTCTGGTCACATGTCTTGCCCAGCCTATCAGCACTTAGCGTGTCCTGTATAGATCAGGAACTGCTGACAGCACGTTTCCAGTACAATATCTCTCTCTCTGAGGATCAGTATCCTGGCTCTTGGCTCAGCATCTGCTCCAGTATTGCTTCACAGCATCCTGCTCCAGTGCTATCCAGAAAACATGTTCCAAAATTTGCTTCAAAAGTATTCTCCCTCAGTGTGTTCCAGTACACCTGCTCCATTATGGAAGTAATTATTTTAAAAGGGATTTATAATATTAAGTGGAGTTGTTATGATTAGGAATGTGCAGGCTTAGATTAGTTCAAATTTTCCCACCAAATTAGTTTTTTCCTGCCAAAAATCGGGTCTCAGAAATAGGCAAAATGTCATCTTTCATGGATAAACATCATCATTCCTGGACAAAATCAGAATTTGGCTGGAAAATCCAAACTAATCCGAGCCTGCACATCCCTAGTTATGATGCTGAAGTGGTTAATAGGTTATATTGTTTGACGATTACTGATACGCTTTATATTGTATTGCAGTACAACTAATAGAACAACAGGGGCAATGCGCTATGATCACGTCTGACTAGAATGGAATGTGTTGCTACACAATGTGACACACAATGAATGAATAAAAAAAGAGAATTATTTACTTCTAATAATAAAATACATACATCATCACATACAATACATTATACATAATACATATAACATATAAAAATAGTATGAATGGATTGGACTGTTACAATGCAGATCTATAAAGGTTGTATCAAAATCAGTGCTTGTATCAGAAAATGGATCAGCTGTAGAGCAAAAAAAGTGATACAGTTGAATGTAACAGATCAAATCAATAGTGTCATTTCCATGGAATAAATTGATACTGTCTCAGTTCTTATGCACACTGTTTTAAAATTACTGCATTCTCACACCTGAAAAGGGTATAGGTTGTCCATATTGATAGACTTGAATTAGAAGATGTCGTGCTGGCGTCCCAGCATATGATTGTGGTATTGATGGTATCAATTGGAGTTAAATAACTCCTATTATGAAATGTGTGTTCCTATGAGAGGATATATCCGTCTACACAATGGAGATGAAGCGGCAGACAAAGGGTTAACTTTCTCTCCATGTGTTGGGAGGGAGAAAGTATGTCTTACCGCTCACAGTATGGATGCAGCAGCGCTCTCCCAGATCGATGCAATCACTGTGGGGAGATGATAGTCGGCATGCCGTGGGATCAATGGCTCCGTTGTTGGCGGCTGTTCAATCAGCTCTAAAATCCCGCTGGCAGAATATGTGTGGCAGTGCTCTCCCGGATGGATGTGATCGCTGTGGGGAGCTGGATAGTAATGCTCCGTGAGACTGATGTCTTCACTGCCTGTGCAGTCAGCTCGGAAATTCTGCAGAGGTACAGGTGCAGGTGTGTGATACGCAGTGGAAGGACTGAACGGCAATGACGTCAACGCGTTTCGTCTCTTTGAACTAGAGACTTTTTCAAGCAGTACAACTACTCTATGGCAGTCACTGATGCTTTGTATTGTATGATATTCACATGCACTCTCTGTATTGTGTGGTAGTCACCGATGCTCTCAGTACTATATGGGGGTAACTGTGATCTCTGTATTATTTAGAGGACACTAATGCTCTCTGTATTCTGAAGGTCACTGTGACATCTATATTATATAACAGCCATTGTGATGATCTCTGTATTATATGATGGTCACTGATGCTCTCTGTATTGCATGGCAGTCACAGATGCTCTTGGTTTTATTTGGTGGTTACTGTGATGATTTCTGCATTATATAATTTTCACTGATGCTCTCTGTATTAAATGGTGGTTACTGTGATGTTTTCTGTATTATACAGTGTTTACTGTGTTTTTTTATGTTATATAGCGTTCACAATGATCTCTGTATTTTATGGCGGTCACTATGACATTATATTATATAGCTGTCACTGTGATGTTCTTTGTTTTATATGGTGGTCACTGATGCTCTATGTATTATAAGGTGGACACCTTGATTTTCTCTTTAATAGATGGCAGTCGCTGTGATGATTATCTGTATTATTTGGTGGTCACTGTAGTGTACTTTGTATTATATGGCAGCAGAATAAATGAGGTAAGGGGAAAGTTTAATTTTTGGCCTGGGTAACAGAAAGCCTAGCTTCCTCCCTAACGATTCCATAGTAAACCATCACATCGATACTGGATCCTCTGAGCATCCATCCCTAGCTTGGACAATGTATTACTGAGGTTCAGTTGCTCTAAAAAAATTAACTATAGCATTACGACCAATGACAGGGGCAACTGTTTGTTTGCCTGGAGAAAATATTTAAATACATATTTTGTTATTTGTTCTATCCATCTAGGCTCATGACTGTGACCCCTGTTGTCACACTAATTAGACAGCAAGTTCTTTTATATGTTACAATATACAAGGTTTGGCTAACCAGTAGTAAATTCATTCATTCTTACAGTGGAGCCAGTGACCCACCATAGAGCAGTGATTTATGGACGGGTTAATGAACAGCATTTGTATGTTGCCTGTGTGTTTTGTCTGCGGGTTGAAATCAGCCCAAGGACTGGGAAATGTGTAAATAAAGTATCAAATTCTAACAAGCTAAAACTTCTCTAATGCGTTCTCTCTGTAAAGTTTAAGAGTTACAATGTATAGAGCAGGGAGTCTAAGCCGTACAATGAAGTTTATTTACCATAGGAAGTCTGTCTCCTACTCACTATTCTAAGCAAACAGAGCCACCCATTTTTACACTGAAATAAAAATTGTTCTTAAAACAAGGTAAGACATATGCTCAAGTTTTGATAGTGCTTTATACTGTGTTTATTCCACTGTTGGCCAATTAAAACCGTTCAGAAAATGTTTCCACCCGAAGATTAATTATGTTAACTGAGCAGCTTCTACTAACGTACAATAATGTATAAATATCTATTCAGGGGTGTCCGTATTTAGGCTGTGCTCTGTCTAGTGCATTCCTATAAGACAGCTAATAAATAATAAAGGAGTTTCCATCTTCTGGGAGTGTCCATAAATCAGCCACTGCATCCTAGCTCACAGCAGGAGAGCCCTCTGTGTGTCTTGAGACCCGCTATGTCTGAGACAGCTTAGACTTACTCAGAAGGCTGATGGCCGCCTGATCTGTGTTCCATGTTTCCTGTTGTGTAAGTGAGCGGCAGATGTGAGATGCTGTCAGTGGGCGTGTCTAAGCAATGGATGGCAAGAGAGTCATTAGCATATTTCCGCAATTGCGATGCGTGAAATATCGCAGCTGTGACGGGAGATTTGAATCAGCCCCTATGTCCTTTCGTGCACAGGGGCAGACCACACTGATTTTCTGTCCTTTTAGCTTTATTCCGTTTACGCAGGGTTGGGGACAGCGTAGCATGACCCTAACGTAACCATGCCCCCAACATGACGTAATCTCCAAGTGCTTCAGTTTTTCACAGTCCAAAGACCTACTGGTAGATAAAATTGCCTCTGAGAAAATATAACTCTATGGTTTGTCCCATGTGGTAGGGAAAATAGATTGTTGATTGATGGAGCAGGGATGGATTTGAATAATTACATTTTCCTCTGTAAAATACTCTGCAGTATGTCAGTGCTATATAAATATTAATAATAATGCTGTTTGCAAATTTAAAGTTCACAAAAGTGGCTAAAGGTAAGCATATACATACTCTTCACTGTGAACAGCAAATCCCCATGCTGATTCAAATCGCAAAACCCTGAAAGAGTCCATTAAAGACCACTTTTGGCTTTTCAGACATGTGACCTCAAGGACATCACTCGCAACCAGGACGCTCCCAAGACTAAGACATATTCTATGGGTTAAAAAAGTCCCCAATTACCAAAGAATGGTGTGTTTCCTAAATTTCTGTCTAGCAGGTGGACACTAGAGCAGAGCGGATACCCCGTCCCCTTTTACTGCCAGGCAGAGAGGAAAGGTCCCAGGAGAGAAGACAAGGTGGCAGGACAGAGAGGAGGGGTCACAGGAGAGAGACATGGTGCCAAAGGCTCAGAGGAGGGGTTCCAGGAGAGACACAGAGGAGAGGGGACAAGGTAGCAGGGAAGAGAGGAGTTACCCAAGACTAAGAGGAACACTATGGCAAGGCAGAGAGGAGGGGTCTCAGGAGAGAACTGAGAGGTGACAAGGTGCCAGGGCAGAGAGAGAAGAAAGGGGACAAGGCAGGGAGAGAGGAGGGGTCCCAGGAGCAAGAGGGGACTGTTGGCTGCACAGATAGTGGGTGTCCCAGGAGAGAGAGGAGAGGTGGCAGGGCAGAGAGGAGGGTTCCCAGGAGAGGGGACAAGGTGCCAGGGAAGAGAGGAGGTGTCCCAGGAGAGAGAGGAGAGGTGGCAGGGCAGAGAAGAGGGCTTTCATGAGATAGAGGAAAGGGGACAAGTAGCCAAGGCAGAGAGGAGGGGTCCCAGAAGAGAATGGAGATAGGTACAAGGCGGCAAAGCAGAGAGAGAAGTAAAAGGACAAGGCAGGATGGAGAGGAGGGATTCCAGAAACAAGAGTGGATAAGGTGGCAGGGCAGAGGAGTCATCCCAGGAGAGAGAGTAGAGGGGACAAGGTGGCAGTGCAGAAAGGAGGGGTTTCAGAAGAGGGAGAGGGTCAAAGTAGCAGGGAAGGGAGGAGGGGTCCCAGCAATGAGAGGGGACAATGTAGCAGGGCAGAGAAGAGGGGTCCCAGAAGAGAGAGTAGAGGGGACAAGGTGGTAGAAGAGGTGACAAAGTAGCAGGGTAGAGAGGAGGTCCCAGAAACGAGAGGGGACAAGGTAGCAGGGCAGAGTTGAGAGGTTCCAGAAGAGAGAGAGGAGAGCTGCCAAGACAGAGACAGGAAAAAAATCCTGCACAATAGTGAGAGGGACGACGACCGCACAATAATTAGAGATTATGGGTACAAAATACTAGTGCAGGCCTGGCCAATCTCTGGCTCTCCAGCTGTTGTGAAACTACAAGTCCCAGCATGCCTTGCCAGAGTTTTAGCATTCCCTAATTGCAAAACTGTGGCAAGGCATGCTGGGACTTGTAGTTTCACAACAGCTGGAGAGTCACAGGTTGGCCAGGCCTGTACTAGTGTATGTATATGTGTGTGTATATGCATATAATGGAATAGGCAGACAATTCTAGCACATGTAGGTACATGTGCTAAGCAAACATATTTTTCACGTTATATATAAATATATGCTGTGACAAAGAATAACAAGCACATATGCTGTACCTATTGTACCTATGTATCCAGTCAATTCATAAAAGCCTACTCATTATTTACACAAGATGTTCTAACTACACTGAATGTACATGATGTGTACAATAAACATTTTGAGAAGAGCTCAATGTTCTGACTCTTCCTCCATTATAAATATACAAATATTTAGTGCATTGAGGATTCTGGGCCCTACTGGCTGATTACTTGAGAAAGACCGTAAGTAAATCCCAAAGCTATATACATTTATTATCCTTATTGTGCCTCTTAATCCTTGTATGTATTATACTGCAAGACTGGGTCTATACTGTATATTAATCACAATCTCAATATAGCACAAATAGAAATAAAACAACAGAGCATGACTATGTAACAACAGCCTAATACAGGAGATTTCACAGAAATCCTTTGCAAAAGGCTAATGACCACTGCAGATCGCAGTCCCCATTATTATCAATGGGGACTGCATTCTGATCCCTAGTATGTACCAAGTGCCAAAAAGCCGGCTTTGGAGGCATTTTCGTAGGAGAGGGATCTCTTGATCCCTCTCTCGCAGTCTCCAGGCTGCACCGAGGAGTATCACAAACTGCACATGAGCAGTGTCAGGCACTGTAAAAGAGTCTTTTGAAAACAGTATGCAGGGAAGTATTTCACAGTGACAGTGCTTTATCAAACTTGTTAGTACATAGCAGGTACAATCATGTAAAAATTATTATTCCAGCTGCAATATAAACTGAAAAAATTTGTGGCACTTCCATGATATTTAATACATAGGCCCCTTTGCCTTTAATGGTACAGAACTGCTATCTGACTCTTGACATGAATATGTTGGACTAGAGAGCAGTGATTCCAAATTTACTAATTAAACAGCTGCATCTGTGATGTCCCCTGTTCCACAACAGGTCACTGTGACCAGTTCCATGCCATGTTTATAGAGACACACAATAGAATAGCCATAGATGGTCTAAGGAAACGTTGGAAGCTTGATCACTTGCAGACTCAGTACACTGCTCTGTATACAAATACTTTATTATGGTGATGCTGACCCTTACAATTCATTGTGACAGTGTTGGGGTTGCCATATCCTGTTCCTTAACCACTGCAGATCTCGTACTAGATTTTACAGTAGTAATTTGTTCTGCATGGTTTCCTGCTATTATGTTATTCTCCATAAATAGAATTTATCATATTTATAATCCACATCTCCTATCCCCATTTTCAATACATTTTAAAAGGTTTTTCTAAAGTGATATATTTTATCTTCCGAAAACAAAATGATCTATTTAATTTAACGAAAACAAAGAAGTGCATTGTCCACTTATCCACACAGTATAAAAAAGGCATAGTATCTATTTAAGTGGCCTGATTTATTTTCATATTTGCTGTTTAGGTGGCATTGAAACCCAGTATATACTGCTCTTGCCCTAACGTCAAACAGACCCAGACAGGAAGGCTGCAAATGGGAGGGATGTGGCCAATCACCCAGCTTGTTCCCTTTAGGCAGCTGTCCGCACTCCATCACACACAGTGTATATTTGATTGGTGTTTTAAAAAACACATTTCTTTATTTCCATGGAGACACTTAGAAATCGGTTAGTCCAGAAGTTCCAAAACGCGGTCCTCAAGGCTCCCCAACAGTTCAGGTTTTAGAGATATCCATGCTTGACCACAGGTGACTGAATTAGTACAATTTGATTTAACCACCTGTGCTCAACCATGGATATCTCTAAAACCTAAACTGTTGGTTTGCCTTGAAGACTGCGTTTTGGAACCTCTGGGTTTGTCTCATTGTCAGCAGAATACAGAGGAGACATGTCTAATATGTCATGTTTATCTGGTCAGCACATTCGTGCACCATTCTTTGGGACAATCGCTATTCATATATAGAAATATATCATAGAAACATGGAATTTGACGGAAGATAAGAACCATTTGATCCATCTAGTCTGCCCCTTTAGGGTTAAAATATTTGGGTTAGGGGTTAGTGTTAGGGCATTAGAGTTAGGGGTTATGGTATAAGGGTTGGGGGATTGGGTTAAAGGCTTGGTTAAGGTTATTAGGGGGTTAGGGTTTTTTGAGTGTTAGGGTTAGAAGTGGGTATTAGAATTAGATAATATTACATTTTTACAGTGTGATTGGATTGGAGATTGTGCTTCAAATACTGCAGACCAGGAGCCAAATACATGTAATAGTGGTGATTACTATTGGAAGTCAATATTCTATTAAAACAGAAATGTTGCATTAATTAGGCTTTAGGATTGGCTTACTTTGTTGCATGTTGCCATTCTCCACTTTCATCTCTTCTTATGCTAATAAAGTAGGAGTGGTTCAGTTGATGCCACAATAAAGAGTCAATTTTAGGTAATACACATCATGGGGCTAATTCAGAGTTTGGAGCAAAGCAAAAAAAAAAGGCAACTTAGCACCTTGGTAACACCATGCGGTACTGCAGGTGGTGCACATATAAAATGTGCAGAGAGACTTATGGAATTATTTACTAAGCAGCGCATTCTAAAACCGATCGTGTTTATGCCCGAAATTTAAAACATGTCTAGTAAAAGCATTGCCCTTTTAAATTTCGGGTATAAACACGATTGGTTCTAAAACCCGACACTCGTACACCTGACAGCATTTGTGGGCTATGGGCCTGATTCAGAGATGTATGCTAATGCTGTCACAAATGTGCGAAAATATGCTAATGCAACAGCGGTGGGACTTGTAATGAGACGCACACCTGAGCCGTCGCAGCTGTCTGCAACTGTACACATATGCGGCATCGGATACAGATCATGCCAAAATCAAATTCCTGAGTGAGTCTGGGGTCACTGACAATGGCCGCCATAACCAACGCCGGAGCCATGTTTCCTGCATACGGAGAAAAGTTACTTACTCTTTTTGCTTTGCTCCCAATTCCGAATCAGACCCATTGTATTTAGCATCTACGTTGCTAAATACAATACTCCAAAGAGTAGGAAAACATGACATGCCAAATGAGGACAATGATTAGCGACTATATAAATGTTTGTTTTCTTAAGAAAGCATGGGGGGGAAACTATTTTAGGGACTTACACAGATGTTTTACATCCGAAATAAAGAACTTTAAATAAAATCTGTTGTAGAAATATACAGCACTTTCATCAAAGACCTTTCTAATAACATTTTTAGATTTCTTCACTGTCCCATAATACCACCAAGAAAGTTCATAAATAGAACAAAGGTTCCAAACGTCAAACCTCAGTGTTAGAGCTACAGATGTGTCCTCATATAGCAGCAATACGCTATATACGGTGCGACTGAGCCACTCCGAGAGGTCCATTTCTTTACATTTTGCATCTTATTCGCATCACAGAGGCAGTGAAACACCGGTCACAGTGTACTACAGACGGTGGGCTGCGATTTTAAATGCACAGGAATCAGTTTGATTAGTTCAATCTAGCAGAGTAGTTTTGCACATTTTGAGTGAGAAAGTCGCTTGGTGCAGCAGAGTCACCCAGGACACCCAGCACAGAGTGCTGTTTGGCGGAGCTGAAAACCACAGTGTATGAGGACTCATCTCTGTAGTCGGAATGTAGTCGGCATCCCGGTATGCGGGATGCCGCCGGTCTATATATCTGTGCCAAAATCCCGACAGGTCGGGATCCCGGCACCAGTATCCCGACCATCGCATCCCGAAGGTAAGTATCGGGGTGTAGGAGGACATTAGCGTTAGGTAGCGGAGTTAGGGTTAGACATTAGGAGGATGGTTAGGGTCATGCACTGGGGAGGGAGTGTTATGATTAGGGTGCGGGGAGGGGGAGGTTAGGTTTAGGCACCGGGGAGGGGGTGTTAGGTTTAGGATGCGGGAAGGGGAAGGTTAGGTTTAGACACTAGGAAGGGGGGGTTAGGGCAGGGGTAGGGACAGGGCCGGCGCTAGGCTGTGCTGCGCCCAGCGCCGTCCTGTGTTGCCGCCTCTTCCCTCCTCCGCTCCCTCCCAGCTGAGCTTAAATATAGCCCATAGCGCTGGGAGGGAGGTGGATGTTTCCTGCGCCCTCCGGAAACAGTAGCGCTCCGCGCGACGGACCTGCTTGTCCGTGCCTAGAGCCGCTACTGGTAAGGGAAAATACTTACCAGCAGTTCTTATGGGTGTCAGGATTCTGGCTGTCGGTATTCTGAACAGCTGCATCCCAACAGCCTGGATTTCATATCCAACGCCTGTAGTCAACCTGTTTGAGCAAGTTCCAAATTCGACTCAAGCTACCAAGTATGATGGCGTTGAACTTGTTCATAGTTACCTCTGGATTTGGGGACCGAACTGTTGAAACAGCTTTGAATATGGTCACACATGGACAGACTTGCAAGAGCAAAGAATTTTGTACTTTTTTCTAACTTTTGCATAGATTAAATGAACTCTGTTGAGAACCAATTTGAAAACAGTTTGAAGATCTATACAGTGTCTACAAAAGGACCAGGCTTTTATGATATTTATATTTATTTTCCACAAATTAGTTATTCACTTATCATTATGTATTAACGGTTATTTTATATGTAGTCAGCATCTCAGAAGATGGGATGCCAACAGTCTAAATACTGGCGCTGGAATCCCGACCGCTGGCATCCTGACCGCTGGCATCCCAAAGGTAAGTATTGGGGGTTAGGGGAGTGTTAGGGTTAGGCACTAGGGGGAGGGTTAGGTTTAGGCACTAAGGGGGGAGGGGGCGGTTAGGTTTAGGCACTGGGGAGGGAGGGTTAGGTGTAGGGGTAAGGGTTATAATTAGGGAATTTACCTGTTAGTGTCGGGATTGTGACTGTCGGGATCCCATACACAACCCATTTACAATATATATTGCACACATTTTACAGTGCTTAGCAGTGAATATTTAGTCTTTCACATCAGTCCTTTCCCCAGTGGAGCTTGCAATCTATATTCCCTATCACATGAGCACACATACAGTACACTGTAGGGTTATTTCTTCATTTTTTTCAAAAGCCAATTACCAGTATGCGCTTGGAGTGTAGGACGAAACTGGAGCACCTGTAGGAAAACCATGCAAACACATTAAAACATACAAACTACACAGATTAGTGACTTGGTCAGGAATTGCGCTCATGACCTCAGGGCAGTAATGCTTACCACTACGCCAATCGTGTAATTATGAATTAGTCACCTGGGCTAAATTATTCTAAATAAAATTGGGAGCCCACAGCACAGCGATGGAACAACCTGGCGTGCTTTACACTGACTGTTAGTGCTGCTTTACATTTTCAGCTCCAAACCACCAAGAAGGGTCGGCTACAAAAGCTGCTGCATGGTAAGTATAGCCCTAAGATTTCTTTTTCAGAATCTGGCTACCAGAATTAACGTGCACATTTTAGACCAATTAGGTATTTGCTGCCATTATTAAACTAGTGACCTAAACTGCTAAAGCTAACTGGATGCAATGATTCAGAGCAAATGTATAACTAAGGGTCTGATTCTATACGGATCGCTTTTGCGATCACAGAGGCGATTATGCACCAAGGTCTGCTGCGAAAATATGAATATAAAGACTGCAATTGCAAAGCTATTATCGAGACCCCAAAGCCAGCGTAGAGATGCCCACTACCGTTTTCTCACATCCATAATACCTTGCAAACCTGCGTATACATCGGGAACATCGGCCCCTGACGTACAAGTACAACAGGTCTGACCTTACTCAGAAATTGCTAACCTCGACGCACGCAGTGAGTACACAAGCTGCATATGCCGTTGCAGTGGCTAATTTATGCATGCCCATGCAATGGCGTTCAAACGGACAGGCAGACCTGCGTTTCTTCGACCACTTGCCCGTCACCACCCCCAAATGCTGATGTTCCGTCCCTCTGTCTGCGAGTGCTTTGTATCTGCGTAGGTGATTGCAGTGCGATCACAATGCTAACTCGCGGGCACTGTGATGCATGCGCAGTGCGCACCATCAACCGATTTGCGTCTGCTGTTGCAGTTGCGATCTGTAAAGAATCAGGCCCTAAATGCAATTGAAGTAAATACTCTCTTGTACCCGTTTACAAAATACAGTCTTGAGCTGTAATCTTAATGACCCACATCCCTTTGGATTGCTATCCATGCTTGTGATAGAACTAAGTCAACAAACATGAATTTACTTGACTGTACTTTTTTTAATGAAACAATGTAAAGACCTAGGACAAGCATTAATAGTTGGCGTCTGTGTTAAGAATATATTTACACAAATACAGACTATTGTTATAAGAAAATACATTAAAGTTTACCGTTTTTTGGCAGCCGCTGCCTAGACCCTGGGAGTACACAGTTATCAAGAATAGTAAATTTTGTAGCCTTTTCATCTGAATTAAATGTAGGGTCTACTTTACAATGAAAACACCCATCTCATACATGCCTACTCTCCAGGAAGTCACGGGAGGCTCACGATTTTTCGGGTAACCCCCTGCATCCACCGGAAGAGTAGGCATATCTCCTGCATCCCGCCCACTTCCTAGTGAAGTGGGCAGGTGGGGAGATTTTACAGGGAATTTTCAGGTCCGCGATTAGCAATCGCGTCATTTTGCCCCAGCGCCGGAAATAGGCAGCGATTCGCTGGTCCATGGGCAGGGGGCGGTGCTAAATAACTTATACAGTGTGGCCCCGCCCCCCAAATATGTCACAGAATCTCCTCCGGGGCTTCTCCCGGGTAGGGGATTTAGAATGTCGGCAAGTATGACCCATCCTCATATAAGGGGAGATGTATCAAACCTTTGTGAGAGAGATAACATAGCAACCAATTAGCTTCTAGCTATCATTTATCTAGCACATTCTATAAAATGATAGAAGCTGATTGGTTGCCTTGGGCAACTTCTCCACTTCATCTCTTTCAAAGGCTTGATACATCTCTCCCTTGAAGTGTTTGTTATATACACTGTCTAGTACAATATATCTAACATAACCTGGATCTATGAGAAACAATAAAGGTGCCCACACACATACCGACTTGCTCCCAATCAGCCGATGTACACGATTTCCCCTGAACTCTCCCCAGGCAGTCGTGGTCACGATTTGGAGTTAAAAATGTCCAATCTGACTAAAGATCTATCTTGCAGCCAGTGCATTGTATCCCAGATTGGGGATCTGCCCTACAGCACGGCAGATCTGAAGATGCGAGGTACGACGAGCGGGGATGCGCATCGGCATCGTGATCAAGAGTAGAAACTCACGATTTGGCCATTTTTTACATGATCTGTCGTCACGATTCGTCGAAATCGGACAAATTGGAAGAAAAGTCGGTATGTGTGTGGGCACCTTCAGTCTTCTATCTCCAACGACAGAGTATACATGCAGCTGTCTATACCCAAATAGACTATGGGGGGTATCCAATTAGCTGCAAACAATGAAAAATGGGAATTTTTCACAGATTTTCCCCGTTTTTCGCCAATGTCTTTTTCTCCCTATCCTATTATTTCAGATTAACTAATAGGATATTTAGTCTGAAAACACATAGGATCCGTGACAAGTTCACGGACCTATATGTTTTGGCCTTTGCGGTGGTAAAAAAAGCTGCAATTTTCGTGGCTTTTTTCTCGGGACACATCAGATCCCGAAAAAAAACTCACGATAAGTTCCGGTGTCGGGTGGCATTTTCGGGGATAATTGGATAGCCCCAGGAGATTCATTAGCACCCGAACAATGTTCAGGGCTAATTGGATACCGCCGTATGTATCTTCCTGAGGACTTACTTTCATTTTATTATATAGCACCAGCATATTTGCGCTTTACAATTGGGAACAAAACAATAATAAAACTAGACTGGTTAATGACGGGCAGATAGCGGTAAGAGGGCCCTTTCAGGGTGAGAATAAGATTTTGGGCTGCAGAATTTACCTACAATTGGCAAAGCTAAAAGAGGGTATTTTGTATGTATATACAGTATACATATGACTGTTGGGACAATGTGGTGGTGCAGTGGTTAGCATTGCTGTCAAACAGCACTGGGGTCATAAGTTCTGTACCTGACCAAGACCTATATGTGTGGAGTTAGTATGGTCTCCCCATTTTTGTGTGGGTTTCTTCCAGGTACTCGGGTTTCTTTCAACATGCCAAAGTCATGCTGGTAGCCTGATTGGCAGCTGACCAAGAATATATATCTGTGTGTGTGCACTAGGAATGTAGACTCTATGCTCCAATGGGGCAGGAACTGATGCATAATTGGTGGTGCTTTATAAATAAGTAATCATGATAATAATATTGTGGTGAAACATGCCCCTACCCTTCAGCACTGTAGGAAACAAGGTACCTAATACTGTGGTAGGGATACTTGTTATCCTTTTCATATCTGCCCATTACATCATGTATTATACCGTAGTTACGTGTGTCATCCTAAACCATCGTTGTTGGAAGTGTAATAAAAAGGCGACTTACTGTACAGATAGAACACATTTCTTTTTAATCAATGTGAATGATCTGGGAAACCCTAAAGTAAGGAGGAGTTGCCAAGTATGGCACTGACAATTCCCAATATGCATTGTGCTTTAATGGTGGTGAGGAGCAAGGTGCTGTACGCCTTGGGCCTGATCACACCGTATGTCACCGGCAGTTACTGTAGTAATGCTGTCCTCACCACAGTCCTGCATCCACTGGGTATTCTGGTGTTACAGTTGTGTAGCGGAGTGTAACATCTCACAATCACAGTGCACATAAATATGATCAGCTTGCTTAGAGCCAGCTATATATCCCATTGTTTATAACACACAACCGTCATATAACAGCACTTAGATGTAATGGATATATACAACTCCTGAAAGGAGAAACCCAGAGGAATTGGAGACTGACTGACATGTCTTTCTGCTGATTATTACAGCTGCGATATTGCTGAAATATGTGGTTTTCAGATATTATCCAGACATTTATATAGATTATTTATAGCTCAGGGATTCACACAATCGTGTCATATTAAACATAAATCTACATGCCTTAATCCCCCACTTTAGCGAATAGCCTGTGATAAATGTCTATACATGTACAGTACATGATTGGTGCCTACACATGTTTACATGATGATGATAGGGGGAGAGGGGGCCCAGACTCCCACTAGAGTCATTGGTAATGGCAGCAATATTACATTAACAAGCGATTGAACACTCGCCAATACACCTGCGGGCTCGTCATCTCACCCTACCACCTGCCCCCTCTAGCCTACAGTATATCCTCCTAACTCCGTCACTGCATGCCCACCTATAGTCCACTTCTTCAACTTGTCTCTCCACACCGGCACATACCATATATGCAGGGGTATTCAATATGGGAGCGAAAACATTGTTTTTGCGTTAATATCGCACTTTTGACGTCATTATCGCAGGTTTGACTTTTACACCGTATTCAATTTCAAAGACTTATCGCAGGTTCGAAAAGTCTTTGATAAAAAACGGGGATAACTTTTCACCATTGAATAGGTGTCGAAAAAAAGTGCACAATTGGGGTTTAGGGGTGCAGGCTTAAAAAAAATAGCCTGCACCCCTGGGAATGACATTTAAAAAAGAACTGTGTCAAAAAAAAGTTTAAAAAAAAAATAGGGACACCCAAAAAATTAATTTAAAAATTGGAGTGAAAAAAAAAAAATGGGAAAAAATTGTTTAACAATAGGGAAATAGGTTCAGGGCTATTCTGCAAGTATGCAGCAGGTGTTTTCTAGAATAGAATTATAGCGGCAGGTGCACAAATGCAGAATTTTTAAAAACTTACTTTAGGGATATCAAAATATGCTACTACCCATTTTCATGTACCCCAAATTTGATGGGACCACTTAAAAAAACGAAAAAAAAAACCTAAGTGCTCTTCTGCAACACTTCTTCAATGTTGGGAAAAAACACCTGCTGCGGCTATTTAAATCCCTGACTTTCATTTAAAGGCTAAAACGGGGGTACCCATAGTGATCCCCCATGTTTTTACAACTTTTGGGCGGTCTTACAATTTTTTTAAGGAAAAATTCGTAACTTTACGCAAATCCAAATTCGGAGGCTCCCGTTTTCGTTAATTTTATATTTAATACGGGGATAAGCGGGTGCGCGCCCGATACTTTAATGCAGGTAAAAACTCCGATATGAAACGTTGACTTCGACAGTGAAGTTAACGTTTCATATTGAATACCCCTCCTAGCCTCCTTCACTCATCTCATCCGTTCTAAATAAATCATCTCCCAACCCAGCCTCTCTCGCCCTATTTCTCTCCTCCCCTTTGCCTCTAAACTACTTGAGCAAATTGTGTATAACCCCCCTTATCTTTCTTACTCTTGTCACACTCTCTTCTTTTTCTCTGCTGCCCCCAACATTCCAATGAGACTGAATTTACAAGTGATCAGTGATGATCTGACAGCAATTTATGTAGGTTCATTTATCCAAATTCTCCTGCACTCTCTCCACTCCATTGTTCTTCTGTGTCTCTACCACTGGCACATCCTCCCCTCTGTTCCCACTTGATGTTGTGGTCCCATAACTCTCTGTTTTTGGCCTACTGCTTCTCTCACTGTGCACCTCTTCTCTTGAGGAACTAATTTGTTCATCCAGCTTCTAGTACCTCCTCTATGCTGACTATACCAAAATCTACCTCTCCTCTTCTGTATTATGGGCCTGATTCAGCTTTGGGAATGGATATAGCACGTAGCTGATCATCTTGGTAAAACCATGCTGCACTGCAGGAGGGGCAGATGTATAATGTGCAGAGAGAGTTAGATTTGGGAGGGGTGTGGCCAAACTGAAACCTAAATTGCAGTGTAACAATAAAGCTGTGCAGCATTTGTGGGCTACATGCAAAAGCAGACAGTATTTACCCTACATGCAAAATAAACTGTATGTATTTGCACCCCTTGCATTGCAACATGGCTTGTTTGGTTCATAGGGTCTGATTCAGAGCCGCTCGTAAGTGGCCGCTCGTTCGCTCCGAGCGATGTTTGCCCAACTGTGCATGTGTACGGATCGTTATACACATGCGCGAACCAGTCAGTGCGGTCGAAATTCATGTGCTCGCAAAATAGCGAAGGCCTGATAATTTGAGTGACAGAAAGAGGCGTATGTGGGTGGTAACAGGGGAAGGTGCTTGAAAACGGGGAGTGGAGATCCGAACGCAGGCGTGCTTAAAGGTCAAAATGGGCGTTTTATGGGTGTGCATAATTAAAACAGCAGCGTCATTGACCACGTCACTGGGTTATTTTATAGCCAGAACTGCTCGCAAGATAGTGGTAGCAAAAACCAACCACAAGAATAGTGAGCAGTTCATACGCTGGTCGATTTACTCGATTAATCTAATAAATAGCGGACATGACGTAGGATGCGAGCGGCCAGGGGGCGTATTTTTCCAAAAAACGACCGCAAGTTTGGTTCGCTCGTTCAGACCTCGAGGCGTGAACAGACCGCAAAGAGCGAACGGTTCATTTGAATAGCCACCCCTATTTCCTGGACGAGCGAGAGCTAATTGCGTCCGGCTCTGAATCATGCCCATAGTTACTTGTATATCTTACTCTATTCCCAAAAGCTGAATCAGACCCTATGTACTATCCCATTGGTCGCCAAACTTAATTGAGGTGTGAGCTACGTTAGAAAAATGAAACCTCCAGAAGAACTACTAAAATTGTACAAAAAGAAATCTGGCTAATAACCGAACAATTGAAGGTAATTTAATGAAAATGAAAAAAAAACAATGTTTCATACAGTAGAAAATAAAAAAGCATTTAATTATTACAGTGATATTGTTGTAGTTTGTAAATAAAATTTAAGCACAGGCACATTTCACTGTTAATTACCGGCTCCAAGGAGGTACGTGCAGTAGAGGAGCAAAATATATAGGCAGGGCTGTACGGGAGTCACTCGCTCCGCTGTAGATTAGACGCCGTGGGTGGAACCACAGGGAAGCATGCCAGGTGATTGCTGTAGAGGTTGCGGAAATCATCTGATGTGCTTCCCTGTGGCTCCACCCATGGCGTCAATGCCATGGGGGAGCACATGTCAGAAGTCACTTCCTCCTAGTTGACTCAGCAGTACTGCAGCTAGGTGAGCTACCAAAATTAAGACTGCAAGCTACCGGTAGCTCACCAGTTACAGGTTAAAGACCACTGTACTATCCCATGTAAGCAGCTGCCTCCACACGCATATCCTAGACCAGTGGGTCTCAATTTTTTTTCTGCCATGACACACTAGAAGAATGATATCCACATACATGTTAGTGAACGTACTGTTTTACTAAATTATGCTAGACATACCTGAGTAAATATATGTTGAGCAATTGTCATATATATATATATATATATACATATACAGTGTGTATATATATATATATATATATAATTATATATTAATTTATATACAATTTTAACAGCACCTCTGTTTCCGCCTCCTGCTGAGCCCTGCCCACTCTGACTGATCTCCCCCCTCCTCATTGCCCCGTGTGCTATAGTTCTTTATGTAATATAGGAGGGTAGCAATTTGGGTTTTGTGTACCGGGGGGCACTACAATATAGCATAATTTGTTCCGGTGTACTAAGAAGTGGCATGTAGTGTACTGTGGGAAGTACAAAGTAGTATAATGTGTACCAGGGGCACTACAAAGTGGCATAATACATATTGGGGTGCACTATCATTTGGCATACTGTGTTCCTGGGGCACTACAATTTGGGATAGGACCTGAATTGATGAGTGGGACGCAGAAGTGCATGGAGCAGTGTCTATTGGCGTCGCCCATATGTGATTGTATTGTATTGTATTGTATTGTATTTGTATTGTATTGTATTGTATTTGTATTGTATTGTATTTGTATTGTATTGTATTGTATTTGTATTGTATTGTATTTATTGTTGTCATCAGCAAAACAAGTTTGACAGACGAAATTACATTGCACTTTTGTAAAACAGTGAATAGCAATCCATGGTAAAGGTTATCACAAACAATTTCACAAAAATAATAAAATTAAAATTAACTAAAGAGATACAATCATAGCATTCAACATGCGCACAGCAGATGGAAGAAAACTAACCCTCAAGCGACTCGTACGTGCCCGAAGTACTCTAAACCGCTTTAAAGATGGGAGCTTATCAAAAAATTCATGAAATGGATGGCTTGGATCCGATATGATACCTTTGGTTCTCTTTAGAACCCTAAGCCCATAAACATCATGAATAGTTGGCAACTGCACGCCAATGATTTTGCTGGCGGTCCTAACAACCCGTTCCAGTGCACTTCTTTCACTCGCTGTGCAGTTGCCATACCAGATAATGATACCAAACGTCAGAATGCTCTCAATTGAGCATCTGTAAAAGTTTAGCATAGTTACTTTGCTAACTCCCGAGGCCCTCAAACGTCTTAGGAAAAACAAACGCTGTTGCGCCTTTTTAATTAGGGACAGTGTATTTAAAGACCATGTCAAATCTGCCGCAACCTGGATACCCAGAAATTTAAAAGACTCAACTATATCAACATCCTGGTTGTTAATAGACACTGGCAATTTCTGCTCTAAACATCTCCTACGAAAATCAATTACCAGTTCTTTTGTCTTGTCACCATTTAGGAGCAAGTGATTATCACCACTCCAAGAAACCAAATTTTTGATCTCTTTCCTATAATGGGACTCATCATTCCTGCTAATTAACCCAACGACTGCAATATCATCAGCAAATTTGATGATTTTCACAGAATCAGAAGTCGACATGCAGTCGTGGGTAAATAGCGAGTATAATAGGGGGCTGAGAACACAACCCTGGGGAACACCAGTCTTAATCAACACTTCCCCCGACACAGCACCTCCAATTCTAACTACTTGTGGTCTATCAGTTAAAAAGTTTAAAACCCAGTTACAAATAGACCCACTTAACCCCAAGTCAAACAACTTAGATGTTAGTGAGATGGGAATAACCGTATTAAAAGCAGAACTAAAATCAACAAAGAGTATCCGAACATAAGAATCCCTCACTTCCAAATGAGCTAAAATGATTGTATGCAAATGCTGCTACAATCTCATTCCCTTCTGTACATCCCTGTGGCCGATCGTGCAGGGACTGAGGCGCCCACTGTCCGTGCCCGTACATGCAGTAATAGCACTGTCAGCGTCCGTAGATGCAGTAATAGCACTGTCAGCATCCTTATATGCAGTAATAGCACTGTCCGCTTCCGTACATGGAGTAATAGCACTGTCCGTGTCCGTACATGCAGTAATAGCACTGTCAGCGTCCGTACATGCAGTAATAGCACTGTCAGCGTCCGTACATGCAGTAATAGCACTGTCAGCGTCCGTACATGCAGTAATAGCACTGTCCGTGTCCGTACATGGAGTAATAGCACTGTCACCGTCCGTACGTGCAGTAATAGCACTGTCAGCGTCAGTACGTGCAGTAATAGTACTGTCACTGTCCGGACATGCAGTAATAGCATGGTCACCATCCGTACATGCCATCGGTCACACCATACAAATGTGCACCAGCCCAATGGCACTGTAGTATCTCTGTCTGGCTATGGCCTCCTATGCCTGCAGCTGTGCCTCTGTGTATGCAGCTGCTGAGATGCCTGTGGCACTCCCATGACATCCATTGAACAGGCCATTTTTGGGCGCATTTCTAGCCGCCTTCCACTCATCACCCAGTAACGCCCATCACTTTTCCACAACATTTCTGATACTGTCCACATAAAAGCACTGTTGTGCATACACTCTGTGTAATACATGCGCAATGGTTTTTTTAAATAATTGTCGCATGCGTAGTTACAAAAAATTGCTTAATTACCATACGTCAACATCAGCATTGTGTGCACCTCTAAATCAGGTCCAGAATTTGTACTGGAGGCACTATCATGTGGCACAATGTGTATCAATGGGCACTACAATGTGGCATAATATGCATTTTGATCAGTACTAAAAACACGGTGATCATTTTAGCATCTTCAGTGTCTTGTGAGTTGAAAGGGGAAAAGTGAGATTTGGTGGTGGCAGGATGGTTGTATGTGCACAGATTTGGTGCTTCTGTTTTGCCTTTGGAAGGTGATATAAACCGTATATGAATTGCAGATGGCTTACCTACCAACCGGGCCCTTCCAATCTTCCCACTAACTGTCCTCTGCCCAGCAACTCTGATGCAGACAGTCTGTGTGTATGATTTGCTGCTCCCCTTGTGGCCTAAATTACACTGCAAATATCTGTAAGGTAACAGCTCCTTCATGTTTGTATCAATTTATGTGCACTGAATAAATAAAACCTCAGCATTGTGCTCTACAGAACGGTTGTTTATACTATTGTTTCGTTATTTCTCTCAAACGGTTTTACATTATGACAGGACCCTGAAACCGTCTGGTAGGACCTCAAATTTTACAAATGATGGATCCCTGGAACTCACATACTGTAATTTTTGTGTCAGTGCGATCATTGTATGTACTGTGTATATATAGATAGATATATGTTTGTGTGTGTGTATATATATAATGTATGTATTTTACATTAATAAATAAAAAATGTTTTTCAGTGCTCAATAATATAACAGATGGTGCATACTTCATATAAGCAAAGAGGAGTAAGAGATGGAGGTGGTTGACGGTAGACGGTAGCTATGTCCTCTATGGAGCTAACCACATCCCACGGCACAGACCACACCCCCTGTGCTGACCAAACCCCCACGAATGAAGTCACCACGCCGTGCTGGTCACACCCCCCTGCGGCAGCTCACCATGGGCCCATCATAAATTTCAGCTCCAGGCCATGAGGACCTTAATCTGGCACTGATGAAGGGTAGATATTAGTGGTGAAATGCAGGCAGATTGAGATTTCTCACCTCAGTAGGCTGATCATGTGACAAGCTAACATCATAAACAGCCTTTGTGATGCCAGTTATCAGCTGTATCTATTGATATGACATCCCTCAGTTTAAAGTAAGCTTTTTTTAACCTAAATGTTATATGAGTATAGATAGATAGATAAATATCATTGGTAAAATGTAGGCAGGTTGAAATGTATTACCTCAGTAGGCTGATCATATGACAGGCCAACATCATAAACAGCCTGTGTGAAGTCACTCAGCTTTGTTACTGTACATTAGTAACTGCTTGATATGTACCTGTCAGTTATCAGCTATATCTGATGACATCTCATAATGTAAGGTAAGCTTATTTTGAGATAGATAGATAGATAGATAAATCTCAACCTTTTACCATTGAAATCTATCACATCATTATTCTGATAATGTCACAGGCCAACATCATAAACAGCCTTTGTGATGTAACCAAGATTGCTACCATAGTTACTATTTGATATAGAATGACAGTTATCAGCTGTATGTGTTAATATGACATCTCGCAGTTTACGGTAAGCTTATTTTTAACCTAAATGTTATTAGTATAGTTTTATATGATAGATAGATGAATAGATAGAAGTGCTGAAATGCAGGCAGGTTGAGAATTATCATCTCAGAAGGCTGATTGATCATGTGACTGGCTATTACCATAAATAGCCTTTGTGATGTCACTCAGCTTTGGTGCTGTACATTAGTCACTACTTGGTATGTAAATGTCAATTATCAGCTGTATCTGCTGATATAACAGCTCACAGTGTAAGGTAAGATTATTTTAACATAAATGTTTGTGTGTCACAAACCGCACTGCAGCCACCGAGTCACTTATCTGGTTTCCTGCTCCACTATCCCGCTCCGTGACAGACTCCCTCCAGCTGCAATATCTCCTGCAGTCTCTCTGACTTCCACATGCAGCTTTCCCTCCAGTGCTGACAGTCTGAGGGCCTGATTCAGCAAGGAACGCACGGATGCAGACGCACACAATCGGTCGATGGTCTTGCTCTGCGCATGTGTATGCATCGCTGTGCACATGCACGAACCGGCCAGTACAATGGAGTATGCGTACGCAGGGAGTCAATAGAAAAAGCAATCCGCACGGACCAAGATTGTAATCAATTGTTCTATCCCCATACAATTTAATATTATTATTATTATCATTTATTTGGCGCCACAAGTGTTCCGCAGCACCTTACAAAGTACATAAACAAATTGTAGACAAGCGACTTACAGAACAATACAATACACCACCAGGACATGGATAATATATATTGCTACATTAGTGACCATAACACCCAGATAAGCAACAGAGCATAATCAACCAAGTGTTAGGTGTCCTAGTGGTGAGTAAGAAGTAGATGAAACTAAAGTAGGGAGAAGCACAAGCGGGTAGAGGGCCCTGCTCGTAAGAGGTTACATTCTAAAAGGGAGGGGAAGACAAACAGGTTTGACACAGATGGGGTAGATAGGGAGGAAGGAGCATGTAGCCGGGAGTTAGAATGATAGCTGGATGGCTTTGATGAAGTTGTAGGTCTTGAGAGCCCTTTTGAAGGATTGCAAAGAGGTGGAGAGTCTGATGGGGAGTGGGAGAGAGTTCCAAAGGTGGGGAGCAGTGCAGGCAAAATCTTGGAGGCGGGAGTGGGAGGAAGTAATCAGCTGGCATGAAAGGCGGCGTGCATTAGTTGAACGAAGAGAAAGGAGAGTGAAGGGAGATGAGATCAGAGATGTATAAGGGAGAAGATTGGGTGAGGGCTTTGTAAGCGAGCGTGAGAACCTTAAATTGGGTTCTAAAAGGGAAAGGGAGCCAGTGGAGGACTTGTAGGAGAGGGGAGGCAGATGTAGAGCGTTTGGAGAGGAAGATAAGCCGTGCAGCAGCATTAAGGATAGACTGGAGAGGAGAGATATGGGATTTGGGGAGGCCAGATAGGAGAAGGTTACAGTAGTCCAGTCTGGAGATGACCAGTGAGTGCATGAGGGTTTTAGTATCATCCTGATTGAGATAGGGTCTGATCTTGGAAATATTTTTGAGATGGAAACGACAAGACTGTGAGAGGCTCTGGATATGTGGCTTGTAGGACAGGGAGGAGTCCAGGATAACTCCAAGACGGCGCACTTTGGGGCTAGAGGAGATAGTTATGCCATCAATTGTTAAAGAAATAGTGGGAAGTGAGGTTATGTTGGAGGGTGGGAAAATGATCAGCTCTGTCTTAGACCATATTAAGTTTAAGAAATCACTGGGACATCCAGGAAGAGATAGCAGAGAGACAGTTGGAGATACTAGTGAGGAGAGAGGGGGAGAGATCAGGGGAGGAAAGGTTGATCTGAGTATCATCAGCATAGAGATGATAATGGAGGTCAAAAGAGCTGATGAGTTCACATAGAGAGGAAGTATAGAGTATAGTATAATATCAATAGAAATTCATCTTCGAGTGGGGAGGTGCACCCAGGAATAAAAATGAACACATAGAAGAAAAAGAAGAAAGTATTCCTATAACAGTGCACTCAAAAACAATTGTTAATTTTATAACAAAACGTTATCAACTATTCATAGCCACGTAATTTTAATTTTGATAATAATGACATTTCCGACTGTCAAACCACATTAAAATATAACTTTTAAAAGATCCTTAAAATAAGGTCAGCAAAATATTTATTCAAATACAACAAAATTGAAAATGAATTAAAATTATTACCACCACCAAGATTCTTAATTATAGTATGTGTGTTATTTAAACGTAAGGTGGATGTCTATAGACCTAAGGACTATTGGTATTCTATCATTAATACTCCTCTTGTTAGTCACTGGCTGTAATATATCAAGGGTCTCAGGGCCTGATTCAGACCCGGATGCTATTTGTGGCCCTTCGCTGGCTAAAAAGGGCCCGGCTATTTAAATCATGTGCTCGCACTGCGTTGCGTTAAACCGCCCACTAAGTAATAGCGAGCGGCCGCACTATGTGTTCGCACCTGTATAAAGCCGCCCCTTTGCCACTCGCAACACACGTCATCTCCGGCAGTTGCAGGATTAATCGGGAACATCGAGAGCCATCGAAGCTGCTCACAGCGCTTGTGGTAGCCTTTTCCCACCACAACAATTCGAGCAGTTCTGGCTAAAATACAACCTAGTCACGTGTGTAATGACGCTACTTTGCTAATTATGCACAACCATTAAACGCCGTTCTGACGGTCGGGCACGCCTGTGTTCGCACATGCACACCCCCGTTTACAAGCACCTTCCCCTGTTACCACCCACAAACGGTACTATCTGTCACTCAAAATAGCGGCCCAACTGCGGGTTACAGGCGAGCACTTTCCCATCACACTGACTGGTTCGCGCACACGCATTGCGACTCATACGCATGCGCAGATTGTGAAAAATTGCTCAATGCGAGCGAGCGCAGCCTAGCGTCCGGGTCTGAATCAGTCCCTCTATCCACGATCCCCACTAGCACTTGTATGAGTATAATAGATGAACTATACCTTATTATCACAATCGTTAATAAAACGAGATGAATGTATATGTTTGTTTATTTAATCATATTCCCAACAAACATTCATAATCAACGGACTAATTCCATCTAAGGACAACATCTTATGGTCCATCTGTATCTGTAAATAAGTCAATTGGACATAGCATTAGGTCCCATATAACAACCCTTACGGATTATAGCAAATACCAAATCAATATTGGGATGTATAAAGATCGGAATGCAGTCGGGAAGCCGGCGGACGTAATCCCGACAGCTGGCTTCCCGACTGCTTTATTCCGGCGAGGGTTAAATGACAGGCGTCTAAAACTAGACGCCTGTCATTTTACCGACGCCGGGAGACCGTGGCTGTCCACGCCCAGCATCCCGATCGAAGGGATGCCGGGCGTGGACAGCCACGGGGGGGGAGGGTTAGGTTTAGGGCTCCCGGGGGGGGACTTATGGTTAGGCACCCCCCTGGGAGGTTAGAGTTAGGCTAGGGGGAGGGAGGGTTAGGGTTAGGCACCTCCGGGTGGGGAGGGGGGGGCTTAGGGTTAGGCCCCCCCCTGGGGGACTTAGGTTTAGGCAGCAGGGAAGGGGGGGTTAGGTTTAGGCACATAGATGGGGGGGAGGTTAGGGTTAGGCATCCCTAAGGGAGGGTTAGGGGAGGGAATTAGGTTAGTAAGTACTAACCTTTAGACGATCGGGATTTCCACTGCTGCCGGCCTGCTGGTGTCGGGATTCCGGCGGTAATTCCATAAAGATCACGTGATTTCTTGTTATATCTCAGCAAGCGACTACTTTCAAGATGTTTTTCATATCTAAATACGTCAGACAGGATTGTGCTATGTCATCAGCTCATTTATCTCCTTCACAGTTCAACACCAGTGATTATTTACTAATCACAGCAGATCCCATACGTCCTAGTAATCAAGAGATATGTTCTTTGTTCCATTGGGCTATAATACAGTATCACTCACGTATCTCCTTCAAAATCCCAATTAATTATTTAGGAATCACAGCAGATCCCATTAAATCACAGTCACTGAGATATATTCCGTTTATGTTTTAAAGTACTCTACCTAAATACAGATGTCTGTGAGTAATTATAACTCATATATTCCCTTGACTAATAAACATATACACATGACCTCCTAAATGAACTTCTATATGATGGATATTTATTAGGTAATAATTACATATGTTGATATGATTCTCAGCTCATTTTATCAAAATACATATGATCCATCTTCGTGTTGTTTATTTTGAGGATGGATATATTCTATGTATACAATTCATAAATATAAGGGAGTATAATTCCCCATAAAACAAAATGGTAGTGAAGATTCCCCCCACATAAATAACCTGATACACTGTCCCACATAATATCCTCTGAAACCTCTGAAACAACCCGGCAGTGAAAATTTGCCTATGATTAAGCGAGACAGCGAAACGCACGTCAGGAGGTAAACGCTGGCTAGTGTGTACAATGTGTTAATTTCTGATACATAAAAGACATAATCTGTTTGTACCCTTCATAAGAATACTTGTTTTCTTTTTTCTTTGTGTAAGACACATGCATAAGGTGCCAGAGAGGGTGAGGGTGCCATGGTCATGGTCACATGGACACCCTAATAGAACACTGTGCAGCCCATCAACTGTGCGTGTGTGCAGAGCGCAGAATAACTGCAGACTCTCAAACTGAACAGGAGTAATAAAGTCTATGCACAAGAGCATGCGGCCGGGCCACAGCAGCACTACACCGAAGTAGCCACAGGATGCAGAAATTAACTTACATGGTACTTAGACATTTTCTATACTGTATTTTGTAATCTACATTTATTTAGCACTCGACAAAATATACACAATGATACAGCAGAGACAGAAATGATCAGCAAGTGGGTACAATTTTCAAATATACAACCGAAATATCAATATGTAGTACTAGCAAAAGTGAGTAAAAGATGGAGGAACAGCAAATTGGAAGCGGGAGTAATACAGAAGCCTAAGTGTCAGCATCCAGATTATTATAATCTGGAGAATATTTCAATCCTAGAGAGTAGAACCAAGTAAATATGAACTCTAAGGGGTATATTTACTAAAGTGAGAGTGTTTAAAAGTAGAGATGTTGCCCATAGCAACCAATCAGATTCTAGCTATTATCTTCTAGAGAGTGCTAGTTAAATGTTAAGTAGAATCTGACTGGTTGCTATGGGCAACATCTCTACTTCTAAACACTCTCACTTTAGTAATTATACTGTACTCCTGAATATCTGCCTAAAGTGGAAAGAATAATGTCCTCTATGTCAATGTATTGGTCAATGCGGTAAAACCTTAGATAAATAGAGGGAACCATGATGGATCTCCAGGGGAGATGTTAGCAGCGTTATTCATTACTTTTTATAAATGGCATTTCCAAGGCCTCTTCCAGGCACAACATCTTACCAGATATTTGGGTAATGTCTGTTTGCAGGAAATCAAGCCTGAAACCAAACTTTTCCTCTAGTTGACCCTCCAGTTCCTGAAAGTTAGAATCGGAGGGCAAGGTTTAAAGGAACTGTAGAATCTCAGAGTTGATGACATCTCCACTGGCAGTCATGGGGGAAATGTACCTTTTGCTAGTTGGATGTCCATTGCTTTAGAGAGAGCAGAACCCGAGGACTTGCTAACATCACACCTGGGAGCGGAATTCCATAAGAATTTCTAAATATTAGAGAGAGCGGAATATCCCTTCCCTTTCAAAGTGTCCTTCTTGGGAGGCATAGTGTAGGGTAGGAGGCGGTCAGTTGAGAAAGCAGCAATAGCTAGATGTGCTAGTACGGAATGGGATTGAAATAGCTGCCGGTTCAAATCCCGACTACGGCAGCCCGACAGGAGGACATCTTGACGCCGGCTGGTAAGTACTCTAACCCTCCCTTCTCCCCCCCTAACCCTAACTCTCCCTTAGTGGTACCTAACCCTAAAACTCCCGGGGGGGTGCCTAACCATAACCCCCCCCCCTTCCCCTAGCATAACCCTAACCTTCCCCGGGGGGGAGCCTAACCCTATGTCCCCCCGGGTGTCCCTAAACCTTACCCCCCCCATCCCCGGGCTAAGTAGTATATTTACCCGGCTCTTGACGATCGGGATGGCGGGGGTCGGGCTTCCGGCATCAGGATTAAGATAGGCGATGGTATTTCAATGCCTATCTTAAGTCCTGTGTCAGTCATTTATAGTCGGGATTTAGACCAACGGCATCTCATCCGCCGGTCTATTAACTACGTCCCACTAGTACAGGTTGTTCAGTTAAAGGAGTTAGCATAGCATGCTGTTGGGCAGAGGTGTAGCATGTGGCCAGGGCACCCAGAGCATTTGCCTACTATGGCACCCCCACCCCCCCAAGTGTGCCAGGGAGGAGGCGTGTCCATCATGTGGGGATAAATGAAAGGAAAATAAAAATAAACATTAGGGGCAGCAAACTGGGGCAGAGGGGGCTAGATATATTCCAACCCACCAAGTAATGCCACTAATAAAATACAGTTTTGTGTCTACTCAATAAAAATACATCTTACCTCTATGGTGGTTTCTCTGCATTAGGGAACCTGTAAAGAAATTGATCATCCCTGGTACTCACTCTTCATGCAGGAAATCACATGGTCCGGAAAATGCCTGTTTGTGTAGGAATGTAACCAATGTCATCATCATGTAACCAATGTCATCATCATACAACAGCCCCCTGTCACACTAGCCTCCTTTCTCTAGCCCCGTCACACCAGGGTTGTGTAGAAATACCCTTCAGTTAATGTACCAGGATGTGACGTGGAGTGAGGGCAGAAGTGCAGTGCCCTTAAAGCGATGTTACTTTAGAAACTTGTACCCTCACGGGCTTGCTTTGTCGCCACACTTCTGGCATGGGCAGGTTACTATTCCCGATCAATGTCCACGTGGATAGTAACTGATGACGTCAGGGGGCTCTATCCCCAACCATCTCACCAGCCCCGTCACTCCACCCAACCCCCCCTGCTTATATATAGGCAGGATCAAACATACATACAAGCAGGGTCATATACACACATACAGACAGGAAGGGTCACACATACATACATATATAAACACACACACACATGTACAGGCAGGAAGGGTAACACATACATAGAGGGAGGGTGACAGACATAACTAGGGTATAACCTCTCTCACCTTTATGTGGACCCGGCAGCTTCTTCCTCCATGTTACAGGATAGATCCCCATCGATTCGACATGCTGCTGTAGCCCCGCCCTCTGCTGGGGTCAGATGGGCATGTGCTGAGCTCCACCAATCAGGGCTCAGCACAAGCTCCTCTGACCACGTAGTCTCTCACTAGAGCAGATGGAAGGCAGGACTGGAGCTTCTGCTGCTGCTCTTGCTCTGTATCCACAGTACCTTGCAGGCTGGACACGGACCCGGCAAGCTGTCAGCTATTTGACAGCTGCTTCTGGAGTCCGACTTCAGGGCGCCCTCTGGTTACTTTGGTGTCTGGAGCTCACGCTCTGGTGGAACCACCCTCTCTATGCCCCTGCTGGTGGGAGCTGTGGGCAATTGGAATGTACCATTGACCCTTGCTTACAGGTTCAGGGTGGACAGGTCAGGACAGTGGATGCACAGTAGATTCTGGCCCAAACGGAGGCTGCACACTGGCCCCCTCCTCTTTTAAAACGTCCCTGCCTGCAGCAGCACAAAACAGGCCCTTCATAAATTTTAGCTCCAGGCCCATGTGGACCTTAATTTGGCACTGCACGGAGGTAAGATGTATATGGACACATCTGTATGCTGCTCCGTATAGCTTGAAGCCTCAAAAAATGTGTGAGATTTGATAGATCTGCAAAACACGTGACAACAAGCAATAGCTCCTGATCACAGAATACCTTAGACATGGGAATACACTTAGACATGGGAATACCCTTGTAGCCAAGAAGGCAGGACATACAGAACACTTTATTTACTGCTTTGGTCATCAGATTGCTGCATTATTATAAATAAAATACTAACAGAATTAGAAATTGTTCTACGACCACACAAACACATCTAAAGAGTGGTACAAGTACATTGTTACTCTGGCGGGTATTAATATTAGTTTATCAACTTATAAACTTGTTCTACCCAAAATCTCATAGTTCCTCTTTTACAGACATTCCATTCTACATTTATACTATACTAAAATAAATAGTTCACTCCATTCTTTCTACAGATCTGCAGGATATTGTTCTAACACATATCATATATGTGTTTAGAGAGCGCTTTAATTCTGAACATCTGCAAATCTTGAAGAATCTCTTTTCCCACATATAGGGGTCTATTTACTAAGCAGTGTTAGGAGACAGAGTGAAAAGTGATAAAGTGCCAGCCAATCAGCTCCCAACTGCCATCTCACTGGCTGTGTTTGAAAAATGACAGTTGGGAGCTGATTGGCTGGCACCTTATCACTTTTCACTCTGTCTCCTAACACTGACCAGACATTTACTGAGTCTGAATTTCTTGTGAGAACTCCATACATCCCACAGAACCAAACACTCAGGACCTCATTCAGAGTCTCTCGCTAGGGCACGCTCGCTGGCTGGGAGCGATATTCGCTCATCTGCGCATGCGTGTAATTCGCAGTGCGCGTGCGCAAGTCATTCGTTGCGATCTGATTTTGGTAGCTCGCAAGCCACTTTTAGGTCACTGCTTTGAGTGACAGATAGTGCCGTTTGTGGGTGGTAACAGGAAAGTGCTTGTGAACAGGGGAGTGGATGTGCGAACGCAGGCGTGTCAGGCCACCAAAACGCCGTTTAAAGGGCGTGCATAATTTACAAAGCAGCGACATGGTGCACGTCATCTGAATGTATTTCAGCCAGCACTGATCGCAGTGCTTGCGGCAGGCTAAGGCAACCCCAAGGGCTGCGAGCAGCTCCGATGGCTCTCGATGGTCCCAATTACTCCTTCATTTCCCGGAGATGACGTCTGTTGCGAGTGGCAAGGGGGCGTCTTTATACACTTGCGAGCGCACTTTGCCGTAGCTCGCTAAAACATAGTGGGCGTCCTCAGGGCCGCAACTAGGGGGGGGGCTGGAGGTGCACGTGCACCGGGTGCGCCATTGCACCACCGCCAGTGTCCTCCAGGTGCCTGTGAGATCAGGATACGGAGGACCCATGCTCCTACTATAGCAATACATGCGGGGAGCAGTGTGTGCGCTGCCTGGATGAATGTGACAGACGGGTGTGTGTACGCCAGGGGTGTAACGGTGACTGAGGTGTGGGTGTGTTCTCGGGTGTCCTATGGGATGTGGCGGCCAGCACTCTAGGGACGTGATTAGTACAGGAACCGGCCTCAGTAGTTGGTGCTGCTTCCTGCTTATTGCTGCCCCCAGCCGCAATGCAATATGCGTGTGGCTCCATGAGCCTGTGTTGGACAGCTATATAGGAGCGCTGCTGCTGGCATGTTCCTGCGGTGAGTGCTATGGCTCGGGATTGCACGAAGAGCCGCTTCCGGGAGGTGCTGGAGCAGTTCGGAGGTCCACAGCGGGTCCTGCTGGTTGGGGAACTGTGGGATTGGGCGGAGAGCCGGACGTTGCTGGAGGGATTCCTGCGGGAGCTCTTCCCCTTGGAGCTGGCGGCCTCTTTACAGCTATGCTGTATTATTATATGTGACTTCTGTATTGTGGACATTACTATATGGGCACTAATACAAGGACATTGCTATGAGAGCATTACCATATGGGCACTACTATAGGGGCACTACTACAGGGGCACTACTACAGGGGCATTACTTTGGGGCATTACTATATGGGCATTACCTCAGGGGGGCATTACTATAGGGGCACTGCTGCAGGGGGCATTACTATGGGGGAAATCACCAGGGGGGCGCCAAATTACTGTCTTGCCCCGGGTGACAAAAATCCTAATTTCGGCCCTGGCGTCCTTACGAGACGCAGTGCGAGCACTTCATTACAATATCCGGCCCCTTTTTGCCAGCGAGCCATCGCATCTTGCGAGAGACTCTGAATCAGGCTCTAAGTCCCTATATTTCTAATCCGGCCTTGGTTTGTACATGAGCAACTTTGAGATGTCACGTGCAAGCAGCTTTTGTTTATGTTCCCCCCATAAATGTAGCGCAACCTGGATACTATCCAGTTTCTCCAGGAAAATTGAACGCTTACTTAGTATGAGGAGGTTTCCTTCAGGGAGAACCCCGGCACGAATTAGTGTATATAGCTAGTATATAAACAGCGGTAGTGAATGAACTTTGCATTTCCTTGTCATGACTGGCTGAACATCTGGCAGATGTGATGTAGCCTGTAAGGGTTAGATACATGCCCTTCTGCAGTGCAATCGGCTTACTGTTGTCCACGTCACAGCCCTGAGTGGAGGCCCAGCATGTTTATACCATAATCTCTCTTACGTACACCAGCTACTAACATGAAAACATATGTTTCAGCTTCCCGGGCCTGTTATGTCATTCCAAGACTAGAAGACAGACGTAAGTATGTATGTTTATGTGCAGCGCCTTTAGTGTAATGGTGGCTTTCTTTTTAGCATGTGTCATTTTAGTGCATTTTGTTTACATCTTCCATTTGTCAGAGGGTGATTAGTGGTGTCCTATGTAGGCTAATGTTAAAGGAAAATCATGCCATTATTTCATGGTAAGTAAATGGAGCATAAAAGCAAAATTAGCACATTGATGTAATGGGATGCAATCGGGAAGCTGGCTGACATTATACCGACAGCCGGCTTCCCGACTGTCATATCCCGGCGAGGGTGAAATGCCCGGCGTCTAGATGTAGACGGCGCTCATTTCACCGATGCTGGGAGACCGGCGCCCGGTATCCCAATCGAAGGGATGCCGGGCGCCGCGAGCCGACAGCCATGGGGGGGTGGTTAGGTTTAGGGCTCCCGGGGGACTTAGGGTTAGGGTTAGGCACCCCCCGGGGAGGTTAGGGTTAGGCACCACCGGGGGAAGGTTAGGGTTAGGCAACCCCCCGGAGGACTTAGGTTTAGGCAGCAGGGAAGGGGGGGTGGGTTTAGGGTTAGGCACTTGGGGGGGGTAGGGTTAGGCACTTGGCGGGGGGAGGTTAGGGTTAGGCACCCCTAAGGGGGGGTTAGGGGGGTAGGTTAGGTTAGTTCATACTTACCTGGGGACGATAGGGATTTACAGCGCTGTCGGGCTGCCGCAGCCGGGATCTGTTCCACTGTCGACCTGACGCTGCCGGGAATCGAACTGCCGGCCATGCGGCCAGCGGTATTACATACCGATTCCGATGTAATTGTGCAGGATATTTAGATGCATTTGTGAACAGACATGTTGTAGTAAATCTGCTCCTGTGTCATACAGTCCCCAACTAGATTTTTGGGGTTAAAAGAAGCAAGACTTATAAGAATTGTTTGGAGTGGTGGTTTTAGTAAAGAGTTACTTATATGAATCTGGGGCATAATGTACCTTGGCCTGTAGGAGGGTATGAAGGTTAATACGGGCTCCCTGACACCTGCGAATTCTGATGGATTCAGGACAGAGTAAGATGGGGGATATAGAGGAGAGGAAAGAGGGAGACGCCATGAGGCAGGAGAGAGAGAAGGGGACAGAGGTAGAAGGGGGTAGTGCGGCAGGGTGAGATAGACTGCACCACCAGGGGCGGTTTAAGAGAGATGGGGACCTGTCTGCTGACTACTCCATGTTGGCCCTCCTCTCTGTGGTGCAGTACACTCTGGTAATAGTGCGCCCTCGCCATGTCCCGGAGACACTCTACGGTGCATGCTCAAATCTCTAGGAAAATAACAGCAACGCCATCTTCCCAGTGATCTGCAGTGCCAACACGGGAAGTGTTAATAATGAGTGCAGGGTGTGCCGTGTGGGGCCCCCTGAACCCAGGGTCTCGTGAGCACCCCGCACCCATTATAGCTACACCGATGTGCACCACCCTAAGGTTATAGCTAGTAATTGCACCACACTGAAATATCAGCCAGTGGGGTAGATTTACTGTTTAGCCTTTTCAAAGCTGCTGCATCTTCGGATGGTGGAATTAAAGGATCCTGGTTTTGAATTTAAGATTATTGCCCCTTTAAATACAGCAGTAAAAAACATTGAATTCTCTGTTGATCAAGTGGTTCAGAGGGTTTGTATCTTACTTCAAGTGATCTAATTCCAGCCAAAACTGAAAACTGAGTTAACTTGGGAGTTAACTTGATGTTAGCTTTTAGTATCCACCAATTGGTAATAAGATGATTTGCAACCATTGTTATTACATTTAAGCTGTGTTATGGGAAAACAGTCTTCTCTGAGGCACTAATACTGGGTACACATCTTTGCGATCCTCAGCTGATCAGGTTATATGCTCCTGATCAGCCGAGCAGAATGCACCCAGCCTGACCCCCTCTGAGCCCCTTACACTTTGAGCTAGAAATAGCGAAGTGTGTATGAGATTGAGAGTTCGGACAGATAAATATTAAACAGCACATAAGATACAAACTCCTGATCCCAGCAGTTGCAGGAGCATTTTCAGCCGTTTATCGGCTAACACTTCTGCATACACACCTATGCAATTGTCGGGCTGATCCTTAAATATCGGGAGATCTGGACGATGATTGTATAGGTGTGTACCCAGCTTAAGGGCTGACATAGGGTACAGCGAAATTGTTACAACAAAGTAAAAAATATGCATGGTGAATAGAGAACAGAGAAGAGATGAGAGCTCAGATTATTAAGCTAGGAACACACGGTCCGATTTTTTTATCATGCCAACAAATGGGGCGAATTGTCTGCAAACCAAAAGCCCCAATATCTGTACTACACATTATGCAATTTTTTTTTATTAGACGCTACCAGTTTTCGCCCACACCACAATGATTTTACATATGTCCGCTCACAAGGAGAATGACACGGGAAAACGTAGGAAATATGGGCAAATTATGGTAAATGCACACATACTGCTCCATTACAGGAGATGTTCTGTCTTGGCCCACCGACTGGATAATAAAAGAAATGTGTTTGTGGACGTTTTTATGCTCATGCCTATACAATATACAATAAATTAGTCCGATCATCCCATCATTGGCAAATCTGCACAATAATTGTATAGTGTGTACCTAGCTTTACACTTTCAATATTTAGACACGTCAGCTAAAATCTCCTAGAATATATATTTATGTTTCCATGATAAGGCATCAGAAATTTACAAACACTAAAGGTGCGTACACACACATCGATTTTTTGAACGATTTAACTATAACGACGTCGTTATCGTTCAATCGTTTAAAAAAATCGTTGTATTTTTTAGCCTAAACGATGAATGATTATCGTTCATGCCCGTTCACGTTTGTAATTTGTTGTTCATCGTCCATTCTGACTGAACAACTTAACGATTTTCATTAAGGGAAAGTTACAAAAATAATTTGTAGTTCAAAAAAATCGTTCATTACATTTTGTAAATGAACGATTTTAGAAAACGATTTTTGTTCATTTTTCCCTTGAAAAAATGAACGAAAATCGTTTACTAAAATCGTTCATTTAGAAAATCGTTGTGTATGTATGCAGCTTAAAGCTGCCCTTCCACTAGGCGATGCGGGGGATGACGGCACAATCACAACGCCGTCGTCCCCCACAGGGTGAACTGTATACACTGAACGTTCAGACGTTCAGTGTATGCAGATCAATCATCCCCGAACATGGCAACCTGACGGCGGTCGTCAGGTTGACTGTCATGTTCGGGCGATGATTGATGTTAAAAATGACCATCGGGCGCGCGCATTGGTGGTCGTTTTTAACCTCTTACTGCCTGATTTGCGGGCGATTACCAAGCGATGGAGCGATAACGACCGTCGTTATCTCTCCATCGCTGGGTTTAATCACCTAGTGGATGGGTAGCATAAGAATTGTATTCTTTCTTTATTTTTAGAAAGATTTACTAATAACAAAATTACAAGAGCTAAACTAGACTGACAATCAGGGTTGCCATCAGGGGGGGGACTGCCGGGACTAGAGTCCCGGGCCCGGAAAGTAAGGGGGCCCGGGTGGCAGCGGAGTGGATAAGCGCCAGGGGCATTTTGATCTCACTCACCCTCACCTCTATATAGATTTGACATGTTAACATCCACCCCCACAGCTCAAACTTTGATATTTTTTTAAACTGGTTTACGCACCAATTGAAGTCCTATCTCTGCTATAGGTCCACCCACATTAGCCACAGCAACGCCCACCTCTGACAAACTGCCCCTCCCCCAATCAAAGGGGAGGGGCCCTGCCTATTTTGACAGTCCCAGTCCCCACAGCCCTACTGACAATATTTGAGTTAAAATTCTGATCATGAGAAGAGATATTCTACATCCAGCAGAGTTAATGTCAGCAATCCTATTGACGGACATTGTGGCCAACTTCTCTGCAGGCTGAAATGGTAACAGAGAACAATAGCTAAAAGCATGTGACTGTTATTACGGCTGCTGCTTTATGTAAGGCATCTGGCGTTTCCAGTTTAAATCACAGCAAGCTAAGTTTTCAATTTGTCCTCTGCTATTGCAGAATTATTTTCCTTTTTCCGCATATTCACTCACCTCTTCCTGACCTGTACATTACTGCAAAGTATGCTGGCAACTTCTAAAAATTATTAATCACATAGCATTGCCAGCCAATCCTACAGTTCACTTCTCAGCCACTAGATGGCAGGAGAACTCAGCAGATCGACCTTGCCAGCCGATTCTGTATAGATCTGTGAGATACTGCTAGACAGACTTGTTGCAGCAGGCAGGCAAACAAGAGCTTTACACCCTGGGCTCCTGAGAAAACTGATACTTTCTAATCCCCACAGACGTGTTTACCTCATTCTTCATGTGATTTTGGCTACAGTTATTATACAGTGAGAACACAAGATTTGTAGATCATTTGATAATAAAAACTCAACTTATTTTAATCATAAACCAATTAAAATGTCCAATAGCTTTTCTACATACATTTTTAAATCAGATGTAACCAGAGCGTAATGTGGAATGGTCCAGTGCTAAATTGTGTCCTGTTTGTTACTATTGCTTCGTTTGTGCCAAAAAGTCCCTCTTGACGCGCCAGGTCCTGTTTTTTCACTGAAAATCTGTGTCTTATTGCATAAATAAAACAAATGGGAACGACTGCATTGTTAGCGTATACAGGGCCTAATTCAGACCGGCTCGCGAGCGCTGAGCGCTCGCAAGCGGGTCGATGTTGGCCAAGTGCACATGCGCATGAGGGAGCCGGCTCCATCGTGCGCATGCGCGAGACCTGGATAGCGTCGGCCATGCTGTTGCTATGGGTCTCGCTACAAAGGGGGCGTGCTGTCGATGGTGAGTGACAGCATGCCCCCTTTGGTGGGCGTGCCGGGGGCGTGGCTGGCCAGATGGAGGCGTTCCCATCTATGTGTGACCGTGTCTGAATCTATGTAAAGGGCTTTGATGAGTGCGGTCCTGGGTTTTCCTTACGCCAAGTTCCGTTGTGCTTTATCAGCAACTTCATACGTGTGCAAAACTAATTCCTGTGCAGTTAAAGCTGCAGCCTAGGGTCTCTAGTACACTGTGAGCGGCTTTTTGCTGCGTATGTGATACGACTTAGGGTGGGTACACACCTAAATGACCGGCAATCATGCCGATGTTCAGGGTGATTTGCCTTCAACCTGGACATCGCATGATTGCCGGTACACACTGCACGATTTAATGAACGACGGAACGATTACTTGTTCTGTCCTTCATTAATATGTATGGCGCTGCATGCGATATCGTGTGATTGGCTGTGCAGCACATTCAATTACACGATAACGCATGCGACCAGCGGGAGCGCGCAATAGTGAGTACACACCAGGCGATTTACACGATTTGTCGTGCCGATATGCCAAATCGTGCCGATATCGTCCTGGTGTGTATACACCCTAAGATGCTAAACTTAAAGAAAACTATAATAATACGCTACACTTCTCAGAGCATCTCAGCCGCGCTGTATGGTGTAAAGACACCGAGTGCATGAGGTCACATCTGTATAACCTGTATGTAGTGTAAGTACAGTCACGCTCGCTCCAGTGAATTTGTTGTCCCTTCTGTCTCCTGTGAGTATAAAAACTACAGACTCTGTAAAACAAGTGCTAGCACACGGGGCAGGCAGCTGTTAGCTAGCACTTTACTTGCGCTATAGTTCTTATTGAAAGAAGCAGCACTCACCTCAGTGCATAACTTGCCGTTAAACACACAGGGCATGATTCAGAGGTGGACGCAAAAGCGCACGCAGCAGCGTCTATTGGTGTCTTGCGGTGTCTTGAGGTAAAAGGCGTCCACGGCCGGCTTCTGTGACCTGTCGCTGCGTCCTCTTGTAATCTTCTTCTACCTTCCATCAAGGAATGTTTTACTACTAGGTCACGTGACCTGGGAGGGGGAGGCCTATTTCTTCAGTATAAAGAATTGACAAGTGCATCATTGATCATGCAGGAAAGGCACTTCCTTCACATGACAAAATAAAAACTGACTAGAATGTAGTGACCCAAAGCCTGTGTAAGCTTATTTTATCCATTAAAAAAAACATCTACACGTTACCTTCTACTAATGTTTATGTCCCACTCCCTATGCTATGCTGAGGACCTCCAGAGACAGCATTTTATTTCATAAGTTATAGCTGTGTTTTGCCAAAGACATGTAAGACAAGTCTGTTCTCATGTAACAAACACCCTGCGCCCACAAGTCTTCATCAGTGATAAAGCTTTGGATGGAGCTTAGCTCTGATATTTCAACTGACATGCAGTATTCCCCAAGCTGATGGTCTTCCGACACCTCCAATGGCTCTATATTAATTGTGCTGCTAAGGGCTATCCTGCTTCATACTAGACAAATTGTCTCACTACTGTATGTTCCCATTGGGTGGCAGGATACATAGTGAGACTTTAACCTCAGCCCGTTATGTCACTCCTTGTCTAATAGCACTTTCCATGTGTTTGCTCTTCCTGACGCAACCAAGCTTCCTGTCCTGCAAGATAAAAGACAGTGTAGAACCACAGGATGGCTTGGTGAGGTACTATGGTGTTTGTTTTGTCACCACCACCAATGACTAGGGGTGGAGTGCATTGCAAAGTATACAGGTCTGTATTTCATAATATAGACCTCTAGGACAACGTTGACACAGCATATTGTATAGTTGAAACTATAATGCAATACTCTCTGGGCGTGTAATGCACTGAGTTGTAGGGAGAGAGGAAAATGGGGCAAGTTCAGTGGCCTCACCATTTTAGTCTATGAATTGCGTTGTCATCCCAAAATTCTAATTAGAGCTGGCTGGTAAAGAGATCTACTCCTACTATGGCAATGCCACTAATCACTCTCAGGAATAGCACATTTGTGCCTAAGACCGGGAGGTGAAATGTAAGGATTTCTGATGCTGCCAGGGCCAACTGGAAGCACATTCGACCAGTGTGGCCAAACAGGTCGGGAGGTTGGGCACCGCCACAGCTGCGCGTCGGTGCTGGACTCCGGAGTGGTGGAGTGTAGGAAGTGGGCGGAAGGCAGCTCAGCTACTGAAGGAGTGCTGGGTTCACCCTCAGCCTGACATTAAACTTCAGATGTGCCATAAGGGCACGCCCCCAAATAGCATCATTAAGGGGTGTGGCTTATGGTAATTGGGCCACACCCCATTTCCGGTCACGTGCAAGGCTAACGGGCGCTTCAGTCCCATTCTGCACAGGGCGCGGCTCCTCCTGGCCGTGGATGCTGCACTGTATATATGGCCATCACGGTGGCCTTTTTCCTGCAGAATTAAAGTCATTGATAAGATGAGGGTCATTGATAAGAATAGATGGCCTGAGTCAGCAGCGTGCACAATTGCAACTACATTCGCAGATCGGCCTATTGTTCAGCACTGCGCGTGCACATCAAACGCACTGCGATTACACACACACATAGGAATCCATCGTACCGATGTATACACAGGACTGCGAGGCATTACGGATGTGAGAAAGCAGCAGTGGGCGTCTCTATGCTGGCTCAGCTGTGGCAGGCATTAGCATATTTTCTCAGCTGCATTATGTGCGATTATTCAGCTGCGGTCACAATTGCAATCCATACTGAATCAGGCCCTGGTTTTGAGTTTAACAAAAAGTTAATCCAACAGTCTGTTTGCAAAACTAATTTGCTGTGTAATTACAATTACACGTTGTCCATTGATTTTCTTTTCTTTTTAGAGGAATTGAATAAAAAGTATAGGTCATTCCAGAGCTACTGCTTTAATACATAAGATTTGTGAGAAAAGTCTATTATTAATTATTATTGCTAATCTCCTATTTTTAAACCACCAGCAGCAGTATAGCTGCTCCGTACCTATTGACACTTATATGCTATCAGCAGCCATTTTGTCTGCTTTGCTTAACTGATGTGTAAGTGCACCTGTGACCTACACACCATGTAAGCAGCCATTTTGTGGGTTCAAGATACTATTCCCGAGAACACGACCTACGAATTGATCTGAAACCGCTCACATTACTGACGTTCTTAGCGTATAGTATGTGCATTCAATTTCAACTAATCTCCCGCCAAAAAATATCAGCCGACACAAGCAATAGGTTCCTCTTAAAGGAATTTACAAACCAAAACATAGGTGACAGATCTTAAATTATTTGCCAACAATTTCATGGAATTTTATTTTCTAGTTAAGAAAAGGCCAATAAATGTATAAATTGTGGACCTAAATCTTCATTTCTTTCCTCGTCCTGCTTCGTCTCTGCAAAATATTACACAGTCATCCAGTTCATGAGGGCAGACGCGTGCCCAGAATAAAACCTTTAATCAGACGTACTGGCACATGATGACTGTATTTTTGGTTAATATTTTCCAAAATGATCCTTCAGTCTATATAGTGCGACCTCATCCTATTATTTGCTGTTAAATGCGTAAGTAATACCAGGATCTCATATCCAGCGCTGTGCTGCCAGCCGCTTACTTTATATTTTCTTTGGATATAGTTATCTTGCTTTTTCAAGTAGTCAGCTTTTCACTCCAAAAACCCTCTCTCTCCGTCCAAACTGACAACTGAAAATGGGATGTAATGTAAATACTGCTACAAGCAAGGGCTGTGTCCTAGATTTCAAAGTACATTTTAATCTAGTTCTTCTGTGTATCCTTTTGTGCCAAGTATGAAGGAGTTACAGTGCCACTCCGCAGCAAGGAAGGAGTTAATGGAGCAATCCTCTGCTGGAGTGGAGGGCAGGAATTCAGGCGCCTCACAGGGCCCTTGAGAGCTGGAGAGGTTATTCACTTGTATATCAGGAGAGGGGTGAAGTTATACTTAGATATGGATGTCTGCAGAGCACACAGCTCCATTGTAAACTACAATGGAATGAGATATACAGACAGAGCGTCCAAGGTCCAGGTTTGCAGTGTTTCAAGAGTCCTACAGGATTGGAAAGCTTGACAAGGGTGAATGCAACTTTGTCACTGCAAAGTGTTTGCTGTCCAGGGCTTATCTCAGGCCTGTATCCTGGGTGTCAGATGCCAGCATACTGCAAGACAAGGAGGATATTCAAGGCAACGCCGACCACACACTTCTATTTTCATTCCCCAGCCAGTTTAATGCAAAGCACATTTATGGTGTAAATACAAATTCCCATATCACAACAATGTAATACAACTGTGATTGCTTTCTGCTTTCAGCAATTTGTAGTGCCTAGAAGGAATCACCCTACAGTAGGTTTCCAGAGGGTCATATGAAGACAGCAGAGCAAACACATGCATCAAAATATATATTCATTTTCCAAGGGTCTTTCTTTCCCTTGGCCAGATTAAACATTTCTTCACCAGCTCCACCCAACCAACTTATGAGCTGGTATACAGCGTATACAACAAGGCAGAAGTATAATAATCACGGACATTGCTGCCATTTCACAACATTTTAGCAAAAGCAACATTGCTTAGTGTATTTTAATGCACAATTGTGCTATTCTATTATCAAACTATTTACTTATTAACAGTTATTTATATACTGTAGCACGTACAGTACATATTCCGCAGTGCTTTACAGGTAATCATTCACATAACTTCCTGTCCCATTGGATCTATGGGGTCTATGTACTAAGCCTTGGAGAGAGATAAAGCAGATGGATATAAGTACCAAACAATCAGCTCCTGTCACTTTACAGTCTGTGTTTGAAAAATGACAGGAGCTGATTGGTTGGTACTTTTTTCTCCGTCCACTTTATCTCCATCCAAGGTTTAGTAAATACACCCCTCAGTACATAGATCCCTATATTCCCTATCACGTGGACACACAATCACAAACACATCACAGTTGCCAGTTCACCACTATTTCTTTGGAGTGTGGGATGTAACACTGGGAGAACATATAAGCTCCATACAGATAGTGCCCTGGTTGGCATCAACCCCAGCACTGCGAGGCAGCAATGCTAACCACTGCTGCCCAAATATGATAAGGTTCACACATAATAACGCTACCATCATTATGAAACAAAAAAACTATGACACCCATATAACCTGAAATTTGGTCATGCCATGAAATTCACCTCACACTTACTATAGGTTCCAAATAAGGAAAGATATGAATCTATTCCAAGTTTTGTGGTCAAATATTTATTTCATTTTTTTGGGGGGGAGGGGACTTTAGAGGGAACCAGGATACATTCATAGTTGGCCATATCTATGTGCTCACACCACCCATCAGGGAGGGACTGGGGCTGGCTTATATGGGATCTGGCTATCCCTCTATGCATGAAAAAGGAACGTGGCTACGTCTCACTGGTGTGGTCACATATCAAGGGGAATGTCATGGGGCGTGGTCTCTTGTCATGCCCCATCTCTCTGCATGTCTGATGAGCAGAGTGCCGGGAGGGAGAGCTGTTTCGCAATGTATGTATCACCAGCAGTGGCAATGTATGTATCACCAGCAGTGGCAATGTATGTATAGCCATCATTCCAACGGGAAGCAGTCGGGAAGCCAACGGACAAAATCCTGACCGCCGGCTTACCGACTGTCTAATCCCGCCAAGGCACTAATGACAGGTGTCAAAATCCTGACACCTGTCATTAGACCTACACCGGGAGCCTGACGCCTGGCATACCGAACGAAGGTAAGCCAGGCACGGACAGCCGCGGGGGGGTTAAGTTCAGGCTAGGGAAGGGGGGGGTTAGGCACCCCCAGGGGGGAGTTTCGGTTAGGCACCGCCCCGGGAGACTTAGGTTTAGGCAGCGGGGAAGGGGGGGTTAGTTTTAGGCACTTAGAGGGAGGTTAGGGTTAGGCACTGGGGGGGAAGGTTAGGTTTAGGCACCCCTAAGGGAGGGCTAGGGTTAAGGGGGGGTAGATTAGGGTTACTTACCTTTAGAAACAGTCAGGATTTCCACCTCTGCCGGGCTAGCGCTGTCGGGATTTGATCTGCCGGCCATGCGGCCAGCAGGATTATATACCGATTCCATTCCAACCATTCTACAACCTCAGCAATTAATGCTGATTTTGCCAGCCAACCCATTGTAGCAGCGGAGTCGACACTGATAACCAACATTTCAAGAAAAGGCAGCAATATCTTATAGGTCTCTGGCTATGAACAGATTTTAAGGATTTTAAGATTTAAAGGATTTTGAAATGGAGGTTAATTTTGTCAGTCAACAAATCTTAAACTTGCCCATACCTGCTGAGCTGCAAAACATTCAGTCACTGGCTATATTTATCTTGCAAGACGTGATTTCATGAAATAGCAGACAGCGAATCCGTCACCAAACTTTCTCCCACCCATCTCATTAATCACCTCATCACATTGTACTACTGGAAGGAACACTGACATCCTCAGGTAGGACAACCAATCTAGACCTTTGTTTAAAATTCATTTTTGTTCAGCACTGACAGTGTTAACAGTGTGTTATAATTGTATGGGGGACCCAGGAAACTGTTTATTGTTCCTCATCTTATATCATATTACTTTGCTGTGTTAAAAGAGTGGAAAATTGGCAATATAACTTTAAAGTGAAACTTAACCCTTCCAAGGTTCATCAAGCATGGAATTCCTGCGAGCGAAGGGAGCGAGAAGACGATGATATTAATATAATACAATAACTGACGGTGTGGGTAAAATTAGATTACCTAAAGAAGAGAGCAGCTTATTGTACAAATAAGGTTTGGTGTAACAATGGCTCTGAGACCGCAATCCCATACGCAGTAAAAATGGCTCCGGCGTCTCGATTGCTTTGGCAATTCTGCGCGACCATAGGGGTACTCAGAACTTCTATAACAGACTGATCTGCAATTGATGCTGCATCTTTATACGCAGTCACTTGGATTTGCACAGCTGCCGGTGGGCATCTCAATACAGATCCTGACGGGTGCAAAATTTGCATATTCTCACACAGCTGCTGCGTACAAGATGGTGGTGGGAGCGGCATTAGCGTACATCTATTAATCAGGCCCTAATTATGCAATCTGTATGCCCTTTTATCCTTACTTTCATGCCCCTCTCTTCCAGTATTTTCAGTGTTAAGCATTCAGTGGTCAGTTGGTTGGACACACACCGTATATGGCCGCAAATAGCGAGTTATAGCTAACTGCCCGGGTGCACAAGCCAATTGACGCATTTCTGCTGATCTCCAGGTGAGTCAGAGCCAGACAGATGTTGGCCAGATCTCTCATTGCATTAAATGGGCGTTTCTTGGGCGGCAACAGGATGGCAATGTAGTGATTGCACACAAGAGAGACGACTCCTGGGAGTGTCGTGGGCATGTAGCTAGCGTTCCATGTTATTCTGTATGTGTATGTGTAGGTATGTGTACAGCAAAAAGACATCTATTTCTGACAGATCTCTCGCACCCAGCATGGGGCAGGTGCCCATACCAATGATATGGTTACAGCTAGTGGGCGGTGCAGCTTCCTGCCAGATACGTGCATGAGCTAAGGATTACAGCCATTTTGCACCCATTTCTGTGAACTTTGTAAGTTCTTCCCCTAGTTTACATGGGTTCCCTCCAGGTATGCAAGATTCCTCCCACACTCCAAAACCATACTGATTAGAGATGTGTGCCATCCCCCGTGATTTTGGATCTGGATTAACATTCCTGTTTTGGTTTTGCAAAACCACCCTCATGGGTTTTGGTTCTGTATTTTTCTTTTTCAAAAATTGATAAAAACCGCTAAAATCACATAATTTGGGCTTTTTTTTGTTCCTACAGTATTATTAGCCTCAATAACATCCAGTCAATTTTGACCACCTCACAGCTCACAATATTGTTTTCATCCAGTTTAGGCCAAAAGGTTGCACCAAGCTAGCTGGCTGACTAAGCTAAGCGGCAGCAGTGGGTGGCACAAACATGGGGAATTTCAACTTCCAACATGGCACATCAGGAAACAAATGTTTTCATTAATCAAAAGGCCTAAGAGAGATGGAGTATGTATGTAGTTGAAGGCAGGGAAAAAAAGGGTTGATTTGCAGTAAATTTAATTTCACTTTTTTATTCTGAAGCAAATTTATGAGGGAGGAGGGGAAAGCACAGATGAACAATATGTCCCATGTTTTGCACACACAATCAACTTGGTGGTTCGGAATAGTTTTTTAAATCAAAGGGGCATGCAGGAGATGCTATCTTTGACCATAAACATTTCTGGACATTTTCGGCATTCAGCAACTTCATGTTGAAGATTTCAGGGGCTGTGGCAGTTCAACTTCCAACATGGCACATCAGGAAACAAATGTTTTTATTAATCAAAGAGGCCTGAGGGAGTTGGAGTATGTATGTAGTTGAAGGCAGGGAAAGGAAGGGTTGATTCGTAGTAAATTTAAGTAAAGTTTTGGATTCCGCAGAAAATTTATGAGGGAGAAGGGGAGGCACTTACAAAAAATATTTGACTCTTTCACATTACTCCATGCCCCAGTTGAGCTCTTTGGTGGTTCTGAAAAAAAAATGAAAGGGGCATGCAGGAGATGATGTCTGTGACCATAACATTTTCTGGACATTTTTAGCATTCATCAACCGCATGTAGAAGATTTCAGCAGCTGTGACAGCTCAATTACCAACATGGCACAGCTAGGAAAGAGAATGGCAGTGCCGTGGCAGACAGGATGGCAGTTTAATAAACTTTAATAAACCATAACAATAATGTTTGTCATCTACACAAAAAGTATCTACAAATCAAGGTTGAAAAAGGCATAAGAGTATTTTGCCAGTATATCTACTTGTGATTTTAGTTTGCAGTGGTTCCAAAACTTTTTTGAATCACGGTGCCCTAGAGTGTCAGCATTGTATTCATGGCACCCCTAAGCCAAACGTTTGTTATTGAGAAATTCAGAATTTTTTTTAGTAAAGTAGTAAAGTGAAGTAAATTGTGCAGACCTGTCATCCTTAGGTTCAGTTATGTGGTGGTGGACAGTTTTGAGCTTGTTTGTCCACATATTTACATCACATTGACCATAAATAATTTGATTTGGTGCTGGACCACCAACCTGAGGCACCCCTGCAAGTGTCCTGAGACACCCCATCATGCCATAGCGCACAATTTGGGAACCACTGAAATACAGTATGAAACAAAAAAAAAGTAAGCGTCAGAGCAGTGGCACAAGCACACGGCAGTTTAAAAAAATATAGGACATCTATGAAACATTGTCACACAGCAGTGTCAGACAGGATGGTAGTTTAATAAAATTAAAAATGTCAGTCAGCAATGCCCCAAACAGTGCATAATGCACAGAAAAGAGGTGCAAGATGGAATTGTCCTTTGGTCCTACCACCCACCCTTCTGTTGTTTAAATTAAACAGGACATGCACAGTTTAACAAACCAATCACTTCAGTGACAGGGAATACCACTCGTGGCTGAAGTGATTGGATTATTGGATTGTTTGGGCCCTCACCAAACAAGTTACCAATGGGCAGCTGACATTGCTGGCAATGATCTCTACGTACACAAACTGGCTCCCACAGAGGCAAGTTCTCAGACAATTGTAGAGGAACCGACTCATAAATAAAGGCCAAGGCCTGAGCCTTTCAGTGCCACTGCGTGTGGTGAATGGTATGTTGGCAATTTTATTTTTTTCTGCACTAAACTTTCCTTTTGTTAGAGATGGTGTTTTTCTTTACCACTGTAAAATATAGATTTTTGGATTTTAGATGTCCTGACTGAAAGCCTCTACTCTTGAACATCAGCTTTAGTAGATGATGTTGAATCATGATGACTGGTGGTGACAGCAGCTGCAGCGCTAGTGCTTGGTTGCTGCTTCTCCTGTTCTTTTGATATATTGTCGTTGAATTTGGTAAGCTTGAATATGGATATGGAAGCTTGAATTTTTTTCACAAAAACCCTGTGCCCACCAACTGCGACGCACTGCGTGGTAGCCCTTGATCTACTGACTGTTACTGACTGTTATATCTCATATGGACAGTATCTTGGCCTGAATTTTATCACAAACAAAATATTTTTTTTATATAAAACAAAAAAAGTTCCCACCGACTACGACACACTGCGTGGTAGCCCTTGATCTACTGACCATTACTGACTGTTATATCTCACACAGACAGCATCACAGCCTGAATTTTATCACAAACATTTTTTTTTTTTAAATAAAACAAAGCAAGTGCCCCCTAACTGCGACACATTCCATAATAGCCCCCTTGATCTACTGACAGTTACTGACTGTTATATCTCACACAGACAGTATCCAGGTCTGGATTTTATCACAAAGGATTTTTTTTTTTATAAAAAAAGAAAGTGCCCACCGACTGCGACACACTGCGCTGTGGCCCTTGACCTACTGACTATTACTGACTGATATATGGTATTACGGCCTGAAGTTACAGCACCAAATAAAAGAAAAGTTTTTTAAGCCACACATACAACAATATTATTATTATATTAAATGATTTTCCTGCACTATAAAAACAAACAATGATTTGCTAATTGCTAACTGCCTATCCTATCGGACAGTACCTAGGGGACTGTCACTGACACGATAGGTGGCCCATCAAGGACACTGTCACTGTCACTGTCTATTAGACTGTCACTAGACTAAGCTAACTAACTAACTAACCTAGCTTCCCCTCCTTCCCCTCCCGCGGTCTGTCGACAAATGGCACTGAATCACCGCGGGAAAGACTTATATCGGATCCAAAACTTGTGAGATCTAACTCCGGGAAGATGACTTCGCATCTCATTTTCGGATCCGAAAAAGGCACGGGGATCCGATCAGCGGCTTGGATCTCTGGGAAACCAAACCCGCTCATCTATAATACCAATACGTGATTACTGATACGTGTTTAACCAAACCTATTGTGTATCCATGTGTTAGGCAATATAGATTGTAAGTCCCCATGTGAAGAGACTGATGTTAATAATACCCTCTATAAATCACTATATAATATGTAGGCGCTATATCATACTTGCTGATTTTGGCAAGTTCGGGAGGCCTGTAGAGTAGGAGGTCCAGGTGGGTGTAATGGGGTCGGGCTGTCACAGATCACATCTTTGTAGCCCTTATGCAAATTGTGTCATCTTGCCCCACCTACTTTACTTAAAACCAGCGGCGGCTCCTACCTTATTTTTGCGGGCGGCTGTCTGGGCTGCAGTCCAAACCCCCTGATGGCTGTGTGCATGAAAAATAAAGGATACCCAACGAAATACTGATAGGACAGTAACATCATAAGTACACAGGGATTTTCACCCTAAGTGTTGATTTCACTGCATAACTTCCCTTGTAATGCAAATATTTGACCTCTGTTAATTGTATTGAATTTAGCATTACATTTCCTTTCATTTGATATATGAATCATTGCACTGCATGAAGTGTAACAGTTTTTCTAAGCATTCGAAGTTGAAAAACATTCAAATTTCAAAAAGTGTCCGCAATTTTGGCCACCACTGTATATATATATATATATATATATATATATACGTACAGTTTATCTGTTTGCTATCACAGAAGGGAATACACAGGTCCTTGGTGGATTTTGAATAATTTTGAGGAGCTTTGGACAGATACCGCTGACTCACTAAATGTTGTAAATCTACTTGAGCTTAACTCTGATCCTTACTAGGAACCCATTAGGAGTAGATATTTGATTATAAGACCTGGATCATGTTTGGGCCCAATTGGGTTGTGATTAATCAGCTGAAGTACAGCGTTACCGACCAACTCTCGATTATTACCTGTAATTCATACCCTTATGTGTTATCAATGCATTTTTTTTATACCTACCCATGATGAAATCGAAATACAAAACGCGTAGGGTTTACCAGTTACATTTCCTTTGACCAGTTGTGTGAATATTCCCTCCCTATTGGGCTCACACCTGTTTAAAGGTGAGAGTGGGTAAAAAACATCTCCTCTACACTGGCATTGGCTCACTGATTTATTGGATCTATGTTATGTTTTTTTACTTTGTTTATGTGAACCAGAACTTTTAAACGTTGAACCTATGTTTTTATAAAAAATAAACATTTGGTATATTTTTTAATTGGCCTTTTTGGCCTTCTGTTGGGTGATTTTCTGGTGGAGGGTATATCCACAGGATCCCTCATGGTCTAATGTCACACACTTCAAAAGGAGAATATCTTATTTAAACATTTAGAAGACGGACTTTCACATTCAAGCAACCTGCTAACTCAAACTGTCTTAATTTGTTTGCACATAGCGCACTTAGGAATTTTTTCATGTGTTTATGTTGTATTGGTTCCTTCTAACAGAGGTTCCTCCTGTACTGCTGCTTATCTTCTAAGCACCAAATTTAAGATTTTTTTTGGGATTAGATAAATATATATAGCACTTTCTCCCAGTAAGATTTAAAGTGCTTTAAGTTTGCACTTAAAAAAAAAAATGAACAAGATACAAAATGAACTTAACAGAAAAAGAGAAATAAGCATTTGGGTTGTATTTTTTTTATTAAATAAATTGACAATGGGGGAGATGTGCTAAGCCTTGGAGACTAATAAAGTGGAGAGTGATAAAGTAAAGTACCAACCAATCAGCTCCAACGTGTCATTTTTCAAACACAGCCTGTAAAGTGACAGAAGCTGATTGGTTGGTACTTTATCACTCTACACTTTATCACTCTCCAAGGCTTAATATATCTGCCCCTTTAAAGTGTGAGTTTTGAGTCTGTTTTTGAAGGATTCTAGAGTGGAGGCCTCACAAAATATGTGAGGAAGCGAGTTCCATAGAGTTGGCACCGCATAGTTAAAAGCTCGACCCCCATAGTTGCCCGGCCCGGGAGGACGAACGGAGGAGCGGATGGCGGCGGCGGGAGCGGGGATTCAGGTGTTTTTTTTTTTTATTGCATGTGTCTACCGCACTACAAGGGGGAGACCACTACTGGGGGCACTACTAGGGGGAGACCACTACTGGGGGCACTACAAGGGGGAGACCACTACTGGGGGCACTACAAGGGGGAGACCACTACTGGGGGCACTACAAGGGGGAGGACTACTACTGGGAGAACTACAAGGGGGGGACTACTACTGGGGGCACCACAAGGGGAGAGCACTACTGGGGGCACTACAAGGGGGAGAGCACTACTGGGGGCACTACAAGGGGGAGGGACTACTACTGGGGGCACTACAGGGGGGGACTACTACTGGGGGCACTACAAGGGGGGACTACTACTGGGGGCACTACAAGGGGGGGACTTCTACTGGGGGCACTATAAGGGGGAGAGCACTACTGGGGGCACTACAAGGGGGAGACCACTACTGGGGGCACTATAAGGGGGGGGGCTACTACTGGGGGCACTGCATAGGGGGTACCACTACTGGGGGCACTATATAAGGGGCTTACTACTGGGGGCACAAGGGGCACTGCACAGGGGGGACCACTACTGGGGGCACTATATAAGGGGCTTACTACTGGGGGCACAAGTGGCACTGCACAGGGGGGGGGCACTGCATAGGGGGATCACTACTGGGGGCACTACTGGAGGCCTGCATAAGGGGGTCCTCTCCTGGGGCACAGGGGGCACTGCATATGGGCACCACTACAGGGGGCTGCCCCTAATCTTTATTTTTACTTTACATTAATTCCATATGGACCCGCCTCCTCCCTGGAACACTTGAGGGGGGGGCGTCGTAGCATGCACGTGCCCCGGGCACCCTGGCTACACGCTACTACTCTGCCGGGGCCACCTGCATGCATTTGCCCCCCAGGCTAAAACTTGCCAGCCAGCCCCTGCCAATGTCCCACCCTGGCCCGCATACACAGTAACAAGACGGCGCCACTCGTGTACAGAAGACTTAACCGCTGGCCATCTTGGTAAGGGCAAATGCTTCCTTAGAGGAGCATTATGGAGATAGTGCAGCAGCGCACTCCATACTTCAACAGATACAAATGAATGTTATGTATGATTGTAGGCAGATCTGCTGAGATAATTAAATCTTTGATTCTGGCTATGTTGCTCAAATTAAAGAATGAGGACATGATTGTGGCTGATATCTGATGTTTTTATGTATCAAGCCGCAGTGCAGGACGACATAATGCTATATTATGCAGCCTAGACACCTTACAAGTAAACTTTCACGTAAACTGATTGTCTAACACATATTTTCTTCTAGTGTAAGCTAGACTGCCGAATGTGTTTAACAAATTCTTCATATTTTGGGGGTAGTCAATTATTGACAATGGCCACAAGGTGTCAGGGCCGGTACTAAGGGTGTGCGTGCGGTGCCATTGCGAAGGACTCTGGAGTTGGCACCGTTGCTGCCCCACGGCCAGTGGCGGGCTGGGCCGGGGGGCAGGGTGCCATATGCCCCCCGGGCCGGTAGACTTTTGCATCAGTGAGGGCCGGTATCACTAGTGCACAGGCATGACTGACGGCCGGGTGACAGGCAGAAAGTGCTCTCAGTCGCTCCGACTATAGCAGCATCAGAGCGGCTGGGCAGCATTCTCTGCCTGTTACCGGGCTGTCTGTCACCCGATGTAGCTTGTGGCTGCACACTAAGCAGCGCTCCTTCCGAGGCCGCTCCGCTGCAGGGGCTGTGCACCTACCTCTGTGTCCTCTGTCCCTTCCCCGGGCTCCTTCCTCTCCCCGGCTAAGGCCCGCCCCATCTCCAGGAGGCCCCGCCCCCTCTCTTACCCTGTCTGACTATATTAATCTATCTCCTCCTGTCCCTGCTGAAGACCCCGCCCCCTCACCCCGAGTCTCCGCCCTTTCTTTAGTCTATCCTGTCTGTCATCTCTTCCAGTACCATGGAGCTCCGCAGAGACCAGAAACAGCAGCCTTCCAGGCAGGTAAGTGCCAGTGGAGGACTACATGTTTACATGACATTTGAGAGGGAAGGGGGGGTGTTGGAATACTTATGCAATGGGGGGCTGTAGTTATTTTTATCTTTGGGGGGATGGGGTGTTTTAATACTGTCGGTGCTGGGGGTGATGTAATAATGTGTGTGAATGTGGGGGGGGGGGTATTATTATTGTGTGTGAGGGCTACTGTATACTCAGAATACCTGTGTTATATGTGGGTCACTGATGATTTCTGCATAATCTGGTGATTACTGCGTTATCTGGCAGCCATTACAACGCTCCCTGATCAGGTGGTCACTGAGAACGTCCCTGCATTATATGGTAGTCACTGCGACATTCCCTGATCTGATGGTCCTTGCGAACCTCTCTGCATTATATGGCAGTCACTGTGACACTCCCTGATCTGATGGTCCTTGCAAACCTCTCTGCATTATATGGCAGTCACTGCAACGCTCCCTGATCTGATGGTCCTTGCGAACCTCTCTTCATTATATGGCAGTCACTGCGACACTCCCTGATCTGATGGTCCTTGTGAACCTCTCTGCATTATATGGCAGTCACTGCGACACTCCCTGATCTGATGGTCCCTGCGAACCTCTCTGCATTATATGGCAGTCATTGCGATGCTCCCTAATCTGGCTGTCACTGCAAACCTCTCTACATTATTTAAAGCACACCCACATTAGGCACACCTAATTAGGCTATTATAATGTGTCTTTTCTCCATTGCAATGCGTTGGTGGAGAAATTGGGCCACTTACTTGTATCTGCCCCCCAGGCCAAAAGTTGCCAGCCAGCCCCTATCCACGGCATCTGCATGTGGCTTGCAGTGTGCCTGAAACAGCTCCTTGCAGCCAGTTGCGATACTGCAGAACCGCCCAGAGCATCCAGGGGACGTTCCAGACACGCACCCTGCAGTCACTCGGAGCTGCCTGGAGCGTCCTTCCTTGAGCCGGCAGCCCCCCACTAGGTGTAACATCATGATGTCATGGGTTTAGAAGACGGAACCAGCACAGGATTGACTTCCCGACCATCAATATCGCAGATTTTTCTATGTACCCAATAGAGTTTCCCAAGAAAATCTACAATATCGGGGTCCTGTAACTATTGCTTATGTGCGCAGCTTCACATAGCAAGTGCACATCACCAACAAATACCCCCCTATTTGAAATTAAATGGATTCACCCACAAGCCGAGCAAAGTGGGTTAGTTTTTTGTTTTTTTTTGGGAGTGGGGGGTATGGTACCATTAAAATTACTGGTAGAAGTTCTGCCACAAAAACCTTACCAGCAACATACCAACATGAAGCTCACATAATGGTGGAGACATATTGACTGTATGTGTCCACATAATAATAATAAGATGTGATACAATATATCTTCCATGCTTACACAGGAACGTATATAAGGTTAAGGGCATAATTGTCCTGCCCAATTTAGCAAATTAGAATGTTTCAGTGCCTGGGACATAGACAATGTGAACTGCCACAAGGAGATGACACTTGAACTTGGAAGAGGGACTTTAATAAGTATCCTAGTTTAATTAAAAGTCAGTGTTCACAAGCACTGAGCCAACTCTTCATGACATGAAAAACAATACTTGGATTATACTATATATCCAGTGCATATAATATGTTGTTATACTGTAGGTTCCTAAGGAAATTGGATGATTTTGTAGCATCTATGAATGTTTTATGTTTATACAAGTCTGCTTGTAAAATGTATGTCTACAGGCAAATTGTCAGTCACCACATCTTTTATTTGCTTTCCACTGAAGGTAACAGAGCAGCTGTCAGCAGCCAAAAGGAGAAGACTATACATATCTAGTGAGATAATCACTGTACACGGCTGAATGACTTTCCCCCACAGGGTATCAGATTCACTGATTCAATGGGGAGAAAACACATATGACTGTTGCATGAATCTTTAAATCATTTTTCGTGATCAACATAATTAAGAAATATGGAAGAGTAATTTATGTATTTATGACTAGTTTCACAGTATTACAGGTTGAGTCTCCCATATCCAAAATGCTTGGGACCAGGGGTATTTTGGATAACGGAATATTCTGTATTTTGGAATATTTGCATACCATAATGAAATATCTTGGGAATGGGACCCCAATATACACACAGAATGCATTTATGTGTTATATACACCTTATACACACAGCCTGCAGGTAATTTTATACAATATTTTCAATAATTTTGTGGCTCAAGCAAAGTTTGTGTACAGAAATTAATTTATGTTTCATATACACTTTATACACCCAGCCTGAAGGTCATTTTATACAATATTTTTATTAATTTGTGCCCTAGACAAAGTTTGTGTACATTGAACCATCAAAAATCAAAGGTTTCATTATCTGAGTCATGCCAAAAATATTCCGTATTTCAGGAATATTCCGTATTTCGGAATATTTGGATATGGGAGACTCAACCTGTATTATTATTATTATTATTATTATTATTATTATTATTATTATTATTATTAACATAGTGGATAAAAAAATAAACCAATTAAAATACAGGTGTATTAGTTCACTGGGAAGCTGCCCCTTTGTAAATTAAGTCCTTTAGCTGAACGATCATCATTGATAAACTGATGAAACAACTGTTCTAAATGAGCATCATTCAGTGTAAGGACCTGAAAAACGGCCGATTGTTTGGTTTGATTATCTAACATGTCTGTTTCTCCTGACAGTCATCTCTAGGCAGTGAATGGAAATCACCTCCTTGCATCTTGTTGTATATGGAGGCTCTCCAATTATTTTACCGATACTCCTCCTCTCGTCCGTGGCGGCTGGCAACTGTGCTATCATGCAGTCTATGGCCAGCTTATCGTGGTTTTAATGTTTTCATTTTTAAACTATACTACTTCTACAGGAAATGTATTAGAACTGTAGCCTCGGCATGCAGAATGTCGACATGGTATGTATAGACAGACAAATGGTATGTATGTCAACATGTACAGAATGTCAACATTCAACATGTTGCCAATTATAATGCCAACACTGACAAAATGTTGACATTGTCAGAATGCTGACATTGCAAATTTCCCGACAGCCAGAATGTTGTGAAGTTGTGCTGTATAAGAAAAACTAAGAGGTATATTTACTAAAGTGAGAGTTTTTAGAAGTGGAGATGTTGCCCATAGCAACCAATCAGATTCTACTTAACATTTAACTAGCACCTTCTAGAAGATAATAACTAGAATCTGATTGGTTGCTATGGGCAACATCTGCATTTCTAAAAACTCTCACTTTATTAAATGTAGCCATAGTAGTCCATTTACGAATCACAAATGCAATCTCTATGTGTATTCGCTGTGGGATTTAGTTGAAATCCCGGCTGTGGGGATGCCGGCGCTCATAATGCCGACACCAGTCAGAATCCTGGCGCCAGCATCCTGACGGTAAGTAGTTGTGTTAGGGTTAGGCACTAGGGGGAGGGTTAGGGTTAGGCACTAGGGGGAGGGTTAGGGTTAGGCACAAGGGAGGGAAAGGAGGGTTTGGTTTAGGCACTAGGGGGAGGTTAGGTTTAGGTATCCTAACCCTGTCTTGATGCTGGCGTTGGGATTCTGACCACCGGGATCCCGTGCGCCGGCATCCCTTACCCAACCCTTGTCTGTCTAGAACATTTCAGGATCTACTGTATGTTGTGGTCATAGGAACCCCCCAGTAAAAGGTGACGTTTCTGCATTTGAGGATTTGCAAACACAACTGAAAATTACAATGGTGGAAGGAGAGTAAACACCCAACCCATTACCACCTTCCTCATTCATTTACAATTTTGCTCAATATATGTATTAAATTAACAAAGGCTGACTTTATTACATACGGCACTTCTGTCTGTGTAGTGGAACGTTATTGAAGGACATCTAGAAATACGCTTTTCCGTAAAAGTGCTACTGAAAGTTGCAGAACGCGTTTCACTAGTGGGATGAGGTTTAGTTGTGGCACCATTTTCATTTTATTATGTAATTGGTGAGTTAGCGTTTAAAAATACTTAGCTGGGGATGAGCTCGAGTATGATGGGTCATATGTGGCATATTAGGGTCAACTTGGTAATATTATTTTCTGACCCGTCCATCACTAACCCATTTATTCCCCCGAGACCACGGAACAGCTGGATCTAACCAATTTGTCCATCCACAAATAAGAACAAATTGGTTAGAGAGTTGTTGATTGGTTGACTGATTTGATTAATTGAAGCAACATATAAAATGATGCCAGTCTTATATGGTGTGAGCTGCCTGCCTTTCTGCCAATGGGTTAAAAGCAGCCACATCCAGTTGGTTCAGTTACAGGATTATAAGAAACTGGGAACTTTTTCATCCTTCATGCACCAAGTGTGAAATTCCTCCGGCTCCCTCCCAGGGGGCAGAGGGTTAATGTGTGTTTGTTTTCCCCAGATAAAGATTCCATTTATCTGCTGAATAGTGTTTTTGTGCCACAAAGAACACAGAGTTGGAAGTGTGGGTACAATGAACACTAGAAAATACAGTCTGTTTAACCCTTCACATGGCAAACAACAAGGACATGCCACAATGTGTCAGGCCAAAGGAGATCGAGTTACCAGCAAACAGTGCTGTACACACAGAGATACATTCTTTACAATCCCTTTCCAAACCACTGAGAGCTGTGATTTACAATCTGACATGTACCTAAGAAGTTACGACATTCTACCATCTCGCTGCTAGTTTCTACAAGTCCAAGTCATTTCTCCAACATAGGGGATCCGTTGTTGGGAGTCTTCCCCCAGCAGCCTGCTCCCTTGGAAATAGTTCTTTCCGAGGTATTATAGAATGCAAATTATTTCCAGAATTAACAGAATGTAATTTATTTCCTCCGTAGCTTAGAATGAAAAGAACCTGCCAAAGAAATGTGCCATAAATGAAGAAATGTTCATTATCTTGTTATTTGGATGAGTACAGGCATAGGGTCTCATAAGGCATGCCAAGAGCGATGCCAGGCGCGTGTGAAAGGGGCGAGGCCTAATCGCGGGAGTCGGGGCCAAAAATAATAAAAATAAAATTTTTGCACTGAGCGCTGGGGAGGGGGGCGCTGTGAGCCTCCTGAGCCTGGCGCATAGCCAGTGGGGTGCGTTCAGTGTGATCGCTCCTCCCACAGAAATAGGAGACTGCTGCAACTGCTACTTAGCAGCCATGAGCAGTCTCTCAGTGCTGCCCAGCACACAGCGGGTGTGCTGGGCCGCTGCAATCAAAGAGGGAGGGTGGGGCGACACCGGGGCCCCGACGGGAAGTCCAGTCCCAGGTAATTAGTACCCACTCCCAACCTCTCTTGGTGCCCTGCGTCTCATTTATATACTCAATGCAATCTGGACAGTGGCAAATGCAGGATTTCTAGAGGGGGGTTTCCAAATGCTTGATTTTAGAGTGAGTGTGGCCAGTTCATGAAGAGGGCAGAATTAGTACTTATCCACCTTTAATATGTTACATAGAAAGTATATTGTGTTGCATAATTCCAGCATATACAGGACCAGCGATCACAGTAAGCCATTAGATGCGGCAGTAGGTCCATCCTGTCTGAGCAGAATGTTTTTCTTCAGATGTGGGCACCATTCCAGAGCATTGGAGAAAGTCTGGGAGTCTGGGGGAGTGGCAGAAGAATCTAGCGCTGCCCTGGACATATATATGTACATATTGGTCTCCTTATGTACTGGATAGTGTATTATTATACAGTATTAATAATTAACCCTATTGATGGTCTATAGCAGTGCACCCCTAACAGTGCATGTTTTCCACATGTCCTAGTTGGTGCACAGGTATATTTATTACTTGCTGACACATTTTAAAAGATCCACAGGTGGTGCTAATCATTTCATTTGTGATACTGAGAAGAACAGGCAGCACTAGTAACATTGTATTATAGTACTATTTCTATTGTGATCATGGTGTGTGCTGGGGAGGGGGGTTTCCAGGCAGATGGAAACCCCCCCTGCGTTCGCCTATGGGGGGGTTCCAAATCCTTGGTTACCGAACCAATGAAAAAACATCTAGCCACAAATATATATTATATATATATATATATATATATATATATATATATATATATATAAACAGCTTACACAGGTTTTAGGACCACTACAGTAAAATATACCAAACAGCCCATGACGGGGTACACACTCACTGACTGACACAGGCACACATAGACAGACGCACACACACACCTCTATAACTAAAAAACATGAATGCAGCTGGCAAATAAATACAGCCAGAATGATTTATTAAAGACTCCCCTCCCCCCAGTAGTGCCCCTTATACAGTTCCCCCACTAGTGGCCCCCCTATGCAGAGCCCCCAGTAGTGCCTCTTATACAGTGCCCCCAGTAGTGCCCCTTATACAGTGCACCTCTATGTAGTGCCCCCAGTAGTGGTGCTCCTATGCAGTGCCCTCAGTAGTGCCCCTTATACAGTGCTCCAGTAGTGGTCCTCCCTATGCAGTGCCCCCAGTAGTGGTCCCCCCTATGCAGTGCCCCTAGTAGTGGTCCCCCCTATGCAGTGTCCCCAGTAGTGCCCCTCATACAGTGCCCCCAGTAGTGGTCCCCCCTATGCAGTGTCCCCAGTAGTGCCCCTCATACAGTGCCCCCAGTAGTGGTCCCCCCTATGCAGTGCCCCTAGTAGTGGTCCCCCCTATGCAGTGTCCCCAGTAGTGCCCCTCATACAGTGCCCCCAGTAGTGGTCCCCCCTATGCAGTGCCCCTAGTAGTGGTCCCCCCTATGCAGTGTCCCCAGTAGTGCCCCTCATACAGTGCCCCCAGTAGTGGTCCCCCCTATGCAGTGGCCCCAGTAGTTCCCCTTATACAGTGCCCCCAGTAGTGGTCCGCCCTATGCAGTGCCCCTTACATATATAACACAAGATACACACAATATACTTACCTGAATCCCCGCTCCTGCGCCCACCTCCGCCTGCTCCTCTATCCTCCCGTTCGGCATTATGGGAGAGACTTCATGACATCTCTCCCATCACCCACTGCGGGAGCTGGAAGGCGGAGCTCATGAGTAATCTCCAGCCCAGCTCCCTCCGTAGATGCAGCAGCCAATGAGAGTCTGTCTGACTCACATTGGCTGCTAAAACAAACACTCCACCGTGTAGTATGAGTATACTACCCAGCGCCAACGGCAGTGTATTTGTTACTCACTGCAGTCTGCACTTCACTTACTGAAACCGACGGCGCTACGCCACTGATCGGCGGGCAGGGGGAGTTTCTGGGTACTCAGAAACCCCCCCTGCGTGCACGTATGCTGGGCGATGATATTAGCACCCATTATCACTTTGCAGTATGCGATCAGTAATTTGTGCAATGTGTTGCCCATAGGCTATAGCAACACAATGTCATCTATAGATGGTGTTACCTGCGGGGACAAACTTGGTAAACCCAGCAGCATCACATCCCCCATAGAAACCTATAGGAGCTGCAGGAAATGGAGGGAGTTATAACATACTGATTACTGCAGTTAGAATATGACACCCCATCAACATCAAGAGTACTGGTAATGCAGATTAAAAAAATAGAGAGACTTTGGGGCATATTTATCAATGTTCTGAATTCCCGTATATGTATTAAGAAAGTCCTGCAGGGACAGAAGCTCATTAATAGTACATTGATCGTCACACTTGCTGCATATCCGTGCTAGCAGACGTTAATGGAGAGAGAGCCTTTGGATCCCTCCCTCATACATTTCTTTGCACAATGTTGCCCATAGGCTACAATGGCTAATGACATCTAAGTATGGCGTTAGCTATTGGGTCCACTTGTAATTTTGCATCCCCCTAAAAGCTTATGGGGGCTGCTTCTGTGATCAAAAATGGAAGGACCACGGTCACCCGTCATACATTTGGGGGATACTCAATTTTTTAAGGAATCTTCCAAAAGATCTGTTTTCTGAGATTTCCCACAAAATTTTGTTAATAAATATGCCCCTAAAATTTAAAGAGGTTAAAACCTGGGATTGTCTCTGAGACATAAACAAGAGCTCAGATGTGTATTGTACAAGAGGCTTGCTTATATATCTTAGATATTGGTGTTGTCTGCTTTAAGGCAACCCTTCTATTAACTCCCAGTGATGCGCATCAGTAGGGGTCACTTCTATAAAACTATAACCCTGACCTTATACCAGCACCATTTATAAGGCGTAGAGATGCAGACCTTTCAGCACCAGACACTACTTCTATAAATATGACACCTATAGTGAATGTGACATCTGATTGGTCAGCAGCCACTTTCATCCAATCAGAATGCATACATCCTACCCATCCTGCCTGACTGTCTCACATAGCTGATGCACTCCGGTGCAATGCTCTCTGCATCTCTAAAACAGTGCTACATGGTGGCTGGTAATGTCGTGTACAGGTTGGGTTCCTGGGAAAGAAGTACTAGATAGGTAAGATAAGTTTCTGTAAAAAAACAAAACAAAAACAAAGGTTGTCCTCTAGTACAGTGGTTCTCAAACTCGGTCCTCAGGACCCCACACAGTTCACGTTTTGCAGGTCACCCAGCTACTGCACAGGTGTATTCATTACCCACTGACACATTTTAAAAGATCCACAGGTGAAGCTAATTATTTCAATTGTGATTCTGTCAGGAGACCTGCACAACATGCACTGTTTGGGGTCCTGAGGACCGAGTTTGAGAACCTGTGCTCTAGTAGATGGACAATGTCAAACGAACCATTGTGTGTTGCAAGAGGGTTAGTATTGTTAGTGCTCCCATCTATTTATAGAACCTGCACATACTTTCCAGCACGTAAATGACAATATTTTTTGTAAAATGTGAACAAATACCTTTTTTTCTGCATTAGAGATGTAAACAAGTACTGCACACAGTCTACACTCTCTCCAACAACATGCTTAGGGGGCATGCACACAGGAGTGTGAACTATGTTGTGGTCTGGTACAATCCCAATTTATAATAATATATGTAACATGCTGCATGCTCTGGACAGGCTTTGCATTCTTTCGTCATTTAGCAATCTCTATGTCAATAAAGGAATATGAAACATCTAAACCACAAATAACTGAGTGGGTAGGGAAAAGGTAGACCATTTACATAATTAAAACAAAAATAGCTTAGTCTTCTGAGTCATTCTGCAAATAAAACAGGTAACATTATGTTTATCCTACTAATATGTTTCAGCCCTTGGCAGAGCTGCATTGTGTTCATCATATAGCTGAACTTAAGTAACAAGGGGCCTATTCATTATTAACATAGGATGGCTCCACGTAAATTATTTATTATGATATTTATACACCCATCAGCCTTAACATTAAACCACCTGCCTAATATTGTGTAGGTCACAGTCGTGCTGCCAAACCAGCTCTGACCCTTCGAAGCATGGGGTCCACAAAACCTCTGAAGGTGCCCTGTGGTATCTGGTACTAAGATATTAGCAGCAGATCCAAGTTCTGTAAGGTGTGACGTGGGGCCTCCATGGTCCGGACTTGTTTCTCCAGCACATCCCACAGATATACAATCGGATTGAGATCTGGGGAATTTTGAGGCCAAATCAACACCTTGAACTCTTTGTCATGTTCCTTAAACCATTCCTGAACAATTTTTGCAGGTCGCATTATCCTGCTGAAAGAGTCCACTGCCATCAGGGAATACTGCTGCCATGAAGGGGTGTAGTTATTCTACAACAATGTTTAGGTAGGCGGTACATGTCAAAGTAACATCCACATGACTGGTAGTCATGTGGACATTGCCCAGAGCATCATACTGCCTCCGCCAGATTGCCTTCTTCCCATAGTGCATCATGGTGCCATCTCTTCCCCAGGTAAATGACGCACACGCACCCGGCCGTCCACACAATGTAAAAGAAAACGTGGTTCATCAGACCAGGCCACCTTCTTCCATTGCCCCATGGTCCAGTTCTGATGCTCACGCGCCCATTGTAGGCGCTTTCATCAGTGGACGGGTCAGCATGGGCACTCTGCGACTCCGTATGCAGCAAGCTGCACTTACGTGTATTAGCGCTCAAAACACATTAAAGGCTACACAAAAGGAAACAATGTATATTTATCAGCTAGCCTGTCTAGTGGACATAAAAATACTGTTACATTGTATTTTAATATTATAGAATTAGAATGGATATTGAATATTGCAGCCAGAAGTAATGAACACTAGCAAGTGTCGCTGTTTCTAACACCTCATGCCCAATGGCTAGAATATACTATATAATAAGCTAGGGAATCATACAAAATAACATTATGACAACATGATTACAAATTAGTTTATTAGCTGGTGCACAATAGATTTAGCGAAAAGAGGTTCACACAACAAATGGCTTGGTGACCAGTAGATTGAGACTATTCTGTAGACCAGTGGTTCTCAAACTCGGTCCTCAGGACCCCACACAGTTCATGTTTTCCAGGTCACCCAGCAGGTGCACAGGTGTAGTCATAACTCACTGACACATTTTAAAAGATTCACAGGTGGAGCTAATTATTTCACTTGCGATTCTGTGAGGAGACCTGGAAAACATGCACTGTTTGGGATCCTGAGGACCAAGTTTGAGAACCTGTACTGTAGACTATGAATTAAAATCAGTAGAGGAGATAGGATAGACAGAAACAATGTTAATAATTGAAAAAAGGCAAAGTCTCTTCCAAAGCTAATCTTTTTACTATCTTTATAAGTTGCTTACTAAATATGTATATGTATATACGGACTTGCTTCATAAAATAAACTGGCCCATCAGGAACATTGTACACTAAGCAGAAAGGACCTATACTTTAATAATGATATTATTAAATAAATACACAATATGAGCAAATCATTTCTGTTTTGAAGAATTGTCTCTGCATTCATTGTGGCTTGTACAGAGAAAGGCCGTATTCAATTCCAGGCGAAAACCCGTTATCGGCGATAATTTACGTAATTTTCGCCTAGTGTAATTATGCCCATATTCAATTACAAAGACTTTTCGGTGCGAAAAGTCTTTGTAAAAAAACGGGGATAAGTTTTCTACAACCGTTTAGCTGGCGAAAAAAAGTGCAGAATTGGGGTTGAGGGATGCAGACTTAAAAAAAATATGCTGCACCCCTGGGAATGCCCCCTAAAAACAATGTGTCAAAAAAAAGTTTTAAAAAAAAATCTGAACACCCTAAAAAATGAACTTGAATTTTGGAGTTAAAAAACAAAAAATGGGGGACCAAATCCCAAAGTAGCAAAATAGTTTCTATAGGGGTTTCAAAGTATGCGGCAGGTGTTTTCTTCATTGCTGGTAGTAGCGGCAGGTGCATTTTTGAAGAATTTTTTTAAATCATTTTAGGGACTTAAAAATATGCTTGCACCGATTTTCATGTACCCCAAATTTGATGGGCATAGTTATTTTCCTCCCAAAAAATCCTAAATGCTATTCTTCATCACTTCTTCACAGGCGCTATTTAAAAACCCGACTTCCCTTCAGCAGGAAAAAATGGGGGTACCCATAGTGATCCCTCATTTCTGGACATCTTTAGGTGGGGCCAAGGACGATTTCCCAAAAATCTAAAAGTTTTTTCGCCGCTTCAAGTTTCGCCGGGTCCCGTTGTCGCGTCCATAGGAATTGAATACGGGGATAATCGGGCACGCGCGCGATACTTTTCCACCTGGAAAACGGGCGAAAAGTACAGCAGGCGAAAAGTCTTGGAGTTTTTCACCTCAAATTTAATACAGGCCTTAGTAGCAAATTCGGCACAAATTGAAAGAAAAATAACAAATTCCCACATAAGTACAGAGCTGTACACGTCTTCACACCTCCACATCGGCGACATACAGTATGCTCCAAATTTACATTATCATCATCACCCATGTCTACTTGCACCTGCCCAGTAGCAGGTGCGAAGGATATGCCTCCTAACAGATGTATATACTACATATAGACCTACTTGCAGGTCTGCATGAGCCGCATTAGCACGTCCTTACTGAACTGAGAGAACTCCCTTTCCCAATCCCCGTGCCCCCCTCATCAACCTTATGGTATGTACATAAAGTTTTGAGGTCTGCATAGTCATATAGACATGAGTACCATTACTCTCATACACAGGACAAAATCGTGCAAGATACACTATGCAACTGGCAAGGTACTTGCGCTGTCACACAGCCTTATTACACACTGCACACCAGGGGCGTTTCTAGAGAGGAGGAGGCCCGTGTGTAGTCTCTAACATGGGCCCCCTGCTCCCTGGCTGGCGGCCGGAAGCGCACTGAGCTGTGCACGGCCAGCGCCGGAGTTATAGACTCTGGGCACAAAGCCTATAGAGTATGCGCAGGTCACTGGGAAAATGGCCATGGTAGCCACTTTCCCTGTACTGTACATGCGCAAACGATGGGAAAATGGCCGCGGCTGCGATTTTCCAGTCGTCTTTACAGCGCCAGCTCCCCGCGCTGACGTGGGACTCCAGAAAGGTAAGTAATACTATGGGTGCAGGGTGTGCGGTGCTGGGTCCCTCTGGACCCAGGGGCCCGTGTGCCCCGCTCACCCTGCACCCATTATAGATAGGCCCCTGCTGCACACAGAGGCACACATTTACAGCACAGATGTGATTCAGGGGGATGTAGTAAGTATGCAGGCGGACGGGATGCCGGCTATTGAAATCCTGACACTAGTCTAGATCCCGACGCTCGAATCTCAGCAGTCGCCAGCCTGATCGAAGGTCCCCGGTGTCTTAGGTGTTAGCCATGGGGGGGAAGGGTTAGGTTTAGGCACCACGAGGGGGTTAGGGTGCAAGAATGGAAAGTTAGTGTTAGATGGAGGATAGGGGAGGGTTAGTATACTTACCCGACCCCTGTCGGGATACCAAACATCAGGAATACTGCTATCAGCATTTTGACAGCAGGCATCCTGACTGCTGGTATTTCATACCCAACCCGTCTGAGGCTGGCGCATAGTAAGGGGTGCAGTGGTACAAATTGGTAAAAAATAAATACATTTAATGAGTGACATTATGTCATACACTGTAAACCCTGGCGCCCTAGATGACTACCAAGGTTCCCCTAATGGTAGCTTTGTCCTGATAGGTCCATCTTCTGTTGACATCTTCACAGTCAGTCATTTGAGTCTATAATCTATACACTTTAAGCAGGTATTCCAAGTGTTTCACTCCTGCATGTACCTGAATCGGGTTGGGTATGTCAAAATCCGCCATCCCATCTGCCGACATACTAACTACATCCCCCTCTGACATGCAGGATGTCACAGCCCAGAGGAGACTATGCCACCCTATTCCCGCACCAGACAAGAAAAGTAGTACGCGCTGGAGCAGCGCATTAGAAAAAGGCACCTATTACCTATTGTTACCTACCTATAACCGATTTGTGTTTACTCAGAATTATTAATCCACTGACTGCATTGTTTAAACACAATTCTGCCCAATTACTAAATCAAATCACTTCATTCCAAAAGTTTCTTTCCAGGTAGCAGATCCTCTCTGTCTTCACTGTCCCGAAACAGCCCTCCCTTTGGGGTATGGAAACGCTTTATTTTGACTTATAGATGTAATTACTTCCAGTCAAGGTGCTCCTAAAAAAATAACAGGTTTGGTGAAACATGACTTAAAATAAATACTTTTTCCCCTTCCAGCAGTGCAGGTTCAGACAGGGTACACTATCAAATGATACAATCTTTTAATTAAGTTTTGGCCGCAGGGTTAGATTATTAACCCTTTTCCACCCAGAAGGATTTTTTTCTGGTTCCAGCCTAAAATCTTCTCTGCAACTGGCAGGATTCAAGGCAATGGCCTGAACTCCTGCACTCCATAGAAATATTTTTGGTCAATGTCTATTGTGTAAAAGCATTCTTGGAAAGCACCCCTGGGGCCCAGCAATATGCATCCTTGGAAACATGACTAAAAATGGAGACATTGCTCAAGTCAAAGCCATCTCAGTTTTCCCTCCAGTTCATTAGAGAACATTAATTATCAGTATGGCATTTGTATGTTCTCCGCGTGTGTGCATTGGTTTCCTCCGGGTGCTCCAGTTTCTACCCATATTCCAAAAATATACTGATCCATTAATTGACTTCTGTCCATATTAACCCTTGTATATGTGTGCCTGTGTGTCAGGGAATTTAGATTGTGTGATCCATTTCCAATATTCTCTGGGCGGAATTCAATTGTATTCGCGGCCCGCATCTCCCGTCTAAAGTGACAGGAGATCGCGGGCCGCTATGCAATTGTTCAAGATTTTCGTGCTGATCGCGCCCATAGAGGTCAGGTTTAGCCGCGTAAAGCAGCTAAACCTGACCAAAGTGCTGGGCGCGATCGCGAAAAGTGATGTTTGGGCGCCCAAACATGTCACTTTTCGCACATTTCAGCTCTCATCCCCCAGGGGCTGCGAGCTGAAATGTAGCGCTGGCAGCTCATCGTGCCCGACAGGAGCAAGAATTGAATAGCTCCGTCGGGCGCGATAGGGGCTAGAAAGAATTGAATTCCGCCCTCTGTGTCATACCTAGGTGTTGTATAACATTGCTAAAAGTTTTAATTATAACCTCTTACTTATGTAAGACTTAACACATAGGAGTTTCTTTATAATTCTTTAACCATCACTTGTAATCTCGCACGAGTGTGATGCCGTGGGGCGGTTCTGCTGGGTTGGCCTGGGGGGTCCCGTGCCGTGTGTTTGTTCCATAGGAGTGTTAGGGACCTGCATGATAGAGGTCACCTGGACGCAGTGGGCAGGTCCATAATTATGGCCATTATTATGCTAAGAACCTCTTTGATGCAATATAGCAGTATTATTATTAGGTTTAGCATGGTTAGAGTGTACACTTGCATTTTTTTCTCTTTTTCTGCTTGCAGCACTACTAGTCTCAGCAGGTAGCACCTCACATTGTGCTTAGGGTGTGCAATCTAGGGTCCCTCCCCCTATGTAAAAACATATAGGTCTAGCTATGAGTGAGCACTTTTATATACATACATGTAGCAAATTATATAAGAAGGTATAAGGATATACACTGGCTATAATAAGTGTTCACCCCTTTGGTATTTTACATATTAGTGTAACATCAGTCAATTATAATGTTCATTCCCTGTCACATGTAACCTACACACTGTTATGTGATATCTGCCATCTTGTGATATTGGCTAGAATCCTTAGAAGCTGGACATCACCCATTGCTGGCGGGAGACGCCTGAGGTGGAAATATATGACAGACTTCTTCCCCACAGCATGGTGTTGCTCACTGTTAGATATTCTGTGATCCACTACAATTCCCCAGTGTTTCTCCAGCAAGGAGCTGCTTAGTGTAACACAATATGGTGGGTCATTTACATTTTTTTTTTCAGCTCACATTTTAAATTAGTATATGTTTAATTTATTTTGCCTCAAAGCAGCTCAGCAAGCCATGTGTACTTTCTATAAAGAGACATCAAGCACCTATTAAAACACCTTATTCACTTCATTAAATCATTTATAAATCAGCTCATTGAAATAGAACCAGGACAGAAGCCGATAGTAATTCCAATGACTTAAGTGAATAGCATATTCCATTAACAACACCTCTCTGTACCCTGTCCCAAAGACAATTCCAATCCAAGTACACGTGGTCGCCTACAGGGAATGTTCCTTAATTTATACAGTAACCTGTTATAGCAAATGGTGGTTTGCACTGGTAAGAATTTACTCCATTCCTTGTATAAAGTAACATTATATATATATATATACATAGGAAACACGGACGGCACTCCTAGAGACTCAATAAAAAATCCACAACGAAGCAACTGTGCTGAAGGTCAACGTTTCAGTGTAATGACACTTTTATCAAGACATACAGAGAACAAACGACATAACATACCTTAAATACTAGTCACCGAGTGTAACAACATCGTGCAGCACAGTCCCAGCGGGAGTCCCATTACGTCATATGCGCGCCGACGTCATCGTCATCCCTAGGGGGCGTGTCCGCATCAACAAGTGCAACCATCACCATAGCAAGATAAACACAATTCGATGATGCCCAATACATCCAATTTGTCCGGCAGGGAGAGGCGGGCACTACAGGATCTTAGTGGCTATAGAGATATAGTCATCCGCCCTGCAGACAAGGGGGGCGCGATCGTTGTACAAAACACACTGGACTATAAACAAGAAATATATAATCAATTGTCAGATCCTGCGGTGATCCTACTCTAGCATTCAAAAAAGAACTTGACGACATTCTCAATACAGCATTATCCAATAACGTGATCTCAAAGAAAATATATGATGCTCTAATACAGGATTGGCCTAAGATTCCGATCCTATACACGATCCCTAAATTGCACAAGAATGCTACCACTCCTCCAGGAAGGCCTATCATCGCTGCAAGGGATTCCTTATACTACATAGTATCCCAGTACCTTGACTTTCTGCTACAACCAGTCGTACAAGCCCAAGCCACCATACTTCAAGACCACTTCTTTCATTTTAAATTTACAACGGTTATCCCCTCTGCCCTCCAAACAATTAATGTGTGTAGTTGATGCTGTAAGCCTCTACACTTGCATACCTCATCTACGAGGACTGGAGGCTATCAAACGCATTCTTATCAACAATCCAGCCTATACAGGTCCTGACATTTCGTTTTTTTTAACACTTCTGGAACTCACATTATCTAGGAATTATTTTTTATTTGATAATAAGTTTTTTGTGCAGAAATCTGGTTGTGCGATGGGATCCTGTGTGGCTCCCAGCTTCGCCAATTTGTTCATGTGCGAGGTTGAGAGGGACCTATTCTTTTCTGGTTCAGCCACACAGGATCTCATCGCAGCGTACTTTCATTATATAGATGACAGCAGTGGCAACAGGATTTCCAGAGGGGGGGTTTCCAAATGCTTAATTTTAGAGCGAGTGTGGCCTGTCAATGAAGAGGGCAGAATTAGTACTTTAATAAGCGTCATACAAAGTGTATTGTGTGTAATAATCCCAGCACATACAGGACCAGTGATCACAGTAAGCCATTAGATGTGGCAGTAGGGACATCCTGCCTGAGCTGAATGTATTTATTTTAGATGTGAGCACCATTCCAGAGCATTGGAGCAAGTCCGGGAGCCTGGAGGAGCAGCAGAAGAACCTAGCACTGCCCTGGACATAAAGTATATGTACATATTGGGCTCTATAGCAGTACATCTCTAACAGTGCATGTTTTCCAGATCTCCTAGTTGGTGCACAGGTGATTTATTACTGGCTGATACATGTTAAAAGATCCACAGGTGGTGCTAATTATTTCATTTGTGATACTGAGAAGAACATGCAGCAATAGTAACATTCTATTATATTACTATTTCTATTGTGGTCATAGTGTGGGCTGGGGAGGGGGGTTTCCAGGCAGACGGAAACCCCCCCTGCGTTTGCCTATGGACATTTTTATTCTTTGGACTGGTTCGGCTGAGACTTTCATCAACATAATGTCGGAGATCAATACGTGCGATGCAGCTGTTAAATTTACATTTGAGCACAGCTATACGTCCATCAACTTCTTGGATGTGGCTATCACTATTGGAGATGGTCTACAGATTAATACCTCTATTTTCTTTAAAGCCACGGATAGAAATACCTTTTTACGGGCAGAGAGTTTCCATCCACCAGCCCTTAAGAAAGGCCTACCATATTCCCAGTTTTTACGGATCATACGTATCTGCAATGATCCTCAAGATGTGATTCTTCAAATTGATAAGATGTCTCTGAAATTTCTGGCTAGGGGATATAATCCAAGGGCCTTAAAGGAGGCTAAACTTAAAGCGTTAAGAGTATCCAGAATGGCAGCTTTGAATTCAACTGTAAGAACTGTTGATCAAAATAAAATGATTTGGGTACAAGATTTTTCACCGAGCTCTGGGGCCATAATGTGCAAGGCCAGACAGATGTGGCCTCTGGTCACCGATGACCCTTCATTGGACATGATGAAAAACTCTAGAATTGTATCTGCCTTCAAAAGGGGACGCAACATTAAGGACTATGTGGTACATAATGATGTCTCACAGCACGGTATTAGTATGCCTGCACATTTCCTGACTAGGAAGCCAGGTAATTATAGATGCACGGGCTGCATTACCTGTAGCCATTTGGAAACGGGCAATGTATTTCTACACATTCTCTGGTAAGAAGTTCTACATACGTCATGCAGTCACCTGCGCTAGTCGTTATGTAGTATACTACATCAGGTGCCTGTGTGGGCTCCTCTATGTAGGTAAAACTACCCGTCAATTAAAGGAGCGTATGGCTCTCCATCGCTCCAGCATTAGAGCAGCTCTGGAAGGTAGACCCATGGACCAACCGGTCGCTAAACATTTTAGGGATTTCAAACATGGGCTGGCAACGCTTCGCTGCAAGATTATTGACTGGATTCCACACATAATAGAGGTGGTGACAGGGGACGTACCCTTTTACAACATGAGTCCAGGTGGATACACGTGTTGCAGACCTTGAGACCATTAGGTCTCAATGAAATTGTCTGATCATCTGGGGACTATACTGTTATTTTTTTGGGACACTTTTTGTCCTTTGACTGCAATTGAATTTTCCTTCTTTGCATATATATGTCCTGCGTCTCTTTGTTTATGCTTTCTCTGGTTGCTATGGTGATGGTTGCACTTGTTGATGCGGACACGCCCCCTAGGGATGACGATGACGTCGGCGCCGCATGTGACGTCATGGGACTCCTGCTGGGACTGTGCCGCACGATGTTGTTACACTGGATGACTAGTATTTAAGGTATGTTATGTCGTTTGTTCTCTGTATGTCTTGATAAAAGTGTCATTACATTGAAACGTTGACCTTCAGCACAGTTGCTTCGTTGTGGATTTTTTATTGAGTCTCTAGGAGTGCCGTCCGTGTTTCCTATGATATATTCTCTCTGTTTGGAAAGGCACCGAAGCATCACGTTTATTGTCTGAGTGCCGGGTTCATGTTGGTTTCTATATAACATACAAATATATTGGATATAAATCCATCTATTATAAACATGTGTGAAACATGTTAGGCCGTATCCTTGGCTGTCCTCTGTAACTTACAGTATGTGGTCACTGAGTACTCACTCACTAGAGAATTACTACTCTGTGAAGGAGAGCCATCCACCTGAGATTGCAGTTTATCCTGTTTGGAGAATTCTTGTATATCAGTGGTTCCCAAACTTTCTCAGTTCGAGGCACCCTTAGGGTCTCCATAATTTTTTCAAGGCACCCCTAAGCCAAAATAATCACAGAGCAGTCCTGTTTTTTAAGTACTTGGGTAACAATAACATAATAAGTATTTAAAAAAGAAAGAGAAAAAGAAAGGTTAAAACTATGCTACAGTATTCTTACCCACTGTCCCCTCCTACTCTCTCCTATTGTCCCCTCGGTCTCTCTCCTATTGCCCTCTCTGTCTCTCTCCTATTGCCCTCTCTGTCTCTCTCACATTGCTTCCTCCATCTCTCTCTTTGACCCCTCCATGTCTCTCCCTTTGGCCCCTCCATGTCCCCCCTTACTTACTTTTAGCTGTGATCGCCCGCACCATTCTGCAGCATGGCTCCTCAGATCAGACACTTCCACACCCCGGTGACAGCACCGCAGCACCCCATGGAGCCACTGCGCACAGTTTGGGAATTACTGTACTATACCCACTGTTACTTTTCTGACACTGGTATGTGCTTGATTTGCAGAGGATGACATATCATTTTTATTACGCCTTTCACACAGGGATTACACTTATTTTGCCTTTCTTCATTAGGAGATGTGATGGCATTATTGGACAACTCATATTGATAGTCTAGCCCAGTGGTTCCCAAACTTTTTCGAATCACAGTACCCTAGAGTATTAGCATTTTTTCTATGGCACCCTTGGGCCAAAAGTTTCTTATTGAGAAATTCAGCAAAATGTAAATAAAGTAAATTGTACTTATATGTTACCCTTAGGTCCAGTTATGCTGTGAGTGACAGGGCTGCGCTTGTTTTTGCCCACATATTTTTTGATTGTTAGTCATTAGCACTAGTTTTGCCTATCACACTGACTAAAAATCATTTTATTTGGTACTGGACCACCAAGCTCCCCTGGGGCACCCCAGGGTGCCACGGCCCCCAGTGTGGGAACCACTGTAAGAAGATAAGTGTGGGGTGAGATAGGTATGAGGAGATCTGGAAAACATGTACTGTTAGACGTCCATGAGGACTGGAGATGGGAAAAACTGCCTTATACTACATAGCAGCGCATGCATGACTCATCATGATGTAGATTTGGACCCAGCCTACAGTACAGCTTGGCTTCAGAATAGTTCCCAAAGCACAATGAAAACTTCTATGCGCTTTAGCAGAATTTTAGGGGCACTTGTACAAATTGAGGCTCATGGTGAATTCAAAGCTGCATATGTGCATTGTATTCTATTGTATGTTCAAAAGCAGCTTCTCCATCACCTTTCATAGGAACTTCTATTACATTAAGGGAGAGATGCATCAAGCCAATCAGCTTCTAGCTATAATTTTCTAGAATATACTAGATAAATATTAGCTAGAAACCGATTGCTTGCTTATGGTAAGCTTCTCCACTTGGCCTCTTAAGAAAGTACATATAAACCACCATATTTCAGAGAAAAGTAGGTTCCTGAAGGACACCATTCATAATAGCAAGAGTGATGTTAGTGAGAAAGATTCACAGAACGTGAGGGTAAAGGATTAACAAGAACAGTGTCAGCATGGCAGACAATCATGCTTGTAACCAGGCTTGGCAATTACCACTTTGGTGCCTCTAAGAGCTTACAACTCCCCTTCATTGGTGCTGCACTGCCCACGCTTCTAACATTTTGTTGGGGGGATGGGGCGCTGCATACTCTCCTCTTGGGAGTCATTACCAACATGGAGGAGCAGCGTCCGGCAGCTCCACAGTCATGCTGCTGGATGCTGCCTGCAAATGTCAGTTGGTGACACAGAGTTAGGGGTAGTGCCGTACCAATAACGGGGGTCCACACTGCACACCCTGCACCCATGTTCTTACCTCGATGTAGTCCCGCACCAGCGCTGCACAAAACACCGGGAAAATGGCACCGCAGACATGTTCCTGGCGATCAGCGCATGTGCAGCAGGAAAATCACTGGGGAAATGCTCGCTGTGCCATGTTCCTGGAGACCTGCCCATGCCAAGTAGACTCTGGCATAGCACCAGAGTCTACTCGATTGTGCCGCCATCTAGAGAGGAAGGGGTTCGGATCGAGACTGCACGTGGGCCTTCTCCACTTGATAAGCCCTTGGTTGGGGGGCAATAGTGAGAACAGACACTAAGGAGTAAGAAGGGGTAAATCGTGTCTGGGCGAGATGCCATTCACGTGTGTGTGTGTTTCCCCTGTTTTTCAAACATGGAGATTTGCTAAAGGCAAACATGGGTGTAAATTCATGATTTTCAAAACATGGGTAGACACCAGGGCCAGATTAACAATGGGGCGGATGGAGCTACAGCTCCAGGCCTCCAAATAAAAATAGGCCCATCATCATGACAGCATGATGTTGACTGACCATCTGCTGTCCACATGGTCAGCCATAAATCATAAGTAGTAAAATTGTATTTCTAGTTACCTCACAAAATAGAATTTTTATTCTTTTACATATTTACGGAGACATTGGTGTTGAGATTATAGCGGGTGTATATGCCCATGTGGCTCTGGCCACACAACACAGCACTGGTCACACCTCATCTGCTTTTCAAAATAGGCCCTTAATCATTTTCAGCTCCAGGCCCATGTGGCCCTCAATCCGGCCCTGGTAGACACACAAATAGAAGTACATAAACCATCGTCCAAACTTGCAAGTACTTTCCACAGACAGGAATAGAACACAGGTATTTACCAAGAATCGTGATTGCAAACACGGGCAGTGCGGGGAGAGTCTCTGGGGGCAGCGTGGCATCTCTTGGAAGTGCTGGGCATGCCATCAGAGTGATAAAACCAGGGATGTTCCGCGAAGCCATACCCAATTGGCGCACTGGGTGTCACCGACCCAACAATCTAGCTTGTGATTATTGAAGTGTGATTTGATCACCAACTTAACATTACGGTACATTATACATTTTCGTTTAAAACCATATAGCCACAAGTATCCCCAAAAATTATAGATAGGCAAATGATGCATAATTGATTTTGCTGTTAAACTCCTCCTACGTTTCAGATAATCCCTGTCCCTTTTATGTAGATGCACAAGGTTGAGCAGGAATTTAAATGTGGCAGCACTCCCCAATTTATAGCTATTGGGCTCTACCTAGTTACGTCATTTTTTAAATCATTATTTTCATAATGCCCCTAAATCTGCTTTTCCTGTGAGTAAAATAAATGTAGTCAATGCCAAAGGGTTACTTTGTTCTGAATTTGTTAGGAATGCAAAGAAAACTTTTTTTTTAATGTTATTATATATAGTTATACTCAGCATAGTAAGTAATATAGTGGCTGATACTCTGCAATCGCGCAGAGAAATATTGTTTCCTGGTGCAGTATAAAGTAAAGGCCCCCATACATCAGCAATTGATTGCAGCAATCGTGCAATTTGCAATCGATTGTGTATGAAAATCTGTCCCTTTTTCAATCGATTGTGGCAATTCTGCAATCTGCAATCGATTGAAAAAGGGAAAGATTTTTATACACAATCGATGGCAAATTGCACGATTGCTGATGTATGGGGGTCTTAATCCTGTAAAATAGGTCTAAAAAAATGTGTCTATTCGACTGATCACTCTGGTGGTACCGTTTTTTAGTCACAACAATTTTACGGTTCTCTGAGTATTTCTGATGATTTTTAAATAGGATTCAAGGAAACTCTTCCACACACGTGCAGGCCTTAGGTAAGAGCACACCTGGTTCTTTTTAGAGGTTCCAGAAAAGAGAAGAAAAAAAAAATGAGAGTCATTAACTGAGTAAGGTGTGCTGGGCCTGAAAACGCTCCAGGCCAAATCTCTACGTTTACATAGCCCTTGCTTAAAAAAAAAAATTTCAGGCAGTGTATTTTTTTGGCCAAGACAGGAATGTATGCCCTAGGTGCCAGAGAGAGAGATTTCACTTCCCCGCCCTGCCTGCCTCCGAGCCTGATCCTGTCAGTTTTCCTACTTGTCTTTCTTTGGCTGTAATTATTTTCCTTGAAGGAAAGTTCTACATGTTGTGTTCAACAGGTCTGGGCAGAGACGGTGAACTTGCTCGCACAGGGCTGGATATTTGCCAAGAGAGACAGAACGAAGGCAGTGGTGATCCTGCGAATCTAAAAGAAAACACGTATTGAGGGAAGAGAATAAACATTAAGTCATATATCCGATGAAGCTGTTCTGCCTTGACAGGGAAAATCATTTTAATATAGTTCTTGTGTTGACAAATGTGCGATACTGAGACAACAACTCAAATTGCATTATATGTTTCTTTTAAAGTATTATGAAGCGTGAAACTGAAATCAAGGGCATTTTTAAGCTTACCTATTACCTACATTCAATGGAGGGAGACATTTTATAAGCGGCACCATTATACATGGGAACACAGTCTTTCCATTCACTAGGAACTAAGGCGATTATAGAGAATGTGGCACCTTGTTTCTCTGGGAAGTATATAATTCATACTTGCCTACTTTCCTGGAATGTCCAGTAAATCTTGAATATTGTGGAGTCCCCACAGACTCCTGGCACAGACCTCCTGGCTGCACCCTGAGCACTTCCTAGTGAAATGGGTGGGATGACACCATTCTTTGCAAGTTGAGATGGTCCCATCCTCCCTGTGTGATACTGCAATATGTGGCATTGTGCAGTAACGGGCTGGACCCCCAATTTATTGCCTCTTACAGGCCAGCTGCATCTCCTCTCCAGCAACACTCAAAGGTGAAATAAAGAAGTGTTGTGTTCCTATGGAATTGATGGGGTGAAAGATTGTTCAGATCACAAAATGGCTGTCTTCACCATGAATACTCTAAGTTACAAGTAAGCTTTAAATGGCAAAGCCCTTGTGACTGATTATTTAATTTCCCTCACAATTACATTTGCAGGTAACAAGTCTGCCTTTAAAGCTGTGTTACAGTGCTGTGACTGTGAGGCAGGAGGACTAATCAGAAGCCACAATCATGGAAATTCAGCCTTGTGCTACTCAGGCCCTCACTCTGCAGCCATTTTACAGTCACAAACGCAGATGTTCTGCCACTTAGGTGGTAATGTAGCTTTAGAAACGTAAGTAGTAGCTAAGTTTTATAAGGCCTAAACTTGACAAGTATTCATAATCAGCAGCTCAAAACAATCATATAGAGT